>OZ025292.1:299778395-301147770 GCA_964019185.1 Maratus speculifer
AACACTAGGTTCTAGAAACTGCCTCGTTTTATAGCAAAATGCGAATTAAATATTTAATTATAATTACAACAACTTTTATTTAGCTTGTTACGTTTGTTTTCCAGAATGTATTTTTAAGCACCAATCTATAGTAAAGAAATACTAACAATTTGTTTTACTTTAAATATTTTCCCTAATACTTTTAAGTTTTAATAAATGTACAGCAAACTATTATCTAAAAATATTTCAGAATTATTTTGAAATTTAATAAGCATTAAAAAGTTTTTTGGGATAACTTTCTTTTATGTTAAGTTTGGCAAATGAGGTGTATTCTTATTATGAATAGTTTTATTAATATTCAGATCTTATTTCAATTTCTGTTGCACTCTTATGCAAAAATGTATCAATACAAATATTATTACGGTTATATATATTAAATTAAATAATACAGAAATAATATTATTCTCTCTGAAACATAACGCAATTACAAAGGCAACCTAGAATAACTGCTTATCGTGAAATATCATTGGATTAATTATAATAAAATTTAATATAATGAAGAAAGCTTTTATTAATCTCTTTTTAACATGTCTTTTTTATGACCAAACACCAAAATGGAAGTTGAAGAAATTGTTGAATTTATGAAGTTTTGTCATTTAAAGTCTGTATAGAAGGCTGTCAATGTGATGTTGTTTCAACATATGTATTCGGCAGACCTGGAACTTGTATTTAGAGAATGAGATTATGCTAGGACAATTCACGTTTTTTGACGTTGGTCATGTTTACATCTTCTGCCTAAAAGCTCCTGCTTATGTGAAAGTAGTGGAGTGTGGTATTTTTAACAGCTATCTTTTTTTCTATTTTCTTCACAGGTCAAGGTGGGGGCATGGCCTTTCAACATGTTCTTTTTGCATTTATTTTTAAGGTATTTTGTTTAAAGTTACATAATTTTATTTTTAATTTGAGTTTCTTATTACTTTAATGGTTAGTTCAGTTGTATTATTATTTAGCGTTCGAGAAAATTAACTTTAATTTCAATTATTTACATTAATGGAGTATGCGGATCTGCCATGCTTTTCGAAACCTATGAGGATACATTTTTTTTAAATTTTGATGTGTGTTACTCTCCCCCCATCTTCCGAGGGGTAGAGAGTTTTTTGAAGTTTTTTTTATTGTTTTTCTTGTTCAGAAAGTTGAGTTCATTGTTTATATTGTTATTGCACCCTGTTTGTATGATTTTCATATTTTCAAACAAAATTATATATATATATGTGTGTGTGTGTGTGTGTGTGTGTGTGTGTGTGCGCGCGCGCATATATATAATACTATCAATTATGAAAAATATATGTACCATTGAATTTAATGCAAAATTACCACATTGAAACATGGCAAAAAATAAACAACTATTATTATCCGTAAATAATACATTAAATCCCAATATATGATATGATTAGACGGTATAATGTAACTCATAATGGAATTTCCTATGAAGAGGTATCAGAAAACTACATAGTAGAAATCTGGATGCAATATACCAAGGTTATGCGCAACGCAGCAATTACCTTAGTGCATAATATGGATAAAAAGTTTTAGCGATATTTAAAAATATATATAAGATGCCATAAATAGGAAAAAATTCATAATTAATATTTTATTCAAAATGAAAAGATACCATAACGTAAAAAATCAAATATATGTGTGTATGTGTTTGTATGTGTTTTATGTGTATATATACAGGTATATACAGGGTGTCCGAAAAGTCTCGAAATGGTCGAAAAACTCGAGAAATACAAATGAGATTGAAAAGCGAAAATATGCGTGTTAAATAGTTTTAAATAAGCTACTCAGTGATACCAAATTTGACCTTCGCAACCGATCGCCTGGGGGTCAAAGGGGGTCCAACTTTGAAATCTTAAATTATAACCCCCATGTTTTATTGCAGATTCGGATTCTACGGAAAAAAATACGCAGTTTTTGTATTTGATGATTTTTCGAATCCTCGTTTATCACGGTGTAATTGAGCATATTAAATCGATACATATTTCGGATTTCCCTACCAGGTTTTGCCTGATTGGCCAGAATTTTTGACGTCAAATTCCTCGTCTTTTGCAGGAATAGCGTTTTTTGAAAATCACCCTTGGCGATTATTTCAGTAATGCTACGCTGTTAAAAATTTGATCCATTTGCTGTAGCGTCACTCCACAGCTTTTATAGAATATCTCTTTTATGACCAATGAGAATGCTCCATAACACAGTAAAGTAACCGTTTTCTATAAAAGCGGTGGAGTGACGCTACAGCAAATAATTTAAAAAAAAACATTCACCCACATCAGCCGTATTTAGAAACCATTCGTTATTTAGAAACCATTTACTGGATAAAATAAAAATACAAATACAAAACTAAATTAATATATTTCAATGAATTTTTGTAGAGAAAACATAAAAAACGCCTATACACTGTAAAAAATTTAACTCATTTGCTACAGCGTCACTCCATCGCTTTTATAGAAATCGGTTACTTTACTGTGTTATGGAGCATTCTCATTGATCATAAAAGAGATATTCTATAAAAGCGGTGGAGTGACGCTACAGCAAATGGGTCAAATTTTTAACAGTGTAGCATTATCGAAATAATCGCCACGGGTGATTTTCAAAAAATCACTATTCCTGCAAAAGACGAGGAACTTGAAGTCAAAATTCTGGCCAATCAAACGAAAACCTGGTTGGGAAAACCTAAATATGTATCGATTTAATATGCTCAATTACACCGTGATAAACGAGGATTCGAAATAAACATCAAATACAAAAGTTGGGTATTTTTGTCCGTAGAATCCGAATCTGTAATAAAAAATGGGTGTTATAATTTAATATTTCGAAGTTGGACCCCCTCTGTCCCCCAGAGGGTCGGTTGCGAAGGTCAAACTTGGTATCACTGAGTAGTTTGTTTAAAAATATTTAACATGTATATTTTCGTTTTTCAATCTCTTATGTATTTCTCGAGTTATTCGACCGTTTCCAGACTTTTCGGACACCCTATATATATGTAAACAGGGAGCAAAATCGACGCAAAAAAGACCAGAGGAGTGATAGCGTGATTCAAGAGTTGTTAAAATAAGCATGGGTCGGCAAATCATGTTTAGTCGGTTAAAAACGCGAAAATAGACGTCAGTGAGCCCGAAACAAGTAAGAGAATTGGAATGAATCTGGTTGAATACGACAACCTTAGATGTGCTAGTGGATTTGACAACATCGATCGTCGTCGCTTCAGCAGAGATCGACAGCCCATATAGTATTTTTAAAGCGCGTGCGGCAATCTTTCACCGATCGCTGTGCAATGAACTTCACGGCTGCAACTGCAAACAATTCCTATAAGAATGTCTCGTTGTGTTCTTTTTGACACTGAACTTTTATGCAATGTTGTCCTCCTTTACGTCAAATAAATGTTTTTTTGCGTATTATAGGCCCTTTTTGTTCACTTGAAGTCGCATCCTTTATTGTTATTTTTGCGTTTTTCTTCCAGTAAACGTAGCTTGCGTCCCGATATCCAATGGCAAATTTCCATGCCCACTTTCACCCCTCTGAATTTGTCGGTCGAATTCGGCAACAGCCTGTATATATATATATATATATATATACATATTCAGGGTGTATCAGCCCCGTAGTTACAAAGCTTTATGTGAGATTGAGTACACCTAGACAATGGAATGTCACATAAAAATGCATGGTCGGAACGTTTTTCTGGTACAGTAGTGACGAAATACACCACAAGAATAAAAGGGCTCAAACGGGCTACTGAAAACTGTTTATTAGTCTTAGTACAGCATAAAACTAAAAAATATGAACAAAACGAGAGGCAACGATCATTATCAAAGATAATGTTCGAAATTACTTCCCAGGCCGTGATGCTGCCCCTCATACCACCGGCGCATGCGAAATCTAATGTTCTCGAAAATGCCAGGTATATTTCGAATTTTCCCAGCAGCTTCCATGAAGCCTGAAACAAATTCTTCAGCTCTTTCCAGCATTTTTTGCTCTGCTAAGAATAATAAACACGTTTTCTCATCCTGTTCGTATCCTTCTTCTTTTCTTATATTTTATGTCACTACTATGCCATGAAAACGTTTCCGACCATGCATTTCTATGTGGTGTCCCATCGTCAAGGTGTATTCTATCTCTGCTGAATCTTCGAAACCACTAAGCCGAAACACCCAGTATATATGTCAATATTGAAATAATATAAACATCATAATGTTGAAAAAAAAATATTCAATTATTGACTGAGATAAATGCTATATTAAGCAATATTATAAGCAATTCAAACAGTAATGATTCAAATTTTTTCTACCAAAAGAAATGCAAATTGGCTAAAAACTTGTTCAAACTTAATATTTTATGCATTCTTTATTCGATGTAGGCTGGGTAACGAATGCAAAAAAAATATGCTATTATTGGTTATGTAAGTTGAAGAAGCAAAAAAAAATCTTGTGATCGAGAACTCAAAATGCGAAATAAATCACAAAAACCGACCATGATGTCAAAATGATATAAAATATTATCTGAAGGAAATGTAACATTTTGACAGAAACTTCATGCAGAGACAAAATGTTTTGATAGATACTATGAATGTATTTGACAAAGTATGATAAAAAATGACAGAATTCGAGATAGATAGAATACGCATATAAGAACATATATATATATATATATATATATTTATAAGTGGACACTTTTGGAATGTTTAAGTTTTTTCATAAAACAATAAATATTACACGTGTCATTTAACTATTAAGTTTGTTTAAAAGTTTATTTCAAACACAGTTCAGAATTTTTTTAAATGTATTTTTTAAAAGTTAAATTGATATGAATTAATAAATATTATTACAAGCATTAGAAGCAGTAAAAAATAAAGCTCTAAAATGAAATTCTCAGAGCAAAATTTCCACCTCAAAAAATAGTTTAGTGTTCAACTCAAAAAATACTATTTGTACTGATTTTATGTGAGGCCAAAAATGCAATTTTAGGAAACCATTTCTGTTATTAATCAGTACAATTAAATAATGTTTTATATTGGAAATATTTGCAGTATAATGAGTCGATCTCAAAAATATCTTTTTTTGTTGTTGTTGTTGTTTTGTTTGTTTTAATGAAATAATTAAAGCATGGCTTTTATTGCAAGAATTTAGGCTTTACATTGGAAATAATTACAATGTGTAGCAAAATGTTTGTTCACGGTATTTAAGCAGTATTTTTTTAAATGTAAACACTTCAATGTTGCAATAATTCAACATGCGAATACTTCAAAATTGCTTATTGTATAGATATTGTCTAGTCAATATAAAAGATATTGCTAAAATATTGTTTTATTAAAAGGCATTTTTACCATGTACTTTAGTAAAGAATGTTAAAAAAACACGAATATTCGCTTAGGCATATTTTAAGGGGGCACGGGATATAAAAATATTAAAATTTTCTAAAAAATATATTGCATTAAAAATTTCTCTGTTTTTTAGGCTTATAATGACGATTAAATCATGTTTCTCGCTTAATTACAAAAAAATCGCTTTTTTTGCTGTTGTTGTTTGTTTGTTTTCTTTATCTAGGTTTCAAGCAATGATTTTCATGGAAATTATTTCTTGTGAAAATACGTTTTTTCTTCATGGTGGTTTTTTTTTTTTTTTTACAATTTCTCTGGTTTAAATTACTATAACTCAAAACCCGTTAAAGATAAATGCTTCAAACTTGGAAACTGTGTTTTTTTATTGTTTTTCTTTAATTTTAATTCAGCAAATTTGAAAAAAAAGTTTTAGTTTTAAAAAAATTATTTTTTTAAAAAAGTTATAACTTTTTTTTCAAATTTTTGCTTTAAATATTTTTTAAGTAATATTTTTAAAAATGTTGAATCAAAATTTAAATTTAGATTTTTTTATTTCAACAGAAAAAAGTAAATTCTGCAAATAATTTTTGAGTTATAACAATTTTAAATTACTCTACATTTTTAACACATTTAAAAAAATAAAAAAATTAAATTATAAGAAATTTTATTATGTGATTTTGTTCACAAATAATATGATTAATCCTCACAAAAATTCAAAATTTTAACTCAATAAATAATAAAAAAGAATATTGCCCAGTTAAACTGATGGCATTGAGCTCACAGGCTACGCATACTAATTGTACATAACTCCTTGTATTTTCGTTAATTCCGTTCGAAAAAAAAAAAAAATAAGAAGGGGAAGCAGCTCTCCCCTTTCTCCTTTTTTATACTTAATCATTGAACTTCCTAAACTATCAAGTACATGCTTTATCATATTAAAAAATCTATATCCGAAATTCAGAGCAAATCGGATAATTCTTAATAAAAACCAATTTAGCATTTATATAATTTAAGAGGAGTTATTCCCCTTTTTTATTTATACTTAACCATTAAACTTCCAAAACTATTCAGAGATTTGAACGAAATCTGACAATTCTGATTGAAAAATCCATTTATGCAAGTTAAGGGGGGGGGGCATTAGAACACCCGTTCCCCCTGTTTATACTTATTCAATGAACACCTAATAACAGCCACGGACTCGCCTCATCAGAATGATCCTATATCTAAATTTTGAACGAAAACTGTTAATTCTGCATGAAAAACCCGTTTATATCAATTAAGGGGAGGGGCATGAGCCCCCCGTTCCCCCTGTTTATACTTATTCAATGAACACCTAATAACAGCCACAGTATCGCCTCATCCGAATGATCCTATATCTAAATTTTGAACGAAAACTGTTAATTCTGCATGAAAATCCCGTTTATATCAATTAAGGGGGGGGGCATGAGCCCCCCGTTCCCCCTGTTTATACTTATTCAATGAACACCTAATAACAGCCACAGTATCGCCTCATCCGAATGATCCTATATCTAAATTTTGAACGAAAACTGTTAATTCTGCATGAAAATCCCGTTTATATCAATTAAGGGGGGGGGGGGCATGAGCCCCCCGTTCCCCCTGTTTATACTTATTCAATGAACACATAATAACAGTCACGGACTCGCCTCATCAGAATGATCCTATATCTAAATTTTGAACGAAAACTGTTAATTCTGCATGAAAATCCCGTTTATATCAATTAAGGGGGGGGGGGCATGAGTCCCCCGTTCCCCCTGTTTATACTTATTCAATGAACACATAACAGTCACGGAATCGCCTCATCAGAATGATCCTATATCTAAATTTTGGACAAAAACTGTTAATTCTGCATGAAAAACCCGTTTATATCAATTAAGGGGAGGGGCATGAGCCCCCCGTTCCCCCTGTTTATACTTATTCAATGAACACCTAATAACAGCCACAGTATCGCCTCATCCGAATGATCCTATATCTAAAATTTGAACGAAAACTGTTAATTCTGCATGAAAATCCCGTTTATATCAATTAAGGGGGGGGCATGAGCCCCCCGTTCCCCCTGTTTATACTTATTCAATGAACACATAATAACAGTCACGGAATCGCCTCATCAGAATGATCCTATATCTAAATTTTGGACAAAAACTGTTAATTCTGCATGAAAAACCCATTTACATCCATTAAAGGGGGGCATGAGCCCCCGTTCCCCCTCTTATACATATCGAATGAACTTCAAAAACTAATCAGGGAAGCGCCTTGTCAGGATATACCTACATACAAAATTTTAAGAGGATCGGATATTTTTATCATGAGTTATCGCGTTACGCACATACATACAGAACGGACGGGCACATAAGCTCTCAGGCTATGATAGCCTGTGAGCTATGTACGAATAAAATTATGTACGAATTAATTTTGTACGAATAATATTATGTACGAATAAAAAATCTCTCAATACTTCTCGTAAATTAAACATCTATTTTATAAAATTCAATGATATTCTATGTTGTGTATGTATAATATGACTAATTAAAGCACACTAGAACACAGTTTTAAATAATAAAAGTTAGGACTGTATCTTCAAATTTTAATAACACACTATAATTAGCGAGCACTCTAGTCGCCATTCTATTTCACAAACTATAAGCAGCGAACACTCTGGTCGCCATTCTTTTCACACAGTCTCTAAAACAAAAAATTTTTTCTCAACTCAGTTCACTTCACATTTCAACCAAAGGGCGCCCTCTTATGGGACTTATAAATTCTGAAATTTCAACAATAAACATTCTCCCCCGGATTGAAATGCAAATTTCAATATTTTACAATCAAGTAAATTTACAAAATACAGTTACAGAAAATTACACAACAAGCAAATATATACAAAATATAACACGAGAAATGCAAAATTTACACTATTTTAATAACATTTTACTTTTTTATTTTTTAGTTATCAATAGGAAGAAGAGCTATTCTTGTAATTTTCCAGGATTGTCCTGGCATTTTTTGCTGTGTTAATAATAATAATAAGCACGTTTTCTCCTCCTGTTTATGCCTTTTCTTTATTGTATTTTAAGTCACTACTGCGCCGAGAAAACATTTTCTACCTTGCATTTCTACGTGATTACCCATCGTCAAAATGTTCTCAATCTCTGCTGAATCTTCGAAACCGCTATGCTGAAACACCCAGCATGTATATGTCAATATTTAAATAATATAACACATCATAATGATGAGAAAATTTTGAATGCAAATATTGGCTAAGATAAATGCAATATAGAGCAATAGTAAAAAACAATTCAAACAATAATAATCCAAATTTTTTTTGTCAAAAAAATGCAAATCGGTTAAAGAACTTGTTTAAACTTAATATTAGATGCATTCTTCATTCTATGTAGGCTGAGTAACGAATACAAAAAGATAAGCTATTATGTAAGTTAGAGAAGCAAAAAATATCTTGTGATCGTGAACTCAAAAAGTAAAATAAATCACAAAAACCAATCATGATGTCAAAATGATATAAAATATTATCTGAAGGAAATGTAACATTTTGACAGAAACTACAAGCAGAGATAAAATGTTTTGATAGATTCTATGAATGTATTTGACAAAGTATGATAAAAAATGACAGAATTCGAGATATATAGAAAACGCATTCATGAAGATATATATATATATTTATAAGCGAACACTCTTGGTATAATTTTAGTTTGTTCATAAAGCAATATATATTTCACTTTTCACTCAAATTTTAAGTTGGTTTAAAAGTATTTTTTCAAACACAGTTCAGAATTTTTAAAAAGTGTATTTTTAACAGTTGAATAGTTATGAATATAGCAAAAACTTCAATAAAAAGCATTAGAAACAGCAAAAGATAAAGCAGTAAAATGAAATTCTAATATCGAAATTTTCAACTCAAAAAAAGCTCAGTATACAGCTCAAATAAGGCTGGTTATATTGGTTGTATAAAAGCGCAAAAATATATTACTGGAAAACTATTTCTATTATTAGTAGTATTGCTTAAATAACGATTTACATTGAAAAAAATTACAATAAAATGACATTACCTCAAAAATATCAGGGTTTTTTAATGGAAACATTCGTAAAAAATCGCTTTTATTGAAAAAAAATACTGGCTTTACATTGGAAATGATTACAATGTATTGCAAAATATTTATTCCCGATATTCAATCAGTATTTTTAAAATGTAAACACGCCAATGTTTCAATAATTCAACATGCGAATATTTTAAAATTGCTCATTATATAGTTACTATCTAAGGAATATCAACGGTATTGATATAACATTGTTTTGCTAAAAGATATTTTTACCATATGTAGAAATATTAGTAAAGAAAAATTTAAAAAATACGAACATTAGCTAAGTCATACTTTAATTTTTTTTTAAGCATGTCAAAAAGCGGGACAAAAGATACAATAAAATCGTAATACAATGTATCGTTTATTTAAAAAAGACAATGAAACGAATACATATAAAATAAGATATTCTTTGTTTTTTCGTAAATTGAGTATGCATAAAAAATCTCTCAATACTTCTCGAAAATTAACAGGGGAAAGACGGGAAATTTACTCAAGTTTTATAATTAATATTTCGCACCAGAATTTTTATTTAAAACTGTTTGATTTATTTTTTTTACTTTTTATTCCTTATCGTCTTTCAAACTTACTTTCTAAAGAAATTTCTGGTTGGAATGGAAACAGATTCAGTTGAAAGTGGTCAAAATGACCTCTCACCGTCTTTCTAGAGTTAAACATTCATTTTGTAAAATTCAATGATATTCACATCGATACCTGTAAAGCATGGTGACGTCACTTCGACGTCGTTGTGAAGTCACACTGTGACTTTGTGACCGTCGATTGTCGATGTGATGTCACGTGACATCGATATGAAGTCACAGTGACTAAAATGTGAAGTCGTTATGGCCGTTTTAGACGTTTCAGCTCGTTTATAACGTCACATTGTGACCACTTTGTGAAGTCACGGTGAGACAGATTTGTGAAAAATGTGTCATTTGCAACTAATTTGACATTAACATCGTGACGAAACTGTGACAAAAGCGGCGTTGTGACAAAGGTGTTTTTTAAAGTAAATAACATGTTTTGAAAAAAAAATTTAATTTTCTAAAGATTTTTAAGAAAGTCACATCTCAGTCACAATGTGACGTCACTGAGTAGTGGCATTTTGGTTACAGAGGTAATGTGACCACAGTGACATGCTATGAGGATAATATTCTATGTATCTGAAAAGTCTTTAACATTCCTACAACTATAGATGAAACTTAAATTTCTTGCAACGTTTTAAGAATACCCAAATTTTTAAAATTTAGTATAACGCAGAAAAATCTATTTACAGTACTTTTTAAAGTATCCTTTTGGGAACCGTTTAGTTTTAAATCGTAATATAATCTCATCGTTGCAATTTTAATTTAAATTAATTTAAGCACAAATACTTTTACGTATTTTTGGATTAGCTTAATTTATTCGAGCAGAAAGAAATGAAATTATATATATATTCCCAGGATTCTGAAATGCTCTTGTATGTCATATTTTTACTGGTATATCTGAAAGCATTTCTGTACATTCAAGAAAATATTTCTGCTTTGATCTCGTCTTTTCCTTGATAGTCTATGCGAAATTTTAGAAATGAACTTACATTAATATAAGAGACATGATGTAGATTTCTCACAACACCCTTTTAAAATATTCATAAATGAAATCTAAAATGGAGAATCCGCAAATTTGTTAGCATTGAAATAAGATATGCGCAAAGTTTTAAATTTATAAAACTGGCTTTCAGAATTACAATATTAATACTTATTTTTGTCTATTAAAAGAGATATTTTGTGTTATTACAAAATAAATTATTGAATATCCAGCATACTTTAACATTAATATTACAATTTTTATCTTATTTTAATAAGCTTTTAAAGTTGTCTGGCTAAATATGTATGCATTTTAACTTTTTAACTATTTTAACTTTTATTTTAACTTTTAAAATTTATTAAAAATTTATGTTTTATACCGCGATACGGATGTACAAACCATCATCACATCGAGTTGATAGTAGAGGTTCTAGGATTAGTTAAAAATTGACTAAAATATTAAAATTCAACTGGTCTGCCAAGTCATACCAGTCATAATTGTGCTTGTACTACGAACACAGGTATAAAAATAGGTAAAAGTGGGAGCTGGATAACACAATGTTAAACCTACGAGTGAACCGTTAGTGGTATTAATTTTTGGCTTATGCATCAGTTCTCTTTTGGCAGACATGGATCATTAGATTTCCCTATTACTACTCTTTCGGAAAATAACAGGTTTTTTTCTTGTGCTCGATGACATAGGGTTTTGTGCGGTCGGCTCTTGGACTATTAGGATGAGTCTTGTAATAAACTGTATTCATTTTTATCATGATAGAACGCGTACTCTCGGACAAATTGAAGTTTTTATAATAAAAAAAATTACGAATCACAAATCACAAATTGCTTATAAATTGCAGAGTTCATAAAATATACATCCTGAAAAATGTGATTAATGTAAATGTATAGATAAATTATGATTATTCCTTTTAAAATGAATTTTATATGGCAAAAGTAACTTAATGGGTTTTTTTATTTGAAAATTCTCTTTTGCATTTTATATCTGATTTTACAAGTATCGGCTTACGAACAATAATTTATAAATTTTATCGTATGGTATGCTGTTCCTGCTTTCATTTAAATCCTTCCACAGGTCTATATGTGATGAGGGTCGTCGGTCACAAATATATCTATCGAGATCTTCCATACAAATTAAATCGGATTGTGATCGGGGCTCTGAAGAGACCACACCATGTTTTTTTAATACACCTTACACTTTTTAGCTCACAGGCTATCATAGCCTGAGAGCTTATGTGCCCGTCCGTTCTGTATGTATGTACGTAACGCGATAACTCATGATAAAAATATCGGATCCACTTGAAATTTTGTATATAGGTATATCCTGATAAGGCGCTTCCCTGATTAGTTTTTGGAGTTCATTCGATATGTATAACAGGGGGAACGGGGGGGCTCATGCCCCTCCCCTTAATTGATTTAATGGGTCTTTCATGCAGAATTAAGAGTTTTCGTTCAAAATTTAGATATAGGATCATTTTGATGAGGCAATTTCGTGACTTTTATTAGGTGTTCATTGAATAAGTATAAATAGGGGGAACAGGGGTTCTAATGCCCCCCCCCCCGTTACTTGACATAAATGGGATTTTCATGCAGAATTAAGTTTTCGTTCAAAATTTAGATTAGGATCATTCTGATGAGGCGATTCCGTGACTGTCATTAGGTGTTCATTGAATAAGTATAAATAGGGGGAACAGGGGTTCTAATGCCCCCCCCCCGTTAGTTGATATAAATGGGATTTTCATGCAGAATTAAGTTTTCGTTCAAAATTTAGATTAGGATCATTCTGATGAGGCGATTCCGTGACAGTTATTAGGTGTTCATTGAGTAAGTATAAGTAGGGGGAACAGGGGTTCTAATTCCCCCCCCCCCGTTAGTTGATATAAATGGGATTTTCATGCAGAATTAAGTTTTCGTTCAAAATTTAGATTAGGATCATTCTGATGAGGCGATTCCGTGACTGTTATTAGGTGTTCATTGAATAAGTATAAACAGGGGGAACAGGGGTTCTAATCCCCCCCCCGTTAGTTGATATAAATGGGATTTTCATGCAGAATTAAGTTTTCGTTCAAAATTTAGATTAGGATCATTCTGATGAGGCGATTTTGTGACAGTTATTAGGTGTTCATTGAATAAGTATAAGTAGGGGGAACAGGGGTTCTAATGCCCCCCCCCCCCGTTAGTTGATATAAATGGGATTTTCATGCAGAATTAAGTTTTCGTTCAAAATTTAGATTAGGATCATTCTGATGAGGCGATTCCGTGACTGTTATTAGGTGTTCATTGAATAAGTATAAACAGGGGGAACAGGGGTTCTAATGTCCCCCCCCCTTAATTTATATAAATGGGTTTTTCAAGCAGAATTTTCAGATTTCGTTCAAATCTCTGAATAGTTTTGGAAGTTTAATGGTTAAGTATAAAAGAGGGGGATAACTCTTTTTAAATTATATAAATGCTAAATGGGTTTTTATTAAGAATTATCTAATTTGCTCTGAATTTTGGATATAGATTTTTTATATGATAAAGCATGTCTTTGATAGTATAGGAGGTTCAATGATTAAGTATAAAAAAAGAGGAAAGGGGAGAGCTGTTTCCCCTTCTTAATTTTTTTTTTTCGAACGGAATTAACCCTTGAAAATATAAGGCTTTAACGTGCAATTAGTATTTGTAGCCTGTGAGCTCAATGCCATCAGTTTAACTGGGCAGTATTCTTTTTTATTTATGTTCTAAATAGCCTGTCCTTTATTTCTAACTATATTTAATGTCGTTACCATGTTGTAAAATGAGTCCATCGCCAATGAAACATGAATGAAGAACATGGAACGGGAACATGAAACATAGAATGGCATTTGTCTTGAGAAATGTTTTACGTTGTTTGTTTGTTTTTTGTTTTTTTTTTCGCAATTCCCTGTATTTATGCCATATTTACAGCAAGTGTTGCCAGACGGGCTACTTTTTAAAAATTCAAATTCTTGATTGGCACCAATTTTTACAAATGATAAAATGTGCCTTATTCAATGGCATGATAATTACGGCAAAAACAAAAGGTGATTTAACTTTTTAAAAAAGTGGTGCCAGTCAAAAAATCTGAATTTTAAAAAAGTAGCCCACTGGCAACACTGTTTACAGTTCCAAACCTATAGAGACAACCTCAGATCATAACAATTTTACTGCTATGCTTTGCAGATTGTTGGCAGCATCTTTTTTCAGACGCAAAGTTGAACAAAGAATAACCTTTTTGTTACAAATATTTCGAACTTGCATTTGTTATTCAAAGAATATTTTTTAAATATTTTCCTGTCTGATCTCGATAGGTAAGGTCCTGCTGGATTTATTTCTTCACTTTCTACGCTTTTAATAGTGGTTTTCGGATAAGAACGTGACCAAACAAATTAGCATCTATCAATCGTCTTTTTACAGTAATAAGATTTGGATGGAGATTTATTTACTTCATCGCAAATTTCTGGTACTATTAGGCCTCTATTCCACTTGCTTGTAACAACAAAAAGTTATCATCGCTAGAAGTGGTTGCTATTGACCTTCCTGGATATCTTTGATCTTGATTACTGACCGTTTCCTTCCGTTTAACCGTTGTGTGATGGACATATGTCTTCGATAATTTTAACAGAACAACAATCATACGTGCAGATTTGCCTTCATTAAATTTAAAATTGATGGAAAACTGTGTTTCAATGTTGATTTTCTGTATTTTCTCAATTTTTAAGACTTTTAGTAAGAAGTAACCTAAAAATCAAACTGAAGAAGAAAGTGTGTGTATAACTTCAACAAAATATCAACAAAATAGTGTATCTGAATAAAATCACACAAAAAACTAAAATAATCTATATTAATAAAATAACAAATCGCTCTGTGTGTGTGTGTCTGCGATAGTTAGCAAAAACTACGGCACGTACGAAGTTCAAATTTTTTTTAAAGATTGTCCAAGGCCTTTCCTAATGTACCTGACCCTCAGAATTTTAAAATTCTAATAATTGGTTGAGAAATTAATTAAAATCCCTAATCTATATTAATAAAATAACAAATAGCTCTGTGTGTGTGTGTGTCTGCGATAGTTAGCAAAAACTACGGCACGTACGAAGTTCAAAATTTTTTTAAAGATTATCCAAGGCCTTTCCTAATGCACCTGACCCTCAGAATTTTAAAATTCTAATAATTAGTTGAGAAATTAACATGGCTGCCAACTACTACGCCTAATTAAAGACGAATAAATGTATCAGAAACAGAAATTTTAGCAGATAATCAACAATATGGAGTGTAATACATACCATTGAATATATTTGGCATACATTTTACTGAAACTTTTTTGTGATTCCAAACATGTTTATGCGATTTGGCGCGACTGAGGGGCTTTGCTCCCCTGAACGCCCCGTTTTTTTTTTTTTTTTTTTTTTTTTTTTTCAATCGGTTTTTGCCAGCTTCGCGGGTTGCTCAGTCGATGTTTCGTTCTTTCGCTTCGCTGCGGTCCGTTGGGCAGGTGCTGCGATTTGCGCCGGAGAATCCCTTTTTGAGGGGGGTATATCTTAATGATATCCTTTAAATATTGTTTAAAAACAGAGTCATCCATCGACTGGCCATGGCTCTTTCTCCACATATCGTCGGTACCATGTCAAACTATCCAATGTGAAAACAGCCACTTTTCAGGAGAGTAAAAAAACAGTTTTAATTGGGGATTCAAAATCAGAGCTAACCAGCAGTAAACAATTATTACGTTTTTCGGGTGCTGTTTTATATCCTCTTTAAGCATGCTATCGAGATAAATCATTTGAATAATTTTTCTCGTCTAAAAATCACATTGGATAGTTTGAAATGGTATGAATATTTGTACGTTTTTAGCTTCTCTCTACTTTTTCAGCTTCAAACTATCCAATACGCACATTGGATAGTTTGACATGGTACAAATTTTGTCCTTTTCCCGTTTTCGTTGTTTCAAAGTATCGAATGTGCGCATTGGATAGTTTGACTTTGTAAATTTCTCAGGTTCACTGCGTCATAGTAACGAATGTACCACAAACGATAGTTTGTTTTGTAAAATTTTTGTTATTAGCATATTGAATTTTTAAACATTTTGGAATTTTCTTTAATAATTCTATTAAAAAATATACAGGGAATTAATAAAGAAAAAGTTTGTTTTTAGACGGTATGTAATTTTACAAAATGTAAGTATAGACAGAAACAATTTTCTAACAACGACGCGGGCAAGCACGAGAGGTTTCGCAGTCCTGTTTTAAGGTGCGTTCGTAATTATGTAAATATGTAACACCTATAGATGTCGTTCAGTCCGTCCGTCCGCACATAACGCAAAAACTACCCACCCGAATCGTTTGAAATTTAAAATATATAATTCATAAATAATTCATAAAAATATTCATAATTTTTTCCAGTAATTTCAAATTTTAGGAAGATCGGATGCATATATCAATTACAGGGGCAATCAAAAGTATTTCATTACATTACCGTCAATGGGAAAAAATGTTTCAAATGCATTTCACTCGTTTGAAATTTAAAATACATAATTATTATGTAATTAAATCAATTACAGGGAGAATCAAAAGTATTCCATTACATTACGGTCAATGGGGAAAAATGTTTCAAATGGATTTTACTCGTTTGAAATTTTAAATACATAATTATTACATAATTTTGTCGAGTTATTTTAAATTTTATGAAAATCGGATGCATAGATCAATTACAGGGACAATCAAAAGTATTCCGTTACATTACGGTCAATGGGGGAAAAGCTTCAAGTGCATTTAAATCGTTTGAAATTTAAAATACATAATTATTACATAATTTTGTCGAGTTATTTTAAATTTTATGAAAATCGGATGCATAGATCAATTACAGGGACAATCAAAAGTATTCCGTTACATTACGGTCGATGGGGAAAAAGCTTCAAGTGCTTTTAAATCGTTTGAAATTTAAAATACATAATTATTACATAATTTTGTCGAGTTATTTAAATTTTTTTGAAAATCGGATGCATAGATCAATTACAGGGGCAATCAAAAATATTTCATTACATTACAGCCAATGGGAAAAAATGTTTCAAATGCATTTCACTCGTTTGAAATTTAAAATACATAATTAATATGTAATTTTGTCGAGTTATTTCAAATTTTATGAAAATCGGATGCATAAATCAATTACAGGGACAATCAAAAGTATTCCATTACATTACGGTCAATAGGGAAAAATGTTTCAAATGCATTTTACTCGTTTGAAATTTAAAATACATAATTATTACATAATTTTGTCGAGTTATTTTAAATTTTATGAAAATCGGATGCATAGATCAGTTACAGGGACAATCAAAAGTATTCCGTTACATTACGGTTAATGGGGACATATGTTTCAAATGCATGTTAATGGTGCTACACTCATTCCAACTTAATAAAATTGATATGCATCTATAAAGTACATATTATAATATACATTTTGCATAATCTGTGATGCAAAGAATATTTGTTATTGATTTACAAGGCCACACAAAAGTATTTCATTACATAATGGTATAGGTAGAACATTGTTGGGTGCGCATTTTAATTGTAATTAACTATTTACAATTTTATGAGATTGATATATGAAAGTGATATTTTTTAAACTTCGTTATCGTATGAACGCACCTCATTTGCTACGCTTCACGTGCAATTTCTAACTTGTTGAATATTATGCATAGCCTAACTAATAAGCAGAATCGATGGGGTATTTCTTACCAGTATTTTTGAATAGTAATCGTCGATTTATTTAATTCCTTTTAAAACATCTTGGATTTTTTACCTTTTAATAAAATTTGAATGTAAAGAACAAATCTTTATAGGATCTTTTAATACAATAATTTTAAAAGTTTCTCTCACGTGATAAATTATTAAAATGTTGTAGAGCTTTTTAAAAATGGTTCGCCATAATTATTAAAAATTGTTAATGACTTTGTTTTGCTTCTCTGTTGTCTCATCGTTTTATCATTTACTATGATACATATTTTGATCAAAATGGAATGTATAGAATTACGTCATCTACAGGGACTCTCAAAATAAGCACATTACATTCCATTCAATAAGATGTGATTTAGTGTATTTTAACAAACATAATGAAATTGATATGCTGTTATTCAGAGCACTAACACTTGTGTTCTGTAGCATATTGTGCGAATGTTTAAATTAATTTCATGATCATGAAAAAGAATTATTTTATAGAATAATCTATTTCTGTATTATAAAGAGGAAAAATTTGTTTTTTTTTTTGTTTGTTTGTTTGTTGGTGGTAATCTCTGGAACTACCGAACCGGTTTCAAAAGCCAGGGTACTAAAATGATGGTATTCGCCCGGAATCAAAGATAGGATTTATCTTATGTCGGTGCTACAAATCCAAAGGAGATGCAGGAGAAAAAAATATTTTTAAAATGCGATTTTTGTGTTACTAAAGGGAGTACAAGCATAAATTTAGCACGGTAATTACTTATAAGATGTAAATGGATCTCTAGTATTTCCTTAAAAAGACGAACGTACGTAAGTATGTTTGTTTCTTTGTTTGTCTGTCTGTCTGCTTTTTTGTTTGTTTGTCGGCTTGATTGTTTGTAAGTTTGTTTGTTTGTCAGTCTATCAATTTGTCTGTTTGCTTTTTTGTTTGTCTGTCCGTCTGTTAGTTTGTGTGTTGTCTGTCTGTCTGTCGGTTTGTTTGTCTGTTTGTTTGTCTTCCTCTGACTTTTTGTTTATTTGTTTGTCTGTTTTTTGTTTGTTTGCCTATCTGTTCTTCTGTTTGTTTGTCGGTCTGTCTGTTTGTTTTATGTCTGTTTGCTTGTCTGTCTGTATGTCTGTTTGTTTGCCTGTTTATTTGTCTGCCTGGCCGTCTGATGGTTTGTCTGTTTGTTTGTTTATCTGTTTTCTATTTGTTTGTCGGTTTGTTTGTTTGTCTGTCTGTTTGTTTGTTTACTTGTGTGACTATATGTCTGTTTGTTCGTCTGTCGGTTTGTTTGTTTGATTGTCTGTCTGTTTGCTTGTCTGTCTGTTTGTTTGTTTGATTGTTTGCTTGTTGGTTTACCTGTCTGTATGGTTGTTTGCCTGTCTGTCCGTCTGTCGTTTTGTTTGTCTGTTTGTTTGTTTTTCTGCCTGTTTGTCTGTTGTTTGTTTGCTTATCTGTTTTTTTGTTTATTTGTCTGTCTGTCTGCCTGTCTGTTTGTTTGTTCGTTTGTTTGTCTGTCTATATGTCTGTCTGTTTGTTTGTTTGTTTGTCTTTCTTTTGTCTGTCTGTCCGTCTGTTGGTTTGTTTGTTTGTCTGCTTGTTTGTTTTTTTGTAAGTCCGTCTGTCTGTTTGTCGTTTGCTTGTATTTATGTTTGGTTGTTTGTTTGTCTGTTAGTGTCTCCCTGTCTGTCGGTTTGTTTGCCTGTTTGTTTTTTCTCTATTTGTTTGTTTGTTTGACTTTTGTCTGTTTGTTTGTTTGATTGTCTGCCTATCTGTCTGTCAGTCTGTCTGTTTATTTGTTTATTTGTCTGTTTATCTATTTGTCTGTCTGCCTGTTTGTTTGTTTCCTTGCTTGTTTGCCTATCTGTCTTTCTGTTTGTCTGTCTGTCTGTTTGTTTGTTTATTTGTTTGTCTGCCTGTGTGTTTGTTTGTTTGTGTATCTGGCTGTCTGGTTGTCGGTTTTTTTACTGTCTGTCTGTTTGTTTGTTTGTGTGTTTGTCCGCTGTTTTGTTTGTGTGTGTGTCTGTTTGCTTGCCTGCCTGTGTGTTTGTTTATTTCTTTGTTAGTTTGTTTGTTTGTTCTATAAATTCAGCAATACGGAAATAATATGTCTCTATCTTAAATAGGGCGCCATAACAACCTAGAATCATCCCCTATCATGGGATGTAATAGAATTAGTTATGAATGATAAGATTTAATAGAATAAAGAAAACTTTAATTAATATCTTTTTATGTTTTGACTCGATTTTCATAAAATGTTAAATAACTCGTCAAAATTCTGCAGCAGTTACATATATTAAATTTGAAATCATTTGGTTGGGTTGTTTTCGTGCTGTTTTAAGCAGACAAACAGATGGATCAAATGACGACTTGAGGTGCTACGTATTTAATTAATTAAGACATTTCCCCATAGACCATAATGTAATAGAATACTTTTGACTGTCTCTGTAAATAAACTGTGAACGCTACATACTCTATTTCCGATACCGAACATTGCATTGCAAATCTGAATAACATATATCAATTACAGATACAATCCTATTCATATACTAATGCAAGTTTCAGTTCGGGCAGACAGACAGACAATCACATGGACAGACAAACGGAATTCACAAACACTACTTAACTATGTTGGAAAGTGCTACAAATGCATAATAGTTTCAAATTTTCCTTTCAGAAATTATCGATAGACGATTTTTTTTGTACAGCCCTAAATTATACATACCTACAATCTTTATATACACGTAACTATTCAGTTAAAATTTAATAAAGATCAAAACACACTTTAAAACTTCTAAAATCCAGAGATATTCTAACTTCCAGAGATCATCCATAGACGGCCATCTATCCAATTCTTTGCGTGGTATTTTATACATTTTTTCAATGTTATATAAAGTTATATTAGTACACTATATGCAGTTAAACGTAAAAATCCATCTCATTAAAAAAAAAAAAAATGTATTTTCGTTCTTATGTAGTAATTCTTTCGACTTTTTTGCATAGCCCTGTATATGATCTGGAGCGTTTATACATACAACGAAATATTTTAATCTTAAAAACTCATATCACAAATAAAAATGCGCTTCCGACAATCATCTGTAATGTACAGTACTTCGGATACACAGCAGCCGAAATCTTTCGTGTGTCCCTGTAAATACTTTGCATTTTCTATTATACAGGAAATAACTTGTAGTGAACCTCTGCAACGAATATCAATTTCAGTATATGGTGAAATATTTTACCATAATTAAATTACGCTCCAAACAATGTTTCCCCTATACTATTATGTAGCGAAAAACTTTTGTGTGGCCCTGTAAATGAATAATAAATATTCTTTGCACCTTAGATTCTATAAAATGTATATTTTCATGTTACTCATAAATGCATATCAGTCTTATTATGTTCGAAACAGTGTAATATTAAAACCATTTCAAATTGTTTTTTTTAATTGACCGTAATGTATCGGAGTACTTTTGACAGTCCCTATAATTAAATTATGCATCCAATTTTCATAAAACTTGAAATGTGGCGACAAAAATATACAACTGTTATCTATTTTAAGTTTCCAAGAATTCTGTTTGGGAGGTTTTTCCATTGTTATATGCGAACGGACGTGTAGACACACAGACAGGCGCACGGACTGAACAACAATTATAAGTTCTATGTATTTATATAATTATGAATGCACCTAATAAGAGCTTATCATGCATTATGATTTCCAAATATTCTTTGAAGGCATTTTTTCCAACTCATATTATAGAGATTCAATAAAGCAAGACTACACTTTGGAAATAACAATAATCGTTAATAATAACACTATTACTTTTCGGAATTTCATAGTCATTGGCCCAAAACTTCATTGATTAAATAAGACAAAGATAACTACTCAAATAAAAAATAAATAAATAAGTAAATTCTACCGTTATTCTCCATTTCTCTATTTGAGGGGTTTTTTTTTCTCATCTCATTTTTTATAAAATTTAAATAATATTTAAAAACAAGTTTTTATTTATAATTTTTTTTTATAAATTTACTGTATATTCGTTTTTTAAGTTATTAAAAGAAATTAAATATTTAATATTGAATATGTAAATACCAAATTTTATACAATCCAAACTATTGAATGCGACAAATTTACTAATTTGAAGCAATGATCATCAGATAAGTACAAGTGAAGAATTCAAACTAATGAAAGTTATTTTTATTTTTATTTTATTTTATTTTTGCTAGTAAGAACAATAAAGTGACATCATGCTTAAATGGAATAAAAAACAGCAAATTTCTTATTTCTGTCTGGAGCTGATTTTAAATCAGCAATATCAAAAATTTTTTGCTACCTCGAAAAATGGCTGTTTTCATATTGGATAGTTTGACATGGTACAAATGATCACAAAATGAAAAATATTACAATTTTTGTGGCAGACGATCGAATACGCACATTGGATAGTTTGACATAGTACGTTTTAGAACAAAGTGCACATTGGATACTTTGACACAGACATTATCTAAGTTTCTAAGCGAGTTAGGACCGTGCCGATTTTGCATAGTACATATCTAGCATAATAAAACAAAATGGCACAAAATATGAAAAATGCATTTTTGCACATTCGATAGTTTGACATGGTACCGACGATATATTCGCCCAGGTGCGAATCAAACTCGCCTGATTTATGCGGAGTTTTCCGCAATTCACGTTTGATTGCGGACCACAATGCCTCTATGGTGTTCGTATGTGCACCATTCTCCGGATTCACATACGTCAGACTGTGGTTAACCTCCAAAACCATCAGTTAATTTTTCACACGCAGTCAATTTCATATCTTTCCCAAACCTTGGACATTCATACCTGGAAGCAATCAAACCTTCTTTCATACACCAGTCTATTACAGCTCTTTTACCCATTACAGGTAAAAGAGTAAAAAAGCCACTCGTATATTCTCCCTCTTCATGCATACATTCATTCAAATTCTTACGGAAATCAACAACAGCCATAGCAGGTAAGTAGAGGGATATAAATGAAAAAAAATCCAAAATAATTAACTCACTCGATGATGACTCTTTGAAATCCAACGGACTAATGAAATGAAACGCATTAAAAATTCAAATTTCACAAAGCGCGATTCCTAAATTTAAAAGTTCTCTTCTCTGGTCCAATAAGACAGCTGGAAAAGAATGAACGAACAGAGCATGCGCCGCAATCTGGGAGAAAATCCTCCTCTAGGGCCAAGGGTTGCTAGGAGAAGCGACACCTGAAAGTGATAGAAAGCAAGGCTTGGCGCAGTCATCGCGCGTCAGAAAAAACGCCGCCAGAAGTGGGTTAAAACTCAGATCACCCTGCGATTTAAATAGGCGTAGAAGTTGGCAGCTCTGAATTAATTAAAATCCCTAAATTAGAAGAAAGAAAACGTATTCATAATTCAATAAGGGCATATATTTTTCTTAAACCACAGAATATTTCTTCGAAAATTCAAAGAAAAGGAAAAAGGTTAGTGTAAATGCAGGGTTGCCATGGCGATGAATGTACTAAGCTTTTTAATAAGGGCTGTATTTTAAATTCTTCTGGACCTAAAAAGTCAAAAATTAGACAGCTACATGCAGAAAAAATTCCTCTTTCAGAAATTCTAAAAATAATTTTCATACTCCTGTAAATAGTTGAAAAATCCGTAAAAATCCATTTATAAAATCTCATTTTATTTCCTTTCAAAGGAACAGAATTTCAGAAATCTTTCTGAATGAGAGCGGTGTTTTGTAATTCAGACAGCTGGGCGTCAGATAGTAGTGGCATTTTTAGACGACCTGTAAATATTTTCGAATGTTTAATTTATGAATTTAATTTTTATCAATTCAAATGAAGAATTTTTCGCTGATTTTAAATACATAAATTTCTTCACAGTCGCTCAATTACAACCTTATATATTAATTATTAATTTATTACTTGGATGACTTGCTCTATTTAAAAAACAAGTATATGGAAACCACAAATGTTTATTGGTACACTGTTATTTTTTTTAAATACACCATTTAGGGGTTTTAAAGCTATGCATTGAGCAATATCTTTAAACGTAGTTTAATAATATGTAAATTTATAAAAGTCCAAGTTTTCTTTTAAATAAAAAGTTGATTTAAAAAAAGAAAAAGAAACGCTGAAACGCGAATTAACTAAAATTAAGAAAAAAAAAACCCTCACAATACGATCCTTTTGAGCTTTCAGATACATTATAACGCATAGTAAATATTTTAAAGGTCAGTGAGCATGAAATACGGGGCGGTGGATTTTTTAGGGGGAGCGATCAGATATTTAAAACTGTACCGTTTTCTACCATTTCAAATGAGGGATTTTCACTAAGCCCTGGAATAAATATTACTTATATAATATAAAACTTTCAGATTGTTTATAGTACTTAATATAAATTTCAAAGAGTAGGGTAGAGGGTAGGGGGGCAATAATTATTTTAGAGAGGTATTGATCAAATATTTGAGACCATACCGTTTTCGATGCGGATATTTCAGAGCCCTGGGATAAATAATGCATATTTAATATAGAATTTTAAAAGTGTACTCACCCGTATTTTTGAATAATAATCTCGTGAAATATCTTTCTTAAGTCCAGAAACGGTTTTGTTAAGAAAAGAGTTCGCCGTCTGGTGGTAGAATGTGAAACTAATCCTTCCCCCTTTTTTTTACCGTGTGTGCACAGCATTTCTGCTAAACGGTACCGTAGGCAGCGGGGATTAAGTTCGAGATAAGGTCTTTCTACAACATTTTGTAGTACGAATTTCAGGTGTATTTTAGAATATTCTTACGGGTCCAAGCAACGCCGGGCGACTCGGCTAGTAGTTAAATAAGAGACCAGTAAAAGTAAAACAGTAGTTTAAGCGAACACCTGGGAAGCATTAAATAAATAACAATCACTCTATCTGACTTTCTCATACTTGGCATTCTTTGATGTTCGGAAATATTGCATTTATTAAATACTTTCTTGATAATTGAACAAAAACATTTCCTTTTTGGATATTTCACAAGGACTGCAGAAGATGTACAGTTGCAGTTTCCTATATATTTTCAATTTTTTTCGAGTATTTATAGATAATGAAAGATTTTTTGAAGTGGTCTCAAACTTTTGGCCTGCAGTGTATATATGAGCGTATATAGTATTGCGCTAATAGCGCAATACCATACCACCTTTGATTTTCATATTAAACTTCTTCTTCATTCAATTAATCAGACTGATTATATACGATATTACAAACGAGTTAATCTAGATCACAATATTTATTGAAATCAATTGTTTTTCCGTATTCTATTGTAATCAGCATTTTGTAAATAGCCGACTTAAGCAGGACGTGAGTTCCCTTCGCTTCACGATCGCTAATGGACACAAGAATTGCAAAACCGTGAAAATTATACAAAAATCACTAACATAGTTCCCCTTTCCCGTGGAATATTTCCTAATTCAAGGAGGATATGCAAGTCGTAGCCAAAATAATGCACAAAAAGCTTGGTTTAATTCTATGTACAACTTTATGGACTTTTCGATGGTACAAAAAAGAAAATGCCATAAAAATTGTTATTAAAATGCCCCTTTCCGGCACATTTTTTTTCAAATTCAGGGCTGTACTTACTTGTCATAACCAAAAATGTATGCAAAATATTTGGTTCAATTCCAAGTATCACTTTATACACTTTTCGATTGTACAATAATTAAAAAATCTCTATTACAACGTCCCCTTCCGGTACTTTTTTTTTCAAATTCAGAGTGGATCTGCCTGTTCCAGCCATAAACATACACAAACAATTTCGTTCAACTCTTTTCATAACATCAAACATTAATCAATGGTACGATCCTGAAAGTGGCATAAAAATAACTATTACAGCTCCCCGTCCGTCGGAATATTTCTAAGTTGAAGGATAAATTGCTTTCCACAACCAAAAACATTCACAAAAGATTTAATTCAGTTCTATACTTAACTTCACACATTTTTCTATGGTGCATTGGTGATACACAGACATACGCCCAGACACTTTCTATAAGTATGATTTTGAGATCTCTGACCCCTAAAATATGTAAATCTGTCGAAAACTGGATGTCGAATAAATTTCGATTACAGTACTTTCTTCTGCTGAAGAAAAAGGAAAGTAAAAATTGTTGCTAGTAAAACATTACAAACTGCAATGTACACAATACTCTGCAATCAGAATTAAAAAACCAGTTGGATGTGCCAATCCCCAAACTTCCTTTTTCTCATACATCTTAATATTTCAATAAATAGTTACATATTTTAATACTCCAATATTATAGTTCAGTATTAAACAAACTTTGATTTTCATCTTAAATTTCTGCCTCAGTCAGTTAATCGAAGTAAAAACGTGTTAATCTAGATCATAATATTTATTAAAATCAACTGTTTCTCCTTATTTTGTTATCATCAGCTGTTTGCAAATAACCAGCTTAGCAGGACGCGTATTTCCATCGCGGCACGATCCACCAGTAGACAATAAAACAACGAAACATCGAGAAATTTATACAAAAAAAAAAAAAAAAAAAAAAAAAAAAACGCTAACACAGCGTCCATTTCCCACGGAATATTTCTCAATTTAAGGAGCACCTGCTGACCATAAACAAAAGCATGTACAAAATATTTGGTTCAAGTTTCTGTGTATTTCTATGCGATAATTTGGGAACAAAATACAACGGGATGCTGAATTTTTTATAGCAGTGTTGTACATGCTTATTTATTGTTTGTCTTGAAATCTATTCTAAAAGGGAGTAGTTGAAGACTGTATTAAGATTTGTTAACAAGATTGGCTTTCAGTAAATATTGTCATTTTATATACTTGAATATATTTTCATATTTTTTTCCTTTTAAAAAAACATCTTTGAATAATATAAAATTTTATTTTCAAATAATTATTTAAAATGTCGATTTATTCCTGCTCTTTGAACTATGAAATATTTCATGCTTTTAAAACCTATTGAGAAAATCGAAAGAACAATTAAGATTTAAAATTATTTTTCTAGATTTTGAACTTTATAAATATTGCATAATTATGCATAAAATTTATACACTTTGAGAAAATTTTTAATAAACAATGAAAATGTGAATGTTTTGATAATATGAAAGCTGCTTTCTAACTAAAGGAGATTAAAGGAGATTTTCTTTAAATAATATGATATATTTTTAAAATATTTGAGGAAATTTTGACATGAGTTATTTATTCATGATGTTTTAACTAATATGAGATTCTTTTAAAGATAGCAGGTGTTTAACTTCCAGTAAATTCAGCATCGGTAAAAAAAAGTTTAAAGTCGTAAAACGTAATCCTTTGATGCTAAAAATTAAAGAACAAAATCACTGCTTTTATTGTAGGTGCTTTTAATGTATTGAGCAACATTTTTAAGTAGAACATCGTTGTTTTGTCTGTTTTAAAGAAACAAGCAAACTTAATGTGTTTTCTTTTAAAATACTGCCTAACAGCTTAGCTTTTATACTTTAATTTATTGACTAACATTCTTTTTTCAATTTGCATGTAAGTATACAAATGTTAGATGATTAAACATTTGCTGAGATTTGCGTGAAACTGTAAGATGTCATAGTAACTAAATACATTTTTCTTGATTCCAAATTTTAAATACATAATTAATCATATCTTTATAAAAAAAATAATTATTTTAAAGAATTTTAAACACATAGTGAAACATTTCGTTTCATAGCTAATCACAATGCCCACTCTAAAGGATGCAGCTAAAAGCACTGATTTTGCACTATCCTACCATCCTATGAAAAATTATCTTCCAAAGATGATTTTTGTTAAAATTAAGAAAAAAGTTTTAAAAGTATTATAAGGAAAATTTCAAGATATTCTTCGCTAATGATGGTGAAAACTTTAAACAAATCTAAACTTTTAATATTTGGTTATCCTCTATTAAACTAATCAACATTTAATATATAGAAAACAATCGTTTAAAGTCATAAGAAAGAAGTTTCTCGTGCTGAAAAAAATAGTATCATAATAACTATTTAAATAAAATGTTATTCTTAAAAAAAAATTTAAATATTTTTCTTTGTTTTGAAATGTTAACAATGTCTTGACTCATTAAAATGTTAACAGTAATATTTCTGATTGTGCAAATTTCAAAATTAAATTTAAAATATGACTAACTTTCATTATTTCTCATTTTATGACTAAGTTTCTCATTACATAAAGGTAAAAAAATACTGCAAATATCAGTAAACACTGAAAATGTATAAACAATATCGATAAATAAAATGATAAACATTATTTTATGTTTAAATAATATATATATATTTATCTAGGTCTTAAATTTAAGAACTATCTGTTGGAAACAGTTTTTATAAACGAAAGCATAATTTTATAATTTATTTCATTACTAATAAGTGTTAAAATCCCTAATTTAGATAACTTATTAAAGAATCGCACAGAGAAATATTTTGAAGGCTAGAGAAAGAATATCATAATTTTTAATAAAGAGATAAAGAAGTAAAGATTATGAAATTAGAGAATGACTACTTTTAAAAATACAAAACTGATATGTTGAAACAATATTCAACTACACTCTTAGAGAAAATGAATTACTGAAGTGGACTGCATACAAAAGAATTACTGCATATTTATTTGGGTATACACCTAGAAATTTTAAAATTAAATTAAAAATCAATTAATTTCTTGCCTATATACTATTACCAAGATAAGTATATTTAATTAGAATACATTAATTCACATTATATATTTTTCCCAATTTTTACACAAACTTAAACATAGAAAAATAGACAAAAAATTGTAAAAAACTATTAATGTACTGATTTTATATTTACACCAACCAAAATATTACAGAATAATGTTCAAAGTATCAACATTAGAAAACTTTTTAGAAAAAAAATCGTTAAAATCGAAGTTTTTATTATTATTATTATTATTATTATTATTATTATTATTATTATTATTATAAGAAAAATAATACAAGCAATTTTCTAAAATATTCGTACATTTTCCTATTTGTATTGGCATAAATACGTACTATAAACGCATTGGTCGATTCTTGACATTTCAAGTTGTGCAGGATGCTCAATACGTCAAAATAAGATAATGTTTCCATGCATACCATTTCCCTGTAGGTTTCTTTCTTGTTTGTAAACATTCTATTATTTTCACGTGCTGCGCACCCTTCTCGCTTAATAATATCAAGTGCGATGATCTAATTGATCGCGCAGGTGAAGCTGAGTAGGAGCTGTAAATGTATAAATTATCATCTTTTTTTCAATACTGGATCTCCGGACAACCTTCCCATATCAATTGTCATCATCTGTAAAATTATCTCCTTCTAATAATATCGTTATCATTGTCTAAAAGTTCTTTTTTATATTTACAAACTACTTCCCTTTTTACAACGTTTGAAATGATATACAGATATGAATGTACATTTTTTTTTCGAATATTTTGCTGATTTAAAAGAAGAGAAGAAAATCATAAAATATTACTGTTACATAAGAAATAACTTTATACCAAATAACAATTTTAAAAAATACTTATTATTTAAAAGTGCTTAATAATAACTTTTTGTTACATAATGCATTGAACAGTAATATTATCTTCGTGCATTTGCCTCTTGCAGAGTGCTAAATAGAAATTCTTGTAAACAACATAGATTGAAAACATTCTTCCCGATTTTTTTATTCAAACAATAAACAAAAATAACAGATATCATTCCGAATCTAGTTTTTCTAACAGCGAATTACATATGCATATGGCAGGAGAATATTAATGACGAATGTTGGTTCATTCTACATTTTCCAATGATTTTTTTTTCTATAATCATTCAACGGTATTTATTAACAACTTAGTATTTTCAAAAAATAAGCAAACAATCTAAAAAAAAAAAGATAGCAGGTATGCAGAAAAAAATATTTAAAATTAAATTTTGGTATGATCAAAAATAATAACGACTTCAAATGACAAACCCTCGTCTTCCTGCCGATATCTTGAGATATCAAGTGCTAAACACCCCACACACACCCATATATACTTCCCCCAAAGTAATGCGTTATATATGTACACTGTACAGCCCCATATCCTACTTCTATGTGGAAATCATGGTAGGCAAATATTTCCATTTTTTCGTCAGTTGTTGTTGATATTATAACATAATAAGAATGCGTAATACATCAAAATAACAGAATATTTACAATCACAAATCAAACCTAGACGAAAGTTATATGTAAGGAAACATTCTCTCTCTCTTTTTTTTTTTTTTTTTTTTTTTTTTTTTTTTTTTTTTTTTGACGCACTACATATTCTGCCCGAGTGGAAATTTCACTAACTGAATGTATTCTTATGGCGAGCCTTATTATCATACATGTTATTTCAAACATCGGCCGTGGGGTTCATTTCACTATACTTATCAGGCTGGACCCTTAATAGAACAAAATTTGCCTTATAACAATGATTTTCAATTTGCGAAAACTTTCCCTAAAGAAGTTTTTTTTCTGTGAAAAAGAAATTATTTTTTTAAGTAAAAAAGAAACCTTAAAAGTGTATACTTTGCTAATAATGCTGAAAACTCTAGACTAGGGAAAATATTTTATTATTTAATTAACTTATATATATATTTCAGGAAATGAACGATCACTTCAAATATACAATATACAATTTATAAAAACTTTTATGCTAAAGATAAATTAATTGCTCACTCATAACATTGTGATGGCTTATGAAGCTTTTTTATGAACAAACTTATGACATTTTACCTCTAAACATGATCATATTCACTAACTTATATGTTTTTATTTTATTGACTAAACTTTATTCCTTAACTTTCTTTTTATGTGCAAATATAATAAAGTTACAATGTTTAATATCTTCAGATAAAACAGAAAAAAAAAATTATGTATGTTTTCATTGTGATATATTATTCTAGATACACAGTTTCAGATATACTATTAATCTTATACTACTTTTGTAACAAGATAACCATTTCTTTGAAAAACATCTTAACAAATAACGGATTATATCGTTCCGTCAGTTTTTAAAGCACTCAAATCTCCATAATCTAATTTAGCTTATGACAATTATTTTCGAAATATGATATATATTTTCTCGAAAAGCTTTAAAAACTTTTTTTTTATTGAATAAGATTATCTTTTAACAAGCATTAGATAAAGATTTTGTAAGTTTATTCAGCGATAACATTATTAAAAACTCTAGACAAGTATGAAATTACTTAAAATAAATTCCACTTCATTACGAATCAGTTTATGCATGGAAAACACTATTTTATAATTACAATAAATGGAATTTAATGCTATAAATGAACAATAAATTGCATACTTATAATAATATGATAAATTCTTTATACATATATACACACAAATATAATAATATAATAGGTTTTCACCATAGATGAAACGTGTTTATGAATTGGGTTTGTATTTCTCTGTTGTCTGTCCGTATTGTAACTTGTGTAACTATAGTCAGATTGCCATGACTTTTTTTAGGCGGGGGAGGGGGAGGGAAGTTACAACACTAAAAACAAAAAACTTTTGAAATAAGTACTTCGAAAGAACTGCTCAACTACAAAGTTTTTAAGATTTTGAAAAGTAATAATCTGCCTCCTTTTTTTTTTTTTTTTTTTTTTTTTTTTGGAAGAAAAAAAATAATATGCTTTAACCTTTAAACGCCGTGAGTTGGTTTTCGACAATATATCCAATTTAATCTTCTGATATACTATTACCTCTGCTTTCTTATACTGAAGCTCTGGTGTCTAATAATTCCAGTAAAATACATACTGAATATACTAATGAATTAATTTTCAACAATCGATGGCAAAACTAGTACTTTTTAAGAATTAAAATAGATTTATTTTTCTAATTGTTGCTATATGTACTTTTTTAGGATTACAAAGTACCCTAATTTGTTCTGCACCGAACAAATAAAATTTATTCCTTACCATAGTTCTTAAAACCCATAATATTATAAAATTTTATGAGGGAAAAATATTTTTTCAAATAAATCCCGGTGTGTTGTTTTCTCGATGGATACCTGAATAAGCTTAATTCATAGTTATCCGCTTATACAGAGTTTGGTCACGACAAAATATACTTTTTTTTTCTCTATTTTCGTATAACACTTATTTAAACATACAACATACAAAACATTCCAACCCGGGATTCCCGGGTTATAGAAAACAGGATTAAGCCTTCCATATGTTTTTTAATTGAAAACTGTAATAGGGCCCCAAAAGTGGCTGAGAGGTCTGACTTCTCAACTGGTAGACGGCAGGTGCTGGGTTCGAACCCAATCGCGTCCGTCGGCCTAACCGTTCAGAGTTTTCGTGATTTACTTCGAACCTTGCGTAAATGCGGGTTATGTTCCTTTAGAAAGACTGCCACCAAGGGCACTTTCCCACCTGGGCCTATATCCCTCGAGTAGATAATTGGCCGACAGAAAATAAACCAAACTAAACCAAAACTGTAATAGAATATAGATTTTTCAGTTTTTTTACTAATAATACCAACAATAGTTTTTTGGAATACTGTATTCAAAAAAAGTTTCGAAATTTATTAAAAGCGATATTTTTTGTGCCATTGACCTCGTGCCAGAAACTAACAGTTAAAGAAATTCCAAATTTCGCTAGTCTTTTTTATTCTGAGAATTTGAATGATTTAAGCTTAGTTCGTTTTCATATGTCTTAAATTTGTATTTTATTTATATTTTTGTTTGGATTAATACAGTTTAAATTTCAATATGTAATGTAAGTCGGGAACAAATGCTGAAAATTTTTATTTACATTAATTTAAGTGCAAATATATTTATCTCTTGTAATCATCTGTCTGCAAATGATAGAAAAAAAAATTTTAAATGAAATTTCAAAATTATTATAAAAACTATAAAAATAGGGTAAACTGCGATATAGTTTTCAATCAAAATGCAAAATAGTTCTCAAATAAATTGCATTTTAAAGTGCATATTTTCTCTATTTAACGATATAAAAATTTAAAATGTAAGATGTTTAGAAATTTTTTCAATCACGATAAAAGTAAATGAAATTTAAATTTGATCATGTGGACGTGCGAAGAGAATACTGCGCTCGGGGCAAAGTTTCCATTTGGCGCCACCCTCCCTCCTCAACTTTTTCTTGTGACAGGCCGAAAATGACGTTAGTAATATAAATTTAGAAAATCACTAAACTTCCGCGTCCGGGGCAACCGCCCTCTTCATCCCCATTTCGCACGGCCCTGGCGTTACGCACAGAAATGTTTATTCGGATAGGTATGACATAATGGATAGGTATGATATATTTTTTAATTCGTCAAACTATTTGTTTCATTTTCATTTTCCATATGGAAATCTTCTCATTGTTGTGGTAAGAATTTTATTGTGGATTTTTAATGTTTGGCATTTGCAAAAACAAAATTTTTTTAACTTGATAGAAAATTTGCTGTTAAATTAGTGAGTTTTTATTAATTAAAAATTAACTGCAAATTATTTCGATTCCGATTTATTTAGTTGCCTCGGCCGTGTTTAACCCTTTCCGGCGCAGACAAGTTCTGTTCGTAAAATGAGAAATTGTTGACTGACACCGGAATTTACAAAAAACTTTTTTAGAAATTAAGAATTCCCTGATTTAAGCTGTCATCGTAAAAGTAATATTTTACTGTAATATTATTGGTGCCATTTGTATGTTTCGAATTAAAATTAGGCGTTGCCGGAGTGGTAACACTGCGCCGGAAAGAGTTAATACAGATTGACGTAACAATTCTGGCTTCCTAACTGCGGATTTATATAGAATTACAGACAGATAAATTTTAATTTTTATATAGTAGATGTGTAATTGTTTCATTTATATATGATAGCTGTATTACGACTATATTAACTATTTATCGTGTAAAAATTAACACTCTTTAAATCAATTTAAATGCTTCTAGAATTATTAAAATTACTTTTAGACTTTAAAGATAATTTAAAGTACTTTTAAATTGATTTTTATCGTCATACATAGAATTTGCCTCAGAACTGAAGAAATTCAATTTATTTAAATATAGTTATAATATTTTTAAGAGCAGCAAGAATAGGTCTAAAGTATAGTTATTAACCTAAACATTTTTCAATTCCTTAATTTAAATTACCAATCAGATAGATATTCATACCAGTAGGCCCGTGCAAAGCTTTTTCACGCCATTTTTTAGGGGTTTTTTGGGGGGACATTTTTAATTAAACTATGATTTATAAACTGCAATTGTTTAATCAAACAGCTTTTTTTAATTAAATAAGAAGGTAGCATGCCAAAAGCCTGTTCAAAAAACTTTCCTGAAACTTATTCATCATTCATTATAAGATAATGTTCACATCAGAAATAATCTGTACAAATTGAGCGTAAATTATGAAGCACATTTCACAGTTCTATAAAACAAAATATTAATTTAGCAAGCACTACTGTTGTTCAAATGCGAAGGTGATTTGCATCACATGTTTATTTCTAGCAAGATAGTGCACCACCATATTGGGGTAACATTGTTAAACCTTTCCGGCACAGTGAGCCCAGTCCGGGCACACCTAGTTTTAATTCGAAACTTGCAAACGGCACCAATAATATTTTAATAACAATTAGATTTTAGAATGAAAAATTAAATTAGGGTGCTCTTAATTTCTCAAAAAAAATCGTTTTTAAATTCCGGTGTCAGTCGATAATTTATCATTCTACTAATAGAATTTCTCTGTGCCGGAAAGGCTTAAACACTACTTGCAGGAAATGTCTCTCAGACGATGGATTAGTAGAGATGGACAAATTAATTGACCTTCACGGTCACCACGACATAACACCCCTAGGTTTTTTTTTCTTTGAGAATTTGTCAAACTCCGGGTGTATGTATCAAATGCTCGCAATACTGATGAACTAAATCGGCGTAATTCTGAGATTATTGTAGGAATAACGTCTGAGATGCTCCGCAACATTTGGCGTGAAATTGGATATAGACTCGATATTTTACATCCGGTACATGGATGAATGTGTAAAATAAAACTGTTTGAAATATGCTTGTGAATAAAATATTAGACAAGTTGGTACAACAATTTGTTTTTGTTAAAAGAATTTTGAAATGCGCTCAATAATTTATGCTCATCCTATATATTTAACCAATTTATGTCTGACATTAAGTTTTCTCAAATTTGTTGGTAAGATCTCTTTAAAAATTTGCAAATTGAACGAGTAAAATGCTAAATAAAATTACGCTCTTTTTTTTATATTTATCTGACAAAATATAAACGAACTAAATATTAAAATATGCATAATATTTATAATAGTATACAACGCAAAGTTGCATTTTTTGTTTAAATTTATATAAAATAGTGTTTTAAATTGTATATTATATGCCATATTTAATATTTTTATGTACAAGAAAAACATAGATTTATTTCTTTACAGAGATTAAGAAAATTGTAAGAATTATTAATAATAAGCAAGGAACAATCGTATTTGAGGCTTAAAAACGATTTATTTCATAATCATCTTGAAAAGGACTTTACATAAATAACTGTCCCTAAATGCACCCATTCCTGCCTGGTGTCCTATATATTCTAAGTTACAAACATGCATAAAAAAAGGCTTGAACATATAGCTTCACAAATTAAAAAATACATTTACTTCAAAGAAAGTTACAAGCTAAGATTAAGACTTATTTATTTCGATATTTAATAAAAAAAATACATATAATCTTTCTTTTCACATTCGCCATCTTCCAAATTATAAAAGCTATAAACAGCGAAAAAATATTTTATTTAAGCAAATAAGTATCCATCTTATGTTGTCTTTCCACACTAACAGATAAATACAGTTACAGATAATTATTTCGTTCAACTTTCATGTTATAAAGGAGGAAAAAAATATTAAATTTTAAAATTTTAAATTCATGAAATCGATATGAATTTATAAAGTGCACTAAAGAATGCTTCACAAAAAATATTAAATACAAAGCGTTTACTATTCATGTGCATTTTATTTGTGCATTTACAGGGTCATAGAAAACAATTTTATTACAATGGTATAAGGAAAAAAACGTGTGCAGTCTATTTTAATATTGTTAAACTATTTCAAATATAGTGAAATTTATGCACATTATTTAAGGACACTACAAGATTTTTACTTAAAAGTGTGGTGTTCATTTCATTTATCGTTTATTTACAGAGACAGTCAAAACGTCATGCCACATATATAATTTAATTTCGTTAAATTATTTTGAACAGAGTATTTTTTTTAGTCATAAACGAAATGCACTGTAAGCTCCTTACTGAAAAAATATAGTCTGCGTTGTATTTACTTTTCAGTTACAAGGACAGTCAAAGTAATACGTCACACTATGGACTACAGTGTTTAAATTTATATAAAAACACAGAAAAAAAGTGCGACTTTCTCTAAATTTACACTAATTTAGAGAGGGTTTCTCGATCAGCATTTTACAAACATTTTCCTTTTCTTATATCAAATTCCCTGTAGAGACATGTCATAATTTCCGTGAATTTATTTAAAGTTATTTTTATCTTTGTTAAAACTTGCAATTTTACATACACACTTTTAAAATTCTTTTGCAATTTTATTAATATTAAAGATTGAAGAAGAAAATTTTGTTTAATTTTTTTCTAACTATTTGGAAAATTGCTGTTGTTTTCGCTCGAGAATAGACCTCGTGATGTCCATTTTATTATTTTTCCTTTAGCTTTTCTTATCTCATTGCGACTCTCTAGCGGAAAAAATCCTGACAAACGTCTTGAATAGCCGAGTCTCTAGTGGATATCAGATTGGAGGGTAGGGGGAATCAATAATTGGAACCGGGCAAATTTATAAAAAAAAAAATATTTTAACAATTTTTTATAACATCAAAGACATCGAAAAGCAGGAATAGTGACCTTAGGGCTCTGAAGCTACCGAACAACTACAGCTGCGTCGAGCTTATTATTATTAAACTATTAGCTCACCATTTGTATTTAGTAAACTCGAATTTCTATCCGGTAAATTTTCTTCATCTGAGTCTGAATCTCACATGTCAAATTCATTTCCCAAATGGCTGCTGTAATTTGTTAAATAAAAATTTTTAACCATTTTAAAAATGGTTGTTGTTTTCAATACAAGAATAGATTTCCCCACAGAAATGTGGAAATAGAGTGGCCACATTTTACTTTTTTAACATAGAATAACTTAGAAAGGAAAAAATGATTTACTCGGAGTTAGTGAAGATTTTTATCGTACTTTGCGTAAGTAAGGACTTTTATCGATAATCACTTTGAAGGTGTTTCCTTCACCATATGCAAGAAGCTTGATAATATCAAAAGTAAATGTCGTGTTATTTCGAAGCTGTTATTATTACTACAATCCTAATATTATTCTTTTTATTTCATTGGTAAATGCAGTGTAAAAAATATATTAATCTTCTAAAAACATATTACACAAAATGAATTAAACAATAAAAATGTTGATATTTTTCCATTCAAAAGAAGAGAAAACCTTGAATTTGTTTATTGATTATTTAAACTAGATAAATAAATTAAAACTCAATTTAAAAAACTGGGTATTATGTATCGGTCTAAAACAAATTAAAAGAAACCGGCTGAGACTTTTTTAATTTTAAATATTTGAAGCGAAATTTTTGAAAGCCACAAGTACAAGGGGTTTTTCTCCGCTGTTTCATAAAAAACATACTTTGTACTTAAGGAAACAACGACTCCTATAGCTCTGTCAGTGAGGTGTTCCTCCAATGTCAAGAAGTCTCGTGTTCAAATCCCAAACGATTAGAAACAAATTGCATAAAATTTAAATGATACAGCTGGTAAAATTTAATCAAAAAATTCAAATTTTTTTATGTCATTGAAAATTGAGTGATTCTCTGACTTTGAGAACTAAATTATATTATCATTAAGGGGCAACACTAGGCACAGAAAAAGATCCGGATGATAATGTAAAGTCTATGGGGGCATTCTTTTCAAATATTTCGCCCAAATTTTAATGTTTTTACATGATTTTTTTTGCACAAGATAGCTGAGGAAGATCCACAACCAGCCTAGTTTTTACTTTTTCACTTTTGGTTTCAGATTTTTAAAAAAATTACTTTAACTTTCAAAACCGGTTTAAACCGGTTCTGAAATTGAAGCTATCGTAATATAAAAAATATATAAGCAAAATTGAAAAAGTAAAAACTAGGCCAATTGTAGATCGTCCTCAGCAATTCTATGCAAAAAATCATGTAAAACTATTAAAATTTGAGCTAGATATTTGAAAAGAACGCTCCCTTAGACTTTACATTATCATCCGGGTCTTTTTCTGCGCCTAGTGTGGGGCCTTAAAAATAAATTTACAGAGTCTTGAGTATTTTTAACCAAATTAACTTACTGAGTCTATTGTAAGTTTGTGAGGGAGTGTCCTTTGTGATAAAGGCACTCTAGCATTTTAGTGAAATCGTGACGTCAATGTTTTAACATGTATAGCGTGAAAGCAACATCTATTCTTTATTCAATTTTAACTTTCCAGAGCGTGTGTGTCGCCCTCGGATCTAAGGTTAATTCGCGGTTAGGAGTAATATGCAAATTTATAGTACTGTCTTCAGTTTGCAACATATAAAAGCTTTGAGTTGAAGTGTGTGTGGTGGAGAAGGTGGCGAAAGCCAGTGTGGTGGAGAAAAGATGGCGAAAGCCAGCCAGTGTGGTGTGAAGCGGCAGTAGTCCGCAGAGATAGATAGCTAGAGTGAGAAGACGAGTTAGATTATTAGCCTCTAAGGGAATTCGATGGTGTTTTAGAGTGAGATAGCCAGCAGCGTGCACCGAGTTAATTTATCACGAGCGCAGCTACCCAAGGAGAGTACCAGTGGTAAGAAATAGTTTAATACGTTGAGTATTTTAAATAATAAAGAGTGTTTGCAGCCACGGGCTGTCTTATAAAGATTTAATCTAGCGTTTAGCTGAAGTCTGAACGAGAAGCTGGTTTAAAGTGCCCCGACTGAGTCTGGACCGAGGTTTATGAGTATAGTTTCGATTTAATCTCTTGGTATTGTGATTAGTTATTGAAATTCTTGAACTGATGCTCCACTTTCCCCAAGTCCTAGCAGGTTAAATAAACTGTTGATTTTATCCTATATTTAGAATTATGTATTCATTTCATCAACATAACGTCCCACACGTTACAAATGACACCCAGTATGTGTACCCTCCCGTTACAAGTTTATCAAATAACTTCTCTGTTTTTAAACATAATCTTGGTTTTTTTTAACTCTGTAATATTGCATAAGTCTTTACATAATGGATTATTCGAGATCTTCCGAAATTTCATAGGAAAATTTTTAACAGTGTATGGAGAAACTTGCTTCCGGTGGATTTTTGTTATTTTTAATTATTTCAAACATTATCAAGTTTATATGTGTTTACAAACGGCATGAAAGCATTATTTCTGTTGAATATGTAATGCAAAAAATTTGTTACTCATTTCCAGGGTTATATAAAATAATTCTTTTACAAAATGATCCACGGATAAAAAGTCACTTGCAGTATATTTTAATGTTGTTACACTATTTCAAACATAATTAAATTTGTATACAGTAGAAAGTACTGAAGTACTGATACAACTGAAGTATACAATAAGTTTCTTATTGAAAATTAGCATGTATTGCATTTATCGTTTATTTCTAGACATGCGTAAAAGAATTCCTTTACAGTCTATAAACGATAATTGTATGAGATTCGTTTTCATTTTTTGATTTAATTTTTTTGTTTAATAAAATTTTTTGGTATCATATTATGTGTAAAAATTCTGTTGATCACATGTTTCTGCGTATATCTACACTGCAAAAAATCTGCGCAATGTTCTTGACATTTACTGTGTAACATTCCGGGGTTTTCTCGGATTATTTCCGCTCATACAAGAATACCGAGAAATCTTGTGTAATACCTTCCACAATCTCGTGTAACTTTTCGGAATAGTTGAGAAAGTGGAAATTACTGATAAACTCTGAAACGTTCCGATTATTTTCTGTGTAACTTTCCTTAGTTTTAGTAGGCATACTTTTTGAGCTTTTGTGTAAGTTTTCGGATTTATTCTAAAATAGAAATTATTGGTAATCTGTGCAAAGTTATATATGTCTTGTGTGTAATATTCCTTATTTTGTGGTTAATATATTAATTACAAAAAAATCGTATCTTGCATGTATGTCATATTATTATCCCAGTTGTGAAAACACTACGGGATCTTGCGCTATAAAAAAATAACACGAAGGTTCGTATATCCTTCTAATTGTGCATCTCAAAGCTCTTGTTCAAATTTCTGCCCTGTACAGCTCCTCAGCTATATTTTACATGTAAAAACTAATTTTTTGTGTGTTTATCATTTTGCTCGCCTAGTTACGAATCGAGTATGGAAACTAGAGTCACTAATATTCAACGAAGTTTTAACAAGGCATTTAATTGGGATTCTCGAATATTTTTTCCCAGTTTAAACTCTGAAGAGTCTTCTTGGTCTTTATTTCCATATGAACTACTTTTTTGCGTGTGGGTCATTTTGTTGCCTCAGCTGAAGAAAAAAACTATGGGATCTAGAGCAAATAACTTTGGAATGAAAGTGCATATGCCCATTTTATTGGTCATTTTGAAACCTATTTTTCCAAATTCGACCAATGATCGTTTTACGAAATTATTTTATCAGTGATTGTTTGACAAAATTCTCGATCTTAGTACCGCAACTTTTACTCCAAATACCTACTATTTCCGATTAGTAATATTTGCCTTATTTAATCAGCAGTGCCAGTTTAGAGGATTTTTTTTACAATGTGTATCACTATTTCCGAATAGTAATCTTTCTGTTATTAAAAAAAGCGATTATTACTATTCGGATATAGTTTGATGCTCATATCAAAAACTTAATATCTAGGTATATGCATTCGCATCGTAAGCGAGATCTTTTGTCCAAGGAATGAAAACTTTATCTGATATTGAATGGAAATTTTTTACATTTGTTGTAAGAGCGATCTTCTGGTGATGTTGGAACTGGAGTAAATTCAGGTATTAATCGGTATCACATCTTAAGCGGGTTCGACTGTTTCCTAAAACAATAAATCTAGCATAAAAATTATTATAAAGAAAGTCGACACTTGAAGGGGAAATGGGAGAAGCTCTGGCCAACTGTTTTACTTTTCAAAATATTGAGTCTATAACATGAAATTAAAGTCATATCAGTAGAGATATGTTTAAATTTTGTCCCCCCTCCCCCCTCGCTTCTTTAGTATCTGCAAGCTACATATGTCTATAGAGGATGAAAAGGTACAATTTTAAGTTACTTACTAGAAAATATTACTAATTTTGTAGCAAGATTATTGTGCCTAAATGTGATTCATAAACAACGTTTTTTTTAACTTTAAATCTTAATACAGGAATCCCAAATGCTATATAAAAAGGCATTCGATTTTTAACGAAACTGTAAGCATTTTTCTGCATTGATAACATTTTCTTAGAGATTTTCGATCAAATAGACATCGTCGATTTTATAGCGCCCCCATGTTTCGTAAATTTAGCTTATTTCCCAATATTGCCTCTCGAATTTTGAACTTTGAAGATCAAATAATCTCACTAACGTAAAGAAACTACGTCTGTTTCATTTAACTGACCAATAAACTGTTAAAAAAGCGCTCAGTTTGTGGATTAGAATTTAAACAAATACCAGGTAAGTTTGTATGGTATTCTTTATACAGTGTATAAAATAATTAAAGCAAATTTCATGTTTAATTAAGCTGTCGGAAGTCGCATAATTTTCCATTTAAAAATGTTCTTTAACTTAAGTATGTATTTAAGCAACTTAACTTATATGCATAATCAGATTTATATAAAATAAATAATTCTATGCATATTATCATAAGTTAAAACTTTCTGTAAATTAAATGAAGGATTAAGTGAAAACTAAACAAAATTTTATAGTATCAATTTACAATCTTAACCCATTTTAGGCCAAACACAGAAATTTTATAAAATGTAGCATTATTTTTATTGAAATATGCTTAAATTACATACATTAAGACACAAAAAAAGATTCGTGCATGAAAAATAATATTTTATATAAAAAATAATATTTTATATAATAATATAAAATATTATTTTTTATAATGAATAATATGAATATGAATAATATTTTTATGACTTTTGTTTTATTCTTATTTCATATACAGAATTTGCAACTTTAATCTACCGGGTGATCCAAAAGTTTCGGGAGTTTTGAAATGTTAATAATTTGGAAACTGTGTACAATACAAAGGTTCGGTTTTCAGATATATGCTCAGAAAAACGTGGGATTTTGTTTAGCATGATTTTTTTTATATGTATATAGTTACAATTTTTAGCAACAGGTGGCGCTGCTGTACAACACTGGATGTAACTATAAAATATGCTTTATAGACACATGAGTATGTGTTCATTGCGAAACATCTTTTGTAGGTTATTAATGAGATTTCGTTTTAAGGGTGGTTTATGTTCAATAAATTTTTTTTAAGTGGTTGAAATTGCATTGAAAGGGAATTTTGATACAAAATTTGATGAGTAACTGCCATGTTTAGACATGCTTTCTTTGCATGTCGAGCTGTGTTCTTATCGTACAATACGGAAATAAAAATATAAAAAGATTCGATGGCCATTAGAAATGTGAAATGCCATAGTAAGAAAGGTTTGAGAACAAGGCTAATTGAAAGAACGTAATAGAAGCAGGTGATCCCAAATGTCTGTTGCAATCGTAAATGAGGTAGAATTCGATGCCAATACTCGCTGGAAATCACCAGCTCATAATGAATCAGTACACTTGTAATATCACGATAAATTTGAAATTTCATCTAGAATTTCTTTCTCCTTTGAGGATACTGTGCACGTTGTTTTGCGTCGGCTCACAGCCGTACTTATAAGCTATGGGCGTCATAATGAAAATTTGTAACTCTTGGACACAAATTCTTTCTTTTTAGCGAGCTGTATCAGACCATAAAAATAATACTGTCAATTTTAGCGCCACCTGTTGGCAAAAAGTGTAACTAACATAATTTGTTTGTTTCATCAAAAATACAAATCCCATAAATTTCTAAGCATTTCTGTGAAAACCGCATACTTCTATTATTTATAGTTTGTTAATTATTAGCATTTGAAAACTCCCGGAACTTCTGGATCACCCGGTATTTTAAAAGCATATAATTCATTTCAATTGGAATAATAATATATTTTTAAAAAGTCGAATTTGTCAAAGGCGTTTCAAATTAAAACTCTAGCGTATTTTGAAAATTTTTTAAGAGAAAGTGTTTACTCCAATTGAATTACTAATATTTTATGGATGTCTTCAAAAGCCTTAAAAAATAGAAGAAAAATAAAATTCTTGAAAAAAATGTGTCAGAGTGTTAAAAAAAAATATTTATCGAAATGTTTCGTATACGAACCTTTGGCCGAAAATGGGTTAATTTAAGAAAAGAAATGTTACATAAATTAAGAATTGTTGGATTTTATCAGGTTTTTAAGGAAGTCAGTATTTTTCAATTATTATGCTGAATTTTAGATAGATTTCGTAAGAAATACTACCTATTGCAATCGCACCAGTTTATATATATATATATATATATATATCACTTTTTATGGACACGATAACGTCTATAATTCTTCACCAATCTCCACCAAACTGGTACATAAAATCAAAGGGGGATAAAATCTTGGCTAAGTTCGTTAATGGGCAAAATCGGACCAAGGGGGTCGGAATAGGGGCGTTTTTGTGAAAACCGGAAAAACGCCATAACTTCTTTATTAAAGTAGATATCGAATCGGATTAAAGTTTATATTACTTCTTAAAAATGGGCCAAAAGTATATGCATGACAGATTTTTGATTAATTTAGAATTGGGCTCAAGGGGCGAAAAAAACAGGGATTTTGAGAGAAAAATTTCATAACTTCGTCAATTTTCAAGATATCAAGTCCAACTAAATTTTTTGTAAATGTTCTTAAAATTATCTAAAAGTTTTGTTTTACAAGTTTTTGATAGGACCAACTTTTACCGATGAAAAAAATTAAAAATGAAAAGAAAAAGGGCGCTGAAAAAAGAGAAAAATCCATAACTCCGTCAATTTTTAAGATATCAAATCTGATTAAATTTATTTTACATCTTCACAAAAATATCTACAACTTTTATATTGACAAGTTTTTCATAGGACCAATTCGTATAGCAAAAAGAAATTAAACAAAAATAGGAGTTGGAGAAAAAAAAACCTCAAATCCAAACTGCTTATAAACTGACTCATTTTTAAATTCATTTTTGATTTTAAACGCATCCAATTTTTCAGATCCTCTTATTTAGGAACTATATAATGTGATGCATTGGTCAGTTTTTTGATAAAGACGGAATATATTTCAAAAAAAGGCTACCAAAAAAGGGTATTTTGAACAGAATTTTCCGAAATCATCGTGACTGAAAATTTAAGGAAGTGTTCAAATAAGAAATTGCTTTTTTTTCTGACTCGTTTTTAAATGCATTTTTGCTCTCAAATGCATCCAATTTACAGATCCTCTTATTTAGGAACTATATAATGTGATGCATTGATCGGTTTTTTGATAAAGACAGAATATATTTTGAAAAAGGCTACCAAAAAGGGTATTTTGAACAGAATTTCCCGAAGTCTTCGTGATTTGAAAATTTAAGGAAGTTTTCACATAGCAAATTGCGTTTTTTATGACTCGTTTTAAAATTCCGTTTTCGCTCTCAAACGCATCCAATTTACAGATCCTCTTATTTAGGAACTATATACTGTGGCGCATTGGCCAGTTTTTTGATAAAGATAGAATATATATTTTTTAAATGCTGTCAAAGTGAGTATTTCGCACAAAATTTTCCGAAGCAATCATGATTAAAGAATTAAGGATGTATTCAAACAACAAACCGGTTATTTTATGACTCATTTTTAAATTCAATTTTTTTCTCAAATGCATTCAACTGACAGTTTTTTGTTATTTAGGAACTGTATAATGCACTGTTTTGGTCGATTTTTTAATAAATTCAGAATCTATTTCAAAATATGTTGTCAAAATGGGCATTTGAGCTGAATTTTTCTTAAGATAATTCTGATAAAACCAGTTTTTGCAGAAAAATGGAATTAAAAATTTTTCATAAACGGCCAAATGAAGTTATTAAACTGGGTTTATCTCTAATTATCTCTAAATCTCTTATCTCTATCTGGGTTTAAACTCTAATCATTTATATTTTTTGTTGTTGTTGAAATGAGCACTCTTCGAAATCCACCTCTGCCTATAGGCCCAGCCGACAGGGATTTTTTTAACATTTGTCAGGCATACTTTTTGAATGTTATTTTATTTTAAAAAATTCGGAATAATTGAAATACTTTACGTGTATATGTCTTTATTATACAGATCTGTGCATAATTATTTACATCAATCTTTCATTTTTATGTTGGTGCAAAATATAGATAAAAATTAACATTGGTCAATTAATTAGATTTTTAATTATTGACCATTAACAAAGTTACAAACACTTCATATAAAATCATATGAAGTGTTTGTACAGTTCTAACTATCAACATTGTAGCTTATTAATATTTTTTAATTTCCATACGGTAGGATTATACTCAACTGAAAACTGAAATTGTATCTAACAGAAAAATATGTAAGTAAGAATTTACCGTACTCAGATTAACAATATTTAAAGTGAGCTTGGAAATCCGCATAAACGTGGGTGTGCATTGTGGGGGAGAGGGGGAATTGACAAACCCCAAATTATATTCTATCTACGTAATATAAAAGTAGTACGGCATCCAAAAGTCTAAGAAAATAATATTAAAATTAAAATTCATTAAATAAAAGCTACATTAGAAAAACTGCTCTGAATCAGCGTTAAAAGGCGGCGTAACATCGAGGATTTCTCAAACTTAATTTCTAAATTTGAATATATTACGTACTCAAATTTAAAATACGCATTATGACCATGTTGAAAAACAAGAGCTCGGAAATCCGCGTTAGCAAGCCTTCCAAAGCCCAACTAAAATCCACGCAAACGGACCTTCTAAATCTCGCTTACAAAATAATTTTCAAAATTAAAATTTATCAAATTAACATAAAGCTGCATAAAAAAATAGGAAAGGCACTCGAAACCACACTAACAGGGGATGGAGTAACACCGAGGATTTTTGTGATTTGATTTCAAATGACAGAAGTTTAACGTTATATAATTCAACAAACTTAAATACACATTAACTAGTATATTAGAAACAGGAATTCTGGAAATGCGCTTCCAAAAAGTCTTCCAAAAGTAATTTCAAAAAGCATACCGAATTATTTGTTACCAACAGAATTGAGAAGAAACCTGAAAAATAAACTCGTACTTAACATGCATAAGCTTACTTCCATATTTAAAGCGCAATATATTACTTTGAATTTAAATCTTATTACATCTATTGTTATATTTTGCTGAACTTTTTCAGTGTCACTCAGTATATCTTGAATCTAACATTTTTTTAACATCTTTATTTTGACAGGGTTAGCAAATATCTTTTGAAAATTTTACAACATTACTTTTATAAAACATCGGGACAAATTTTATGAGTGTTTCAAGTGAAGGGGGAGTATGGGGGAAGTTTAAATTTTGCTGCAATTATTATGATAGTTAAAAAAATATAATTAAGTATCCGTGAGATTAATCCATCGTTCTGTTAAATGTGTACCCAAAATTTGAAACTATTCGAATAATGTTATGAAAGGAAAATGCAATAAAAAAATGAAAGTGGAAGATTCTTCCACCCCCTTAAATATTTGACCTATAAACCCAACCTTTGCATTAACACGTTAAACGCCGTGTCATTCACCGGTGACTGACATTGTAATTTCCGTTTCAGCCGCGTCAGTTGCCCGTGACCGACAGCGTAAAATTATAATATAAAACTAAATATTATATTGTTTTAAGGCATTGCTGAAAATTTATTTAAAATTTTCCTTTTATTTTATTAAAGGATATAACTAAGTAAGCGGAAAGTTCAGTGTCAGACATCCGTGACTGACGTGGAATTCAACCTGTTAAAGGTGTAATTTATCCTTCTAATAAAAGGAGACCAAAATTTGAAATTAATTGGTTCTCGACAAGGAAAATCTAGGTAAAGCTGAATTAGTTGGAGAGGAAGGGTTTCTTTTACACAGAACCTATACTTGACTTAACATTGTTTATTTCATTAATCTCGCGTAATTTTCTAATAAATTGATACCCAAATTTCAAGGAAAATGGATAATTCTAAACAAAAGTTTTTGTTTAAGTCTGTTTAAGATGGGGAGGGGTGCTTACCAGTCACTTTATATTTCATCTAGAACCCACCAAAACCCGTAATAATCAGCTTCACCAAATAAGTGGAATTTATTTAGTAAACTTAAGCGAGTTTGCGCAAGAACATGGGTCTTATATAATTCAGATTCATCCAAATTTCGGGTTTAGCAGTTTTTTAGCAGATTTTGTCAATTGACACACTTTAATTTGCACAGGAGTAAGATTCCTGGATTAAGTATATTAAAAGTAACATTGACTTGGAATTGCGTTACAAAGTCAATTCTGTCATAAATGAAATAAATTATATTATATAATAAGTCGGAGAAAGACATTTTCAAAAATTTCAGGATTAGGCATTAAAGTTACACATTTCTGGATTTTTTTTTTTTATTTCAAGATAAACTACGACCCCTGTTTTAAATATTTCATACCGTATAATAGCATGCGTAATTAGCTCGGATAAAAAAAGAACTCTTGGCAATTAACTATCCCCTCCCACCAGCCGTGAAACAATCTTTGAACCAAAAAGAGTTATCTACTTTCTTTCCTAGTGTTTGGGATAATCGTTAATTTTGACTCCGAAAATTATAAACGAATTTTTCGCCTTTCATTCCTGGTACCGATACATCTTACAACCATCATGTTTTGCGAGTAGTACCCATCAAGTTTGCAGACTCAGGACGGTAAAGGTAATTTCCACGTTTTTTAGTATTACTCGACGGTGGAAATTGCTAATTTTATACTACAGTGCACGGAGCTAACCAAAAAATATATGTAAATGAAGAAGCGTAAATGAACTTATATTGTATATAAATATCGAGGACAGTGGCAAAACTGAGATACGCAAAACCCTGCGATGTAGAGGGGGGGCTAGGGGCTTGGAAGTAATTGTGAAAAATAACCATCTTAAACGGTCAAAAATGGTTGATCATTTTAGGATTTTAAGAACTAGTCATTTGTATTGAATAACGAATGTATATTTTGCATACTACAAACCTGATCTGCGCGTAAAAAATCATACCCACAAGACGGGTCACGAAACGGGGACCCCGTTTTGTTATGAGAAATAGATATGGATTCTAGGGGGCCTTGTGGAAAATTTTGCAGAGGACTCAAAACTATAGTTACACTACTGATTGGAGATTTCACAAAATCAATATATAATTGAGAATAAAATGTTTCAACGATGTATAAACCCATTTTTATGTAATAAATTCAAATTTTTCACTTAAAATCCAAAATATTGCAATACATTTTTCAAAATGGAACAAAACCCTATATATTTCATGGATATTCATTTTTGAACATGCCCAACATGCACTTGCAAAAACCCCTTGTTTAAAAGATATATATTGAATATTTTTAAACTTTTTTTATTTTTTGGAAAACATTCTGGGAATATACAAAAGTAGTTGTAGTACTTTTTATATTGTTATTAAAGCCTTTAGTAAGACACATACTCAAGTATTCTATATTATCAAGCTAATGCATAATACAAAGTGTTTTTGCAAACGAGAATAACTTCTCCAATAAACATTCTCATTTTTCCAGAAACTGAATAAACAATATTGCATCCAATAATTTATGCATAAAAAATTAAAAATGAAGTATGCTTTTTGTTTCTTTGTAGCCACCTTGGATGATAATCAAATCTGAATGTAATGATAGTTCATTAATGGATACAAATGGAGACTTTGGAACAGCAGAATTAAATTCAAGTATTGAAAGCAGCTCTTTAAATATTAGCAGTCATTTGTATATTAAAGCACCCATGGCGCGAGGATTTTCAGTTTCCTTCACATCATTTTTCTTCTTCTCTAATTAAAGCTTTAAATGAAGATTGCTTGCAGTGGACAGAAAAAAGTGAGTTACTGAACATTTTAGCTTTGAGAATCATCAAATACACAGACAATCCCTCTACAGCTGAACGAAAGCAAGTAGGAGATAAAATTTTAATTGAAGGTGTGTAATTTGTACAGAGTGTAGTTTCGACAATCTCTTTATATTATTGTTATAACATAAAATATTCTCTCAAAGGCACTGGGACTTACACTTTCATTGAACTAAAATTGTTCAAGTTAAAACATGGTAGTGTAGTTCCCCGAAAAGTAATTACTTTATGTGAAAAATTATGCAACCTGCCATAAAATTCTAGATTGTAATTTTAAACCATAATATCAATAAAGTTTTGTGCATATTATGAAAGTTCTGTGAATTTTTATTTTTGATTATATTATTTTTTAATTGCATAATATTCTCGATATCTTAAGTCGAAGGGATTCTAAAAAAGCATTATGTGATAGCTAATTGTTCAGATAAGACATTTACAGGAATTTGTAATATCGAAGAAAGAAATGTATTTTATTTGAAGTATCAAGAGTACACCGTATTAAGATTTTTAATTTTTTTTAAAGGTTATCTTTTTTCGGCAGCTAAATATTCTTTTTTCCCTTGACGTTTGATATTGAATTTTGTGCTTTAACCAAATGAATGAATCTCTTTAAATATGCTAATGCTTAAATTACAATTAAAAATTTATTTTTGACTATAACTTTAAAATCTCTTTTAAAAATTTGTGTATATTTTAACTTGCCTTGAAAATTTGTGTAATTAAGCCTTAATGGTTTGGATAATCTTTTAAAAGTATTATGTACTGTTTAGCACATGCATCAAAATCGTTTTTTTTTATTGATTACTGTGATATTATATTAATTATTTAATAAATAGAATTATCAAAGGTAATTGATCCAATTTAAGTGAAGATAGTGGGTTAAGGGGAGGGGGGAGGAAGCTTCGAATAACCACATACTTCCCCAAAAAGAGCAGATATTCAGATACGATAAAACATTTTAAGAATGCTTTGATAGATTAAATATACCATTTTATGCCAAATGACTAATCTGTTGTATTAGCCAAATGACAAGTTGATAATCTGTTTAAATTATTAAATAATATGGCAAAATTATCAAAAGGTTATTTTAAAAATACGCAAATGCTTTGTACGAGATTTTGCCAAAAATGTATACTTTGTGTTACATTATCTCTTAATTTACACCTTCAAATTGGTATACTGAGCTTGATATAAAAGTGGAAAATCTTAAGCATGTCTTTTTGTAGATCACAGCACAATATCACTCATTTAGATATTTTCTTTTGTTTCTGAAGTGTATATATATCATAATTTATCCTTACATCAATATTCTAACCAATTTATTTTTGTAAAAGTAATTTTAATATATCCATGATTTAAAAATAGATTTTACTCAGATATCCTGTGTTTTTTTAGATTTGTGTTGTCAACTGAAAAATGAAAACAAATCATTAGAAATATTTTCAATACAATGTTTAACTTTCAGCTGTGCAATCATTGTTAATATTCTCAACTAAGATTACTAAATCATTAATCTATATCATGTTCAAGAACCAAACTTAACTGTAACTCTAAGGCATCTTAAAACTCTTTGAATAACATGCTGAAAATTAGAAGTAACTTATTGAAAAAGGGCCATAACATACTAGATTATAGATTTCTGGACTTTTCAGATTTGCATAATTTTCCAGACAAATTTTTGGTAAAGTTCATGTGAAAATCTGTGGCAGAATTGCTGCCACTGGATTTCCCGTATTCCGCGAAATGTTTCAGATCTTTATACAATGAAGAAACTTAACTGAGATTTTATGAATAAAGTTCCAGGCTATAGGTTTCAGAGTTTTTCAAAATGAAGGAACATAAATGAATTTTCATGAGTAATGTTCCAGATGATAGGTTTCGGAATAGCGGAACTTAACCGAGATCTTATGAACAACATACAATATTAAAGATTTCGGAAATTTTCAGAAAGGTGGAACCTAACTGAGATTTTATGAGCAGCATTCCAGATTATAGGTTTCAGAGCTTTTCAAAATGGAGGAGTATAACTGAGATTTCACGAGTAATGTTTCAGATTGTAGGTTTCAGAATGGTGAAACCTAACAGAAAATTAATGAGTAACGTTACACATAAAAGATTTCTAGACTTTTCAGAATGGTGAAACCTAACTGATATTTCATGAGTAACATCCCAGATTATAGATTTCTGGACTTTCCTGGCATGTGTAAGTTTCCTGGCATTTTTTGGATTAAATTCCTGGGAAAACCTGTGGCAGAATAGCTGCCACATGTTTTCTTAGGAACCTTACGCAATTTCTTTTACAGTGTACATAAAGATTTTCAAAAGTTACTATGAAGGGTGAATTGCTTAAGGGTAGTTTTCTATGGCATTAAGACATTTTCCTGCTGAACTATATTTAGTGCATTAATAAAAGTTTATGAAATTTATAAAAAAAATTCATATACAGAATTACGCAAAAAAAACAAAGATACTTTGGCGTTTATGGTTGATAATTTTTTGAAAATTGTTTTATTTAAATTTTAGCTGAATATATATTCTCTATAAAATCTTTAGATAATATATAGAGCTGTACAAAAGAATCGAATGATTTTCCATCTGTTGGCGAAAATTGCTAAACGTGAATTGAATTTTTTAACTGTACAAAATTTTAACTTGCTATTAAGCATCTTTAAGAACATATAGATCATATACAAAGCTCCACAAAAATATTAGACCACATTTTTTTATATAAATGTAATTACTAAAACGGGATTTTTAATTTATTATACGTTTTCCTTAAATCCTTTAATTACATATCTTCTTCCATCATACATTGTTAAAAATTTCTGTAAAAACACAGAAAAAAAGCGAGACTCTCCATAAGTTTACACTAGTGTTGGGTTAAATGCACTCCATCGAGTTTCTCGGTCATCGTTTTACACACATTACCCTTATATTATATCTAATTTCATGTAGGGATTTTGTCTTTATTTAAAGCTATTTTTGTCATTGTTAAAATTTATAAATCAAAATACACACTTTTAAATTATTTTGTAAATTTGTTAAAAATATTTAAAAAAGAAATTTTTTTTAATTAGAATAATTTAGAAAAGAAAAAATCATGTCGGTGTCAGTGGAGATTTTTATTGATTTTTCTCCTCTAAATCATAAAAGGCATATTTTGAACAATACAACACATCCTATAGCTCAGTCGCTAGCGTGTTCTTCTACTGTCAAGAGGTACCGTGTTCAAACATCAGGATGTCTAGAAACAAATTGTTTTAAAAAATAAATGATACAACGGTTGAGAATTACTTGAAAAATTCAAATTCTTCTAGGGTCGCTGAAGATTGAGTGATTTACTGATTTTGAAAACTAGATTAAAATATTATCAATAAAAATACATTTAGGGAGTCTTGTGTATTTTTAACGATGTTAATTTACAGAATATATGGTAAATTTACCGATTAATTTATCTGTTTTTTAAGAGAATCTCTTTTTTTCTAATCTCTGTAATATTACATAAGACTTAAGATAAAGGATTACTCATAGATTTTATGTAATTTCACAGAAAAACTTTTAACGGCTTAGTTATCCATCATATTAGGACAAATAACACTTATGGACATTCTCCTACGTTTACAAATAAATGCGAATCATTAATTTTAAATCATTCTATAATATGGCATATTTACATTTATTTTTGATCTCCCTTATTATTAAAATGCAACAACCCCAATAGAGATCTTAAGTAATACTTAAGTATGTTTAAAATTTTAAACAACTTTATTCTGTTATATTTTTCCTGTGTTTATGATCGTGAAACCGACAGTAGTTGGAATTTATGGAAGTTTCCATGGAAACAGTCTCATTTTATGAAGTGAACTTCCCAAGCAAGTTAAATTATATGACATTTATGGCAAGCATTTTCAAGATATGTTTATGGTGTTTGTTGCCCGTCAATATAAAATTTATTCATTTTAATTCGACATTTGGTATAAATATCGATTCCTGATTATTTTCCATATCAATGCAAATAATAAATAAATATTTTTTAACTATTGAGCTCAAGTAATTTCAAATTCATTACTTACCTCAAATAATAAAAAAGTTATTTCAAAATATAAAAGAGATTAAAAGATTCTTTTTCAAAATTTCAATTTATACAGATTATAAACGGAATTAGGATATAGCTTTCTGCTGGTGGACTTATTAAATATGTACTTATTTAATAAATTTCAAATATTTATTATTTATATTAAATATCTAAGAAAGCTCAAATATTTGTTATTGAATACATAAATATTAATTTTTATTTTTTTTTCATTATTTTTCTTTTACAAATAAAAATATGTACACCAAGTAATATGTTATGTAATCGGGTTTATTGTGATCTTCAACATTATTTGTATCACAAAATTGTTAGTTCTTTCACACGCAAAATATTTGCGCCTTGATATGCATTGATTGTCTGATTGTGGTTTGATTGTCTTAACTGCTTCCCTGTTTTGCAACAGGGAACGGGGGTTTTTACAAGGGGGTTTTGCCAATCGTTATTTGCCGGTACTACGTACGGGAATCCATATTCCAATGATGATTTATTATTATCACCAGTACATTTTTATTGCAAATTCTACATTATTTAATCCGCGCATTTTTCTGGTCCATTTAGGCAAAAATTTCTGATTTGAAAAACTGGTGATTTAAGATTAAAAATTCTGCAACAGACATGAAAAATAGGCACTACTTAAAAGTTTTTCTGAAAAATATTGATCAGTCAAGTGGTTAATATACATAAAAATGGAAGTTGCACACAACTGCCCTCCTTGGTCAAATTCATTATCACGAGGTTGTAAACTAATGTTTGAATGCTGTTTTTTTTTTCAATATAGACGCCTTAAAATGTAATGGTCGCTTTTAAACACGCATCTTCCATGCCGTTTGCCGAACATATTTAATTGTATTTTCAGAATAGATTTCTATCAGGATTTATGCCAGGGTTTCTCCGATGTTTCTTGATCAAGTACTTTTCTGCATTTACATTTAATGGATAAATAGTTTTAAAAAAAAACAGAAAAGTTCTTTTTAAGAGGTTTAAAAATACATATGGTAGATTAAACAGTTAATTATACTAAAATGTTAACTCAAAAATTTAAATTTTTAGTATAATAATTACTTGCGTAGAAAGTGGTAATTATTGAACTTGTATGCAGGGATGTAGTTGTAAAAATAACGGAGGATATGAATTTTAAGTAGAAGATGTGCACTTAAGGCAGATAGTATACCCTAGTGTATGTATTTCTTAAAAAACAGAAAGTATACGATGTTCCTTTAAAAAATCCAGAAGCTATACGACGTATAACTCCATACACCCTCCATTACATCCCTGCCGTCATGCTTTCGAATTCAAGAATCACTTAATATGAAAAACCACAGCTGGTTCTCTCAAGCTTTCACAAAACGAAATAGGAAGAGTTTATGTGATGTAAGTGGGTTTCCCCACAGCTAAACTTATTTAAATGAATATATAATAGAATGCTATTCTGTTTTTATGTACAGTGTTTTGAAATATTTCTTAAATTTCAAATCATAGAAACATTACGTTTAAGAATTAATAATTTAAAAGAACTCCTTAAATTAAAAAATGTTTTCGAATGTAAAATGAACATCTGGCAAATATTTTATGTTAGATAAGATTTTAGAATTATTTACGAGTTCTTTTGTGCATTTATATTTAATGGATAAATCATGAAAAAAAATCAGAAAAGTTCTTCTCAAGAGGTTTAAAAATACATATGGTAGATTAAACAATTAATTATACTAAAATGTTTACTCAAAAATTTAAATTTTTACCATAACAATTACTTGCGTACAAAGTGGTAATTATTGAACCTGCATGCTTCTGTATTCAAGAACCACTTAATATGCAAAACCACAGCTGGTTCTCTGAAGCTTTCATAAAACTTTTGTAATCTTGAGATACAATTGAACAGCATAATATTTGTAGATGCATTATCCTACGTACAATTAAGTATTCATGTAATCTTAAGGAATTAAAATTACTTCAACATGAAATAATTTTGGAGAGTTTGGTTATTGTATGTTTTCACTTAAAATAATATCCTTCAACGAGAATTTGAATTTATTCATCTAGACACTAGTAATAGGTAAAATGAATAATTTTAGTATTCAAAAGAATCATTTGGTCTTGTGGTAAAGCACAGCTGTCAATCTTTGTTTCATTATTATTATCATTATTATTCAATTTCTACCAGAAATTTTGTTTCAAAATAATGTTTCTTATTTTAATGAGAATTAATTTAAGAAAACCTATGAAAAAATAAAAATTATTTTTATCTTCAAAATTTCTAAAGATAATTGATTTTAACACGCTCGCAGCCTCTTACATGAAGGTGTGATGATAGTTAATGCCGCACTGTAGAAGTGGGTTTTTCCCAGAAGCCGATTTACTTTTCATAACAAAGAATCAGTAAAAGATTTTCCCGAGCCAGCGTATGACTGGCTATTGGACATCACCCCACATCACGCGCTGGCACGTGAGTGGATCCTTAACGTTGACGCCACATCACGCGCTTTCGCGTGAGCGGCAGCGAACACGGTGAAAAGAAAGAGTAACTTAAGAAAAAGAAAGAGAGAAAAAGAACACTTAAGAAAAAGAAAGGGTGACAGCTATGATTTTGTTATTCTTTTCTTTTATTAAATTTCTAATGGTATTTGATTAAGAAGATATAGAAAGTTTAAAAAGTATGTTTTACTTTTACTTAACTCACTTTTGGCACAAAATAAACAAATATTGGGTGAGTGCAAAAATTCTTGCGGAGGTGCAATAGATGGCGTTAAAAGCGGCCTAAAGTGTTGTCATTAATACTGCCATCTACGTGAGACAGATCTTTAGAAAGATGACATGCGCAACTTTCATTTCAAACAAAATAATTTGTTTAGATACAAACTGCTTCGAGAAAGTTTACTTTCAAAATGAATGTCGATGAGGTAAATTTTACGACATGTTATGCTTTACGAGTTTCGGAAGGGCATAAACGTTGCAGGAGCTTTAAAAAAATTCAAGAAGTTTATCAAGATCAAGCCCCATCTAAACGAACCGTGGAAAAATGGTTTGCGAAATTTCGCCGCAGAGATTTTAATCTTAAAGACGAGCCACGTTCAGGACGACCTTCTGGCATTGATAACGATGTTGTGCGTACTTTAGTTCAGAATACTCCGCGAATTTGAACAGAAGAAGTTGCTGCAGCACTTAACCCTTTGATCTCTGATGGTAGAATTTTCTACCACTTAATTTTAATTCCAAAATGTTACAACGGCACCAGAAAATTCTACCAAATTTATTTGTAAAAACTTTAATGCATTTTTTCGTGTATATCGTTAACCGATTTTTTTCTTTGCAAAATACTGGTGCAAATGTGACATTTGGAATTTTTAAGAAATTTACCTACAGAGCTCAAAGGGTTAACGTGGACCGGCCAACTGCTTTTCGGCGTTTATAAAACATGGGATTCGATTTAAAGCTCATTATATGGGTGCCTCATTTGCCAACCGAGAAGGAGAAAATCCAGCGAATTTCTGTTGCAATTTCTTTACTCGGGTGGATCAAAAACGAGCCGTTTTTGGATCGATTAGTGACTGGCGGTGAGAAATAGGTCCTTTACAACAATGTTCCACGCAAACGCACATGGAAACAGACAGGTGAGCATGGTGAACGCAATGGCAAAGGCCAGTTTGCACCCGATGAAGGGGATGCTCTGTGTTTGGTGGGTTTGCAAGGGAATAATTTATTTTGAGTTTCTCCCAGCTGGCCAAACGATTGATTCGGACAAGTACTGTCGCCAATTCCAACCTGAATCGAGAAATCAAACAGAAACCTCCGATTTTGTCAAATCGCAAGGACGTAGTCTTTCATCACGACAACGCCAGATAACACGTTTCGAGAAAGACGCTGCGCAAACTGAACAGCCTGAAATGAGATGTCCTAACTCATCCACCGTATTCTCCTGATATCGCACCATCTGATTATCGCTTTTTCCGGTCATTGCAAAATCATTTAAATGGAAAACAAACTTGACTCTTTGGATGCCTTAAAAAACGTCGTGTCTTCGTTCTCCGAATCTAAACCACGCAGTTTTTACAATCGGGCATCCGTATGCTGCCAGAACGTTGGAAACTGATTATAGAAAACGATGGAGCACATAGCATTGATTGAATAAAGAACATTGTTTGTCTAGTCACTGTTTGACTTTTACTCTGAAATTCCGCATGAAATTTTGCACTCAACCAATAAAAATCCAATAATAAAAAAATTAGAGCGGGAAAAAGCACATAAAATTTAATTTTAAAAGAGAATTTTTATCAGATCTCTAATTTTTATGTATAAGACTACGAAATTCACCAGGTCTCGATTCTAAGTACGAGCAAAGTCGTTTTCTTGTTAGAAGTAATATTTGAGTTACATAGTCTGTGTGTGATTAGTCTTGGATCTTTTTGAATGCGCTGAGTAAAATGCATATTTCACTAAATGTTACGACAACTAAATCGGAATAATTCATAATTTATTTTCTAGACATAATTTTAATTTTAAATAAATCAAATATAATGAATATTTTTCAAAATATGCTTACAGGAAGCTTAAAAAAGCATTGTTTCCATTCTTCAACTGTGAATTTTAAAAAAAAAATTTAAAATTTTATTACGTTAATACTCATGTAATCGAAAGCAACTGATGCTTTTTAAACAGCACTCAAACCACTACTTTATTTTTAAAAAGATATTTTGCAATCATTAAATATTCTTTTTAATAATTTCAATTTCATGATGGAAATTTTTTTGCTACTTTTGACTTGAATGCAGAGAAGATTATTTTGAAGAGGCGTAAAATTTGTCTTTTAACATTTTTTTATGAATTGATTTTAATACCTGCCGAATAATTAAATTTAATAGAGAACTTTTGCTTTTTGTCACGTATGTTGAAATTTAATAAGTCATTAAAAAAATTACGCAATTTAAAAGAGCTTTACTTTTAAAATAAAAAATATTTTGAAACTGTATTTTGATACAAGCTGGTTAGTTTCGCATAAAAAAATATTTGTAATGTGATAAATCTTGTATTTTTTTTACTACAGAATATTAACAAAATAATATCGATAGAGTATAACGAATAAATTTTGCAGTTAAAAGTAATTATAATATTGCAAAGTTAATTTGTGCTGTGTATATACATTTTACATGTAGATTTTTTTTAACTATAAATACATTTTAAAATATGTATTACATCTATTTTTGATAATAGTAATAGATTTTTTTGTTTTATAACAGTTTTATTTTGATTTATTTGTATTTTTTGTTACAGTTTAACAATGTTAACTATAAGTATTACCTTACACGTTAATCCCGGTGGTAAATTTTTCATGTGCTTTACTTTTATGGTTACAACACCGGAGAACAATAGACCAATAATTAAAAAACCCAATTATTCTAATTGGTAGTACTCGTCTGTACTATATTATATATATATTATTCTAAATATTATTCTAATTGGTAAATAAATTATACATTTGATAATGACAAACTATCTTGAACAGCTTAACAGAATAAATCACAGGTAATAGATTTCAAAGAAAATATTGGAAAAGTTAAGTACACCTACAATTATTCTGATTGATAAACAAATCATACAAAATGTAATTTTGACTGAATGAACAAGTTTGCAGACCGAATTTAAACCAGTGCACTGGCTTAAGTTGATTATTCTCTGACAACTCAGCTGTCCTAGAAAGAGAATAAAAAAGCAATCTTTAATTCTCGCAGTCAATTTTGTTCCGTTAACTATGAATTATTTTCATTAACTTTTTAAGATTGCAGACCAGATATCATTATGAGATTGTTAATTAAGTGAATTGCGTCCATTTGATTAGTTCTGGATAGTTCACGGAAACAATCGAAGAAGAGGATATCGATTAGCGACTTCCTAAAAAGAAAATTATATTTATGTATGTTACGTATCTGTGCAGGTGTGTATGCATTTATGATCACAGTTTTCTGAAACCTAATCGACAGCACGTGTAATTCGTTTATTAGAAAAAATTCACTTTTCCCATCCTAATTTGGCATACAGCACATACATCCATACGCAAGAGCGTAAGCACGTGTAAGTACTACATGTCTACACATAGTACATTAGAACGATATGAGAAGAGATTATATAAAAGAGCTCGTACTTAATTAACATACTTAAGCTATTCTGATTAAGTACATAACTATCGACATTGTTACAACTTCCAAACAGCTGCGACCAAATTGTAACTAGAATTGATATGATTTAAAAATTAACGACCGTTTCTTTTTAGAAAGTGGCAACAGGAAATGAAAACAAAATGCATTCAAGTAAGAGAAATAAAGTCATTTTGGATGAAATTTTTTCAGAAATCCTTAATCTGGCAAGACGGGTAGGTTTTGATGCCCTATGCCATTTGTTGTCTCTCCTTGAGCATGTTCAGAGCAACTTACCAGTCACTAACCGAAGTGACCAATGTTACCGTCCGATTGTAGAGCAATACAAAATTAAAATCAAAACGAATTGTAACTTCAGCTAAAATTCAATAGAATAGTTTTCATTTATGCCACATTCGCTTTCGCACTGCCCTACAATTGATCGGTAACATTGGTCACTTCAGTAAGTTGCGCTAAACATGCCCCTTATAAACCGAAGTGATCGCACCATCAGTACCTCCTTCCAATGTTGCCGCCTTCCGTGCATAATGTATGGAAACAGCAAATTCTGACCCTTTTCTTATCTTATTGACCAACGGTTTCCAATCTGGGGTACGTGTATACCTGGGGACGTAACAATAACATTGGTAATGGCGGAAATCCCAAAAATGGTAAAGTCACAAAAATATTGAAAATGACAATGAAATATTTATCGATTTCTTATTTAATTGTAATAAAAATATTACCTATGAAAACAAGCATGTTTGCATTATTTAGTTGAGTGGAGGAGATGGGAGAGGGTTATGTTATGAAAAATGATGGTACTTCGAAATGAAAAGGCTAAGAAAAGGGGCACGTGGATGATAAAAAAAATTGGGAAGCGCTGTTATAGAAAGATTTCGGGTGTGCCGAAACTCTGTACTTGTGCTCATGTTAGAGTTTTCCTTTTCTGTCTTTTCTTTTTTTGCCGTATGATTAAGAATTAGAAAGGCTTCAGAAGATGTCACAGGTGGTTTCGACAGATGAGGAGAATATCGAAGAAGAATTGGGAGATTCAGATAATGAAGTCATGTTCAGGGATACTAGTCTGAATCAGAGCAGGAATGCGATTCTTCAGAAAATGAATTTTGTGACAAAAATAGTTTTTTTTTTAATTTAAAATCAGAAAAGATAAAACAACAAAGTGGCAAAAGGAGCACTTTCGAGGTCAATGAAAAAAAAATTTTAGAATAGTGCGAAAATGCAAAAAAATACAGAGCGATCAAGAAATAAGTTGCCCACTTCAGAGACTTCACGCTCTAGGCTGCATTCTATAGGTCAAAATGAGTTAAAATTTGAACTACACAAGCAATGCGTTCGACATTAAAAAATTTACAAAAATTAAAAATGCAAATTTCGCTTCTAGAGGGGAGCGAGGCTACACACAAGCATTTAATTCACTTTATAGAAATAAATAATGCAGTGAAACCTCCAAATAAGGGACACCTATGGGACCGGGACTTTTGTCCCTTATTCGGAGTTTTTATATTATTTTTAATTAATCGTTTAGATGAAATTAAAAATTGCAAAGCATTAAAGGGAAATTTAAATGTACCTGAAGTGCATAAATCATGTTAATCAGGCAAAAGAAAGAAAAGAGAATTAATTAATTACAATTTTCAATTAATTACTAAATCATTAAATGTTTTGTAGAATTATTGATTTATATTTTTATGCAAACAATATACATGCAAAATGGGTAAAACAATTGAAAGAATTTTACTTGAAGTAATCAGTCATAAGGGATTGTCTTGCAATTTTCCAGTATAAACCTTTCAAATGTTTATTTACCATACTTATAAATTTTATTTCTTCATTATTAGCAGTATTTACCAAAAAAAGTATTAAATTGCTTTGCGCATTTTAAAGAATCAAATATCTCAACTGCTCTTCTTAACGGGAAAATATTTTGACACATTTACAAATCCATTTTTTAACAGAAAAGTATAAAATTGGAACGTTTGGCGATGGAAACGATTTAGAATTGAACTGTGATTTCAATTTTTTTGATAGATAAATTACCTATTGAGTTATAAGCGATTTTGATCACATGACAAAGACATGTTTTACGCTTTCTTGAGTTGTTACACTTCTTTCGCGGGGAAATTCAGTTCAAATAAGCGTCCATTTTGACAGTATTTCCTGAAAATTTTTTTGTATTTGCACACACAAAAAAAAAAGCTCGATTACATATTTTTTTGAACAACAATGCCTTCTAGTTTAAGGCATTTCCAAATAAAAATAAATTAAAACTTGTGTCATAAAAGTTGTTCTTTTGGATTTGAAAACAACCTAAAAGCAACTGTGAAGTTCTTTATTTCATAATTTTTCTTTTATTCTTCACTGAAAATTTTAAAAATTTTCAGCATAACTTTCAATAGGGATAAATGCACTGATGTCGAATCATATTGTGGGTAGATAAAAAATCGTCAAATTTGTTGTATGCCATTGTATCCACATGACTGTCTGTCTGTTTGATGAATTCACAAAAATCTGCATCTTCACTTTCATTACAGACATATTTCATTATCTGAAATGCAAAAATCAGTCCCTTTAATCTCATTTTCAACTGTCCCTTAAATCGGTGTCCCTTATTCAGAGGTAAATACATTACATGTCCTATACCAAGGGACTGGGACCGGAAGTTTTGTCCCTTAAATAGAGGTGTTCCTTATTCGGAGTGTCCTTTATTTGGAGGTTTCACTGTATTAAAAAAGTGAAACTAGTTAGTAAAAATACAAAATCCACTGTAAAATTTTCAGTACGGTGGAATACGGCATATCCAGTTCTCCTAAAACAGCTGACACACTCACAAAATCAGGCGGAGATTGCAAGAAATAAATTGCTCACTTTAGTGTGTTCTAGAATGCGTCCTGTTGGTCCAAATAAGATCAATTTGAACTACAGATAGTTCAAATGATGCGCCTGATATTTAATTAAAAAAATTACAAATAAAGAATTTCGCCGCTAGAGCGCGTTGTGATGCACTTAAATACATTTAAACACTAGCAGAAAAATTTTATAATCTTAATTTTTATATATTTTTTATAATGTGAAGCCCATCACTTAAGTTATCTGTAGTTCAAATTTGAATTCATTTGGACTCACAGAATGCATTCTTGAGCTCTCTGAAGTGATAAATTTATTTTTTGATCATCCTGTATATATCAGGAACACTTAGAAATTGGAGCTTTATGTAAAAATTGCGAAAAATCTAACGTTTCTGATCCATGTCCACTCTATTTATTATGTAAATTTATAAATCTCAGTATTCTTATCCACAATAATACATAATTTTATTATAATAAAAATTGTAAAGAAAAATCACTAAGTGCTTCGGAAAAGTTAGGATTTATTGAATAAGGAAAATAAAATTGAGTGCTTTTAATTTATTTTTATTAAGGTTTAAAATTAACGATAACGTAACGTAATAACGATAAAGTAATAATTTTTCACGAGAAAGTGTAATTATCATTAGTTTCATTATCATACAGAATTCTAAAAATTATTTTTTGTAGTTATGCCATTTAATATATTTTGGGTGAACTGAAGTTCAAGAAACCCATTCTGATGTTAAGTTTCACGGTGCCCGTCTTGCCGATGAAATGAGTAAAAGTGTAATTTAGATTTCAAAAGTGTTTTCGGAGTAATAGCTAGTACTACCCAGAAGTAACATTTACCCCATAATATAAATTGCCATTAATGGATTGGATATTCGAAGCTAATGCTACACACCATTTTCTTACAGATTACCTTTATTTATCTCAAAAAATGAGTAATCTCTTGGGGGTTATTTCTCTCTCATTTGGTTTCTTTCTATTAGTTACAGACCATAAATCTGATCATACGAAGTATTTATCAAGAAAATAAAAACAGTATTTATTAAAAAGAGCGTTGCAAGTAAACTTTCCATGTTACACATAATTATTAAAAAATAAATATTTTTTATGCATTTTTTTTTCTTTTTATGTAAAAGATTTAAAAAATTTACTTCTTATTTCATTATTTTAACCTAAATTACTCTTATGTGTATTTAAATAAAACACTCGTGTTAATAATCCTGAAATATATTCTCTTAAACGACTAAATCAAATGAGTTTACTGGAAAAAAAATAAGTTACTTGAATATCTAACATAAGAATATAAAACCTGCTACAATTTATAACAAGATATTGTCATAATTATGTTGTATTCTAACAAATATTAGTGTTATAAGCTTGTTACAATTGTGATGCATCAGAAGATTGTCGCCTGGCAACAGTTTGTTTAATACATTCTTTATTTAATATATATATATATATATATATATATATATATATATATATATATATATATATATATATATATATTCACTTTTCGAAATATTTTTAAAAAATTAGATTATGTAATTTTAAACGAATCTTAAATACAATTACATTTAGAATGAAACTGTAAGACACTTTTTATAAAGTATATCTTAAGGAGTCTAGGGGTAAAAACGCCAAGTGTTAATATTACCGATAATTATGAAGGAATCTGAGAGATAGTCCTTACAGACTCTGCGTAAAAGAACTCTGAGGCATCTAAGTCGGAAACAACCGCTAAAAGTTAATTCGTTTCATTTATGGACCTTATCGCTGGAAGAATCACGTAATAATCAACGCCTGATCTAAAATTTCTGAGGTAAATTCTGTGATCTAAAGATTTCATATTTATTAAGAGATATTTTGTTTATTACATAAATTAGAATGCATTTCATGTACTAACTTTTCATAAAAAACACTACAGTTTTCTACAATTTTTCATGTATACTTTCAAAATGTTGTGGAAAATTTCGGATCTGTTCGCGAAGTGTTTATATGCCGTATTTCCTAACGTATATTGCGCCTTTTTCCAAAATTTAGACCTTAAAAAGTTGTGTTTGTGATTTAGAAAGTTTATTTCACGCAGACATATCGTTTTTTGAATACGGTGGTCTATGAGTCCAATACAAAGAAAAAAACACCATTACTGGAATTTCAGTACGATAACCTGGTATTAACAAGAAAAACAACATGTTCTTCACTACCACGAATATTCGCCATTATCCTCAATAGTCGAGTAAACGCAAAAATCTCGTCGAAAGGTTAAAAAGTAATTTTCCTTCAGCCATGATTAGATCTAATCACGTCAATTGTGAATATCATTTGAGTGTTCCACCGCAGTTTTGTCACCCATTAAACGGTTCAGCTAGATGATAAATATCAAAATCAGTGAAGGTACAGCCATGCAAAAAATTTATAGGGGAACATTGAAAAATGAGTAATATATATTAAACTAATAATCAACTTAAAACAGAAACAATCATAATTTACGAATTAGGAATCATTAAGAACCTATTAATACGAAATTAAATTGCAATAAAATTTATAAATCATGTATTAATAGAAGTATATGACGTGAAACATGGAAAAAATTACCAGGCCATAATGAAATATGTTGAAACTAAGCTAATGTCAATGAAATCGTCTTTATTTTCTCTAACACTTATTAATCGTGTAGTCATTGATATAGAAAGTCCAGTTAAAGTTTGTTTTAAAATGTTTTCTACGTTAATTTGATGAATGGTGTCAAATCGTCTGTATATGCATATTATGTGCCATCTTATATGCCTCCCTAGCTAAAACAACCTACAGTTCCTCGGTGAGGTTTAAATCACTTGGCTGGCAATTCAAATTTTGAACACAACTAGTCTCAAACCATGAACGTGATGCACGAGACACATGACAACTTGCATTATCTTGTTGAAAGAAATAATAACCACCTGTGATAAGATCAGGCAATGATTTTTCAGCAAGTATACCGACATATAAATCTGAATTCATGGGACCTTAAACAGACACGAATGATGTTGTTCCATTGGCTGCAAAACCTCCTTACACAGACATGCCAAATTTCCAGCTTTTTATACACCACTATTCATTTATAGAAAATGTTGTTCTTTTAAATCGTCCTTATGTTCCAGTTACAGGAAAGAACTTTTTCTGTATTAAAATATTTGTATCAAAAAGCGAAGACTAGGCAGCTGTGTCCTTACACCAGCACAGAACTCTTCCGAACTGGCCTTCGGAAAAAACAGGATTATCTTTTCGCAAGTCATACCAATAATGACGAAAACTATCTGGTTTGTCCAAATTATTTTTTTTCGTCCGAAAATACCACATCTTAAAGGCAAGATCCAAAAGAAACATATTTAGAAGCCAGTTACAATCTAAGATTTATATGTAGTTTTGTAAGGGGTGGATGTGACCGTACTTTAGCCTTTTGAATAATGGAAATTTTTACAGAACATTGCGTACTATTTGGCGAATGCATGGTAAATTGTTTTCTGTTTCAATTTGAGTAAAACTCTTTTTTTAACCAGGGTTCACTCACAATTTAACATTTTCGGTGCATAGTCAGAGAATCAAGCAACCTGTATGATTCTTCGTAGCATAATCTTTTTGATTTTTCAAAAAACTTGTAAATTACTCTTTTAGAGCTATTTACAGTCCTTGCAATTTCACATTCATTCATTCCAAATTTTCTGTAAGCAATAATTTTTTCCTTTTCAAATTTAGATACTTATGTCTATATTGCATGAAAGAGGGAAACTGGTCGATCTTACTGCGCAACAATTTTAGGCTAGATTAAACAAGCCTATGATATTACAACCATGTTTCTCGTAAAATTATGCTTGTGATTTCAAAAGAAACATCCTTACAATTTTTTAGAACAGAAAGCTATCAAAAGTTTTAAAATCATTCCATTTAATGATTTTCTGAATTTTTAGCTTACAGTTTCAAGTATTTTTATCATACGAACCTTTGCATAAATTTCTACTCAAGCAGCTCCATTTGGTTTACAGTTGGCTTTAAAAGACAAAGTTCGTATTAAAAAGTAAACAGTATTTATAAGAAGTATGTTAATTTTCTGGTTATTTTTGATGTAAAAAAAGTCAATATTTTTTTAAAGCCCAATTTTTTCTAATTCTTTTTTGTTTCTTAAAATAACATATTCTAACGTCTGAAAAAAATTCTCCAATCATAGTTGGTGGATCACGAAGTATAAAGTCTGGATTCATACAAAATTCTCCAAATACCAGAATTTTCTTCCATAAAAATAACATGGTGTGAAATAAATACATGATGTTTTTTCTTCCGTTTTCCTCGTTAAAAACTGACTGTGCATTATACACGAGTAAACATTATGTGCCTACAAATCACAGAAGATGAATATTTCATTACATATTGTTTAATATAGAAAAATCCACACAAAGATTTCAATTCTTACAGGAAACAATATAAACTTAAGATCAGAAAAAAGATTTTCTTGTTTGCGAAAATCACGTACAGACTTCAGATAAAAAGGCACTTAAGGTTTGTTTGGAAGACACTTGATATTGGAAGTGCAAGAAAAAAAGGAAAAGTTTTATCTGTAATTATATAAAGACATTGTCAAACGAGAAAGGAATTTGAGATTTTGAAGGATTTTTTTTCAAAGTATTAATACGAATCTCAAGTTTTCACTTACAAATTTTCAAGGGTTTTTAAAAAAGAATTTTCAACTAGTAAGATTATTTTATTATATCATTAAAACTTGTTATTATATCATTAAAACTTGTCTTCTTTTCAAAAAATTTTATAAAAGAAAATGAAACACTGCTGTTTTAAATAATTAGAACTTCAAAACATGATTGTAATTCTTTATTTATTCAGTTTTCCACAAAACATACTAAAACTATTAATGCAATTTATAATTTGTCTTCAACTAGCTTATAGTTCTCTTTCATTTATCAATGCATTAATTGATAGTATCATAATAATAATAAAGGCAGACAATGATAATAATATAATTATTATTTTAGATGCGTAGATTTAGCTGAATAAATATTATTTATAATAATATGTTGGATAATATATTGGTAAGGTTCTAGATAAGATACTACTACTTTATATTTTTAAAATAATCGGAGCAATATATGCAGCTTTCAACGCAGGAGCACGCCAAAAATAGATTTTTACAAAGTTAACATATGAGCAATTATTTCTAAAATTGTTGTCAATTGGTCACAAAGATTTAAGTAACGATTTCAAAATTTTTCAAATATCAGAATTTTCTTCCATAAAAACAGCATAGTGAAGAACAAAAACAAGGAATTCTTTTCCCCGTTTTCCCTATCCAAAACAGAGCGTGCATTATACGCGACCAATTATTGTATATCTACCAATCACAGAAGATGAATATTTCCTAACATGTTGATTAATATAAGAAATTTCATACAAAGATTTCAATTGTTATGGGAAAAAATATAAACTTAAGGTCAGAAAAGAGATTATCTTGTTTGCGAAAATCACGTACAGACCTCAGATAAAAAGTCACGCAAGGTTTGTTTGAAGGCTACTTCATATTGGAAGTGCAAGAAAAAAAAGGAAAAGCTTTTTCTGTAATTATATAAAGACGTTGTCAAACGAGAAAGGTATCTCCAATTTTGAAGGATTTTTTTTCAAAGTATTAATACGAATCTCCAGTTTTCACTTATAAGTTTTCAAGAGTTTTTAAAAATAAATATTTAAATGTTAAGATTTTTTTAATTATATCAATACTTTTTGTCTTCTTTTCAATAAATTTTATGGAAGAAAATGAATAATTGTAGTTTCAAATAATCAAAACTAAAAAATAAATTCTTTATTTTGTGAATTTTCCACAAAACAGTCTTATAATTATTATTAATTCAAATAATAATTTATCTGCAACTAGCTTATATTTCTCTTTTATTAATCTATGCATTAATTGGTAGTATAATCTATATTATAAAGGCCAAACGTATCTGTGCGTAACGCATACGTCATTTTTCGAATGGCAACACTGTCTGATGAAATTTCACTTTTGCAATTTTCGTTACTGCAATTTTTTTAACTCCTAGACATTTTCAAACTTTACACCGTTGCGTAGGGAAAAATATGTACTTTTGAATGCAATTTGTTTGAAAATTGTATCTTAATTTGTTTTTGAGACATAATTTTTTTTTTTGTAGTTTTTAATTTAATTTTCCTGGAGATGGCAACTTGAGTTTTCCTTTTTTGTGCAAACTAAAGGAAAAATAGCCATAAAGTAAAAAGAAGAAATAGAGAGGACTTATGGTGGCTGGGAGTAGTGCAAAAAATGTAACCCTGAAGTCTGCTACATTAAGCCCAAACACAACAGCGTGTTTTAGCTAAAAAGAAGGAAACTTTCAATGACAAGTCTGTGGAAATTTTTAGAACTATAGTTTTTAGTTTATAATAAAATAAAATGCTACTTTATAATGGTTAAATTTAAGCAGATCATTTTTATTTAGAGAAAAAACGCACGGCTGATATCAAAAGATTACATGTTCAATGCGATTCTTTTTTCCCTCCGGGTTGAATTTTTTCCCCCGATATAGCAGGCAAACAAAGACGATCTGGGCAATAATTCCAGGTTTAGAATAATATCCGGTTCCCCCCAAATTTTTGTCCAATTGTTTCAGACATTCAGCTATAATTATATTTAAATAACATTATTCGCTTACTGTAATTTTTTATAAATTCCAGATAAACATGCTAGAGCAGATGATTTTTTTAGTTCTTTTTTGTTACTTGTCATTTTACCAGAAGGAAAATGTAAAACAAAATTATTTAATTTTTCTTTCTTCTTGGAATAATTATATTTTTTATGTTATTTATTTTTTACTTTATTTTTAGTACCATTTTTATTTTCCAAATATATTTTCAGAAAAGAAAAAAGAAGTTCATTTTCATATAGAAAATTGATCTGAAATAGAAAAAGAACGATGTAAAAGACAAAATGAGATTTCGTAATTCGCCAGTATCCAATGTTTAAAATGTAATTAAAAATTTGGTTTGGCATGATTTGTAAAAATCAAGGTTTGCACATTTCACGGAAAATACGGCATGTTCTTTGCACGTTGAAGTGACGGAGTGCAATGTTTATTCTTTTAATTTGTGTTGTGTATTTTAATTTATAAAACGAATTTTAAATTTGTCATAGAATTAACTTTGAAGCAAACTTTTTTGAAAAAAATGTACGTGCACTCATTTCTTTACGTTTAACATTTTAGCATGTGTCAGGTTCTGAGACCACCTCTGCTGAAGATTGGAATTTCCGTTATTTCTCTATCTTAATATTTTGTGTATCGTACTGGCTGTGTACTAGAGTTTTCAAGGTGACATTCTTTCTTTGTTGAAGGGAGAATTGACAGGTAATCCTGTACAGGTGGTGAGTGAGAAAGAGGAGATTGCTGAGAGGCGTGTTCATCCGTCAGGGATGTATGTGGATGATGAGCAAACAAGCAACATGTCACTAATCAAGAAAGGAATGTGGAATGTGTCCAATGAATAAGCTCCAAAGGGGGTTGACATTGGGGAAACACAGTGATTTGAGAAGAGCAAGTCTTGTCTCAGATTGGAGCAGTTGGTATCTGGGGTTTGTACCTAGAGAGTGTGTAGGACAGAGGTCCTAGTAGAGAGTGCTCTGTGTTGTAGAGCGTAAGCAGTTCGTATCTGGAGAGCAAGGGACACAGACGTCCTGGTGTTGTGCTCTGGGCCAGATAGTATAGGCCGAGTATCCTTGTGTTGGGAGATTCGAAATTGATCTCCAGTAAAGTGAATCTAACGTGCATTGAGTGTGAGGAAGAAGGTGTAATTTGAACAGTACACAGCCAACCTTTATTGTATTTAATTTAATGTTGAACCGGATCACCTATATCCGAGTTGTAATTGTATATAATTCTAAATAGCGTATTTAGTGTGTACATATATTATAAATAAACTGTTGATTCAGGTAATTGACAGCGTCAGTGTTCATTTACACAATCCTCACAGTGGGTGACCTATATCACCTAATAATATCGGTGGTGGCAGCTATAACTACCACGGACTTTCTTCAAAAATGTGCGGGCTAAGAGGAACGTCCGACAGCATGCGCCTAAGATTTTTTGATACTATTTGATTATCCCGTCGACCAAAAAAACTATCACCAAATCATAAGATTAAATGCCAAAAATGGATGATTTGTGAATGTCATATTCAATGATATTAAACACGATACACATGTTTAAAATGTCATCAAGAGGTGTTTAATACCACTTTTTATTTATATTTTTATTCGTGTTTTACTAATTTATTTGTTTTTCCGTTATTTAAATAAAAATTATTTCAACATATATAACTAAACTATTAGTTTGGCGATTTTTTTAATTTGGCAAAAATAGTCGATGGTACAATCAAGTAGTATCGATTTTGCATATGCGCAAAATCTATATTGTAACAAACAAATGTGTCCGTGTGTAGCACTGACGTTATTTTGCGAATGTCAACATTTCAGGATGAATCACTTTTTGTAATTTTTGTTATTGCAATTTTTTAATCTTCTAAACGTCGCACATTTTCAATTTTTATTTCTTCATACAGGAAAAGAAATCTACTTTCAAATGCAATTTGATTGAAAACTGTATCTCATTTGACTCATTTATTGCAAGCTTATTTTATTTTTTTATTTTTTTTTACGTATTTCCATTAAGAAATAATGATACACAATTTACTCATAAATCTATGAATATTGTTCCTGATAATTTAAAATTAAAATTGGTTGAGTAATAAAGTAAAAGAATGGTTAAAAACGCAGATTAAATTATTAAAAACTACAAATTCAACATGTAATCAAACAACTTAAAATTTTACCTTGCGAAATAAGAAAAAAAATTGAAAATATTTTCAATTTGTTTGAAACTATATTTCTATTTACTGATTGGCTGTGGTTTTAAAAAAATCAGGTGCGAGTTTTTTTTTTTTTTTTTTTATTTATCTCTACCGAATGAAACTCGATTACAATAGATTAATCTATTTGTTTTCAGAAAAATATAAACAGTTCGGGATTTGTTTCCGACTAATATACTATAGCAAAATTTTAATTTCTTTTATAAATAATAAAATAAAATGAAATAAAATAAATACAAATTTAACAGACATGTAATTGAATTACGTGCTCGAAGCACTGAAATGACCAGAAACAAAATTGCTGCCGTAACGAAATCTTTGGCTAATAACTTCCGGCATGCGTATAATACGGAAATGTGACTTTTGAAAAAATTCATTGCTTTATTTGATTCCATAATTAATATTTTTCATTTAATCCTTTAGCCTAACCATGCTTTTCCGATATGTAATATTTTAATTCAAAGATTGATTTAATATAATATTGAGATTAATGTTAATTTTTAGCTCACAGACTATCATAGCCTGAGAGCTTATGTGCCCGCCCGTTCTGTACGTATGTACGCTCGTTCGCGATAACTCATGATAAAAATATCCCATCCATTTGAAATTTTGTATATAGGTACATCCTGATAAGGCTCTTCCCTGATTAGTTTTTTGGAGTTCATTCGATATGTATAAGAGGGGGAACGGGGGGCTCATGCCCCTCCACTTAATTGATATGAATGGGTTTTTCATGCAGAAATATTAGTTTTTGTTCAAAATTTACACATGGCATCATTCTGATGAAGCGCTTCCGTGATTGGTATTAGTTGTTCATTAAATAAATATAAACTGGGGAAATGGGGGCTCTAATGCCCCTCCCCTTAATTTATATAAATGGGTTTTTCATACAGAATTGTCAGATTTCGTTCAAATCTCTGAATAGTTTTGGAAGTTTAATGGTTAAGTATATAAAAGAGAAGGATAACTCTTCTTAAATTATATAAATGAGTTTTTATTAAGAATTTTCCGATTTGCTCTGAATCTTGGATATGAATTTTTTATATGATAAAGCATGTCCCTGATTGGTTTAGAGGGTTCAATGATTAAGTATAAAAAGAGGAAAGGGGGGAGCTGTTCCCCCCCTTCCTTAATATTTTTTTCGAACGGAATTAACCCTTGAAAATATAAGGCTGTAATGTACAATTAGTATGCGTAGCCTGTGAGCTCAATGCCATCAGTTTAACTGGGCAATACTCATTTTATTTGAATTGTATAAGATAAAAAATATGTAAAGTTATCAAATACAAATCTTCATTCCAATACTTTTCACAGTTATTATTTTATGAATGAAACATGAAGGAACAAATCCGCAAGATACTTAACCCTTTGAAGAAAAAAGCACTTCAATTCTTAAAATGCTGAAATGATTGATTGACACCAGAATGTAAAAACAAATTTGTTTCAAAATATTTGAAAGCGTTTTTTCACGTATTTGACAAAAATAAAACTGCTCTTTCAAATTATTGGGGTCATTGTGGCATTTTTTCAATTAAAATTAAGTGGGATATATTTTATCTAACCCCCTTCAACGGATTAAAGGGTTAAAAATGCTTTTTGGAGTTAGTTAGCAATCTAAAACGCATATTACATGTAGAAAATTCATTAAAGTTTTCAATTTAAAAAATGCTTTTTCTCTTTGCTATGTAACCCGGAAAGCCCGGGTTCAATCTACTAGTAATAATAATAGAGGCAGATAATGATAATCATTTAATTAGTGTATTGGATGTATGGATTATGTTGGATAAATATTATTAATAATAATATGCTGGGTAGTCCATTCTAAAGGTACTAAAAAAAGAATGACTATTTTCTGTTTTTAAAATAATTAGAGTAATATGTACAATTTTTAACAGCAGGGATACGTCAAAAATAGATTTAACACAAAGTTACCATTTGAGCAATTATTTCTTAAACTGAAGTTGTTAAGTCACAAAAAGTTAAGTCATGATTTCAGAATTTTTTCAATACCAAAATTTTCTTCCTTGAATATAGCATGGGGTGTAATAAATGCAAGATATTTTTTCTTCCGTTTTCCTTATAAAAAAAGACTGTGCATTATACACGAGTAATATATATACATACACGAGCATACCTATAAATCACTGAAGACAACTGTTCAATTACATATTGTTTAATATAAAAGTGTCCACTGAAAGATTTTAATAGCTTTGTATTTTGAATAACCATATAAACTCACGATCAGAAGAAAGATATTCTTATTTGCGAAAATCATGTACAGACTTCAGATAAAAAGGCACTTAAAGTTTGTATGAAATATACTTGATATCGCAAGTGCAAGGGAAAAAACGAAAGCTTTTTCTCTAATTGCATAAAGACATTGTCAAACTAGAAATGATTTTGCCGTTTTGAAGGAATTTTCTTTATAAAGTATTAATACAAATCTCAAGTTTTCACTTATAAGTTTTCAAGTGTTTTTAAAAACGAATTTTTAAATGTTAAGATCATTTTATTTTATCATTAAAACTTGTCTTCTTTTTAAATATATTTTATGAAAGAAAATGAAACATTGCAAACGTAAAAATACATACAACTGTATATAAATTACTTGAAAGGTGTATAATAAAACATATAAAAACTAAAAAATACATTTAAAGTACTTTAAAAAGTTCAGAACGTTTTCAACCGTCACTTACGCGGTCTCCGTCAATGAGAAAAACTCTAAATGACAGTTATTGCTGCTGACGTTCTTAGGCTCATCCGGAACAGTCCATTTTTACACCGGGGGGGGGGGATAGAATAGAAACTGTTGAACATAATTCATTAAGCACAGGCTTCCTCTTTTGACGTTTTCTTAATGTCATACCTATGAACATAATATTCTTTACTATCTGTCTTGAAAAGAATACTGTATACTCCTGATATATTTATGTCTTGAATAGGATCAATCCTTATGTTAACACAACTCTTAATTTGGGGGGAGGGAGTGCTATTAATGCAATATCAAACTTAGTTACTGCATGTCTTATGCATGCTTTCAAAAAACTTCGGAATGTAATTAACTTTACAAAATCTTATACTTTTTATGGGATCTTTAACTTGCATATCTTGATCTTCCACTTTAAACCTGTTTATGATTCTTTAAATAAAACGGAGGGGGATGGAATTCTCAACAGCTATTTTCCTAATTAAATCTAGTTCTTCATTCAGAAATTCAATTGAGCAAACCTCAAAAGCCCTTTTAATGTAAAAATTAAAAGGGGCTATCTTGTAATTAATAGGATAATTGCAAGTAAAAGGGATTGTAGAATTTTTACACCGGGGGGGGGGGGGAATAGAATAAAAACTGTTGAACATATTTCAAGAAGCACTGGCTTAACTATTATGAATAAAATTTCTCCATATTGCGTGAATATCGTAGGAAAGTGCATCGTTGCATACTATTTCTTCATTGGATAATATTTCTATGGATTCTCTAATGATAGCTTCAAGGTGACTAGTAGAATGAAAGATTATTTTCGAACTATTAAAATCTATTTCTATAGGCTGAGTTTGTGCAAATCTTGCAAGTGCGGTGTGGGGTCTACCCAATCTTAAATCTGCGTCATGTTCATTCAACCTCTTTTGAAGTTTTCTTAATGTCATACCTATGTACATATATTCTTTACTATCTGTCTTGAAAGGAATAGTGTATACTCCTGATCTATTAATGTCTTGAATAGGGTCAATCTTTATGTTCAACACAATTCTTAATTTGGGGGGAGGGAGTGCTATTAACGCAATACTAGATTAATTTATGAAACGATTTTTCAATCGGTAAAAAATCGATCTTATCCTCTTATACTTATTATTCATGCAATATTAAACTTAGCTACTGCATGTGTTATGCTTTCAAAAAACTTCGGAATATAATTAACTTTACAAAATTTTACACTTTTTATGGGATCTATAACTTGCATATCTTGATCTTCAGACCTGTTTTAACCGTATCTTTAATATCTTCTGTAAAAGTAGAATCCGAGTCGATAAAATTTGTAATGATGTTGGTAGCTTCCTTTATATCGATGGACGGGTATAAGGACACTACATCTAAGCTAGCCATAATGCTGGAATTTTCAAGCTTTATGGTTTTAATTATATTAATGAAATGTAAAGTTGATCCAACAACAAAGTCAGATGGTAGTAAATACCGTTTTAAGAGGTAAACATAGGTTTTTTCCATAAATATGTGAGACCGGAACATTTAGCAATAATTGGACGGATTGGTAAGTCTATTTTATGATCTTTTAATCTACCTATGAGGGATGGGGTGGTTACAGTCCTGTTAATCCTCAATTTATTTTTTATAAAAGTTGGCCAAGCTCCTTTACCAATAATTTCGTTAACTTTATTTTCTAATTCCATAATGCGATCTTTATTTAATGGCACACAGTCTATATTATCAATACACTGTTTCATCTTGTCGATGTAATCTTGTCTGTTGAAAATAGCGATACGGTTGGTTTTAACATCTGGATAAAAATAATATCTTTATCATTTCTTAGTTTTCCTGCTATCCTTTTAAACTTTTCATGCTGAGGGTTTGATATGTAAACAAATGTTCTCACTTTATTATGTAAGATACTCCTGACGACATCTTTTTGCACTGGATTAGCAACTTGCACAGCTTTTTCACAATCAGTAATGATTAACTTGCTATTCCATTTCGGACCAAACATGAATTTCTGGCCATATTTCGGAAGTTTTTTGAAAGCATAAGACATTCACTAGCTAAGTTTGATATTGCATTAATAGCACTCCCTCCCCCCAAATTAAGAGTTGTGTTGAACATAAAGATTGACCCTATTCAAGACATAAATAGCGCAAGAGTATACAGTATTCCTTTCGAGACAGATAGTAAAGAATATACGTACGTAGGTATGCCATTAAGAAAACTTCAAAAGAGGTTGAAAGAACATGACGCAGATTAAGATTGGGTAGACACCACACCGCACTTGCAAGATTTGCACAAACTCAGCCTATAGAAATAGATTTGAATAGTTTGAAAATAATCTTTCATACTACTAGTCACCTTGAAGCTATCATTAGAGAATCCATGGAAATATTATCCAATGAAGAAATAATATGTAATGTTGCACTTTCCTACGATAAACTCGCAATGTGGAGAAATTTTATTCAAAATAGTTAAGCCTGTGCTTCTTGAAATATGTTCAACAGTTTTTATTCTATCCCCGCTCGGTGTAAAAATGGACAGTTCCGGATGAGACTAAGAACGCCAGCAGCAATAATTGTCATTTAGAGTTTTTCTCATTGACGAAGACCGCTTAAATGACGGTTGAAAACGTTCTGAACTTTTTAAAGTACTTTAAATGAATTTTTAAGTTTTTATATTTTTTATTATGCACCTTTTAAGTAATTTATGTACAGTTAAATGTATTTTTACGTTTCAAATTAATAAATAAGGGGAATTCTGCACTGTTTTTGTTCTCAACTCCAATTATACATGAAACATTGCACTTTCAATTAATTAGAACTTCAAAATATCATTATAATTTTTTATTTTATCAATTATCCACAAAACATTCTAATAACTATTCAGTACAGTTAATGATATGTTTGCAACAAGCACATGTTTCTGTTTCATTCATCTATACATTAATTGTATAATAATCATAATACAGGTAATTAATGATAATAATATAATTAGTGTATTTGATACGTGGATTAAGTTGAATAAATATTATTAATTATAGCATTTTGGATTATATGTTGTTAAGGTACTAAATAAGGCATTACTACTTCATAATTTTAAAAGAATTAAAGAAATATATACAGTTTTTTTTAACAACAGAGACACGTCAAAAATAGACTTTTTCAAAGTTACCATCTGATCAATTATTTCTCAAATTGGAGTTATTTGGTCACAAAGGGTTAAGCCGTAATTTCAAAATTTTGTACTATAAAATTAGCATGGTGAAAAATTAACAGAAAGTAATTCTTTTCCCTATTTCCTTAACAAAAATAGGATGCGAATTATATACAAGTAAGTATTGTATGTCTTCCAATCAGAAAAGACAAATGTTTCATTTTGCTGTTGTATAACCCTTTCGGGTCTGATGTACTATTGATAATAGAAGTCTTTTAATGGAGTATTATTTTGTTTTAAAAAATACTTTTGCCACTGTTTATATGTAGTAATGCTAGTATGTGCCTTGCATTTACTATATGACTTCATTTATGTTTAGACATTTAGTAATAATAATAATTATTATTATTATTATTTGCTTCATTCTCTTTGCGCCGTTTGCCATTCTTTTATTTTAAACATATATTTTACTCATTCAATTTACAATAAAAGTTACTTTCCTGAAATAATTGTGTATAATAAAGCTTAAAAAATATTAGAAAGTTGTGATATAAGCAAAATCTTATTGCAATACAATATTTTCTAAACATCTCCAAAAAGTCTTCCTTAGCCTATTGTCATATGAATATGAACTAAATAGTAAGCAAAACAACAGCATTCGTTATCGCTCAGACAATGAAACATTCGTTAAACACTCTTTAATCTATTTGGATAACTAATGTTGATATTATCAACGTAAAAGTTTTTTTTTTTTCTAAAAACAGAAAATATTGAAAAACAATTCAGACCCGAAAGGATTAATATAAAAAAATTCCACACAAAGATTTCAATTGTTATGGAAAACAATATAATCTCAAGATCATAAAAGAGATTTTCTTATTTGCGAAAATCATGTACAGACTTCAGATAAAAAAGGCCCTTAAAGTTTGTATGAAGGACACTTGATATCGTAAGTGCAAGGGAATAAAAGGAAAGCTTTTTCTCTAATTACAAAAGTCTTTGTCAAACGTGAAATGAATTTATAATTTTGAAGGATTTTTTTTTTTCAAAGTATTAATATAAATCTCAAGTGTTCACTTTTAAGTTTTCAAGGATTTTTAAAAACGAAATTTTTAATGCTAAGATTATTTTTCTTTTGTCATTAAAACTTGTCTTCTTTCAATAAATTTTATGAAAGAAAAATGAAACACTGCAGTTTCAAAAATCATTATAATACTTTATTTTGTCAATTTTCCACAAAATATTCCAATAACTATTAATGCAATTAATAATTTACCTGCAACTAGCTTGTGTTTCTCTTTCATTCATCTATGCATTAACTGATAGTATTATAATAATAATGAAGTCACTTAAGGATGATAATATAATTAGTATTTTAGATGCATAAATTAAGTTGAATTAATATTATTAAAGATAGTATATTGCATAATCCGTTGTTAAGGTACTAGAAAAGGTACTACTATTTTATATTTCAAAAATATATATTAATTGCTAAAAAGGGCGTCAAATTTTAATTGAATAATTTTAAATAATAAATAAATAATTTTAAAGTAATTGGAACAATATATACAGTTTTTTCAACAGCAGCACGTCAAAAATAGATTCATCAAAGTTATCATCTGAGCAATTATTTCTCAAACTGGAGTTGTTCAATCACAAAAAGTTAAGTCATGATTTCAGACTTCTTCAAATACCAGATTTTTTACGATATAAATAGCATGGTGAAAATTTCTTTTAGCAATTCTTTTCAATACCAATTCTTTTCCCGTTTTTCTTATTAAAAATAGGGTGCGAATTATTCACGAGTAATTATTGTTGACCAATCACAGAATACGACTGTTTCATTGCATGTTGTTTAATATAAAAAAAAAACCCACTCAAAGGTTTCAGATGTTTTGGGTAACAATATAAATTCAAGATCAGAAAAGGTATTTTATTTATTTATTTATTTATTTATTTATTTATTTATTTTATTTATTTATTTATTTTTGAAAATCACGTACAAACTTCAGATAAGAAGGCACTTAAGGTTTGTATAAAGGACCCTTGATATCGCAAGTGCAAAGAAAAAAAATGAAAGATTTTTCTCTAATTACATAAAGACATTGTCAAACAAGGCATGAAGTCGCAAAGATTTTTTTTTTCAAACTATTTATATGAATCTCAAGTTTTCACGTTTAAGTTTTCAAGTTTTTAAAAATGAATTTTTAAGAGTCAAAATTATTTTATTACATCATTAAAATTTATCTTCTTTACATGAAATTATATGAAAGAAAAAAACACTTCTGTTTCAAAATATCATTTTTATTCTTTATTTTGTACGAAACATTCTACTAAGCATTAATACAGTTAATAATTTCTTTCGAACTAGCTTATGTTTCTCTATCTAGTTCTATAGTTCTATCCGTTTATGTCGTTTTATATTAGTTGATAGAGTTATAATTATAATAAATACAGTTATTTACAACAATATAATTGCATTACGTTCTAAAACTAAGTTGAGTAAATGTTATTGATAAGTAATATGTTGTTAAGGTACATAGTACTACTCTATGCTTTTAAAATACTTGCAGTAATATATAAAATTGTTTTTTCTTTACACAGACACGTCAAATTGTGTAATAGTTGTTCGTTTCGGTCGCATCGAAATGAACGATATTAATAAGAATTGGCTTGAAAATTAATATGCTTTACAATAAAGGGTTTTTCCTTAAATTCTACATTGCGCCTAGCACTCTCGCTAAATTTTCTATGACTAACATTTTTTAATATAAATACACAAAGCAGGCATTGTGAAAATTTTTTAATTTTCAGGTGTGTCTCAGAGCGGCAAAAGTTTAAGTAAAACTGTACTAAAAGACCAAACAGAAAATATTTGCCAGTTAGTAAAGTGCCCCTCTGATAAACAATAAAAAAATTTTATACATTGAAAACATAGACTTCATGTACATCTTTTTTTTTCGTACATATCCGTCGAATGTACGTCAATTTAAACAGTACTGAAGAAATTAGCCGATAAAATACAAATAAATGATAAAAATGTGTATAAATACCCATAGGAAAAACCAAAAGCCTTTCTCTAATTACATAAAGATGTTGTCAAAAGAAAAAAAGTTTTCAATTTTTTAATAGGAATTTTTCAAAAGAATAAGAAACTCATGCTTTCACTATTCAAATCTGGAGAGATTAAAAGATTAAATTGTTACTGTTTTGAAATTACATCAATAATACTTTAATTTCAATGTAACACGCCGCAATGAAAATCATGTATATGCAATATTAAGACAAATAAATTAAAAATTATTTTGCCTTTTATTCTATATTAAGACAAATAAAATAAAAATTATTTTGCCTTTTATTCTTTTTTCTATACTATATAAAATTGGGTCTTTTGCTTCCAAGTGTAGTAAACTTCCTCTTATCGTAACATTATTTGAGATTTTTACGATAAAATCGTAAAAAATTCGTAAAAAATCGTATTTCATTCGTAAAAATATAAAAACGCGTTTCGGTTTGTAAATTTTAACAGTCCGTCATCAGCTAAAATAAATGCACGTCAAGGGGAAAACGTCGCACAAAATTGCATGTAATCGAACTACTTCATGTGGAACACAGTAATCAAATTTGTAATCAAACTACTCATATAAACCACTGAAATAATGTGAATCAAAAAGGATTTTGTGTGTAGCGAAATCTTTGACATTTTTTTCGGATATTAAGTTCTGGCATGCGGCTAATGCAAAAAATATCGTTTTTATTCAAAATTTTACCTGCATCCATAATTGATACTTTTTACATAAAAATTCCATGAAGTGTTGTTAATAGTATAATATAAAATAATAATAATAATATATAAAGAAAACTGTATTAAATTTAGAAGGCCGATTGAGTTCTAAGGATTTTTAAATTTTAAAAAGGGTTTTCATCAATATTTTGTAGCGAGAGAAGCCTAGATTGGATCCTGTAGTATTTTTAAAGAATTCACTTTCTGTCATTATATTATGCCAGTTATATGGTGTATAGTTATTGATATCGTTTAATATAAAAAATAAAACTGAGATTATAATTATCAGGAATAATGCAAACACAAGATCAGAAGAAATATTTTCTTTTTCTCGGAAATCACGTACAAACTTCAGATAATAGGCCCTTACGGTTTTTATGAAAGACACTTGGCGTCGCAAGTGTAGAAGAAACCGAAAGCTTTTCTCTAATTATATAAAGATGTTTCCGAAAGAAAAAGATATTTTTCATTTTTTCAAGAGAAATTTTTCAAAAGAATAAGAAACTCATGCTTTCACTTTTCAAATTTGAAGAGATTAAAAGATGAAATTGCTGCTGTTTTGTAATTACTTCGAAAATATTTTAATTTCAATGTAACATAACACAATAAATATGAAATAGCGTATATAAAATTTTAAAACAAATAAAAATGAAAAATGTTTTGCTTTTATTCTTTTAATATTATACAAAGTTAGACCTCATGTTTGTAAGTGTTGTAAACTTCCGCTTGTCTGTCACTCAAGGGACCGATAGTATGGTGAATATTCGAAAGACAACTTAAGACGCAACATTAGTCACAGAAAAAGACCCGGATAATAATGGTAAGTCTAGGGAAGCGTTCTTTTCAAATATCTCGCACAAATTTTAATATTTTTACATGATTTTTTGCATAAGAAAGCTGTGGATGATTTACAACCGGGCTAGTTTTTCTTTTTTCGATTTTGATTATGTATTTTTTGTATTATGATAGTTTCAAATTCAGAACCGGTTCTAACTGGTTTCGAAAGTTAAAGTAATTCTAAAGTAAATCTAAAACCAAAATTGAAAAAGTAAAAAATAGCCCGGTTGTAGATCGTCCTCAGCTATCTTATGCAAAACAAATCATGTAAAAATATTAAAATTTGAGCGAGATATATTAAAAGAACTCCCCGATAGACTTAACATTATCATCCGGGTCTTTTTTCGTGACTAGTGTGGGGCCTTAACCTCCTCAGTCTTGATGTCACCTGTCGGAGATACTAATGAAAATCCTTTAAATCCTAATTTATTTTTTCTAGAATTGTTAAAATTACTTCTAGACATTTTTAATAAATGCGTGAATATGATAAGCACCTATATATAAGATGATATGCCTTTGGAGATGTTTTACAGTAACCTTAAACAAATTTTTGTGGTCACTCGTAATATTTGTCTCAGGACTGAGAAGGATAAGATTGTTACAATGATTGCATTTCTATTTGTCAGTTTATAAAAAAATATTTTTTTTTTTGTCTGATGTGTATTTTTGTTATTAAAAATCATAATTAATAAAAAGAAATCAATTTAAGCATCAAATTTAGAATTTTATAATACGCGCATGTAGTAACTTAGTTTCTTCCAAAGAACTAAATTATACATCTTTGTTTGCGTTTTGATTGCGCTTTTACTAAAGTGAGTTTACGAATTTTACCTAATAAAAATACTTGAGTTGTATCGTCTTCTTGTTGCATCTCAAACTTATTAATTCTGTTAACCTATTAATCATAAAACAAAATACTTACAAGGAAGGTTTCCATACTAGGCATACTCAGATTTTTTTAAAAAGAATTCTAATTAAACTACTTATGTAGGTAATAAAGGATTAGTAAAATTTAGTGACGGAATTACAATAGGAAATATATAAAAAATAAAATACTTTCGAATATTTGGCGTGAAAAGACGAAAGTGTCACAGGATTTGAAGAAAAGCACTTTTCCCCGCCAAAAACAAACGATTTTAATGCAACTGAAAATTTTTGGATTTTTAGAATACGTGTAAATGAATTTAAACATAAACAATGAGCGAGTTTAATATATTATATATATACATATGTATATATGTATATATCTTATTTGTTGCTGTTGTTATTTAATTTACCTCTGGAAAAAATATTTTCACATGTAAAAAAATCTTATTCTGTAAAATTATTTTCATACATTTAAGTGTATTCAAAAATAAAACAAGATGTTTCCATAGCAACAAAACGAGTTAACAATGCTCAACTGGACTTTGAACTAGGAACAATTTGAATGAATTTACATTTGAATTTCGTTTTAAATCTTAAATTTTGATTGTTAAATTTGAATATAAATACATATAAATATAAATATAGCGAAATTATACTTAAAAAATTAAAGCTGACAAAACAAAGATATTTAATTTATCCAAACACGTTGAACATAAAACTTTTTTCTTTTAAAATGCATTTGACATAAAAAAGCACTTTTTGAATTTGCTTTTCATTGCCAACCGATGATAAATCTCCAAATAATGAAATTTTCATTATTTTCTTATGGACAGGGTAATGAGGTTCCGCCAAAATTTTTTTTATAAACTGATATATCCTTATTAGAAGAACATTCTGTAATTTTTTCAGATTTTTCGGAGTATGCCCATATGGAGACCTTCCTTAAATCTTGACTTCTGCACGACTGACTCCTGAATCCCCATTCCTCGATTCATCACACTTATCCGCTTCAGAAATCTCTTAATACAAAAAAAAATTAATTAATTTCGTCATCCGATAATTTATGATAATCAATATCATTCTTGTCACAACTAAGCCAGTCTCCAATTTCATCCGAAGAAATATTTTTTAAACATAGTGTTCTACTTCAATGTCAATATTGCTAAACCTTCTATCGTTCTATCAATAATATTTTACTAATAGCCCTTTCTAATTGAGAAAGAAAAAATAGGTGAGGAGCGATGGTGGTAATCGTGGGTGTAAAATAAAAGAGTAATGGAAAATAAGAAGTTTGCTTTAGCTAATGATGTTGTTGTTGGAATGCGCTGCGTTAGCTTATTTTAGCCGTTTAAATGCCAATGTTCCCAAATGCGAACATTTCCTTATTTGTAATACAAAACATATATTTTCCAACTTAATAACGATGTGATTATTTTTCCTATAGAATATAAGGTTGATTTGAACTTTTGAAATATATATATATATATATACATGTGTGTGTGTGTGTGTGTGTGTTTCCTTATCACAGGTATAAGGAAAATGTAAACTCATTAATTTCTATAAAAATATATATTACTTGCTTTTAACTTTTTCTGTATATTATTTTATTTATATTTGACCACTAAGAATCTAAATGTTTCTGGAATTCGAAAAAATACTCAAGAACAATGTACAATAGCGGAAAATAATTTGTTATATTTGCATAGGTTGTCAATCAATAATCAAGTTCCAAAGTGCGAACACTGAAATAAAAACCGCAAAAAAACTGCAGAATTTTTTTTTTTTTTGTCATTTTCTAAATTTGTATGCATAAATTAAAACATTTAAAGCTGTAATATAGGAAAAACAAAATTATAATTACAATGCGATATTAATTCGGCGTGTAAACGGTTAACAGAATCAGAAAATTAGATATAATCCACTGATCCTTACGCGTAAGTTCAGAGACCAGTATATTCATTTGACAGCGCGAGGCTCTTTCAGACATCCGGATTCTATCGATTGTGCGTACACTAACAACATATTCTGTCGTCGTGTCATCTTTTTATTATTATTATTATTATTATTATTATTATTATTATTATTATTAGACATACCAAAATTTCCGGAACACGGCTATTTCAGTCATTGACATAATATTTATAGGTATGCGGCTATCTAAATCTTTCCATAATGAGGATTTTATATAAAGAGAATTTTTTCACACAAATTTTCTGGTAGAATTTCACCGTTGTGGTAATAAAAACTTTGTGTAAGTTTACAGTTGAAGCTTCACTATGGTAAGGACAGTCAGTTCCTCTTTCTTAATACACTACTGGCCATTAAAATTGCTACACCATAAAGGAGACATGCTACAGACATGAAATTTAAACGACAGGAAGAAGATGCTGTGATATGCAAATGATTAGCTTTTCAGCGCATTCTGACAAAGCAGGTGCCGGTAGCGACACCTACAGTGTGTTTAAATGAGGAAGCTGTTCAGCCGGTTTCTCGCACAGAAATTGCATTTGAGCATTGTTGCCTAGTGAAAAATTGTTGTGATGCCTCGTATAAGAAGAAGAAATGCGTACAAGCATGTTTCTGACTTTGATAAAGGTTAAATTGTAGCCTACCGAGATTGCTGTTTATCTTATCGCAATTTTGCTACTCTCGTTGGTCGAGATCCAGTGAGTGTTCGCAGAATATGGAATCGATGAATTCAGGCCGGTAATACAGAACGCCGTATGGAATCTCAACGGGCCCCTATCACTAGCAGCCGAGAAGACATACATGTTATCCGTATGGCCGTAATGGATCGTGCAACTACATCATAAGCCCTGAGTCAAGAAATAGAGTCATTTGAAAGACAAAAAGTGTCTACACGAACAGTTCGACGACTTTTGCAGTAGTATGGACTCTCAGCTCGGAGACCATGGCTGCGAGTTTCCTTGACGCTGAATCATAGACAGGAGCGCCTTCAATGATGTGATCAAGAACGAACCTGGGTGCACGAATGGCTAAGAGTCATTTTTTCAAATAAATCCAGGCTCTATTTACAACATCATAATGGCCGCATTCGTGTTTGGCAGCATCATGGTGAACGAACATTGGCGGCGTGCATTTATCATCGTCGTACTGTTCCATCACCTGGCGTGATGGTATGGAATGCCATTGGATACACGTCTAGGTCATCTCTTCTTAGAATTGACGGCACTTTGAACAGTGTACGTTACATTTCTGATATTTTAAGACCCGTGGCTCTACCCTTTATTAGAGACCTGCGAAGCCCTACGTTTTAGCAGGATAATGCCCGACCGCATGTTTCTGGAACTGTACGGACCTTCCTTGATACGGAAAATGTTCGGCTGTTGCCTTGGCCAGCACGTTTTCCAGATTTCTCACCAATAGAAAACGTCTGGTCAATGGTCGATGACTGACTGGCTCATAACCATACGCCAGTCATTGCGGTTGATGAACTGTGGCATCGTGTTGAATCTGCATGGGTATCTGTACCTATACTTGCCATCCAATTTCTGTTTGACTCAATACCCAGGCGTACAAGTGCTTTTATTAATGTCCGAGGTGATTGTTCTGGATACTGATTTCTCAGAATCTATGCACCCAAATTTCTTGAAAATTTAATTGCTTGTTATATATTATAATATATTTGTTCAATAAATATCATTTTGTTATTTGCATTTCTTCCTGGTGTAGCAATTTTAATGGCCAGTAGTGTAGTTCCATGCATTGGTCACATGACTGTTTTTCTTGCATACGCGGAAGGAACTCTGAAAAAAAAACAATTAGATTAATTTATCGATTCGGTTCTAGATGTAGATTGAATACTCTAATTACTGTACATTTTACAAATTGCTGTAATATACTGAGTACTACCATTTAACATTTCACTTTTAATGAACTTTTTACAAATTAAATAAACATACTTGACTTAGGAAGACATTTCTTTTATACCAACCTTCTTCTGCTCACAGCCTTTTAGAAAATTACGCATTAAACATTTTTTATAGTTAATAATCTTTGTTAACCTTAAAGTTCAATAAAATTAAAAAGCTAACGATAAACTTCATAAAATACAAATTTTCCAAACACATATAATTTAACATAAATTAGAACATTAAAAACTAATAACAAAGAATACAGAAAAAATAAAATCAAAGATAATTTTCCAATTCTTTGTTTGTAGACAATAATTTTCATTACCTATTTTTACATTTCACATACGCTAAAAGTTATTCTTTGTTATAATATTTTTTGTAAAAGGTCAAATGTAAAGAAAACGCGAGCAAAGTTATGTATAAAATATGATCTAAGAAAATATATATATTACTTTTATCGTTGTACAGTTAACATTCATATTTCTACTCATATATTTCATATATTTTACTTTGTGAATATCAGTTTATATTGTTGTTATATTCGTTACAATGTATAAAATTTCAGAATGTATTCCTATATCTTTGCTTATACTAAGAAAAGTAAGATATTTTCTGAATATCAAAGTTATATTTAAAAATCAAAAAAAAAATTTAAATGAATAACAAAAAAAAACAAAAAAAATGTAAATTTTTGTCCTTTCGAAGGTATATTGGTAATATTTATTGCCAGCATTTGTCATTTTTCACAAGCCGCGAAAAGAATTTAATGAAATTTCAGACTTCCAAAATATTCACTCCCATAACTCTTGAAGAATAAATTCAAAAGTAGGACTTTTTGAAAGTGCATGGCATTTTTTTTTCAGAAAAGATAAAAATGACTTCTAGAAAATCTTATGCATAAAAAGTCATAAATAGTTCTCGTGAATAGACATTTATTTTACGTAGAAGAAATTATTATTTGCATTATTTTGTCGGAGACTGAAAATGTAAGCAAAGCCATTAAAAGTATAAAATAGTTACATAATGTATTATTCTTACTTTTTGTCTAGCCGGGCACAGGTGTTATATACAGAGTGTCCATAAACTCATGGTACATATGCTAGGGGGTGATAGAACTCATCAAGACGAGTAATAGTAAATGGGAAACCAAGGGTACCAAACGTATTCCGAAGGAGACAGGCGCCATCAAAGTTTAGGCTCTCGAATTGCAAATGATGATAAAAAAAAAGGGAAAAATGGATCGATTTATTTCGGTTTTCGTTAAAACCATTCCTTAAGTTAGTATCTTCTTTTTAAAAAAAAGTTTTAAAGAAAAAGTTCTAAAAATGCCAGTAGAGGGCACTCTAGACTTTGGAATACCAAATAACTACTTTTTACCTCTTTTTTTTTAAAACACTGTTAAATGTTTTCTAAAGCTTAGACTTTAACATAAATTTTGTGTGCACAAGTGAAATCATCGAGAGTGGTTAAGTGGAGCAAATTTAACTGTGTTCAGGGGGTTGATTTTTGAACGATCGTATGTAATGAGCAAAATAATAACAAGATGATGGAAATCAGGACAGTCAGAGAGAATGAAAAGTAATAGAATGAAAATTAATCAACAAAAAGAAGAAAACAATTTATTCAATCAAATTAAAATAAACAACACGAAGTACTCCATCACAGGAATTGTTCAAAATTGCGGCCTATCAACACGAACGCAAGCTTAAAGCCGTCGATGGATTGACAGCGTACATTGGCGAAAACACCAGGCATCTCTCTTATGGAGACCGAAGCAACGGATATCCGGGCAACAAGGTTTTCAGCAGAATCTACGGGACCATCTTCGTATATCAGGCTCTTCATATGACCCCACAAGAAAAAGTCCAGACAGGATAAATCAGGTGAACGGGCCGGCCAGATGATTGGACCGTCACGACCTATCCATCGTCCCGGATACATGATATTCAGGGCGTTACGGGCATCCAGGTTGTAATGAGCCGGTGCTCCGTCGTGTTGGAACCACATGCGTCGTCTGATGGGTGCTGTAACTTGGTTTAATAGTTCTGGCAACACCTTTTGCAGAAACACAAGATATATATCTCCATCCAGGCGCGCCAGCAGTAAAAGTATCTTCACATAAATATCAAAAAGAGAAAGAAAACTTTAAAATAAAAAATTCATTGTGTGCGTTACAAGTATCAACTAAAAAAATTACATCTTAATTAAAATGAGCCAGTTAATTTTGTAATACAGTTAAAATTTAAATATCTCTTTAGACGAAACATTAACATTACATTTTGATACTTTATAACTGTTTTTGTGAATTCTAAAACGGCACAAATAATATTTCCGTAAAACAATAAAATTTCTTTTATTAAAATATTAAAAAGTGAAAAAAAATAGTGAAAATTACATCAGATTTAGACGATATACATTTAAAATCGTGACTTATTTTTTTTTCCTTATACCGCAGATCAGAAAATAACATAACTGTGTGTTTCACTATTCTACTGATCTTGTATAATCAAACATGTAAATAGGGAGTACATGTTTTAGAGCAGCTGATTCGACCTTAAAATTCCCCAATTAAAGGGAAATGAATGGAAAGCCGTTTACAGGGAGATCGCCAAGTTTTTATATATAACTTTTTTAAAGTAAATTATAGTTTAATGCTTCGCAATCTTTTATTAGCCGATCAAATTAGTATGTTTTTAGAGTTTGTGGTGTTTAAACGGGAGTTCACGAGCGTAGCTCGTAGGGAGCAGAGTTTCTTAGTATAATATAAAAATATGTACAAAAAAATTAAATTTTTATCTCAAATATAAAAATTATAGCAATTTTAAAACATGAAGGCAAAGAGGATATGGCCACGGAAAATAAGCATTGTAAAGTTTTAATTTTTTGTGGGCAATTGTGCTAGATTTATCAACACAAATTGCAGTATCTTGGGACATAATGGCGATACGGGCGAAAGTGAGATGTCAAAATATTCACAATTAAATGGCTTTCATTTAATATCCTAAAACATACATCAACTTTTTACTCAATTTTGAGATAAACTGTCAATTTAAAAACTGTCTACTGCAACGGGTTTATGATACATTCATCTATACAACTGACAGTTTTCATTTAGTGCAAAAGATTTTTCATTATAAGCAAGAATAAATTAAATTGTGGTGGCATCAGAAGCATTAGTTGTTTTATTTTTCAAATAGGAGACTCATTTTGTAAATTTTGAGTCTGATTTTTTTCTGCTCTGTATTAGAAGCACTTTTTTCAAAGAATTTTCATTTATAAACGAAAACATTAGAGGCGGGGGGGGTAAGTTTTCTTTTTTCTTTTCTCTGAATAATAATACTTGTAAACAATATATTCTTGTTTTACAATTTTGCAATCAATGCAAAATTCTTCTAAAAATCTACGACATTGCTCCTTAATAATTCACTTTAGTTATATCTTAACAACAAAATATACTTTTAATCCAATTAAAAATTATTCATTCATGATTAGACTAAATTGTCTTATCATACCTTTGCATACACCATTTTACATCAGAAATTCAATGCATTTCAAAAATATACAGGGTAACCATAATTAAACAACCCTACAATAAAGTTATCTACAGACTAAACTAGCGTTCACAAAGTTGTCAAGTTTTGTAAAAGACTTAATAAAGCGATGGGACTTTAACCCTTTTGGTACTGGCGTACTATCAATAACACATGTCTTTTAATGGAGTATTATTTTGTTTTAACAAATACTACTTCTGCTGTTCAGATGTAGTAATATTAGTATCTGTTTATGTATTTCCCGTATGACTTCATTAATGTTTAGGCATTTAGTAATAACAATAATAATAATAAATATTTGCTTAAATTTTTTTTTGTCTTGTTTGAGATTCTTTTATTATAACCATACATTTCACTCTTTAAATTTAAAATAAAGGTTACTTAGCGAAAAGAATCGTGTGTAATAAAGTGCAAAAAGCAAGAAAAAGTTGTAATATCAGTTAAATCGTGTTGTAATATGATATTTTCTAGACATCTCTAAAAACTCTTCCTTAGCCTTTTATTATATGAATATGAATTAAATAGTACGCAAAACAACTACATTCATTATGTTTCAGACAATGAAATATTCGTTAATCTCTAATTAATCTATTTGGATAACTAGTGTTAAAGTTATTAACATAAAAGTAATTCTCTCTAAAAATTTGAAAAACATCCGGACTTGAAAATGTTATATAAGTTTAAGAGAAAGCCTTTTCTCAAAAGTTCGCTACTGGAGGATATTTTTTTATAAATAATATATTTAGTATATACTTACGATAGTTTAGAAATTTTATTTATTAACTTTACCTGACTTTAAACACAGCATGTTCGCGACATGTTCTTATCATTTCTTTGAACACACTGCTACGATCTACTCTAAAATATTCTATCTTACGGTTCCAGGTGGTATCTAAAAATGATGAACGTCATGTGGAACATGTTTCATTGTAATAAAAAATTTTTAACTATCGTAAATGTATGCTAAATATGTAATTCATTAAAAAAACGCTCTCTGTTGTCGAAACATTAAACTAATATTTTAATGTACTCAAACAAATTCCCTTGTTTTTAATATGTCTTCCACAAAATTTGATAACGTTCTGAATGATATTTTCGTTTGTAGTCAAATTTAAAATAGGGTAATTTAATCATGGACACCCTGCATTTAAAAAAAAATAGAATATTAAAAATGAATATTAATTACAAAGAAGAAGAACAGAATATAAGTTTAGAAAAACTTTGGTGACTTTATTTATAAGTGATGATTTTTATGATTAGTTTCATTTTTCACAAGCCATCATAACTTTTCACATGGAGTGGAATTTAAAAAGAGTTTAGACTCGCAAAAAAATTCCCTCTCATAACTCTTGAAGAATAAATTCGAAAATGAGGGATTTTGGATATGCAAAACATTTTTGTGAGAAGGATAAAAAAGTCTTTGGAGCATTCGTATACATAAAAGTAGTAAATAGTTCCGGTTTAAAGACGTTTTATTCACAAAGAAGAAATTCTTCTATATGCAAGCTCTTAAAAATGAGAAATGTAATCAATTATTTAAAAAAAATTAAACTATCTATATAATCTACTGAAAATTTCGACGGTTTGTTTAATAAAATCAATGCAACAAATCAATATTTTTATGTTGTAGCTCAATCATTGCACCAATACTTTAGTTAACTTTAAAATATGCAGTATAAAATAAAATAAAATATTAAAAGAGAATATTAATTAACTTTGGTGTCTTTGATGTATTTATTAATTTTGGTGATTTTATTTATAAGCAATATTTTTTTATTATTTGTTTCATTTTTCACAAGCCATCATAACTTTTCACATAGAATAGAATTTAATAAGAGTTCAGACTCGCGAAAAATTCCCTCTCATAACTCTTGAAGAATAAATTCGAAAAAGAGGGATTTTGGATATGCAAAACATTTTTGTGAGAAAAATATAAAAGAAAAGTCTTTGGAGTATTCGTATGTATAAAAATAATAAACAATTCCGGTTTAGTGACATTTAACTTACAAACAAAAAATTCTTCCATATGCAAGCTCTTAAAAATGACAAATGTAATCAATTATTTAAAAAAATAAAATAAACTATCTATATAATATACTGAAAATTTTTAGTGGTTTTTTTTTAATAAAACCAATGCAGCAAATCAATATTTTTATGTTGTAGCTCATTTATTGCACCAATAACTTCAATTAACTTTAAAATACGCAGTGTAAAATAAAATAAAATATTAAAAGAGAATATTAATTACGAAAACGAAGAATCAAATCGAAGCTTAGAAACACTTTGGTGTTTTTGTTCAAAAAATAATATTTTTTATTATTAGTTTCATTTTTCATAAGCCATCAAAACTTTTCACATGGATGGAATTTAATAAAAGTTCAGACTCGCAAAAAATTCCTTCTCATAACTCTTGAAGAATAAATTCGAAAAAGGCGGGATTTTGGATATGCAAAACATTTTTGAGAGAAGGATAAAAAAGTTTTCGGAGTATTCGTATATATAAAAGAAGCAAACAGTTCCGGTTCAAAGACGTTTTATTTACAAAGAAGAAATTCTTTCATGTGCAAGCTCTTAAAAATGAAAAATGTAACCAATTATTTAAAAAAAAAAACTATGTTATTATTCAATGTTTCCTAATCTATTCTATAAGCCTTAAGTTTCTCTACGCAACGGACAGGTATGCAGTCTGTTTTTATGACATTTAAAATATCCGACCCCCAATGAACCCTATGTACGTGATGTCACTTTTCAGAGGTAGCGTTATCTAAAGATACTAGGGATACTTGATAACTCTACAGGCTCTAGTATTATCATGATCCTTTATTCTATCCACTATACCAGAAGAATTTTAGTGTGCATAGCCACCAATACCGCCAGTAGACAAATTTTAGCCTCGAACTAGGTTGCGTACATAAAGTTTAACCAAATTTTTGCAAAATTATCAAACGTTCTCTTTTATAGAATAACATTTTGAATTTAAATTACAACATATTAAGTATCTACATCCAAAATGATGATCATTTTGCGGTATTTTTAACAATATAACATTAATAATACTAACTCTATGTGAGGCTATGCTAATATTCAAAAGTAAGTACCATCAGCAAAAGAATTTCAGCCTCAAATTAAAGTGCATCTATAAAATCCATTAGAACAATTTAAAAATAAGATAAACATTTTCTGACAACTCTTTTTAGGGAAACATCCCCAGTAAGCAGGCACCAGTGATTGTCATATTCTACAAAAATGTCCTAAAATAAGATTTATATCCAGTCTTTTAAAAATGCAAGACCATATACCAGTTATATACTCATTTATTTAAAACATTATAACTTTGATGTATGCTACTAGATGACAATAGTGCCTTGGAAAGAGAAAAAAATATGGCTTGTATCAAAATAGCCATTTTTGTTACAAATGCTTCTTCTCTGTTTTAAGAAAGGCATGAATTTCAATTTATTATTATCTGATTTATAATATATTTTAAATTTTAATTGACAACAGTTTTGTTTAGTTGGAAATGGTTACTTTAATTTTTGTAAAAGTCTAGATGCCAGTTACTGGTGATTACAGCAACTTTTTATAAATATATTTTTATAAAAATACTTTTTAAAATATTTTTGCTTTTAGCGAGCAAAATAGATGCACAGATATGCACGCTTTGATTTAAAAATATTTGCAAGTAAATATTTTATTTTTTGGTAATGAAAACAAAAGTAAGTTTAAAGACAAAGACAAATTCTCAATGTGCCAATTACTGGGGATGTTACCCTACAGCCAGTTACATCGAAATTTATGACAGGTGTAAACTTGACGAAAGAAATTTGTAAGAGTTTAAGAGGTTAAGATAATCTTAGAGGTTTTCTCTCCTGAGGATAAAAAAATGAACAAGAGATGATCATTTATGGAAAGAACCAATGGAGCAATCACAGATTACATCGCAGAGTCATAAAAAATCTCTTAGCCATTAAAGTTAGAAATGTGAATCTAACAGAGTCTTGGTCTTTTAGGAAGGGATAATGATACATGATGGATTTTATGTAATATGCAAAGTTTGTATTTCTGTATTCAATAAATTTGTATACTAGTAGTAAGAGTTGAAAACATCAGAGGATGCAGTCCTGTTACTTGTTATATGAGAATTGTTAAAGAGTCTGGACCTACTTTTTAGAAGTTAAGGGCTGTACAAATATAACGTTATCATTTTAGGGGGAAGAGAGGTCAGGCATATATATATCATAAGATATTTCTAGGGGGAGGGCGGTTTGTCTTTTGATATCGATATCATTTTTGGCCTCATCAAAATTTTCTCTTTTTATTTATAACATGTTCTTTGGTACAAAATAGATGTTATCTTTTTATAGCCTGTTATCTATTTTTATAAAAATATAAAGTTATTATTAAAATCCTTAAATTATTATAAAATTATTTAATTCTAAAATATGGAATACCTTAGCGTCTGACATTCCCATTCTTCTTCATATATGCGTACATGTATAGTCACTCTTCGAGAAACAATAGGTGAAGTAAATATGAAGTGAAGATTGGGTTTACTTATAAGTAAAAACAAAAGAGAAGGAATGTTGTCCACTTGTTTTGCTGATAGGAATTTCTATCTGCTCCCCACCCTTCCTCCGTTCGGGGCAAGTGCGACAGGACTTAGTTGCTGTTGAATACATTATGTAACAAAAAACTATTATAAAATGCTTTTAAATAGTAACTATTTCTTTTAAATTGTTTTTTAATATAATTTTTTCCTTATGCAAAATGATATTTTGTTGTCTTCTCTTCATTTGAATCATAAAAGTGTGCAAAAAACAAATGTAACCAATTTTGTATATATCACTTCGAATAAAATAAATAAATTCTAGAAATTGAAAAAAATTACATTTTGATAACGATATCATTACTGGAGAGAGAGGAAGTAGAGGAATGATAACCTATGATATCGGAAAGGGGAAGGGGGGTCCAAAAATACCGAAAAGTTCATAACGTTATATTTCTACAGCCCCGTATGTTTTAATCGTAGTTCTCTTGAAAAATAAGACTATGTGCAGTTTTATGATCTCTATTTGAACATTTAGTAATGAAGCATATGTACTTGTGATATTTAAATTTAGTAAATAAATTTCATCGATTCGATGTTAATCTCCACCCGAGAGATATTTTAAGTAATTTACTAAGTATCTTAAAGCTAATAGCTTAGGACAAAATATGGATTATAAGTTTAATGAAATTATCTCCTTTCGTCTATGCTCCAAAAACAAGTCTAAGCATTTATCTTAAATTTTGTTTCCCAATTTTGTATGTTGTATATCAATGACATAGAGATCTGTTTGTTTACAATATTGGCATTTTAAATAGAATAATTTATTACAATAATTCAATAAGCTAAAAGACATATTTTTAATAATATCAATTTGAAGATAATTTCATATATTTGGGTAAGCCAAAATATTATTTTCTAAGCAAATAATTGCAACTTGCCATTATTTAAAACTAATTAAAGTAATTTGATACGGGGACATAAAAATATTCTTATTATTTTTATTTTTAGCTGTATAATTTTTTATTGTATCTTATTAATTTATATGTTAGTATGATTAGTGGCATGCATGTGAAATTTATTGAATTGCTATTACAGCAAAACCCCTATAATTCGGATTAATTGAGACCGGACCCAAACCGGATTATCAAAAATCCGGATTATCCGGAGAATTAGAAAAAAAATTAAATAAAATATAACATACTAACAGAAAATCACCTTTATGTTAAACTTATTGAATATTTTCAGACAGTAATAATGTTTACTTTGCTTAATTATTCCGAAAACATGTCAGAAAAAGTTTTTTTTATTTAGAATACGACGATGAAACAAGTTAATGTTTTGGAAATTAGCCAATCGCTTCTCAAACTTGAAAAAAAAATGACCAAACATATCCGAATTATTCGGAGATCCGGATTATCGGGGTCCGAATTAGCGGGATTCTACTGTACTTGTATTTAATAATGAAATGCTCATATAGGTCTTGAATGTAGTCTTAGTAGTCTCAAGCCAAAAAACCACGCGAAGTTAATTTTATATTTATCTCATGTTACTTTTAATTATAACCAATCTATTTTAATAGATAATTAGTGAGAGTTTATTAATACTACAGAAACTTGTACACAAAGCAACTTATTTAGGATACGAACAGTCCTCATTGTTAACCCATTAGTTCTCATTGATTGAGTATAAAACAAGCGAGTTTGTCGGAAATGTTGCCAAGGTCATTTTCGATTTGCTTTATGCAAAAAAATACGTTCTAATTAATGAGTGACAATTATCTCTCCAACAATTATAACTGGTGCAATATTGTCGTAATTGGGTGTAATATTTTCAAATTATAAACACATTTACTTTATATTTTATATTTTATTATTTATACTAATTTTTATATTGGTTTTAGAATAGTAAAACATTCCAGTAATGTAAATATTTCTCAAGATGTAACGATACAAACAATATTTCTCTGATCATCCGGATATAGCGTATGAAATATAAATTTTCTTTCATCATTTTTTTACATTTATCATTTTTCACAAACCATGAAGAGTATTTTTCCGCAAAAAAGGAATGCATATAAGTTAAAACACGCAATATATCCCCTCTCATAACTTTTGAAAAACAAATTCAAAAACAAAAACATTTGAATACCCAAAATATTTTTCTCTTTCTTCTGAGGACAAAAAAGAAGCTTTTCAGGTATTCTTGTGTATGGAAATCGTAAATAGTTCCAGTAAAATGACGCTTGTTAAACAAAGAAGAAACTTTTCCGAGGGTTTCTTTCTTTGACTTGAAAAACACAAGTAATCCTTTTAAATTTTAAAATACCTAAATAACGTACGAAAAATTTCGCAGTTTTTTTATATGTATACCGAGTTGTTATAATATAAGTATCTCTGTTGGAGCTGTCCATGTCTTGAAGAAATAATTCGAGTGAAGCCAAAATTGGTGAATACACTATTCAAGAAGCTAGAAAAAGAATGGAAGGATAAAAAACCATCTGTTGATGGTTACAGTTGCAATAATCCCCATCAAATGACGCTACGGGGTCTGTCGGTGTAAATACCATTGTAATAATCATCAAAATCAAGATTTTGTAGAAGCTTTTATGAGGAAATGACGCTTATTTTCATATGAATGGGACAATCATATACGCAGAAATACAGAAGATGGGCTGCGAAGCCATCAAATGTTATTCAAGAAATATCCTTCCACTTTCTAAAAATCAGTGAAAGAAGCACCTTTTATGAAATAAGGAACCTGTCCTATATTAGGTGAGTGGTAAAACTGTTTTTACGATAATATTTCACAGATGATAGAGAAAAATTCCAGTGTTTTCGTATAGCGTGAACTTCTTGATCTCTTGATCTGACGTTATGGGATTTTTGGTTTTGGGGTTACTTAAAATCTACTGTATATTGTGGCGGTGACACAAACGTTAATGATTTAAAAGATCGCATATTACAACACCTTACATTACACCTTATGCGTTACAATCGTGACTGAAAAAGTCGTGCACCGCCTGCATTGCATCATCCAGCACAAAATCCATGTGCAACCCGATTTTGATCAGCGACGCCATGTGAAAGCTTAATCACTTTCATATGGTATTTCCCAATAGATTATATATGCTATCCGGATTTACGCCTTAATTCTCTGTTCTTGTATCACATATGACATTTCTCATCTGCCAGCAATTATTACAATTATATTTCTTTCGATGTTCCATTCTTCTTCTCCATTCTCTAATAGCAAGAGTACAGATTTTGGTTTAATATTTCAAGCTATAGACAGCTGCAAATAGAGATACTTATATTATAACCACTCTGTATACATATATATATATATATATATATATATTACAAATAATAATTTAGTATGTTAGCGTAATTTTCTGTATTCGATATTATGATCTGTATTCTATTCAGTTTTCTGTCTTTCAGTATTCTGTTTATCCAATGAAATGCTTTAGAAATATGTAAAATAGATTGTCAAGTATCAGAAATACAACTCTTGTAAAGCAAAAATTGGCAATAAATTGGCGAAGAATTTCTTCTGAATATTAGGGAAATATTGTCATTCTTTTTGCGCATTTCAATAATGCTTTTGAAAGAAAACAAAACAATAGAAGAGAATAACAAGAAACGGAATAAATTTTCTTTGCATCAAAAACTTTGAAGTATTTATTATTATTATTATTATCGCTTCTCATTTTTCATGCGACATAAAGTAAGTTTATTTTCACGTAGACAATAATTTTAAAAAAAATCGGACTCGTAAAATGTTCTCTCTCATAACGCTCTAAGGATAAATTCGAAAAACGAGAATATTTGGAAACTCAAAACAGTTTTTTTAGCAACGGCCAAAAGTGGCTGGTGTGCATTCTTATATATGATAGTCGTAAATACTTTCAGTGGGAAAACGTTTATTCAACAAAGATGGAATTCTTACGTGGATTCTTTTCTTAGAATTGATAAATATAAACAATTCCTTTAAAAATATAAAATATCTAAATAATCTACAGAAGGCTTGTGTGTTCCATTTTATGTATTTTTGTACTCTCTGTTATTTGTCTTTTTTACGCGAGATTTGGAGACAGTAAAATTATATTAATTGAACTACAATTTTATCTTCTAATAATCTAGAAATTAACACCTTGGTTACAGCAAGATTATAAAATATCAGTCTTTGTCGTCTATCTTGTCTCCAAGTTTCTTTAATTGCATTGCCTGCGTATGGCAAAGTCATTGTTGAGGGTTTTTTTTTTTTTTTTTTTTTTTTTTTTTTTTACTTTTTTACTTTTTTGAAAAGTATTAAATTTGCAGGTTTACAATTTATAAATTTCTTCATTTCCGGATGGTATTTATTCGAAATCACGGACAGAGATATTTATGTTTATTCATTTTTTTAATTTTACGCATACTTAAACTGTTTGTTTGTTTGTTTGTTTTTTTAGTTTTTTAACACTAAAATTAGAATTGCCAAGTCTCCGGCTTTTTGCGCACCACTATTTATTTTAGAGAAAATCTGGTTCTATTAAATCACCAAAATGTTCCAATCAAATAAAACAACATTTTCTGTATTAAAATGCTGGTATCCAAAAAGCCGGATACTTGGCAGCTCTGTAAAATGTTTCTGAGATTCGTGAAGGCCAGTTTAATAATTGGCAATTCGGTGTCTTCCATTCTGGATTTTATATGCACATGGTAACTAAGATTAAAATGTGCACTATAATATATATCATTTTCAGAGAAGGGAGAATCGGATTAAATTTTTTATTTGTGAGTTTAATTTTGTAATGTACGGAATGCCATACTGATTTTCAATAGCTGAGGAAGGATTTATGAAAAGAAAAACATTACACGCTGCTTCATGGATGTTTTAACAGCATTTCTACAGATATCAAATGATATTTTTTAAATTTTTGATTTGTGTTTATTTTCACGTAGTTTCTTAATTTAATAAGCATACAAAATAACTTCTGTATATTTAAAATGAGTTGTAATTGTTTCAGTTTAACAAATCCCTGCCAACTCAATCTTTAGACTGAGAAAGATTTCAAAATGAAGTACAAATTTTATTAAGAAAAACTAAATCAAGATTAGAGATAAACACAGTTTAACAATTTTATCCGGCCACTTTTGATGAGTTTTTAATTTCATTTTTGAGTAACAGCTGGTTTTATCGGAATCATGTGTATTAATTGATTATTCCATCGACCAAAAAACTATCTCCAAACTGTGACATTAAATGCAAATAATGTTCAATATAAGATTAACTTGACAATAAACTCGTTATGCCTTTGTCAGATCGAAGTCGTTGTATGATCAATATGTCATGTTTTTCGGCAAAGGGCTGGAAATTTGATTTCGACAACGCCCGACATCTCCACATATTGTAAAAAATCTAAATAAATAAGAAGCTCCGATTATAGTTCACTGATGACTGTGACACTTAAAATATCATAGTCATGTTACATCGACACACTGTCATTTAAGGAAATCATATAAGCACAGAGTCAATTGAAGATCTCAACTGAAATAAAAATAAATTGCATCAAAAAAAGACATGCTTGACATCCTCTAAAATTAAGCTTTACACTTCACTAATTGGCAACTGCATCCATAATTTTTAATCATATCATTTGTAGTTTACAATTTAAATTTTAAAAAAACTCTACTTTCATTAAATTTTCGTTTAAATTTTTCAAAACTTTGACAAATGCAGTCTTTACCAAAATATTCTAAAATACTTCAGAATCGTTTATCCAGTATTTTTTTACTCTTCGCAATAACTATAAAAAGACTATATTTATTTATCTTCCAAAATGAATCAAACGTAAAAGAGAACATAATAGCCTGTTGAATTTTTAAAATATAGTAAGTGATTTGTACGGTCAAAAGAGTGAATGTGTTTTACAATGAAGAAGTCATTTAAAGTACTTGAAATATCATTTAGAAAAAGAATCTGGCTTTTATACTCTGACAGTGTGACAAAAATAAAAGCTCTCATAGAATTTAATGTTAGAAAATAACGATAAAAGATATTTTCTATAAACAAGAAAAAATAACTGGCAATTTATTTTTATTTCATGGAAGTTTTCGTTATGTTTGAAATAACATTTAAATGAACTCTATTATGTTTAAAGTGGTTTTGTAAGCTTGATAAATTACTGCATGGCATTTTATAGTTAAATAGAAAGCAATATTTTGTAATCACATTTATTCAAATGTAATAGCGTGATTGTTCTGCAGCCAAATCTTTATTTCAGTTTTATGTGTTATAGTGCAGAGAACTTAGACAGATGACTTATAGATAGTATTATTATGACTGTAAAACAATGTACGTCAGCTAACAACATACTGAAAATAAAATTAGTGCTGAATTTAAAATTTACGGTCTAGAATTCGGATTAAAAACTGTTCATTGCTTTTCAACTAGTTTTCAGTATTTTTACCAGTGATAAATTTAATTGAACCCAGCAAATTTATGTACGAAGTGAATTGCAGCCCATATTGTCTCATTCATAATAAGGAGTCATAACTCGAACAACTCATTGTTTAGTGATGATTTAATTTACACAATATTTTTATTGGCATGATTTTTCAAAACATTTCAGCTATTATCTCGATAGGATTAAATTCGTGTACATTATGATACTAGAGATATATAATATGAAATAATTTTTATTGACATATTATGAAATACAGTACCTGTAATACATTTACAAAAATTGATAAATAAAAATTATAGTATAAGCCGCGATGAGATCAATTAAATATGGGTGTAATATAATGATATATGAATTAATATAATGAATTATCTACAAATTTAGTGCCCGACGTCTCTTCATATTGTAAAAAAAAAACTAAATAAATAAGAAGTTTCCATTTTAATACGCTGATGACTGTGGCACTTGTAATCATATAAAAAACTGGTAGAACCAAAGAGAAAAATAGAACTCGATCTGAAAGAATGTTACAGTAAAAATTGGGAAATATTTTCAATCCAAAAATGCGCATAGAAAATAAATGGAATCAGGTAATCTGTAAAGCTCATGAAATAACCCAAATTTTTGTTAGCTGAAAATGTGGACTGAGCTTTACTGGTGCCTTATATTCAGAAATATACTATTATCCACTCAAAATTATTAATGGTGGTGTATTTTTGTCGGCCGATTATCTACGCTATGGGATATAGGCCCTATGGGGTGGGTTGCCCTCCGTGGGGGTCTTTCTAAGGGAACCTAACCCGTATTTACGCAAGGTTCGAAGAAAACCACGGAAAACTTCGAACGGTTAGGCCGACGGTCGCGATTGGGTTCGAACCCAGCACCTACCGTCTACCAGTTTGAGGTCAGAACAAAATTATTAATGAGCAAAGTAGTCAATAGAATATATTTTTATGTTGTCTCAAATCAATTAAGCTCCACAATGCTAGATGAATATACACTGTTAAAAAAATTCTGAGATTCACGAACATTTTTTTTTTCCTGAATTTCACAGAAAAGGTCTTTTTTCACAACAAAAGGGCATTTTCCGTTACAAATCACAAAATTCCACCATATTTCCTGAAAATAACGAAACGGATGGAAACAGAAACAAAAAACGGAGACACTCTGTTGTGTGGTAGGCTCCATGGCCGAGTGGTCAAGACACCACGCCGCTAAACACCCACGATTGCAGATTGTGGATTCGGGTCCCACTGGCGCCATGGAATAATGAAAACATAAAACATCCCTTTTAAATTACATTTTTTTGTTTATTTTTTTCTAATTTTTTATTAAAAAATCTTTTAATTAATTAGCCAAAAAAATAAATAGTGTACGAAAATTTCAAAAAATTGTCTATACTTTTTTTTTTTTTTTTGTAAAATAAAAAATCGTTAATAAAAACTTTTTTCATGCATTCATTCAAAAGAAAACAGAAATTTTAAACAGTGGTTTTTTTTATTTAAACTATTTAAAAAATTAAAATTGATTTTAAAAAATAATAAGTGCTATTCATCAGTCTAAAATAAAATAAAATAAACCGTTTACAAATATTCTAAGGAATATATTTGAAAGGAAATCTTTAAAAAGCACAACGGATTTTCCCACTAACTCATAAAAGACATATTTTGTACAATCTGGCATCAGCAGCTTTGGCTCAGTTCGTAAGGATTTGTTTCCCTATCAAAAGGTCTCGAGCTCGATCCTCAGGACGGCGTGAACTGAATTTTACAAAATAATAATAATAATTAAGTGAAATAACATAGCAGCTTAAAATCTCTCAGTAATTTCGAATTCTTTGACTATTAATCGATTCATTAATGTAAAATTTATATTAAATTATTATTATTAGAAATCAAACTTTGTAACGGAAAGTTACTGCTTCTTCTAACGGAGTTTTCCTTTCTTGTATTTCCCAGAACGGAAAATCAACTAACGGAACGGTAAAAGTTCGGCTACTTTGCTGCCAGTACACTGTTAAAAAAATTCTGAAATTCACGAATATTTTTTTCCTGAATTTCACAGAAAAAGTCCCTTTTCACAACAAAAGAGCATTGTCCGTTACAAATCAGCAAATCCCACCATATTTCCTGAAAATAACGAAATGGGTGGAAATAAAAACAAAAAACAGAGACACTCCGTTGTGCAAAGGGCTCCGTGGCCGAGTGGTCAAAGCACCATACCGCTAATTGCCTGGGAGCGCAGATTGTGGGTTCATATCCCACTGGCGGCAAGAAATAATGAAAACATAAAAAGTCCCTTTTAATATACATTTTTTCTGTTTATTTTTCTCTTATTTCTTATTAAAAAATCTTTTAATTAATTAGCCAATAAATAAATAGATAGTGTACGACAATTTCAAAAAAATGTCTATAACATTATTTTTCTAAAAAAAAGTTGTTAATAAAAAGTTTTTTTCATTCATTCATTCATTCATTCATTCAAAAAAAAAAAAAAAAAAAAACAGTGGTTTTAAACAGTGATTTTTTTTTATTTAAACTATTTAAAAAATAAAAATTGATTTTAAAAAATAATAAGCATTATGCATCAATCTAAAATAAAATAAAATAAACTGTTTACAAATATTATAAAGAATGTATTTGAAAGGAAATCTTTAAAAAGCACAACAGATTTTCCCACTAACTCATAAAAGACATATTCTGTACAACCCGGCATCAGCAGCTTTGGCTCGGTTAGTAAGGAGTTATTCCGCTATCAAAAGGTCCCGAGTTCGATCCTGAGGATGGCGTGAACTAAATTGTGCAATAATAATAATACGTAAAATAACACAGCAGCTTAAAATCACTCGGTAATTTCGAATTCTTTGACGATTAATCGATTTATTAATTTTAAAAATTATATTAAATTATTATCATTCAAAATCAGACTTTGTAACAGAAAGTTACCGCTTCTTCAAACGGAGTTTTCCTTTCTTGTATGTCCCACAACGGAAAATCTGTTTACGGAACGGTAACAGTTCGGCTACATTGCTGCCGGTAGTTTCACCTGGAATTCACAGATTTATTTTTAACAGTGTAGTTTTACCGTGAATTAACAGATTTATTTTTAACAGTGCATATAGAATTTTATTATTCTCAGGACACGACTTGTCATTCTCTAAAATTCAGCTTTACAAAATAGCTTGACAAAAATAAAAACTCTAATAGAATTTAATGTTAGAAAATAACGATAAATATTTTTTATAAAGAAAAAAAGTAATGGGAACGTTATTCATTGATTGGTAACTTCATTGGCAATTTTTAATCATATCATTTGTAGTTATAAATTTTAATTTAAAAACTGCTGCATTTTCATAAAATTTTTGTTTAATAAATTTCGAAAAACCAAAATATTGTAAAATACTTCAGAATCACTTGTCCATTTTTTTACTCTGCGTAATAGCTGCAAAAAGACTATATTTATTTATCTTCCAAAATGAGTCAAACGTAAGAGGGAGTATAATAGCCTGTTTTTAAAATATGGTAAGTGATTTATTTGGACGGTCAAAACAGCGGATGCGTTTTACAAAAAAGGAAGTATTTTAAGGTACTTGAAATATCGTTTAGAAAAAGAATCTCTGAAAGTGGTACAAAAAAAAATATTCTAGAATTTAGTTAGTAAATAACGATAAAAGATATTTCTTATAAAGAAGAAAAGGTAACAGGGAAATTTTGTCATGTTTGATGTAACATTTAAATGAACTCTATTATGTTTAAAGTGCTTTTGTAAGCTTGGTAAATTACTAAATGGCATTTTATAGTTAAATGGAAAGCAATATTTTATCCTCACATTTATTCAAGTGTAATAGTGTGATTATTCTGCAGCCAAATCTTTATTTAACTTTGATCTGTATTTGTGCTTAGAACTTAGACAAATGACTTAATACAGAAATGTTATCACTCTAAAATAATATGCGATCGATCTATATATCATTTGTAGTTTTGAATTTAAGTTTAAAAACAACTCTATTTTCATAAAAATTTTGTTTAATGATTTTTTTTTTCAAAACCTTGACAAATGCAGTTTTTCCGAAATATTGCAAAATACAGGGTGTTTATAAAATCCGGGACCCATTTTGATGTTTAATAACGCATAAAATAATAAATCTAGATTAAAATTAATAACACAAATGGTTAGAGAGACTCAAAAAGTTTCATGACCCTTGTCAAGAAACTTCCACGTGTGCCCCCTTCGTCACACGGAGAATATCAAGTCAATAATCAATTTCACGCCAGGAAGCGGCAAGCATTCCTTAATTAAGCAATTTGAACTTTGTATGCATGCAGTCTTAATTTTTTCTGAAGAAAAGTGTTCTTAATAATAAAGTTCGAAAATATATGAGTTATTCCATCAAAAAATGACATAAGTTTGTTTATATCTTCATTATTTTATGCGTTATTAAACATCAAAATAGGTCCGAGACTTTATAAACACCCTGTACTTTAGAATCACTTATCCAGTATTTTCTTACTCTTCGTAATAATTGCAAAAAGACTATATTTATGTATCTTGTACTAAAATGCGAGCAAAAATTGTGTGTGTGTGTGTGTCTGCGTGTGTAAATTTTATCTCAAAAACGGCTCTAACGATTTTCGTAAAAATTTGGTTTTTACCTTTTCCGTGCACGAGAAGACCATTGGGCTAGGTCACATGTTCGAGAAAATTCGATTATTGCGTCATTTTGGGTCATAATGGGTCAGGATCAAGCTATTTATATCTAGAGAACGGCTGGATCGATATTAAGGAAAATTTTTATCCAATCGTTTTTTGGCACGAGAAAACTATTGGGCTGGGTCACATGTTCGAAAAAATTCGATTAGTGAGTCATTTTTGGGTCATTATGGGTCAAGCAATTTTTATCTTAAAAACGGCTCTAACGATGTTGATCAAATTTTATATTTTATCATTTTGGATTACAAGAAGACCATTGGGTTAGGTAACATGTTCAAGAAAATTCGGTAGTGGGTCATTTTTGGGGTCACTGTGGGTCATGCTATTTTTATCTAGAGGTTTTCTCATGCAATTTTGACTAAAAATTGCATTCTACGGTTTTTGGGCATGAGAAAAACATTGGGCTAGGTTAAATGTTCGAGAAAAAATTTTAATGGGTCATTAAGGGTCTGGGTCAAGCTATTTATATTTAAAGAACCGCAGAATCAATTTCATCGAAATTTTGCCTGTAATAGTTTTTTGACACGAGAAAGCTAATGGGCTAAGTCACACGATCGAGAGATTTCGATTATAAGAATCATTTGTGGATCATGATGGGTCATAATGGGTCATGGTCAAGCTATATCTGAAGAACAGGTGGATCAATTTTAACGAAATTTTGTATACAACATTTTTTTGGCACAAGAAAACTATTGGGCTAGGTGTCAGTTCGAGAAATTTCGATTAATGAGTCATAAAGGGTCTGGGTCAAGCTATTTATATTTAAAGAACGGCTGGATCGATTTTAACGAAATTTTGTATGTAACATTTTTTAGACACGAGAAAACTAATGGGCTAACATGGGCTAGGTTACATGTTTCAGAAAAAAATTGTAATGGGTCATATTGGGTCATTAAGGGTCTGGGTCAAACTATTTATATTTAAAAAACGGCGAGATCGATTTTAATGAAATTTTGTATGTAATAGTTTTTTGACATGAGAAAACTAATGGGCTTACATGTTTGAGACATTTCTACTATAAGGGTAATTTGTGAGTCATGATGGGTCATAATGGATCATGCCAAGCTATATCTAAAGAACAGGTGGATCGATTTTAACAAAATTTTGTATATAACATTTTTTGGCACGAGAAAATCATTGGGTTAGGTCACACGTTCGAGAAATTTCGATTAATGGGTCATAAAGGGTCATAAAGAATCTGGGTCAAGCTAGTTATGGTTAAAGAACGGCAGGATCGATTTTAACGAAACTTTGTATGTAAAAGTTTTTAGACATGAGAAAACTAATGGGATAAGTCACAAATTCGAGAGATTTCGATTATAAGGATAATTTTGGGGTCATGATGGGTCATAATGAGTCATGATCAAGCTATATCTAAAGAACAGGTGGAACGATTTTAAGGAAATTATATATATTACATTTTTTCTGCACAAGAAAACTATTGGGCTCGGTCGCATGTTCGAGAAATTTCGGTTAGTGGATCACTTTTTGGCTCATTCTTGGTTAAACCGATTTTATATATAAAAAGGCTCTAATGACATTGACCAAGGTTTGTACTCTATCGTTTTGGATTTCAAGAAGATTATTGTGTAAAGTCATGTGTTAGACAGAATTCAATTAGTGGGTCATTGTGGATCATGCTAATTTTATCTAGATAATGTCTCGCGCAATTTTGACTAAATTTTGAATTCTATCGTTTTCGGGCACGGGAATATCATTGGGTTGGGTCAGATGTTCGAGAAAAATTAATTAATGTGTAATTTTCTATCATAATGGGTTAAAGTCAAATTAATTACATCTAAAAAACGGCTTAATCGATTTTATATAAATTTTGTATCCAACCGTTTTTCGGCGTGGAAAAACGAATGGGCTAGGTCACATGTTCGAGAGATTTCGATTATGAGAGTTATTCGTGGGTCATGATGGATCAACCTAATTTCATCTATAAAATGGCTCTCCACCATTTTGACTATACTTTGTAGTATATCGTTTCCCGGCACGATAAAACCATTGGCTAGAACACTAGCTCGCGTGAATTCGATTAGTGGGTCAGAATGGGTCAGGGTCATTCTAACTATATGTAACAAATACACAATCAATTTTATCTAAATTTTGTAAAGGAACTTTTTTTTTTCACGAGAAGTTCAATGGGCTGAATCGCTTATTAAAAAAATTATATTAGTAGATCATTTCGGCTTCATTGAGGAATGCTGTCAAGCTAATTTTGCCTAAGAAATGGCTTAAACGATTTTGATTCAATTTTATATACTACTGTTTTTGATTACCTGAAGATAATTGAGCTAAGTCACATTGATCAAATTTGATTAGTGGGTCATTTTGGGCAAAACGGATCAGGGTCACGAGAATATGGCAACAGCAAATAAGTTGGCGACTTTTGACAAAATATTGGCGGCATTTTGTTGAAAAATCGACTATTAAGATAACGAAAGATTACGATTAACCAAAACACGTATTTGGCAACAAATGAAAGAATGTCGCCAAATTTGGCTATATCTGGCAAAAAATTGCCTTTTAGAATGTGAAGAAATTTGTATACATTCTTAATAGAATTCGAATTGCACGGTTAAACCAATCACAGTTGAGCTAAAAAAGTGATTTGGATCAATGTCCTTATGTAGTAAATTTTAAAATAATGTAAAAAAGTGCATACTTACAAAATTAATTGTCTTATTGATTGTTTTTGTAAATAATACTATTATAAACGACATGTTTTATAGTAATAATACAGAGAGACTGATAAAGTGAAGATCGCGTTGAACAAAAAGTTATTTTTGACCGAGCTCAGCTCGGTCACTCCTGCTAGTCTTCCAAAATGCAACAAACGTATAAGAGAGTAAATAGCCTGCTGAACTTTTAAAATATGGTAAATGATTGAGAGCGGATGATTTTTACAAAAAAAAAAGAAATCATTTAAAGAACTTGAAATATCATTTAGAAAAATAATCTGGCTTTTATACTATGACAATGTGACAAAAATAAAAGCTCTCATAGAATTTAATGTTTTAAAATAACGATGCAAAATATTTTTTATAAAAAAGAAAAAATAATGGGAGCGTTAATCATTGATTGATAATTTTTATGACTTGATTGGCAATTTTTAATCATTTCATTTGTAGTTTTAGATTCAAATTTAAAAATAGTTATATTTTCATAAAATATTTCTTTATTAAATTTCGAAAAACAAATGCGGCCTTAACCAAAATATTGTAAAATACTTCAGAATCACTTATCCATTATTTTCTTACTCTTCGTAATAAGTGCAAAAAGACTATTTTGATTTATCCTCCAAAGTGAGACAAACGTAAGAGAGAGTATAATAGCCTGTTGAATTTTTAAAATATGGTAAGTGATTTGGACGGTCAAAACAGCAAATGCGTTTTACGAAAAAGAAGTCACTTAAAATACTCGAAATATCTTTTAGAAAAATAATCTCTGACAGTGTGACAAAAAAAGCTCTTATAGAATTTAATGTTAGAAAATAACGATAAAAGATATTTCTTGAAGAAAAAGTAACAGGGAAAATTTCTTATGTTTGATATAACATTTAAATGAACTAACTGTATTATGTTTAAAGTGATTTTGTAAGCTTGATAAATTACTAAATGGCATTTTGTAGTTAAAAGGAAAGCGATATTTTATCATCAAATTTATTCAAGTGTAATAGTATGATTATTCTGAAGCCAAATATTTATTTTAGTTTTATGTGTAATAGTGCATAGAACATAGACGGATGACTTAAACACAAAAATGTAATGACAGAAAAATAACAAACGTCAGCTAACAACAATTTGTTAGTAATCAGTTGTTAATAATTAGTTCAAAAGTAAGTGGGAGTTTTTGTTATATTTGATATAATATTTTAATGAACTCTATTATTTTTACAGTTTTTTAAGCTTGTTAAATTACTGAATGACATTTTGTAGGTAAATAAAAAATTAAACTATACAATTATAACTATACAATTAGCTATAAAATAATAAACTATAATAAAATAAAATATTATTTTATATAAAATATATAAAATAATAATTAACTGTAAAATTAACTATAAAATTGTAACTATAAAACTTAACTATAAAATTGCTTTTTAAATATTAATAATGTATATAATATTATTATATATTTTATTGATATTTAAAAAGCAATATCACCATATTTATTCAAGTGTAATAGTGTGATTATTTTACAGGCAAATCTTCTTTTAACTTTTATGCGTAGTTGTGCAGAGAACATAGACGGACGATTAAACACAGAAATGTTATTACTGTAAAATAACATATGTCTACTAACAGCATTTTAAAAATAAAATTAATGCCGAAGTTAAAATTTACAATCTATAATTCCAATTAAAAATCATTCATTGCTTTTCAATTTGTTAAAAATGCACTCAATTTTTTTACCAGTGATCAATTTAAGTAAACTCAGTAAATTGGCCTACGACGTGAATTACACCCCATGTTGTCTCATTCATAATAATAATTCATAACTTGATCCAGATGATAATTTAATTTTCACAATACTTTTATTGGAATGGTTTTTCAAAAAATTTTAACTATTATGTCCATTTGGATTAAATTCGTGTAAAATATATTACTATATATATATAGTATGAAATTACTATTATTGTTATATTATGATATACAGTATTTGAAATACATTTACAAAAATTGATAAATAAAAATAATACTATAAGTAACTTTGAGATAAATTAAATATTTGTAATATAGAGATAGATGAAATAACATAATGTAGATGAAATATCTACAAATTTAATGCCCGACGTCTCCACATATTGTAAAAAATCTAAATAAATAAGAAGTTACCATTTTAATCCGCTAATGACTGTGACACTTCAAATATCATGGTCATATTACATCGATTCCTGTCATTTGAGAAAATCATATTATTACTGAATCCATTGAAATTCTCAACTGACATTAAAACAAATTGCATCAAAAGAACGTACATGCCATCCACTAAAAATACCCTTTAAGGGGACAGTAGACCTTTATTTGAGCAAAATCGTCAGAAAAAAAGGTATATTTCTGGATTATAATTGTACCTAAACAGTTTTTTCTTATTGAAATATCATTTATGAAGGTATTAAGGAGTAAATAATAAAGATAAATGTACTTATATACTTTTAAATCTGTTTTTATCAAAACTAATTTTTCAGAGTTTTTAGATTTTTGAATTGCTCCTTGCGTCTTAATTTTTGATCAATATTTATAAAATTGATAAGGAAGTATCCTGATATTATTTAAAAAGAATTTGTGTAAGCTTTTTAAAATTCGTCTTCATTAAGATAGTCAAATTTTATTTTTTACTTATTAAAAGGCAAAATTTTGATGAAAATCGATAAGGAATTTAGAAAAAAATCTGTAAAAAATTAACTATTCAAGAGATTTAAAAAATCTTACTCAAATTTATTTATAATATAGTTTTAAATGATAAAAATGCAAAAGCAAGAAAATATTTCAAAAATTAAGACACGAGAAGCATTTTAAAGTTTCGTTTAAAAATTTAAAATTTTATAAAAAGAAAATTACGAATTTTAATAAGATTGGAAATTTTTTGAAGGTATTCTATATGCTTTTGGTGAAATGTATATATGCACAAAATTTTATATTGCTATGATAAAAATGAATAAAATAAATTTTTAACGTCCACCGTCCCCTTAAGCGGCTTAACCGTGTTTTTCTGCCACGTAATATTTTTATTCAAAGGTTGATTTATCACAAGGCTCACATTAATATAAATTTTTTTATTTCTATAAGATTAAAAGACATGTATTAAATTATCAAATATAAATTTCTTACCAATGTTTTTCACAGCTATTATTTTATGAATCATTAAACATGAAAGAAATAAATTTAAGCAGTTAAGCTTTACACTTCATTAACTGGCAACTTTTTTGATAATTTTTAATCATATCATTTATAATTTTGAATTTAAATTTGAAAACAACTCTATTTTCCCAAAATTTTTGTTTAATAAGTTTTCCAAAATTTTAACAAATGCGGTCTTTACGGAAATATTACAAAATTCCTCAGAATCACTTATCCAGTATTTTCTTTCTCTTCATAATAATTTCAAAATACTACATTTATTTATCTTTCAAAATGAGACAAACGTATCACAGAATATAATAGCCTGTTGAATTTTTAAAATATAGTAAGTGATTTGGGCGGTCAAAAGAGTGGATGCGTTTTACAAAAAGAAATCATTTAAAGTACTTGAAACATCATTTAGAAAAAGAATCTGGCTTTTATACTCTGACAGTATGACAAAACTAAAAGCTCCCATAGAGTTTAATGTTAGAAAATAATGATAAAAGTTATTTTTTATAAAGAAGAAAAAGTAAGAGGGAGTTTTTGTTGTAGTTTAAAAAATATTTAAATGAGCTCGATTATGTTTAAAGTGGTTTTGTAAGCTTGGTAAATTACTGCATGGCATTTTGCAGTTAAATGGAAAGCAGTATTTTATCCTCACATTTATTCAAGTGTAATGGTGTGATTATTCTGCAGCGAAATCTTTTTTTTAATTTTATGTGTAATTGGGCAGAGAACTTAGACAGATGACTTAATAGAGATATGTTATGACTGTAAAATAATATACGTCAGCTAACAACATTTTGTTAGTAATCAATCGTTAATAATTAGTTCACAAGTAACTGGGAGTGATACTGAGAGTACTTGTAACTTTTTTCTGTGAGGAGAATTACTTGAAAGACCAGGTATTTAACCAAAATCCGTAAACTACTGACGAGCTTGAATGGCACAATTCTGCTGCGTATAAGAGCATCCTGGCTATATCGTTGGCATGGACTTTTGTTAATTTTGTGCTCAGGTTGTACCATATTGTTATTTCAGATAGTAGATACTACAAAATATCGTTGTTGAATTTTGTATTACTTTTTTAATAACATGTTCATGTAGTATTTTGTTTTCATATTTAGAAACTCCATCTATTGACAAATTTTGTAACTAAATTTGTGTTACTAAAATTTTACTGTTTTCCCAAGTAGAATGCAGCAAATTGTGCATTTCTATCTCTTTCCATTGTCAAATATAACTTTTTAAAGCACCCATCATTTTTTGACATACAGTTGAACCGTTTAAGACACATTTAAAGGGGCTGGACAGAAATCGCATTATGTCACAGAAACGGAGTTTATATACGCATTTCTTTGTCTAAATAAACTTTAAAGTTTTCCTTCATAATAATTTTTTCCCATTATAATTTTTTTTCAATAAAATATTGACATAAAGAATAGTTTTAGTGAAAACAGCAAATCAATCGATCAACTTTTCCGTTTTTTATAATCATTTGAAATTCGGACCTTCTGAACACAGTTCAGTTTGTGCTACTTAACCACTCAAAACTATTCAGATTTTGAGCTCAAAATTTAAGTCTAAGCTTGGGAAACCTTTTAATGAGATGCAAAAACTAACGGCAAAAAACAGTTGTTCGTTACTCCAAATTCTAAAGCGCTCTCTATCGACATTTTTCGAAATTTATCTTTATCATTTATTTTCAAGAAAATACCAACATAAAGAATAGTTTTAGTGAAAACCGCAAATCAATCGACCAATTTTTCGTTTTTTATGTTTATTTAAAATTTTGGGCCCTCAACTTTAAAGGCGGCTATCACCTTTGGAAATGCTTGGGACCCTTGTTTTCCTATTTAATATTGTTTGTCTTGTTGTGTACAACCATCTCTTAAAGTTTTGCCCAATAGTTTAGATACACCCTGTATTTACTGTTGAAAATTGTATATTATGCACATATAAACTTCAATTCAAATACATTCAAATTTGACCCCTTTTCTGTTTTTATATAACCGAATGGAAAAATATTTAAGTATAAGTATAGATTTAAGTATGGTTTATTTGTTGGTTAATGTGTTAGAACTAAGAAACAAATGGGTAAGTGTGATCACAGATCGTACAGAGGGTTTCGTTTAACATCTCTTTCAAAAAACCTTATCCTTTTTCTTATTATGTGTTATAAACTATATGTCAAAGTTTACAGCGATTAATTCTTAAGTTTTCAAAAACTTAAAAAAATTTAGAAAATAGTCCCTCTTCGGACGACCTTGTCTTCCCCCTGAATTTTTCACTTTTATGAATATTTAATGCTAAGAAATAATATTTACATTATTGCTCAATAAAGAAAACGCATTCAAATTGCAACAAACACGCTTATCTTTAAAGAAAAAAAGACAACATTGCCCTTCCCCCAACAAAAAGTCAATTTAACTTAAATTGACTATATAACATTTGTATCATGTGTTATAAACTATGTCAAAGTGTAAAAGTGATCTTTTAGTTTTCCTCATTTTAATAAATCCCCGTTAATTGTCTGTGCGAAAAAGTACCTTTTCTACGAGTTTAAAATTTTTTTTTAATAAATTGGAACATTATAGTCTCGCTCTTTTTTTTTAATGAAGTGAATGTTGGATTTTTTATTATAATAAAAGAACCAACATTCACTTCATGCTTAAATGATGTTGAAAAGGAAGCCTGGACATCGTTCGTTGCAGTCTCTGAAAACTTTTTATGGAATCATAAATCCCTGCAATATTGCAAACCTTCTTGAAAAAATGTTACAAGCTTTTCATAAATTGAACTACAACATGTCTTTGAAAATACATTTTTTGGATTCACATTTAAATTTTTTCCCCAAAATCATGGGAGCAATGAGTGATGAACACGGAGAGGTATTTCACCAAGACATAGCTGTTATTGAAAAACGATACCAAGGAAAATGGAACCCTACGATGTTGGCAGACTTAATGCTGGTTGGTAATTAGGGAAAGCTCAACCGCAAAGTACCATCGACAAACAAAAAAAAATGAAAAAAAGAAGCTTTTTATATCCGAAATAAATTAGTTTAAGATTAAAATTTGTAAAAAACGTAAAACAAAATAAATATTGATATATCATAAAATTGTGACGTGATACAAATGTTTTATTTGACTTTCTATACTACTTCTAGCACACAGAACACGAATTACATAAAATTATTTGCGATATAAAAAAAAGTTATTTTTTGTTGACTACTGTAATTATTTCTAATGATAATATTTTAACACTTACACTTAAGCAGGACATAATAGCCGTTTTCAAAATCATATATATCTATGACAGAAGTAGTGGGTCAGGTTTATCGGTGCCTTTTTCTTACTTGCTTCGTTTGCAGCAAATAAATATTAATTTAGGAATGGATCATCCAATTCTTCAAGCTCAGTATCACTTCTGTTTGATGTAAACATGGCCTACTAGGCACACAGTACTATCATAAAATAATCGAAAGAATACACCGTTCAAAGAAAGAAAAAACAGTCGTTGTGGGCCATCTGCATAATATAAAACCTTCAACCTCAATAAATACCTCTATCAATCAAGTCATTTTTGAATCACAACCAATAAATACCTCTATCACAGTTTGTTCTGTAGATAGAATGTTTAAAATCATGGCTTGATGACATCGGAAACTTTAAATACTGTATGACTGAATTACGTAAAAGAAAAATCCTAATAACCCGAAAAATAATTTTCATATTAACTAACAGTTTACTGCGTCAGTTTAGGTGTCAAATTTCCAATTAAAATACATCTTTGAATTGAAATTTTAATTAAATACAAAGTCTTGAAAAATCGAAAAGGTTGAAAATATGATTACAAATATCTCAGCAACTAGTTATCCATTTATCCGATCACTTCATTCTTTGCGCAAAATTTATATTTTTTTAATTGTCTTGTATATTTATTCCTTAAAATAAACAATTTTGGAAATTTTTACACTCCTTTTATCAGAACGAATATTTTGAAAGCCCGAAAGAAATAGTTCTGGATAATCGAGGTTACTAAAATCCAATAGGTTTTTTGTTATTTGCATAAATTAAGTACATACCAAATTTCAAGTCTCTATCTTAATTTGTTCGGGAGACACACACATACACAAGAAGAGACAGAGAAACGGGTGGAAATTTATGTATATATATATATATATGTATGTATATCTATAAGTATGTATATCTATAAGTATGTATGTTTTTAGGAATCTCCAGTGTCTAAAACGTGTAAATCCGACAAAATATTTAGATTTTTAAAACAATTACAGTACTTACCCTATACTGCGTATGATAAATAGGTAATAAGTTACAAAGAAGGGCAAACATCTATCTGTATATACCCATTTCTGCTTCAATAAAAATCTTCGCAAAGCGAAATACAATGAATGTTAGTAGGCGAGATCAAAGAAGTGTTGCTGAATTAGCGGAAATTGTTTTATTCAAATATCTACCGCTGTTTTCGATTAATAATATGCACTTTAATAAATCTGTCATTAAATAGGACAAATATTACAATTGGTTTTAAAAGAAAACAATACTCTATGTTAGCAACACTGAAGAAGAAAGAAGGATTTTTGTATCTTTGTCTATGAATTCACTTCTTAACCCGTTATGCGATATTTTAAAGTACCTTTAAAATAACTTGTTACAAAATTAATTTAATACGTCATTTAGAAGTAATGCAATTTAAAATGAGTAGATGACACTTTACTTTATCTTTTCCCAAAAACATTACTGGTTGTATAAAATAAAAATATATTTAATAGAATGATTTCTTTTTCATTCGCATCTTTTCAGCTTTATTGACGTTGAAAAATTGTGAAGAAAAGTTTCAAATACAAAATATTTTTATATTTCTATTTTAAGAACATTTCATTTGTGCTTTTCTTAATTCTATAAAATACTCAAAAAAACTATTATAGTAGATTTTAGAAAAGTTATAAATATTGCACAAAATTCCTATAAATTCAAATTTAAATAATTAATTTTAATTAGCAAAATTCTTCTAAAATTAATAAACAGATTGTTCAAAATCTTCTAACGTTGTTTTAAAAATTCACAAAAAATGATTTAGAAGATGAAATTTTCATGAATTCCTTATTTAGAATGGGAAGGGTTAAGCAAGTTTTTTTTCTCAATAAAACGAGACGTTGTCGCGTATTAAGCGGAGTCTCATAGTAACCGTTGAAGTCTTAATTGTAGGATGTTCTAAATGTTCTAGATGTTCTAATTGCGATCTTCAGGAAACCACAAAAATTCGCCCGTTAAGTGGGCTCAGGGCTTGATCGATACGGAATAACATGTAAACAGAGCTCTCGCTTCGAGTTTATATAAAAACAGAAGTATTCAATGTAATTAATTTAAACTTTCTGATATTTTAAAGGTATGTTTGTAGTCTTATAAAATTATAAAATGAAGTACTTCAATATAATATAATAAAAAATATAGCAAAATTTATATAACACAATTTTAAAAAAAATTATGTGTTTATCAGTACCCGCAAGATATCTTAACGTTAAATTGACATAAGAACCTAATTTTTGCTTTAAAATAATCAGGGCACTTTACTCTATAGAATGAATTAAGGATATAACTATCACTCAAAAAAAATTATTAAAAACATTCTCAAATTGGAAAATTTTAAAAACTCCTAAAAAAATACAACTTTTTTTTCATTAAAAATACTGAAAATATTAAACTATCTAAACTATATTAATTCATTCTATAGATAATGATGTTATATGCATGCAAAAAAAATTAAGCCATTCCATCAAATAGTTTTTTTTTAATCTTGGTGTTAGTCATCAAAAATCAAGCTTTGAGTAAACGCGAATTAAAGTTGAAATTATATTTGGGCGGCTTTGAAAGTGATGATACATAAATGCTTATAACTCCATTAAAAATGCAAATATTTTTATGTGGTTTTTTGCATTGAGTTCTGAATTAATTGAATAATAAAACTAGATTATAAAAAAATCGATTTTTTGAAAAGTTTTCAACCCCTGAGCCCCCTTAAGGTGGATCGCGAATTAAACGTGAGCGTCTAACAATATCACTTTGTTCTAAAAAGATTAACTAACGCTGTCACTGCCGCTGACAATGAATATTTTGTGACTTAGAGTATTTCTTTGCTAATATTAAGAAAACTAACTACATACAAAAACATGAAAATTGGTGATATTATTGAAAAATGGTTAATAAAGACGCTGATGCAGACTGTTTTTAAATTGAATAATTTTTTTCAAATATATTTAATGTTAATGTTGGTAAAAATTGTTCTATTAAAATAGTTTTATATGAACAAAAACTATACACAGAAATGTAAACATTTTTAGATCATTATATACTTTAGAAGTTCCCAGTGTACATACTGCATTTATTTTTTAAATAAATGCTTATTAAATAAATGCAGGTTAAATAAATGCAAAATTGTAAATAGCCTGTAGGAGTTTAACAGCAGCTTATTCGACTTTAAAATTCCCCAGTCAAAGGGAAATGAATGGAAAGTCGTTTACAGAGAAATCGTCACTTTTTTTTTCTTTTTTAAATATTGTTCAGTGTTTTGCAATCTTTTAATCTTTTCCGGTACAGGAGAATTCTGTTTGTAAAATGAGACATTATCGACTGACACCGGAATTTACAAACGATTTTCTTAGAAATTAAGAATTCCTTTATTTAAGCTTTCATTGTAAAAGCAAAATTTTACTAAACTATTATTGGTGCCGAATGCAAGTTTGGAATTAAAATTAGTTGTGCCCGGACTAGGCACTGTGTGTCGAAAAGGGTTAAAAGCAAATCAAATTAATGTTTTTTTAGTTTGCTGTGTCTATACGGGGTTTGTCGAGTGTAGCTCGTAGGTGACTCGTAGGCAGAGTTCTTTTGTATTTGTAAACGATTCTATGACTTGCTTTGTTTATCTATTTGACATCATTCAAAAAGTGGCCCGAAAGACTTAGACTCAAGAAATTTTAAAATTAGCACCATAAATTGAAGAGAATTGATGATTTATCGCCATACATGGCATTGTAAGGAAATCTTAAAAAGGGAGAAGAAAAAGCCAAATTGACTAATGACTTTTTTCATTATATTTTCCTTGGTACTGCAATTATTGTAATAGAACTTGAATTAATCTGACTATACAAATAGTTTATTTTCCCCCCGAAACTAGTTGCGTATTTTGAACTATAAATGTGTTGTTAGTGTTGCACTAGTTACTTTCAATTATATTTTGTTAAACTAAAGTTTTATTTTAAGGATTTAATATTTTTCACTGTTAATTAGTTTTGACTTTGAGATATCCGTAATGATTATTTATTTTTTACAATTAATTAATTTTGACATTGGGATTTCTATATAAAACATAATATCCTATCTGAGCTTTAAAATATTGTTATTATAGAACTGTTTAAATTGCATCACATGGGTGCGAAAGAAATATTATCATATTATAGAATAAGAATTCTGAGCACAGAAGAATTTACATTTTAGAAACCTTTGTAATAACGATACAATATCTATTCAATTTCTTCCAGTCGAATTTTATTTCAAAAATTCCTCATTTCATATTCATAGCATGAATTCACTTTTCTCGTCCGTGCGGAAGAAATAACATAATACATAATACAAATATTATTACTGATTTTTTTTTCTTTTTTGTATAACAGCAGACATGAAATATAGAATGAAACTTCAAAACAAACATTATAATTCTAATAAAGTTCTCATAAGTGTGAAACGTGCTTGTGTGGATCTGAATATCCCTACTATTAAGTGTTAGTTCGAAGATAAAGGAGAAAATAAATTACAAATAAAATTTTAGGGAATATGTGCTTGTTACTTAAAATCGTCAGATTAAGCAGAATATGTAGCTCTAACCATATGCATGAGGAGAGGGGTCATGTGCAATCGTGCAGCAGAAAAAAAAGATAAACATCCTTACTAACTCTGCAACTAATTATAATAGAAAAAAGTTATTTATACAAAGGATTGGAAATACAAGTCTACTTTTTAATTTTGTACATAAAATGTGCTTAAGGGACCGTCCATATTTTAAAACCAGACCAAACTTTGTTTTTTAATGTTTTGGCACCCAATTCGACAAAATACAGTCCCTGGCCAAATTATTAGACTCACCGTTGTTTTTTACGAAATACATGTTTTCGACGAAGTTTATATGAAGTTGTGTTACATTTAAACATAGATTTAATTAACTTTTATTCAGGAGATTTGTATATATTTCCTATTGCTATTTAGTTTTAATGTATGGAAACACAATGTATACGTATGGATACAAGGACGTAAACAAGTGGAAACAGTTTACAGACAGTTCAAATCGATGTTCGTTAGTGCATCAGTTGAGGACGTGTTTCTGTGGCGTTATGGGCTTAATTTATTTGTTTCAAAGTTGTATGCTATGTAGTTACATGTTTTTTGTGTGTGTAGTGTTTTAATAAGCACGTGGAACATTTTCAGCATGGGTAAAATAGGTGATTTGTCACCTCGTAAAAAAAGCTGAAGTGACGGTCCTCGTGGATGCTATTTTTTTTTATTTAAATCGCGAAATATCACGAAGATTGAAGCCAATGTACCAGGCATAAAGTAGAAAATTGAGGCAGGGGACGATTTGAGCTCAAAACGAAAGCAAAGGTGTGGCAGAAAGCACATTTTCACTCTAAGGTCAGAGAGATGTTTAAAAAAAGTTTTGTGGAAAACAGATTATCTTCCCCAAAAAATATAAAATCGCATTTCGAAGATGCTAGCGTAAATGCTTCTGAATGTACTGCTCGCAGAAAATTAACAGAAATAGATTTTAAGGCCTGCCGCTCCACCAGGAAGCCAAATTTAACAGCTACAATGAAAGCAAAACGTTTGAAATAAACCAAACATTGGCGTGATAAAGATGTGGACTTCTGGAAATCCGTAAGTTATTATAATTTCATCACTAGTCATACATTCAATATCATTTTTTATGCAATGACGCAAGATCCTCAGAGATGTTTGTATTTTTTTTTCCTTTTTTTACGAGTTTGCTTCAGTAATGAAAGCACATTTGAATTTTTGCAAAATAAAGCTCAGTTTGTACGTACTCGTCCTGACTGTGTCTTTCAGACTGTTAAACACCTTATAAAAATCATGATTTGGTCAGTCATCAGGAGCAGAAATAATCGACGTCTGTACGTGGTAAAAGGTACAAGGAGGCAAGATCAGTACAAAGACGTCTTACAAAATTGTTTGATTCCGCAGCTCAAAGAATGGTTTCCAAATGAGGAACCATTCATTTTCGTTTAAGATGGAGTTCCTTGCCCCACAGCATGCTCAGGTAAAGCTTTTTTAGTACAGCAAAGTATCCCTTTGTTGGATTGACTGGTTAATAGCTCCGATATGAACCCAATTGAAATCGTGTGGGAACTTATGAAAAAAAAAGTGTCTAAATTGTGATTATAAACAAAACTCAGATCTTAGAACAGATCATTTATGTGTGAATCATCATCCTCAAATGCAGAAGAAATACAGTCTTGCATTGATAGCATGCCGTGCAGAATTAAAACTCTCATAGCTATTAAAGGTGGATCAACAAAATATAACTTTTCATTACATTTTCACCATTTTTGTTCAAGAGTTAATGAACGCATATTTTTCTACAATAAAGATGTTTTATTGGTGGTACAGATACTTACGTGAATAATAATATAGTAAATATCTATTGTCTCGTAAAAAACAATGCAGCTATACAGTATCACCTCATAATTAAAGTTTTCTATAAAGTCTTATGATGAGTCTAATAATTTGGCTTGGGACTGTATTTTAAAACTTCGGTTCAAACTATTTCTAGAAACGAAATTTCAAATCGCAAACGTTCAAAGTTTTGAGCTTTGAATCTATAATAATAAAGAAAGAAGTTTTTGAGTGCGTCCACGCTGTTTTGAAGAGGCCGCTACATTCTGAATCATTACAACTAAACTTGTATTTATAATGATTTAATATTTTTCACTGTTGATTAATCTTGACATTAGGATATTTACAGCCATTGTTCTGCTGACATTTGATCAACGTTAGTAATTTGACTAATTAAAAATAAAAAACATTCGCCAAATGAAAAAAAGTATTAGCAAAAGAGATTCGCCGTGTAGCGCAAAAAAAAGAAAAAAAGTCTATAATTTTTTAATGTATCCCCTTTTTTTCAATATATTCTAAAATAACCGAAGTTTTTATAACTGCGACAACGATTGTTTTTATCTAATTTCAATTATATCCGCTACAAATATTAAAAAAATGTATGCATGCATATGTATGGAAAACGAAAAAGAAAAGAAAGAAAAAGCAAAAATTGAACACTAGCAATTTGGCGAATCTAATCGCTTGTTTACTCGCCAAATGAAGAATTTAGTCACAATTTGGCGCAATTGCGAGCGACAGCGAGAACCCTATACTATACCAAACATAATTCCCTCTCTGAATTTTAAAATATTCAAATTATAGATGTTTATATTGCATCACCCAGGTGCGAAAGAAATATTACCATATTATGGAATCGGAATTCTCGGCGGGGAAGAATTTATATTCTAGTTACCTTTGTAATACCAGTACAATATCTATTTAATTTCTTCCAGTCGAATTTTAATTTCAAAAATTCCTCATTTCACATTCATAGCATGAATTCGCTTTTCTCGTCCATGCGGGAGAAATAACATAATACATAACACAAATATTATTATTGATTTTTTATTTGTATAACAGCAGTTATGAAATTTACAATAAAATTTCAAAACAAACAAAACATTTCAAATAAAGTTCTCCATAAGTATGAAACGTGCTTGTGTGGATCTGAATATATCTAAAGTGATTATTATACGCATTATTTCACCGATAAAGTAGGAAATAAATTACCAATAAAATTTTAGGACATATGTACTTAAAATCATCAGATTAAAGAGATCAGAATATTTCTAAAGATATGCATGAGTAAATGGGTCGTGTACAGATTTGAGGGGGAGGGAGATTAACACCCTTATTAACACTGCAACTAATTACAGCAGAAAGAAGTTGATAGTACCAAACGATTAGAAATAAAGTCTACTTTTAAATTATGTGCATAAAACTTGTTTAAGGGATCATCCATAAATAAAAAAAGATCAAACTTTTTTCTTAATGGCTATTCCCAATATTGACAATATATTTTAAATCTTCCGTTCATACTATTTCTAGAAACAAAATTTTTAATCATAAACATTCAAAATTTAAATACTTCTATTAACATCTCCTGAAGTTATAATTCGTATGTGATAAATTTCTGTGTAATTATAATGAGGAATGGAGTCGTGCCCAATAGTGGGAAAAAGAAAAAGGTAAACACTCCTTACTAACTCTACAACTAATTATAGCAGAAAGAAATTATTGACATCAAAAGATTGGAAATAAAGACTGTTTTCAAATTATGTATATAAAATTTGTTTAATTAACCATTCATAAATAAAAACCAGAAAAACATTTTTTTCTAATGGCAATAAAAAACTCGACTATTTATTTTAAATCTTAGGTTCAAACTATTTCTAGAAACGAAATTTCAAATGGCAAACATTCAAAATTTCGAGCTTTGAATCTATAATAATAAAGAGAGAAGTTTGTGAGTGTGTTCACACTGTTCTGAAGAGACCGCTGCATTCTGAATCATTATAAACTAAAGTTTCAGTTATGATGATTTAATATTTTTCACTTATTTACTTTTGACATTAAGATATCCACACCAGACATAATTTCCTGTATGAGTTTTGAAATATTGAGATTATAGAACTGCTTAAATTGCAGCACCTAGACAAAAGAAATATTACCATATTATAAAATCGGAATTCTCAGCTGGGAAGAATTTATATTCTAGTAATCTTTGTAATAACGATACAATATCTATTCAATTTCTTCCAGTCGAATTTTATTTCAATAATTCCTCATTTCACATTCATAGCATGGATTCGCTTTTCTCGTCCGTGCGGAATAAATAACATAATACATAAAACAAATATTATTATAGATTTTTTTTGTATAACAGCAGACATGAAATTTAAAATGAAACTTCAAAACAAACATACTATTTCAAATAAAGTTCTCGTAAGTGTGAAACGTGCTTGTGTGGATCTGAATGTCCCTAAAGTGATTATTATACTTATTATTTCAGCGATAAAGATGGGAATAAATTACCAATAAAATTTTAGGAGATATGTTCTTATTACTTAAAATCATCAGTTTAAACAGGATATGCATGTCTAAGGATATGCATGAGGAGATGGATCTGTACCTTCGTAGGAAAAGAAAAGGTAAACAGCCCCAACTAAAACTGCAACTAATTACAGCAGAAATACGTTATTGGTACCAAACGATTGAAAATAAAGTCTACTTTTAAATTATGCGCATAAAATTTTTTTTTAAAGGCTATTTATAAATCATAAACAGGCCAAACATTGTTTTTTAATAGCAATGCCCAATATCGATAATATATTTTAAATCTTCGATCAAAACTATTTCTAAAAACGAAATTTCAAGTCGCAATATTCAAAATTTTGAGCTTCTAATGTTAAATATTTCTATTAATATATCCTAAAACTGTAATTCAAGTAAGATTTTTTTTTTTTTAGTTATAATACTAAAAAACCAAACAAAAGGAGAATGAATTTGCAATTTATTTATTTATTTATTTATTTACTTTTTCATTTTTTCTATTTACATTTTTTCCACAACTGTACGCACTTATGTATCTATGTACCAATAATGTGTGTATGTGGATGTTTGAATGTTGCTTAAAGAACATCTAATTTTAAAGGAGTCTAACATAAAAATCTTCAAATTTCCTAAAAAAAATTATCACATTTAAAATTTTGCTGTTTTTTATATTTAAACTGACGCTTAAACTATGTTTCTATTTTAATTAGAAGAAGAAATATTTTTTTTTTCGTTTTGGATTGTTTTCAAAATCTAGCTTTCAAGTAATGGTTGACATGAAATGACTTTTTGTGAAAATATCCAAATGCATTTTTCTTCATGGTGGATTTTTTCACAAATTCTCGGATTTAAATTCTTATAAGTCAAAAACCGTTAAATATAAATTCTTCAAACTCGGATCATGTCTTTTTTGGTTATTTTACTTTAATTTTGATTCAGCAAATGTGAAAAAAAATATTTGATTTTCAATACATAAATTTTTAAATAAAAGTTACATAATTTTTTTTTCAAGTTTTTACTTTAAATATTTTTATTTTTTTATAATTATTATTTTAAAAAATGCTGAATCAAAATTAACATTTCGATATTTCTGTTTATTTAAATGTAAAATGAAATTCTACACATGGTATTTTGAGTTATAATGATTTTTAACTACCCCATTTTTAATAAATTTTTAATATTTAATTTCTTTTAAACTTTTTTTTAAATATGAGAAGTTTTATCATGCGATTTTGTTTACAAATGATATGGTTAACCGTCACGAAAAAAAAATAAATAAATAAATAAATAATTTAATAAATAAAAATTATATTAAAATGTGTCCCGCATTTCCTTAAAATCTGATACGATTTCATTACAAAACATTAATTTATCTTATTACATTAACAATTTTCAAATTAGAAAACGTCTAAACCACATTACTACAGGAACGAAATTACATTTTCGAACTCTTTGTGTATAATAAGAGTACAATATATAGTAATATTTTCCAGTCAAAATATTTCTCGTTTCATAAAACCTTAATATCCAATTTAGTTTTCTCTTCCTTGAAGGAAATGAAACGAGGCATAACGCAAATTGTTATAGATTTTTTATCGTTATTATAACAACGGATTTAGAATGAAACTTTAAAAGAAATATCGTATTTCATACAAAACATTCATAACCATGATACGTGCTTTTGTGGAAATGAATATTTCTAAATAGTTTATATCTTACTCCGCCGCTAAACAAGAAAATACATTATTAATAAATTATTCAGGGAAATGTGCTTATTATTTAAATACGTCAGATTTAAGCAAAATATGTATTTATAAGATGAAGATGGAGGAGCATTTAAATAATTACATGGTCGGATTCATAAATAATGAACCTTTGTTCAAAGGTACAGATTAATTGAGCGAGTTGGTACATTTGCCTAGTATTCTTCAAAATAGGTATCTGCATCAATACACTTTTGTAGGCGGCATTTCCATGACTCGAAGGCGTCCACGTAGGACTGTTCCAAGATGGCTTCAAAGACTGTCTTGACATTTTCTTACATTTCTTCGATCGAGTTGAAGTGTTTACCTTTCAGCACTGTTTTTAAGCTCGGAAACAAGAAGAAGTCAGGCGGCAATACACGATGAAGGGGGTGTGGGTGGGCAAGTTATCGTGGTGAATCTTCCAGATATCCTTGAGGTCCCTTCGCTTGCGTGCGACGCTTTTTTTCAACCTTTATAAGGAAAGGGCATGTTTACAAATAAACACTTCTGTCAACCAATCTACCGCTACATTTTTGTCATAACGATCATTGTAGGAATCATCTTGACGACGTACCAACGACGCCCAATCATAGCAAGCAGACAACCATAATAAAATTTGTAGACCAATTCATAATGCTTGAATTCATAGGTAGAGTGGGTGCTATAACGAAGCACGGGTGAAAACAGCTTGCCACACTAATAAGAGCCCGCAGTGACGTCAGCTGCCCTTTCCTTATACGTCAATGTATAAGTGTATGCCTTGGCCCTGTAAATTAATAACAAATATTGTTTCTTCCATAGATTGTACAGAATGTATATTTTAGTATATGTTTCATAGATGCATATATATTTTATTATGTTCGAAAGAGTGTAACAACATTAAAATGCACTTGAAACTTTTTCCCATTGTCCGTAATATAAAGAAATACTTTTAATTGCCCCTGTAGTTAAAATGTACATCCGATTTTCATAAAATTTGAAATGACTGGACAAAATTTATAGCAACTAAATATTTTAAACTTCAAATGATTCAGTTGAGTAGTTTTTGCTGTGTTATATGTGGACAGGTGGAGGATTGAACGACGATTATAGGTGCTACATATTTTACGAAAACACCTAAAAGAAAAAAATCACTATATGCTATAGTAATATGGAAAAACGCTTTTGTATATGTCTGTGTCTGTGTATATGAGTCTCTTGGCTGTGTTCTGGAGAGATCATTGTACGTAGAGCCGTAAATTTTAGTAAGGAGATGCCTCTATATATGCAGTTTTGCACCTCGTAGCCCGATTTTCGATTATTTTTAATACCTACCAACAGAGGGGAAAAGTTGAGTTTATCTCGCCGTCTATCCATGTTCTAACTCCCATAAATATACTAAGACTTTCATGCAATTAATACACCTTATTTAGGTTTACCAAGGCATGTTTTTCATTGTATATGAAATATGTATTGTATATAAAATTTAGAGGGGCGCCCAAAAAGAATTCTATTACATTATGGTGCATGGGGAAAATCCTTTGCAGAGTATTTTAATGCCTTTACGTTATTTCAAATGTATTGAAACTGATATAAATCACTGAATTTCATCACAAGATGATTATGATAGAATAGGGCGTTCGTAGCATTGGCCATTCATTTACAGGGACTGTCTAGTAATAATTGCTGGAAGTGCGTTTTCAATTTTGGCATGCGCTCTTAAATTGAACCTTTTTTTCATATAAATTCTATACCTTATATACAGGTCTGCACAAAAGAAATACGTTAAACTTTAGGTTCAGTTTTAAGTTTACATAAGTTGTTGCTGATTAGATTTTGGGGTAAAACACCAAAAAGTGGCGCGGATATACTATATTTTTCAGCTAGTATTAATATGTATTAGATAGAAAAAAGTTTTGGGATTGCCACATGGGACTAGTTTTTATTTTGAAGTCAATTTATTCGTCACTAACAAGCCAAAAACATATTGAATAAGGAAAAAACTTCTGAAAACAAAAGTTGAGGCATCAATTTTATTCCTCAATTTAAGTTAGTTTGTAACGGTAAACACACGTTGGGTGTCATTTGTAACGGTTGGGAGCTCGTACTGGGTGTTAAATGCATACATAACTCAGTACACAAGATAAAAACAGTTTATTAAAAACGATAAGGGCTCAAGGGGAGTGGAGCAAGTCTGTAATTTTCGCAACTGAGAATACTACTAAAAGATTAAACTCATACTCACAGCTCCGGAACTAGCTCAATCGACCTCTGATTACTTCTCAGCTATCTTTCGGCTAAACTGCTAGATAAAACTTATTAGACAGCCCGTGGCTGTATATATTTCTTTATTAACTTTGAGGTAATCAACGTAATTACTATTAAATTCTTACCACTGGCCAACTTCTCGAGTCAAATTCCAAAACTCCTTAGCAACTCACTGGAGGCTCGCTAACACTCGATATCGCTTGCTCTGGATCAATCAACGCAGCTAGATACACCCTGCTAGACACCAGCGGGAAATCGCCGCTAGAGACACACTTCGCTCGCTAATATCGCTAGAGACACTCTGCTGGCTAACATCGCCAGAGACACACCCAGTCGGCCAACGCCGCCAGAGACACACCACACACACTCAAACTCCAAGCTTTTATATGTTGCAAACTGAGGTACTTCAAATTTACATATTACTACTAACCGCGACCTAACTGTAGAATCCGAAAGAGACACACACGCTTTAGAAAATTAAAGTAAAAGAGAGGATAGATGTCGCTTTCACGCTTACACATGTTAAATTATTGACGTCACGATCTCAGAAATACTAGAGTGCTTTTATGTCAAAGGTCACTCCCTCACAAGTTCTTTTTTTATCTGTTTGTGATGGAATTGTCCGAAACTTTTTCTAAAAGTTAGATAATAAAGTAAAAGATGCCTATGATACAGTAGGGATCATGGCTTCATCTTTATACCTATTTAATTTAGCATCATAGGGGGTGGACAGATATTGGTTCCAGTAATTTCACTTTACCAGTCTTTGACAAAGGTTTCGAAACAGAAAATACATATTTTTCATAAACATATATATAAACTATAACTAAATATATGTTAAAATAACATCGCACTTTTATTTGAGTGTTTTCGATGTCAAAACAGTTACTACAATACAGATATTTCAATTAAAAAGGGATAAATTAGAAAACAAATTCTTCTATATTTATAAAACTAACGATATGAAAATGAAGCTATGAGAATCTGTATAGATAGCTATGGTCATAAGAAAATCTGCGTAGATACCGAGAAACTGCAGTGGGACAACCATCTGGGAGAGGGCGGTTCTGTCGCCAAATATTGTCATGTTTTTCGCCAACTTGGCGATATATCGCCAAATCTGGCACTTAAAATTACTCGCCAAAATGGAAGCCAACTTTGTGTTATTTCCGGAATTTCGCCAAACTAATATGTTTATTAATAACTTTAAACTAATACTAATAATAGTTTAGGTTTGTTAGTTGAAGGTGATTAATAATGTTCCTGAAAGGATCTGAAAAAGCTATGAAATCATATAAAAAACTGGTGGAACCAGAGAGAAAAGTAGAGCTCATTAAAAAAAAAAAAGTTACAGTAAAAATTGGGAAACATTTTCAATCTAAAAATATGCGTATAAAATAAATGGAATCAGATGATCTGTAAAGCTCGTGAAATAACCCAAATTTTTGTTAGCTGAAAATGTGAACTGAGCTTTACTGGTGCCTTATATTCAGAATTACAATCTATTATCCACTCAAAATAATTACTGTGGTAAGTAGTCAATAGAATATATCGTTTTGTTGTCTCAAAGCTCCACAATTCTAAACAAATATAAGCCATCAAGTAATAATTAAAGTATCACATAAATATAATCAGGTTATTGAGGAATTGATGTAGATAAATATGTGTGAACACAAATATTTAGTATATCTTTGAATCGTATCCGTTCAAGGTTTTGAGTTTACTTGGAGCTTTGATCTTCCACTTATGAAAACCGCTGGAATGGAATTGTGTCCACACTTTATACAGAAACCGTTCTCATACTTCATTACATCAGCCTGTAACATATAATTATAAACCGAAATTTTTAAACTGGATATAGTTGATGGAAATACGGAGTGAGTTAAAAATGCCTGTTGTTCCCAGATTGATTTTAAGGCACCAGTAAAGCACAGTCCACATTTTCAGCTAACAAATATTTGGGTTATTTCATGAGCTTTACATGTCATCTGATTTTATTTCTTTTATACGCACATTTTTAGATTGAAAATGTTTCTCAATTTTTACTGTAACTTTTTTTTTTAAACGAGCTCTTTTCTCTCTGGTTCCACCAGTTTTTTATATGATTTAAATAGATATAAAAGTTATTATGTATGTAACATAAATTAATGGATTAAATGAATCACGTGAAAAACGTAATTATTTGTTTTTATTTATTTATGTGTCGGCTATATATATTTTTTTTTTTCAAAAAATTTTTCATTTTGGATATTATTTAAATATTTTGATTTGGACATTTTTAATTTGATTAAAATAAATAACTTCCTGTTAAAATCATCTTAAATTAAAATTTATTGGTGTTGCCATCTATGTAAGATTTTAATAATTATAAATTAGTAATTTTATTTTATTGATTAAAGGATAAGTTGTTTTGAAAGAAATGGTAAACGAAACCCTCCTGTGCGATTTTCGATCAACTTATCTACTTGTTTCAATTATTGGTTCCCAAATTTCACGTACTGAATATATGTATTACTAATAATTTAAAACATTAAAATGGACGCTTGCAGCTGTAGTATCATACAATAAATTAATGAGGGTGGGGTATTTTTTTTTATACAATAAAGATTATTGTATCTTTAAAACATGAATTCCTTGAAATAAAAAAAATAAATAAGTTAAAAAAAAGAGGGGTGGTTAACATATTACAACAACGATTCGGAAATGCTTTTTTCTTTTCAAGGATTAAAATTTATGACTTAAAAATAAATTCTATATTTTAAAAAATGTTATTTTAAAACAATACATGTTTATTTTACAGTTAAAGATTAAATAAAGACTTGGTTACGTATACCGAACCATTGCTGGTTATCATACGTCGCTAACGGTCGGAGCCTCCACAGGGTCCCGAGGGCCCCCACTTCAGCCGTCTCCCGCTTCGCGAAGGCTTGATCTGACCTCTAGTCCTCGCGACAGAGGCACCCACTCAGTACTTATGAGAGGGGTCGGAACCAGACTTCGAGTAATCGTAATCGTGTAATCGTAATCGATTATAATCGACTACAAAAACTGCATAATCGCATTGTAATCGTAATCGTAAATTTTAATTTTGAAATAATCACAATATAATCATAATCAAAATATTTCACTTTGATTACAATCATAATCTAATCGTAATCGCAATGCAGATAATCACAATGTAATCTGTATCAAAAAGCTATATAATCGTAATCGAGCACAAATATACGATTACGTTCTTCGATTACACCTTTTTTTCCCCAGTTCTTCATTTCGCCATATCCAGAAAATATTTGGTCGGTGGGTTAAACATTGTACCAAGGAAAGAGTAGTCGACGTTTGGAGCTCATTAAATCGCCCCTAAAGTTAAAAGTGAGAAGAGGTCATAGGTCAGGCAGCAATTCGGTGTGAAACAGAATGCATACTTTACACTGTATGTAGTCAACGCTATACAGGGTGTCCCCTCTCAACGGTGGCCAATGGCTAATTTCTAAACCGTTGGTCATAGACATATAGTTCCAATTGCAAAAATGCTTTAAAAAAGGCAAAGAATTGTTTTTTAAGCGATTTTCGTCAAAAAAATGTTTTACTAAAAAATTACGAAAATTAAATTTTTATACGGTCCCCCGGTCCTATAAGTGATATTTAGTAAAAAATTTTCAACACTCTAGCAAATAATACAGAAAAGGTCCCATTCATATAACATTAAAATTGACCGAGTTATGAAACTTTAAATTTCATGACTTAAACCATTTTTCTATAGCTGAAAAAGGATGAGTTCGACTCAGCTTTAAGGGAACGTACACTAAGTGCATAAAGTATTATAAAGGGAGTCGATTTACAACTCTGTTCAAAGGCTACTTCCTAAACTATTTCTCACAGACATATAGTTCCAATTACAAAATGTTTTAAATGAGCGATTTAACTGAAGGCGCTGTCACCGTATAAGTTTTACGGTAGTGTTAATTATAATTAATTAACTTCTAGATTGGTTATTAAAATAACTGAAGACATGAATTTCAAAATTCTTTTTATCGAAAAAATCAAATTTTGGGAAATAGCGAAAAAACTTTAAATGCATCTATTGGTTTTCATTATAAATTTAGAGATTGCATTGTTACAATAGTGGGGGTTTGTATAGACTGATAGACAAATCAGAAAGCGATAAGTCGAGTTTTGAAATTCATATCCTCAATCGTACTTTTACGTATGTTTTATTTTGTAAGCAAATGCAGCTGATTCTTTTAGTGATTTTATTTTAAAAAGGTATGTTATTTTGATAAACTTTTATTTTATTCATAGTTTTCGTATGTAAATTTTCCTAGTTCAAAACTTATATTCAAATTTTAACTCACTTCCAAATATCTGATTGAGGTTCAATTCCCATACTTATTTAAACCCGATGACAATATAATATTAATACGATTTTAGGTGCGTTCCATTTATTTATTTTATAAGACTACATCAAATTTTATTAGGTTGAGTAATCTAATAGAGCTTTAAATATGTATCATTTCGTAACGATTTGTGACTGTTGCTTTTCATAGTTTAATTTAACAAAATTCCTGTTATTTTTTTACTTATATTTTTAGCACAAATTGCATATTTTACTTTAACATGTAAATGCCAACATAAATTCAGAAACAACATTGTATTTTTTTTTTTTTTTTACTCTCAATGTTTAAAGTTGAATTTTCTATCTGATGTTTATTTTTATTTCCAGTAAATTTGTGACAGACCCCTATTTTGCAGCAAAAAATATGCTTCAACTTTGAACAGCTATAACTCGGTCAATTTTGATCGCAGATGAATGGGACTTTTTTTGTCTTACTTGTTAGAGTAGTGGTAAAAATTTTCTAAGTATCACTTGTAGGACCGGGGGACCGTATAAAAATTTAATTTTCGTAATTTTTTAGTAAAAAATTTTTTTGACATAAATCACTTAAAAAATAATTCTTTACCTTTCTTAAAGCATTTTTGCAATTGGAACTATATGTCTATGACCAACGGTTTAGAAATTAGCCATTGGCCACCGTTGAGAGGGGACACCCTGTAGAGGGCTGCCCCTGGTACATAGTATAAAAACATAGAAATAGTCTGACTTTGTTAAAAGATATGGGTATTGGGGAAAACACTCTGGTCCATTCGAGGGGTCTTGTTTCGCGGGTTATTGAGTGAAAGTGATAAAGGATAGAAAAGAAAAAAGAAAGAAAAATATTTTATTTATGGTTTTATTATGGGCACTTAGCAATTGGACAGGCATCACCCTCTTTGAAATGTGGGAATGGGAAAATGAAGAAAATGGGAAAAAATAGAAAAAAAGAAAAAGATGCTTAAATTACATGTGACAATTCATCGAACAGCTCATTCGCATTTTGGATTTCTTAGTGGTTGGTTATATCTAAGTAATTGTTTACAAGGTTCTAGAGAAAGAGATGGCTAAAAGAAATAATAAAAAAAAATGAAGATTATTTCACGGAATCTGTATCAGAATTTAATGAAAAAGGCGTGAAATTTTTAAAATATAAATGTAAATTGTGCTCGTCAGATGTCAGGGTCTCCATAAAAACCAAGTCCAATTTGAACATCCGCATGCAGGTAATTTTAAATAGATATATACATATTGTATGGATTTATTTTAGAAATATTGCATAGTTATATCTTATCTTTTTCTTTAAAATTGTAGTGAAAGGATTGTTTTATATTAAATTAACTATATGGTGTTTTTAATCATAAGTATAAAGTCTGTTTATTCAAAATTTGTATTTTAATATATCTGGATAAGTTAAACATATAGATCAGTTTTTTTACAAAAGCTCTAATAATAAAAGATTTTTTTTATTTATTTTATTTATTATTATTATTTTTAATACGTTTATTTTATGAGAATCCCCTCCAAAAAAACAGAAAGTAAGACTGGTTTGTCAATAAATATACGGGTGTAAGTAAGATTTCTTTAAGGGCGAAAGACAATGTTAATAATACCTAGTTGTTAGTAAATTTCTTTAGCTTATGCGCCGACAAATTCAATGACGAACCCCTGAATTTTGAAATGTAGCCACCAATTTTTTTTTCTCTGATTATTTTAAAAAGGAAAAAAAAACTACCCAAAAAAAAAAGCTCTCTAAATGAGTTATAAATAAATAATGGGGGAAAAAAAGGTAGTTAATTTTTTCCCAGAAAGGTTTGTTTCCCCCTCTCCCCTCCCCCAATGTACTCCTACCAAAATACAGTATTTTATATTATTATTATTATTTGCCTGTTAAGGTTTATGTGTCTCAATTTTGTTTTAAATATGTGGTTCAATTGGACAGAGGTATGCAAATGAAAGAAAAAAAATGATGACGTTGCTTTAATCCTTCCATTTCGAAAATTTTGGTAGAAGCTTATTTTATTTCATTTTTCTTCATTTTTTAAAATTTTGTTTTCCTTATTTGCCTAAATGTCTTGCAACGAATGTTCTGAGGAAAATAACCTTAGTTAAACTCATTTCATGTTTAAATTTTATGTAAATAAAAAAAAAATTGTGAAACACATGTCCCCTCCCCCCAAATTTCAGTGTATGTGTAAGGGTAGGGGGGGGGGGCTCATTCTACGTACACCGGTATTCATGAATTTCAAATCAGAATTTCGCCTGTTACATATACCTATTCTATTAATCAAACATTCTTTGAAATGCTCTTAATTTCAAAATAAATTTATAATAATGAAATCAGTTCTAAAATATTCAAAAAGGAAAACATATATTATTTATATAGAAAAGAATAGCTCATTTAATATAAATGATTTATTTTTCCTTTAAAAATAAATAAATTAAAGGAAACGCATATTTTGTAAATTTGTAACTCTAGTTTGTAACATGTAGACTCGGGAATTACTGTAATCGAACTGCAATCGTAATCGACTAGTTCGGTAATCGTAATCCAACAAAAAAAATATTAATCGTAATCCAAACGTAATCGTAATCTTGAAATAAAAAATTGGATAATCGATTATGTAATCGTAATCAGGCTTGCATAAATAGAGACATAATCGTAATATATTTTTTGAAATTGAAAATAATCGTAATCTTAATCGATTACAGTCCTCTGTAATCGACTCGAAGTCTGGTCGGAACAGGTCCGAGCGAGGGCGGTATCACCGTCACATCATCGAAACCTAATCATAGGGGACTTACAAAAGCCCCCATGCTTAGTGAGGGGTCCACCCTCCCCCCCCCCTTAATCTACCGCCAGCCGAGACTGAGAAAGTCCTATAAAGGCGATCTCTGCGATCTCAGCCAGCGGATGAGCGTTAGTAAAAAGAAAGATAAAAAAAACTAGGAAAGTTAGTACCATTGAAGCTCACCAGAACGTTCGCACGTGGGTGGTCGCGACCCAGGACTGAGTGCGAACGGACAACTTCAAGCTTCAACAGCGAGAAGTAAAAGAAACATATAGGACAACACATGCACGTATCTCGACCACGGACCATGCATACACGGGTGCAGTCCGTCACCTAATGAGATGCTTTGGTCAATGGCTAGCCGAGAAGTGGGAAACGCCTCGGACCTCCCAACAAGTCGAGGACACGCTTCCCTGAGACAAACATAAATGTTAGTATGGATAGAATAAAAACTAGGAAAGTTATCCCTGTGAGTAATCGGACCGACTGTCTCATTGCACACGGGTGGCAGCCACTCCACCCCAGATGTTCAAAGGTGCAACGAGAGTCAACTTCTACCCCGCAGGGGAAGAAGGAAAAGCAAAAATGCTTAGAGGTGCGCTCGGACCTAGAGAGTGCACAGGCGCTCAAGATTAAATAAAGGTGAAACATCTCGAAAATATTATCATTTATACAGTCATTTTACTCCTAAACGATTCATTACTTTAAAAAAAAAAATAAAGAGATAATATTGTTTCTTCCTTTCTGAGTATCTGAATTCATTCAATTTCTTATATAGTTATATCTATCCTATCTATATTATAAAGGATAAACATATCTATACATAACGAATACGTCTTTTTGCAAATGTCAACATTTTCAAATTTTAAATGAGCTTTCAGTTTTACAATTTTCGGTAATTCAAATTTTTAAACTTTTAAACATCGCACATTTTCAATTTTTACACCGTCGTATAGGGGGGGGGGGGTGTACTTTTAAATGCAATTTGTTTGAAACGTATACCTCAATTTGTTTTTTAGTTATTAATTTTTTCGGTTCTTAATACTTTATCCTTTTTTTGTCATCGTGTCAACAGGAGTATTCCAAAAATGCGGACATCACAAAGATTCAGATAGATGTGTCTCATCTCAGATATATCTATTTTCAACCGAGAACAACAACCATTTTCCAAATGATTAAATGACTTTCTCTTTTAATATTTTCACGTGAAGGGTCAGACACTAATTCCATTTTTATCAGTCAATGTTTTTTTTTTGTTGTTGTTGTTGTTGTTTGTTTGTTTTTTTTTTTTTTATACATTAACTCAGTATCAAACAGTCATAGACACAATTGGTTTGCAATAATTCAGATTTTAAATAACATTGCATTATTTTTTAAAGAAATGTTAAATTGTTGTAATTAAAGAACTGTTGTAAAATTTTAATTACATTTCTTTTCTTTTTTAAAATATTTGGAAAATAGTTGCTGTTCTCGGTAGAGGATTGGAAAATCTGAAATATATCTTAAACTTTTTATTTGTTAAATTCCGCAACTTTTTTTTTTTTTTTTTTTTTTTCGTTTTTTGATTGGTTTATGTTTAACGTCCAAAAATGGAATACTTCTGTTTCCACAATGACAAAAAGAAAAATAAAAACTTTTAATTAAATAATTTCAAAACAAATTGTCATAAAGAACAAATTTCATTAAAAAGTGCATTTTTTCCTCTACGCAATGGTGTAAAAATTTTAAATGTGCGATGTTTAGAAGTTTAAATATTTGCAATTTCGAAAATTGTAAAACTGAAATTTCATTTAATATTCGTTTTTGATGGGTCCAGGAATATTAATGTTTAATCATGTCGTATGTAATATGAGGCGTTCAGAAGTAACTCTAACTCTATCAAATAAAAATGCGCTTTTTAAACAGTTAAAGTTGTATGTCTAAAAAACTATTTTTTTTTTTTTTTGGGGGGGGGGGATTTTTTTTTTATCATCGGTCTAGGAATATTAATGTGTAATGCATGGCGTACCTAATATCTGACTCGTTGTGATCATCATAAAAAGTATGTTTATTATTAATACTAGTTTAAATATATAATTTATTCAAAAGTCTTTAAAATTCTTGTCTTTGAAAATATCATTTTTCAAATAGTCATTGTAATTTCTTAAACTACAATTTTGCTATTTTTTACATTACTTTTTTTTTTCTATTTTATAACGTTTAAAAAATTTGAGAAAATCATCTATTCTATTTTTTTTTTACCTTTAACCCTACATTATAATTATTATGTACATTTTATTTTTTCAAATCTCTTCATGTTAATTATTTTCTCCCAAATTGTCCAAAAAATGTTTAAAAGAAAGTTTATCATCCGTACTTATATTCAATATTCAGTGCATAACACTTGCCCTTTGCACTCCGTCATTACTTTTATCTCTAAATGTAAAATATTTGCTAACATATCACAAACTATTTTTATAATCCTGATTTAAAATAAACTTCACATCTTTAGTAACAAAAAATTTAGTGTGAAAACGCTTTGCATTTTAATATTTTCGATTTCAACTGCGCTAATCAGAAGCTATTTCCATATAAACATAGTAGATGGCGCCACCACAGGAAAACACATGACCTTTTTACTTTCGAACCCATAATATAAACACAGGTGACAAAAGTTGAAAATTCTCAAAACGGAAGATTGGCAACTCATAATCGTATTAGGCTATTTTTCAGTTATATATGCCATTTTGCAAAATAACTATTCAACAAGAAAATCAAACTGAGCCGATATTTTACAGCAACATTAAGATAAAAATTTTAAGGAATTTTTTGGTTAAAAAAATAATAAAAATAAGTTGGTAAAAAAAGTTAGTCGCCAAGAGGAAAATTTTAGTTACCCAGGGTTTATCGGACCCTGAATATAAATAATTTTCTAGAAATATTAGCATTGTGTTTTCAAATTGAAAAAAATATTTAAAGCATACTGTGATGTTTCAATTAGCCTTAATTTAAAAAATAAGACCAGAAATTGATTATTAACCATATGAATTGCAACAACCTTAAGAAATAAATGGATTGAGAACAATGATAATTTTAAATTTTAGTGGATGGGATCCCAGAGAATTCTGGGAATGTTTTGAATGATCTTTTTAAATGCGGTTCTTTTAAAAATCAAATACCGTGATTCTCTAAAAATAACAACAAGTTATAAATTAATTTTTGCTATAAAAATGTTTAAAAGTTTTATAGAGAAATGTGAGATAAACACGGTAAACTAGCCAGTTTTTAAATCAAAGAATCAGGGCCCGATGCAGGGGCATTCAGCAATTGCCCCAGGGCCCGCCTCTTTATTGCCCCCCCCCCCCATGAGAGTACTTAGGATTTTCTCTAAAAAGTGCCAAATGATAAAAATTAGTCAAAAAGGATCAAAAATCATAAATTTTCAAACATTTGGGAAGGTAAGAGTGGTTCTACTTACCAATAATGTGTTCGTAAAAAAAAAAACAGGCGGCATACGCTCAAGGCAGAGCGTATACCCTAGATTGTGCACACTGTAGTTTTCTTGAGAAACAGAATACGGTGCTCCTTAAAAAATTTCAGAAGGTAGACGGCGTTTACCAGCGTATACCCTCCACTACATCCCTGCTCCTTACACTCTTTACTTCCAGTATCCCAATTATCTATGCTGAAAACAAACTACATTAGAAAATTAATGATTAAAGTTTTATTATAACAATTTAATATTCTATTGTTTTTGAAAGAAGTTCGTTATTAATGTTTTCTCCATAGCGAGGTAAGTTAAAACATTAATTATGACCAATTTGTGACATTTTCTTTTAGCCATCTTATGAAGTACGTACATAAGCAAAGAAAAATTTCTCTCAACCAATCTATCATTTTCTCCCTACAATTATCCTGCTAGTACTCTTTCTTAAATTTTTAACTATATTTTAGTTATACCCTGTATACCAGTGTTGAATTCAGCGGATGGCCCGGAGGGGGGGACATTCCCTCCCCGGGAAATTTGAAATTTTGCGTAATAGTCGAAAAGTACAATTTCTCCCGCGGAACTCTATAATGCCCCCCCCCCCCGCCCGGAGCCATTGAATTCCCTCCCGCAGAATAGTGTCTGAATTCATCACTCCTGCATACAGATGTGAACTGCACCTAGTACAAAATGTATACATGCATACAATACGTATAAAGTTTAGTACTAGCTACTTCAACATTATTCACAATAATATTCTGTCGATAGGCAGAAAGCCCCCCCCCCCAGAATGATGCTGGCCCCGGGACCCCCCCCCCTTCTCCATAGCCTTAGTCGGGCCCTGCAAAGAATTGTGTTAACTGCTATTTAACGGGACACGGTACTTTGAAATTGGTAAAAATATCGATATTCTTTGTATAATATTAACTAAAAACTTCATTAACTGTGAATTTTTTACACCTCATTTTTACCTATTCGACAATCATATCGCGAAATATTGTAAATTTTATCAATAGATCCAGCGCAATTATCCATACAAATGAAAACTTTAAATTGATTTCTCTCCATGTTCATATTTTTAGAACTTATTTATTTTATAAATACTATGGTTTGAAAATTTTTATTTATTATCCATGGAGTATTTAATGTTTCTGTGCATACATTAACATTCGCGAGTTTTTTTTTTTTTTTTTTTTTTTTTTTTTTTAATTGAGAGTCTGTTGAATTTCCTTCATTTTTAATATACACTCAAGAAAAAATATATCCCAAACAAATCCCCAAGCAAAATCCCACACATCTAAAAATTCATGTACAGTTTTAAGTAGCATATTATGAAGAATATGGGAAAAAAATCGAAGCAAAAATATTCATATTTATAAAAATAGTAGGGATTTATTAAAATTATTTTTTTAATTAAATTTTAGTAAAATATGCTGTTTTATAAGTTTTTTTTTTTTTTCATATTTTTGGTATTAAGTATCGGGCCTCCACATATATTACAGTATTATTCAACACTGAAAAAAAATTTCAAAAGTATTGTGTCATTTTAATGTTGGAATCAGTCGATTTAGTTCAGTTTTATAAGTTATCAATAAAATTATGCAATTTTTAAATGAAACTGCAGGTGTATGATTGATAGATTGTGGTGTGCAGTGTCAAATCATTTTTTTTTTTTTGTCATATTTTTAAAGTTTTTAAATAAAATTTCATTATCAAAGTAAATGTTTAATTCATGGTTTGAACACGTCATTTTTGTCTAGTGTTGCCGTATTTTAAAAATCCAAAATAATGGTAATTTCAAACACTTTTCATTTGGAAAACATAAATGTTATAAATGAAGAAAATACTTAAATAATTAACTTACAACTTGCATAAAGCGTCTAATAGAGAAAATTGCATCATATTTAAAATGATATATGTAAAATTATGTTAGAAACGATTTTCTTATAGTTTTTAAAACAAAATTTTACTTAAATTTCGGAGTCATCGATATTTTTCACTTAACCATTTTATAGAACCGGATTTTTAAACGTGCAATCGATGTTGCTTAATTAACCGCGAAAACAGACATTAGATGTCGTGAAGGAGGGCGTACTGTAGATTTCATCTTCTTATAATATAACACCGACGATGTGTAGAGATAATTTTAAAGATGATAAAATTCTAAAGGATGCAGAAGGCAGAAGACACACATACAGCCGTGAAGATCAATAACACCAGGTTCTTTTGATTTAAGTAAATGTTTTATTGAATCCCTTTTCTATAATGGGAGGCCCCCCATGCAGAGAAGTCGTATTAGACTTGCAGGAAGCTAGCGAGAGTCTGAGATGCTTAAACGATACATGTGCATCAAGTTGATATCGCCAATATATCCGCCAAAATAGTTACGTTTGGCGCATTCTCTGAAAAGTTTGTTTTGTATGAACTATACTATTTTGGCATAATTAATGCGCAATTTTGAATATGAGGTATATGGAAACGGATTTTTAATTGAAGACAATACAAAGGGCATATGGGTTATACTAAAATTTCATGATCGCGGGATAGCAAGCCAAATAAGGAAACGTTTATATTTTTGCACAGTTAGCAAATGCTAAAAAGAGAAATAGAGGCTATCTGCAATTCTATATATGATCATGGAATGATATCGACATGTAATGAAACTGAAAATTATGGCAGATGGCTTCTAACGGCTAACTTAGAAGGGATCTCATATAAATTGCAACGATAAAGATAGGGAATGTATTATCACTGAAAAAGATAAATTTTCGTTATCTTTGAATCCAATTACATTTATATTGGTTAGACACTATATTATTTGAATTGAAAAAGGGGTTTTCTTAAGTTATTACCTGATGGAAAAGGTGAATAAAGGTATGCTAAAGGAAAATAGCTTAATATATGATATTGATATCATAGAAGGTGTTGCAACCTTTGTGCACAAAAAAATTCCCCCAATCAAAATTAAATAAGTTTGAGAAGACCGCTACTGGTCATTATAATATCATTCAATCTTCCATAATCGAGTAGAAAAAAAAGAACAAATTCCCCATTAAAATCTACGGATCTAAACGAATTTTTTGCAATCATAGCTCGTAAGAGGCAGAGCACCAACAATTTTTCAAAAAGTGTATAAGAATACAATAAAACAATAGTTCCTTCAAATATATGTGTCCGCAACTGTAGCTGGATGTGAATAATGTGGTGGATAGGGCCATATTTTCTCTCTCTCGCTCGCTTTGGCGCATAAATATAAATTACTGCATATTCATATTGTAGGTACTGTGTTTCTCATTAAATTGTCATAATAACTTCATTTTGTGCAAAAAAGAAATGCATATGATGATGAAAAATTCGACTGTATGACTAGTGCAATGTTAAACTTCATGTTAGTTTTATATGTGCAAATAGGATGAGCAAGTGCTGAAACACTTATTTTATATACAACTTAGTATTTCTGAGAAAGTGTGAAAGGGCCTCAAAACTAAATTAGATTTTTGAATATGATTTCATTTGGATTTTCGGAACATAAATTCGTTTAGTGACTGTCGGACTTTCCTCTCAGCCCACACAACTTTGAAGAAAGTCCGTAGTAGTTATAGCTGCCACCACCGATATTATTAGGTGATATCGGTCACCCACTGTGAGGATTGTGTAAATGAAAGCCGACGCTGTCAATTAACTGAACTAACAGTTTATTTATACTATATGTACACAAGAAATACACTATTTACAATTATATACAATTACAACTCGGATATAGATGATCCGGTTCAACATTAAACTAAATATCGTAAAAAGTTGGCTGTGTATTGTCCAAATTACAGCTTCTCCCTCACACTCAATGCACGTTAGATTCACTTTACCGGAAATCAATTTCGAATCTCCCAACACATGGATACTCTGCCTACGCTATCCGGCCCAGAGCACTACACACTGGGACGTCTGTGTCCCTTGCTCTCCAGATACGAACTTAGCCTACGCTCTCCGACACAGAGCATTCTCTGCAAGGACCTCTGTCCTACACTGCTCTCTAGGTAAGAGCCCAGATACGAACTGCCAAAATCTCAGACAAGACTTGCTCTTCTCAAATCACTGCTTTTCCCCAATGTAAACCCCCTTTTGGAGCTTCTCCATTGGACGCATTCCACATTGCTTTCTTGATTCGTGGCATGTTCCTTATTTGCTCATCATTCACATACATCGCTGACGGATGAACACGCCTCTCGGCAATATTCTCTTTCTCACTCCACCACCTGCACCTGATCACCTGTCAATTCTCATTTTAACAAAGAAAGAATGTCACTTTGGAAATTCCAGTACACAGCCCGTACAATACATAAAATATTAAGAGAAAGAAATAACATAAATTCCAATCTGTAGCAGATGTTGTCTCAGAACCTGACAGTGAACTTGGAATCTTTTCCAGGAGAGGCTCAACATGCTTTAGGGGGGGAGTCCCCTAAGTACCCCTTTGGCTACAATCTTGAATTTGTCCCAACTCGTAGATAATTGCGTCTTGGAAGTATGCTTTCAACGAAATATTTATATTTTATTGGATAAATATTTTCATTTTCAGTGTTAGAAAACGTTAAAAATTCATAAATCCAAAATATTATAACTTAGAAGATTTTGGCTGTTCAAAAATTACATTTTTATTATTTTATTTGTTAGCGCATTGAGAAAGCTTTTCTAAATATAAGAACCATTAGGAGTAAAAAAATTGAAATTTCGCAACTTTTACAAAAAAAAAAGTTCTTTTAACTTCATTAACAACTAATATGATAGAGAACAGCATTTTAAATATATTTGCAACTGGAAATATATCTCAAAAGCAAACGATTTAGGATCTATTAAAAGAGAAAATACACATTGCATATTGTATTTCATTCAATTATCAAATGTTGCTTAATGAAATAATTAATTTGTATTAATTTAACGTGACTGATTAAATAACCGGCATTAATTTGAATTATGTTTATTTGAAGGATAATCATTCTACACATCTCTTCATACTGATGTGTAACCTTTTCTGGTCTTTGTGGATGCATGTTACACAAAGCATTCTTGATTAAATTCTAGGCTATGATAAAAAGTTTATTAAATCCATTAAGATTTTTAAAGTCACGAGATTTTAAGAACTTCAACTTTTCATTATTTAAGAAACGTGTTACAAAATATATAAAAATAATAACGTTTGATATGTTTCGATTCCATTTCTGTTAGTATTAAAAAAAATGTTATTTTTATTACTTTCTTCTATCTTTACAAGAAAAAAGTATTGGATTCGTGAAAATTTTTCGAATTTCGGTTTTCAACAGATTTACACGTTTTAAAGAATCAGAAAACTCAAAAAACATATTTTTACATAATGTCTGTCTGTGATTCTGTTCGATTGTCTGTCCGTTTGTCTGTATGATACATAAATTTTGTTGCGTTTTATCTCAAGAACTAATGCACAGAATCTAATAAAAATTTGTATTCAATTAGTTCCTGATATAAATTGGTACTGAGCAGGTTTGGTATAAATCTGGTATAAGCAGCAAGTGGCGCTGCTATGCTGCCTTTTGTCGATTTCCTCAATAATTCTATCTCCAGAATTAATGCACGGAATTTCATCAAACTTCAGATTCAGTTATTCCTTGACATTAATTGTTTTTTTATTTATTGATTTATTTATTGAACAACATACATCTGACTTGTGTGCTCAACATTAAAGCCTGCTTATAAATCATCATCAATATACAGGGACGAGATAGCACAAGGAATTTTTACATCACACGAAAAATACAACCAGAAGCTCCACACAAAGAGTGCGTGGAATGGAGCCAGCGGTATTCGAATCCACAACCTCCTATGCTCTCAAGCGATTAGCGGAGTGGTGTCTTAACTTTTCGGCCACGGAGGCCCTACAAGAAATTGATGTTTGTTTACGTTTTAGTGTAAAATCGCTCGATGTTGGCACTCCTATGCAGCATTATTTAAGATTTACCCAATCGCTCAATCAGCAGAATTTCATTAAACTTCAGATTAGGCTAGTGCTTGATATGAAACGTCGTTTTTTTTTTATATTTTGCTATAAATCCCTCAACGAGTACCGCTGCTATGCTTCATTTTTTTAAAGATTTCCGCAAAAGCTCTATCTCAAGAACGAGTGCACAGATTTCCATCAAACTTCAGATTTGATTAGTCTTCACATGGTTTGATACTGTTATTTTTCTTTTGCATAACATATTTGACATCGACTGTCAGAAAAAATGGTTAGTTGCTTCTGAAATTGAAAATATCATCAAAAATAAAAATAAAAAGAATATTGCCCAGTTAAACTGATGGCATTGAGCTCACAGGCTAAGCATACTAATTGTACATTACAGACTTGTATTTTCGCTAATTCCGTTCGAAAAAAAAAAATTAAAAAAGGGAAACAGCTCTTCCCTTTCTCCTTTTTTATACTTAATCATTGAACTTCCTAAACTATCAAGTACATGCTTTATCATATTAAAAAATCTATATCCAAAATTCAGAGCAAATCGGATAATTCTTAATAAAAACCCATTTAGCATTTATATAATTTAAGAGGAGTTATTCTCCTCTTTTATACTTAACCATTAAACTTCCAAAACTATTCAGAGATTTGAACGAAATCTGACAATTCTGACTGAAAAATCCATTTATGCAAGTTAAGGGGGGGAGCATTAGAACCCCCGTTCCCCCTGTTTATACTTATTCAATGAACACCTAATAACAGCCACGGACTCGCCTCATCCGAATGATCCTATATCTAAATTTTGAACGAAAATCGTTAATTCTGCATGAAAATCCCGTTTATATCAATTAAGGGGGGGGGGGGGCATGAGCCCCCCGTTCCCCCTGTTTATACTTATTCAATGAACACATAATAACAGTCACGTAATCGCCTCATCAGAATGATCCTATATCTAAATTTTGGACAAAAACTGTTAATTCTGCATGAAAAACCCATTTATATCCATTAAGGGGAGGGGCATGGGCCCCCGTTCCCCCTGTTTATACTTATTCAATGAACATCTAATAACAGCCACGGTATCGCCTCATCCGAATGATCTTATATCTAAATTTTGAACGAAAACCGTTAATTCTGCATGAAAATCCCGTTTATATCAATTAAGGGGGGGCATGAGCCCCCCGTTCCCCCTGTTTATACTTATTCAATGAACACATAATAACAGTCACGGAATCGCCTCATCAGAATGATCCTATATCTAAATTTTGGACAAAAACTGTTAATTCTGCATGAAAAACCCATTTATATCCATTAAGGGGAGGGGCATGAGCCCCCCGTTCCCCCTCTTATACATATCGAATGAACTCCAAAAACTAATCAGGGAAGCGCCTTATCAGGATATACCTATATACAAAATTTCAAGTGGATCCGATATTTTTATCATGAGTTATCGCGTTACGTACGAACATACATACAGAACGGACGGGCACATAAGCTCTCAGGCTATGATAGCCTGTGAGCTAACAAACAAAATTGAAAAATTTGAAAAATATCGCATTAGATTTGTTGACTTTAGATATCCATGCAAAAATTTTTAATTTATTAAAGATATGTCTAGAAATGATAAGAGAAATAAAAATTTGTAATGAACGCTTCCAATCTTTTACATTACTTTGCAAAAGTTGTCAGTAAGCTCTTAAGAAGCATTTTTATGATGTAAATTAATTACTGTATACACCGTAAATATTATTAAAATATAAAAGTGGCATTTTTAACTATGTAAAAAATATAAAAAAGGTATTTTGTGAATAGCTTATTAAATGGCACGTGGAACATAAAAAGGTTAATTATAAGCTAAAAAATAGAGCTAAAAGATTATAGTGCTTAATGATTATAAACCTAAAAGGTTGTGGTGCTGGAAGGTTTTAAAATAGCATTTTTTAAACATTGCGGATATGTACATATATGACTGTAGTTTTTTTTTACAAAATGTGTTTTGTATACTTTGATACACAATTTCTAAAATTTTATTTTAGGTAAACAGTTGAAACTTTCCAAAATTGAGTAACTAACTTGTTTCTTTAAAAAATACAGTAAAACCCCGGTTATCCGAAAAGTACGGGATCAAAGCATTTTCGGTTAACCGAGGTTCCATAGAAATTTACAAATAACTGGGGTTCCATAGGAATTTTGGAATAACCGGAGGGCACTGCTATATGTTGAAGTACAAGAAGTGAAACAGCATTAGATGTGTTGATATTCGAAATGTGGCGTGATACAGCCGCATTGGAACGATGCAAAGTTTCAACTTTGCATAGTTTCAATGCTGCTCTCAAACTAAAGAAAATCGCAATATGTATTCTAATAAAGACAAAAAAAAAAATGTCGTACGTGTCTATCTAATAAAGTACCCCAAATAATGCAAAGGACCAGATAACGAAGTTGACTATTTCAACCAGCGTTCAATAGCATAATTTCTAGACTTTCAAAGCTTTGATTTTTACTTATTTTGCTTCTATTTTTTCAAACTAATAAGTATCGAAACAATTTTTGAGTGTATTAAAAAATGATTTGGAAATGTTTTGATCTAAAACTTACAAATAAAATAGTAACCATAAATAAAAATATGTTGGAAGGTGTGATTTGATATCGGTAAAAATAGTGATGACAATAAAATTTTTCACACTTAAAAATGACTTTAAGGAATTTTAAGGTCTTTCGGTTAAGCCGATTTTCGGATAAGCGGGATTCGGATAACCGGTTTCTATTGTATGTAACATTAAATGCCTGAGTATTTTTTTTTCTTAATAATGAAAAATATGTTCTTAAAATTGTTGAAATTTTCCAAGTTTTTCTGCAAAAAATTTTTTATTTTATTTCTTTTAAGCCAAAATGAAAATCGCTTCTTAAATAGTCGGTTTTCTAACACTACAACAAATTTTAAGGTGATATATATAACAGTCTTTTAGAAAAGCGTAGCAAACAGACATAGAATTCAAAAAATATATAAATAAAGAATACTGCCCAGTTAAACTGATGGCATTGAGCTCACAGGCTACAAATACTAATTGTACATTAAAGCCTTATATTTTCAAGGGTTAATTCCGTTCGAAAAAAAATTAAGAAGGGGAAACAGCTCTCCCCTTCCCTCTTTTTTTATACTTAATCATTGAACCTCCTATACTATCAAAGACATGCTTTATCATATAAAAAATCTATATCCAAAATTCGGAGCAAATGAGATAATTCTTAATAAAAACCCATTTAGCATTTGTATAATTTAAAAGGAGTTATCCCCCTCTTTTATACTTAACCATTAAACTTCCAAAACTATTCAGAGATTTGAACGAAATCTGAAAATTCTGCTTGAAAAACCCATTTATATAAATTAAGGGGGGGGGGGGCATTAGAACCCCTGTTCCCCCTATTTATACTTATTCAATGAACACCTAATAACAGTCACGGAATCGCCTCATCAGAATTATCCTAATCTAAATTTTGAACGAAAACTTAATTCTGCATGAAAATCCCATTTATATCAACTAAGGGGAGGGGCATGAGCCCCCCGTTCCCCCTCTTATACATATCGAATGAACTCCAAAAACTAATCAGGGAAGCGCCTTATCAGGATATACCTACATACAAAATTTCAAGTGGATCGGATATTTTTATCACGAGTTATCGCGTTACGCACGAAAGAACATACAGAACGGACGGGCACATAAGCTCTCAGGCTATGATAGCCTGTGAGCTAAAAAGTTAACTATTTCTTGAAAACTAATTTGTGCATGAAATTAATTTCATTTGATTTATATATGGGAAATAATGTGTATATTTATTGCATTAAAAATTTTCATTTCTATTTTTAAATAAAATTCATGATGTTAAATAACTCGCAAAAATTGCTTCGCTTTAAATGTCGAGATGTTCCATATGCCCTTAAGAACAAACTTGAACACGTCGCTTTAAAAATATATTTTTTTTTTAAATGAAAAAAGCACATTTCGTTTTTTAAGTGCATTTGTAATTATGTATAGTCATCGTTCAGTTCGTCCATCTGTAAACATAAAACAACGCAAAAATTAACCAACCGAATCGTTTGAAATTTAAAATGTATAATTATTGCATAATTTTGTCGAGTCATTTAAAATTTTATGAAAATCGGATGTACATGTCAATTACAGAAAGAATCAAAAGCACTCCGATACATTGGTCAAAGGGGGGGGGGGAGTTCCAAGTGCAGAATAATGTTACTCTTTTTCGAGTTTAATAAAGTTCATATGCATACATGAAATATATATTAAACTACACATTCTGTACAATCTGTGGTGAAAGAATATTTGTTATTGATTTACAGAGCAAAAGAATATTATTCTATTACATGATGGTATAGGGAAAAACATCGTTTGGGGTGCCTTTTAGTTATATAAAAGTATTTCAAATTTTATGTAACTGATATACGTTACTGTGGTTTTCTATAAGTTAATTCATGTATAATAGAAAGCAGATAGTATTTACAAGGACACATAAAAGATTTCGAATACTGTACACTGTAAAAAATATCTGTTAATATACACAAACTTTTCCCTAAAAATTACGAAATAGTTTCATTTTTCCGAAAAAAAGGAAGAATTTCCGTATTTGACATTTTGGAGTCACTAATCCCGTTAAATAACGGAAGTGTTCTGTTATTTTTGTCAATTTTCCGAAAACAGTAGAGTTTAGTGGTGCCATCTACCAGGAAAATAAAAAACCTTTCACTGCGTTGATGTTTTTTAAACAATTTGCTAGACTATTTCTCTATTTCATTCTGTTTTAATAATAAAAAGCTAATGTATTTTCAAAATATCAAGAAAATAATAATTAAAAAAATAAAAAAAATTATTAATTCTTTTTAAGTTTGAAATAGCTGAAAGGGAAAGTTGATTGTGATTTTAAAATAATTTTTAATTTATTTTTATCATATATATATATAAAGTGCGTTGGATATTTTGAAAAAAGTGGGAAAAATTCTTCTTTTAATTTTAATATATATATTTAATTTATTCAAATTTAGAAGTTTGCACATAAAATTAAAAATATATCGAAATATATTACCGAAATTCTTATAATTTTGGCGATTACATAAGTTATAAAAATCAATAACTGAAATTTATTTTATAGCCCTTTGTAATTATCTTTATTGGGTTTACCTTAGATCGTCATAAAATAATTTGTTAAAATGCAAGTTTTTTTTCTTTCTTTTAGTATGTTAGTATTTTTTAAAATAAATAAATAAATATCAATAATATTACAACACAATTTTAAAACTTTTCCAAAAAAAGAAGGAAACAAAACTCTTAATAAATTCTTTCATGCATGTAATATTTTAAAGACTAATTTTTATACATATAAAGCTGAAATTAATAAGCTAAATATTCGAAGTTATGGAAAGAAAATCGAAACTATGAAAGAAATTATGGAAATTAAGAAAGGTAATTTTGGGGATTACATATGTTATAAAAAATCAATAACTGATTTTTTTATATATATATAACCCATTGTAATTATCTTTATTGAGTTTACATTCGATCGTCATAAAATAATTTTTTAAAATGCAAGTTTTTTTTTTCTTTCTTTTAGCATGTTAGTATTTTTTTTTTAAATAAATAAATAAATATCAATAATATTACAATAGAATTTTAAAACTTTTCCAAAAAGAAGGAAACAAAACTCTTAATAAATTCTTTCATGCATGTAATATTTTAAAGACTAATTTTTATATACATAAAGCCAAAATTAATAAGCTAAATATTCGAAATTATGCAAAAGAAAATCTGTAAAACATTTAGAATTATCCATTCAATAGAAAAATATTATCTCTGAAAAAAAAAAAAAAAAAAAAAAAAAATTATGCGTTCAAAATCTTATCTTTACTTTACGAAATGTATCCGAAATAACTAAAGATATTTGAAAGGGCCGTTTGAATAATTCTGTTGTAATGGTATTACACTGCAAGCTACGACACAAGAGGCCCCGGGTTCGAACCCCATGCAAGGTATGTAACATTTCTTCACTATTGTTTAAAGTAATTGTGTATAAAGTGACCCTGATATTAACGTGTCTTTGAAAAGTAAAGAATAAAAATCACAAAGATGTTAGTTAGTCCTTGAAAAATTCTTTTAACTTTTCAAACAAAAATTTTTACATAAGGAAAAAATTAAAAAAAACGGAAATATTTTGTGAACAAACGGAGCTATTCCTGGAATTTGCGGAAATTTTTTTCCGTTAAAAAACGGAAGTAGTACTGGCGTCTAGATTACCAGTACTATTTCCGTTTTTTAACGGAAATTTTTTTTACAGTGTACTGTATAAGAATTACTGTATATTTTAAAAACTCTGTTATAATACGAACGCACCTCATTTGATACGTTTGACGTGCAGTTTCCGAATTGTTCTTTTTTTAATTATTCACACATATATTATAATATTTCATTCAAATCACATGTGCTATTTAACAACCTCCTAAAAGTTAGCCCCCCCTTGACGGAAAATAAAAAAGTGACATATGCATTTCGTTTGATCATCGTTTGATCAGATTTGATCAACAATTTTCATCGTTTGATCAACATTATTTTATGAGTTATGATTAAAAATAACCAGGGGGGGATAACTTTTAGGATTTTTCAAACTGCTCAAAATAAAAAAAAAATTAGCGATTCTTATCAGAAATCGATCGTAGAGATTTGATCAACTATTTTTAGCGTTTGATCAAACCCGGAAGTGCCCCCAAAATCGATATTTTTAATTCCAGACACCTAAAAGTTAGCCCCCCCATGACGGATAATCGAGACAAAAATGGTGTCATCTAACGTAAAATTACCTCTAGAGATTTGATCAACCATTTTTAGCGTTTGATCAAACACGGAAGTGCCCCCAAAATCGATATTTTTAACTTCAGACCCCTAAAAGTTAGCCCACCCATGACGGAATTTCGAGGCAAAAACGGTGTCATCTGACGTAAAATTACCTCTAGAGATTTGATCAACCATTTTTAACATTTGATCAAACCCGGAAATGCCCCCAAAATCGATATTTTTAGTAATTGACCCCTAAGGGGTTTAGCTCCCCCACCACCTCCATGATGGAATTTCGAGACAAAAATGGTGCCATCTAACGGGAAATCATCTGTAGAGATTTGATCAACCATTTTTAGCATTTGATCAAACCCGGAAGTGCCCCCAAAATCGATATTTTTAGTAATAAACCCCTAAAATTTAGCTCCCCCCACCTCCATAATGGAATTTAGAAACAAAAATGGTGTCATCTAACGTACTATTACCTATAGAGATTTGATCAACCATTTTTAGCGTTTGATCAAACACGGAAGTGCCCCCAAAATCGATATTTTTAAGTCCAGACCCCTAAAAGTTAGTCCCCCCATGACGGAATTTCGAGACAAAAATGGTGTCATCTAACGTAAAATTACCTCTAGAGATATGATCAACCATTTTTAGCATTTGATCAAACCCGGAAGTGCCCCCAAAATCGATATTTTTAGTAATAAACCCCTAAAATTTAGCCCTACCCCACCTCCATGATGAAATTTAGAAACAAAAATGGTGCCATCTAACGCACAATTACCTCTAGAGATTTTATCACCATTTTTAGCGTTTGATCAAACCCGGAAGTGCCCCCAAAATCGATATTTTTAACTACAGACCCCTAAAAGTTAGTTCCCCCATGACGGAATTTCGACACAAAAACGGTGTCATCTAACCGAAAATTGCCTCTGGAGATTTGATCAACCATTTTTAGCATTTGATCAAAGCCGGAAGTGCCCCCAATATCGATATTTTTAACTCCAGACCCCTAAAAGTTAGCCCCCCCCCATGACGGATTTTCGAGACAAAAACGGTGTCATCTAATGTAAAATTACCTCTAGAGAATGGAAATACTTACTCGGAAATGCCCCCAATATCGATATCTTTAGCAATATACCCCTGAGGGTTTTAGCCCTCCCCCCCCCAACCTCCATGACTGAATTTCGAGACAAAAATGGTGCCATCTAACGTATAATCATCTGCAGAGATTTGATTAAACCCGGAAGTGCCCTCAGAATCAATATTTTTAGCATTAGACCTATAAATTATCTCCTCCATGATATTCGAGACAAAAAATTAACATGAAACTAACATGAAATTATCGATATGTATATATATGTAGAGAGAGAGAGAGACATACACTAGAGTACCCTCTTGCCTTGCCCGGGATGAGTGACCCTTAAGGGTGTATTCGAAAAAACGCTTTTTCAACCTTCAACAGCTCGAAATTTTCCGATACAATTTCAGACGCATTTTTAAAAGTAGAAAAATGAAACTTGCTGAGGGGATTCTTCAAGGGACGCATGAGGTGCCGTGTGATGTCATTTTATGCTCAATTCATTAGAATTTGATTTATGAACAATTACCTTCTCCGTATGACCCTTTTTTTCGGACGCAGATCTCCCGCTTCGGGAAAATCCAGTTCAAAATGCCATTTTTGATTGCTTTTTTTGCAATATTTTTTGCATTTATCAAAGAATCGACAATCACGGCACCTTGTGTCCTTTCGAAATAACAGATTTTGATAGTTTGGTGCATTTGAGAGCAAAAATGAATTTAAAAATAAATCGGAAAGCAAGCGGTTTGAATCGAAATACTCTTAAATGAACTTTAATCTTGTATGACTTTATATGTTTAACTCCGCTTTGTCTGAATTTATAGTTTTGAATGTAAAAATCGCAAAAATGATATTAAAGTACATGCTATTCTGCGTTTCATTTTTATAGTCCATGTGTATCGAAAAAAAGCGAAACAGTGAGAAAGCATGTTTTTTCAAATTATTCAATTAGTTTTCCAAATGTTAACAAATTTGCGTTTATTGTTTGTTCAGAAAAGCATTTCTTTTTTCTTTTCAAAAATCGATCATTTTATAAAACAAAGTTCTGAATCTACTTTTTTTCGTTTACATATTCTGAATAAATCTCCCAAAGTAAACTGTGATGTGTAAATTTAATATCTCAAAACGCTACATTGTTATAAATTTGGTACCTTACAAAAGGATGCTAATCTAAAAATTATATATCTTTTTTTATTATAAAATTAAATGACTGTAAATGATTATAAAATTATTTAATTCATAAATATGGAATACTCCAATATGTGGCATTTCTATTTTGTCGTAATGTATATCCATACATTATCCGCTGTTTCGAAAGCTTTTTCCGAAGTACAGCCGTCTCTCATTAATTCGAACTCGTCGGGACCACAAGAAATGTTCGAATTAGCCGAAGTTCGAATTATGGAAAACATGCTTAATATGGTACTATTTCAAAGGAATTAATGTTATAGTGTTTTTTAAACTTATTTCGTCTGTTATCATTAGAATATGACTTAATATTAAATTAGAATGTATAAATACATAAACTAATTAAAAGATTAGAAACAAGCACGAAGGAAGAAAAATTTATAGCGTCACTGATGGACAGACGGGGCTCTAAGTAAGTGGATATCAAAGGCATTGTATTATATGTATACTCGTTCGGCACAATTTTCACAAAAATCAAACAAAGAAAGTTATTCAAATGATCTGAAATTCGTGAAAAAGAAAAGAAAAATGAAAAATCGGAATTCTCGTTAGTTCGAATTAAACGTAGTCAAGAGAAAATGAAATCGAATTAATCAAAATTTTTAACGTTATTCTGTCTTTGAAAGTTTCGGGACTTCATGTTTAGTTCGAATTAAGCGAAGATTCGAATTATCCGATTTCGAATTAACGAGAGTCGACTGTATGTTTGAAATGATATTTTCGTTTACCGTCAAAGAAAAGTGAAATAAAGTTGTCCATCTGTTTTGTTGAGAAGAAATTCTGCCAATGCTCTCTCTTCTCCTGCCCCCTCCCTCACCGGGCTCGGCAAGTGCACGATGATACATTATTATTGAATGTATTATGTAACAAGAAGCTAATTATCAATTATTTTTATGTAGCAGTTATTTCTTGTAAGTGTTATTTGATACAAACTTATTTCATTTAAAATAATAATATTTTATTCACTCCTCTTCATTTGAATAAAATAATCGTGCAAATAATCAATGTATAACCATATCTGTATGTCACTGCAAACTAAAGAAACAATTGGAAAAAAATAGACATGGATAACTGTATTATTAAGGAAGTTGTGGTTTTACGGTTTAAAAAATAACATATGATATCGTAATGAAAGGGGGGGGGGAGTCCAAAATTCTTTGCCTTTTATTAGCACAACTTCAAATCTATAGTTGCCTTTACGAGATCATCTGAAATAATTTCAAATACAGAAATAAAGAGCACCGCATCGCATCGTAGGTACTCAATCACTAACATAATAATTTTCCGTTTTTGTGGATATCATTTGTTTCCAAAATAAATACATAGGCTTTTTAGAGGCTGCATTCTGCCGGAAATCGCATCTGCTTGTACTCTTAAATTGCATTTCAGTTTGGAGCCCACACCTGCAATTTGTTTGCAATAAATAATTCGGATATTATTATTTATCTTTCGTCGGACAGACGATTTTTCGATGCTTTGGTTTGCCAATGAAAAAATAAACATCTGCTCTACTATAACATATACATTCAGGGAACTTCACGCTTCCGTCAAAATAAGCAGACGATCTATTGACACTAGCCATATTAGAAAACTTTCAATCTCATGTTTTTCATTTAAACAAGATGAATCTTTTGCGGAAAAATAAAATATTCTGTAATTTTGTATCAGTTATTCAAGAAATTAGAAAAAAATATGTACATACACAAGTGGTACTGGGCTCATCCTGTGATAAGTATTCGATTATTTACCAGACATTTCTATTTAAAACATCCAAAACTGCATGCATCTGATGTTAATTGAAAAATCAATCACATTTAAAGAAATACAATTTACCGTTTTGAAATATACTATATGAAATATATAATAATTATTAAACTCAATCTGCAACCTTTTATTTTTACATAGCAATACACTATTTGTGCTGAAAAATGAAAAAAAAATCATCTTCGCAAGAAATTGACTATTCCATGATTAATGAACAAAACATAGGTGCAAACTGCATTCACCAAAATTTAATTGGCAGCGCCAGTCGGGCCCAAGCATATTTTTCATTGGATTTCGATTTTCCAAAACTGTTTACTATAAAATAAACTTTGTGACTTACATTAAACCCTTTTAATGTAAATATCACACTATATTTGCCATTATTTTCCCATAATTCTAAAAATTAAATATGAATTTTGATGAAACATATGAATTGTGATGATATGAAAACTTTTAACATTCCTCCCTCACATGGGACTGATTAGGGGTGTGAGTTAGAGGGAGCTCCCTTCACGTTAGATGACACCATTTTTGTATCGAAATTCCGTCATGGGGGGGGGGCTAACATTTAGGAGTTTGGTGTTAAAAATATCGACTTTGGGGGCCCTTCCGTGTTTGATCAAACGCTAAAAATGGTTGATCAAATCTCTAGAGGTAATTTTAAGTTAGATGACACCATTTTTGTCTCGAAATTCCGTCATGGAGGGGGGGGGGCTAAATTTTAGGGGTCTATTACTAAAAATATCGATTTTGGGGGCACTTCCGGGTTTGATCAAATGTTAAAAATGGTTGATCAAATCTCTACAAATGATTTCAAGTTAGATGGTACCATATTTGTCTCGAAATTCCGTCATGGAGGTGGGGGGGGGCTAAACCCCTTAGGGGTCTATTACTAAAATATCGATTTTGGGGGCATTTCCGGGTTTGATCAAATGCTAAAAATGGTTGATCAAATCTCTAGAGGTAATTTTACGTTAGATGACAACGTTTTTGTCTCGAAATTCCGTCATGGGGGGGGCTAACTTTTAGGGGTCTGGAGTAAAAAATATCGATTTTGGGGGCACTTCCGGGTTTGATCAAATGCTAAAAATGGTTGATCAAATCTCTAGAGGTAATTTTACGTTAGATGACACCATTTTTGTCTCGAAATTCCATCTTGGAGGTGGGGGGGGTGCTCAATTTTAGGGGTCCATTAATAAAAATATCGATTTTTGGGGCACTTGCGGGCTTGATCAAATGCTAAAAATGGTTGATCAAAACTCCAGAGGCAATTTTACGTTAGAAGACACCGTTTTTGTCCCGAAATTCCGTCATGGGGGGGGCTAACTTTTAGGGGTCTGGAGTTAAAAATATAGATTTTGGGGCACTTCCGGGTTTGATCAAACGCTAAAAATGGTAGATCAAATCTCTAGAGGTAATAGTACGTTAGATGACACCATTTTTGTTTCGTAATTCCACCATGGAAGTGGTGGGGGAGCTAAACCCCTTAGGGGTCTATTACTAAAAATATCGATTTTGGGGGCATTTCCGGGTTTGATCAAATGCTAAAAATGGTTGATCAAATCTCTAGAGGTAATTTTACGTTAGATGACACCGTTTTTGTCTCGAAATTCCGTCATGGGGGGGGCTAACTTTTAGGGGTCTGGAGTTAAAAATATCGATTTTGGGGGCACTTCCGGGTTTGATCAAACGCTAAAAATGGTTGATCAAATCTCTAGAGGTAATAGTACGTTAGATGACACCATTTTTGTTTCGTAATTCCATCATGGAGGTGGGGGGGACTAAATTTTAGGGGTTTATTACTAAAAATATCGATTTTGGGGGCACTTCCGAGTTTGATCAAATGCTAAAAATGATTTATCAAATCTCTACAGATGATTTCACGTTAGATGGCACCATTTTTGTCTCGAAATTCCATGATGGATGTGGTGGGGGAGCTAAACCCCTTCGGGGTCTATTACTAAAAATATCGATTTTGGGGGCATTTCCGGGTTTGATCAAATTCTAAAAATGGTTGATCAAATCTCTAGAGGTGATTTTACGTTAGATGACACCGTTTTTGTCTCGAAATTCCGTCATGGGGGGGCTAACTTTTAGGGGTCTGGAGTTAAAAATATCGATTTTGGGGGCACTTCCGGGTTTGATCAAACGCTAAAAATGGTTGATCAAATCTCTAGAGGTAATTTTACGTTAGATGGCACCATTTTTGTCTCGAAATTCCGTCATGGGGGGGCTAACTTTTAGGTGTCTGGAATTAAAAATATCGATTTTGGGGGCACTTCCGGGTTTGATCAAACGCTAAAAATAGTTGATCAAATCTCTACAATCGATTTCTTATAAGAATCGCTAATTTTTTTTCAATTTTGAGCATTTTTAAAAATCCTAAAAGTTAGCCCCCCCCTGGTTATTTTTAATCATAACTCATAAAATAATGTTGATCAAACAATGAAAATTGTTGATCAAATCTGATCAAACGATGATCAAACGAAATGCATATGTCACTTTTTCATTTTCCGTCAAGGGGGGGCTAACTTTTAGGCGGTTATTTAACAACCCTTCGAGAAGTGCCTTTTAGACTTCTTTCAATTTTTGGTAACCTAGTTCTTTGGGATATTTCGCTTTGTTTAAATGCTGAAAATATGTGATAAAGCAAAAATTTTTATATAAAAAAACTGGCGTTAAAATAGAAAAATTTTTGCACTCCCCAATATATGCAGTACATCGCGAAAAGATTACTAAATTGTCACTTGGTTTCTGGTAATCTAACGCAATGCATTAAACGCCAGGAGTCTCTACTTAGAACTGCGTTGATTAGAAGGACATAAAGCTGAGAATTATTAATTTCCATACCTAATCATCCGCGCATATGTTCCGCTTGATATCCCCTTGGCCTCATTGATGACCTTACAAAGACATTGAGAATGTTACTTGATTAAATTGTAGTATTCAATTTAAGGTAAATGAATGGCTGTGTTCTGCTTTAGCATCACATTTCTGAATCCGTGAGAATCTAATTATAAATTAATGATAATCTTATGACTGATAACCGAGCTTAGATTATGTATTTGCAAGTTATAGTTTATCCTCCGGTTATATATTGGTTTACGATGCATCGTATATTAAGGAGGTAAGAATATTTTATAAAATCATTTTGAATTTGGTCTTATCAAGCAAAATTAAGCAGTTGATTAATGCTGTTGAATTAGTTGTCAAAATGTCAGTGAAGACTTACTCTGGAAATGTGAAAAGTGTTTGGTTTCCGTCTATTAGTCTTTCTGACTGTTCCACAATAACTGCTGCAAAAAGCATTGAATTACCTTGAAATCAAACGGACATGTTGGTGAGATATTCGGAATCAGCTGTATATTTTTTGTTATATTTGGTTTATTTCAAATATCATTTTTTTTTTAAATGAAAAAAACACACTTCTTTTTTTCTTTCTTTTTTTTCGTTCACACATATATTGTAATATTTCATTCAATTCTCAGGTGCTATTTAACAACTTTACGATGAGCGTCTTTTAGACTTCTTTTAATTTTTCGGTAACCTAGTTTATTGAGATATTCTGCTTTATTTGAATGTTGAAAGTACAGTGCAACCTTAATTATCCGAGCTAATTCGGTCACTTGTACTTTGAATATCGAAAATCTCGGTTAATCGAAATTATGTATAGAAACTCACTCTGATCGTGAATTTAAAATCTCTTAGAATAAATGACAATAAAATGTTTTTTAAATTAAAAAAAAACATATATAAAGCTATGTTTCACATTTCAACATGTTTAAAAAGAAAACTAACTACTAATAAAGTAAATTTTAAAAGCGAATTATTAATTTTTTTAATTAAGTTAAATATTGAAAGATGTATTTTCTAAAACGAAACAAATCTGATGATTTTCTTTTTAATTTAATTACATTAATTTAATAAAAGGGCTCAGGGCTTGAAAACCTTTTTTAAAAAAATCAATTTTTTATGATCTATTTTGATTATTCAATTAATTCTGAACTCAGTGCAAAAAACCGCATAAAAGTATTTGCATTTTTAACGGAGTTATAAGAATTTATGTATCAACACTTTCAAAGCCGCACTTATATGATTTAAACTTTAAGTCGCGTTTTCTCAAAACTTGATTTTTGACGACTATCTGTAAGATTTTAAAAAACTATTTGATGGAATGGGTATTTTTAAAGAAAAACAAATTGCATTTTTAGGGGGATTTTTAACTTTAAAATTTGAAAGGTTTTTTTAATTAATGCGTTTTTTTTTTCTTAGTGATAGTTATGTCCTTAATTCATTCTATAGAGTAAAGTTTCCGGATCATTTTAAAGCAAAAATTAGATTCTTATGTCAATTCAACGCTAAGATATCTTGCGGGTGGTGATATAACACATATATTTTTTTTCGAAAATTGTGTTATATAAATTTTGTTATACTTTTTATTATATTACATTGAAGTACTTTATTTTATAATTTTATAAGACTTCAAACAAACCTTAAAAATATCAGAAAGTTTAAATCAATTACATTGAATACTTCTGTTTTCATATGGACTCGAAGCAAGAGCTCTGTTTACATGTTTTTCCGTATCGATCAAACCCTGAGCCCCCTTAAATTTCTATTATTTTGTAAAAGAAGTCTATAACCTTTCATTGAAAACAAAAAAAAAAAACGTTTTTCTGTGAGTGGCTGTTCGATCGTACGAATTTTAGAGTAATAGAAAATATATCGGCGTAACATTACTTCTTTACTTCAAATACTTTACAGAAAGTTATTGCTTGAACAACTTCATTATAGTTGTGAAAACACTCTTCACGAAGACATTCTGGCACCAGCAGCCGCTCATTTTCAGAACATTCTTTTATTTATTTATTTTTCTTTCTTGTGCAAACTAAACGCTCATTGGTTATTTTTACGATCTTTTTTATTAATGTTCTTTTTGTACCTTTCAGATTTCGCTGTAGTCAAATTAAGAATAATGATCAAGAAACATGTAATATCTGTGCGCGCGTGTGTAAATAATCAACTTTTCTTTTTTGTGTGTTTACGTTTTGTCTCTTATTTTTGATGTGGATTTTTTGTCTTTGAAGACGGCCAAGAATTAAGATTCGGACCACCGTGCATCCCTCAAGAAAGGTAGGAAATTTTTATATTATTATTTTAAGAATATTTTTCTACTGAAATATCGAATTTTGAAATTAACATGGCATCCCTGTCGCGGGATGTACGGTGGTAATATATTTTGAAACAATTAAGAATTTGAATCTTGAAATTAACTAATTAAGTAGAGAAAAAGAAAAAAATGGCTGAGAATTTAGAAACACTTAAAAAAAGAAGAACTATTTTTCGATCGGCTGTTACGAAAATTCTAAATAAAATCGAAACTTCCATAAAATCAGACGATGTGTCTATCGAAGAACTGCAAGAACATGTTGAAACATTGACCGACAAATTTAAGTCACTTAAGACAACAGATAATTCAATTGAATTATTAGTCAATCCCGATGATTTAGAGAAAGAATTAGAAGCCGCTGAAAAGTATAGCGAAAATGTAATATTATGGAAGTCACGCGCAAATCAGAAAATTAGAGAATTAAATGCCGGATTTTTAAATTTAAAATCAAAACAAGAAAGTAACAAAGAACAATTTTCAGACAATGCATTTAATGAAAAAATGGATAATTCTGTAAAAGTTAAGTTACCGAAATTGCATATACCAATATTTGATGGAAATATAAATGAATGGCTTTCCTTTTGGAGCAGTTTTGAATCGGCCATTCATGATAATAAGTCGTTAAACAAAGTTGATAAATTTAATTATTTAAGATCGCAATTAAGATCGACCGCTTTAAACACAATAGAAGGTTTTCCTGTTTCCGAAAAATATTACGATGCGGCTATAGAATTGCTGAAAAGTAGGTTTGCTAATAAACAATTATTAATACACAATCATATTAGTAATCTTTTAGCTATCAAGCCATTGAGAACTTCGAATGATATATATGCTTTCCGACAATATTTTGATAAATTATCAGTAGAACTGAGAAGTTTGCAAAGCTTAGGAACAGATTTAAATAGCATTTCAAGTGTATTATGTACAACCATTTTGAAAACAATTCCGAAAGATTTGTTAATAGAACTTAACAAGTCCGATAATGAAAAAGGATTTTATGAAATTGAAGAATTGATGAATTTTTTATCTACTTGTTTAAAAGCAAGCGAAAAGGCTAATTTAGTAATAAACCCAATGAACGAAGATAGAAAATTTTTTATTCCTCCTGAAAAGAAAAACTTTAATTCGTTTCGAAATAACAATAAACAAAAAAATTATCCCACAGCTAGTGATTTAGTGTCAACGAACAAAAAAGAGAATTTAAACGTAATAAACTGCGTTTTTTGTGAATCATTTCATCACTCATCGGTTGATTGCGATAGAACTAATGAGTTATCTATTGATGAAATTAAGAACATTCCAATGAAAAAGGGAGCATGTTTTAAGTGCCTAGAAATGAAAAAACATTTATCGCGTTTTTGCAACAAAAAATATAAAATGCCGGATTTGCAAGGGGAGTCATAACACATTGTTTTGTTATAGAAACGTAAAGAAAGAAAAATCTAAACAACAGACCGAAGTGTCGGATACTGCCCTTTTTGCGAATGAAAACTTGCAGAAAGAAGTTTATTTACAAACTTTATATGTTTATGTAAGAAATAATGGTTGTGAATATATAGTACGCGCATTGTTAGATACGGCGTCTTCTAAGTCGTATATTTCAAAGTTCGTAGCCAATAAGATGGAATTAAAAAGTTTAAGAAAGGTCAGAATTACTCACGGGTTGTTTGGAGGTACCGAAACAACGGTAGATCATAACTGTTATTCTGTTAATTTAAGGGATTTAAGGGGAGGTAAAAAGATTAAAATTGAGGTAATGGAACAAGAAAAAATTTGTGCTAATGTACCCAAAATTAGAGACATTCGTTGTATTGCGGAATTAAAAGGAAAAATATATTTTTGAGCGATATCTGCCCTGAAGGTAAAAATTGTTTATATGAAAGAAATTTAAATGAAATACATGTACTTTTGGGAGCAGATGTTGTGGGAGAACTGTTTACAGGAAAAATAGAAAATTTATCTTGTGGTTTGGTTGCGATGCAAACAAAACTAGGTTGGACTACTATGGGCAAAATTGGCGGAAATGAAAGGGATAGTTCTCTTTTGGTCCTTTCATTATATGTAAACGATGCCAAAATTACAGATTTGTGGAATTTAGATTCTTTAGGCATAGTAGATCCTGCGGAAAAACAAACTAAGGAAGAAGTCCAGAAATTAGTTTTGGAGCATTTTAAAGAAACCGTAAGACGCGAAACTGATGGTAGGTACAAAGTTTGTCTTCCCTGGTTAAGTGACCATCCTCCCATTCCAAGTAATAAAGATTTAGCGATAAAACGCCTGCAAAATAATATTAAGAATCTCCAAAATTGCGGTTTGTTGAAAGATTACGAAGCAGTTTTAAATGAGTGGGAAACGGAAGGGATTATTGAAAGAGTGAATGGAGAGGAAAAACTTAACACCAAAGTCCATTATCTCCCTCATAGAGCTGTAATAAAACCTAATTCTACGACCAAAATTAGACCGGTATTTGATGGATCAGCACATGTTAAGGGTTCTGTTTCCATAAATGATTGTATAGAGAAGGGACCTAATTTAATTGAACTAATTCCTTCTGTTCTAAATCGATTTAGAGTGGGAAAGATAGGTGTTGTAGCAGATATTCGTAAAGCTTTTTTACAGATATCACTGAATGAAAAGGATAGAGATTATTTACGTTTTTTCTGGTGGAGAGATGGGAATTCAGAAAACCTTGAAATTTATAGACATTGTCGGGTTGTCTTTGGGATTAGTTGTAGCCCCTTCCTTTTGGCCGCTACTCTAACACGTCACTTAGATGAAGCACCAGAGAACATTAAAGATGTTGCTATAAAACTTAAAGAATCTTTCTATGTAGATAACTGTGTAGCTAGTGTAGAATCGTTAGAAGAGTTAGAATATTTTCGCAATGAAGCACGGAAACTCTTAGCTTCGGCACAATTTGATCTTCGTGGTTGGTGTCATAATCGGTGCGAAGAAATTGGATTAGGCTTTAATGAAAAGGATCATTTGAGTGATGCGGCTGAGGATAAGATTCCCTTACTTGGTTTAATGTGGGACACCAAGAATGATACATTATCGTGTGATTTTCGGAATTTTAAATTGGAAAATGAGTGCATCACTAAAAGAACAATTTTGTCCTTAACTCATAAAATATTCGATCCCATCGGTTTCACTTGCCCCGTGACCTTAATTCCAAAATTACTTTTACAGAAATGCTGGAAAATAAAGGCGTCATGGGACTCCAAGCTGCCCGATGAGATAGTTAAGGAATTTAGAAAATGGACTAAGGAAATTAATGATTTGGGAAATCTTGAGATCCCGCGAAGATTGTCTACCTTATCTCTAAAAGAGGGAACTTATCTTTACATATTTTCTGCGACGCTAGTAAATTTTCTTACGCTACATGCATTTATCTAAGAAATGAAGTAGAAAATCGTGTAACTTGTCAATTTATTCAGGTTCGTTCTAGAGTAGCTCCTCTAAAGGACATTTCCATTCCACGCCTTGAGTTATTGGCCTGTTGTATTGGAGCTAGATTGTCTAATAGTATTAAAAACGATTTGAAATTAGAAAATGTTGATACTTTCTATTGGTCAGATTCAATGGACGTGTTATACTGGATAAAACGGGAAGGTCCTTGGGCTACATTTGTAGGAAATAGAGTTAGAGAAATTCGAAAGCTTACCCCCAACACTTCATGGAATTTCGTACCTGGACATATGAATCCAGCAGATTTACCGTCACGCGGTTGTTGTGCAAAATCCCTTATTAAATCTCAGTGGTGGTTAGGGCCATCATGGCTTTTAGAATCAAAGGAAAATTGGCCTAGTACTAATATTTTTCCTAATATGGATATAGTGAATTCTGAAAAAAGAAAAACTATTGTGACCGCTCCTAATGTAGAGAGTGATGAGGCACCATTTTATAATCGCTGTTCTTCTTACAATAAAATTTTGCGAGTTACTGGTTGGATTTTGCGATTTTACCAAAATTCGAAAAGGGGTAGTACCGACAGAATATTCGGTCAATTAACACACAACGAATTAAAAGCGGCAGAAACAGTATTATTAAAACTTGTGCAAAAAAAATTCTTTGTGAATGAACATAATCAAAGACTCAAATGCCTGAATATTTTTACAGATTCGGAAGGAATCATACGCGTAAAAACGAAGATATTTCAACGAGAAGATGAATTTAATTTTAGATTACCTATCTTACTCCCTTCAAATCATTACGTCGTAGAACAGATTATATTTTCGAAACATTTAGAATTCGGTCATTGTGGCGTACCCCTGCTAATGACTGCGTTACGAGAAAATTACTGGGTACTGAAGAGTCGGAAAACAATCAAAAAGGTAATCGGCAAATGTATCATTTGTAAAAGACACTCAGCAAAACCACCTGATGTAGTAGAAAGTGTCTTACCTCTTGATCGTGTCAGAGAAGCCGCGATTTTCGAAATAATAGGAATCGATCTGTGCGGGCCTCTTTATTTGAAAAATCAAAGTAAAGTCTGGATTTTGATAGTCACTTGTGCAGTTTTTAGAGCTGTGCATTTCGAGCTATTGACAGCTCTTTCAACCGAAAGTTTTATCTTAGGACTGAAACTCTTTATTTCTAGACGAGGTCGCCCTGCAATATTATATTCAGATAACGGCACAAATTTTACTGGCTGCCACAATTTATTGAAAAAAATTGACTATGAAAAAGTAAAAGCGGTTACGGCGTTTTCACGTATAGATTGGAAATTTATTCCACCTTCTGCACCTTGGTGGGGTGGATTTTGGGAGAGGCTTGTTGGAATCCTGAAACGAATCTTGAGAAGGATATTGGGCAAGTCGTCTTTAAATTTTGAAGAACTACATACCGTTATCTGCGACTGTGAAAGTATTATAAATGCCCGCCCCTTGACGTATGTTACAGATAATAATGAAGATCTTCAAGTTATAACTCCTTCAATGTTCTTACAGGAAAATACTAAAATAGGTATGCCTGAATTGGAATTTTTAGACCACAAAGAAATGAATAAACGATACCATTATAGAATTAAAATTAGAAACGATTTAAAATCAAGATTTAGAAGCGAATACCTCGGCACATTAAAATGTTCGGTCTTTAGTGGGAAAAAATCAAGATCTTTGTGTGTAGGAGATGTTGTCCTGATATGGACGGAAAATTCTAGCCGAATAAACTGGCCTCTTGGTAGAGTTGTGGAACTTATACCCAGTCAAGATGGCGTTGTGCGCGTAGTAAAGTTGAAGACTGCAACTGGAATGCTAATTCGTCCAATTAAGAAACTTTGTTCTTTGGAGGTGAATGAAATCGCCGATAATCAAAGTGATGCAGTACTGCAGAAGCGTTTGACTACTCGCCATGGTCGAATTGTACGGCCGCCCGAAAGACTCCAACTGCAGTGATTGAGTTCTGTCCCCTAATGAACTCAAGCTCGGGAGTGTGAATACACTCTTCACGAAGACATTCTGGCACCAGCAGCCGCTCATTTTCAGAACATTCTTTTATTTATTTATTTTTCTTTCTTGTGCAAACTAAACGCTCATTGGTTATTTTTACGATCTTTTTTATTAATGTTCTTTTTGTACCTTTCAGATTTCGATGTAGTCAAATTAAGAATAATGATCAAGAAACATGTAATATCTGTGCGCGCGTGTGTAAATAATCAACTTTTCTTTTTTGTGTGTTTACGTTTTGTCTCTTATTTTTGATGTGGATTTTTTGTCTTTGAAGACGGCCAAGAATTAAGATTCGGACCACCGTGCATCCCTCAAGAAAGGTAGGAAATTTTTATATTATTATTTTAAGAATATTTTTCTACTGAAATATCGAATTTTGAAATTAACAATAGTCTTGAATCCACAAGAGCCTGTAATACGGACAGTGAACTAAAAGTGTGCGGTCTTTTATTAAACTCATTCACACACACACGCGCGAAAACAAAGATAACAAAACTCAGTTAACAGAAATCTCGATTAATTAACGCTCGGTTAATCGAGGTTCTACTATATGTGATAAGATACAGCAAAAATTTATGTATGAAAAAACTGATGTTGAAATAAAATGATTTTCAGTGCCCCAATACGTGCAGCCCATCGCGAATGGATTACTGAATTGTCACTCGGTTTCTTGTAATCTAACAGAATGCATTAAACAACAAGAGTTTCTACTTAGAACTGCGTTGATCAAAAGGCCATAAAGCTGAGAATTATTAATTTCCATACCTTATCATCCACGCACATGTTCCGCTTGATATCCCCTTGTCCTCATTGATAACATTACAAAGACATTGAGAATGTTACTTGATTAAACTGTAGTATTCAATTTAAGGTAAATGAATGACTGCGATCTGCTTTAGCATTACATTTCTGAATCCGTGAGAATCTAATTATGAATTAATAATAATCTGATGACTGATAAAGGAGCTTACATTATATATTTGCAAGTTATACTTTATCCTCCGATTATATATTGGTTTACGATGCATCATATATTATTAAGGTAAAAATATTTTTTATAAAATCATTTGGAATTTGGAATTATCAAGCAAAATTAAGCAGTTGATTAATGCTGTTGAATTATTTGCCAAAACGCCTGTGAATACTTACTGTGGAGATGTGAAAAATGTTTGGTTTCCGTCTGTTAGTCTGTCTGTCTGTTCCGCGATAAATGCTGCAAAAAGCATTTGATTAGCTTGATATCAAGTGGACATATTGAGGAGGTATTTGGTTCAATCGTTTGGACACTATAGAATATTTTATTTTACACCATAATGATCTATTATGACAATTCAGAAGATATTCAAATTTTCATTTGTTGAAAGAAATGGCTCATATGATTAATGAATTTAAATCCGACATTATGGATGCTGAAAGTTTTAAATAAAAATTTTAAATTTTGTCAATTCTTTTTTCAGAATTTTTTTTTATTAGGTGTACAACTTGGGATGGAATTTTATACTTGATTCCCAATAATATAAAACATTTTGTTTTATAGATTTACTTATTTTAAATGTACATATTTTTCTTTTTCTTTTTTTTCTTTTAACAATTACCAAGCAACTGTATCTCACATAAAAAAAAATCATAAATTTGAAAGTGTGGGATTTTTTTAAAAAGCCAAATCAACGTTAAAAGGGACGAATTATGGAATGCCTTTGTATCATTGCATGTAGATTGATTTTAACGCGGAAATGAAGATAGGCTATATTTTATTTATTTCATTCAAATATTTTGCTTATAAATTCAAAAGTTCATTATTTTCATGTAGAATAAATTGACATTTTTCTATAAAATTTTCCAGTTTTTCTTTATCGCTTTCAAACATATTACCCATCTCGAAAGGGTTAGTAAAATATCATTCGATTTCTGGTAATCTAATATAATGTATTAGATTACCAGACATTATATTAGTTGTAGTTAAAGATGCAGCAGTAATCTTTACTTACAACGAATGTCTCTAAACGGACATATTCCGGAAAATTTGAAAAAATACAGAATATTCTTCTCATGAGAATATATATGTTTAGCAAAAAAAAAACAATCGGCGGAACCTTGATAGAGCATCCGTTACAAAAATAATGAAAATTTCGTTATTTGGCGGTTTTATCGGTTGGCGATGGAATATAATTTAAAAAAATACTTTATGTCAAATAAATTTTAGGCCAAAAATTTTTCATGTTGAACGTGTTTAAAAAAATTTAATTTAAATAACTTCAGCTTTGTCAGTTTTAATTTGTTTTAACTATAATTTTATCATATCAATTAAGTATTTATACTAAAATTTAACTATCAAAAATTATGATTTAAAACGAAATTCAAAACTTATATTAATTAAAATTTTTTACGCTCAAAATTAAGACCAATTGAGTAATTGGACTTCATTGGATTGGATTTTCTTGCTATGGAAATAAATTCTTTGATATTGAATTGTATAATTGCAACATTCTTCATCGGGTTTTTATTTCTGAATACGCTTAAATGTATGAAAATATTTTTTTAATGCATTTATGCATATATATGTGTGTGTGTGTTAAACTCTCACATTGTTTAAATTCACGAAATTACCATTTACACGCATTCTAAAACTCCATTAACAAAGAATTTTCAAATGCATTAAAATCGTTAGTTTTTGGCGAGAAAAAGTATTCCTGTCCAAATCGTTTTCATCTTTTCACGCCAAATATTCTGAAGTTTTTTTTTTTTTTTTTTTTTTTTTTTTTCCAAAATATTCTGAGTATGCTGAGTAAGGAGACCTTCTTTGTTAGAGCTGCGTTGATTAGAAGGACATACAGCTGATAATTATTAATTTATATATCTTAAAATCCAGGCATATGTTCCACTTGGCCTCATTGATAATGTTACAAAAGCATCCTTGATTAAATTGCAAGATTAGAATGAATGACTGTGTTCTGCTTTAGCATCACATTTATGAATCTAATTATAAATTAAGGATAATCTGATGACTGATAACCAAGCTTGCATTATGTGTTTGCACGTTCTCATTTATCCTCTGGTTGTATGTAGGTTTGCGATGTATCATATGTCAAGGTGGTAATGTATTATAAGATCATTTTGAGTTTTATCAAACAAAACTACTCAATCAATTAATACTATTGAATTAGTACCTATGTTAGAGTTCATTTAAGTAAAAATGATGATATCGATGTAGTGGCTCTTTAGTAAACAATTTTTTATGAATTTTCTCCTGTCAAAAAGTCAATAATGAATCAAAAATTTAATGATTTTTATATAAAAAGTTTTATGTAATAATTATTTCATAATGTGGGATTATTAATTCTTTTTTTCTAATAATAATTAATAATTACTCGAACCAAAGAAAACTAAATATGCAATGTATTCGAATGTTTTCTTTCTTTCTTTTACCTTCTTTGCGTGTGGACGCTCCTCCCGGTGGTCTCGGCCCGATCCCTTGTGTGGGGAAGGTGCCCTAGAGCCGGGCAGCGTTCATCGTATACGACGCTTGACGAGGTCGGGGACTGAATCACCACCTCCAAGTCAGGCCTGACTGGTGGAGAACGGTAGGTCCGGTGGCCACGCATAGCGATCGTCTGGGGTCTACTTTAGTAGGATGAGGTACCTCCCCTAGTAATCGGTTTTCAAGAGAAGCCATCAAGGGACGATCATAGCCCAATCCTAGTGGCGGGTCTTGGAAGCTCGTCAACGAACCTCATGTGAGGGTCAAGACATCGCTTTCCAAGGTCTGCGCGGTGACTCTGGACAACGGGAAACTAAGATGATCGGGACCTCAACCACAAACTTGACTGAGAGAGAGCCTGAGGTGAGAGTGTGTGCCTTGTAGAGCAAGAGAATCTCTAGTGGCCTCAAAGGACTCTCTAGTGTCGGCAGGGATCGCGGGAACGGCGTGCAGCGACTCGCGGAGCTACTGTCAGGAGAGGCTTGGCCAGTGCCTGGTGCAACTCCCTTCTCACCAGAAATCCTAGCCCCCACTTTCGCTGCAGCGGAGGCAGTGGTATGCCAGCTCTTGGGTGCGAGGAGACTGGGGGTGCCCCGCTCAACCATGGGATGGGTCGAGACGGGAGGGCACCATGGAAGTGCTTGCCCCTCTTGGCCAACTTTCCCCATGGGAGGGGGACGGCCGGCGGGCGTGCCACCATGACCCGCCTACTACGGAGATCTAGGCCAAGCGCTCACTGGTTAAATCGGTGGCACATCTCTTTCAAAGGACCTTTTGGGTCCGATCGATGTCTGACGTGTCTATGCGGGAATGAAGCTTACTGCGCCCAGTGAATCAGACTTAGCAATGTCTAACACATAATTTTCCAGCTTCTAACCCCCGAGCTGAAGATCGCTTCGGATATTCATGGAGGGAGTTTCCTTGTCCTCCAGGGTTTGGCTAGAGGTACTTTCTCACTCTGGTAGGAGTCCTCATTGCTCGGGGAAAGGACCTTTGAGCTCAAAAACCAACGAGGCCTCTGAAGTAACGGTAGTGAGTGGCGGGGCTTGGCGGATCTCGCAAGGTCACCCGCCATTCGGCGGGGGAGCGGTGCTCGGTGGATCTCGTTCGCGCCAACTCCCTAGGGAGGCGGTGTCTTTGCCGTCTAGATGGAACTTTCCGAGTCCGCCTGGGCTCGATACCGGCATCTAGTCCGACGTTTCGGACCCCCTTGAAGCTTCGGTTCCGAGGGCGCAAACACCTAGATTGGACGGTATCTGTGCCGTCGCAAGGGGTGTTCTCGGTCCCACGAGGTTCAGCTACGAGCATCTAGCCAAAGCTCCTGCGCGGTACGTAGTAGGTGCTTCCTAAGAGTCGTTCATGAATAGGTACGTGCAGGAGTGGAGGCGCAAAATCCCATAAGAGCGTCCGTGACTATGGGAGCAGGGAGGCTTTTCCCGTCTCCCGTGGGTCAGCTAGGGGCTCCTTCCACTTTTCCGTCTGCCTTAACTCATTTCATCCCTCATTATTTATATGGTTTGATCTTGGGGGTCAATCACAAAGTAACTCCCTCTTGGGGATCCTCCACATCGACCCATAGGCCTCGGCGTCGTTATCTCGCGGATCTCTGCAGTGACCTGGAGGGAAAATCAAGTGACCCCACAAATCTCTTCGAGTTTTGGATGATGAAGACTGTCGCAACCGGCCGTTTGTCCAACGCTTCGGAAGTGGACCGTGCGACATGCGCTGGGCAGTGCACGGCTCAATTACCAGCAGTATCTGGAAATGCAAGGGGACAGCGCAGTCGACCCTGATAGTAGCCCGAAAGGGTTTGTGAAAGGGACCTGCCTGAGAATCTCGCATGCAAAGAACTACAAGGACGTTCTGGGCCTAGATCTGGGAAGTGGGACTACCTGCTTTTACCTACTTTGTGTGATGTTTTCGAGACGCGTTTCAAGGCTTTCTCTGCGAATTCATTATCAGAAAAAAATTAAAAGAAAATAATAAAGTATTGTGATAAAATGTTAAGGGGACGATATGAAAAAGTAAACTTTGAACTTTAACTTTGCTCTTCAGTTAAATAAAATATTATTAAAAATTATCAATGAGACAATTTTTTTCTTCATTTTAAAATAAGACATTCTTTAAGAAAATTTATGGTTTTATTCCATTAAGCTTGATTTCACCAGATTTTTATTCCAGGAAGTGAAAACTATATGAGGATGCCTCATACCTAAATAGTTCATGTGTCCATGATATATGAGGATTGCTTCAATCATAACCGATGCCGGCTTCGTTGTCATTTTTGGACCTCTATTTTATTTTATTTTATTTTATTTTATTTTTACGTCGGTTGTCGTATTTAAAAACAGTAAATAAACTTTTATATGAAAGTAGCTGTTACCCGTGATGTCGTTCACGTAGCATGAAAAAAAAGACAAACGCTTTAAGTAAACAAAACGTTTCATTAACAATAATTTGAAACATATATAACTAACACACATTTTATTGGAAGCAATATAGTAGTTTTTAGGTGCGTTCGTAATTATGTAAATGCGTAGCGCCTATTGTTGTCGCTCAGTCCGTCAGTCTGTCCGTCCGCATATAACAAAGCAAAAATTATCCAACCGAATCGTTTGAAATTTAAAACGTATATTTATTACATAATTTTGTCGAGCCATTTCAAATGCTATGAAAATCAGATGCATAGATCAGTTACAGGGACAGTCAAAAGTATTCCGTTACATTACAATCAATGGGAAAAAAGTTTCAAATGCATTTTAATCGTTTGAAATTTAAAACGCTTAATTATTACATAATTTTGTCGTGTCATTTCAAATGTTATGAAAATCGGATGCATAGATCTAGCACAGATCCCTGTAATTGATATCAATTACAGGGACAATCAAGAGTATTCCGTTACATTACGATCAATGGAAAAAAATGTTTCAAATGTATTTTAATGGTGTTACACTCATTTGAACATAATATAATTGACATGAATCTATGATGTATGTACTAAAATCTACATTCTGTACAATCTGGGATGCAGAGAATATTTATTATTAAATTACAGAGCCACACAAATGTATTCCACTAAATAATGTTATACGGGGAAACATTGTTTGGGGCGTGTTTTAATTATATTAACCAACTTCACATTTTATGAATAAGATATACGTTAATGAAGTATAATAAAAATTACTCCCTGCATATTTACAGGAACACAAAGATTTCGACCACTATACTGTATCCAAAGTACGCTCTACTATATCAGCAAGATCTGAATATTTTAAAACTTATAGTACGAACGCACTTCATTTGCTACGCTTCGCGTGCAATTTCCAACTTGTTCTTTATAGGGGACTTAAAAAAAAACTCAGACAAATAAAAGGGAAATGTGTTAGATAATATATTATCTATATATATATCTATATATAGTCTAACAGCTAGCAACGTTTTCGTCACCTGATTTTAACAAGGCTCATTTTTTATATGTTTTTCCCTTTTATGGTAGAATACGTTTGCTAGCAGTCTGGCAACCGGGAGACGTTGCGTTTACGTGTGGCAAAAGGGGTTATGCAGGTCAAAAAACTTCAAAATCACGTCATTTTATCAAGGGTCATTTTTTATGTTTTTCCCTTTTATGGTAGAATACGTTTGCAAGCGCTCTGGCAGTTGGGAAACGTTGCGTTTACCTGTGGCAGAAGGGGTTATGCAGGTCAAAAAACTTCAAAATCACGTTATTTTATCAAGGCTCATTTTTTAATATGTTTTTCCCTTTTATAGTAGAATACGTTTGCAAGCGGTCTGCAGTTGGGAGACGTTGCGTTTACCTGAGGCAGAAGGAGTTATGCAGGTCAAAAAATTTCAAAATCACATCATTTTATCAAGGCTCATTTTTTATATGTTTTTCCCTTTTATGGTAGAATACGTTTGCAAGCGGTCTGGCAGTCGGGAGACGTTGCGTTTACCTGAGGCAAAAGGGGTTATGCAGGTCAAAAAACTTCAAAATCACGTCATTTTATCAAGGCTCGTTTTTCTAAATGTTTTTCCCTTTTATAGTAGAATACGTTTGCAAGCGGTCTGCCAGTCGGGAGACCTTGCGTTTACCTGTGGCATCCCCCACAAAATCCCTTCAAAAGATGCCATTTCTTAAAACAGGCACTTTCGTTGCCATATTTAAAGCCGTCTGGCATTAACTTTGCAACCGAATTTGTGTCTGGCAAATTAATTATAGGTTGTCTACCATCAAAAGAGTAATATCTTGTAATTTTTAAGCTTGATAAAATGACGTAAAGAGGTCTTATATTTTTTAAATTATAAACCACTCTTGGAACAGGCATTTTCGCTACCATATTTAAAGCCGTCTGACATTAACTTTGCAACCGAATTTGTGTCTGGCAAATTAGTTATAGTTTGTTTGCTATCCAAAGAGTAATATCTTTTCATTTTTAAGCTTGATAAAATGACGTAAAGAGGTCTTATAATTTTTAAATTATAAACCACTCTTGGAACAGGCACTTTCGTTGCCATATTTAAAGCGGTCTGGTATTAACTTTGCAACCGAATTCGTGTCTGGAAAATTATCTATAGGTTTTCTGCTATCTAAAGAGTAATATATCTTGTAATATTTAAGCTTGATAAAATAACGTAAAGAAGTCTTACAATTTTTAAATTATAAACCGCTCTTCGAACAGGCACTTTAGTTGCCATATTTAAAGCCGTCTAGCACTAACTTTGCAACCGAATTTGTGTCTGACAAATTAATTATAGGTTGTCAGCTGCCCAAAGAGTAATATGTTATCTATAAATATTGAACTGCCAGAGTCTTAGTGACATTGCTACCGTCTAGCAATAATGGATTAATATCACAAATAATTAGTATAAACAGATTTTACAAACAAAAATCTGATAAAATGGCGTAATTAAAGTTTTTTGACCTGCATAACCCCTTCTGCCACAGGTAAACGCAACGTCTCCCGACTGGCAGACCGCTTGCAAATGTACTCTATCATAAAAGGGAAAAACATTTAAAAAATTATCCTTGATAAAATGACATGATTTTGAAGTTTTTTGACCTGCATAACCCCTTCTGCCACAGGTGAACGCAACGTCTCCCGACTGCCAGACCGCTTGCAAACGTATTCTACTATAAAAGGGAAAAACATATTAAAAAAATGAGCCTTGATAAAATGACGTGTTTTTTGACGTTGCTAGCTCTTAGACTATAATGTTTCACACAAAAATTTCATATACATTTTGAGGGTGAAAATTTGATAATCTTGTCAAATCATGACCACGATGAGCAGCTTTTTTCCGTCCGGCCTACGTACAACACGTAAGCCAAAAACTCTAAAAGAAAAGTGAAAAAAAAATGATACCGGACAGGCTAAAAGCGAAAATATTTAAATTAAAGACATTGAAAGGCAGGAAAGGGTGGGCTCGAGGTGGTGAAGCTACCGATATATTTTTGTGGTTTCCAGTTATTATTAGTTTATTAATAATATGTACCTTTTTTTTTTGAGGGAAAAACTTTTCTTTTTGAAGATGTTTATTTTTTTTATTTTTTTTATCAAAATAGGCTTTTCTTTTTAAAAATAAATTCATATGTAAAATTATATCAAACACACAAATTTGTGAAAATAACTAAGATTGAAAAGTATCATAATTGTTATTTAGTAAATTATCATAATTAGGATCACATTATTAAAAAATGAAAATTTTAATTTTCTATTATATAACTTTTTATATGACTAGTAAACTTAAATATTCAGTAAACAACATCTAGGTAAACGAGTTGTTTTTAAAATCATTTCACATAAATAAATTGATAAATATCGGTAATCAAAAAGAGTATGAAATAAGTTCGGGAAATATGACCTAAAGGTGCTATTACACGTGTCGTGCTGCAGGCGTCAAATTGCAGGCGTCTCCATGTTATCCTATGGGACCAGGGGAGTCGCTTAGTAGCGCGCGATTCTCTTTTGTCGAAGCGTCTTTGACGCCTGGAACGAAGCGAATCGCCAGTAACAGCCAATCAAATGCTTGGAAATACAAATGATGGTAAAGACTCTTTTCGAACAGCCAATGAAATGCTAAGAACACGAAAAAACGCAGGCGATTTTTGTCGCTTGCAATTTTTACGTGTAATAGCACTTTTATGCAAAATGGTGCCATCCCTGCTTTAATGAGTAAAGCCCGGAACCCAGATAAAATTTGTTCTGTTAGCGAAACGAGATTGATTGAACGAGATAGTCTGTATTTTTATAAATTGTTCCCTGTTTTAACCTTCTTATATCAATCCTGGTGTCACCTGTAGGAACCACTAAAGAAAACCCTTGAAATTAATTTAAATGCTTCCAGAAGTGTTAAAATTACTTCTACACCTTTTTAATAAATGTGTGCATATCATAAGCATCGCTATATAGACTTCTACATCTTTGAAGATGTTTCATAAAAATTTTAAACTGGTTTCTGTGACCCCTCGAAATATTTGTCTCAGAATTGAGAAGATTAGGTAAGCAAATTTTCTGATTGATCAATATCATTTCGCTAAAAGTGCAAAATCTATCTGGATTCCGATCAGTGATGGATAAGCACAAGGATATTTTGAAATCTAAAACTAAAAAATATAAATTTGAGCTAAAAATAATTTAAAAACACATAAGCAAATTATATATTTATTTTATCAATATATCCAAATCGCAAAGGCTTTCCTGTTGACAAAGACATCGCCTTGCTCAGATTTTTCTCCCGATCTTTTTCCTCACCTGTGGATCCCCTAGGTGCAAAGTTGGGAGTTCGAGAAATCAGACTACACTGTAAAAAAATTGACTTTTTGCTGCATCGTCACTCTCCCGCTTTTATAGAATATCTCTCTTTTGACCCATGAGAATGCTTCATGATAGGCTGAAATAATCGTTTTCTGTAAAAGCGGGGGAGTGACGATGTATAGACTCTAGCGAGAGTCCTAACTATCGTGCAAGGCACTCTCGTTACCAGGGTTTGTCAACATCAGCGATATTTTATTTTCCCAGTGTGCCTTGCGCTAGTCAGCTGTTGTTGCGTAAACAGAAGTGTAGGTTGTTTATTTCGGTAAAATTTCTTAAAAGATGTTAAAATATAAAAAAAGTATCAAAATTACATGTTAAAAAAATGTTTAACAAAATAAACAAATAAATAAACAAACAAAAAATAAAAATAAATAAATAAAATATTTTTCGCATGTGACATTCCTGTTACGTCATTTCTCATATGGTTTTATTTTTCTTAACCGGAGCTGTTTAATCTCTGATTACGAGAGTAGCCTGCACGGTAGTTAGGACCATAGATATAGGAATAACTAGATTAAGCATTCAATGTTATTCTCCCAATACCTTTTGATTCTGTTGCGGCTCGGTGGCAACATCCATTAGAGTGGCAAAAAGCAAGTGGAACTTGCGATTCTATCATAGTAATGCATAGCAGATATACATACGTAATTGTAATTGTGATTTTGTTTGATTCGTTATTAAGTAAATCAAAGAATTGGAATTTTGTCTTTCGCTCTTGTTATATCTTAAAATTGAAATGGACAAAAATTATAATATTTTTATCTAATTCACTCATTTTCATTTTTTATAAAATGTAAATGAACGGATATATTTCGCATTTCATTCATATTGTATTCTAAAAACACCAAAGATTTATTAAGAATTTTGACCTTGGTAAAATATTTCATGCTTTGTCTACATTTGTTGAGCAATGTTCGGCTAAAAAAATAATCTAAAAAATGTGCATTATTAATGATTTTTTATTTATTTATTTATTTTGACACAAACACAAATAAAAAGATAACACAGCTAAAATAAGTAATTTTTTTGTATTTACCCTATTACTTTTTTTGGGGGGGAGGAGGGAGGAGGGGGGGGGGGCGAGATGAACTATTAACAACTATCGCTGGGAAAGAAATGTTTTAAATTTAGTGGGTAAGGAAAATCTGACACAATAATTTATTGTAATTGCAAAGAAATATGGACAGAAAGGAAGGGAAAAAATATTTTAAACGTTTCGAAATTTTGAAATACTGTAAGAAGAACAAAACAAAAGTCATTGAATGTAAAGGGGGAGGTTAAAAGTTGCAAATTAAGGAAGAATTTTATTTTAGCGTTATTATAAACTTTCTGGAAAAAGAAAATAAAATCATTTAAAATTGTACATCCATTTTTAAAAAATCTATTTTGCTTAGAGAAAAAAAAAATAAAAGCAAGTTGGAAATTGCACGTAAAGCGTAGCAAATGGGGGTTCGTTCGTACGATAACAAAGTTTTTAAAATATTCAGATTTTTCTGTTACAGTAAACAGTACTTCAGATACATTATAGTGGTTAAAATCTTTTTTTTTTTTTTTTTTTGTATGTGTGTGTGTGTGTGTATTTCTGTAAATATTAGAAAAGTTACTTTTATTACACCTCAGCAACGTATATCATATTCATAAAATGTGAAATAGTTTAATATAATTGAAATCCTCCAAACAATGTTTCTCCGTATAGCATTATGTAGTGGAATACTTTTGTGTGGCCCTGTAATTTAATAATAAATATTCTTTGCATCACAGATTGTACAGAATGTATATTTTAGTAAATATATACTTCATAGGTTCATATCAATTCTATTATAATCGAAAGAGTTTAACATCATTAAAATGTACTTGAAACTATTTTTTCCTATCGATCGTAATGTAATGGAATACTTTTGATGCCCATCTAATTAAACTATACATCCGATTTTCATAAAATTTGAAGTGAAGTTTACATAATTACGAACGCACCTAAAAAAGATGACAATTATTGATTTTGATGCACATATTGTTTTGTTTAACTTCGAGGTTAAAAGGTATTTAAAGATAGTTGTTTAAAAAAAAAAAAAACCATTATTCTTATATAAATACTTTTATAAATATAATCAAAGTAACTCAGATATTATTCATAAAAATTAACTTCGCGATAAAAATTCTAATTGATGGTTAAAAATCAGATATAAACTTTGAAATATTCACGAAGACTTAAAATATGTATATGTATATAGACAGAAATGCATTTTAAGAATGCGCTTTTTCATATATTGACCACTGGATCGCCGGCCATTTGCCATTCTAGTGGAGGAGAATCGTTCGTTCGCAGAGAATCAACTTTTCTCTCCGTGTGCGTAATCTAGTTATTCCTATATCTATGGTTAGGACTCCCGCTAGAATCTTGTGTGACGATGCAGCAAAAGCATATTCACAGTATCCGCAAAGAAACTCTTCGAGAGGGTTGAATTCTGATAGGGATTGGCCGACGCGTTTTCACGTAACTTGGTGATAATTATACTTGGCGAGCGATAGATGCTTCCATCGAGGAGTTTGATTTCCTTCCGAACCGAGTACAAAGTAACTTTTCTCTTGCAGCATTGCATTGGATGGAACGTGTTTTACTGAAAGCTGTACTCTTTAAAAGTTTTTAAACACAAATTTTCACTTTGTACTCGGTTCCGAAGGAAATCAAATTCGACGGAAGCATCTATCGCTACGCCAAGTATAATTATCGCCAAGTTACGTGAAAACGAGTCGGCCAATCCCTATCAGAATTCAACCCTCCTGAAGAGTTTCTTTGCGGATACTGTGAATATGCACAGCAAAAGGGTCAAATTTTTTACAGTGTAAGAGCCGTTAGCGAATCCAAGAAAGCACTGAAATCATCTCCTAGATAGGATAGACCGCGCCTCTTTAGTGAGTTGGAGGGTCCGAAGTCTCACCAGCATCACACAACTCGACTTTGCTCTTTACAAGGAAGGTCTCCATTGGGGGCATACTCAGAATTTTTTGAAAAAAATACGAATTAAACTACTCATGTAAGTAATAAAGGATCAGTGAAAATTAGCGGCGGAATTACATTATTAGATATGTAAAAAAATAAAATAGTTTGGAATAATTGGCGTGAAAAGCTGAAAGCGACGCGGGATTTGGCAAGCAGTGCATTTCCCCGCCAAAAGCAGACGATTTTAACGAATCTGAAAATTGATTTTAATTGACTTCACTGTTAAAAATCTGCAGCATTTACTGCAACGTCACTCCACTACTTTTATAGAATATCTCTCTTCTGACCAATGAGAATGCTCCATAGCACGGCGAATTGACCGTGTCATACACTGTTAAAAATCTGCTGCATTTTGTTGCAACGCACTCCACCGCTTGTATATAATATCTCTATTTCAACCAATGAGAAAGCTGCATTTCACGGCCAAGTAACCGTTTTCTATACAAGCAAGGGAGTGCGTTGCAACAAAATGCAGCAGATTTTAACAGTGGAACAATTTTAATCAATTTAAATTGTGTTTTAAATGATAAAATATATTAATTTCATTTTGTTATAAGTACATATAAACGTATATGACAAAATTACACTTAAAGTAAAGTAAAAATGCAAAACTAAAATTACTTAAACTAAACTTATTTAAATAAATTGAACATAGAAAGTTTTTTCTTTAAAAAGTATTCGAAGCGTAAAAGCCTATTTTTCAAAATTTCGTTTTTTCGCCAACCGGAGATAAACCGCCAAATAAACGAAATTTTTATTATTTTTTTACGGACGTTATAAGGAGGTTCCGCCGAAATTTTTTTTATAAACATATATAACTATATGAGAAGAACATTCTGTAATTTTTTCAGATTTTTCTGAGTATGCCCGTATGGAGACCTTCCTTGTTAGAAGGAGAAGCGCCGAGCGAGACTTCCTCTATCAATATGACGTCATAGACAACTAAACTCCACATATCAGCCACAAATACACTGTAAAAAATTTACCCTTTTGCTGCATCGTCATTCCCTAGCTTTTATAGATTATCACTCTTTTGGCCAATGAGAATGCTCCATGATAGCCTGAAGTAGTCGTTTTCTATAAAAGCGGTGGAGTGACAATGTAGCAAAAGGGTCAAATTTTTTAGTGTACGTTTCACACTGTAAAAAATATGAGTATTTTGATTCATCGTCACTCCACCTCTTTTGTAGAAAACGACTACTTCAGGCTATCATGGAGCATTCTCATTGGCCAAAAGAGTGATATGCTATAAAAGCGGGGGGGGGGGGTGACGTTGCAGCAAAATAGTCATATTTTTTACAGTGCAAACAAACACTTAGAGTTCAGAGTGTTTTAGAGATGCACTATACCTTCAAAACCATTGCAATATGATCATTCAAAAAAAGACAAGAACGTGGAACAAGGACTGAATTTGCTTAACTAGGAGAAGTTTCCATATCGAGCCACAATTGTTTGGCCGAATTGTGCCCCTTTTAACTACACTGGTGTGCATAAATTAAGGGCGAAAGAGTTTTTTTTAATGTGACGTCATCCAGAAGTATCACACATTGACCAAAATTGTACCATAAGATCTTCAAGATGTGAAAATATGGGACAAGTGAGAAAAACCATCAGAACAAATAATCAAAAGGATTGAAAATAACTTTATTGAAAAGCTCACTTGGTGCACAAATGCAGAGAAGACAGAAACGTCCATTTTACATGTGCTTGGACTGAAGAAATTGAGTCTCTAATAGGGGATATGGTCACCCCGGACTGCAATGAAGGTTTTACAATATCTATTCATGCTGAGAACGAGGTTGTCTAGGAGCTTTTAAAGCATCGAGTTTCATTTTTCTTGTAGTGCCAATTTCAGCTACAGAATCATTGCTGACACCTGGTCACGTGATGCCAAGCTTCTCCAGAGAAGTTCTCACAAATGTTCTATATCATTGAGTTTCAGAGACCTTGTAGGCCAATCCATGTGTTGAAAATCTTCACTTTTCAAAAGCCTCTTCGACAACCGCTGCACGATGACGAGGACCGTTGTCTTCCATGAAGATTATGTCTGGACCCACCGCATCTCTCAACAGACGCACGTAAGACAAGAAAATTTGGGCGCAGTAGCGGGCACCAGAGACTGAACCTCCTTGAAAGACGTGGAGACTCGTACGACTAAAGCAAGATACTACTGTAAAAAAACCCAAACAAGAATTCTAGCACCCTCAAACCGGTCCCTTTCGCTGATGTTCGAGGAGGATTACGTGTTCCCTGCTCTCACCAGATGTGTAAATGTCCAGTATCACTCGTCATACTAAATCGGTTCACATCTGTAAAGACTGCTCGAACCTACTCCTGTTGTGTCCATTTTCTGTGTTTCTGGCACCACAGAAACCGGCGTCTCCGACGAGCAGGTTTTAATTGTACACATTATAATACTCGTTGTGCATATAGACCACCGTTGTGCAGTCTTTTAACCATGGTATAACTTGATATTTGTTCCAGTAGTCTGGTCCATTTGCTTTGATATTTCTAGAGCTGTCTGCCGCTTGTTTATTTTCGCATGTAAGACAATATAACGCTCTTTTACTGTTGTTGTTGCTCGTAGGTGATGATTGCTGAATGCTCGGACGACTGATCCCCTCGTTTGAAATGCACTCTAGGCTCATGAAACGATGCTGTGAGCCGTAACGAAGGCTTTTGCCACACTTGTCACACTTCGACCTTCTGCAACTTCCCAATGATTCAACCTTGTGTAAAATCATCCAGATGACATCTCCTGGATTGCCTCTTGGCCCTGTCACACAATAATAGTAAAAAAAGGCATTGAAAGCACTTTTCACAGTGAAATAGATTTCACCAAATTCCTGAACGATCATACCCTCTGTGCTTTATCTACCTTAGCACTTCCTCCTTTTACGCCATAGGTCATATATGACTATTTCCTACTGCATTTATTTCAGGTCTATCTCCTGATGGGTCTTTTATTTCGTTATGTTGCCTTTTCTGGTTTTTATGCTAATTAATCTGCTTCGTCCTTAATTTTTGCACACCAGTGTATTTTGCAATTGCAGTTGAAGCTGCATGTCATTTTATCTCTATCGTTTTCTTGACTCTGTTGTTTCTTCTTTTTATTTCAACAAGGTACATTTGACTTGTGTGCTCGACATGAAAGCCTGCTTATAAGTCATCATCAATATACAAGGACGAGATAGCACAAAGAAATTTACATCACAAGAGAAATACAACCAGGAGCTCCACACAAAGTGTGCGTGCAATGGAGCCAGCGGGAATCGAACCCACAGCCTCCAGATTAGCGGAGCGGCGTCTTAACCACTCGGCCATGGAGGCCCTCTCCTGTTTGTTTGGCATGCATATTTTTTTTTCCAACCACCTTCGTCGTTCCAAGCCCAAGCTTGCACTCTGGTTGGTTGTTGCTCTCGGCACTGTTTTCATGTAACTTGGCGATAATCATACTTGGCGTAGCGATAGATGCTTCCGTCGAGGAGTTTGATTTCCTTCCGAACCGAGTACAAAGTAACTTTTCTCTTGCAGCATTGAATGGACCTTATGCACGTGACGTCACACGCCAGAGCTGGCGGTATGCTAACCTGTTATTCTAGTCACCGCACCGCCAGAATGCCTGAATGCGCAGGCGCAAACATCGCTAGCAGACAATTTCAGCCTTTCTGGATGCATTTTAACAGAAAATTTACAAATTTAAAGAATTTTCTTGAAAGCAGAACAACAATTTTGAATTTATATTATAATATATTAAGTATATGCTGCTTCAACAAAGAATTTTTTCCCGGTATTTCTAACAAACAAGCATTAATAAGTTGCACTCCATAGACTGCTATGCTAAACACCGCCAGTAAATACCGCCAGTAGACGAATTTTAGCCTCGAACTCAGCTTGTGTGCATAAGGTCCATTGGATGGAACGTGTCTTACTGAAAGCTGTACTCTTTAAAAGTTTTTACACACAACTTTTTACTTTGTACTCGGTTTACTTCGAACTCGGTTCGGAAGGAAATCAAACTCGACGGAAGCGTCTATCGCTACGCCAAGTTACGTGAAAACAGTGCCGAGAGCAACAACCAATCAGAGTGCGAGCTTGGCCTTAGAACGACGAAGGTGGTTGGGAAAAAAATTACGCGTTTGGCATGCATATTCACAGTATCCGCAAAGAAACTTTTCGAGAGGGTTGAATTCTGATAGGGATTGGCCGACGCGTTTTCACGTAACTTGGCGATAATTATACTTGGCGAGCGATAGATGCTTCCGTCGAGAAGTTTGATTTCCTTCCGAACCGAGTACAAAGTAACTTTTCTCTTGCAGCATTGCATTGGATGGAACGTGTCTTACTGAAAGCTGTACTCTTTAAAAGTTTTTAAACACAAAGGGGGTAGCGGGTTAAGGGGGGTCTGGCGGCCCCCACCGAATCTGGTAAAATCGTTCCAAAAATCTTGAAGAGGGTCGAAAAACAAGCAGTATAAGCTTTTTACCGACATTACAACCTCAAACAAAAACACAGTAATGGCGAAAAATATGATTTTTTGTGATTTTTATTTTTTAAACCAGTTTAATTTATTTTTAAATGGTTTAAATGCAATTAAAAAATTGTTTTGGATGTGTGGAAGTCCCCTAAATTTTTTCAGATTTTTTGGTCAAGTAAAAACATGTGAATTTTAGGTTTAAATGCGAAAAAATCGTGAAAAACGCGTCATTTTCAAGATTCAACCCTCTAATTTTTAGGGTTGTTTTCATTTTCCCGAGGGGTGCTGTATAGTATAGATAGCGGCTATCGTCCTCTTTCGAATGCAGGCAACTGGACTCAATTTGGTCAATTTTGGTGAGCGGGGCGATTTTTTGAAAAAAACTCGAATTCTCAACTTTCGGTAAATTACGGCGCGTACTTGGTATAATGCGTCTTTGCTATAAAAAATACATCTCTATAGGGGTTGATGATGGGGATTTTTAAAGATCCAAGCGGTTTAAGATCACTTCTTCAAAAAGGCGACGTCTTTATACTTGATAGAGGATTTCGAAATGTAAAAAATTTCTTACAGTCTGAAGGATTTGTTGTTTTGATGCCTGCGTTAAAAGGAAAAAAGGAAACAACTAACGACTCAAGAGGCGAATGACAGTCGATTTGTAACTAAACTAAGATGGGTAGTAGAGGCTGTTCATGGGATCATTGGCAGCAAATTCCAACTCTTGCATCATGAGTTTGACAATAAACGTTTGCTATCAGCTAAAACTTATTGCAAAATAGCGAATTTTCTGGTTAACTTGTTCGGAAAACGACTCAATTGTGATAGCGAATTACAAGATGAGATCACTAATGAAATGTTGCTCAGAAAAAACGTTAATAATGATTTAGCGAAAGTGATAGAAGAGAAAAACTGGAACAGAAAAAAAAAGGATCTTCAGACCTCTGACGTCAAATGATGTTGTAGACTTTCCGGAGTTGACAGAAAGAGATCTGAAGATACTTTTTACAGGGTCTTACCAGTTATCACAGACCGTTTCTTATTTAGCAAAATTATGTACTGAAGATGGAGTTCTTAATATACATTACTTGTTGGAAGATAAATCAATTTTGAAATGCGAAGTTCAATCGAGGCACATAAGTCGGAAAAAGTACAGGTGTTAAGTAAAATACGTTCCTAACGCTATTGGAAGAAGTGACATAGAAGAATACGTATGCGATTGTGCGAATGGCCTCAGAACTGTCGGTTGTTGTGCACATGTGGCCACTATCATTTACTTCTTAGGGCATGCGAGATATTTGTCGCGAATTATTCGTCCAGCACAGATTCTCACAAATCTTTTCTCTGTTCAAAGCGTTGAACCTGTTATTGAAGAAGATAGTGACGAGGATTAAAACTGTAAAATTGTTAACTTAGCTCTCTAAAAAAGTATTATGCTATTTCATATTACTGTGTGACTATTACGTAAGCTTGAATAAAATATGATTTATACCAGAAAATTTAGTTTTATTGATTATATTAGTTGAACACGATATTAAAATTGTTTAAATGCTGTGATTCAATGATATATTTTACATTATCAAACCTGTGTTAATAAATACTTATGGGTGAATTTGTTGTCAAAATTTTTTTTTACATCAAATTCGTGATCAGCGACTTCAAAAACCCCTATAGAGATGTATTTTTTATAGCAAAGACGCATTATACAAAGTACGCGCCGTAATTTACCGAAAGTTGAAAATTCGAATTTTTTTTCAAAAAAACGCCCCGCTCACCAAAATTGACCAAATTGAGTCCAGTTGCCTGCATTCAAAAGAAGACGATTGCCGCTATCTATACTATAGAGCACCCCTCTGGAAAATGAAAACAACCCTAAAAATTAGAGGGTTGGATCTTGAAAATGACGCGTTTTTCACGATTTTTTCGCATTTAAACCTAAAATTCACATGTTTTTACTCGACCAAAAAATCTGAAAAAATTCAGGGGACTTTCACACATCCAAAACAAATTTTTAATTGCGTTTAAACTATTTAAAAATAAATTAAACTGGTTGAAAAAAATAAAAATCACAAAAAATCATATTTTTCGCCATTACTGTTTTCGTTTGGGGTTGTAATGTCGGTAAAAAGCTTATACTGCTTGTTTTTCGACCTTCTTCAAGATTTTTGGAACGATTTTACCAGATTCAGTGGGGGCCGCCAGACCCCCCTTAACCCGCTACCCCCTTTTTACTTTGTATTCGGCTCCGAAGGAAATCAAACTCGACGGAAGCGCCTATCGCTACGCCAAGTAAAATTATCGCCAAGTTACGTGAAAACGCGTCGGCCAATCCCTATCAGAATTCAACCCCCCCCCCCCCCCGTGGAATTGAGTTGTCTATGACGTCATCACTGATAGGTTCTTTTGCAACACAACACTCGTTACCTACACTGTGAAAAATATAACTATTTTGCTGCATTGTCACTCCACCGCTTTTATAGAAAACGACTACTTCAGGCTATCATGGAACATCCTCATTGGCCAAAAGAGTGATATTCTATAAAAGCGGGGGAGTGACGATGCAGGGTTACCAGACTCATAAAGGAGCCACTCTTGAAGTGGTGCCTCGTCCTCAAACTGCCCCGTTTGACTCGTCACAATAAACACTGTGGTGTTTCATATCTACTCCCCTCAGAAATCATTTTTGGACCACACTGTAAAAAATATGACTATTTTGCTGCATCGTCATTCCCCCACTTTTATAGAATATTACTCTTTTGGCCAATGAGAATGCTCCATGGTAGCCTGAAGAAGTCGTTTTCTATAAAAGCGGTGGAGTGACGATGCAGTAAAATAGTCATATTTTTTACAGTGCACCTAAAGGGTCCGCCGCACAAAAGCCTGCAAAACAAAGAAAGGAGCTAGAACAACTTGCATGTCCTTTGGCTCGTAGATTTATTAATCATTATTAGAAAATAATACGCGCTAATGTAATAGAAACACGTAAGTTGTTAGGACTCTTTTTCTTTCTTTTTCCTCCTTTTTTCGACATTTTCTGGACTCGTATCAGGGCAACGCTTCCTAGATATTTAAGAAAGTCCTGACACGCCTCACAAAAAGTCACACAAAGCAGGAAAACAAAGAATAATATCCAAGGAACTTGCATGTTTCGTTTTTTTTGGCACGTAGAATCATTAAATATTATTAAAAAAATAAGAATAAATTATTGTGCAATCTAACGAAATCGAAACATTCAGTTTTTGCATTTTTTTTCTTTGCTTTGTGTGAGGTTTGTGAAGGCTTTTGGCTAACAACCATCTAAATCAGATGGGAGTTTTGGCAATCCCTGGGCCTCCGTGGCTGAGTGGTTAAGTCGCCGCTCTGCTAATCTGGAGGTTGTGGTTTCGATTCCCGCTGGCTCCATTGTACACACACTTTATATGGAGCTCCTGGTTGTACAGTAAAACCTCCATAACGGACACTCCCGAATAACGGACACCTCTATTTTACGGACAGTTTTCAAATCCCCACTCCCAAAACTTAAATTTTTGTATGTTTAACCTCTGAATAACGGACATTCCATATAGCGGACAGTAATTTTGGCAAAACACGAATAAAATATTATTTTTAACGAGGACAAAAAAATCGTCTAAATTTATCAGGGCAATGTGTCACAAATTTTGTGATTACAGATAAATGTGGGTATGAGTTGGGGAAAGTTCCCTCTCCTCGACATTAATCTTTGATCATAGGATCCTCTCCCAAGGAGGATTTGAGATTGTATGCTATCAATAAACAGTAAAATAAGGTTAACAATTGTGCATTTTTTTCTTTTTTTAGAAAAGGGTTATTCAAAAGGATTAAAACTACTGAAAGAGTTAAAACTTCACATTGAAAAACAAATTAAATGTAATCGCAAGTAAAAACAAACTTTTGTAACAATTTTTTTTTTTTTTTTTTTGTAAGAATGTTATAAACAATGGATAAAGGAATGCAGAATTTTATTTCAGTTTTATTGCTTTAAAAGATATTTTAATTTCTAGTTAATCATATATTAGAGGTTTTAAGACATATAAAAATCAATTAATGAAATATTAACCATTCAGTTGAACTTTTTCTATCTCTGAGATTTTCCCAATAGCGGACACCTCCGAATAGCGGACAATTTTTGCGCTCCCAAGGTGTCCGTTATTTAGAGGTTTTTATTACCTTGTGATGTAAATTTCCTTGTGCTATCTCGTTCATGTATATTGACGGTGACTTATAAGCAGGCTTTCATGTCCAGCACACAAGTCAGATATATGTTTCGGATTTCTATATTTTGAAAAACCATGAAGGAACCGACAATTTTGATTGGCTGCATACAATTTGGAGGCTCGTGATCACGTGGTTAAAACGTATCGGTAGCGCTACCTATAAGCTCTTTAAATTGCAACATTCGATTTAAATGTCCCTTTTGATTATCGATAGGGATACGATATATGAACAAAAACAACCAGCCGCGCAATATACGATTTTTACTGATATTCATTGTTAAAGGGAAATTAATAAAAGATTTAATTTCAGTTGATTAGAACGATATAGAGTTAGGTAAATTAACATAAAACTTGTTTCAGTTATACATTTAATATTTACAAGACAGGTGCAGTCAATATTTTATTAATCACTTATCTCCCCTATCTTACATTTGGATTCATTTTGTTGAAAATTTTCTTTTCCAAAAGTAGTGCATATTTCACTAGCTTTTAGTTAATAGTTACACTATGACCGAATCAGATATCAGATTTAGATGTCAGAATTCTGATGTGAATTTTAATAGAATAACTCCTATTCCTCCTTCCAATGTTCTAAAAGGCACTTGGAAAATAGATAAATTCTTCTCTATTTGTAAAAAGGAGCATATGATTTCTAGTCAATTACTTTCTTTTAATGGATGTACTGGCAAGTTCTCAATACTTCCAAATGGAACTGTAACATCATATGGTGATCTTATTGTTGTTTTATATCTGAATACAGGGTTATCTAAATTTGAAAAAGGCCCCGAATTTTGTGAAATTGGCTTAAAAGCAAATAATGTTAAAATTTCCATGAGCTCTGTGAGTGTAAGCTTAAAATGTCTGTACTGCAACTTCGGTAATTTGGATGATGTCATAAATGAACTCATTGGTTCAGAAGATAGCTTAACAGTGTTCTGTAAACTTTCTATGAAGAAGAATAGTTCTGTAACAAAAGATACTGAAACAAATATCTGTTTTGATACAAACGAAAATATTGATAGTTCACAGATTTGTAGATGTCCTATTGATTTATGCGTTCTAACAGAACATCAATGTGGTAAGTAATATTTTAAAATACCATAGATTTTTAGGTAGGGCCAGTTAGAGTGGAATTGGTGTTTTAGAAATGATTATGGTTGGAATCTATAGGTGAAAACTGGGAAATTCGATTAGTAGCCAGTGGCCGGTAGACCCAGTTTCATTAGTGGCCACTTTTTAAAAGTTAGTAGCCACTTTTTAAAAATAGGTCAAAATGGCTTTTTTTTTATTTATTTAGCGGCTAGTGAGTTACAAAGTTACACATATTTGGTTAAAAATAAAACTGTCATTCCACTGAATGGAAAAATATGAATTGGTGATTAATACTGCAGATAAAATTATAAGTGATAAACTATATTTAAATGTATATTAATGCATTGTATAAAACAAACAAGGAAATTGTATTTTTAAATTATAAATTAAAAAATAATTTCATCTTTCTTGGATATTTTATTCTTATTTAAAATTGGTGGTAATTATTAAGTTTGGCGAGTGTACAGATAAATATAAATATTCATTGCTTTGGCTGAGATTTCAAAACTCTGGATGTCTTATTAAGGCAAAATTAGAGAGTGCCAATGTGTTGGTGAGGTGGAGGAAGTCTGCTTGGTAGCAGTAAAGTCAGATGCTAAATTTGCAGTATTACTCGCCTAAGTGGCGAGTGCTAATTTTGTCCTATATTTTTAAAGTAATTGGCTATAATGTTTCAATCTTTCTTGGCACCTACATAAACTTTAATCATAAATTAAAAAAAAAGAAAATGTACTAGCCAACTCTTACTGGTACAATTAGTGAGCATATGGCAAAAGTGAAAGATTTAAGATACAGCAATGTCCTTAAAATCTCTTTGCATCCAGTGGTAAAAATGGCATAATTTATTTGAAATGCATGTGGAATTAAAATTGAAGACTATATTTTTTAGGAAAAAAAACTATTTCTTAAAAACATAATCCAAATAAAGAGTTCATGGTAAAAAGCCAAAATATAGAAAATATAACAAAGTTGCTAAATATGCTTGCATCCGATAGAAAGAAAGAATTAACCAATTCACTAATTAGATGCAAATAAAGTAGAGATGCATATATTCATGAAAAAAGCTGTATTTCACAAAGCAAATTAATAAGTTTTTTAATCACCGAGTGGCGACTAGGGTGGCGATCGATGCCGATTTTTAATTTAAAGAATTAGTTAATATTCACTAATTAAATGCAAACAAAGTAGAGATGAATATATCCATGAAAAAAGCTGCATTTCACAAAGGAAATTAATAAGATTTTTCAATCGCCGAGTGGCGACTAGGGTGGTGATCGATGGCTGTTTTTGAATTTTTAAAGAATTAACCAATTCACTAATTAGATGCAAACAAAGTAGACATGCTTATATCCATGAAAAAAGGTGCACTTCACAAAGCAAATTAATTAGATTTTTTAATCGCCGAGTGGCGACTAGGGTGGCGATCGATGGCCGATTTTTAATTTAAAGAATTAGTTAATATCCACTAATTAAATGCAAACAAAATAGAGATGAATATATCCATGAAAAAAGCTGTATTTCACAAAGCAAATTAATAAGATTTTTCAATCGCCGAGTGGCGACTAGAGTGGTTATCGATGGCCGTTTTTGAATTTAAAGAATTAACCAATTCACTAATTAGATGCAAACAAAGTAGACATGCATATATCCATGAAAAAAGGTGCATTTCACAAAGCAAATTAATAAGATTTTTTAATCGCCGAGTGGCGACTAGGGTGGCGATCGATGGCCGATTTTTAGTCGCCACTTTTGCAACTTTAATCACCACGTGGCAAGTGGCGACCGTTAATTTACACCTATATTGGAATCATTCCTGAATAAGCTTTTCTTTTAGACTAATTGATTACTTACAACTTTAAAATACACCACTAACTCAGAATGATTCATTTTATCCCAACTGTTTATTTTGAGCTTCTAAAAGTAAAAGTTTTTATCATTGTACTTTTCTTTATAATTAAATAAAAAAAAAAACCCTGCTTTTTGATAGCGGTAAGATGCTTCTATGATGAGGAATTTTCCTGAATTGATTTCAAACGGTTTACAGAGAAATGGGGATAGAATAGAATAGGTACCAAAATAGACCAGGAGGTGGCAGAACAGACAATCATCGCATCGAGTTCACAGATGGACACCTAACAGGGTTTGAAAAAACCCAACCCATTGGGTCCAGGCCCACTAGTCTAAAACGTGGGTTTTTCTGAAAAAACATGGGTTTTATTAAGTTTGTTTGGAGAACACTTTAAACTTCTAATTTTCATAAACATAATACAGTAGAACCCCGCAAATCCGGATCGATCTGGTGGAATTTTTTTTTTTAAGTTTGAGAAGTGATCGGCAAATTTCCATGACATAAATTTATTTCGACCTCATATTCTGAATAAATAAGTATTTTCTGAAATTTTTTCGGAAGAATACCTCAAGCTTTCTTATTTAAACTCTTTAATGTTATCTATGAAAGGAACAACTATACATCATTTAAGCTTTGCCAATTCCAATTTTCACACTTTTCTATTTAATCCATTCGGTAAATGTCATCTTAAGCTCGCTGCTTAATGAAGTTTTACTAAGAGTATTGCAAGAAAGCAAAGTAAAATAGTCCTAATAGACGCACTGACTGATAAGGATCGTGATCTGATCTTTGTCAACCAGTCCATATGACCTCTGTCTATCAACTACTCTTGGAAACAAGCTTCTTGAGACTGTTTCCTTATATTCGTGCCAAAACCCTTCTACAAATTACTTGCGGAAAATTGAAATAAAAGGAGGAAGAATGCTCAAGAGAATGCGTGACCATGTGGCCCTCAAAAATGGTAGAATATGACAAATTTTATAATTACAAAGTAAACATTTTTACTGTCTGTAAATATTGATTATGTTCAATATAAAGGTGATTTTCTTTGAATATTATACATCATTTTATTTCATTTTTACACATTCTCCGGATAATCTGGATTTTCGACAATCCGGATTGGGCCTGGTCCCAATTAATCCGAATTATCGGGGTTCTACTGTACTTAAATTCGGCACGAATACAGTTTACTCTCCTTCTTGGTGCGATTTTCAAAAATCGCCAAATTGGCGCGTTTTTGCATCTTGTCTCTCGGAGCAACTTGCTACAAGAGACACTATGCAAAAACGCACTTTCCAAGATGGCGGCAATGAAAATAAACAAAAAGCACATAAAATACAAATCTAAAGACAAAAAAAAAGGAGAATTTTTACTTACCCGGAGCCGCTGTTGTGCTCTTACGCCAGTTAATCGTATACTTTTTTCCACAAACTTTCAACAGCGTAAAGTATCCATTTGAATACTTTACTTCCTCATTCAAACAATCAACATCAACAACATTCTTTCTGAAATCAACAACTTCCATAGTAGTTACTGAACGGTATCTAACTAAATATAAAACGAGGAAAATGCAAAAAAATAAACTCGCTCATTGAATGCAAGATCGAACTCCAAAAAACAATGCTACCGGAAGCAATTTCTAAGTGGGAGTAACGATGTTCAAAAATTTAAACTTCTCTCTCTCAGTTCTCTTCTTTTGCCCAATAAGAAAACATTTAACAAAAAGAAGCGTCCAATCAGGAAACGGCTTAGAAATCGGTAGGATATGTAAACCGGAGCACTCCTTAGGTTTGCCACAATGAAGATGCGAGAGGAGAAAATGAAAATGCAGGGTTGTCATATTGAAGCATTTATTGTGCCAAAAAGAAAGTCGCCTTGGCGAAGGAGAGTAAACTGCATTTCACCCCTTAAATTCTTTATGTATCTATGAAACCTTTATATAGTTTTGCATTAAGTATGAATTAACAAAATATATATATTAAAAAAATCAAGTTAATTTAATAGATACATTTGTGTTTCTTGCATTAAGGATATATTAAGCTAGCTATAAATGGATTTTTTTATATAAAACTATAAACCAGATAAGAAACTTTAAGTAAGGGTTTATCCCAATTCACTGAGTTTTTGAGGTTTTATCAAGATTTTTTAAGTTAACGAAGGCAGTTCAGATTGTTTGAAAAAGAAAAATGTATTTATTAAGTACAATTTAAAGTAATTATAAAAATATATAAATCAATGACAATAATCAAAATTGTGCTTTACTTTTACAAAAATTGATTGCTAGTGATAATTTTAACAATGAAATTATCATTAAAGTTTTATACTAATACTAGTGCTCCCAGCAGCAGAATTTTTTTCTTCAGTCTGCAACGCAAGTAAAAACTTAAGTCTGCAGACCAATACCTCATTATCAGACTTGTATAAAACCAAAAACTTTCTGCGCAAGTAATATTGGGTCAAAAACTTTCTGCAAATTAATTTAGTGCTGGGTGTAATTCACATTTTTTGCGTGATCTATGAATGTAATTTATGTTTTTTGAGCAATTTATGGACGTACTTCGCAACTTTTATGCCATTCATGAACATAATTCGCATTTCTTACGCGATTTATGGTCGTAATTCGCTATTTTTATGCGATTCATGGATGTAATTTGCTTTTATTGAGCTTTCTGGCGACGGATTTCGTGATTTTTGAGCAATTTATGGACGTAATTCGCATTTTTTATGGAATTTATGAACGTAATTCATGTTTTTCATGTGATTTATGAATGCGTGTTTTTTTACATGATTTATGAACATAATTCACGTTTTTTATGCAATTTATGAACGTAATTTGAGTTTTTTTACACGATTCATGAACGTAATTCATATTTTTTATGCAATTTATGAACGTAATTCATGTTTTTTTACACAATTCATGGACGTAATTCACGTTTTTTGAGCGATTTTTGGACGAAATTCGTGTTTTTTTACACGATTTAATAACGTAATTCACGTTTTTTTATGCAATTTATGAACGTAATTTGCATTTTTTTACACGATTCATGGACATAATTCGCGTTTTTGGAGCGATTTATGGACGTAATTTGCGTTTTTTACGCGATTTATAAACGAAATTCGCTTTTGTTACGCGATTTATGGACATAATTCGTTTATTTTTATGCGATTCATGGACATAATTTGCGATTTATGTGCTTTCTGCTGACAAAAGTCGCGTTTTTGAGTGATTTATGGACGTAATCAGTGTTTTTTTATGCGATTTATGTACGTAATACACGTTTTTTACACGATTTAGAGACGTAATTTGCGTTTTTATGGAATTTATGAACATAATTCACATTTTTCATGCGATTTATGAACATAATTCGTGCTTTTTTACACAATTTAATAATGTAATTCACGTTTTTTTATGCTATTCATGGACGTAATTCACGTTTTTTTACACGATTCATGGACGTAATTTGCATTTTTTGAGCAATTTATGGACGCAATTTGCATTTTTTACTCGATTTATAAACAAAATTAGCTTTTGTTACCCTATTTATGGACGTAATTCGTTTATTTTTATGCGATTCAATGACGAAATTTGCGATTTATGTGCTTTCTGCCGACGAAAGTCACGTTTTTGAGTGATTTATGAAGGTAATCCGTGTTTTTTTATGCACTTTATGAACGTAATTCGCGTCTTTTTACAAGATTAATGAGCGTAATTCGTGTTTTTGAGCAATTTATGGGCGTATTTCGTGTTTTTTGAGTGATTCATGCACGAAATTCACATTTTTTATGCGATTCATGCACGAAATTTGCGTCTTTTACTCGATTCACGCACGAAATTCACATTTCTTACGAGACTCATGCGCGAAATTTGCGTTTTTTACGCGATTCATGGATCGAATTTACGTTTTTAGCGCAGCTTTTGGATGAAATTTACGCTTTTCGCGTGGTATTTTGTCGAAATATGTGTTTTTTTACACGATTCTTTGCTGAAATGCACTTTTTTTTAGCGATTCTTTATCGAAATGCATGTTTTTTACGCGATTTTTTTTGTTTTGTTTTTGGCGATATTCTCGTTAACATTAAATAATTCGTTCATAAAATTGAGGGAATATTTTATTTTCTTTCGGTACTAAAAAAAGTTACAAAAATAAAAATTGTTTCTTTCTTAAAATTTTCTGCGCAAGACGTGCATGTGGGCGTCTATATTATATGACTCTGCTCATTATATGCATTCAAACCTCCGAAGTATTTGTGATAGACATAAAAGGAAAATACTTTTAAAGATAAGTTGCCTTTGTTCTCAGAATTTTTAACACCTTGTGCATTGTGTGAAAGGGCGGGGGCTTCCCTTTGAGAAAATTTGCGGGTTTTTCATGATCTTTTGACAAGAGACCATTTTTCGCAATCCTTTGACGAAATTTACATTTTTTGAACTTTTTTGACGAAATTTGACTTTTTCCTGATCTTTTGACAAAAACAGCCGATTTTTTGCAATCTTTTGAAGAAATTTGCCTTTTTTTGTGTTTTTTTTTTTCAAGAAATTTGCTGTTTTTCTGTAATTTAAAAAAAAAAACTGCCGTTTCTTGCGATTTTTTAAAGAAATTTACCGTTTTTTCGCAATTTTTTTAAACGAAACTTTCTGTTGTTTCGTAATCTTTTGACAAATCATTTTTTCGTGATTTTTTGAAGAAATTTGATGTTTTTCATGATTTTTTGAAGAAATTTGACATTTAAAAATTTTTTTTTGAAGAAATTAGCCTTTTTTTCGTGATTTTTTTAAGGATTTTGCCGTTTTTTGCAATTTTATGTGGAAATTTGCCATTTTTTGCAATCTCTTAATCAAATTTGCCTTTTTTCCAATTTTTTTGAGGAAATTTGCTGTTTTTTTGACAAAAACTTTCCATTTTTTCTTTTTTTGAAGAGATTTGCCATTTTTTCACAATTTTTTGAGGAAATTTGCCTTTTTTTGTGATTTTTCTGAGGAAAACTGTCATTTTTTTCTTGATTTTTTGAAGGATTTATCAGTTTTTTTTTTTTTTTTTTTTTTTTTGCGATCTTTTGAAGAATTTATCTGTTTTTTTTTTTGTTTTTTTTCGTGATCTTAAGCGAAATTCACATTTTTCTTTTTCTTCGTCTTTCTGCGTTCTGAGAAATTCACATGTTTTCCACGATCTATGATGAAATTTATTTCTTTTAAGACTATTTGTCGAAATTTGCGTACATTTTGTGTCTGAATTTTTGGATTTAGGACCGAAATTTTTTAATTTTTGCTAAATTTTTAACAGTTGAAAAATAATCTTTCAGACCTTCCCAAGGGACTGCGACGTGCGTCGCTGCGTTGCGCCGATTCTGTGCCCGGGCTAGTGCTGAATCTAAATTAGTAAGCGTTTTTTACTATAACTAATCAATGGAATAAAACAAAAATAATTTTACATATCTACATCATTAAATTTGGATTTTCATGTTATGTGGTATTTTGTTATAGTTTCAACTGTAAGATAACATAAAATAAATTATATATCAGTTTTTTTTTTTTTTTAAATGGGAAACAGTTTGTGTTTATGACAGTTACACATTACACATATCTTTCAAAAAATAAGTTACAATTATTCCTTTTAAAAATTGTTAATTGGGAGAATTAAGACTTTTTTCCCCTTGTGGCAGAAAGTGATAACTTTACAAGTGGTGTACTGATATTAAGAAATGTATCTTAATTCATTAACATCTTAATATTGATATTTAGAAATTAACCTTATATAATTTAAAATTGACAAAAAAAAAAAAAAAAAAAAAAAAAAAAAATCCAGTCGGGTTTTTGTGCTGGGCAAAATCATAACAACTAACAACCCTGTCTTAAGTTGAACATGCTAAATTTATATAGCTTCTTTCATTCATTTCAAATCAAAAATCAGTTTAAACTTTTTTAGGCATAACATTAAGATCTAAAACATTTGTATGTATTTTAGAATACAGACATAAGATTCCTTTATTTTTGGGCCATTTTATCAATGCTTTAAAATTTCTTTAAAATCTGGTTCTTTTGAAATTTGTAAATTGGCATTTATCTTTACATTATCATACCTTAGATTAAATAATGATACGGTTGTAACTGCATAAAAAATTTTGAAAAAACCCACAATGGGTTTTTTCATGTGCGCCTGCCCATTTCGGGCTGGGCCCACTTAGCGAACCCTGACACCTAAGATTATTACTTAAATCTAGATTCCCATATTAAAACGCAATTAGTCTGCCAAGCCATATTTTGAGGGAAAACAACTCAACTTTAACGGTTGACTTATAGGTTTACCATTGTGCTTTCATGCACCCAAAAGTATGAAAACAGAGGATTGGGAGCAAGAAAACATACTGGTTAAACTTAAGAGTTAACTGGTAAAATGAGGTTTCTAGGTGTTTTCCACAAGATATGATATGGCAGACTGATTGCGTTGTAATATGTGAATCAAGACTTAACTAATCCTAGATTTTCATCTCTGAAAGGATTAAGCCCTTTTTAAAGTATGAAACAAACAAACTAATACCAGAAATCAGCACAAGCTCTGGTTTCAAGCTGTTTGGATTTAAAGGAATCTGATGTACAACCTATTAATGAAAGATCTCCTGTTATGATTAAAATTTTTATACCAATTAGTTTTTTTTTTTTTTTTTTTTTTTTTTTTTTTGTACATTCTTTTACATACAACAATTGTTGAACAGGTGTTTTTTTTTTAGCTTCTGTATTTGATATAAATTTATTATTGCAGAAGTAGGAATGAGAAAATAAGATTCTAATTTTTTATTCTCTTTCTTTTTAGAAATGTTTTGTACTTGTCATGCTTATTTTATATTAAAGAATGAATAATTTGATTATTTAAAAGAAATTGTGATAAAGAAAATTATATTGGATTTAAATAAAATTTTTAAATGAAATGCATTTTATTTCTTTACAAATTTACTGTACTGAATGTTTACAAGACTCAATTATTAAGCTTAGAAACAATTATTTAAAGCTTTTTTTTTTTTCCATTTATTTATAAGGCAAAATGCCTGTAGAAATTTTCCAAATTATATAAAATTTTAGATTTTTAGGGCAGAGGGGCAGCACCTTTCGTTTCAACACTTTTTGCAAAAGAATTATTCGTGAAGTAATACTGCTTTAAAAAATAAAGTTTTAAGTGCTATTGCTAGTGTTCATTTTAGGCCATTTTTGAAGGGTGCAGTACCCTGCTCTTTTTCAAATTTGCAAAATGCACCCTGCCCTTTTTAAAAGTAGCAAAATGCACCACTGGTTTTACCCAGAGACTTTTAATAAATATTTATTTTATTTCATAGTATTTCTAAACAAAGTTGGCACTGTTTAAACCAATTGGTTTTAACCATGGTTTAAACCACGATTTAAACCAAATGGTTTTTTTCCAAAAAAAAAAAAAAAAAAATTTGTTTTTTTAGAAGAAGTTAATGAAATTTTCTTTTTTTCTTTATAATTTACATGTTTCAGATTATTGGACATAAATAATTTCTACTTTTAACACTTCATTTCAGTAATAAGTATTATATATAGTGGGTTTAGGTCTTTTTTTATATGCATAGGATTAAACCAATTGTTTTTTTTTCTAAAAAAAAAAAATAAATAAAAAAAAAAAATAAAGGAGCAAGTCGTTTTTTAGAAGGAATCTAATGACATTTTCTTTTTTTCTTTTATAATTTATGAGTTTCAGATTATTAGCTATAAATTTCTACTGTTTTTCAGAAGAAATCTAATGACATTTTCTTTCTGTATAATTTACAAGTTTCAGATTAATGAATATAAATAATTTATACTTTTAACACTTTATTTCAGCAATAAGCATTAGATATATTAGGTTTACGTCACTTTTTTTATGCATAGGATTAAAATCAGGATGCATTGGTGAACATATCTATTGCTGTAAAGAAAAAACTTTAAACACGTGAATTGATCGAAGATAAAATAGATTCAATATTTAGTATAAAATATTTTAATTTTTTTTAATAATGCAGATTATTTAATGCAATTAGTAATGTAACACAATGATCTTTTAAGATTTTGCACAAGCTGTAAAAGAAATTTTTCTTTTGGGAGATTATCTTGAAGAATTAAAAGCAAAGACTGGTTGCTAGATATAGCATTTTAATAACTTTTTCCCTCTGCTATCTGCTGAATCTAACTACTAAAAATGTTAACTTCAAATTGTCACTCAGAAAGAAAAAATCCTAAGAAGTATTTGTAATTTATTATTTGAATAAATGTGGAAAAGAATATTTATCAAACTACATCTAAATGTTTATTATTAGTAATCAAATGATTGTTTATAAAGATTTACAGGGCATCAATGGTTCACTGTGATGAACAATTAAAACTTTCAACATAAGGCTGTTAGCTAAAACTGTTTAAATTGAAAAATGATTTTTTTCAATTTTCAACATAAATTCAGTTTAGCTTCATTTAAAATAATTTAAATTTAATAATTACACTGCTTATAAACCAATAATGTCTCTTTTTATCAGTAAATATGCATGTATATAATAAGATTGGATGTTTTAAAAAAACCTGGTTTAAACCAAATAAACCGTTTTTTTGGGGGGGTTTTCGAAAAAACCTGGTTTTTTTCCAACCCTGTTTCTAAATTTGTGTGTTCAAAAATGAGAGTTTTTTTCATTTCTTTCAAAATTAATATTATTTGATTTATGTTACTAAAAATTATATATTTTCCTGCTTTCTTTTCTTTCCTTTCTAAAGGCAATAACAAATTTTTTTTTTGCAAAACTGCCCTTTTCTGGTGCCATTTGTGCCCTTTTTAGTGAATAGCACCATGCCCTTTTTATTTCTAGATTGAGCACTACTATTGCTATTTACTAACTTCATATTTGAGGTATCCTCTCAATTTTTTCCATGATTTCTAGCCAAACACAATGTATGAAATTTTACATTTTTAGTGAAGCATGCACTTTGTTGAAATGTGCCCCTCCTGAGGGACAGTTATCATCGGGAGGGGGGTTTAAACAGTTAAAGAAATCCTACAAATATCATACATTTCAACAAAAAAAACTTTATTCACTAAGTAATATTGTGGACAGGGTTGGTAAATTTCTTCCGCAGTGGAAAAAAACGCGAAAAAAAAAAACATGAAACAGCATTAGAATTCCTAAAAAAAAAAGTCACTGGTCCCAAGGACCAGTAAGCATGAGAATTTACTGGTCCTCAGACATCAGCACTGGTCCGTTACATAAAACACTATTAAATAATTTTAACACTTAGAGTGGTCTCCCCCCCCCCCCCCCAAACACACACACTCTCTGGAAAATAAATCAATCTTACTTTGCATTTATCCAAAATTTTCAGCATAATAAAATGTAAAATATAATTTGCTAAAAAATAAATAAACAGTACGTAAAGAAAAACTATCAAATTATTTATTAGATATTTTATTTGCCATTACTTATTTCAACTGACTGTAGGGTTTAATGCAATTTTTTTTTCGATTTTTCTCCAGATTCTAGCCAGAGTGGTGGAATTGTAGCTAGTGTCATTGATGCAGTTGGACTTGAAAATTCCTGGGTCCCCGGGACCCAGGACTTCTAAAATACTGGGTCCCTTTTCTACAAATGCGGGTCCCCACTAATAATAAGTCATATTTTTCGATGCAAAAATTGAACTTGTTCAAATGCACAAGAAAAAGAAAATGCAATAATTGTTTTAATAATAATAAATAATTAAAACCAATATTAATTTAAGAGAAATTTTCTGTACTTTTTAAAGAATAAATGTGCAAGATACAAATTTAATTATAAAATAATGCTTATTTAAATGTTGAAGGTAACAAGTATCACTATTGTTTGCATTTCTTTTAAAATGGGGCACAACAGGTTTATTGAAAAAGACTTTTTTGCTGAAAAAAGGGATATTTTTGTTGAGTAAATGGGTACTTTGCTTAGTGAAATGGTGCTTTCAGGAGTCACATTCACTCAGAAAGATTTGGAGCAATAAAAAACCGATTGGGAAGCAGGAAAATCAGTTTTTGGAGCAGCAACAATTTTGTAGTTGGAAAATTAGGTTTTAAAACAGAAAAATTCTCTCCCGGCATTCATATATATTTTTTGTGCTTTTTTTTTGTTTTTGTTTTGTCGAAATTTCCGTTTTTTCGCATTATTTTGACGAAATCTTTGGTTTTTTCGGGATTTATTGACAAAATATACCGTTTTTCGCGATCTTTTGAAGAAATCTGCCGTTTTTTCGGGTTTTAAGATGAAATTAGCCAATTTTTCGCGAATTTTTTGACAATATTTACCGGAAATTAGTCGGTATTTAGCACTTTTTAAACAAAATTTGTCTTTTTTTCACAATCTTTTGAAAAAATTTTTTGTTTTTCAAGATTTTTTTTTGACATTTTGCCGTTTTTTCGCGATTTTCGGACAAAATTTGTCGTTTTTTTGCACTTTTTTGAAGAGATCTGCCATTGTTTTGCAATATTTTTGAAAAATCTGCCTTTTTTTCGTAATTTTTTGAAGAAATCTGCCATTTTTCCGCAATTTTTTGAAAAAATCTGCCGTTTTTCGCGATTTTTTTGGGCGAAATTTGTCGTTTTTTATCTTTAGAAGAAATCTGCCTTCTGCTTCGGGTTTTGGAATGAAATTAGCCATTTTTTCGAGAATTGTTTGACAAAATTTGCCGAAAATTAGTCGTTATTTCATGATTTTTTAACGAAATTTGCCGTTTTTTCGCGATCTTTTAACGAAATTACGCGGCCCGTGGAACGCGTAAGAGCGATTTTTTTGCGTCCCATGGCCGATTTTTTGCGTAACTTACGCGCTATGGCGCGCTTGCGGCATCGCTGATAATAAAAAAAATCATGTGCGATCGGTTTTGGTTTTCTAAGGGCCTGAAAAAAAGGCACTGGTCCTGCGGACCACTAAGTTTTTCAAATTAGTGGTCCGATTGAATTATCGGTGGTCTCGGACCAGCGGACCACCAAGGATTTCGAATGCTGTGAAAAAAACCAGCCGGAAGAAATAGGTTTCTTCCAAGTGGAAGAAATGGAAAAAACTGTTTTTCTTCAAGAATTTACCATATACTTTCAATTTTGTAAGATATACTAAATATCTTCTTCCTATAATCTTATATGAATCAATTCCATTGGACCAAAACAAATTTAAATAAATATATATGCTAAATTAATAATTAGTTTTTTTTTAGCCAAGATCACACACAATGCCTGTTTAAAGATCTTCAACCATTGGCTAAATGAAAAGAAATTTTATCCAAAATTAAAATACACAAAATTAATGAAATGTTATTCATTTCAATTTAACCAACATATTTTTTTAATTATTTAAATTTCTAAAACTAGTCGTAAATAGTAGGGATTCTTTACCAATGATACAATAAAACCCATTTAAATGAAAGCTTTTAATTTACATCAATTTTATTAATGTAAGTAATATACAATAATTGCTGTAATATTAAAAGCTTAATATTAAATTTTTAATATTACTGTATTAAACAGAGATCAATCAAAAATATGGTTTGATTTTCGGCCCAAAATCAGAGTTTTGTCAAAAGCGTGGCTGAAAATTCAGCTTGACTAAAACTCTCAGTATTCCAAAATTTTTATTTCTTCCTTCAGAAAATTTCAACATTAGTCATTGATTTGAATTGTATCAGCTCTAATGAGTGTATTGCAATGAACTTCATTGTTTATAATTATCAGTCATGAATTAGCAATCATCTTATAGAAAATTTTTAGTTTAAACTCCATTAGTGTTTCAAATATTCTTTGAGAAAGTTTTAGAATAATAAGTGATCATTTACAAAAATCATTATAGAAGAAAAGTGAAGATGTGTATTAGGGTGGAGCGAAATTTTTTTTTTCTTTGAAAAACGGGTAGGTGCCAAAAGTTGCCTTTTTTTCAAAAAAATTAAAAACTTCCTACAGAACTGGTTAATATTTAAAAGTGTTGCTTAGACCTTTATATTTATCTGCTTAACATATTTAAACTATAAAACAATATCTGTAGTCTGTATAATTGGAGCAAATATGACAACTTTTTGCGAAAAATCAGCGTTAACCTCTCTATTGGAGCATACAACGAAATGTTGTTTTGAATGCATTTCTTACCTAGCTGTTTTCAAAACTACTGTGTATATAACTCATAGAGGTGGTTGCATTATCCCACCCATCTCAACCACCCAATCATCTAGGCCCAATGTTTTATTTATGTATCTAATTATTATTTTTTTCCTGAAGACGAGTATGTTTTCTGTATATCAAAGTAATTTATCTCTTCTTTGTATTCACTGACTTTGGATGATTTGGATCATGCTGGTGTGACCTGCTGCACGTATATTTTTATACCATATATGATAGAAGAGAAGCTGAGTAATGTATTGGGTATGTTCTTAATTGAACCTATTCAGCAGTCTATTATCTTCATTAAAATTTCATGCAATTAGTACAGTATGATTGGAAGTTCTGTTATCACAACATTCTTTCAATCAATTACATTTTATATGCAATGATTTGCCTAATAATTGATTGTATGAATTCAATTTCTAGTATGCGATCATTTATTGAACCTATTACATTGAATATATGCTGAGATGCTGGCTGTTTAATATTATGATGATCGTCACAGAGGATTGCAAACAAAATTTGCATGTAAAACAACAATATTTCTAAAGAAGTTTTAGCATGCTATATGTCGTTTCCTGTGTTGTTCCGTAGTCTAGTAATTTCTAATAAGATATTAGATCTATTATTCAGATGTGTTGTACATTTGGTATAAAACATCCCGCAGTATAAACTTGGATTATACATTTTGTGAGTGAACATATAGACGCTGATTGCCAATCTGTGCTTATATAAAGCAGAAAATTTTATTAACTTTATGAGCTGTCTTCTGTGTGAAATGTTTTCTAAATTCCTATTCCCCATTCTTTCTGAGAAATAGCTTTCATTATGAATTAGCTTTGCAATCTCCGACAGAAATTTCTAGTCTGTTCTGAGTATCTTTTTCTCAATTTGAGAAAATAAATTTTCAAAATTATTCTCTATTTTATAAAAAAAAAAAAAAAAAAAAAAAAAAAATTGCAATAGGAAGTGAATAGTACGTAGACAAAGATTTTCCTTATTGATCCAGTGAATCCATGTAGCTTAGAACGTTTTATATCGACTTCTCTAGTAATTGATGCAGAGGAAATTCACTGGTGTTGAAGTAGCGAATGATTCAATATTATACACAATTCTAAGCTTACCCCATGCAAAATTGTTCACAGTGACAAATAATGTTTTGTTTGTTTGATTATGGGCCAATTATCTACACTGTGGGATATAGGCCCTAAGGGGTGGGGTGCCCTCTGTGGGGGTCTTTCTAAGGGAACCTAACCCGTATTTACGTAACATTCGAAGAAAACCACGGAAAACTCCGAACGGTTAGGCCGACGGTCGCGATTGGGTTCGAACCCAGCACCTACTGTCTGCCAGTTTGAGGTCAGAACCTCTCGGCGACTGGTGAGGCCCAGTGACAAATAAAATTCTCCTAATTTTAAATGAACACTTATAGTCGAGTAGAATCCATACATTCCCTCATAAAGTACTACGCATTATATGTTTATGCCCTGGACATTTCACCATCAAATGTTGTCCATTCATAAAAAGGGAATTTAAAAGTTAATAGGAAATTACCTGGATATGAAAACACTTAGAAAACGGCATAAAACTAATGCAAAAAAAAAAGGTTATTTACAACAGCGGTTGCTTTACACATGGAGAAGAAATTTTCATTGCAATTCTCTCTGAAGATCACCATCACATTAAACAGCTCGCTTCTCAACATATAAAAAATGCAAAAGTAGAATAAATGATGGCATACTTATAGTTGAAATATCTGAAATCATCTTTGAAGCAAATCATTATGTAAAAAAAATACAATTGACTGAAAAAATGTTGTGGTAACAGAACTTCCAGTCACTATTCATCAACTGAATGTAAGTTAGATAAATATAATAGATGGCCGAATAGATCCCTTTAATAATATTCCCGTACATTACTGTGCTTGTCATTTTTTTTGTATAAACTGCAAAAATATACATGAAGATAGTTACAGCAGCATGTGGATGCAAAGAACAGATAAACAAGGTGGAAGCATCGAAAACATGCCAAATTTTTATAAAGAAAATCGCAAATCAATGTATAAATAAAACACTGTACTAAGATGATGGAATAGTTGGGCCGGGTGGTATAGGAAATATAGCCACCTCCACGACGCATGTCCAAGGTAGTTTTGAAAACAAGAGCTGTATTAAAAACAATTCGTTGTATGACCCAATAGAGTGGTAATATTGTTTTCTTACTAAAAGTTGTCTGTTTTACTCCAGCTATAGGGAATAAACATATTGTTTTATAGTTTAAATATGTTAAGCAGATAAACATAAAGGTCTAAGCAACACTTTTAAATACTAACCAGCTCTGTAGGATTTTTTCAATTTTTTTGAAAAAAATGTCAAAAAATGACAAATTTTATCCAAAATTTCGATTTTTGGAGCAAAAGCTCAGACTCAAGCCATTTTTTTTTCAGCGGTAAACTTTCATGCAGTTGATGTACTAGTATAAAGGCAACTTTTGGCACCTACCCGTTTTTGATTTTCAAAAAAAAAAAAAAAAAAAAAAAAAAAAAATTTCGCTCCACCCTTATGTGTATATTTAAAACTAAAATATTTTTTAATTTTTGTATAATTAGAAAATGGTCCTGTGTCATTGATGAATTATGTTTTATTGTATATGAAAATAAAGTTTTTGGATAATTAACAATTGTGCATAATTAATAAATACTATACATATAATTAATTTACATTTATTTATATTTATGTATGTATTAATTACATTAAAACATACAATTTAATTATTTAATTTTTTTTTTTTGGATGTTTTCATTTTTGGCTGAAACTTTGAATTTTCTGAGAATTGGTTTTGGCCTTAGAAACCTGTATCGGTCGATCCTAGTATTTAAAAAAAAAAAAAAAAAAAAAATCAGTACAATGCAGCAAAAACAGCATAATATAGCAAAAAAGTTTTTTAGCAGTAGGATGCTGCAATTAGTTTCTCAACTTAAATTTGATGAATGCAAAAAATGAAGATTCCCCCCCCCCCCCCCCAAGTCCTAACACTTCAAGATAGTTTAAAAGCATTTTGACATACCCATAGATATTTTTAGATCACTACAGCATTGAGATATTCATGCTAGATCTTAGTATAAATAATTACAAATTTATTTATTTACTGTGTTGCAGAGTTTAAAATAAGACATTTTTATATAAAAATAATATATTTTTATATGAAAAATAAACAATTTGCTGGTGTTTTTTTTTCTCTCTTTTTACATAAATAGTGTAATTAATAATAATAATAATTTAAAAAAAACTCTTCCTCTAGAGTAGTAAAAATCCATCACCTGAAAATGTCTGCTGAACTTGAAGTTTGTTATTAAAAAAATAACTTATCTTTGCAAAAAAAAAAATTAATTATTAAATTTTCCAATTTAGATTTCATGAAATTATACTTTAATTCGATCAGTGGTAATATAGTTTAGATTGAAATATAGGTAGGGGAAACAAAGGGAGGTTTGACCCACCCTATACTTTTCATATTTAAAAATTTGTTTAGCTGATAAGCGCCAGATGGCAGCATGGTAGCAAGCAGAATAACACATTTTTTTTGTCTGTTAGCCATTTGCAGGAAGAATAAAGGAGTAATCACATGTGATATCATTTTCTGGAAGAAATTTTTTTTTGTTGTTGCAAGCTGTTCTCTCCTGTGCCATCAGTCATTAACATATATAAAAATAAGTTGAATTGTTTGTGTACTTAGATTAATATACTAAAAGGCAGTATACTAATATTTTATTTTTACTTTTTATTTTAATGTGTTTTTTACATTTTTTTCCAAAATGGCTATTAAGGGAGGTTTGACCCATGTCAATTCTGGGAGGTTTGGCCCAGGTCAAACCTCCCTATTTTGTTTAATTTGATGTTTTAACACATTTAAACTGTACTATAGAGAATTTCTAATAGAAATATTGTTCTTAATCAAATCAAATGTTCTTAATTCAAATCAAATAAACATTGTTCTTAATTCCAAATATACTGAATATAATAAAATTCAATTGAAACACTTCTTGTTTAAGCATTACTTTTATAAATTTAAATATAAGTGAAATCTGCTTTTTTTTTTTTTTTTTTTTGCTTTGTTAGGTACAACCCATGCTTTAAATTCTTCATTTACAAGTTATCTTGTAACTTTTATTTTATATTTATATTATGAAAATTCAATAAAGTTAAACAAGAAAAAGTGTCAGGTAGGGGTAAAATAAGCAGATTTTAAAAAATAAATACATAAAAATTTGTAATTTTTGCAATTATTGCTATGAAAGGAGAGAAGCAAGTATCTCAAGTCACTTCTGCAGAACGTGGAACTTTAGTCACAATGTGCTGTGGTATCTCTGCAATTGGAACATTAATTCCACCATTTAAAGTATTTCCACGAGTTCACGTAAAAGAAATAATGACAAGGGGTGGACCTCCAGGAATGCAAGCTGCCGCTCATTCCAGTGGATGGATGACAGCAGAGAACTTTCAGCTATACCTCCATCATTTTATAAAATATAGCAAATGCAACAAAAATAACGAGGTATTGATTATTCTCGACAACCATGAGTCACACATATCTTTTGAGGGTTTGCAGCTTTGTAAAGATAATGGGATAACTTTGCTAACTTTACCACTCCATACAAGTCAAGTTGCAGCCACTTGATAGATCTGTTTTTAGTCCCTTCAAGATATTTTATAATTCTGCTGCCAGTGATTTTATGGTCACGAATCCAGGTAAACCTATCACAATATACGACATTCCAGATTTGGTTCGCAGATCATTTTCAAAGGCTTTTACTCCTGAAAACATACAAAGTGGATTTGCATGTACTGGAATCTGGCCATTCAATTCAGATATTTTTCCTGAATCTGATTTTTTTCTTCTAATGTGACAGACAGACCAAATCCGGATGTTACAAGTATGCCTTCAGCTACATCTTCTAATCCATCTACCAGTGTATTGAATCTACCATCGACATCTGCAAGTTTCACAAATCTTTCTTTTTCCTCCAATTCTAGTATTCCATCTACAAGTTCAATGAATTCACATTTTCCAGTGCAATTAGTAACACCTGAGCAGCTTCGTCCATTTCCTAAAGCAGGACCTAGAAAAGGCAGAGGTGGTAGAAATCGTACAAAGTCAAGGATTTTGACAGATACCCCTGTGAAAGCAGAAATCGAGAAAAAGCACAACTTGAAAAAAACAAAGAAAACTTCACAAAATAATAAGAAGGTTAAGAAGCAAACAAAAAAGCGTATATTAGATTTGTCTTCAGACAGTGAAACTGAACTAGAAAACTTTCATCTTTCAAGTGATGAAGATGCAGTTGATGATTTTGAAGATTCTCGAACCAACAATTGAAAATGGAGATTTTGTTTTGGCAAAATTTACAACCAAATCTAGTTTACTGCATTTTATTGGTCATGTCATTGAAGAAAATGGCAATGATTTTTCGATTAATTTTCTGAAAAGGTCTGATGCATGTAGTTTCTGTTTTATTTACCCTGAAAAAGAAGATATTGCCACAGTATCAAGAAGCGATCTCACTAAGCTACCTTATCCTATGATTAGTGGAGGCACTGAAAGAGTTGCATTGAAAATGAAATTTAACTGTGATTTTTCAAAATATCAGAATCTTTACTGATTGTATCTAAATTCCTTTAATGATTTTTGTCCAGATTACTTGCTGTTTCGAATCATAAAATAAATATTTGTTGATTTCTATTCATAATTATTGCCTGTAGTTTGTAATAGTATATTTTGAACTGAACATTTAATTATTGCTGTGCAATTTTTAATAACACTCCATTCCTGTGGTGGGTCAAACCTCCCTCACAGTGGGTCAAACCTCCCTTAAGTAGGGAGGTTTGACCCGGTTTTTGAGATCTTGAAAAATCATTAATCAGAAAGATAGTTTATAATTTAAATAGAAAAAAATAGTTTAAAATGATGTCAAACATTATAAGCTATCAAATAATGTCAACATGGAAATTTTATTATGTTAAAAAAAAAAATAGAAAAATGTTTTTGTAAAAAGTGGGTCAAACCTCCCATGTTTCCCCTACTTTATCTTGTTCTAAAACCATTATTGGTTTCATATAGCGATTTTTTTTTCTTTTTATAAAGTAAATTATTTCTATATTAATTTTATCTTTAATTTTGTTAACCCCCCCCCCCCCTCCCAAAAAAAGAGGAAAAATTTATTGTTTAAGTAATGTTAAGTGCAATATATTTTAGTTTTTATCTTATTCATGTTATATACTTGAAAATATTTATTATCAGTAGTAAGTTAGCTAGTTTGAAAATATGGGATATTTTTGATATTCTGGAAAATATTGTGATAATTTACAAACATTGATTGCTGTTTTGAAGTTAGTACATACCTCTTCATCACATCTTGTATCAGGGATGGAGGTATACATTATTTTAATAAACATTGGTGAGTGGAATTTCTGACAGGGTAAGTGAATTTTCATACGTGTTTCAGGCATTGAAAAACTGCAGTGCATCCAAGCTAGAAACTATGCTAGAAACTTTATTTTTCAAGTTTACTATATTTTGCAACTTTAAAAATTATCTTAATGAAACATGATCCTAAGTCCATCTTATGCTAGATGTTTCTCTATTGTGTGTATAATTTTTAGTTATATGGAGAAAAAAAAAAAAGTGGTAATGCATTGTAGAAATATTATTAAACTTATTTTGTTTTGTGTGCAGTTGCACACAATTTTGTCATATCATTTTCAACTGCATTCAGTATTCAATGATTCAACCATTGCATTTTGCTGCCTGGTAAGGATAATATTTTCTAAACAATTCCCACCTTTTTGATAAAGGGTATTACCATGAATATTTTTGCCATTTTAGTTTTATTTAGAAATAAAGTCTGTCAAATGTGAATTTTATCTAAATATTTATTTATGCAGATTTCATTTTATTATTTTTTTGATGTTCAATGACACTTTTGTTTTAAATTGTTGACTCTGTAAGTAAATTTTTTCTTAGCCTTCAGGACATCTGCATGGCAAAAAAGTGCTAAATCCGAGCTACAAATAAAAGATGCCAGTATTGAAACAGATCAAGATATCGAAAAGTCATTCAAGAGAAATGTGTGTGTTCAAACAGAGGAGCGATGCAGTAAGTATTATTTTTTTTAAATAACAAATCGTTATAAAAACTTGTCAAATTTCATATGGTTTGTATAAAAATGGTAAGTGAAAAAATATTAAGATTTTTTTTGCAATAGGTATTGCACCATATATTTTCAGGGTTACTTTATAATAAAGCAGTTTTAAAAAGCTTGCACTGCTTAAAAGGATGTGCATTGCATAAGTTGTTCATATTGCATATTAAATTATATTTCAAATTCAAGTAAGTTGAGAATGTTGTATTTCAGAACATTCCTTTTGTACAGTGCATTCCAAAAGCTTATAGACATAGGATTTTTAAAACTTTCCAATGCAAAGCTTCAAAATAATTTATAAATAATTGCAAGATAGTAATGATACTATAAGGATATCATCTGAATAAATGAAAACAAAATCTAGACCTGAAAAACTTTATTTACAAACCTTTAGAATGTTGCTGGTGCATTTTTCAAACCATAGCTCATAACATTAAATTCATACAAGTTGAATGTTAATTGCAGTTTTACGCTTATCTTCTTCAGCAGTAGAAACTTGATAAAAGGCTAAATAAATAAATTTTAGAATTGATAGTTCTTTTAAAATTTGATAATTTTCGATTTGAGGAATAGGATATCTATTAGGAACTATTCCTGCATTTAGTTGTCTATAATCAACACATAGGGAAAAGTGACATTTTTTTTGTCACCATATGAGAAGGACTAGACCACTGAAATCTAGAAGGTTTGATTTGATTACATTATTATTGAGCATAAATTGGAATTCTTTTGCTATTCTGAGTCATTGAGGATCTATTTGTCTTGCTTTAGAATGGACAGGTTGACTTTTTGTTATTATTGATGTTGGATATTGGGTCATTCCATATTCCATGTCAGATCACCCAGACCATGGCACCCACCATCACCAATTTTGATAAAAGTCAGTGAATTTGTAGAATTTATAATACTGATTCCAAAAATATTAATTATGTTGAAATTGATGAAATGGTTTGTGAGTTATGAGCTTTTAAATAGCTTCCAAGATGGCCGATTTGCCGCCATTTTGAATAGCACATGTGACAACAAAAAAGTCCATAACTTCTTTCAGGTTTAAGCTAGAGCTTTCAAAATTTTTTTGTTTAGTTCAGAATAAAGTAAACTTTCATTTAAACAAATTTTTGTGAAACTCATTTTATAAAAATGGTGTCAGAAAATGACTTTTTGTCATTTTTTGAAGTAAAAAAAGGGTACAACTTCAATGGCTGATTTCCCCCAATGTACCCCCTTCAATTTTCATCTAATTGCATAAATAGGTAACTCAAAGTGTGTTTTGATGACTAATAAAAAAAATTTAATGGACGGTTCACAGGTTTTTATTTAAAAAAAATAAATTCAATTTTACTGACTTTCCCCAATAGCAGAAAATGCAAGATAATGAGTTGATATTACTTTTATTACCAGAGCTATCATATCATGTAAATCATACATATTTACATTCAAAAGTTTGATAAGGTTTTATGTTACTTAAATATGTATGTTTAATGTGGCTAAAAAAGGGGGAATCCCCTATAAAAAAGGGAATTAATAGGAATGCCAATAATGGATTCGTACAAGACACAGAAGTATTTTCCTGACAAATTGAAATCTATTGCAGAGTTTCAATAAATTATAAGTAAAAAATAAATAATAGAAATAACTCTAAAAACAGGTACATTATATAACAAAATCATATTTGTATATAATATTTAATATATATATATATATATATATATATATATATATATACAGGGTGTCCGAAAAGTCTGGAAACAGTCGAATAACTCGAGAAATACATATGAGATTGAAAAACGTAAATATACGTGTTAAATATTTTTAAATAAGCTACTCAGTGATACCAAATTTGACCTTCGTAATCGACCCCCTGGGGGTCAGAGGGGGTCCAACTTTGAAATCTTAAATTATAACCCCCATTTTTTATTGCAGATTCGGATTCTACGGACAAAAATACGTAACTTTTGTATTTGATGTTTATTTCGAATCCTCGTTTATCACGGCGTAATTGAGCATATTAAATCGATAGATATTTCGGCTTTTCCAACGGGATTTTCCCTAATCAAAACTAATTGGGGAGAATTTATGACATCAAATTCCTCGTCTTTTGCAAGAATAGCGTTTCCTGAAAATCACCCATGCCGATTATTTTGGTAGTGCTACACAGTTAAAAATTTGATCCATGTGCTGTAGCATCACTCCACAGCTTTTATAGAATATCTCTTTCATGACCAATGAGAATGTTCCATAACACAGTAAAGTACACTGTAAAAAATTGACCCTTTTGCTGCATTGTCACTCCACCGCTTTTATAGAAAACGATTACTTTACTGTGTTATGGAGCATTCTCATTGGTCACAAAAGAGATATTCTATAATAGCTGTGGAGTGACGCTGCCGCAAATGGGTCAAATTTTTAACAGTGTAGCACTATTGAAATAATCGCCACGGGTGATTTTCAGGAAACGCTATTCCTACAAAAGACGAGGAATTTGACGTCGAAAATTCTGCCCAATCAAGTTTCGATTAGGGAAAATCCCGTTGGAAAAGCGGGAATATGTATCGATTTAATATGCTCGATTACACCGTGATAAACGAAGATTTGAAATAAACATCAAATACAAAAGTTACGTATTTTTGTCCGTAGAATCCGAATCTGCAATAAAAAATGGGGGTTATAATTTAAGATTTCAAAGTTGGACCCCCTCTGACCCCCAGGGGGTCGGTTTCGAAGGTAAAATTTGGTATCACAGAGTAGCTTATTTAAAAATATTTAACACATATATTTACGTTTTTTAATCTCATATGTATTTCTCGAGTTATTCGGCCGTTTCCAGACTTTTCGGACACCCTGTATATATATATATATATATATATATATATATATATATATATATATATATATATATATATATATATACACACACACATTATGTACCTGTTGCTCAAAAAACATATTCATGAAATTTCATATTATATATATATATATGGCATACTATATTAAAAAATGCTGTCAAAGTGGGCATTTTGAATTGAATTTTCCAAAGCGATGTACTGGAAACAGAAAAAATGGTCATACTAAGAAAATAATTGTTATAAATCAAGATCTAATTCATTGAACTAAAAATAAAAACACAGGTTGCAAGGCTGCCACAGGCGACTATTTTTTAATTCTAACTGGCATCACTTTCTTAAAACTGAAATCTATATGAGATGCTTTGATAACATTTGCAAGAAAAATATACTTAAATTTTATATTAGAAAAATACTTTTGTGCACAGAATATAAAAATAGTTGTCTGTAGCAGCCCTGAGGTCGCTTATAAATCTCTGCAAAACAAGTATCATGTTTTTGCTTTTAAAAATAAATCTGAAAATGTGTTAGAAAATTTTGAGTTGTTGAGGGTACAAAAATATTTTTTATATATACTGCCTTAACATGATTCTGATAAAAACAGTTCTTACAGAAAAATAAATTTTAAAAACAGCCAGATAAAATTGTTAAATTAGGTTTATATCTAAATTTGATTTAGTTTTTGTTAATGAAACAAGTACAGTAGACTACCTCAAATCCGGAACCCTAAAATCCACAACTCTTAAAAATCTGCATATAATTTATGTATGTAAATAATGAAACATTTAGTTCAAATATAGGGACAAAATTCGACTAGTATAATTTTATATCAATTCCATTTTATTTTAATTTGTAATTTTTGTTAATAGTATTAAATTCGTTTTTTTTTTTTCCAAATGAAGAAAGAATAAATTTATTCTGGAAAAGTTCAAGATTTTTCTGATATCATTGATAATCACAATCTTCTTATCAAATATATTTATGTATTAATCAAGCTTTTTTTGGTTATTAAATCTAAATCTGGCTAAACCTCAAATAGAACTTATTTTATGATTTTGTTGTGAATTAGTAATGTATCTTTATGAGATACATTAATAACTACATTGAATAATTTAGAAAAAATATGTTTCATGCTTATAATAAATATTTAATCATATATTATTGATTATTAACTTGACCCTTGCTTTTAATATTTTAATCACTTTGAAAATTATCTAAATTTTTATTATTTTAATTTATTACTTATTTTAATATTTTACTATATTGTAAAGCATTCCTTTTAGTTTTGATTGCATTATTAATTGCACTCAAATTCCTGTTTAAAAAATGTAAACAAAGTAATGACCAGAAATTGCCAAAATTCTAAATTCCACATAACTTCTGGTTCAAAGTTGTGCGGATTTGAGGGAGTCTACTGTATTTAACTTCAAAATTTACTTCTGTCTGTTGGCAGGGAATTTTAAACATATTAATTACTTTTACTTTAAATTATTATTGATGTAGATATATTTTTAATAGCATATTTATTTTGTACGTGATATGTCATTTTGTATTATTTTAAAGTATCATAATTTTTATTTAAGAGTTGCAATTTTATTGTATTTTGTTTAAAATAAAAGTACGATTTTGCCATAAAAATCAATTATTTGTAGAACTTTTCCCATCATTTCTTTTTTACTCATAATTTACTGAGACTGCGATAGATTTCAATTTGTCAGGATTCTATGTCTTGCAAGAATCCATTATTGGTATTCCTATTTATTCCTATGAGATTCCCCCTTTTTTAGCCACATTAAATATATATGTTTATGTAACATTAAACCTTATCAAACTTTTAGATGTAAATATGCATGATATTTCTGGTAATAAAAGAAATATCAACATTATCATGTGTCTTCTGTTATTGTGGAAAGTCAGTAAAATTGAATTTATTTTTTTTAAATAAAAACTTGTGAACCGCTCATTAAAATTTTTTTATCAGTCATTAAAACACACCTTGAATTGCCTATTTATGCAATTAGATGAAAATTGAAAGGGGTACATTGGGGGAAATCAGCCACTGAAGTTACACCTTTTTTTACTTTAAAAAATGCCAAAAAGTCTCTTTCTGACACCATTTTTAAAGAATGAGGTTTACAAAAATCTGTTTAAATAAAAGTTTACTTTATTCTGAACAAAACAAAAAAAATTTGAAAGCTCTAGCTTAAACCTGAAAGAAGTTATGGACTTTTTTGTTGTCACATGTGCTATTCAAAATGGTGGCAAATCAGCCATCTTGGGAGCTATTTAAAAGCTCATAACCCACAAACCGTTTGATCAATTTCAATATAATCGATATTTTTGGAATCAGCATTAGAAATTCTACAAATATATTGAATTTTATCAAAATTGGTGATGGTGGGTGTCATTTTTGGAAAAATCTGGGTGATTTGACGTGGAATGACCCTTTTATGTTTTAAACTTGATAAAAACAAATTTGGTTTGGTTATTTTAGAATATTGCTTTAATATATTGTAAAATTTATTGGAATTACTTACTGTGCTGATATTACTATCTTCATTGATGGAAGCAGCTTTGCTAGTAATATTTAGTTGGGTTACTCCATCAATTAGTTTCTTGTTGTGTAAATCAATTAACAAGTTAAATTTGTTTAGAAAATCAGCTCCTTTAAATACCTTTGTTGATCTTTGCAACAATAAAAAGAAACTAAAATTTTCGTCAAAGTCTTAAATCAAGTGTTAACATCAGGGTTGGTAAGTTTCTTCCGCAGTGGAAAAAACTGGATAGTTGAAATAGGTTTATTCTGCAGTGGAAGAAACTGTTATTCTTTATAAATTTATCATATAACTTTAAACTTTGTAAGATATAATAAATGTCTTCTTGCTATAATCTTATGTAAATTAATTCAGGATTAGCTTTTTACCGGTAAAAACAGGTTTTTACCAGAACACGATAAAAACCTTGGGAAAAAGTGGTAAAAATCTAATGATGTACTGTAGGGGTGCACAACCTTTTGAAGAGAAGGGCCACTTACAAGTATGTCTGGGTGGTCGAGGGCCAAATCAATAACATGGAAAGAATTCGATTTCGAGGAGGTGATTGGTGTCCTATAATCGAAAAAAAAAAGGTTTCAGAGGGGAGTAGAGGGGGGGGGAGGACCCTTTTAAGTTTGCTTACCCAGTCAAAATATCCAATTCAGTTGGTAAGGATATATCAGCAGGTTTTATGTTTGTATTATACAACTATTACAGCAAGGATAATTTTCATTATGTAATAATATTCTTGGACTTTGTTCAAGAGAGTAAAATTTGTTTAACTGAAAAGTGGTAGAAAAGAAACATAAGTGGCTGGTGCCGAAAAAAATGTGAACTTTATGAATGATCGACAAAAGTCGTGATTACAGTAGAGGACCTTTTATCCGGAATTCCAAAATCCGGAAAGACCCGAAATCCGGAAATGAAGACGGTTGAGGACGAGGTGAATCATGACGAAATGAATGAATCTTTGATCAAATGGGCATTTTTTCGAGATTTTTTAAGATTTCATGCTTTTTTGGCTTTTTTTTTTACAAAATTCACATTTTTTCTGCGTTTTTTCGATAGAATTATCGTTTTAAAAAAACCCGCAAATTTTTTTAAGTATTGCTTCAAGTATCAAAATTCATAAGTCATTCAAAGATTCATGATTCATTCATTTCATCATGATTCATGCCCATAAAAAACGCAAATTTTTTCAAGTATAGCAAAAAAACTCTGCAAATTCGTCAAATATCGCGATAAAACCCTGCAAATCTCGTCAAATCTCGCGAAAAAATCCTGCAGATATCTCACAAAAAATGCAAATTTTGTGAAACGATCGCAGAAAAATCCCGTTTAAGCGCCCCGTTCCTATTATTTTACGATTTTTCGTCACCTTTTGGGGGGGGGAGTGGATTAACCGTATTTTACGGTTATATATATATATAAAGCCAGTTAGCAAAACGTCCGGATTTTGAAGAGCTCTGAATTTTGGATGTCCGGATTTGAGACTTTCTACTATAGTACAAGAGTCAAAATCGTAGCTTAGTGTTTTTTCCACAGACTTCTCATACAACACACTTTTCATTCATATTCTAGATAGCAGTGCTATATTCCGTGTTTTTTTTTTTTTTGGAGGGGGGGGGGGATGGGAGTGTCGAGTTTCGGACAGACCCGAAATCCGAAAAATTCCAAAATCCGGAAAGCTTTTGGTCCCTACGATTCCGGACAATAGGTCCTCTACTGTATTACAAAGCCGATTTACAAAATTCATGATTTTTTTAGCATGAATCTATAGTTTTTGATTTTTTCGTGGCTGATCAACGAAACTATCAACTTTTTCATGCGTGATGAACATAATTTGCTATTTTTCCAAAGTCGATCACAAATTTCGAAATTTTTACGAAGCCAATCAAGGAAATTTCGTGATTTTTACAAAGCCGATTGACAAAATTCATGATTTTTACGAAGCTTATCAACGAAATGCGTGATTTTAAAAAGCTGGTTGACAAAATGAGCGATTTTTATGAAGCTTGTCGACGAAATTTGCTGTTTTTTATCGCATGATCGACAAAGTTTGCGATTTTTACAAAGCCAATCGTGAAAATTCAGGATTTTTCCACGCCGAATCAATGAGAATAGTGGCTTTTACAAAGCCAATCGACGAAATGCGCAATTTATACAAAGCTGATTGATGACATTCTTCATTTTTCTTCTCATGATCAGCAAAGTTCGCAATTTTTACGAAGCCTATCGGCAAAATACACAATGTTTACTAAGCCGATCGGCAAAATTCGTGATGTTTACAAAGCCGGTCGACAAAAATCTCGATTTTTACGAGGATGATCAATGAAATTCACAATTTTTCTTTACATGATCAACAAAATTCCGATTTTTACAAAGCCAGTCGAGAAAATTTACAATTATTCCGTGCCTGATTAATAAAATTATTGATTTTTACAATACCTATCGGCAAAATTCGCGATTTTTATGAAGCCGATCGAGGAAGTTTGCGATCTTTCCGCATCTGATCAGGAAAATTCATGAATTTTACAAAACCGATCGAAGAAATTCACAATTTTTTCAAAGCTGATCGACGAAACTCGCAATTTTCCCTCGCATGATTGATAAAATTCATGATTATTCCATGCCAGATCAATTAAATTCGCGATTTTTCCACTTTTAATTGATAAAATTATGTATTTTTCCGCTCTCAATCAACGAAAATCGTGACTTTTAAGTAACTTTTATAAAATCTTCATTTTTTGATGAAATTCGCAATTTTTTTCTGCGCATCATTCTAAAATTCGCGGTTTTCCGTGCCTCATAAATGAAATTTGTGATTTTTTCATCCCTGATCGGCGAAATTTGCTATTTTTTTCCGAGCTTCCTGAGCAAAATTTGTGATTTTTCCGAGCCACATCGACAAAAATCGTTATTCTCCCGCATCTGCTCAATGAAATTTGCAATTTTTCAATGCCCTATGTACAAAATTTGCGTTCTTATGCGACTGCGAAATTTTGTTTCTCCCCGGGATAAATTGGCTAAATCTACATTTTTTTTTTTTTTTTTTTTTTTGTGACTTAAGCACAAAAATTGCAATTTTTCCCAGCTATAAATTATCGAAGTTCGCGGGCCACACGTTAACCCATCGCAAGCCTTTTTTGGCCTGCGGGCCATAGGTTGTGCATCCCTAATGTACTGTAAACACTTAGTCCTTAAACTATATTTTAATACTATTAATTAAAGCTCTATTTGCATGTTATTGGTGTATTTATATACATATACAGTGGCGCAGCGAGGGGGGGTTTTGGGGGTTAAAACCCCCCCCAGAGCCATGACAAAAATACAGAAATTTCTATTTTTATGAACTGAATCATAAAAAACAAAACTAAAGTTAGAATTTTATTTGTTTTGATCTCGAAGTCTGCCGCTTTATTGAATCAAATTTTATTTAAAAATTTGACTCGTTTAAGCGGCAGTAATGTATTTTCTTTTAAAAATTGGGAAAGTACATGGTAACGGTATCAGTATCGAAAACTGGTCACTCATTTCGGAAAAGGCCGGCATTCATTTATACTATTGGAAATCAGCCGAAGGCTAAAAGGAATGGTCATTTCCTGTCACTGCCAATGCCGTCTCGGGTTTTTCAATACTGCACCATTGGGGGGGGGGGGTCTTACATCTGTTTTTTGCTCTTTTTTTGGAAACGGTACTGGACACTCCAATTCCAGGAAAAACACAAAAACGCATGCTTTGAAGGATAGGCTTAATTTCACAAACATGCTGTTGTTAGTTGCTGGAATGCTAAGGTTTCCTTTATTGTGCGTTTCGCTATGGATATTAAATCCTATTCAGAGAAAAAATTATGAAAAAGATGGATATAAGAGATCATTTTTTAAAATCTTTCGAATTCCTTCAAGCATTCTTAAAATCCAGGTATGTTTGGAAAGTATATAATTCGTTTATATTTATGTCTCTGGAAAGATATTAACAGCGCCGTGCGAAAAGAGGGGGGGGGGATAGAGGGCGATCGCAGGGATTTAGGGGGTGCCAAATTTCTAACTACTTTCTACTTACTACTATTTTAAAGGGACTACTTTCAGACAATTTTTTTAATTAATATTAATTCATATTTAAAAAACGCCCGAAATAGGCAAGTAGGTAAACGGAAAAAAAGTTACCGGAAAAACAGCTATCGGAAAAAAAAAGTGACATAAACTACAAAAGCGGAAAAGAAGTTACCAAAAAAAAAAAGCGACAAGGAATTGATTTTGGAAATTCATTATTGATTTTGAGGATTCATTGGTTAAGTATTTAGGGGTATCAGGGGGACCTCAGGGGGAGGTTCTTAATTTAAGTAAATGGGTTTTTCGTGCTGAATTAAATGTTTTGGTTCAGTTTTTGAACATATGATAACCCCCCCCCCCCCCCCATCCATAACTTCTCAAATTAAATTAATAGTTTTTTTATGCAGATTTATCCGATTCGGTTGGAATTTCGGACATAAGATCATTATGATTAGATGTATCTCTGATTAGTTATAGAGTTCTTTTGCTTATTATAAAGGGAGGATGGTCAAATACTCCCCCCCCCCCCACACACAAATTAGATAGATCGGTTTTTAAGATCGGATCAAAATTATCCGATGTATTTCAAATTTAAGGTATAGATTCTTTCTGATAAGGTGAATCCCTGAATAGTTTTAAGAGTTTAATGACTAAGTATAAAGGGGAGGGGGATGGGGGATAATCCCTCTTAAATTAAATAAAATGGCTTTTTACGCAGAATTATCCGATTTGCTTCGAATTTTGGACATAGGTTCATTATGATAAAACGTATCTCTGATTGGTTACGGGGTTCTTTTCCTTATTATAAAGGGGGGGGGGACAAGTAATTATTTCCCCCTCAAATTAGATAAATCGGTTTTTATGCAGAATTATCTGATGTATTTCAAATTTTAAATATAGGTTCTATCTGAAAAGGTGAATCCCTGAATAGTTTTAAGGGTTTAATGGCTAAGTATAAAGGCAAAAACAGATGATAACCCGCCCCCCCCTTTAAATTAAATAAATAGCTTTTTATGCAGAATTATCCGATTTAAAGAATTACTATTCAAATTTTGGATGTAGGCTCTTTATGATAAGGTGTATCCCGGATTAGTTATGAGGTTCTTCTGCTAAGTATAAATAGGGAAACGGACGATTATCCCCCCCCCCCCCTTAAATTAGATAAATTGTTTATGCATAATTATCCGATGTATTTCAAATTTTTGATATAGGTTTTTTCTCATAAAGTGGATCTCTAAATAATTTTAAGGGCTTAATGGCTAAGTATAGAGGGGGGAACTGGGGATAACCCCACTTAAATTACATAAATGGCTTTTTACGCAGAATTATCCGATTTGCTTCAAATTGTAGATGTAGTTTCATTATGGTAAGGCGTATAAGCTAATGAATATAGTTAAAATAGGGAGGGATGCAGCAGTCCATTCAGGAAACCTTTTCGGGGAAAGAAGCTTGCTTTCCCCATTCGACGGAGGGGGATGTCCGGTAGATATCGCGGGCGGCTAGTTTCTTAGGAAATTTGTCGATCAGGGGATTTCCCGGTAAAGGTTTGCCACAAAAATACTCAAGTAACATAAAAAAACGAATTGAATGCAACTGAATGCAAATAACAAATAAAAACAATTTTTCTTTATTTTTTAATTTAATGATTGAAAACTATTATGTCAGAAAACATTATAATACATTTTACCTTTTTTCTGATAATGATTAATTTCCATTCATTTTGCACTTAAAACTGGTTTATTTAATTTTTTTTTATTTGTGAAAAAAGTAATATACTAAATTATTTGTTGTAACTGTTATTTTAATTTACGCCAAATATTTATCATTTACTGGATTTTTACTAATTAATGTCCCATATTACACATCACAAAATATAATATAAAACATTTTAAAAATATGTTAGAAAATTTTAATGTACAAATTATGTTGTATGTCACGAACGAATGAACTAGTGAATTCATTAATTTGTAGTAATAAAAATAGTTTTTTATTACTAGCTTATGTTAGTAATTAGAAAGTTAATTGTTTAAAAACCTGTAGTTCTTGATCGATCTTCAGGTTTGAATGCTTAAAAAAATAAACAGATTTAAATTAAAAAAACGAATTTAAGAAAAACAGGATTTTTTTTCTTTGTTACGATGTTTATAGAATACTGAAAAATGCTACGCAGAAACATAACTCACAGTTTTCAATTCAAACAGCTATTGAGGATATATAAACAAATCCTTAAAACTATTCAGGGATTCACTTTATGAGAAAGAAACTATAGCCAAAATTTGAAATACATCAGATAATTGTGCATAAAAAACAATTTATCTAATTTAAAGGGGGAATAATTGCGGCCCCCTTTTTATTAGCAAAATAACACCATAACTAATCAGGGATACCTGGGTGTATCAAATCAAATGTTCATTAAAATCCAACGGGAGAGCAATTATGATTAATATATAGTTTATTAATTAGTTTAATATAATCACCACACTGGATTATTAAAATAAGTAGCCAAAATACAGAATGTTGTCTAATATGCAGAGCTAAATCAATATATTCCTTTTGTACAAGGCCATGAAGTTTCACAATCTTAAATTGAATACAGAGTCAATTTACATGTGTACTCTGCCTGATTGCAGAGCCAGGACCTACATGTTTTATCTGCTTGGTTGCAGATCCAAGACTAAAAAACCCCCTTTGGGGAAATATAACAAGAAAGCATAGAGATAAAATTAAAATGATCATAAATTTAAAAATATATCATTAACTTGACATAAAATAATTAAGAACTCAATAAATCTCTAATAATGATTTAAAAAGTACTCAAGTTGACAACTTATCAATAAATAAAACATTAATTTTGACATAAAATAATTATAAGACCAATAAATCTCTTTAAATGAATTTAAATTAAATTAAGCTGTCAACTTGTCAAGAAATAAACATTAATTTAATAATAAATCAATATTAAGCATTTTTAAATCATTATTTTAGTCATAAATATTAATCAAGACTTTTATTTTGACAGTAATTGGGTTTTCTCAAGGTCAAATCCATTAATATCAAGAATTATTATTTGACAGTAATTAACCTGTCAAGGTCAAATACATTACTATCAATAAATTTGTTTCTTTATTTAAGGCTTACGCCTAAACAATACCCCTTATCTTAATGAGCCTATATTCAAAATTTGAAGCAAATCAGATAATTCTGCGTAAAAAGCCATTTATTTAATTTAAGAGAGGTTATCCCCCCATGCACCCTCTATACTTAACCATTAAACTCCCAAAATTCTTCAGGCATTATATACTCTGACGACTAACTGACAACATTAATCGTGGCAGAAGATACATAGCGAAGTCTTATTGTGAAAAGGGATGCAGGGGTGAAAATATCTTCGTTCAAAAGCTGAGAAGAATAGGTGCTATTAACCTCAAGGGAAATACCTAGAAAATAATTGCACTGGTCTAGTGGCAATGAGCTGAGGGGGACACTGGGATTATTGAGCACCGAGAGGGAAGGAAGGTAGTTGGAAGAGAGACATGTGCTGGTAATGTACAAGAAAATAAATTGATGTAAGATGGCTTAGACGTGCTAAGCGAAATGTAATATTTGAGTGTGGCTCCTATGTAGTTGTAATGTCGTTTTATTTATTTTTTTAATAATTGATCTATGGTTCTAATAAAGAACTTGAGGAATTAAAAATGTGTTATTGATGAACTTAACAAATAAACCAACTTAGTAAAGAGAAACTCAGGCCGCGACACCACAATACTATATATAAGCCTTATCAAAAAGAACCTATATCCAAAGTTTGACACACGTTGGATAATTCTGCTTAAAAAACCATTCATCTTATTTAGGGTGGAGGGGGGGGAGGTAATCGTCCGTTCCCAAAACTAATCAGGCAAGCGTCTTTTCAGTATGAACTTATATCCAAAAATTGAACCAAAACAGTTAATTCAGCATGAAAAAATCATTTACTTAAATTAAGAGCCGACCCCCGACCCCCCCCCCTTCTCATTTCATGCTTTGCCAATAAATCTCCAAAATCAAAAATAAATCCCCAAAATCAATTCCTTGTCACTTTTTCCTCAGTAACATGTTTATCTTCTCCCTTTTTTCCGGTAACTTTTTTTCCGTGTCATTTTTTTCCGCTTTTGTAGTTTGTCACTTTTTTCCGATAACACTTTTTCCAAGATTCAGGCAAGTAGAAATCATGATTAAAAAGCTATGTAACTGAGAAATGTACTTCATTCTTTGATAAGATCTTTCAGAAGACGATTCTCACAGTGGATGATTTGAAACGAATTTACGACGTAGTAGCAACAAAAACGAGAAAAAATGGTTGCCATGCGATCAAAATCGCTTATAACTCGTTAACTAATATACTTATTATAAAAAAGAAAAAAAAATGGCGTATTTGTTTCGTCAATGTTTTTGTCAACGAACTTTGTCAAAAGATCGCCGAAAAACGCGAATTTCCTGTACGGATCGCGGAGAAAACGGCAATTTCACCAAATATCGCAGATAAAACGCTGATTTCGTCTGAAGACCGCGGGAAAACGTCGATTTCGTCTAAAGATTTCTGATATAATGCCGATTTTGTTAAAAAATCGGGAAAAAAACGCCGTTTTCGATAAAAGATTGCTTAAAAATATTTTGTCAAAAGATCAATGAAAGAAAAGGTCGCTTTCATCAAAAGATCACGGAAAAAACGCCGATTTCGTCGAAAAACCGCGAGGATAAAGCGCCGTTTTCAAAAAAAGATCGCGTAAAATTGCAAAATTTGTCTAAAGATCGTCGAAAAAACGCCGATTTCGGCAAAATATCGCAATAAATCACCGATTTTGCTAAAATATCGCAGATAAATTGCTGATTTCGTTTAGAGGTCGCGGGAAAATGCCGATTTCGTCAAAAGATCACGGAAGAATGCCGATTTCGTCAAAAGATCGAGGAAAAACCGCCGATTTTGCTAAAATATCGCAAATAAATCGCTGATTTCGTCTGAAGGTCGCAGGAAAACGCCCATTTTGTCTGAAAATCGCGGATAAACCCCCCTCGCGGGGGGGAGGCAACTCGCTGCCCCCCCCCCCCCGCCGATTTCCGAAAAAAAATTTCAACCAGAATCATCCCTGAAGCAACTCTATCCCCCCCCCCCCCCCAAAGCCGAATTCTGGCTGCGCCACTGCATATATATGTGTATATATATATAAAACAGAAAGATAAAAAATTAATCAGTTCTCTAAAGCTGCTGATACATTTTAATCATAGATATTTTTAGATTTTCTATAATTTTTCAAATCAATATAACAGATGTTTACTGTTTCACAAAAGAAGTTTACATTTCGATTGTACTCTTTTCCACTTGTAGTCATCTTCAAAGAGTTTCTTTAAACAAAAAGATGTAAAAGGCAAAATTTGGTGAAAAGTGTTAAATAATAAAGAAATAAATCCCAAATTCAATGATGAGTCTTCATTCTTTGTAGTTTTTTAATCAAAGAGCAACTTTTTTCAAATTTTTCATATATGCTAAGTAGATTAAGAATTAAACTTGGTTTATAGAAAGCTGCAAAGCTTGTATTTTGTTACAGAATGCCAAAAGGCTCCTAGGACATAGATTGATAAAATATACTCCTACTAATATTTGTACTGACTACATTACAAGACAGTTAAAATTTGTAATCATTTTGTTTTTATCAAAGTGATTAGGATTTTTAAGTGTAGAAAATATGTACTAATAATTTTTTGTTTTAATTTAGCTTAAATAGAAATTAGTAAACTAATTTTTAATAAGATAAAGCTAATAAATATTGTAATGTGCATTCTCATAACAGTTATAATTTTTAAGCTTAGTCAGGGCCCAACTAGCAAATTTTTCATGCCCCCTTAATTTACTTATACCTTGTATGATGTATTTAATTATTTGTTTGTTTATTTATTTTGTTATGTTGCTTGTTTTTTGACATATTTATTCAAAAAGTGTCAACTTAAAAAATTCAATTTTCCAGAAAATTGAAAAACAGTCGCAGGAATAAAACTAAAATATGATTTATTTATTGAAATGTTCTTGCATATATTGAGATATATTTTTATCATTTCATGGCATTACTATCTCCAATATCACTTTTTTCACAATTATGATTTTCTAAAAGTAAATTCAGATGAAATTTTGAAAAAAACTTGTGCCCCTTAGAGTAGTTGTGCCCAGGGCAAGAGCCCCGAGTAATAATCAGGGCCTGGGCTTAGTAATGATAAACGCACAATAATATCTTTAAAATTTTTAATTATTGTCAGAGGAAAACACTGATACAAATTCTCTGGGTTTTATGTTCATTAAAACCCACTATTTTCTTATAGTATTCTTTTACTCACTCAGAATATACAGAATTAAAAATTTATACCTAATTGGAAACCAAATTAGTGAATATTGTTATATGGAATTATAGTATTTAATATCCAGGAAAGTTTTGCCCCTGGGAAAATGAAAGTAGATAAATTTTTATAAAAAATTACAAAAACAGTCAAACTAATAAGTTTTTTTCATAGGTGATAAAAACCTTGGTAAAAACATGTTTTTCCAAAGACAGTATATACCAGTAAAAGCCATTAGACGGTAAATACCGTCCAACCTTGAATTAATTCCATCAAATCTATGCTAAATTAATAGTTACATCAGTTTTTAAGCTAAGGTCGCATGATACCAGTCTAATGATCTCCAACCATTAGCTAAACAAACAAAAAAAAAAAAAAAAACAAAACAAAAAAAAACAAATTTTATCCAAAATGCACAAAACCAATTAAATGTTATCCATTTTAATTTAACCAGCATATTTTTCAGTTATTAAAATTTTTGAAACTAATAGTAAATACTACAGATCATTTATCAACAGTAGAATGAAACTCATTTAAATAAAAGACAGTTCTTTGAATTTAGGTCAATTTAACTAAGATAAGCAATATAGTACAAAAATATAGTAAAAAAGTTCATTAAAATCCTGATTTTCCTTACTGCAGTATATTATTATTTATATGTTAATTTAACAAAAAAATAAAAATAAAAAAAATAAATAAAAATCTTTTAGCAGTAGAATGCTGCAATCAGTTTCTCAACTTAGAATGGATGAATGCAAAAATTGAGAGACAGACAGAAAAAAAAAAAAAAACTTTCAAATCCTACAGAAAATTTTGAGAGTTAAAAAACATTTTGACATATTCATAGACATGGATGTAAAAATCTAGGCTATAGCAGGCTGTCTTTTATCACTAAATTTTGTCTTCTTCTCTTAAATTTTATTAGAATTTTTGCAAAAAATTTAGGTGAAAAATAAGGAATAAAATTTAGTGGTGAAAAACTGCCTCTGGCGCTTAGATTTTTATACTTCTGCCCATAGATATTTTGAGAAAAATAGTCTTTTTAAATCAGCATTCAGATATGCATGATAGATGCTAATATAAATAATTGCAAATTTGTATATTTACTGTGTTGCATAGTTTTCAGTAATGCATATTTATATGAAAAATAAACATTTTGCAAGTAATTTTTTTTCTTTCTTTTTTACATAAGTAATATATTAATAAATAAAAAATTAGGGATGCACTGGATATCCGGCATATCCGCCTGATTTTTCAATATCCGAAATATCATTAGATATCAGAGTCACAATCACCAGATATTCAGACTTCTCTATTGGATATCTGGCAGAATGCAGCAAAGCAAATAGATGAATAACAGTAATCGTTTAATCCCAAACAATTCCAAAAAACTTTTATTTATAATGCAAAAGATAAAATAATAAATTCCCTATCAATGAGTAAAAGGTAATTCTCAAATCTTAAAGAATTGCCAGCTTTCCTTACTATTTATATCTAAACTCTGTAATAAATTCAAGAATTTACGTTTATGTGTTTTAGAAAATTGTATCTTTATTTTCAGATTGCAAAACAAAATTTGAAGTCAAAATAGCAAATAAAGCCTTTTTGCAAAAATGTAGAAGATCGAAAATGTAGAAGATAGAAAATCAGCATTTAGAAATGCACAAATAAGTGTGTAAAGGTAGCAAACAGCCGTTTCGAATCTACTATTGAGATTCTTCATCAGTACAAAACTCAGCGTGCTAGAAAAAGCAAAGCAACAGAGAAGCGCATCCTTGTATACCAATTACGGGAGTGAATGATAGTAGATTCGAAATGGCTATTTGCTACCTTTTACATGCATTATTTATGCATTTCTAAACCTTGGTTTTCTGTCTTTAGTCTTTATAAAATTTAAAATTGTTTATTAAACTATGATTTTATTAATTTTTCTTTCTTTCTCTTAATTTAAACAATGTGTTAATTAGTTTTTAAGTTAAACAACTAAACAGACATACTTTTACTTCCTTCTATTCTTGATAGAAGAAAGTAATGTAATAAATTTTTTTTTTTTGACAAATTTACATGTTTTAGGGATCCAATATCTCAAAAAACATGTTTGTTCAAAACCTCTGTCTGTCCCAGTGTCGCCATCATACCATCATAAAGTGTATGAAGTTATACATAGAATGAACCAAATATTTTGTGCATGTTTTTGGCTGTAGCCAGCAAGTCCATCTTCAATATGGAAACATTTTGCTGTAAGGCAGCGCTGTAATCACAATTTTATTGCCATTTTCAGGGGTGGGGAATTTTTCCAAACTCTTACCAGCCAAGGAATTATTTCACCAGCCCACAAGATGCAACACACAAGCATTTCAAAATAGTTATGAAAAAATCGCACATGATTACAGACAAAATTACTATTACTACAATGCATTTTCATAATTCTTTTTTCTATAATATTAGGAAATATATATAACAGAGGTAAGATTAATATTAGATAGAACTTAATACCATATTTACACTGTAATAATTTGGAAAGTTAAAATATCTAGATTAAAAAAGTGTTTCTGATAATGTGCCTATTGCCTACAGTTTTTCAAAAACTAAAAATGCACTCGCCTTGTGAGAAAATCCACTTGCCACTGGCGAGCAAAATTATGTATTTCCTCACCCCTGGCCATTTTCTTCATAATTCTACACCAAACACTGTATGAAGTTATGCATAGAATTGAACCAAATTTCTTTGGATACATTTCTGGGAATGGCTGTCAGATCTTCCTTCAATTTGAAATTATTTTGCCGTAAGATGGTACTGTAATAGTCATTTTTAGCTCACATGCTATCAAAGCCTGAGAGCTTATATGTCCGCTCATTCTGTATGTATATAAGTACATGCGTAATGCTATAACTCATGATAAAATTATCCTATTCACTTGAAATTTTGGATATAGGTATATTCTGATAAGACGCTTCCCTGATTAGTTTTGGGAGTTCATTCGATAAGTATAAGCAGGGGAATGAGGGCTAATACTCCTCCCCTTAATTTTTATCAATGGATTTTTCATGCAGAATTATCAGTTTTCGCTCAAAATTTAGACATAGGATCATTCTGATGAGGCGCCTCTGTGATTAGTATTAGGTGCTCATTGGATAAGTATAAAGAGGCGAACCGCCATGATCAGTTTTGGGAGTTCATTGGATAAGTATAAAGAGAGGCATGGGGGCTAATCCCCCACCCTTAATGTTGATAAATGGGTTTTTCATGTAGATTTATCAGATTTCATTCAAATTTTAGGCATAGAATCATTCTGATGAGGGCAAAGCCTTGATTAGTTTTATGAGTTCATTGGATAAGTTTAAATACGGTTAAAGGGAGGCTAATACCCCGCCTTTAATTTAGATAAATGGGTTTTTCATTTATACACACCATATAATGTGCATATATTTAGCAAAATATAAGCGCGCATATCATAATTAAAATGCATTTCATCCCTCCATCAGTTATTATCGGACACATATACGGTACTTCGGAAAGATTATACTACTTGAAATCTTTTGTGTGGCCCTAAAAATGCTATGTACTTCATATTGTGCAAGACAGTAGCGTATGATTTATATTAAGCTTCAGTGACATATATCAGTTTTATTATACATGAAACAGCTTAATATATTTTAAATATGTCACACACAATTTCCCCTTTCACCATTATCTAATGGAATTCTTTTGTGTGGCCCTGTAAATGAATAATAGCTACATTTTCACCTTATATTTTATAGAATGCATATTTTAATATGTTTGACAGGGTATAATATCTTTAAAATTCCTTTGAAACGAGTTTTCCCCTAGGCCATAATGTAATGGAAAACGCTTGATTCGCCCTGTAGATAAACTAATCATGGTAGAAACTTCATTTTCGATAGGACTTGTGCCAGTGTAAACGTCAATAACGTCCTAAAATTTCATGGCAATCCGAGTATATTAACGATTTTTCCCCATGGCCCGTAATGTAATGGAAAACTTTTGATTTGCCCTGTAGATAAGCTAATCATGGTAGAAACTTCATTTTCAGTAAGGTTCGTGCTAGGGTAAACGTTAATAACGCCCAAAATTTCATGGCAATCAGAGTATATTAACTATTTTTTGCCATAGGCCTTAATGTAATAGGAAACTTTTGATTCTCTCTGTAGATAAACTAATCATGGTAAAAACTTCATTTTCAATAGGGTTCGTGCTAGAATAAATGTCAATAACATCCTAAAATTTCATGGCAATCCAAGTATATTTACGTGAGTTAGAGCGCGGACAGACGGTCACCCGGCCAGATGGACAGACGGCCAGACAAACCGAATGCATAAGCCCTTTTCAACTTTGTTGGAAAGTGCTAAAAATACAAAATATGAGCAAAAAAATTGCTCTTTTACTATTCTTAGTATTTTATTTTAGTAAAATAGAAAATTATGTACTCAAATTTTTTTATTCTGTACTCAAACAACTTTGTAATTCAATTCTTTTTTCGATGTTAGGTCTTGACAAAATGCTCGATGATTTCCAGAAGTTGCTGTACAATGAGGATGACACTGATGTAATTATAAAAGTAGTAAATGAATTTAAACAATATGAATTTAAAGCTCACAGATGCATTTTGAGTGCTCGAGTGCCTGTATTTGCTGCAATATTTAAACAAAATATGTCTGAGGAGGATACTGGTATTGTTCCAATAATTGATTGTGGACCAAATATTTTTCAAGAATTCTTACATTATGTGTATACAGGGTCAGTGAAAATGTTTTGTTGTGAGAATGTTTTTGATCTTTATAAATTATCAGATAAATATCAAGTAGAGGAATTAAAAGAAGAATGTTCAGCATACTTGAAAGAAATTTTGTCAGTTGATACCTTTTGTGATATCATCACTCTGTCATTAAAACATGATGAACGAGAGTTGTTAAGATTGGCGACAGAGCTTTTTTGTACCCAAATGAAAGAAATAATTCTTACTGTTAAATGGCAGAATTTTATTTGTGAAAATCCATCATATGTTAATGAACTTCTTATCAAACGAGTACAGTATGAAGCAAATGAAAATGTTTAGTGTGCATGAATTTGCTTTATATGAATACTGCTACTACAACTTTGATATAATATTGTTTGTTGTTTAATTGTTAATAAAAGATCTATTAAAATAATATTGGTTATTTTAACTTTTGATATACATCATGGTAAATGTCTTTATTATTATTTTTTTTTTTTTTTTTAAATGGAGTGATATCTTATTTAATAAAGACAATTCTTCCTATAATTAAATTTTTATATGAAATAATTAACCAAAATATCATTTCCTGTTCAATTAAAATTCAATGTATCTGCTGTATGTTGGTTCTTGCATTGAATAAGATGTTTGCTTGCCAAGTCTTAAAAACCTACAATGAAACCTTCATTTGTCAAAAAGTTTGTTAAGCGAGGTATCACTGTATCTGCATTTCTATCATCTGCCTTTTGAGATTTGGAGAATTTTTTTTTTTTTTTTTCAACAGTTTGAGCTAAAGTTTCTGCGTTATCCACAGAGGTGTGCGAAGAGAAAACTGTGCCCGGGGCAAAGTTTCAATTTGCCCCTTCCCCCTTGACCCAATTTTTTCTTGTAACAGACCAAAAATGCCGCTGGTAATATAAATTTGGTGTCACCTAAATTTCCATGCTCGGGGTGAACTGCTCATTTCGCCCTCTCTTTCGCATGGTGCTGGTTATCCATATGTTTGATAAATAGTTGATGCTAATAAAATGTATACATCTGACACCTGGGATACAAGAACTGAAGAAGTTTGAATGTAAGTGCTGCAGAGTTGTAGAATACCAGTACCAGTTAATTATTTTCATCTTTCATAAAAAATATAATTTATATTTTCAATACTATCAATATATACTATCAACAATTGTATAAAATTACCAAATTTATTTCCATACTGCATATATTACCATACTTAGTCCATCTGAACATCATGGATATTTGGATGGGAATCAGCTGAGGATGCCTTTCTGCTGTTAGCTCTATATCTATATAATCTGCATTGCACATAATTTAACATACAATTAGTAGTATAAATAATCTCTTGCTGCAATGTGGGACAGTGTTATAAAGGCAGGAGATGACTCCTCTCTGCTCAGCAGGGCCGAGTAATATGAGAATTTTAATAATGTAATAACAGGGGTAATTGTGTTCTGGGTGTACCCTAGTTTTTCAGGTTTTTCAATAGATGCTTTCAGGTTTATGATATTGCATTTAGTGGAAAATTCAGGCATTAGAAAAAAATTGCTAATTTCAAAAAGATTGCAGGAAAAATTCAATGATCAATTTCGTCAGAAAAATCGTAAAAAAAAACACTTTTATCAAAAAATCACAAAGAAAAGATCAGTTTTGTCAAAAAATCATGAAAAAACAATCTTTTATCAAAAGGTCAGTTTTGTGGAAAAAACTGCAAAAAAACAAACGATTGCGTTAAATAAGTCAAAAAATGGCAAATTTCGTAAAAAAATCACAAAAAACGGCAAATTTCATTTAAAAAACCCCCCCAAAAACATAAAAGCAATCAATTTTGTCAAATAAGTGTGCAAGAATGGCAAATTTCGTCAAAAGATTGCAGAAAAAAAAGTTATTGCTGGAGTGGAACTTTTTGTTCCAGAAACTGATTTTGTTGCTACTTTTTAAAATAAAAATTCTTTGTTTTCTCCCAAACTTTCTTATCAATCTTCCAAAGACTGTTTCTGCTCCAAAGTTGTTTTTTTTTTTTTTTGCTGCTCCAAATCTTTTTGTGTGAATGTGACCTTTGATATTGGTATATTTTGCATTCGATAATTCTCAGAGTTTACTTTGTATGAGTTAATTTTCAGTATTTTTCACTTTGAGTCACAATCACCCCTGTTAATATATCACTGATCAAATTTCAATACAGTAGACTCCTTCAAATCCACAACTCTCTAAAATCTGCACATAATTTACAGATGTAAACAATGAAACGTTCAGTTCAGATATAGGGAAAAAATATGACTCTTAAGTTTCATATCAATTCCATGTGTATTTTAATCATATATATCATGCTATCAACATTAGGCTGGAGTGAAAAACATTATTTTTTAAAAATCAAAAACGGGTAGGTGCCAAAAGTTGCCTTTATACTAGTACATCAACTGTGTGAAATTTTACCGCTGAAAAAAAAAGACGACTTGAGTCTGCGCTTTGCTCTAAAAATCGAAATTTTGGGTAAAATTTGTCATTTTTTGACATTTTTTTCAAAAAAATTAAAAAATTCCTACAGAGCTAGTTATTACTTAAAAGTGTTACTTAAACCTTTATATTTATCTGCTTAACATATTTAAACTATAAAAAATTATCTTTATTCCAAGAGTTGGAATAAAGATCTTTATACCAACATATTTTTATTTTTATTAACAACTTTATATTTGGTATAAGTATCTTTATACCAAAAGTTGTCTGTTTTGCTCCAGCTGTTCGGAAGTACAGCTGGAGCAAAACAGACAACTTTTGGTAAGAAAACGGCATTACCACTCTATCGGGACATACAATGAATTGTTGTTTTTAATACAGCTCTTATTTTCAAAACTACCTTGGGCATACGTCGTGGATGTGGCTATATTTCATAAACCACCTATCCCAACTATTCGATCATCTTAGTACAGTGTTTTATTTATACATTGATTTGTGATTTTCTTTATCAAAATTTGGCATGTTTTTGATGCATCCACCTAATTTATCTGTTCTTTGTATTCACATGCTGCTGTGACTATCTTAATGTATATTTTTACAGCTTATAAAAAAAAAAAATGACAAGCAGAGTAATGTACGGGAATATTATTAAAGGGATCTATTCAGCCATCTATTATCTTTATCAAACTTACATCCAGTTGATGAAAGTGATTGGAAGTTCTGTTACCACAACATTTTTTCAGTCAATTATATTTTTTTACGTAATGACCTGCTTCAAAGATAATTTCAGGTATTTCAACTATAAGTATGCCATCATTTATTCTGCTTTTGCAATTTTTATATGTTGAGAAGTGAACTGTTTAATGTGATTTCTGGTAATCGTCAGAGAGAATTGCAATGGGAATTTGTCCTGCATGTGCAGAGCAACCGTTGTTGTAAATAACTTTTTTTGCATTAGTTTTATGCCGTTTTCTAAGTGTTTTCATAGCCAGGGAATCCCATCATCCCATCATGGGAATCCCATCATCTCATTAACTTTTAGATCTCCATTTTTTAAGTGAACAATATTTGATGGTGAACTGTCCTGGGCATAAACTTATAAAGCATAGTACTTTTTGAGAGAATGTCCAGACTCTAATTGACTATAAGTACTTATTTAAATTTAGGAGAATTCTATATGTCGCTGTGAACCATTTTGCATTGGGTAAGCTTAGAATTGTGTATAATAAGGGATCATATGCTACTTCAACTCCAGCGAATTTCCTCTGCATCAATTATTAGAAAAGTTTATGTAAAACGTTATAATCTACATGGATTCACTGGATCAATAAGAAAATCTTTGTCTATATACCATTCACTTCCTATTGCAATTTTTTATAAAATAGATAATAATTTTGAAAAATTATTTTCTCAAATTAAATAAAAGATACTCAGAACAGACTAGAAATTTCTGTCGGAGATTGCAAAGCTAATTGATAAGGAAAGCTATTTCTCAGAAGAAATGGGGAATAAGAATTTAGAAAACATCTCGCACAAAAAAAAAGCTCATAAAGCGAATAAATTTTTCCACTTTATATAAGCACAGATTGCCAATCAGAGTCTGTAGGTTCACTAACAAAATATATAATCAAAGTTTATACCGCGGGATATTTTATACCAAATGTAATACACACCTAAAGAATAGGTCTAAAAACTTATTAGAAATTACTCGACTACAAAACAACAAGGGAAACGACATAAAACATATACTAAAACTTTTTTCGAAATATTGTTGCTTTACACGCAAATTTTGTTTGCAATCCTCTGTGACGATCGTCATAATATTAAACTGCTAGCTTCTCAAAAATATGTTCAATGTAATAGGTACAGTAAATGATGGCATACTAGAGATTGAATTCATACAATCAATTTTTAGACATATCATTATATATATATAATGTAATTGATTGAAAAAATGTTGTGATAACAGAACTCCCAATCAAAATGTATTAATTATATGAAAATATAATGAAGATAATAAACTGCTGAATAGGTTCAATTAACAACATACCTAATACATTACTCAGCTTCCTCTTCTGTTATACAAAGTATAAAAATATATGTGGAGCAGGTCCCACTAGTAGCATCCAATGTCATTGAAAACAAAAAAGAGGTAAACTACTTTGATACATAAAAAAACTTATATCCTTCTTTGGGGAAAAAAAATAATTCAATACATAAATAAAACATTGGGCCTAGATTGTTGGGTGGATGAGACGGGTGGGATATGAAATGCAGCCACATCTACGAGTTATATACAGAATAGATTTGAAAGCAGATAGGTAAGAAATGCATTCAAAACAACATTTTGTTGTATGCTCATATAGAGAGGTAACGCTGGTTTTCATCAAAAGTTGTCAGATTTGCTCAAATTATGCAGACTACGGATATTGTTTTATAGTATAAATATGTTAAGCAGATAATTATAAAGGTTTAAGTAATAACCAGCTCTGTAGGATTTTTTTTTTTTACTTTTTTGAAATAATGTCAAAAAATGACAAAATTTACCGAAAATTTCAATTCTGGAGCAAAAGCGCAGACTTAAGCCATTTTTTTTCAGCGGTAAAATTTCAAGCAGTTGATGTACTGGTTTAAAGGCAACTTTTGGCACCTACCCGTTTTTGATTTTTAAAAAATAATTTTTTCCCTCCACTCCAATCAACATATACAATCAACAGTTGTATAAAATTACCAAATTTATTTCCATACTGCATATATTCCAAATTTAGTCCATCTGAACATCATGGATATTTGGATGGGAATCAGCTGACGATGCCTTTCTGCTGTTAGCTCTATATCTATATAATCTGCATTGCACATAATTTAACATACAATTAGTAGCATAAATAATCTCTTACTGCAATGTGGGACAGTGTTATATAGGCAGGAGATGACTCCTCTCTGCTCAGCATGGCTGAGTAATATGCGAATTTTAATAATGTAATAACAGGGGTGATTGTGTTCTGGGTGTACCCCAGTTTTCCAGGTTTTTCAATCGATACTTTCAGGTTTATGATATTATATTTAGTGGGAAAATTCAGGCATTAGAAAAAATTGCTAATTTCGAAAAGATTGCAGGAAAAATGCAAAGATCAATTTCGTCAGAAAAATCGTAAAAAAAAACACTTTTATCAAAAAATCACAAAGAAAAGATCAGTTTTGTCAAAAAATCATGAAAAAACAATCACTTTTATCAAAAGATCACAAAAAAAGATCGGTTTTGTCGAAAAAAAACGTGAAAAAACAATCGATTGCGTTAAATAAGTTTAAAAAATGGCAAATTTCATAAAAACGGCAAATTTCATTAAAAAAACGTAAAAGCAATCAATTTTGTCAAATAAGTGCACAAGAATGGCAAATTTCATGAAAAGACTGCAGAAAAAAAGTTGTTGCTGGAGTGGAACTTTTTGTTCCAAAAACTGATTTTGTTGCTACTTTTAAAAAAAAAAAATCCCTTGCTTTCCCCCAAACTTTCTTATCAATCTTCCAAAAACTGTTTTTCTGCTCCAAAATTGTTTTTTTTTTTTTTTTTTTTTTTTTTGCTGCTCCAAATCTTTTTGTGTGAATGTGACCTTTGATATTGGTATATTTTGCATTCGATAATTCTCAGTTTTTTTACTTTGTATGAGTTAATTTTCAGTATTTTTCACTTTGAGTCACCATCACCCGTGTTACTATATCACTGATCAAATTTCAATACAGTAGACTCCTTCAAATCCACAACTCTAAAATCTACAGATGTAAACAATGAAACATTCAATTCAGATATAGGGAAAAAATATGACTTAAGTTTCATATCAATTCCATGTGTATTTTAATTTGTAATCTTTGTTAATATTACTGAATTTATGTTTTTTCCTGAAGGAAAAATAAATTTATTTTTGAAAAGATTCAAGATGTTGATATCATTGGTAATCACAATCTTCTTACCAAGTATATTTATGTATTAATCAAGCTTTTTTAGGCTTTATTTTGGCTAAACCTGACATAAAACTTTCTTATTTTATGATTTTGATGTGAATTGATAATGTACCTTTATGAGGCAAGTTTTATTAAATAATTTAGGAAAAATACATTTTTTCTTTATAATGAATATTTAATCATACATTATTGATTATTGACCTTCGTTTTTATTGTTTCAATCATTTTTTAAATTAACTAATTTTTTATTATTTTAGTTTATTACTTATTTTAATATTTCATTATATTGTAAGCATTCATTATAGTCTCAATTGCATTATTAATTACATTCAAATTATTATTTGAAAAATATAAAAAAAGCAATGATCAGAAATCTGCAAAACTTCCCAAGCAGTGCAGATTTGAGGGAATTCTACTGTATATCAGTATATTTTAATTCATACGTCACTCTATTATAGGGTCGTAAATGTAACTGTCCTTAGTATAAAATACTACAAACACACACATATGTATTATGTGGGTGTGGATTATCTAGAAAAAAAATAAAAATAAAAATAAAATCAATATTTAGCATATTAAAAGGATACATAAATTTAAATTTTTATATATTGCTTTAAAAAATGCAAATCTTTTCCGTGCTGATCTGATCTAAAATATGTATTAAAAACTTTTGGAAAGTTAAATTATATAAATTATTCAAATGAAACGAGAAAATGTACATGAGACAAAAAATATGTTAAATAAAATAATTTAATGACCTATAAATTTAAAATTTTACCATTATACTGCAAAAAGTTTTGCAAAAAATGCAAAAAAAAAAAAAAAAAAAAAAAAAAAAAAATCCCAGTAATTTGCAAAAGTAACAACCTTCGAGCTGATATTTGATAGATCGAAAAATTCTGTAATTCAATTTCTGAAACTCTTGAAATGCTGTTTGAAACAATATATTGAAAGGATTGAAATCTCTACATTGTTACCATGGTCTTAAAGAAATATCAATATACAATAATATTTTGATATATCATCCAGCCCTGCTGCTCAGAAATGAAATTATGGAGAAATCTTTGTGGATAATTTAATTTTTATCAGTGTGGCACATGTTAAATACAGTCTGCATTTCTTTTACTCAGCGAGTTCAGTATACGTTTTGTTGTTTTTGTTAATTTTTATAATTAGCCAAGATATATTAGAAAAACCAACAGCATATTTGCCGAAATGTCGAGTATAAGGCTTAATCAAGGGGCTGCAAGATTTTAATATGCGTATATGTGTGGCAATTATTGTTGAAAAAACATTTAATTATCTTTATATTTTGTAGATATAATTTTTGTTGTTTGTTAGATTTAGCTTTTTAATTTTTAGTTAAAAAAAAAAAATCTGTTTTATGTGTAAAATTTAAACAAATTTCAAAGTTTATATTCATTTCTTTTCATTCATTGATAAGAAAGTGGCCCATTTAAATAACTGATTTAAAAATTAAATCATGAATATAAAACTTTTATTTTACAAGATCTTAAATTAATTTGATTAATCTGAAACTTCATTAATATATAGAATCTTTCATAGTAGACATATATTATATATTTAACTAGAACTCATTTTTTTTTTATCCTCAACGCATATACAGGGTGGCGAGTGGATAAATAAAAATACAATCAATATAGATGATAAATACCAGTATTTTGTTAAAGATAAATTCAGTTGATATAATCTCTTTATGTTATTTGAAGTATTTTCTGTTGGAAAATACTTGTAGTTTTCTCTTTTCTTGACTGTGTTTATCCCGGTTTTCTCTGACCACTCGTGACCCTGATATATAATTTTTATGTTTAATTCCAAAATAATGGAGAATTTTTGTACTGCCAAGATGTTTGTTATTTAGAGGTTTTGCTACAAAAATATAGAACATTTCATTTTGTTACCATGCATGCATAATATCTTATTTTTTTCTTTTAATACTTTTTTTAGCAACTGTATTTAGTAGCATGTAAAAAAACCCATTGAAATAACTGATTGTGACAAAGTAAGGCAGAAGTTTAGATGAAGAAAAATAAAAAAATCTTGATTAATTAATCTATAATAATCCGTAGCTAATATATCCATTAAAAAGTATTAAAAACTATTTTATCTTCTATGTAGTATTTAATGCAATAATCAACAATATATTAAGCTGATTTTGTTTTTCTTTGCTATCACAAACCCTATATCTCTATTTATATAAAATTGTTGGATTAATATTATAATTTATTGCTAATTGTAATTTTTTATGGCAAGCAGTGCTCATGTTAGAATTTCATACAGTCTTACATAAGCAAAGAGAGGGGGGGGGGGTGTTCAGCATTTGCTTATTTTTCCTTACAAAAAGGGGAGGGGAGCAGTACAAAAGACTAAAAATATGCTTGCATAGTACTTGAACAACCCCTATGGTGTGATTTACACTGTGGTTTTGGGTCATTTTCAAAATAAGTGCAATTTTGTGTCTTACTATTCTAAAATTTATAATATTAAAAGTAAGTAAAAATTCAAACCTAAATATATATAGGACAGTTGCACCATAAACTTTAACTAATAATAACACATTGCTCAGTGGTGCACAAAACAGGAATTTTAATATACATTAGTACATATTAAAATAAAATAAAACTTTCAACGTTTCGCGCCGTCTTCTGGGGCGTCTTCAGGAAAATATGAAATGGGGTATGAAAATATGAAATGGGAACCATTTCATATTTTCCTGAAGACGCCCGCAGAAGACGGCGCAAAACGTTGAAAGTTTTATTTTATTTTAATATGTACTAATGTATATTAAAATTCCTGTTTTGTGCATCACTGAGCAATGTGTTATTATTAGTTAATTTCAAACCTGTAATTGTTCTTCATTTCTTGTTTTAATAATCAGAGTATTAAACTAAGTAATTTATATAAAAATAAATTAGATTGGGCAAAAAAGAAAAATGAACTCTTGACCTTTCAATGGGAATCATTTTTGTCTCAAACCCAAACTTTGAATTTCAACATGTTATAATGTCTAATTAATATTCACTACTTTCATTGATTTGGGCAATTTTATTTTGAGAACAATATAAATTTTCTGTACTTATTACAATACTGCCTGAAAATTGATTTTAATATGGATTAATTAAATTAAATAAGACTGTCTTACGTGTTTTGTGTCACTGGTCTAACAACTAATATTTTTCAATTTTAAATATTATTCTGATGATAAAAACTGATTGAACTGGCTTTTTTATGTTAGCAACACTGTAAACAAAATAGTGAAAAAACTAGCTGTCTTCATGTGATTTACTGCTTAAAAAAAGAAAAAAAATATTCCTAAGTCAGCCGAGTTCTTTTATTATGTGTCACTGGTCTAACAAGTATTCTATGAAACTGATAACAGTTAAATCAATTTAATAAAAATATTATAATAATACAGCAAATAAATTTGTGTTTAACACCCTAAACCACAATATTACAATTTTTAAATAAGGAATAAGAATTTATTTTTAAAGAAATTTCACTGGTCTAACAGTCACTGGCCTAACAATACATTTATTAGGCTAGTGACAAATCTTGTTATGCCAGTGACACAATGCTAAGCAATAAAATGATTTCATGCAGAAAATTGTTTTTTAAAAGTTATAATAATATTATGATTAATCACAACTTTAATAAAGAATGCCTTTGGATTAATAGAAAAATGTTACCTATCTAATGCAAAATGTCACTGGCCTAACGCATGTCATTGGTTTAACTAATACTTACTTTTAAGTAATTATTGTATTTGTGTTAATGAGCCAATTAAGCTCAGCCACTGCAATATTTGAGTTACAATTACGATTTTATTAAATATAGTAAAATAATCTGTAGAAAAAATTTGACTTTAAAATTTTGAAAAAAAAAATTGCTGAAAATGTACCTTATTTTGAAAATGACCCTTTTAATGAGATTAGTACTTCATTTTACAGGGATTTTATGTTAGTAACAATAATAGGTACTTTTTGGCTAGTCAGGCACCAGTATTATATATACAAATATGTATGTGTGCATACATTTATTTATATATATATATATATATAAATGTGGCTATATATGAATGTTGTATATATATACATATGTATGTATATTGTACACCACTGGCACCCAGCTAATAAAAATATGCTCAAAATTTTTCTAATAGCAATACTTATTTTCCTGCCAAATAATTAAAAAAACCTGCTGCAGAAGCTTAATAAAACCTAATATAACAAAGATTGATATTTATGTAACTTTAAATTGATCTTGCTATACATAGATATGTAGTTGAATTTAAATGTGATTTAAAAAGACTTTTTAAGCAGGGCTGGCAAGTTTCTGCCGGGATGGACTGGTTAAAACTGGCATGGCAGAAACTAGTTTCTGCCAATAAGTGACAAAAACTGGCAGAAACTAAGAAAGAATACTAATGCCCGGTTGGTGGCCGGCTAAAACTGGCATGGCAGAAACTAGTTTCTGCCAATAAGTGGCAAAAACTGGCAGAAACTAAGAAAGAATACTAATAAGAACTTTAACCTGCAATGATTCATAATTCACATATGTATTTAATGTATAAAGAATTTAGTTAAATTAAAATAAATATTATGAATGTTATTTAAAGTAGCAAAAAGTTTCAAAAGGATCATATAAATGTACTTTGTTTATATAATAATTCTCTGTCACTTAAAAACAGAAATTTTCATTGCAGTAATCTGATACTGTACAAGTTTGACTATTGATATTATTGTTTACAGTTGAATTTCTATTTAAAAGTTATAAAAAAAGAAATGTATAAAAAATTCTATGATATTTTAACATTACTTTTCAGAGTATTTTTAAATAAATAATACATCGTATTACCTTAAAAATTGCCTACTACTACATACAAAGAGATGGTTCTTAAAAATATATAAATAAATAATCGTAGCACAAAAAAAAAAAAAAAAAAAAAAAAAAAAAAAACAGAAAAAATGGAATATTTTGTACAATTATTTTACGATATTGAAAGAACTATTTCATTTTTGTGGAAAAAGTAATACAGTAGACTCCCTCAAATCCGCACAGCTTGGGACCAGAGGTTTTGCGGATTTTAGAATTTTGCGGATTTTTGGTCATTTCATTGTTTACATTTTTAAAAAAGTAATTTGAATGTAATTAATAATGAAATCAAAAGTATAATGAATTCTTACAATGTACTAAAATATTAAAATAAGTAACAAACTAAAATAATAAAAATTTAGATAATTTTTAAATGATTAAAATACTGAAAGCAAAGGTCAAGTTAATAATCAATAATGTACAATCACATATTCATTATAAAGATGAAATGTATTTTTCCTAAATTATTCAATGAAACTTGCCTCATAAAGGTACATTACTAATTCACATCAGCATCATAAAATAATGAAGCTTTATTTCAAGTTTAGATAGACTTAATAACTAAAAAAGCTTTATTAATACATAAACATATTTCATAAGATTGTGATTACCAATGATATCAGTAATATCTTTTTTTTTTCAGAAATATATCATTCTTTCTTTATGAAAAAACATGAATTCAGTAATCTTAACAAAAATTATAAATTTAAAAATATATGGAACTGACATAAAACTAAAAAAGTCAAATTTTGCACCTACATTTGAACTGAATGTTTCATTGTTTACATCCATAAAATATGTGCGGATTTTAGAGAGTTGCGGATTTTAGGAGTGCGGATTTGAGGGAGTCTACTGTAATATACTAAGAGCATTCTATAATGTATATTATTAATTTTGTTAACCTTTTTTTAACCTAGACTGGTTTTTTTATTTGTTCTAAATGAAAGAAAAGTTCAAAAATATTCTTTCAAGACTAGGGATGCACCGAATAGTGATTTTGGCCGAATACCGAATATTCGGCCAACAGGTGAACCGAATACCGAATATTCGGCTAGCCGAATAGTAATTGTTGGGCCGAATACCGAATATTCGGCCAGCCGAATAGTTAACTATTCGGCCGAATACCGAATATTCGGCTTTCCAAATTCTTTTTATATTTTAAAATTTAAAGGTATTAAAATGTTACTTTTTAAAATAGTTTTACATAATATTTAATAAAAGAAACTTACATTTTGATAAACAAGAGCTTTTTATATAAGAACATTTAGTATTGAAAAAAAATCTGCCTTGACTTATTTAAGAAGCACAATTATGAACTTTAATTAATAAAATTTTCTATGAATCAAAACAAACATTTTAAAATCAAATGATGAAAAAATGGCCGAAGAAAAATTTTACAGTCTGATAATTGTCCTTTTTAAATAACTCAAGGCAAATTTTTTTCAATATTAAGTACAAATATTTTCAACTTAATTTTGAATAAAGGCATGTTTGGCTCATAGTTCTTTTCTTATGAATGGTGGTATTTTCCACCCTTCCCATCATATCATATTTTACAGAAATCAAAGCATGTGAGTTGAAAATATGTTATCTTATTTATTGTTAATATAATAAACGAACACACAAGTTTTGACCTAGAGTGAGATGAAATACAATGTACTTATGACTCAATAAGTTTATTATGATTATGGTTTCATGAACAAAAATTGTCTGCCATGATAGCTATTACTAATCTCAAAAGTTGTTGTTTTTTCTTTTAAAGGACTTTTATTTGGGGGAAAGCAAGAAACAGATTATTTACTAAACAAAATTTAGAAACTTGTATCTGCACATAATTTATTCCTAAGGAGAATCCTAATAAATCACCATTTTAATCCTTCTCATGTTTAATTTTCTTAAGTTATACTTTACACACAGCAAATAAATAATCTAAAAACATTTTATTTTATTTAAAAATGATTTTTTTCCTAATTATTTTAAATATAAATTAAAAAATTGACAGTTAAAAGTAGAAATAGTGAAAAGTTTGTAAAAGTTTTTATTAAGTATTGAATGGCCGAATACTATGGCCGAATACTTTGATATTCGGCCATACCGAATATTCGGCAGGCCGAATAATTTCATATTCGGCCAAGCCGAATATTCGGCTCAACCGAATACTTTAATATTCGGCCTAACCGAATATTCGGTAACATGGCCGAATAGGCCGAATACCGAATAGATACCGAATATTCGGTGCATCCCTATTCAAGAACAGCATTACTTGCTGGTAATGTCATTGAGGATGTAAAATTTGAAAAATGTTCATTTTTACCGGTATTTGTTTTTAAAAGCAATCACCCACAGAAGTCATGACATTTTCCAGGACTTCCTTGGGGAAATATGTTTCTGAGATAGGAGTTTATTTTGCTAAGAGGTTATTATATATGGCAAAAAGTTTAGATGAATATCAAAAAGCAATTTTCTTGCTCTTTCTTTATGCACAAATGTCAATTTTGATCTCGTATACTTAAGATGAATTGAATAAGCTTGCACTGCATTAAATGAGATTTGAATCTTGCATTTGTGAGTTTCCATAGTATTTTCATCATTGAGTAAAGTTAAGCAAATTTTATGAGCAGCTGCAAAAGAATAGCCATGTTTTTTACTTTTATCTAAAGCAATAGCAATAGATTTTAACATTTGTAACAAGTATTTAACTCTTTATAAATCATGATATTTATTTATAATTTTAACATCTGCTATGTCTTTAATATCATTTTCATGATTTTCAATTATCTGCAAATAATATGGATTATTCTTCTTAAAAGATTTAAAGCTATCAAATTCTAATACTAATTTATATATTTTTTAAATTAAAACTTCACAATATTTTACTTATTATTTATCCCGAATAAAATATATATAAGCAATTTAATATCACTAAAAAATCTCATATTGTCATAAAATGAGTTTATGCCAGTTAAAACCATTTTTTGCCTGTGGCACGGCAGAAACCATTTTCTGCCGGCAAAAATCTGGCCCTGTTTTTAAAAGTGTTACAAATCATACTTTTATAGTAGAAAAACACACTTGCGTAACAACATCAATTGCAATGACCTATTTAGGAGTAATTAACCAATCATTTTAAAAGTCTTAACTTAAGAATATAGATTGGGAGGAAGATGCTCAGACAATAATCTCATAGAGTTAGTCTGTAATTCCAGAATTGTTTAATACTCGATTTGCATATTAAAATGCAACTAGTCTACATAGTCATACCTTAGGGGAAATACTTTCAGATCCGATTTTCGTGGTTGACTCGAAGATTTATCGTGTTTTTCTGCACCCGAAGGCAGTGTTCTTGCTGGCATTTGACCACCTTGGCTAATTAAAATTTTGACTATTTGGCTAATTAAAAATGAAAAACATTCGCTAAATGAAAAAAGTATTAGCAAAATAAATTTGCTGTGTAGCATAAAAAATATCTTTAATCCTTTAATGTACTCCCTTTTTTTTTATATGTTCTATAAGTTTTTATAACTGCGACAACAATTGTTATTAATCTAACTTCAACTATCCTCTACAAATATATTAAAAATATGTATATATTAAAAAGTATGTATGCATATGTATGAAAAACGAAAAAGAAAAAAAAGAAAAAGCAAAAATTGAGCATTAGCAATTTGACGAATTTAATTGCTTGTTTTCTCACCAAATCAAGAATTTAGTCGCAATTTGGCACAATGGCAAGCGACAGCAAGAACCAGGTATGAAAATATGGAGGAATGAGATAATGTATAATTTTTTAATTGTCTGAGCGAAGCGAAGTCTTTATACTCAGAGATACGTAACGATATTAAAATTCAAAAATCCCTTTCGGCATGGCCTATAGGCGGAGGTAGATTTCGAAAAGTTTTCATCTCAAAAAAAAAAAAAAAAAAAGCCTATTTTTACTCAAATGCCCATTTTGGCAATATATTTTGAATTATATTCTTACTTTATTTAAAAAATTGAACAATATGCTCATTATATAGTTCCTAAATAACAAAAAACTGTTAATTAAATTCGTTTGACAGCAAAATTGAATTTAAAAATGAGTCATAAAATAACCAATTTATTATTTTAATACATCCACAATTCTTTAATCAAGATCGCTTTGAGAAATTTTGTGCGAAGTGCCTACTTTGACAGATTTTTTTTAAATATATATTTAGCCTTTATCAAAACTCTGACCAATACGGCACATTACACAGTTCCTAAATAACAAATAACTGTCAATTGAATGCGTTTGAGAGCAAAATTGAATTTAAAAATGAGTCATAAAATAAACAATTTGTTATTTGAATACAACCTCAATTCTTTTATCATGATCGCTTTGGGAAATTTTTTTGCGAAGTGCTTACTTTGACAGCTTTTAAAATATATATATTCACCCTTTATCAAAAAATCGACGAATACGCACATTATATAGTTCCTAAGTAACAAAAAACTGTCAATTGAATGTGTGTCAGAGCAAAATTGGATTTAAAAATGAGTCATAAAATAACCAATTTGTTATTTGAATACCCACAGTTCATTAATCATGTCGCTTTGGGAAATTTTGTGCGAAGTGCCCATTTTGGCAGCCTTTTTTTAAATATATTCTGCCTTTATCAAAAAACTGGCCACTCCGTCACATTATATAGTTCCTAAATAAGAGAACCTGTAAATTGGATGCGTTTGAGAACAAAAAAAGATTTAAAAATGACTCGGTAAAAACGCAATTTCTTAAATTTCCGCAAATTTTAATCACGATAACTTCGTGAAATTCTGTTCAAAATACCCTTTTTGGCAGCCTTTTAAAATATATATTCTGCCTTTATCAAAAAACCGCCCAATACGTCAAGTTATATAGTTCCTAAATAATAGGACCTGTAAATTGGATGGGTTTGAGAACAAAAATGAATTTAAAAATGACGCATAAAAAACGCAATTTGTTATACTTAATGAATTTTTTAATGATGAAAACTTCGGGAAATCTGTTCAAAATATCTTTTTTGGCAGCCTTTTTAAAAATATATTCTGCCTTTATCAAAAAATTGGCCAATACGTCGCATTATATAGTTGCTAAATAATAGGATCTGTCATTTGGATGCGTTTAAAATCAAAAATGAATTTTAAAATGAGTCAGAATATAAGCAGTTTGGATTTGAGGTTTTTTTCTCCAACTCCTATTTTTGTTTAATTTATTTTTGCTATAAGAATTGGTTCTATGAAAAACTTGTCAATATAAAAATTGTAGATATTATTGTGAAGATGTAAAATAAATTTAATTAGATTTAATTGCTTAAGAATTGAGTAAGTTATGGTTTTTTTTCTTTTTCCTCCCCCCTTTTTCTTTTCGTTTTTAATTTTTTTCATCGGTAAAAATTGGTCCTATCAAAAACTTGTAAATACAAAAGTTTTAGATAATATTGAGTACATTTATATAAAATTTAGTTGGATTTGATATCTTGAGAATTGACGAAGTTATGATTTTTTTTCTCCCAAAAACCATGTTTTTTTCGCCCCTTGAGCCCACTTTTAACTTTATCAAAAATCTGTCACGCATAAACTTTTTCCTCATTTTTTAGAAGTAATATAAACTTTAAACTGATTCGATATCTATTTTAATTAAAAAGTTATCGCGTTTTTTCTGTTTTCACAAAAACCCTCCTAACTTTCACCTCCTTGGTCCGATTTTGCCCATTAACGAACTTAACCGAGATTTTATGCCCTTTGATTTTATGTAAAAGTTTGATGAAGATCTGAACATAATTATGGAAGTTATCGTGTCTAGAAAAAAGTGATATACACCGATAGATAGATAGATAGATAGATAGATAGATAGATATATATATATATATAAACTTTTTTACTGATGGTAGTTTTGGGGTCTAGGAGTCATGATTCGTGTAGATCCGCAAAAATTTTTCAGAAATTCCAACATGGGAGACAATGCAATAGGTAGTATTTCATACGAAATCTACCTAAAAAAATTCTTTCGTCAAGCAAATCTCAAAAAGTACTTGTCGGATTTTGATTCTGTTTGTACCAATAGGTACCTATGAAGATAATCTGGTGAATGCACTACATACGAAAAATTAGTTCCAAATAGTTTGAAAGTTATATTAAAAAAACTGATAAAAAAGCAAAATTTAATTGCATACGTCACAGAAACTTGGTGTGCGTCATTTTTCACAGGCTTGATATTTTCATAGGCAACCGAACCAAAACACATGGAGTAAATAGTAATTGCCTGAGCCAAGCGAAGGCTAATACACAGCGCAGTATTACTTTCTGGACATATACAGCTACGAAACTATATTAAAAGTCAAACAAAATTCTTTTGTCAAGCAAATCTCAAAAAATACTTGTCGGATTTCGATTTTGTTTGTACCAGAAGGTACCTATGAAGATAACCTGATGAATGCACCTACTACGAAAAATGAGTTCCAAATAGTTTTAAAATTATATAAAAAAAAAACTGATAAAAAGCTATTTGTTACGTCGCGGAAATTTAAAGTACGTTATTTCTATCAGTAGAAGATATTCATAAAGTTTAGAGCACATGCAGCAAAAATATTGTGCACGTTAATTTTATTCACAAGAAAATCTCTTTTTTAAATTGGAAAAAAAAAAAAAAAACTTTTTTTTATGAAAAGCTATTTTAGCACTAAATTTTTAATTTCTGACATAATTTAATAGCATGTTTGTGATTTTCTTTATTTGATTTCTTTTTTTTTCTGATTGCACAGTTTTAAAACTACACACATTAAAAAAAACTGCTACTATTTGCAAAAACGAAAAACAAGATGTGCTATTAGCGAGATTGGCGACCGGCTAACATAGAAATAACAAAATATCTGGTTACATCTAGACACACGGCAGTGTGTCAGCCAAGTTCACAAAGTAAAAGGCGACGCACCGGCCATAGGTTATATTACCCGAACCATTTCGAGCCACTTTTGACCCCTCAATAACTTAAATTCTATTTGGCCTACACACTTGCAATTTTTTGTGTCGTATAAGACCATCTTCTAATTTCCGAATCCTAGATTTGTTTTAAAAAATCTTTTACCGTTCACGAGAAATTGACGTCTGAAAACCACTGACTCACTGACTCACTGACTCACTCATAGAAATGTTTGACCACTTCCAGGTGACTTAGGAAGTTGAAATTTGATGTGGAGATAGGTTATTCGATCTATAAATAGGAAAAAATCAGAAATCACCATTAATTAAACATTAATGGTTGGTTAGAGGATAAATTATTGGATTGCAATGGAAGTTTATGAGAATTTCACAAAATACCAGAAATAGTGCCAAGTTGGCGTCACTTATGGCGAGTATCATGGCTAATCTCTGAAACTACCGAACCGATTTCAAAAGTAATGGTACCAAAATGATGGTATTCGCCCCGGTTCAAACATAGACTACATCTTATGTCTGTGCCACTAACCAAAAGAGGGTTCAGAAGAGAAAAACATTCTAAAAATGTGATTTTTGTTTTACTGAAGCGCCTAGAAGCACAAAATTTGGCATGTTAATTATTTATAAGATATAAATGATCACTAATGACATTTGCTAAAAAATATCAAATTTAAATGGGTGAAAATCCACGAAGAGCGTTCTAAAAAAGTTCGAAATACCAATTTTAAAACAATATCTGCAAGCAACAAACCGATCTTAAAAGTAATGATATCAAAATGATGATGACAGTCTTTGCTCCAACATAAGGATATATCTTATGTCGATTACACTAACCCAAAGTAGGTAAAAGAGCAAAAACATTCTAAAAATGCGATGTCTGTATATTAAGGGACTGGACTGGAAACATAAAGTTTGGCATTTTAGAGTTTATGGGAATTTCGCGAAATATTAGAAATAGTGCCAAGTTGGCGACAGTTTTGGCGAGTATCGGGGCTAATCTCTGAAACTAGTGAACCGATTTCAAAATTAATGATACCAAAATGAAGGTATTCGCCCCGGTTCAAACATAGGCTATATTTTATGTGTATACCATTAACCAAAAGAGGGTGAAGAAGCAAAAAACATTCTAAAAATGCAACTTTTGTGTTACTGAAGGACCTAGAACTATAAGATTTGGCATGTTAATTATCTATAAGATATAAATGATCTCTAACGGCATTTGATAAAAATTATGGAATTCAAAAAGGGTGAAAATGTGCGAAAAGTGTTCTAAAAATGTTCTAAATTGGGATTTTTAAGCAATTTTAGCAAACAACAAACCGATCTTAAAAGTAATGTTATCAAAATGATGGTGATAGTCCTTGCTCCAATATAGGTTATATCTTATGTCAATTCCACTAATCCAAAGGGGGTAAAAGAGCAAAAAGTGTTCTAAAAATGCGATGTCTGTATGTTAAGGACTTAAAAACATAAAATTTGGCATGTTCATTAATTATAAGATATAAATGATCACTAAGAACATTTATTAACAAATACAAAATTTAAAAGGGGTAAAAATGCACGAAAAGCGTTCTAAAAACTTTCTAAATAGCAATATTTAAGCAATCTTGGGTAGTCAGCGAATCGATTTAAAGAAAAAAAAGATGCCAAAATGATGGCGACAGTCCTTGCTCTAACAAAATTATTGGATAAATTACTAGATTACAATGGGAATCTATGGGAATTTGGCAAAATACCAGAAATAGCGTCATGTTAGTATGACTTTTGGAGCGTAATTTTTGCCGTCAATATAGCGATATTTTGCCAAGTTGGCTACAAACGTTTCTGGTCGACGAAATAATCAAATAGTACCCAATCACATAAAAGAAACATCCTTATTAGTGGAATTTAAAGGAACATAAGCAGTTCTAATGTTAAATTTTTAAATTTTACTGAAAAAAAAAACAGTGAATAAATGCAGGAAAAAGCTGAAAGATTAATTAATATTAAATAAAACTAATTTAATTAATTTAATCTATTTATTTCAAAAAGGAAACAAATACCTACTTATTTGACAAAAAAATAATCATATCCTGTAAAAACATGAAAGTGAAAGAATGCCAAGTTCGTTAAAGGTTTCGCTAATAAAAGAAGTGAGATCTAACTGCAAACCAAGTTCTTTCGGAGCTCCTTAAATCATAACTCCTGTCATGCATAGTATTATTCAATTGCTTAAAAAGATTTTCATTACAGTATGGTCTATTGGAGGAAATCCTTTGCAGAGTATTTTAATGAAATTACGCTATTGCAAATTTACGAAACTTGTATAAACCACTGAATTTCATTACGATTAAGTTATAACAGGATAATCATAGCATTTTTAATCCAATTACAAGGACACACAAAAGAAATCGGTTACAATACTGTTGAGCAATAATTTCGGGAAATGCGTTTTCAATTTCGGCGTGCGCTTTTAAATTTAACTGTTTTTTTAGGTGTGTCCCTAATTAATATAAAATATTTAGTAACTATAGTCGCCGTCTGATCCGTTCGTCTGTATCTCCACATATAACAGCACAAAAACTATCCTACGGAATCGTTTGAAATTTTAAATATCTATTTGTTGCCGAATATTGTTGAGTCGTTGCAAATTTTAATAAAATCGGATAAATTCGAATACAGGACAATCAAAAGTATTCTGTTACATTACGGCAGATGGGATGAAATAGTTCCAAGCTCTTTTTAATAATGTTAAACCCATCGAAACATAATGAAATTGATATGCATTTATTAAGAGCACTAGAATACATATTTTGTAAAACATGCCACGCAAAAATATTTATTATTCATTTACAAGTCACCACAAAAGAATTCCGTTATAAAATAGTATGAGGGGTGGTTTGAGGAATTAACTTTTCAGCTTTACTAATCTAAGAATTTTATCATAGAATCATTTTCTCAATTGCCACTAGCAGGCCTTTTAAATAATAACCTTTTTCCGGTAAAATGGCGTAATCGAGTTCACATTGGCGTATTTGAGCCAGCATGTTATGCTGGAAAAAATATGTTCAGATTTGTAAATCACTTGTGATGACACTTTCATGGCTCAAAGCTTTAAAAACAGAGAATATACGCTCTTAGTACAGAGTATATGCCCAAGTTATATAATATATACTAGAATGTATGTACTGCGGCTTTTTGAGAAAGAGGGCGAGGGAGATAAGGTGATTCTGAAAAAATCGAGAAAGTATGCGGCATATACCTCTGTAAACTCTCTACTACATTCATGATTGCCGATTCGTTTTATTTTATGTATGCTAAAGCGAAATACAGCTCAATTTCATGGGAATGGATTTAAAACGAAAACAAATCAGCGTATGTAGTGGCCAGCATGCACGACCCATTTAAATCAGATTGAGCATATCTGGAACACACTCGAAACGACAAATTGTATTCCTTTGTTGATGTTTTCGGGATTTTTATGTATCTTTTTTTAAGTGAGAATACCCCAATTTTTTATCGAAAACCTCATCGCATACATTGAAAACAAATGTAGATATTATATTATTATATATATTATTTATTTTGTTCTATGTATTTGAGGGAAGTACAAACCATATAAAAAAATCCCTCATTCTACTCAACCATCAAGATTTGCGCCAATTTTAGGTACTAAAATTGATGTGTATATTCTTTACGTCATTTCAAAGAGTTTAAATTCCGATACATGATATTTTAGTACTTTGTTAGCTGTATTCTTCAAATTTTTTACTTATGCGTGACTGTTTTGTATAGTTTGATTTCCCATTTTTTAACCCTGTATAGGAATTTGTATGTAATATTTTGCAAATGTACCATTCACCTTGCTCTTTTTTATCATTTAAATTTGTGACAATATATAATCAATTAAAGATAGAATCTCTTTTTACTTTTAGCATATTATTTTTAAAACTCTGTTCTAAGCAATATCGCTCAGACTAATCCCTCTGAGGGAAGTCCTAGTTTTGTTTTATATGCATACTTTAATTTCTTAAAATATTTATAATTAACAAGTTATGTTGTATATGTATCCACCTTCACATTGTTATAGTTTTGCATTGTGTGAAGCTCAACTCTTTTTATCTAAATTATATTTACATACACTTCTTGTATCGAAATTGATGAAGGTATATTTGCACAAGATCTTTCTTTTAAATGTTTTAAATGATTTCCAAAACTTTTTTAGGTTTTGGTTAGCCAAAAAGATTTAATTCTGACCCGGCCCCTAAGAATATTCGGAACCATTCCACCAGGCTGGCTCGGGCCCGGGCCCATGCAGACCTCTAACAGGGACACAAAAAAATTTGGCTGCCCAAGAAAATGAATAATATTTGAACTATTGAAGCTTACGGACAACAATTGTTAGAAGTATGTTTTCAGTTATTGTATAATTATTTATTAAATATTACTTGGAAGGTCTCAATACTGGGCATAACTCAGATTTTTTTGAAAAAAATACTAATTAAGCTACTTATGTATGTAATAAAGAATCGGTGAAAATAAGCGGCGGAATTGCAGAAGAAAACATGTAAAAATATAAATTAATTTTGAATATTTGGCGTGAAAAGACGAAAGTTCTCACAATTTGGCGAGCAACATTTTTCCCCACCAAAAGCAAACGATTTTAATGCAACTAAAACTTTTTGGATTTTTAGTATCTGTGTAAATGGTATTTTATGAATGACACAAACAATGAGAGAGTTTAAAATATTATTTTATTTTTATATATTTATTTATTAGCTCAATCGTAATTTTCAACAGTACTATGCTTGTAATAGAACTTACTTTTATCATATTATGTAATGTATATAACATACATAATATAATATGTATATTACATACATATTCCCTGTATGTAATACACAGACAGGGATGCAGAAAATGTTTCTACTCCCAACATATGATCCACATGTGATCCCAATCCACCTGAAGTTTTCTTCAAAAATTTACGGTATGTTATAGATAAATGCTTTGTTAATATTACAGTATGTATTGAAAATTGATTTTTCCAACATTTTTAAATTTATGCGCAAGCATATTTGGCTTGTATGATTCTGAATAACAAATATATATATATATATATATATGAGATTAATTTATAACACGATTTTTCAATTGGTAAATCAATTATAACATATGTAAATTTTCCATGTGGGTGAAAAAGTTCGGGCCAGGATTCGAACCAGGAATGTGGCTTCAGCAAAGCTGAAGCCACCAACGCTCTTCCAACTGAGTCATCCCAGATACTAACACTGGAGGAGTTTTTCACCCAAATAACTTTAACGATCATATAATCTGGTCTTATCTATGAATCAGCTCAACAGAACAAATCGAAGGACAGTATATGGAAACTGCAGAAAACGCTGCATACGAAATTATATCAGATTAATTTATAACAAGATTTTTCAATCGGTAAATCAATTATAACATATGTAAATTTTCCAAATGGTTGTGTTGTGAGTTTCAGCCAATACATCCCTGGTTCGAATCCTGGCCTGGAATTTTTTAACCCACATGGAAAATTTACATATGTTAAATATATATGTATATATATTCTGAAATTCACAGCAAATTTTCTGAAATGTTACATCAAAGGAAGGTAAAGGAAATCCACACCAGTGTTATTTTTCTCGCCTCTTCAACGAAATTTGCGTTTTCTCACGGTCTTTTGGTGAAATTTGCGGTTATTTCGTAATTTTTTGACGAGTTTTGCGGTCTTTTAGCTTTCCTTTTGCGAAATTTGCAGTTATTTTGCAATTTTTTTTGTCAAATTGTGTGGTTCTTTTGCCCATTTTCTAAAAATTCATTGTTGTTTTGCAATCGTTTGACAAAATTTGCGATTCTTTAATGATCTTTTGACAAAATTTGCGGTTTTTTCGCATTTTTTAACGAAATTTGAGGTCATTTTACCCCTTTTGACGAAATGCGCGATTGTTTCGCGATCTATTGAAAAATTTTATGGTTGTTTCGTAATATTTTGACGAAATTCACATTCATTTCAAGATCTTTTATGAAATTTGTGTTACGTGTGTTTAATGAAAATATACGTTCATTTCGCGATTTTGCCCAAATTTGCGTTTTTTAGCTACCGTTTGATAAAATTTGCGGATTTGTTCGCGTTTTTTGATAAAATTTGCGGTTGTTTCCTGATTGTTTGACGAAATATGCGTTTTTAGCGATCTTTTGACGAAATTTAGGGTTATTTTGCTTTTTTTTTGGCGAAATGCACAGTTATTTCTCGATCTTTTGACGAAATTTGTGGTTGTTACGCGATGTTTTGACGAAATTTGCGTTCATTTTGCGATCTTTTGGCGAAATTTGCATTCATTTCGTAATCTTTTGACAAAATTTACGTTCTTTAGTTACCGTTTGATAAAACTTGCTTTTTATGGCAGAAATTCGACACAATTCGCATTTTTCGCGACATTTTCATGAAATTTGCGGTTATTTCCTGATTTTTTGACGACATTTCTGGTTTTTTGCGGACTTTAATTGAAATTTGAGATTATTTCACATCTTTTGACGAAAAGCGCAGTAGTTTCACGTTCTTTTGACAAAAATTTCGTTCATTTTGCGATCTATTGACTAAATGTGCGTTCTTTAGCGATCATTTTATAAAATTTGCTTTTTTTCCCATTCGATCGACAAAATTCGTGATTTTTTACGCTATGATCTTTGGATGAAATTCGTGTTTTTTTCCGCTATGATCTTTTGATGAAATTCGGGATTGTTTCGCGATCTTTTGACGGAATGTGCAGTTCTTAATTGCTCCTGATATACGGTGTATATTATTCTGAGACTGATTTTGTGAAGGCCGCCTGTATATCTGTAGTTAAATTTTTCTGTCTGGGGGAATTATGAAATTTATTTTTAAAATCGAAATTAATTTAAGTTTCTGAAGTTAAATAGGCAGTTAAACCTATCTTCTGAAGTTAGGTAGTTAAAATTTCCCCCGATCCTAGATCGCCGAATCTGATATATTCTGCATTCCTGCATACATATAGGGGAAGGTGGTGTACCTCGGACCTATTTTGACTTTGTAATTTTTAAAAAAATGCTAAAGCTAAAAAAAGAAAAGATTTTATAAAACTTTAAGATGTTATACACTACATATATGTGTCTTAAATTTTTATATAAATAATTTCCATGAAAAATTTTGTACTAAAAATAAAATGAAAGTAGGATCGAGGTACACCACTAGTTGTGTACCTTGGTCCAATTAATAATAATAATAATAATTAGTGATGGGACGAATAGTGATTTGGCCGAATAGCCGAATACCGAATATTCGGTCAAATTTTGGGCCAAATACCGAATATTCGGCGGCCGAATACCAACTTTTTTTTCCAATAAAGAAAATAAATTTTGATTATATATTTTAAAAAATATGAACTCACTAATAATTATTATTCTTAAATGTGCTTTTAAATGTATTTTTAAACTTGAAAAACTTATTTTTACACAAAAAAATTATGAAATTGCATTATATTCTTTTATCCTAATATACATCAAATTAATTTTCAGTAAGTCAGGATGGGAAGATATTTTCATTAAAATATGAAGAATGTGCTTCACTTTTACTATCAAATGATACTTTTACCCTTTTTTGCATCCAAAATCAATAATATTCTTAATCTCTCTCTCTCAGAATTCAGGAGGAGATATTTTATGAAATAACCTTTAATAAAGTAAATTTGATCTTTTAGAGTTTGTTTCCCAAATGATAAGCAAATACATAAGAACGACACTGTTCTGAAATAAGTTGCCAAGCTTTAAATTACAAATTATGTTAAAGCAAAAGGTTATGCTTAAAGTAGAATGTATATGTTAACAAAATCTTTGACATTTGAATCGGCGCATACAATATTTAACTTCAATATTCCATTTATTCAACAAGCATTAAAAGGATAAACAGAAATCGATAACAATATGAATGAAGAAAGATGTAAATTAAAAAATATATACATAATAATGTTACATATTTAAGTCAGTAATTATGCAAATAATTATTTAAAAGTGAAAACTATAGAATAAAAAAATTATTTCGTTCAGTATTTAGAATTTATGTTTAAATATTTATAAAACTAGCTTCATAAAGTAAATTGCATCATCTAATGCGTATCTAGTTTGACAGCAGTTCTGTTTTCAAATGTACCGCTGTATTAGGAATAGTGATATTTGATATTTAATTTTAAAAATGAATCTTCGTTAATACACCTAGTGAATGAATTTTTTCATTTCTTGCTTTCTTTATAGAAAATAAGTTATGAATTTCATAAGAGCCCTTTTTATATATATAAATATTTGAGTGTTTTAGAATAAGGCAGAGTTTTTCTTTTTTTTCTATAAGTGCTTAGATTTTTTGAATTGTAATGTTGCAATTACCCGTACAAACTTGGGCTGCAATTTCTAAAATATAACTAACATTTATAGGAAATCAGTGGCGCAGCCAAGGGGGTGGTTTTAGGGTTAAAACCCCTCCCAGAGCTGAGAAAGATCGCTATAATTGCTGCTTATATGAATGAAACCCAAACTTAATATTTAAATGTTTTGGCGCATTTCGGAATCCGCCACTTTATTGAATCAGATTTCATTTAATAAAGTGATTCAATTAAATGGCGAAAATTCTACTTAAAATTGTGAAAGTGCATATTACATGAATCAGTTAAGTAAAAATTGATTATTTGAACTAAATTACTTTTCTTAGATGCTTCATGCTAAAAAAAAAAAAAAAGAAAGATTTCCGGCCACACAGACGCTCTTTGAGTATTATACAGTAAATATTTTAATTAGTATTGATTCTATTAACCGGCGATTCAAATAACCTTTATCAGAAACTCAAAACCCCCCTTAGAACCGAATTCTGGCTGCGCCACTGTAGGAAATACAGAAAGGCTGTATATTTTTTAGTATCTGAATAACTGTATATTTTGTAAGTAAGAATGAGATGAACTTCATGAATGAAGTTGCAAATTTGGATTAGAGAAAAAAAATGGCAAGAAATTAAATTCTTTAAATCCTAAATTTATTTCGCAAGATATCTTTCACTGTTCGGCGAGATTTTAGAAATATTCGGCAAGATATCTCTAAATATTCGGCTACAGGTATTCGGCCAAAGTATTCGGTCAACAAGCCTTCAATATTCGGCCAACCGAATATTCGGCAAAAGGGCCGAATAGGCCGAATACCGAGTAGTGGCCGAATATTCGTCCCATCCCTAATAATAATAATAACTCGTTTTTAGCGAATAAAATCACCATTTATTAATCAAGAAGCTACATATATAAATTTTTGATAGATATCATTGTTTATTAGGTTTTAAAAATAAGAATTTCTAAATAGATAAAACTTCAGAACATTTACACTTACTATAATCACAAAAGACATTAAACTTATTTATATTAGCAATTATATTTATTTTTAGCGAAGATTGTAATTAGATAAGTGAATTCCAAATGTTAACTTCTTGAGCTGTCTTTCAGATCGATTAGACAACACCTAGTGTACCTTGGACACAGTGTGGTGTGCCTTGGTGGTCCTTGGTCCTTGAATTGGTGTGCCTTGGACACAGTCCAAGGTACATCAATTTTATTTGGTCACTTGACACTTAAAAACAAAACTACCAATCATGTTGTTAAGGTTAGGCCTAACTTTATTTAAAGAACATAGTGTAGTAGCTAGAGCATTGCTTTATTATGCATAATCCCCATTAAAAAAAAATTATATATGTTTTAGTAAAAAAAAACATAGAAATATCTAAGAAAAATTTACTTTTGAAAGGTGAATTTTCTTTTTTAAAAATTGTACAATTAGTTGAGCTTCTAAACAAATGCCAAGAACTTAAATGAGACATCTGGTGGCAAATATTTAATATATGAATGTCATTGTTTAGTGATCTAAACAAGTAACGCTAGATTTAGCATAGGTCCGAGGTACACATACGTCCAAGGTACACCACTCTCCCCTACTTATCTACAGATCTGCGGCGAACACCATCTTGCACGATCTGTAAAACCAGTTTCTCGCAGGAAGCGATTGAGCAAGCCTTTTGCTCGGCATTAAGTTCTCGCTTACTGACCTGGGGTTCCCCAGTTCGAACCCTGCCTAGGCACGTCACCTGCAGATCATATACAAAGCTACACATACACACACAAAAAAAAAAAATATTTTTCCGACTATTCATGGTAATTTCAGAAATTAGGTTTTCCATGCATTATGCGTTTTCCAAATTTTCCATTTAGAAGTCAGCTCTCACCTTAGTAAACTGTAAAGTTTTGTTATAGTGTTCTGAATGTGTTGGGAAGTGTTTCATAATTTATGCTGCACGTAGGATTTTTCGTTTTTTTTTTTTCATCTGTGATGGAGTAATTTATTTTCCAGTGTAAAAATTTTACTAAAAGGTACAAAAAATGTAATACCTCAGTACTAATTTAATTTTTTTAATTCTGAAAATTATTATGACTTTATCAGTAATAATTAAATTATCTTCACAAATAACGGAAGTTTAATTCCTTAACATGCCATATTCTATGAGTATTAGTTATGCGATACAGGCAGACAATCAGATTTTACTAAAATATGGATTTTAAATTTCTTTTTCAAGTTTCCTAATGTTCGAAATTTAATTATGTTATAGTATGTATTTAATTTCATTTTTTACTGTACAGTTGTGAAAAAAAAGTAATCACCCCTACTAACTATGCAACAAATTATTCTAGAAGGTTACTGGCACCAAACAGTTGGAAATAAAGTATATAAAATTTTCTTTGAGTGTCATTTATGTATCAAAACGAATCCGAACTTTGTTTTTATTTTATTTTATTTATTTATTTCTTCAATAGCAATACCCAAATAGCAAGTTTGACACTATAAATAAATCTTACACCCTTTAATTAGGAAAAAAATCATGAATTTCATATAGTGTTGAATTCAGACACTTTCCTCCGGGAGGGACATACAGGGTGTTTCAAAATTGACCGGTATATTTGAAAAATCAATACAAATTAAACGGGCAGTGATAGAAATACACTAGTAAATTTTAAGGTAGACAAACTTTCGAAATTAGTTACAATTTCCAACAACAGATGGCGCTGCAGGCGATTTGAAAGCTATATACACTATTCCACCCTAACTTGGCTGCATTGTGAAAGGTAGAAACAGTAACATTCCGCCCTGAAAAAAAGTTCTGCGCTATTTTTTAATTTTCTTGTGAAAAGGCTTAAACATTTACATGGTTATGTGTATAAATTACAAAATTCGAGAATTTATAACATACATTTAAAGTATTTCTTCTGTTAAACTTATTTAATTCAAAAGTAATTTTTACTTTCTTCTATCTTAACAAGAAGAAAGTATTGGATTCATGAAAATTTTCGACTTCCGGTTTTCGACGGATTTATACGTTTTAGAAGGTCCTGAACACGTTTTGACTATTTTTAGAAAATGTCTGTCTGTCTGTCTGTATGCGACAAAAAATTTGTGGGCGGTCTATCTCAAGAACTAATGCTCGAAATTTAATAAAATTTTATATTCAGTTAGACCTTGATATGAATTAGTGCCTATTGGTTTTTGGTGAAAATTGGCCTGCAGGTGGCGCTGCTATACTACGTTTTTCATGATTTTCAAGATTGCTATATCTCAAGAACTAACGCACAGAATTTCACCAAACTTCAGATTCTGTGACCCCTTGATATAAATAGACGCTGATTAAGTTTTGGTGTAGATTGGCCAGCAGGTGGCGCTGCTATGCCACGTTTTTCATGATTTTCATGATAGCTATATCTCAAGAACTAATGCACAGAATTTCACCAAATTTCAGATTCTGCGAAACCTTGAGATACATAGCCACTTATAAGGTTTTGGTGTGAACTGCCCTATAGGTGGCGCTGCTATGCTACATTTTGCACGATTTTTGCGATAGCTATATCTCAAGAACTAATGCAGAGAACTTTATCAAATTTTAGATTCTGTTACACTAGAATATATAACATAATTAGACGCTGATTATATTTTGATATTAACCTTGCAACAGGTGGTGCAGCTGTGCTGCATTTTGCACGATTTTTCCGATAGCTATATCTCAACAACAAACGCACAGAATTTCATCAAACTTCAGATTTTGTTACAAAATGACATATAACATAATTACACCATAATTACGTTTTGTTATAAATCCTTCAACTGATGGTGGTGCTGTGCTATATTTTACACGGTTTTTTTTAAACTAGCTATATCTCAAGAACTAATGCACAGAATTTCATCAAACTTCAGATTCTTTTACACCATAACATAATTAGACGCTTTTTTACGTTTTGGCATAAATTGTCCAAGATATGGTGTTGCTGTGCTACGTTTTGCAAATTTTTTGTTATATCTCAAGAACTAATGGACGAAATTCCATCAAATTTCAGATTCGGTTAGGTCTTGACATAAATAGATGCTTATTAGGTTTTAATATAAATTACCCAACATGAGGCACTACTAAGCTCATTTTCTCAGAATATTAATAAAATTTTGCGTTTTAGGCTTTTCGAATACCAGAACCTCATTAGGCTAGGTCAAATGTTCGAGGAAATTCGATAGTGGGTAACTTTAGGGTCACCACTTTTTTTTTTTAATATTAAAATGTTTTTATGAGATAGAAGAAAGTTTTGGAATTGACACATCCAACTAGTTATTTTAAGCGAATATATAAAGTAAAAATTTTGGCGTAAAAAACTCTCCTTTGGCGAGAAACCAATGTTCAAGGTTAAATATCTGGCGCGCTTTTTAAGTTTCCGTGCAATTCCAATGCTCTGTTACTCCTACATGCTTATTGTTCTTAAAAAAAAGTCTGAAACATAAAAATGTTTATTAATATTATGATCTTAATTAGAGAATAAATCCTTTAATAAATAATTAAGATGCTACACTGCTCAAAACAATTAAAGGATATTGCAGTTTTAGGTGGATTTTGTATCTGGGAAACTTTTTAGCTGATTGATACATGGTCGACAGACATAGTAGGTTATATGAGAATAAATTACACAAGTTTGGCAGAAAAAAATGCATTTTATTGCGCATTTGTATACAAAAGAAAAAAAACACAATTTGTGCATATGAGAAAAAAAGAATAAGAAAAGGTGTTTTCTTCAAAGAAAATCATTTTCAGTAAAGGGTATTGTTGCCACGGGCGGCCAGCAACGTTGAACACCTTTGAGGCATGGAGTCAATGAGGCTATTAATGACGAGTTGGGGTATTCTGCCCCTCTCTTCCAGAAGAGTTCTTTCCAGTTCTTGGAGAGTTTGTGGTGGTTGTTGGCGACCAGAAACTCATCTTCCTAGAGCGTCCCAAACGTGCTCGATTGGATTCATGTCTGGAGAACGCTCTAGCCATTCCATTCGAACGATTCCTTCCTCGAAAAGGAAATCCTCCGCCAGGTTTGCACGATGTGGCCTGCAGTTATCGTCCATTAAAATGAAGTTATCTCCGATTGCTGCAGCGTAAGGGACTACAATAGGTCTGAGGATCTCATCCCTATATAGGCGACCAGTCAGAGCTCCATCTCGAATGATGTAGAGGTCTGCGCGCCCGTCAGTGGAGATGCCACCATACACCAACACTCCTCCACCGCCAAATCTGACACTTTCGTGCACGAACGCAGGATTATTTCTACTGCCACGGTTCCTCCAGATGAAAATACGCCTATTATCCGGATGCACAGAAAAACGGGACTCGTCAGAAAACAGAATATTGCTCCATTCATTTCTCCTCCAGTTGACATGCTCGGTTGTCCACTCCCTGAGGTCGCGACGATGCCTTGATGTAATCTAACACATACCATCGGTCGGCGAGCATACAGACCTACAGCATGGAGCCGGTTTCGGACAGTCTGAGTTGAAATCGTGGTGCCTGTAGCCGAGCGAAGGTGTTGTTGGAGAAGAGTAGTGTTCATGTTTCGGTGTCTCCGAGCTGTTAACGCTAAATACCGATCTTCATTGGGCGTTGTTGCCCGTCTACGACCTTAAACTGGTCTTCGGCCTGCACATTCACTCTCCAAAAAACGGTTCCAGTTCCTGTAAATGACACTTTGTGACACTCCAATGGCTTGCGCATCATCGGCTTGAGTTTGGCCCCCTTCTAACCTACCAACAATTCTCCAAGCTTCTGAATCTGTCAAATGACTTCGCTGAGACATCGTACTCATCGAAACAAAGCAATCACTGAATGCCGATCATCCTTGTCTTCATCCTCTTGTTGAAATCCCTCCAGTTGAAAGTCAAATTTCATTCGCTGCCGCTGAAGCGACGTTTTTGACAGTGATGAGCGATTCTCGAAAATTTCCTATTCGATAAAAATCGTAATCGTAAAAAAGCACATTCGATAAAGTCATCGATTAATTTCGAGAATCTACAATCGAGATGTTTTTACAATCGATTATTAAAATCTTTGTTATTACTAGGGATGGGACGAATATTCGGCCACTATTCGGTATTCGGCCTATTCGGCCTTTTTGCCGAATATTCGGCTGGCCGAATGTTGAAGGCTTATTGACCGAATACTTCGGCCGAATACCTGTAGCCGAATATTTAGAGATATCCTGCCGAATACTGCTAAAATCTCACCGAATAGTGAAAGATATCTTGCCAAATAAATTTCAGATTTAAAGAATTTCATTCTTGAAATTTTTTTTCTCTAATCCAAATTGGGTACTTCATTTATGAAGTCATTCTCATTCTTACTTACAAAATATAGAATTATTCAGATACTAAAAAATATACATACAGCCCTTCTGTATTTTCTATAAAAGTTAGTGATATTCTAGAAAATGCTGCCCAAGTTGGAGATTTAATTGTACGGGAAATGTCATCATTAGAGAATGATATATTACTATTCAAGATATAAAAACACTGCCTTATTCTAAAACGCTCGAATATTTATTAATGTCTGCAAATTCCATGCACATAGAAAAAAGGCTCTTATGAAATTCATAACTTATTTTCTATAAAGTAAGAAATGAAAAAAATTTATTCACTAGGTGTGTTAACTAAGATTCAATTTCAAAATTAAATATAATATATCACCATCCCAAACACAACGGTACATCTGAAAGCAGAACTGGTGTCAAACTCGATACACATTAGATGACAACTTGCTTTATGAAGATGGTTTTATAAATATTTTAATATAAATTCTAAATACTCAACAAAATAATTTTTTCATTCTATAGTTTTTACATTTAAATAATTATTTGCATAATTACTGACTTAAATATGTAACATTATGTATATATTTTTAATTTAATCTTCCTTCCTTCATGTTGTTATCAATTTCTGTTTATCCTTTTAATGCTTGTTGAATAAGTGGAATATTTAAGTTGAATATTGTATGTGCCGATTCAAATGTCAAAGATTTTGTTAACATATGCATTCTACTTTAAGCATAATCTTTTGCTTTAACGTAATTTGTAATTTAAAGCTTGGCATCTGATTTCAGAACAGTCTCATTCTTTCAAATTTGCTTATCACTAGGGACACAAACTCTAAATAATCAAATTTACTTCATTAAAGGTTATTTCAGAAAATATGTCCTTGTGAGTTCTGAGAGAGAGAGAGAGAGAGAGAGATTAAAAATATTATTGATTTTGGATGCAAGAAGTATCAATTGATAGTAAAAGTGAAGTACATTCTTCATATTTTAATGGAAATATTTTCCCATCTTGACTTACTGAAAATCAATTTGATGTACATTAGAATAAAGGATATAATGCAATTTCATAATTTTTTTGTGTTAAAATAAGTTTTTCAAATTTAAAAATACATTTAAAAGCACATTTAAGAGTAATAATTATTAATGAGCTTCTATTTTTTAAATTATATATAATCAAAATTTATTTTCTTTATTGGAAATTTTTTTTTACTATTCGGCTGGCCGAATATTCGGTATTCGGCCTAAAATTTGGCCGAATATTCGGTATTCGGCTATTCGGCCAAATCACTATTCGTCCCATCCCTAGTTATTACATGTTTAAAAAGCTTAATGTAATAAATACATGGTAACTGAAAACAAATGAATTAAAAAAAAAACAACAAACCAAAAGGATGTTATAATGGAGCCGCAATAGTAGAAAAGTCATGTAACGGCGTTCCTTTGTTTCAAAAAGTTGTAAAGTCGCGAGTAGAGTCGCGAGTAGCAAAATGGCCAAAGAAAAAATAATCAAAAGCATTCCTAGTGAAAGAACATGAACTAAAAGGATATTAAAAGTGATCAAAATCTTTTATTGATTTTTGTACATCAATTGAGATACGATCTACAATTCTCCCATTATTAGAAGACTCTCTATTGAAATTCATTAAACGGACCATTTGGGGGGGCAAAGTAGTGCAGGAGCAATGAAAATGCATAATATGAGTAAATGGTCATTAGGTTTTCCAACAATACATCGCATGATGGATGTCGGTTAAATTTATTAAAGAGTTTCCCGCGGGGGCAAAGTGAGGAGGGATGAGCGCGGGAGGTATATAAAATAAAATGGTAATTACAGAGCTTTCTAATGATATATCACGAAAGAGGAGTCAACAAAAGATATAAAAACACTCCCCTTAGAATTCCAAATATTGCAACACCCGGAATACAGCCTGTCCTCACAGTTTGTGAATTTTTCATACATTATAAAGTTTATATTGGAAATCTCCATAAAAAAAATCAGATCTGAATTCACAAAAACGAAATGATTTCAAAAAAGTTTGAAAAGCGCTTCTGTAAGGAGGCCAAATTGAGGAAAAGAGAAGAAAGATTCATAATATGAAAGAGTGGTCTGAAAACTTTCCGTTGATATATCATATGACGGGTCCATAAAAAGCTTCAAATTTACTCCTCACTACTCCACTATTTTTTTCTTCCCTGAATACATCCGGAAATCACACAGCCTCGCTTTAAAATGTTTATATTTAATAAAATATTTTTACCAAAGGGCTCCATCAAAAAATCATATTTAAAATTAAATTTATTCTCAAAATAGCTACGATTTAAAAATTTCACCCCTTATCGCTCCCCTTCCCCCCTGTGGAAATTAAACCAGAGAAGGAGAAACGTTCATAATGTGAAACAGTGGTTCGAAAAACATTCCAATAATCAATCAAATGAAGGGTCCAAAAAAAGTTTGGAATTTACTCCTCACCCGCAGATTTACTTTTTCTTAACAGAATACACCCGGAAATCACGCATCCCCCACTTTAAAATGTTTATAATTAGCAATTTTTATTAGAAGGTTCCATCAAGAAACCACTTCTAAAATGATAGTTATTCTCCAAATAGCTACAATTAAAAAAATTCATTCCAGGTCGCTCCCCCATCCTGAAATTAAACTATAGAAGAGAAAGGTCCATAATATGAAAGAGTATTCCGAAACCTTCCCTATGACATATCACATGACGGATCCAAAAAATTTTGAAATTTACTTCTCACCCGTGGCCGTAATGTTACTTTGTCTTCCCAGAATGCACCAGGAAATCACAGTCCCCATTTTAAAATTTTGTATTTATGAAATAATATTTACCGGAGCGCTCCTCTGAAAACCACATCTAAAATGATATTCATTGTCGAAATAGCTAAGATAAAAAAAAAAAATCACCCTCTTATCTCTCCCCCTTCCCCTTCTGAAATTCAACTCCAGGAGGAGAAATATTCGTAAAATGAAAGAGAGTTGCGAAAAAATTCCGATGATATATACACTATATTGCCATTGATTATGGGACACTTGCGATTTTAGACATTTTACTAAATATCTAGAAAAATACATGAGGAATCATCTCGAAACTCTTAGTGTATAAATATAATAGTATACGTCATACATCTCCGTGAAGATTTTTTACGGAAACGCCATAGGGGACCGTCAACAAATTAAAAAAGAATGAATATCTTTTGAATAACCCTGTCAAAACTAATGTAGCAAAAGCGCTCAAACTCTAGATTGTGATTGAATGCGTTATTTTAATAAGCCTTGTTCATTTTTATGCAAATAGCATGCACACTCGCGGAGTAATTAGGGTTTTTATAAAAATGGTCCCAAATTTTTCCAAGTTTTTCCATTATAATTTTCAGAGTTCTTAATATAAAATAATATTTTTTTTCAGAAAATATGACAAACAACATTGCACACAGTACCCTGTAATCAGAATTAAAAAATAATAAAAATTGTATGAAAAATGAGTAGGTTTACTATATAATTTTTTACTGCGCATGCGTCAAGGATATCAAAATTTCATTTGCATATTATGTTAGCTAAATGTATAGAGCAACTTTTGTAAAAGTCTCAAAATCATAGCTTGAAAATTCTGAAAGTAATCGTCTATAGAAAAAGGACAAAATCCGTTGTTTCCAAAATGAAGCAAAAAAATGAGGGATTTTATCCAAATGCAGTAGTACATCCCATATTGTGTATTCTATATTGACACTAATCAATGAATATATGGATACAACCCCTCTTGTTTTTGCTTCATTTTGAGAATAACGGATTTTCGACTTATTCAATTGACGAATATTGTCAGAATTTTCAAGTTATGATTTTGTGACTTTTACAAAAGTTGCTCTATACATTTATCTAACATAATATGCAAATGAAATTTTGATATCGTTGACGCATGCGCAGTAAAAAATTATTTAATAAACCAACTCATTTTTTATACAATTTTCATTATTTTTTAATTCTGATTACAGGGCACTGTGTGCAATGTTGTTTGTCATATTTTCTGAAAAAAATAATATTTTATATTAAGAACTCTGAAAATTATAAGGAAATAACTTGGAAAAATTTGGGATCATTTTTATAAAAACCTTAATTACTCTGCGAGTATGCATGCTATTTGCATAAAAATGAACAAGGCTTATTACAATAAGGCATTCAATCACAATCTAGAGTTTGAGCGCTTTTGCTACATTAGTTTTGACAGGATTATTCAAAAGATATTCATTCTTTTTTAATTTGTTGACGGTCCCCTTTGGAGTTTCGGAAAAAAATTTTCACGGAGATGTATGACGTATACTATTATATTTATACACTAAGAGTTTCGAGATGATTTCTCATGTATTTTTCTAGATATTTAGTAAAATGTCTAAAATCGCAAGTGTCCCATAATCAATGGCAATATAGTGTATATAACATGACGGGTCCAAAAAAGAGGTTGAAATTTACATGTCACCTGTGGGTTCACCCATTTTTCCAAGAATACACCTAAAAATGACGCGCCCCCCACTTTAAAATCTTTTTGTTTAATAAGTTATATTTACCGAAGAGTTCCATAAAAGAAACCTCCACATCTAAAATGATATTTATTGTCGAAATAGCTACGATTTAAAAAATTCACCCTCTTATCGCTTTCTCTCCCCTTCGCCTATCGCCTTCCTCCTGAAATTCAACTCCAGGTGGAGAAAGATTCGTAAAATGAAAGAGAGGTGCCAAAACATTCCGATGATGTATATATAACATGACGGGTTAAAAAAAAGGTTTGAAATTTACATGTCACCCGTGGGTTCACTTATTTTTCCTAGAATACACCTAAAAATGATGCAGCCCCCACTTTAAAATCTTTATATTTAATAAATAATATTTACCGGAGAGTTCTATAAAAAATCCACACCAAAAATAACATTTATTGTCGAAATAGCTACGATTTAAAAAATTCGCCCCCTCATCGCTCCCCCCTCCCCTCTCCCTCCTCCTTCCCTCCACCCGCCCCTTAAAATTCAACTCTAAAAGTAGAAAGATTTATAATATGAAAGAATGATTAAAAGAGCTTTTGTATATGCCTCTCATTCAGCAAATCTCATCCGATAAAGTCAGGCATTTCGAAAAAATCATTTCTTCGCGATGAAAATTAACCTCGATTGAAATAGGTTTATCAAAGGACTTGTAACTTCGAGATGAAATTTAACCTTGATAAAAGCGGCATTTCGAGAAGCTTGTGGCTTGCTGATGAATGCCTTTTTCGATAAGGATGATTTTCGTTCTCTCTCAGAATAGAGATGAGGAGCTATATCGAGGAGAGTTTTGTCGATGAAGCTTTGTGAAATGAAAGTTTTGTCGATGAAGCTTTGTGAAATGAAAGTTTTATCGAAAAACGAGGTACAGAAAAAAGCATGAGAATATGACAATAACTTGTGAAATGAAGACATAATTTTCAAAGTTTCTGGTATTTTAGTCTTACCATGCTGTCATGTACCCATAAATATTATTTATTTTTAAAAAAATTTCAAAGAGGGAGCTGGAGAGAGGACGAACATATGTTTAAAACTGTAGTGATTTCTACAATACCTATCAATTTAAGTGTTTTTTTTTTCATCGAATCATTCGGTAAATATTATTTATCAAACGTAAAAAAAATTAAAATGCCTGCTGCATGAAATTGGGGGTGAAAGGGTGGACTGACGGGGGGCAGGGGAGGGGGACAATTTTCACTTTTTTAAACCCGTCATATTGTATATAATCTTGAAGATCTAGAAATGCTCTTTCATATTATGATGCTTTCTACCCCCCTTTTCCGAATTTGGTTCCCACGGCGGGGGGGGGGGCGGCAGTTTTCGAAAATTTTTGCGTTTTTATCATTTTAGATCAAATTTTTTAATTGAAAACGTCCTTAGGCGTATTGGAAATTTTTTTGAGATGGAAAAAACCATTGAACTAGCGACATTGTTACTGTAACCTAGGCACATTGTTTCAAAGTTCCCTCTTTGAGGACCTCTTCCAAAGGTGAGGGGCTTGACCCCCCTTTCCCCAACATACACTTTAAAATATTGCTCATTTTTTTCTCTACCAATTTTGACTTAAAAGTTTAAGCTCTGTGGCACAAGCAGGGCTATTGACCCCCCCCCCCTGTTGGTTATTCACCAACATAATTTCGCTTCATTCTTCACTTCATTTCAATTTTTAAAAGGCTATAACTTTGCTCGTATGGGAGCTACATCGGCGAGAAAAATTATAGCATAGCTAACTTTCCGTCGCCGCTCTTTTTGCAGTTTTACGGTTTTCCCCATAGCACCGTTTTTTTTTTTTTTTTTTTTTTTGGAGGGGGGAGAGAGGGCATTTTTCATTTTTTGATGTAATATGTTTATTGAAAGCTTATGCTTCATACATTACCAATTTAGCATAAAAAAAGTTTCTCCCGTCAATCTGGGTCACGTTACGGACCCATAATGGGTTGAAAGTTAAATTTCTCAAACTTCTTCGAAATTTTCGCTAAATCGGCATCTGGAAAACATCGTGCCAATGTGGTGCGTGTATGATATTTGTATCATATAAATATTGTTCACCACTGCTAGGACTCTGGCCTCCTCTTGCGTGTAGGCGTTAATTTACAGCGGTTACTTGGTCCTTGTATTTCCTGCACAATAAAATATTTCCTGATGATTAAAAAAATTCACACGTAATTGTTAAAGTTTTGACTTCAGTCGGCAATCCCTTTTTTTTTTTTTTTGTTACAAATTTTGCAATAAATAATATTTATAATATACATAGAATTTAGAAAAGCAGGAAGTTGTTATTTGGCATGTGACCACTTATTGATCTTATGCACCTCGATTATATATATTCCCCCCCCCCCCCCACTGCGTTACCTTGGGGGGGGGGCAGTTTTCAAAATTTAATCTTCAATTCGAGATTACGTTTGGTTGTTCGTTCAATTCGAATTTTTGTTGTTGTTGTTGTTGTTGTTTACAAGTTTTTGCTGTGCTTGCACAACGCGTTTGGTATATGATGCCATGTACAACGAGGACCCAGTTCGAGATTTCATATTACAAGATTGCGTATAAATTAGAGACACCAATGAAAGGAGTGTCTCACTAGCGAGTGAATCCGTCGTGTCTTTATTAGCGTTTGGCCCGTAATATTCCGTACACTAAGCTCCAGGTTTCACTGCAATATAAGCAATGCTTAAGATATTATAATTCTATAAATTTAATGAATTTTTAAAGCATAGAAGAATGATTAAGACTCTTAAGGATTAAATATATATTCCTAAATAAGATTTTTTTATGTAATATTGAAAGAATCATATTTTATTAGCATTTAAAACAAAATGCAGAGAAAACAACATTACAATTTTACCCATTTGCAAGACGCTTGGAGGGTTAACACCGAATCATTCACCTGTAGTAGACTCTTGAAAAAAATTGAATCCTGTATGGTATAAAAGCAATTGCAAACTGGAGTCATCGAGAAAAATTTTACACAATCGAAAGTTATCGAGATGTTCATACAATCGAGAAAATCGAGAAAAACTTCTCGTTATCGCCCATCACTAGTTTTTGACGTCGAACTCAAAATTTGCATACTCCACAGTTTGAAAACCAGAAAAATTTGCATTTGTGATTCTCTTCTTCTATTTTCGGCAAAAAAAAAAAAAAAAAAAAAAAAATTCGTTTATATCTTTATTTTGTATAAAACTTCAAATATCCTTTAATTGTTTTGAGCAGTGTACTTCACTCATGAAAACATACGCTCGTTAATCTTACTACTACGGAAGAAATTAAAAAAAATATTTCATGTTCATTTCAATATATTTTAATCATTGGCTTTGTATTTGATAGCTGGTCGACAGTGCTGAATTCAGATATGTTTTTCCGGCAGAGATTTCTGTGGTTCTGGATAGGGGGGGGGGGGGATTATAGAGTTCCGAGGGAGAAATTGCACTTTTTGGCTATTGAAATCACAAGATCTCTCAGTGTTGAATTCAGGGGGTGGCCCGGGGGGACATTCTCCCCCCCCCCTGCCGGAGCAATAAAATGTATCCCCCCCGGAAATTTGAAATTTTGCGTTTTCAATGGTCAAAAATTACAATTTCCCCCTCGGAACTCTATAATCCTCCCCCCCTGGAGTCACCGAAGTCCTTCCCTGAGAAAAGTGTCTGAATTCAACACTGAAATCTCTGATCTTCTGGGGAGAAGGAAGAATCTTATTGCACCGGAGGGGAATGTCCCCCACGCGCCACCCCCTGATTTCAACACTAGTGGATCCTTTAACACTTCTTGACAAAGTCCCTTTTTTACTTTATCGATTTTGTTTTGGGCCTTTAACTTTCGAAACAGGTCTGAAATATGAAAAATCGCTTTACCCCCCCCCCCCCCCAACCCATTGAAAAAAAAAATCCTGCTGATGAAATCAGAAAAACAGCGGCGTGCGAAAGGGGGGGGGGGGTCGCCCTGGGCGCGGAATTTTAGAGGGCGCCAAATTTATGTTATCAACGTCATTGTTTGCCTGTTATAAGTAAAAGTTTTGTGAGGGGGCGCCAAATTGAAAGTCTGCCCCCGGCGCAGTTTTTTGTTCTCACGTCCGTCGAAAAAACAAAAAAGTTTCTTTGTAGAGATCGAGCTCAGCTATCCAATGTAAAAAGAAAAAAATATATATCAAAATGCAAACAAGATATTAAAAAAAATCTTCTGCAGGATTAAATTATAAGGTTTTTGCGAAAGTGAAGTACCTTAGTTTTAAGCAGTTTTAGCAATTTAGTGTTAAAAGAAATTTTAAGCTATTTATATAAATGTAAATATCTGTTGTATTTAATGTAGTTTTCCATAATTGTTATAATTTTTTTTACGACATAATGTTATTGGATATTACAAACTAAAGAAATTAATAATCTGCACTTTACATAATTTTTGAAGTTTCTAACTAAACTAATAATTATAATTTTTTTAATTGAAGCATAAAAACATTGATTACTAGGACTTCCCTCAGAGGGATTAGTCTGAGCGATATTGCTAAGAACATATATTTAATAGTAATTTCCAAAAAGTAAAGAAAAAAATACCACATTTAAAAAACAAATGTAATTTAACAAAGCACAACGACTATTTGGAAAATAATATTTTCAAAGACTGTAAATTTAGGTTTATAAATGATTTCTATATTTTAAAAAACAATAATAATATCATTTTTAGGATGATCAAAGCGTAGCTTATGTAATAACAGAGTTATATTAAAATGCCTAGACATTTAGAGAGACGTTATCATTCCTGAGCCAATCATAAACAAATATTAAATGAAATTTTAGTTTAACAATTTTTGGTAATGTAATATTTTAAATTTCCAAACATTGCACATTTTCAATTTTTACACCATCGTATAAAGAGAAAATTTACTTTTAAATGCAACTTGTTTGAAACCTGTATCTCAATTTGTTATTGAGTTATTAATTTTTTGTTAGTTTTTAATTTTTTTTTTTGCATCGTGGCAAACACATTTAGATATACTTCAGATTTCCCAATTCTCTACCGAGAACAACTATTTTCCAAATAGTCAATAAAAAATGAGACGTTATTTTTAATTGATTATATAGTGCCATAAATTTAAATGTCAAAAATGAGCAAAGTAAATGGAAGAAATGCAAAATTTTATATAAAAATTTCTATACACGGTTAAAAAATGGGAAAGCAAACTATACAAATCAGCCATGGATGGGTATAAAATTGGAAGTACGCAATGCATTAAAAGTAATGCAGATAATAAAACATTAAAATATCTTGAATAGGAATTTGAACTCTTTGAAATGACGTAAAATATATAAACAGCACAAAAAATTGCACAAATCATGATGATTGAGTAGAATGAAGGAGTTTTTTTAGATGGTGTGTGGTCCCCTTAGATAGTTAATATAGAATAGTTAATAATATAATATCTATATCTGTTTTCTATGGATACGATGAGGCTCTCGATAAGAATTTAGGGAATTCTCTCTTTAAAAAATGATACATAAAAATCCTGAAAACGCCAACAAAGGAATGCAATGCATCGTTCGAGTGTGTCTCAGATATGCTCGATCAGATTTAAATGGATTGTGCATGCTAGCCGCTACATACACTGCTTTTCTTTCTTTTCAAACTTGTTCTCATGAAGTTGAGCAGTATTTCATTGTAGCATGCATTAAATAAAACGAATATACAATGCGTGCAGTATAAGGTACGAACGATATCTGAATATCTAGTCTGCATAAGCCTTGAGCTGTAAAAATGTCACCACAAGATACTTATAAATCTGCGCATATTTTTTCGCAAGACATGCTGACTCAAATACGTCAATATGAACTCGATTATGCAGTTTTATTCCAAAAATTTATTATTTAAAGACTAATGACAGTTGAGAAAATGATAAAATCCCCAGATTAGTAAAGCTGAAAAGTTAATGTACCTCTCCCACGTACCATTTTGTTATGGAATTCTTTTGTGGTGCCCTGTAATTGAATAGTAAATATTCTTTGTGCGGCATGCTCTACAAAATATATATTCTAGTGCTCCTCATAAATGCATATCAATTTCATTATGTTTCGATGGGCGCGTAACATCATTAAAATGTTCTTGGAATTTTTTCATCCCATCGGCTATAATGTAACGGTATATTTTTGATTGTCCCTGTATTTGAACTATTTATCCAATTTTACCAAAATTTAAAATGACTCAACGAAATTCGGCAACAAATGTATATTTAAAACTTAAAACGATTCAGTTGGATAGTTTTTGTGCTGTTCTATGTTGACAGAGAGACGGACGGTTCAGACGACGGCTATAGGTACTACGTTTTTATATAATTACGAATGCATTTAAAAAACTGTTAAATTTCAAAGCACATGCCGAACATGCACAACTGAAAACACATGACAAGCAATTATTGCTCAAGGACAGTATTGTAACCGATTTCTTTTGTGTGTCCCTGTAAACGGATTAAAAATGATATGAATGTCCTGTTCACACGTAATCGTAATGCAATTCATCGATTTATATAAGTTTCAATACTTTAAAATAGTGTAATTACATTAAAATAATCTGTTAACGATTTTTCTTATAGACAATAATGTGATGGAAAACTTTTGGGTTACCCTGTAAGTAAATTATTAATCTCACATACTTCATATACAATAATAAACATGCCTAGGGGACCCTAAATAAGGTTTACCAATTGCATAAAAATCCGAGTATATTTACGGATGTTAGAATGTGGACAGACGGACAGACAAACCGAATGCATAAACACTTTGCAACTTTGTTGGAAAATGAAAAAAAAAAGCGTAACCGATTCATTTAATGCAAATAAATAAATAAATAAATAAATAAATAAAATAAAATAAAATTTCACCCAAAAAGCCAGAACAGGATTTGGTACTTTTCTATATAATTGGCATCGAAATATCGTTATTAGGTGCGTTCGTAACTATGTACAGTACATACGTAGCACCTATAGTTGTCGTTTAGTCCGTCCGTCTGTCTGTCCGCCTATAACAACGCAAAAACTACCCAACCGACTCATTTGAAATTTAAAACATATATTTATAACATAATTTTGTCGAGTAATTTCAAATTTTATGAAAATCGGATGCATAGATCAACTACAGGGGCAATCAAAATTCTTCCTTTACATTACGGTCAATGGGGGAAAAAGTTTCAAATAAGTTTTAATCGTTTGAAATTTTAAATATATACTTATTAGATAATTTTGTCGAATCATTTCAAATTTTATGAAAATCGGATGCATAGATCAGTTACAGGGACAATCAAAAGTATACCATTACATTGCAGCCAATGGGGAAAAAAGCATCAAATGCATTTTAATCGTTTGAAATTTAAAATATATAACTATTATAGAATTTTATGGAGTCATTTCAAATGTTATGAAAATAGGATGCATAGATCAATTACAGGAACAATCAAAAGTATTCCCTTACATTACGGTCAATATGAAAAAATAGTTTAAAGTAGAATTGACATAAACCTATGAAGTATATATATATATACATATATATACTAAAATATACATTCTTTACAATCTGTGATGCAAAGAATATTTATTATTAAATTACAGGGCCACCTAAAAGCATTCCACTACATAATGTTATACGGGAAAACTTTGTTTGGGACGCGTTTTAATTATATTCAACTATTTCACATTTTATGAATATGATATGCGTTGCTGAGGTGTAATAAAAGTTACTTTCTGTATATTTACAGGAGCACAAAAAAGATTTCGGACACTATACTGTATCCGAAGTACTGTCTACTATAACAGCAAGATCTGAATGTTTTTAAAACTTAGTTATCGTACGAACGCATCACATTTGCTACACTTCACGTGCAATTTCCAACTTGTTTTGCACAACATGGTAACCAGGCAATTGTTTTTTTCTATATTAATTAAATCTGTATTTAATCGCGTTTTTATTTATTGTTGCTTCCCTTTTAATATAACAGAAAATAATTCAAAAGTGATTTTCGCCAAACCAAATACGTTACTACTTAGTTATCCCGTCGACCAATTTCGCCAAATGATACAAATCGCCAAAGTAATAGCCAACTTATGCATGTTGACTAAATTTTTATTTTAATTAATAGAAGAAAAATTAAATTAGTAAAACATTAATAAAAAGTCGAGATAAAAATTACTTTATGATGTTTTACGCACGCGTATCATGTTTAATGTTATTGAATGGGACATTCAAGGTCATCTGTTGTCGGAATTTAATCTTATAATTTGGCGATATTTTTTTGGTCGACGGCATAACCAAGTAGTACCCGAAATACGTATATGATATTTTTGTCCTATTTTTATGGTACTTTTCCATTAATACCTTCACTTCGGCGTTTTTATAAATCTTGGTCCTTTTGGGGCTTTAGAAAGTCAGATTTCATACCTGATGAACGTTTATGCTTATTTTTCACACATAAATATGACATAAATGTCATATACGCGCCAAGTTGGTGCGATTTTATCTGTCGCCAAATTGATGAAAACTTTGATTTTGAATATTGCTGTAAGTGTTAATATTTTCGATTTATTGTGATATGTATATTTTTTATTATATTTATTATTATGATTATTATTTATAATTTTTATTTATTGCTTCAACTATTGTTTCTTTTTTGGTACTACTTGATTAAACTGTCGACAAACTATAAGATTAAACGCCAATAATGGATGATCGGGAATGTTTCATTCAATCGTATTAAACACGATACATGTGTTTAAACCTTTCAGGGGCAAGGCATTTGTGCTCCAAAAATGGTCAATTTATAATTACGAACAAATTTAATTGAAAATAATCTGAAATAACCAAAACCGTTTCGTCACGTATATTATGAGATCAAAATTGTACTAAAAATTTACTGGTGCCAGTTGGCAATTTATGCATTAAAATTAACCGTTTACATACTGCGAATGGCTCTCTTCAAGAGGTTAAAACGTCATCAAGGGATTTTTAATCCCACTTTTTATTTGTATTTTTATAAATGTTTTATTAATTTATTTTTTCTTTCGTTATTTAAAATTAAAAAAGATATATCAATATGCGTAATTTGACTATTAGTTTGGCGATTCGTATAATTTGGCGAAATTGGATGACAAAATAACCAAATATTATAAAAAAAAAAGTGATCGATGTAAACAGAATAACAATATATAATCTATTAATAAAAGTAACATCTAAAGCAGCCATGTCAAACTCGTATTTAAATACGAATATAATTTAAATACGAAAGAATTGTTTCCAATTTGCACGCGCGAAATATAAAAGATGTTAAATGGCGATTCCCGTTTGAAATGAAATAGACGCCCTCTCGCGGACAAAGTCTGAAACGAAATAGAACTGATACCATGAGCATCTTCCGCTGAAATCAGTGTTTAAAAGGCCGATAAATAAATAAACAGTTCTATAATAAATAAATAAATAAACAGTTCTATAACGCATGCAACGTTAGGTTCTTTGTATTAAAATTATCTAAAATCAAAATTTTATACACAAAGTTTAGATCTATAATATAAAAAAGTACATTTGACTTACTCATGGCAAAATAACATGACAGCAACACAATGCTTGCATGATTCGCTTGCTCCAGCTTTGCAAGAGCAAAAAAAATTTTTTATTTTCAAATTTTTGTTTTCCTTTACTAGCAAACCTGAAATAATATGGGGATTTCCTTTTGTTTGGCTTGTTTGTAAACACGAGCCTACAATCTCTATTTCTTCTTCTTTGCATTCTTTAATGCCGCACATTACTAATCTCTTTGAATCAATAATTGCTTCAGCTTCTCTAAAGCAATTACTAGATTTTCCAGCATCTAGAAATTCTAAAATTGTCGATATTTGTAATTTATCTCCCATAATTAAATAAAAAAGATAAAAAACTGCACTTTAAATAGCTCTTTAAACGGGTTTCGCTATGCTACAGCATGGAACAAACAACACTACGTAAACAAACGATTATCAGGTGTATACAACGCCACCTTTCAGTCATTACAAACGCGAATTATAAAACGCAATTATAAAAAAAATCGCAAAATATCAAATGCTAAGTTACTAAGAATTATGGCTTTTTTCTTTTCAATTAATGAAAAAAAAAAAAAAAAAGATTTCTTTTCCAGTTTGTTTCTTGAGTTTAAATATGTTTTATAGCACTTACATGAAAATTATTTGCATATTTTCCTTGCTCCATGTTCTTGAATTTGGAAATCTAATGAAAACATCCAGCTTGTGAAAATGACGCACACCAAATTTCTGTGACGTATGCAAATAAATTGTACTTTTTTATCAGTTTTTTTAATATAACTTTTAAACTATTTGGAACTAATTTTTCCTAGGTGGTGCATTCATCAGAATACCTCCATAGGTACCTAATGGTAAAAACAGAATCAAAATCCGACAAGTACTTTTTGAGATTTGCTTGACGAAAGAATTTTTTTGACTTTTAATATCGTTACGTACTCTGAGTATAAGACTTCGCTTCGCTCAGACAATTAGCAATTAGAGATGTAATTATTTTGAAAACCAACTTTTTTTAGGAAAATAGTATAAATTTAAAACCGGAGGGGGGGGGGAGCGATAATAAAAATCCGGATTTAAATTTTAAGAATTCTTAAAATTTAAATTCGGATTTTTATCAAGACATTTTTACACCCTAATATCTATAATTTTATATGCTTTAAAGTTGAGAGTTGCTCAGTCTGATGTTGTGGGACCTAGTATTTTTGAAATTTCTGCAAGTGGTTGGGTATAAATAGCGGATTTTCTGTTTTGATTAGATTTTCAAAGAATTTGGCTTTTATCTTTTAACTCAATATAGTTAATGCTTTTCTCTTTTCAATAAAAATCATTTAGAATTTGTACAGTTATTTTTTCCTTGATATTTTAATGCGATTTACAGATTTTTTTGCTTTTGAGGCTTTTATTTTTTAAACATTTGTAAGAGGTATTCGGTTTCAAATTTGGAGCTTAAATAACAAAATTTTGACCTAGCGATTTTAAAAACCACATCGAAACGAAAAATATCTCACTGAAAAATCTTCAAAAATTTGACATTCACACATGGAATTCAGTTTCAAATTTTTAGCTTATTTCACAAAAATGTATCTTTTCAAAAAAGTTTTTTAGGAATTTCTGCAAATTTTTTAAAACTTTTCGAGATTTTTAATTATTTTTCACATTTTGTGGACCGGGCAATGTTAGACGGATCAACATTATAATTTGAAAAGAATGTTAAAATGAATTTAAACAAGTTGGAAATTGCACGTGAAGCGTAGCAAATTAGGTGCGTTCGAACGATAACGAAGTTTTAAAAATATTACTTTCATATATCAATCTCATAACATTGTAAATAGTGAATTACAATTAAAACGCTCATCAAACAATGTTCTCCCTATACCATTATGTAATGGAATACTTTTGTGTGGCCTTGTAAATCAATAACAAATGTTCTTTGCACCACAAATTATGTAAGATGTATAGTATAATATGTACTTTATAGTTGCATATAAATTTTATTAAGTTCGCATGAGTGTAACACGATTAAAATGCATTTGAAACATTTTTTCCCATTGACCGTAATGTAATGGAATACTTTTGATTTTCCCTGTAATTGATCTATGCATCCGATTTTCATAAAATTTGAAATAACTCGAAAAAATTATGTAATAATTATGTGTTTTAAATTTCAAACGTATAGAATATATTTGAAACTTTTTCCCCATTGACCATAATGTAATTGAATACTTTTGATTGTCCCTGTAATTGATCTATGCACACGATTATCAAAAAATTTGAAATAACACGACAGAATTATGTAATAATTGCGTATTTTAAATTTCAAACGATTAAAATGCATTTGAAACTTTTTTCCCCATTGACCGTAATGTAATGGAATACTTTTGATCGTCCCTGTAATTGATCTATCCATCCGATTCTCATAAAATTTGAAATGACTCGACAAAATTATGTAATAATTATGTATTTTAAATTTCAAACGATTCGGTTGGGTAGTTTTTGCGTTGTTATATGCGGACAGACGGACGGACGGACAGACGGACGGACGGACAGACGGACGGACTGAACGATCACTATAGGTGCTACGTATTATATAATTACGAACGCACCTAAAAATGGTAAAACTAAGAAAAGAATAACAATACTATTCGTTATTTTAATGAATGATTATGTAATAAAATTAATTTCACAAGAATATCAAAACGTACCGATTTTTGTACATTCATTATATATTGGGTTGGCGAAAAAGTAATTTCGTTTTTTCCCAAAAGATAGCTTTAAAGTCGCATATCTCGAGTAATACAATCGAGTAATAATCTCAATTAAGCCATATTATACAGCGTTTGAAAGGTAACAGTCTAGAAAATTCTAGATATAAAGGTATTGTCATCTGTTTAATCAGTCAAGAGTTATTGCGTTTTAAAAATAGGGATTTCAGAAGATCATTTTCGTCACATTTTAGTTTTTTACGTCTAAAAAGGGAAAAACGGGCGCAGGCTCATCGAAAATTGTGTGACATTTATGGTAATCGGTTGTTAAGTAAACGCCAAAGTCAGAATTGACTGGCTCGTTTTCGTTCCGAAAATTTCGATGTTAAAGATGAACCTTTCCCTCCCTGGGCCAATCGTTGAAAAAGTCGATGAAATTAAAAAAAAAAAAAAAAAAAGCGAAGTAGACTGACATATTTCTTCCCGCGACATTGCTACGGAACTAAACATCGACCATGAAGCACTTTTGAACCATTTACATAAAATTGGATACCAAAAGAAATTCGATACTTAGGTTTCTCCTGAACTTACAGTGAATGGACAGAGTTTCCATTCGTAAATTGCTACTAAAACGGAATGAAATCGAGTCATTTATGAAACAAATGATTAAGGGTGATGAAAAGTGAATAACGTACGATAACAATGTGCGAAAAAGATCGAGGTCGAAGCTTCACAAACGGTGGTAAAGCCCATAATTGACGCCAAGGAAGGTGATGCTGAGTGTTTGGTGGGATTGGAAAGGAATTGTCCATCTTGAGCTTCTCGAAACTGGCCATGCCATTAATTCAACTATCTACTGTGAACAACTAATGCGACTGAAGCAGGCGATTAAAAAAACCTGGCCAAAATTGATCAATAGGAAAGGTGTTGTCTTCCATCACGACAGCGCTAAACCACACATATCGTTAGTCACTCGGCAAAAACTGAAAGAGCTTGGGTAGGAGGTTTTGATGCACCCACCGTATAGTCCGGACCTGGATCTGACCGATTACCGGTTATTCCATCCTCTGCGGAACTCTTTTGACCCTTAAGCGGTAACCATGGGTCACTAGTGCCTCGGCCAAATTTTCTTTCCTTGCTAGCTTAGAGGAGAGAGTGGGGAGCGGGACTAAACTACCCTGAAAAAAAATAGTACACTAGTAGGCTATTAGCTCCCGAAACGCCGATGTTTTAGTGCGTTCACAGCCGACGTAAGAACCAGTCAAAATTTCGAAAAGGCACGAGTGACCCAGGGTTACCATTTACGTTAACGAAAAGTGTAAGGTAGGAAAAAATTTGTTTGGTTAGGAATTGATGTTTTTTTCATAAAAAATCGATACATTACACTTACTTGGGTTTCCGAACCTTTATTTGCTGCAGTAAGAGTCACAGACCTGTGTGAGAGGAACACAGGCATCAAATCTGTTTCGATTGTTTATAAATGATGATCTCAGTGTTGCTGTAATTTTTCATTATTATATATTTTGTTTAATTAAATAAAGTTTGATAATTAACATCATTTTCATAAATAAAATTGATTAAAAACTAATAAAATTTCTATTTCATTGTAAATTGTACCTATTTATAAGTTAAAAAAACGTCATGTTTATGCTCTAAACTTAAGCATTTTTTTTATTTATACCGGCTATTTTTATTTTTTTGTGAAAGTACCATTCTTGGTCTTCAATTTTCCGTTTGAAACAGAAAAAAATGACAATTCTATCCAAAGTTATGATCTTTTAAAGAAAATGTGCATTTTTCACATTTTTATTTGTTTATTTAAACATATTGTTTAAACAAATTAATAAATCAGCAATATTGTGACTGATTCTTATTCAAGGGTAGTTGATGTAATATCATGAATTTTTTTATAATTTTTAAAGCACTTTAAACCACTTTTTACAGCGCTAAGCACGAGTGACCCATGATTACCGTTTAAAGGTGCCGAAAAACACGTTACCGTTTAAGGGTTAATGGTGTTAAGCTGGCTTCAAAAGAAGCTTGTGAAAATCACCTTGTTAAGTTTTCCGCCCAGAACTCTCAGAAGTTCTACAGTGACGGGATTATGGTTTTACCAGAAAATGGCAAAAGGTCATCGAACAAACCAGAACATACATTCAGAGCCGTCCTTAGGGGTGTGCGACAGGTGCGGTCGCACAGGGCCTCGCGCTCGGGTAAAAGAAAAAAAAATTCAATTTTAAGAACACCTAAATATACTTTAAAAAATTGTTGCAAGCTATTTATTTTCCGATTAAATTTAGATATTTAACAAGTTGGAAATTGCACGTGAAGCGTAGCAAATGAGGTGCGTTCGTACGATAACGAAGTTTTAAAATATTCAGATCTTGTTGATACAGTAGAGCGTACTTTGGATACAGTATAGTGGTCGAAATCTTTGTGTTCCTGTAAATATGCAGGGAGTAATTTTTATTATACTTCATTAACGTATATCTTATTCATAAAATGTGAGGTAGTTTAATACAGAGTGTCTATAAAAGAACTCCGGGGTTTTAAAAATTCATATCTTACTAACTATAAAAGATAGCAAAATTTAGTCGATTTCCCTGAAAAGAGTAGCTCAAAAAGTTTTACTCATACGAATTGGGAATGTTTGCATCAACTGTTGGTGGCGCTGCAGGGCGTTGACCTTGAAATGATGGCGACTCAGCAACAAAAGGCTCAATGTGTTATTTGGCTCGTAGAAACGATAGAAATTTTTTCTGGGGGCATATCAAGAATCTTGTGTATGCAGAGAAAATTCGTGATGTTCAACATCTCAGGGAACGAATAGTCAATTGTGTGGCAACCGTCCCCCCAGACATGCTCGCCAGCAGTAGCGTAGCTATGTTTTTTGGCCCCCGGGGCCAGCAAGAAATTTTGCGCCCCTACCCCAATATAGATATATAACAATTTCTCTCAATTTGGCGCCCCTAGGCCTCGGCGCCCGGGGCGGACGCCCCCTTGCCCCCCCTTAGCTGCGCCACTGCTCGCCAGGACATGGGAAGAGGTAGAATACCGTTTAAACGTCTGCCGTGCCACTAACGGGGCTCACATAGAACTTTACTAAGTGTTAAATAAACTTGAAAATGTAAGCTTTTATGTCATGTATAAAACATGTATGTATGTTTTTTATTTCAGTAAAATATTTTGCCTCAAAACCCCGGAGTTCTTTTATAGACACCCTGTATAATTAAAACACACCCCAAACAATGTTTCCCCGTATAACATTATTTAGTGGAATACATTTATGTGGCCCTGTAATTTTAATAATAAATATTCTTTGCATCACAGATTGTGCAGAATGTATTTTTTAGTACATATTTCATAGATTCATGTCTATTCTATTATGTTCAAATGAGTGTAACACCATTAAAATGCATTTGAAACTTTTAAAGAAATTAAATGAATCCATTTAATTAAGATTATGTAAGACGTTTTCGCATTTCTATGATTTGCTCGTGATTGGAGGCATTGAACTATAAGTATGCAATATTTAAAGTCTCTAACTTACACAGTTTCCGACTATGAACTCTGAGAAACAAACAGAGGCGTGAGACTAATAGAGTTTACTCAGATATACGAAAGCCTAAAAATTAATGTCAACTCAACCTGGTCCGATTCGATATAAGACTGTAGAATAAAAAGGCCTCGCAAAAGTTCTCGCACCCGGCCTCGCTTTCGCTAGGGACGGCTCTGCATACATTATAGATTACCTTTTTTGATTTATATAAATAAATTCAGTTTAAAAAATACGAAAAAAAGCGAAATTACTTTTTCCCCAACCCAATATTTTTTCGCCAAAATGGCGATTTCCCTTGTTTATTAGCAGTCCTGTGATGTTCGAGCAAACCCTGGTTTCTATGGCAACGGCTGTAATTCGGCTCTTGTATGTAGTATAATCAGTGCTGCCAAGTTAAGGTGAAACGAAGTATAGAAAAAAACTCAGTCTGTGAGTTCGCCATTCTGTAAGTCGTTTTTCTGCTGCAAGTGTGTGTTGTTCACAGATTGCAAATTTGTGTGAAAAAATGGTTTATTCCTTAGAACACAGGATTTTTGACTTGAAAGACCAGGTGTACCGCCACAATCCAGAAACAATTGAGCAACTGAATCAGTACATCTCTTCTGCATGTGAAGCTATCCCGCCTGACACGTTTACAAAGGTTTCTTGTAATTTCGTTCTGAGACTAAGCCATATTATTGCTGCGCAGGATGTATATGTGGAAAATATCGTATTTTAGATTTTTCCAAGCTACAGCACCATCTGTTGTTGAAAATTGTAACTAATTTTGGAAGTTTGTCAGCCCGAAAATTTACTGTTGTCACAAGCACATTACAACAACGGAGTATATCTATCGCTGCCCGTTTAGTTTTTATTGATTTTTCAAATATACCGGTCATTTTTGAAACACCCTGTATATGGCTCCGAGGGGGTATTATGGTGTTCGGGGGAGGGGATTGCTCTTTTTGGCCATTGAAAATACAAAATCAGGAAATTCCCGGGTGGGGGAATGCCATCCCCTGAATTCAATAATGATTTCATATACAATTTCAGGGACATTGATTATTTAAATGGGCATAGTTCGGGAGCTGTAACCAAATTGAACTCTGTTCTCTGTTGTTGACATGCTACAGAATGACTATGTCGCTTCTCTTAATGTGTTATTTCTTGCTAATATGATCTTTTCACTAGCTTAATATGTTTCGAATAGTACTAGAACAAATATTTCAAATAAAAAGAGTATAATATATGTATGTATTCAAATTATGCATTTTCTGTGCATCATAGACGGTCTTTGAAACCATCATTTTGACTGTTTTCAATCATAATTCAAAAACTACTTTGACTAAAACTTTGAAATTGAGAATTCGCATAAAGCAAGACATAATAAATATAAATCTACTAAATATATATACATATTTCCCTATGTTTCAATGTGGTAATTTTGTATTAAATTCAATGGTTTATATATTTTATTACAATTAATGGTATTATATACATACATACATACATACATACATATATATATATATATATATATATATATATATATATATATATATATATACATACATACTTTTATAAATACATTCAAAGTTATTCAGACAATACCATTAAATAAACCAATGAAACCAGTATTTTTACAATCATATTATTGAAAACAGTTGGAGTTTGAAGTGAAATTGAAGGCAGATTACCATATTACTAAAAAATATATGGATAAATGGACATTATATAACCAGAGTAATTCATATATTACTATACAATAAACCAATGAAACCAGTATTTTTACAGTCATCTTATTGAAAACAGTTGAAGTTTGAAGTGAAGTAAAAGGCAGATTACCAAAATAATGAAAGGTAAATGGATAAAAAGGACAGTAGAAGGCTTTATTATTAAACTACTCATCAGGGGTGCATAGTTTAACAAAAAAGCAAAAGCATCCAACCAGTTTCTATTATGAGTCGTGCTAAAAGCTAAGAATTCGACTCACAATGCACCCGACTGGCTGGAAGCTATTTACTATTACAAATTAGTAAAAAGATACTCATTGAAGAAAATAAAAACAATATGAAAAAATAACAATAATATAATATTCTTTAAAAAAAGCATATATATACTGAAATATCTACCATACCCAAATCCTAGCATGACTTGTAGTTCAAGTGAATCTACAGTAGATATAAATTAGAGTGACTTTGTAACAGTTAAAGTTATGGTCAAGGTATAAGTCATATAGATAATAAAATTAAAATTGTAACAATAATTATAAAAATTAGAAGAACATGTATTATACTATAAAATTCATAATACATTTAGAAAAAAATAAATGGTACTGTTAGAAGTATTATATTTTTAAACAATTACTAGGGGGGCTGCGCCTCCCTGCTCGCTACGCTCGCCAACCCCCCGCGTAGTCACTTTGCGATTCCAAGTTGTAGAGTACCCCTGCTTGCTGCGCTCGCCAATACCCCATGGTATGAATAAGCAGTTGCAGACTTTCAAATGATGTGTCACACGACTGATGTTGTAAAAAAATTAAAAATGTGTTCCCCCTGGGGGGCAGAGGGGGGGTGACACACAAGACATCTATAATATGAATAAGCAGTTGCAGATCTTTCAAATGATGTGTCACACGACTGGTGTTATAAAGAAATTAAAAATATGCCCCCCTGGTGGGCAGAGTGGGGGGGGTGACACACAAGACATCAATAATATGAATAAGCACTTGCAGACCTCTCAAATGATGTGTCACACAACTGGTGTTGTAAAGAAATTAAAAATGTGCTCCCCCTGGGGAGCAGAATGTGGGGGTGACACAGAAGGCATCCATAATATGAATAAGCAGTTGCAGACCTTTCAAATCATGTGTCACACGACTGGTGTTGTAAAGAAATTAAAAATTTGGCGAAATATTACAGTTATCGCCAAGTTGGCGTCACTTTTGGCGACTAATTTTGGTTGCCAAATTTGGCGATATATCGCCATGTTGGCGACAAACTTGGCGATTGCTGGCGATGGTAACCTTTCCCTCTTTATGGTAACCCATACGGCGATGCATAGACGGAGCCCTTTCCTGATTGGTCTATTCGACTCATGGAAGGAGTGGTCCGCCCGGATTCGTTATTTCCGGAAATCTTACACATCAGTATCATTCTAGGAGTCATTCCTTTTAAGGCTAGTTTTTTTTTACTATAGAAGGATTAATATTACTATATCAATTATTTAACTAGAATATGTTACTTCAACTTCTAGTACAAAAAATGTTTTAGTGCTGCCATCTATATGATTAATATATTAATTAAATTATATACTTATGGTGCTGCCATCTATTATTGAAAAACATTATTGGAATAAAAATAAATTATTTAATAGCTAAGAATTTCCCAGAATAATTTCTATTCTAATATTTTACAAATAATTTCTTTAAGACAAATACAATAGACAACCATATATTATTTCAATATAGGTTTCAGTTTATATTTGTTTCGAATATTCATACATATTAAATATATACGTATTTAAACTACAAATTCAATGTATTTGTGTTTGGTTTTTTTAGTAATATAACCACACAAAAAATTACACATCAGGATTATAATTTTAGGAGATATTAATAAAAATGTAAGTTAAACATTAAAAGCTCTAAATTTTGAAGGATTATAATTCAAAATCTCATCATCCAAATAATTTAAAATATGGTTTTTAGGAATACTTTTAACCAAAGATTTAAAAAATATTGCCATAATTGGGTGTTGCCATTGAAAAAACAAAATTTGGCCTTGTTTTGATTCTTGATTTAAACAAATTTTATATATGTTACAGGCCAAACCCGATTTTAGGCCAAACTAGATTGGCCTAGTCCAAACTAGTCTATCCTAACGCCCATCGGATAAACTAGTTTTTCCTAGGCCAAACTAGTCTATCCTAACGCCCATCGAATAAACTAGTTTTTCCTAGGCCAAACTAGTCAATCCGAACGCCCATCGGATAAACTAGATTTTCCTAGGCCAAACTAGTTTGGCCGAACGGTCATTAGGATAAACTAGTTTAGCCTGGTGTTCATTGGTTTGAACTAGTTTATCCTAGGCTGAACTAGATTGTCCTAGGCCAATTCAATTTGGCGTGATTTTATTGAATCTAAAAACCGCCACGGCGCCAACTTTCTAGTTTTGATCTAATTTAGCCTAGGCCGATGCAATTTGACGCGATTTTAGCTCACAGACTATCAAAGCCTGAGAGCTAATGTGCTCGCAGATTCTATGTGTGTGTATGTAAGCATGTACGTACGCATGTACGTACGTATGTGCATACTTACGTCCGTACGTATGTAGGACTAATATAACGCGACTAATATAACGGATTAATGTGTAACTAATATAACGCGAGCACTCTGGTGTTAGAATTTGGAACCGATTTAGTTCAAACCAGCCGGCTTCGCCCGCTATCAGGCCCCTTCTTTTATATAAAATCTTGAAACGGACGTATGTTAAAGCGAACGAACTTCGAAGAGAAAAAAACATGATGATAAATATTTAAGAAAAAGGATTCTGCATCGAAATACCACTATTTTCTAATAGTAATTTTTGTAAGAATGATATATCCTTGCTGGAACTTTTTGAAACTTTGTGATAGTTTATGGCATATGATATAAATTTATAAGAAAAAAAGTTACGTTTCGGCGTAAAAGAGGATGTGGTTGCGAACAAAATTAGGAAATATAACGGAAATTCTATGTTTTAAAGCACCGCGACCTCAAGTAACATATCTACTAATAGGTTGTTTAACGGAGTTTCATTCAGATACAATTTTGTTAATAATAGAGTACGCTCCCTGGTGCTGGAATGAGGAACTAATATAACGTGGCTTAGTTAAAACTTGCTGGCTTCGCCCGCTATCGGACTGGCGTGGGCAGCGGGGATATGGTTCGAATTTCGTTCGCTTCGAGGTTCTTTCTAAAAGGAGGGTTACATTCGGTGGTGCGTGCTCAGCACGCTTGTTACGATTTAAATTTTGTTCGCTTCGAAGTTCATTTGAAAAGGAAGAGGGCATTCGGCAGTACGCGTGCAGCACACCTGCTATACGCCGCCGCAGGCTGTGGGGACGCGGCTGAAGAACTAATGCACGAAATTTAATAAAAAATTATATTCAGGTAGTCTCTGATCTAAATTGATGCTGATTAGTTTTTGGTGTAAATCGATCATCAGGTAAAGCTACTGTTTTGCATTTTTTACGATTTACGCATCAGCTTTATCTTAATAACTAATACCATCAAATTTCCATCGAACTTTAGATTCAGTTCGTCTATGACATGAGTTGGTGTTGTTTCTGTTTTGAAGTAAATCACTCAACATGGCTATGATATGCTGCATTTTTCACAATTTTCACAATAGCTATATCTCAAGAACTAATGGACGAAATTTAATAAAAATTTATATTCAGATAGTCCCTGATATAAATCGATACTGATTACTGTTTCATGTAAATAGTTCCACAGATGGCGCTTCTAAAATGCGTTTTTACTGATTAGTATTAACACTATTTCAAAAACTAATTTACGGATTTTCATGAAACTTCCGAATCAGTAAATCCGTGATATGAACTAAATCTTTTTACGTATTCGTGTTAATTTCTCAATAGGTGGCGCTTTTGTGCTCCATTTTCCCGATTCCTGAAATAATTTTGTCGCAAGAATTAATGCACGAATTTTCATCAAACTTTAGATTCAGTAAGTCCCTGATATAAATTAGTATTCCGTAGTTTTTGGAGTAAATCTCTTGAAAGGTAGCGCCGCTATACGGTATTATTCGTGATTATTGCAATAGCTCTGTCTCAGGATCTAATGCATGAATTTTCATGAAACTCCAGATTCTGTTAGTCCTTGATATAAAAAAGTACAAAAGTACGTTTTAGTTTTTGGAGTAAATCGTGCAACAGGTGGCGCTGCTATGTGGCATTATTCATGATATCTCAATAGTTCTATCTCAAGAAGAAATGCACGGATATTCATCAAACTTCAAATTCAGTTAGTCCCTGATATAAATTAATATTCTTTTGTTTTTAGAGTAAATGGCTCAATAGGTAGCGCTTCTATCTAGTTTTTTATGATTTCTGCGATAATTCAAATATCTCAAATAGTACTAATACACAGATTTTCATCAAATTTCAGATTGAATTAGAATTTGAAAGACGGTGTTACGGATTTTTCAAAAAGTTCCGGCAAGAATTTAACATTTTTACAAAAATTGCTATTAGAAAATAGTGGTATTTCGATGCGGAATCCTTTTTCTTAAGTATTTATCATCATGTTTCTTTCTCTTCGATTCAACATTCGTAAATACCTAGATCGCGTTGTATTAGTTCCGAATTCCAACACCAGGGTGCTCGCATTAGTTCCACATTCCATCACCAGGGACTGCACCCTATTACCAACAAAACTGTATCTTAAGAAAACTCCGTTAAAGAATCTATCAGTAGATATGTTACTCGATGTCGCGGTGCTTCAAAACAAGAATTTAAGATTTTTGCAAAAGTCACTATTTTTCAATAGTGGCATTAAACGCGAAATATATTTTTATAAATTTATATCATATGTCATAAACTATCTTAAAGATTCAAATAGATCAACCTAGAATTTCCGTTATATTTCCTGAGTTTGTTTGCCCCCCCCCTCCCCTCTTTCCCTTTCGTAATGGGACTTTTTATACAATTTTTTATCACGTGTTATAAACTATCACAATGTTTCAACAATTCCAACAAGAATTTAACATTTTTTCAAAAATTGCTAATAGAAAATAATGGTATTTGACGCGGCAACTTTTCTCTTAAATATTTAACATCATATTATATTATGTTTCTAAAAGTTTCAAAAAATGGTAATATTTAATTAACAGCTAAAACTTTAAAAAAACGCTGAGCTTTTTTTAAAAAAAATCTAGAGCTTCTTTACTCTACCCCCCCCCCCCCCCCCCGTATCCTAAACTTCAAGTTTTATGTTTTATTTAAGCTTTTTCTTATTTTTAAAAGGATTCGGATATTTACTTTTTTAATATGAACAATTTCGCGTGAAGTGATGTGTGTGAAAACCAATATCTGTTACGAATTAAAAATCTTTTCATAAAACCAAAAGTTTCTATCCGATTGAAAAAATAATCCGCTCTATCTTTATATTTAAACTCAGAAGCCCCAAAATTAATCAGGTAAACGCCTTATCAGAAGAAATCAACATCCAAAATTTGAAACAAATCGGTAAATTATCCGTGAAAAACCTATTTACATAAATTAAGAGTGTTACCCCCCATTCCTCTTTTTCTATATGAAAACAATGAACACCCACAACTAATCATGGATGTACCTTATCAAAGTGATATTGTACCTAAAATTTTAATAAAATCTGATACTTTTGCATGGAAAACTGAGTTAACGAATTAAGGAGGGGGGAAGGGGAGCGGATTAGCCTTTTGTTCCCCTTCCCTTATTTTTATCCAATTAATTCTGAAACTGATCAGGAAAGTTTGTTATCAGGATAAATCTATGTTCAAATTTTGAAGCAAATTAGATATTTCTATCAGGAGTTATGGCATTACGTACGTACATACGTACATTCATACATACATGATTACATACACACACACAGAATCTGCAAGCACATTAGCTCTCATACTTTGATAGTCCGTGAGCTAAAATTGCGTCAAACTGCATTGGCCTAGGCTAAATTAGATCAAAACTAGAAAGTTGGCTCCGTGGCGGTCTTTAGATAAAAAAAAAATCACGCCAAATTGAATTGGCCTAGGACAATCTAGTTCGGCCTAGGATAAACTAATTCAAACCAATGAATAGCAGGCTGAACTAGTTTAACCTAATGACCGTTCGGCCAAACTAGTTTGGCCTAGGAAAATCTAGTTTAACCGATGGGCGTTCGGATGGATTAGTTTGGCCTAGGAAAAACTAGTTTATCCGATGGGCGTTAGGATAGACTAGTTTGGCCTAGGAAAAACTAGTTTATCCGATGGGCGTTAGGATAGACTAGTTTGGCCTAGGAAAAACTAGTTTATCCGATGGGCGTTAGGATAGACTAGTTTGGCCTAGGAAAAACTAGTTTATCCGATGGGCGTTAGGATAGACTAGTTTGGACTAGGCCAATCTAGTTTGGCCTAAAATCGGGTTTGGCCTGTAACATATACATCAATTAAAATAGACTTTATTTTTATACATTTGATAACACTAAGTTTCTTAAATTGTAATTAATTGCAGAGTTTGTAGGGAGTGTTTACTTTTTTCTTTTACGACTGTACATTTTATTTGGCATCGAAGTAGACATTTATATATTTCCGGAAACTTTTTATCATGCCTGTCAAACTGCATAAAATATGTAAAATGTATATTTTGTGTTACATATGTGAAGGAGAAAAAAAAAAGAAATATTTTAAATGTTATTTTAGGAAATATTATGCTGCAACAGAAAAATATACATTATTTTCAAAATTTGTATCTATATTTAAGAAAAAAAAAACCTATTAATGTTTTGAGCTATTTTGAAGATAGGGAATTATGTATTCAAATTTCGTTTTTTTTTAAATTATGTTTTCTTTATTATTTAAGAATATTTATTGAAAAATTAAAATCTTATCTTTAATATATCACTTTGTAAATTAAATAATTTAAAAAATAGTAATAAATCGATATTATTTTAATTGTAAAAAAAAACCCTGTTTGTTTTGTTTATTGTTGTTTTAAGCATCTAGTAAAACCGTTGCAGCAAATTTTGTTTTTTTTTAAAAGCGCTTTTTTAAAAGAGAGAAAACGAAATCCATTCTTAAAGAAAGTAAATGACAAACCAATTTTGTAAGGCTGATTCAAATATTTTTTTTCTTCGATTTCAAATTTTAAAGAAGGAGTAACTTTAAAAGTCTGAATTATAATAGGAAAGCATCTATCTTGAAGGAAGAGACGCTATAAAATGCCCTAAATTTGTTCTTGTGTACACGTAAATCCTTTGTCTGTTCACTGTTTCTTCATTTAATTCTGATTAAACTGCTCCTTTTTCTTTCTGACAAAAGAAGTCGTAAAAGTCAAAATGGAATTAAGAAATGATAAACACTAATTACAAATAGTAGTATAAAAGTACAAACCACAATTTACGCTAAAGTGAACACGATTTCAAACTGTGTAAGTTAAAAGAAAAATGTGAAAGTTAAATAAACTTCCCCACGATTGCGGTTGATTCAGGTTTAAAGGAAAACCATCTTGCTTGGATATAACATATAAAAGTTTGTTTCGTAGAAAAATAAATATTAAATGAAAAAGAGCACATTACACAAGTAGTGTTTATTGTAAAGCAGATATTTTACTTATTTAATGTAAATAAGGTGTTTCGGCGAAATTAAACATTTCTACAAAATTAGCTACATATAAAGGAGACTAATGTACAATGGAGCACTTTTGTAAATTTTGACTGTTTGATCCCAAAGTACGCTTTTGTGTTAAAAAATCATGAATATTATCAAAGGATTAAGTTGCACTTTCTTAATAATTCTGCATGCTTTTCTAAATATATTTTTTAAATAGCAAATGACACAGTGGACCATTGTATCCCAAGACAGGATACAATTGTCCACAGCATGTGACTCTATGGACTATAAATAAATAAATACATAAATAAATATAACCATTATATAATACTACAAATCAACATCAAAATATGAAATAACTCGTTAAATAACAAACTATATCAAACATAAGAGTTGGCAAAAATTGGATTAATTTTGGAAATGTGGTACTTAGCTCATTCTCAAGCGCAATGCTAAATAGACACATTAATTGCGATTAATTTCTGATTAGAAATCAGGATAAACCTAAAAATGATTTCTAAATTGCCCGATTAATCGCAATGGAAAACAGAGTTCAAAGAAAAATATTAGAAAAATAATAAGACAATAATTGAATTATCAAAAAGATAAACTTACACGATCAATCGCCACCATGTGAGATAATTTCAAATTTCCAATCTCACTTTACCAGCAGTTATAGTTGACAGTTAACAAAGAAAGTTATATCAGAAACCAAAAAGATATAATTAATAATATATAATTAAAATAACTATTATTAAAAATAATTAATTACAAAACATTAGTAAACAAAAATGTTATGAACTAAATGAAAACAGTTAAATTATTTTATACTAATAACAAGTTTTAATTAATATCGATGAAAATTTACTTTAAAACGATTAAATATCGATGAATATTTACTTTAAGTAAAATAAATACGAATATACTATACGGAGCGCCATCTATTGTCACAAACGTTAGTAATTATATTTTATTAAAAAGTAAGAAATAAATAATGACTTTCAGATCTTAATCTAAAAAATGAGAATTTAAAATGTATTTTAAATTCCAGATAAAAAATAAATAAATATAAAAGAAAAGAAAATAGATAAAAAATACCTTATTAATAAGGATATTTTACAAAATTGAAACAAATAATGGATCTATATTATTATAATGTAGTAAATAACAGAAAAAAATTAGCAGTGGCGCCATCTTTAGTTTCTAAATAGGATTAATTAATGCAAAATAGGATTGATTAATGCCGTAAGAGCTTAATTTCACAAATTATGTTACTCATTTGTTTAAAGCAAAAAAATCGGGGAATTAATAATTTATTATATCATTTTAAAATATACTAGAAAAGGATAGCTTAGTTTAATCAGTAACTTGTGAATTTAAAAGTATAATAAATGTAATGTAAAATAATATTATATTATCACCATTGATCAGCCTCAAACTACATTTCATATTAAAGCCAGAGGAATAAACAAGGAATGATATAACAACACATTACTATAAATAATAAATTAACACTTTACTCTTGTTACACTGCACCATTTCCTACCCCCCCCCTTTTTTTATGATTAAATATGTTAATATATGCGAATATATTTTCCAGCAGCTCCTCCCTACCCTTTTAATCTAACATCTTCCTACAAAGCCGACCTATTGATTGTTTTTTTAACACTTTATAGTTTTTATTTTTTATATAATTTTTATTTTTTATATTTTTTTATTTATATTTTTTTAATGCATTTATTAATTTAATGCAAAATACTAAAAGCAACTGACAATAAACTTCCTAATGCAAATTATAAGTTATATATATATATATATATATTTAATTAACTGATATATTAACACAAATCACACACCACAACTAATTTACTAGATAAATACTTAAACTGTAAAAACAATCTTAAAAGCTTAATCTTATATATATATGGATATATATTAATCTTAATCTTATATATATATATATATGTATGCAGAGCATTATTTAATAGCACAAAACATAGAATGTATTATATTTGTTTTTTCATGGTCAAGCTCATACATGGAAGATAAATATTAAAATAAGCAAATACTTAAAAAAAAAAAATGTGTTCGATCTGTACTTTTGTAAAACTTCTGGGCTCAGCTGATTAATTGCAATATCTTGTACATTTACAAGAGATAACTGAACAATATCCAGAAAAATGAAGTACATTTTGATTAGATTTTCACCGCATTGAACTTACAAATAATCTCTTTTTAATAAGTTATCAAACTATCCAGAAAAAAAAAAATAAACGTACTTTTTGTCATAAGTTTGATGAAAATATAAAATCTGGTTTTTATTTTCTTACCAAAATTGGAGTTACGCTGTGAAACAATCCTCATTCTTCATCATTTATTGTACTTTATTATATAAAAACAAGTTAGAAATTGCACGTGAACGTAGCAAATGAGGTGCGTTCGTACGATAACGAAGTTTTAAAAATATTCAGATCTTGCTGATATAGTAGAGCGTACTCCGGATACAGTACAGTAGTCGAAATCTTTACGTTTCTGTAAATATACAGGACGTTATTTTTATTACACCTCAGCAACGTATATCTTATTCATAAAATGTGAAATAGTTGAATATAATTAAAACACGTACCAAACCATGTTTCCCCGTATGGCATTATATAGTGGAATACTTTTGTGTGGCCCTGTAATTTAATAATAAAAATTCTTTGCATCACAGATTGTACGGAATGCATATTTTAGTATATATTTCATGCTAATTCTATTATGTTCGAATGAGTGTAACATCATTAAAATGCATTTGAAACTTTTTCCCCATTGACCGTAATGTAACGGAATCCTTTTGATTGTCCCTGTAATTGATCTATGCATCCGATTTTCATAACATTTGAAATGACTCGACTAAATTACGCAATAATTATATGTTTTAAATTTCAAACGATTAAAATGCATTTAAAACTTTTTTCCCTATTGACCGTATTGTAACGGAATCCTTTTGATTGTCCCTGTAATTGATCTGTCCATCCGATTTTCATAAAATTTGAAATGACTCGACTAAATTACGCAATAATTATATGTTTTAAATTTCAAACGATTAAAATGCATTTAAAACTTTTTTCCCTATTGACCGTAATGTAACGGAATCCTTTTGAATGTCCCTGTAATTGATCTGTCCATCCGATTTTCATAAAATTTGAAATGAGTCGACAAAATTATGTTATAATTATGTATTTTAAATTTCAAACGATTCGGTTGGGTAGTTTTTGCGTTGTTATATGCGGACAGACAGACGGACGGACGGACTGAGTGACAACAATAGGTGCTACGTATTTACATAATTACGAACGCACCTAAAAAGACTTTCTGATGCTTTTATTTATTTATTTATTTGTCTTGAGATATCTAAAAAAGTTTCAGTTTTATCAACTTTTTATTTATTTATTTATTATTATTTTTTTTAAACAGAAACTGACATACAATAAATTAGTTATGCCATGTAATTAACGATTAGAAATCAAATGACTAAACATTGAGTAATTTCAGAGAAATGGTTGATTCAGAACAATTAAAATTAATCACTTATCGATTAAAAATATTTAAAAAATCCAGCAATAAATTAGCCTATTTTAAAAAATAATCAGAATATTATGCAAAAATTAAATCAATTAAAAAAAATAGAAAATGTTTTTCGATTGCATATTTCTTGAATAACAGCATCTAGCAATTTCATCCATTTTTGAACAAAAATAAGTTAAAAGATATACAGGAACGAAAGTTCCTGCCTTAAAGAATGGTACAGAATTTTATGAAATCGATTATAATTTTCGGGGATTCTATCATAAATTTGAAGAAATACAAAATTTAAATTTGTATGCAGCCCACGTACAAAGTTACTAATATAAGTAATTATACAGGGTGATTCCAAATTTTTTTTACAATAAAAGAAGGGTGATAGTACACATCAAGACAAACAATATTAAATAGGAGACCAAGGGTCCAAAACGTTTTCCTAAGGAAATAGCCGCCATTAAAGTTTAGGGACCAAAATTTCAAATAAACATAAAAAACGGAAAAATCGGTCGATTGATTTGCAGTTTTCACTAAAATTATTCTTTATGTCGGCATTTTCTTGAAATTAAATTATAAAGATAAATTTCAAAAAATGCCGATAGAGGGCGCTTTAGACTTTGGAGTAACGAACAACTATTTTTTGCCGGTATTTTTTTCATCTCATTAAATGTTTTCGTAAGCTTAGACTCAAACTTAAATTTTGAGCTCAAAATCTGTAGTTGGGAGTGGTTAAGTAACACAAACTGAGCTGTGTTCAGAGGGTTCAAATTTCAAATGATTATAAAAAACGGAAAAATTGGTCGATTGATTTGCGGTTTTCACTAAAACTATTCTTTATTTAGGTATTTTCGTGAAAATAAATTATAAAGATAAATTTCAAAAAATGCCGATAGAGGGCGCTTTAGACTTTGGAGTAACGAAACACTCTTTTTTGGCGTTATTTTTTGCATCTTATTAAATGCTTTCGTAAGCTTAGACTTGAACTTAAATTTTGAGCTCAAAATCTGAATAGCTGGGAGTTGTTAAGTAGACAAACTTAGCTGTGTTCAGAGGGTTCAAATTTCAAATAATTGTAAAAAAAGGAAAAAATTGGTCGATTCGTTTGCGGTTTTTGCTAAAACTAATTTTTAAATCAGCAGTTTTCTTGATCAATCAGTGTTTTCTTGAAAATAATTTTTAAAGATAAATTTCAAAAATGCCGATAGAGGGCGCCTTAGACTTTGGAGTAGCGTACAACTATTTTTAACTGTTACTTTTTTTAATCTCATTAAATGCTTTCAAATGCATGGACTTAAATTTTGGGCTGAAATTCTGAATCGTTGGGAGTGTTTAAATAGCGAAAAATTGAATTGTGTTCGAGGAGGAAAGAGGGTTAAATTTCAACTCCTGAACACACTTCAGTTTGCGCTTCTTAACTCCTCATAACGATTCAGGATTTGAGCTCAAAATTGAAGTTTAAATCTAAACTTCCGAGAACATTTAAAATGCTTTTGCAAGCATTTAATTAGAACTAAAAAATAATGGTTAAAATGAATTGTTGGTTACTCTGAAGTTTAAGGCGTCCTCTGACGTAATTTTTTGAGATTTATCTTTAAAAATTATTTTCAAGAAGATACTGACTTAAAGAATAGTTTTATTTTAAACCGCAAACGAATCGACCAATTTTTCCATTTTCTATGATTACTTTAAATTTGAACCTCCCCTGCCCCTTGAACACAGTTCAGTTTGTGCTACTTAACCACTCCCTACTATTCAGACTTTGAGCTCAAAATTTAAGTCTAAGCTTCCGAAATCATTTGAAGATATGCAAACAATTCGGCAAAAAATAGTTGTTCGTTACTCCAAAGTCTAAAGCGCCCCCTATCGGCATTTTTTGAAATTTATCTTTATAATTTATTTTCACGAAAATACCTAAATAAAGAATAGTTTTAGTGAAAACCGCAAATCAATCGACCAATTTTTCCGTTTTTTTTAATCATTTGAAATTTGAACCCTCTGCACACAGCTCAGTTTGTGTTACTTAACCACTCCCAACTACAGATTTTGAGCTCAAAATTTAAGTTTGAGTGTAAACTTACGAAAACATTTAATGAGATGCAAAACATACCGGCAAAAAATAGTTGTTCGTTACTCCAAAGTCTAGAGCGCCCTCTATCGGCATTTTTTGAAATTTATCTTTATAATTTAATTTCAAGAAAATGCCGACATAAAGAATAATTTTAGTGAAAATCGCAAATCAATCGACCGATTTTTCAGTTTTTTATGTTTATTTGAAATTTTGGTCCCTAAACTTTAATGGCGGCTATCTCCTTAAGAAAACGTTTTGGACCCTTGGTCTCCTATTTAATATTGTTTGTCTTGATGTGTACTATCACCCCTCTTTTATTGTAAAAAAAATTTGGAATCACCCTGTATATTTGTGAATATGGAAAATGACGTCAAATGCAGAAAATTGTTAATACAACTTGTATGAAATCGGAGTTTAAATACATAGCTCTGATCAATATTTATAGATTAAAAGCCGGATCCATGATTAGTAATTATCATACGTAATTACTATTGTTAACACGGCATTCCACATAAAAAAATAAGTAGAAAAAATAAACTTTAACTAATAAAACCGTTGTTTTAAGTTAGTCAAACACTTATTATTTCTTTCGTAATACAAACATTTTATGAACAATAGATCAACATCAGAAACTAAAAGAAGAAAGTTTATATAAAACAACAGAAAAACTTTCAGAAAACGTATTTTACATGCAACGCCAGAAAAGAAAATACATGATGGTAAATCCAGAGTATTAAATGGATTTCTTCACGTCATGTCTTTGGTTTAGGCTAAAGTTATTTTGATGGATATTGCTTTTCTTCTGAATTAGGACTGACATGTCAGATTTGTATTCTGTTTACAAAGAAAATTTACGGTAAAATTGTTTTGAAGAGTGTATTTATTGCGTTTTATGTGACTTATCGTTAAAATCTTAACGTATGCGTTTATTTGAGGATTTCGTTTTTTAGGTAGATTTCGTATGAAATACTACCTATTGCATTGTCTCCCATGTTGGAATTTCTGAAAAATTTTTGCGGATCTACACGAATCATGACTCCTAGACCCCAAAACTACCATCAGTAAAAAAGTTTATATATCTATCTATCTATCTATCTATCTATCTATCTATCTATCTATCTATCTATCGGTGTATATCACTTTCTTCTAGACACGATAACTTCCATAATTATGCTCAGATCTTCATCAAACTTTTACATAAAATCAAAGGGCATAAAATCTCGGTTAAGTTCGTTAATGGGCAAAATCGGACCAAGGAGGTGAAAGTTAGGAGGGTTTTTGTGAAAACAGAAAAAACGCGATAACTTTTTAATTAAAATAGATATCGAACCAGTTTAAAGTTTATATTACTTCTAAAAAATGAGGAAAAAGTTTATGCGTGACAGATTTTTGATAAAGTTAAAAGTGGGCTCAAGGGGCGAAAAAAACATGGTTTTTGGGAGAAAAAAAATCATAACTTCGTCAATTCTCAAGATATCAAATCCAACTAAATTTTATATAAATGTACTCAATATTATCTAAAACTTTTGTATTTACAAGTTTTTGATAGGACCAATTTTTACCGATGAAAAAAATTAAAAACGAAAAGAAAAAGGGGGGAGGAAAAAGAAAAAAAACCATAACTTACTCAATTCTTAAGCAATTAAATCTAATTAAATTTATTTTACATCTTCACAATAATATCTACAATTTTTATATTGACAAGTTTTTCATAGAACCAATTCTTATAGCAAAAATAAATTAAACAAAAATAGGAGTTGGAGAAAAAACCTCAAATCCAAACTGCTTATATTCTGACTCATTTTAAAATTCATTTTTGATTTTAAACGCATCCAAATGACAGATCCTATTATTTAGCAACTATATAATGCGACGTATTGGCCAATTTTTTGATAAAGGCAGAATATATTTTTAAAAAGGCTGCCAAAAAAGGTATTTTGAACAGATTTCCCGAAGTTTTCATCATTAAAAAATTCATTAAGTATAACAAATTGCGTTTTTTATGCGTCATTTTTAAATTCATTTTTGTTCTCAAACCCATCCAATTTACAGGTCCTATTATATAGGAACTATATAACTTGACGTATTGGGCGGTTTTTTGATAAAGGCAGAATATATATTTTAAAAGGCTGCCAAAAAGGGTATTTTGAACAGAATTTCACGAAGTTATCGTGATTAAAATTTGCGGAAATTTAAGAAATTGCGTTTTTACCGAGTCATTTTTAAATCTTTTTTTGTTCTCAAACGCATCCAATTTACAGGTTCTCTTATTTAGGAACTATATAATGTGACGGAGTGGCCAGTTTTTTGATAAAGGCAGAATATATTTAAAAAAAGGCTGCCAAAATGGGCACTTCGCACAAAATTTCCCAAAGCGACATGATTAATGAACTGTGGGTATTCAAATAACAAATTGGTTATTTTATGACTCATTTTTAAATCCAATTTTGCTCTGACACACATTCAATTGACAGTTTTTTGTTCCTTAGGAACTATATAATGTGCGTATTCGTCGATTTTTTGATAAAGGGTGAATATATATATTTTAAAAGCTGTCAAAGTAAGCACTTCACAAAAAAATTTCCCAAAGCGATCATGATAAAAGAATTGAGGTTGTATTCAAATAACAAATTGTTTATTTTATGACTCATTTTTAAATTCAATTTTGCTCTCAAACGCATTCAATTGACAGTTATTTGTTATTTAGGAACTGTGTAATGTGCCGTATTGGTCAGAGTTTTGATAAAGGCTAAATATATATTTAAAAAAATCTGTCAAAGTAGGCACTTCGCACAAAATTTCTCAAAGCGATCTTGATTAAAGAATTGTGGATGTATTAAAATAATAAATTGGTTATTTTATGACTCATTTTTAAATTCAATTTTGCTGTCAAACGAATTTAATTAACAGTTTTTTGTTATTTAGGAACTATATAATGAGCATATTGTTCAATTTTTTAAATAAAGTAAGAATATAATTCAAAATATATTGCCAAAATGGGCATTTAAGTAAAAATAGGCTTTTTTTTTTTTTTTTTTTTTTTTTTTTTTTTGAGATGAAAACTTTTCGAAATCTACCTCCGCCTATAGGCCATGCCGAAAGGGATTTTCATTATATATTATCTACATTTTTTCATGTATGCCACGTTATAGTCGCCGACCCGAAGGGAATGTGTGTGTTATTGCCCATTCAAATCTATTAAAATTAAATTTAATGTTCATTCTTTCTGATGATTTTGAAAAAAAAAAAGTAATACATTCTTCTTCCAAATTGATTCTCAATAATTAAGTTAGTCAAACAAGATTATTATTATTTCATAATACAAACAATTTATTAACAGTACATCAATAGCAGCAAGTAAAGGAAGAAAATTTATGCAAAACAACAGAAAAACTGTGAAAACGTGCTTTATAAACCATGCCAGAAAATAAAATACATCATGATAAATCCTGAGTAGTAAATGGATTTCATCACGTCATGTCTTTGGTTTAGGTTAAACTTATTTTGATGGGTATTGTTTTTCTTCTGAATTAGGATTGACGTGTCAGATTTGTATTCTGTCTACAAAGAAAATTTACGGTGAAATAGTTTTGAAGAGTGTATTTATTACGTTCTATGTGACTCATCGTTCAAATCTTAACATATTCGATTATTAAAGGATGTTATTTTTTCGTTACATATTGTACTGCGTTTTTTCATGAATGCTGCATTATGGCCGCCGACAAGAAAGGAATGGATGGGTCATTGCCACTCCATGCTTACTGAAATTAAATATTCAGCGTATTTGGTGATTTTGAAAAATAGTAAAAAAATATTCTTCCAAATTCGTTCTCAATAATTAATCACGAAGATTTTTTAAAGATCTTCCAAACCCTATATTTAAGATGATATTTAAACAGAATAGCATTATAAATTATAAAATTTAAAATCTTTTGCATACGGATGCAGATTTTCAAAACCCACCTGCCGGTTGAACATTTAAAGTTTCTTATTTGTTAAAATCTTACATATTTGGCGAGTCACCAGGTGATTTTACGCTGTCGTTTCATTGAGACTCTCATGTGACCTCTCATCTGGAGACTTAAAGCAAATGAGTAGATCAATTACAGGGACAATCAAAAGCATTCCGTTGCATGACGGTCAGTGAGGAAAAAAGTTTCAAATGAATTTTAATGGCGTTACATTGATTCGAACTTTATAAAATTTATATGTATCTATGAAGTATATACTATAATATACCTTCTGTACAATCTATGGGGCAAAGAATAATTGTTATTAACTTACAGGGCCACACAAAAGTATTCTATTACATACTTATACCTTGAGAATTGTTTTGTATGCATTTTAATAGTATTAAACTATTTAATACCAACAATTAAGCTATTTAATGTTCATAATTAATAAACTATTAAAATATTTAATGCTCGTCTGTCCGTCTAAAACGACCAGCGTAGCGGGCGAAGACTGCTAGTTATATTTATAAATGTTGCCAAGTCTATCAGAACTAAAAAGTATATTACAGTTTTTTTAATAATGTTTTAAGCAAATTTATCAACTGCGTTTGTAAATTTGGCAAATATAGCAGAATTTCGTAAATGTTTTGGGGAAAAAAGCCCCCCCCCCTCGCCTCAGTAGCGCCAACTTTTCCAAATTATTGGGTGGGCTGAAAAGTTGTTGAGTAAAATAACACATATTTTTTTCCCTTAGTGTATACATATAAGGAAAAAAAGAGAGGTTAGGAGCAATTGACTAAAGATGGTAATTTAAAATTAAATTATGTTTTTTCTAAGCAAATTTTGAAATTATTATAATCTAATTATGATTTTAAAAATACATTTTTCATTAAATTATGTTTTTATAAGTCTTTCTTATAAATATATTACATTTATTTTAAAAAAATAGTGGAATCTCCATCGAAAGGGCTAAAAACAAAATTTCAAGAAAAGTATAGATTTTAGTCACTTAATTGGCATGAATTGGATGACAAAATATGGAAGAAATTTGCTTTCGTGAGAAATTTAACAATACATCCGCTGAAGGAGTTTTAAAGCTCCTGTAAGTTTAATTGATATCTTAAAATCTTTCATACAAAATTGTTTTCAGAAGGCTAATAAAACCAAATTTCATTTCAGCGATTAAATAAATGTAAAAAATAAATTACGAATTATATCAATTGAAATAGGGCAAGCAATGATATCAAGTTATTGGGTGGGATCGTGGCCCCTGGCCCCATATCAGGGCCGCAAGCTAGAAGTGAACAATAGAAGGGCTCAACAGAATGTAGGGGGGGGGGGCTCATAATTTTTATCTCTCTGACGCAGAAAGATAAGTTAGTGCATAATCACATTGTCGGTACTATATTTCTTATTAAACTGTTGTAATAACTTCATTTTATGCTAAAAAAAAGAATAGGACGATGAAAATTTTGAGTATATAACTGGTGCAAAATTAAACATTATGTTAGCTCATATGTACAAATAGGATAAGGGAGTGTTGAAACACTTATTTTAGATATAATTCAGTAATTTTGCAAAATTCTGAAGGGGTCTCAAAACGAAATTAGATTTTTGAACTTAATTTCATTTGAATTTTTGGAATAGTAATGCATTTAGTGACCTTAGAACTTTTTCCAGGGGGGGGGGAGCCAAAAATTTTAGGGGGGCTTAGCCGCCCATAGCGCCCCCTTAGCTGCGGCCCTGCCCCATATAAGTTGGCGCCACCCCCCCCTCCTATTCCGAAGCGAGGGCCTTTCTATTGGTCAGAAACAGGAACATTTCATTTGAATTCTGTAGCATGAACTGAAAAATGCTGATTTGAAATGAAAGTCATTCGTTACTCATATCATGTTACGCAATTTACTTCTTTTGTCACCAAACTTAGCAGATTAAAGTACACGTGTGTTGGGAATTTCTGATAAAAGCTTTTCGCAGTAACTTCGACATTTTATCGCTGCAGATATTTTGTTGCATGAAAAACCCGCATAAAAAACTGCGCTCTGATATCTTATTTTGTTATGGATAATAACTTTCATCAAGGTAAGAAAGAAGTTTTAAATATTTTATCGTATTTATTCGTGCATACCGACCTCAACCCCCCCCCCCCAAAAAAAAAACCACCAATATATAAATAATAATTAAAAAAAGTGATTTAACAAATTATAACAACCATTTGGAAATTAAAATTATAATTCAATTTGACATATTAGGTTCAGATTCAGATGACGAAAGTTTATCAGATATTCAGATTCGAATCTATCCAATGCAAATGGTCAGTTACTGTTTAATAACAATTAGCTCGACGCAACGGAGTCGTTCAGAGCCCCGAGCCCACCCTTCCCGCATTTCGGTGGCATTGATTTAAATATTTTTCATTTTAAATTTCTTCCGTTTCAATTTTCGATCTCCTCCTCCCCCTCTACCCCGGCTTTCGCTAGGGACTCGGCTATTTGGGACTGAGTCGGGATCTTTAACCTAGCTTCCGCTTGAGAATCGCAATAAGAGAAGAAAAGCTAAAGGATCACGGACGTTAAAAAAGTAAAAATAAAATAAAATGCGGACACCAACTAGTCCATTCTCGACCGAAAACAATCCAGCAGTCAATTATTAAAATCTAACAATTTTAATAAATGATTAAAAAAATCTACATCCATTCTTTGGCGAGTTCGTAATTACATAAATAAGTAGCTCGTACAATTATCGTCTGGTCCTCCCGTCTGTCTATCAGCATATAACTGCGCAAAAATTACCGAATGGTTTGAAATTTAACGGGACACAATACCTTAAAATTTGACCAAATTTTTTTTTTCTTTTTTAACATTAACTGAAAGCCTCTTTAACTGTAAATATTTTGACACTTCATGTTTACCTCTATGGCAATTATTTCAGAAGATATTGTAAATATTGTTAATAGATCTAGCGCAGTTACTCGTACAAATGAATACTTTAAACAGGTCCAAGACACAAAAAACTTCAAATTTTCAAAAAAAATAAAAATAAAATAAAATAAAAAAATAAATAAATAAAAATAAATAAATAAAAATAAAAATAAATAAAATAAAATAAAATAAATAAATAAATAAATAAATAAAATATTGCATTAAATTTTTTTCTGGTTTTAATGCTTAAAATGACATTTAAATTATGTTTCTATATTAATGGGAGGAGGAAATTTTATTTTTTTCGTTTTGGTTTGTTTTCAAAATCTAGGTGCAATGGATGTCATGAAAATAACGTCTTGTGAAAATGCGTTTTTTTTTTTTTTTTTTTTTTTTTTTTTTTGATGAATTTATTTACAATTTCTTGGATTTAAATTCTTATAACTCAAGAACCGTTAAAGGTAAATGATTCAAACTTCGAACATGTATTTTTTGATTGTTTTACGTTGATTTTGCTTCAGCAAATTGGAAAAAAATATTTACTCTTGAAAATATAATTTTTTTAAATAAAAGTTAAATCATTTTTTTAAATTCTAATTCTTAATTTAAATATTTTAATTTTTTAAACATTAATATTTAAAAAAATACTGAATCAAAATTAAAATTTATATATTTCTATTTATTTAAATGTTAAAACATTGAAATTCTACAAATATATAATATTATATATTATAAACTATAATATTTTGAATTATAACGATTATAAATTACCTTACTTTTTTAATATTTTTTAAATTTTTAATTAAAGATTTTTTTTTTCAGAAGTTTTATCATACGGTTTTGTTTACAAATCATAGGATTAACGTTAAAAAATTTTCAAAATTTTAACTCAATAAATAAAAATTATTTTAAAACATGTCCAAGACTCCCTTAATTCCTCGGGGACGAGCGATACGTATACGCAAAAAGGCTTAAGAATCCTTGTTTATTCCCACCAGTAAAATTATAATGTAAATTTTGCCTTTTTTATTCGGAGCATTTTCTCGATTTAATAAGTTTTTAAAAATCGGTCACAAAACATTAAAAATTTCGTAAAAGGTTCCCGTCGCGAAGGGCTTAAACTTATTTCTCTCCATGTTAAATTTTTTATAACTTAATTTCTATAAATACTAAAGCTTTTTTGCTAATTTAGATAGAGATTTGATTTTTTTACTTGTTCTCTATGGTTTATTTAATATTTTGGTTCATGGATTTAACATTGAAGTTTAAAGATCTTTTTTTTTTTTTTTTTTTTTTTTTTAAAGAATATTTAAATATTCAAAGTTTCTTGAATTTCCTTCATTTTTTAATGTATACACAAGAGAAAAAAAATCATATTAAATATAAAATCTCATACATCTAAAAATCCATGCACAGTTTTATGTAAGGTACCCTGGGGTAATAACGCCAGGCGGGGTAATAACGCCAAGTGCTTATATTTTGCATAATTATGAAATAATCAGGTAAATGACACCCATGTGCTCTGCGCAGAAGGGTTTTGAGTCATATAAATCGCAAAAGACAGCTTCAAGTTAATTTGTTTCATTTTTAGGTCTTATTGTTTTTACTAACAACTAAAATTAACGCTTGATCTAAAATTTGCGAGATACGTTTTGTGATGTGAAGACTATCTTTTTATCCGGAAATACTTTGTTAATTACATAAATTTGTCATGCATTTCATGTACTATTAAAATGTTGTTGAAGATTTTGGATATCTTCTCGAGATAATTTGTAATTTAAAATGTACTACGTAATATCTATACCGGGGTAATAACGCCAATCCTTGATATTAATACAAAGGTTGATTCCCTACAGTGGCCGAGCTACATCCTAAATACTGATTCAAATAAACACAGTTAAAACTGTGCAATGTTTCTCATATTTATATTTAAGCGGTCCTTTTTAAGCAAAAAGAAGCTCACGGTCTGATATTCTTTTGCCTCATCCCCCCCTCCCACACCACATCATTATTTTTCTTAAACTTTCACGAAAAATGAACATTTTCAATAGCTTAGAATGCAATTTGTCAATTTCTAAGTTTGTAGAGTTTGTATTTTTAGAATTGGGCTATCTACATGCAATTATTCCATCTTATTTTATAGTTTTGCTTGCATGGCGTTATTACCCATATAAGTTGGTAATAACGCCAAATAGCATTGGTCAAGAAAAAACGCCATTACATTTTATGAATACATATCTGTTAAATTATTTTATTTTATATAGATAGTCAATGAGTTGCTGTATCAGATCCTTTATTTGTTTGAAAAATACAATCTAAAACTAAGCCGTGAAAATTGGTAAAACCTTAACGTGGCGTTATTACCCCAGGGTACCTTATATTCTAATGTTTGTGGGATAAAATCGAAACAAATATAGTATAATAATAAAAATAATAGGATTTTTTTTAGAAAAGTTTTTATTAAATTTAAATTTTAGTAAAATAGATTGTTGCACACTATATATATTTTTTAATTTTTAGTATTAAGTATTATGCCACTACATTTATTACAATAATATTCAAAATCGGAAAAAAAGGTCCTGCTTTCATTTAAAAAAATAAATCTTGCAATATTTCGGCGAGTCATTTCAAATATTATGAAAATAAATTCAAAACTTGAAAATATATTAATAAAAATATTCTTCATTTTTTAAAATCCTATAGTACGTAATTAATTCAGTGATATGCCTTGATAAGTAATCATTCAGGTTGCCTTGGTAATTACGTCCTACATAAGATGGAGTCATATTACTTCCGTGTACTGTATTTAATATAGAAGGTTGCCATATTTAAACTGACTGTACTCAGAGTGTTCTTTCGCTCGATCTAATTAAAAGAATAACGCCAAATTTTGTAAGAAAATTAAACAAGACAGAAATCGAAGCATTCCGCAAAAAAAATAGTTTCAAAAGTCACCGCTAGGGGAATATCTGGCACTGTGTAACAGAAAAGAGAGTTTTAAAAAATACAGAATCTATAACAATTTTTGTATTGATTCTGCATTTTTTTAGAACTCTCTTTTCTGTTATCAGCGCTACATATTCCCCTATTGGAGACTTTTGGAACTAAATTTTTTTCGCGGAATCTTTTGCTCTTCATTTTGTTTATCTTCTTAGAAAATTTAGAGTCATTCTCTCAATTAGATCATACTACAGAATACTCTGAATACTGTCAGTTTAATTATGGCGATCTTGTATGTAATCGTACTAAATTTTCCATTCATGTATTTTTGAATATTAGTGCAACAGTTATTGCATCAAGATCTGAATAATTATAAAACTAGCCATAGAACGAATGCACCTCATTTGCCTCGTTTGGTGTACAATTTCCGACTTGTGTATATATTATGCACTTTTCTTGTTTTTAGGTAGTCTTTGAAATCGGAAATAATATGGCCGAATTAAGTACAGTGGGAGAAATAACTGAACGAAATTCATACTTCAGAGAAGTGACTTGGAAAATAAACAAACTGTTTTCTTTGTCTACTGAAGAAGGATATAAGATTCGAAGTCCAGCTTTCCACTTTGTCGGAGTTAACTGCAATTTATCAGTGTGTCCAAATGGAACTAAGGCAACAAAAGGAGAAGTCATTGTTAGCTTATTTCTAAGAATGGTGAACTGGAAACACGAAAGCCCTCCAGTAATCTGTGAAATCGGGTTAAAATCAAACGATGGTACATTAGTTAAAAGCACTGTAATTGAAAAGAACCTGATGAATGGGACATTTATGACATGTCAATTCAAGAAATCTGAAGTTATGAAAAACAAAGATCTAGTTGATCCAGAAGAAAATATTACAATATATTGCAAATTGACTATTGGAGAAAATTATAGATTGGATAAAGCTTCCGAAACAGATCGTCAAGTGAAAATAGCAACTGGCGAATATGTTTTTGTTGGAACGGAAAATGGTATTGATTTGTCATGTCCCAAAGAAGTCCACGTTCAGACGGAGCAGCGATGTAGTAAGTATCTTTTTCTTTCTTTCTTTCCTTTCTTTCTTTTTCTTTTTCTTTCTTTTTCTTTTTTTTTATTTAAGAAACATTGTTGTTTTGGTCTTAAGTGGTACACTAGTCCTAATAGAAAAACAACATTGGTATCATATTGTTTATACTGAATATATCTTGGTTCTACAGTGCCAAAAAAAAAAATCTTGACAGTCAAACCACAATTTTACTGATCAGATGTTTCATCTTACTTTTTTTGCCTCAAATAAAACAAGTGGACGAGAGTTTCTATCACAAGTTGGTCACAAGGAGTGGTGACCATTGCAGCTTGAGATGATTCAGCGATCTTTTTTTTTATTATTTTTTTAGGTCTGGTACTTGTTTGAAATGAGGGCTTTTAAAAATATTTTCAATAACTGTCATGGTTATTTTTTTTCTGTCAATGAATCTGAGTGCAGTGTCAGTCAAACATTGTCGTGGATTGTCCTAAAAAGTGAGATGTTTACATTTTGAATATACGGAACTAATATTGGCAAGAATTAATACTTCACTTTATTGGCAGCATATAAGCCAATATTTCAGCAGTATTGGCATTTCATTGAAAAGATTATCAATTCAAAGGTAATATTTCTGTAATCATTTTCAATATCTCTTTGTAAATATTTTTAATGAAAGGCAATATTAATAAATATCAGAATTTCATCTCAAGTACTTCCTGCAGTTTTGGTATTGTACCGGGTGTCCCAAAAATGACTGATGGATTTTAAAATTCAATAACTTGCAAACGGTGACAGCTATTTAAAAATTTTTTGCAGGAGGGTTATGTATAATGTCAGGAGTTTTTTTTACCGAATGTCAGGAATTTTTTTATTTTAGTTCGAATTTCAAACAATAGGTGGCGCTGACGGCGGTTGAAGGCCAGGTCGACGCTTCACTTAGCACTGATCAACTGGCTTTCAATCGCCGTCAGCGCCACCTATTGTTTAAAATTCAAACTAAAATAAAAAAATTACGGTAAAAAAAACTCCTGACATTATACATAACCCTCCTGCAAAATTTTTTTAAATAGCTGTCACCGTTTGCAAGTTATTGAATGTTAAAATCCATCAGTCATTTTTGGGACACCCGGTATATAATCAATTTTGGTTTATTATTAGAGAGCTTTTACGAAAAAAAAATAAAGGATGAATAAAATCTATCACTTAAAATTTGTTTTTATTATAAAATTTTGGAATTTTGTGGCATTTTTATGGACTTTTTTGTGTGTTAATTTGAATACATGCCGGACTGATTGAATGATTTTGAAAAAAGCCTATTCCAGAGCTTAGTGATCGTCTATCACTTTCAGAATTTTTTAGTTATGTTTTTGAGACTTTCACAAAAGTTGCTCGATACATTTAGGTAACACAATATGCAAATAAAATTTTGATAGCATTGACGCATGTGCATAGAAAAATTATTTAGTTAATCTGCTCTTTACTATTTTTATTTTTTAATTCTGATTACAGGGTATTGTGTACAATACTGTTTGTCATGCTTTCGGAAAATAACATTATTTTATATTAAGAACTCTGCAAATTATATACAAAAAGCGTGGAAAAATTTGGGACTGTTTTTATAAAAACCTTAATTTTTCTACGATTATACATGTTATTCCCATAAAAAAGAACACAGTTTATTACAATAAGCCACTTAATTATAATCTACAGTTTGAACGCTTTTGTTATATTAGTTTTGAAAGGGTTATCCAAAGTATATTTGTTCTTTTTCTATTTGTTGACGGTCCCCTATTTGGTTTCGAGAAAAAAACTTCACTTAAATGTATGAACTGTACTATTATATTTACATACTTAAAGTTTCAGGATAACTCCTCATGCATTTTTTTAGATATTTAAGAAAGTATTTAAAATCGCAAGTGGCCGGTTACCTTTGGTCATATAGTGTATATTATATACGTACTATTAAATTTAATGTAAGAGAATTTAATATAAGATAATAAATTTTGTATTTATGCCTTTTTGCACAACGGTGCAAACACTATTGCACCAATTTTTGAATATTTATATAATTAGTTATTAAAACACACTTTATTTGCGATATTTGACTTAGAATTTTCGATTTATTTATTTATTACTTTAAGAAATATTTTTGTCTTGATTACAACCACATTTCATACAAAAAGTTTTCAAGAGTCAATAAAATCTCAATGCTGGTAAACTTTTTCCTTGTGGATTTCGATTTAAAATTTAGAAGTAATTTAAATCTTAAGTATTAAGCTGTGCGATTTTTAAGAGTTTCTTTTCTTCATTACATGAATGTCAAATAAAACAAGTTACTTTCAAAGAAGTCAAAGTAATATTTTTGTACTGGCCCTGTCAATCAATTATCTTTATTGCGGTTGATTATCTTTGATAGGTTCTTTTTTAGATTAAATCTCTTGAAATAAAATACAGAAAAAATATTTATCAGACAATTTCGACCTTTGTTCCCATTGTTTTATTAAATGTTTTAGAGATAACTAGTAATCATGTAGTTTTTAACATTCGCATTTAACAACAGTAGAATTTCAAATTTATAATTAAGGTGAACATTTCTTACATTTCTTGAATTTGATGCACCGAATGATTGTGAAATAACTTTATTAGTTTCGATACCTCTGTAGATAAAACAAGTAGGAAGTTGCACGTCAAACGTGGCAAATGAGATTCTTTCGTACTAAAACTAGTTTTATAAATATTCAGATAAGTACAATAGTTGTTGCCTTTGTATGTAAAAATGCATGAATACAAAACTTTTTATGATTACCATACATTAAATTTAGTTATATGGAAGTACAGTAATACGCCGATTATCCAGACCAGTCAGGACCGAGGCCGATCCGGTTAATGAAAAACTTTGATAATTGGACAACTTAAAAAAAATGACTATAGCAATGTTTTTTCGATAATTTCCGTTCACCGCAACGTTTTTGCAGACATCGGACAAGCAGTAGTGATAGCATACCTTTTAGTATAATACAAATGGTGTGTTTAGAAGATTTTTTAAAAAACTTTTTTTAGATTTTATTTTCTACAAAATTGGTACAGTGTATATGTACATACATTGTACAGTACATACATGCATTAAAAAATCATTATCATAAGGAAAAGATTTTTTTTTAATGATCTTCTGCTTCCTTGAGGAAAGGGTATCATTTTTTCTGAGTGGAATTCTCGCGCGTTAGAAGTGAAACTTCTTAAGTTCTTGAAACAATTGTTTTAAAAAAATGCTGTCGATTTTGGCGATTTTATTATTTTCTGATTAGGAAATGTTTATTTTTTAACGATTAATATTCATGACATCCAGCCAACATGTCTAAAGAAGCTTCACCTCAAATATTTTGGAGCATATTGGCAAAAACGTTTGGTCATTGATTGATACGGTTAATTGGACAATCCGATTAATCAGTGTCCGGATAATCGGCGCTCTACTTCCATCTTAAAAGAATGTAATCATCATAGCAATCTATCATCATTAACTATCATGGGATATAATTGATTTAATTACGTATGATAGCACTAAACTAGAATGAAGAAAATTTTTTTAAATATTTTTTTAAGTTTCTATTCAATTTTCTTAAAATTAGAAATGACTCGACAAAACTCTGCAACGATTATAAGTATTAAATTTCATATTCGTTTGAGTGTTTTGCGCTGTTAATGCGGAGGACAAACAGACAGGCAGACGGATCAGATGATGGTTCTAGATGCTACGTATTTAATGGCATGCGAAAATGAAATTTATAAAAACTGCACGATAAAATATTCCTCTGTAGTCTATGAAATTTCAAGTTTTAGTACAACTACAGACTTATTTGCTTTTATTTTTCACTTAAGTTCTTGCATTATTAATGTTAATACTATGGGGAAATTAATTTCAAATTTCTCGCTTAGATTTTAATAATTTTGAATGATTTTTTTTCCCATAGGATAGCTGACCTTCATAGGACGATCTTTAACCTGGCCAACTTTTATTTTTTCTATTTTGATTTCAGATTATTTTTTTTCCGGAACCGGTGCTGAATTTTAAACTATCCGAAAATAAACGAAAGAGCAATGAAAATTGAAAAAGTAAAAACTAGCTTGGTTAGAGATTGTCCTCTACTGTCTTATACAAAAAGAAAATCTTTTAAAAATACTAAAATTCAAGCGAGATATTTGAAAACAACGTTCCCATACTCTTAACATTAGCCAACACTTTTCTTCCCGAGACAGGGTCTCTGACTGGTGAAGGCTCTCAAGAATCCCCAGTAGTCATGCAGAGAAACTCGAACGCTAATGCTAAGTCTATGGGCGCGTTGTTGTAAGATTTTTCGCTTTGATATCGATATTTTTGTATAGGATAGCTGAGGAGGATCTATTACTGGATTAAATTAAATTTTTTTCATTTTGGTTCAATTTAAAAAAAAAAAAAAAAAAGATTATACACTTCTGAACCAGTTTGAACCGTTTTTGAAATAAAAACTGTTCTAATATTAAAAAAAAAGCTATAACCAAAATTGAAAGAAAAAATAGCTTGCCAGCTTAGAGATCGTGCTCAGCTATCCTATGAAAAATTAAAAATAAAATAAATAAATACAGTGGCTCACATTTGTTTTGGACACTTGTGTTTTTGAAACTGACTTATTAAATACACGATCTATAAAGGATTTATTTTAAAAACTTTCCACAATAATTTTTACATAAAAACTTTCTTTTTTTCTGTAATAAAACCTACATATTGTGATAAAAATAAATTCAAAACTTTTTTTTTTCAAAAAATAAACTTTCCGGGAGAGTCTTAAAAACAACCACACATAAGGAATTACACACTTTGAAGATTTGACAAATGTAAACAAAAATATGAAAATAATCAAACATTTTAATACTTTATTGGATACTTTTTATCTGAAATTACACTTTTAATATTCTTTGGTATAGGTGCAACTAATTTTTTTTGTTTGTTTGTTTGTGTATAAATGTTTAGTTTTGTTCCATTGTTCGTTTCTCAAATTCAAGCCACATATGTTAATTGGGTTTAAATTTGGAGAATATGATGGAGTTCTGATAGCTTTGGGACAGTTGCATAACAGCAATAAGCAAACATTTAGGGCTGTATTTTGGGGATCATTATCTTGCTAGAAGTTGAATGCGTTTTGAATTCCGAATTTTTGGGCATATATTTTCAAGTTTTCTTTCAGATTGTTTATATAATTATATTGGTACACATTACTTTTCATGAAAGTTAAATTTCCCATTCCAAAAGCATGAAAACATCTCCAAACCATTAATCATCCTAGTTTGACAGCTAGCAATAGATTTTTCGAATTGAACTCTTCGTTGGGCGTTCTCTACACAGTTATTCTCCCATAAGACCAAAATATACTAAAAATTCATTCATACACAAATATGACATTTTCCCAAAACGATACATATTTGTATACCATGGATTTTGCAGAATCCATACGAAACTTCTTATCTTTTTCATTAAAGAAAAAAAAATTCTTCTTGAAATTTTACTGTTCTACCCATATGATCAGATAAATTGTCTAAAATTTCATAGTTTACTTTTATTGAAAACTTGTTTTCTAATTAAAGTGTAAGTTTTACTATACTAATTCTTGAATTTTACTTGATTTTATGTACAATAAACTTAAGCTCGTAAAGGAAGTATAATAGCTCGTAAGGAACTCCTGATTTTAATGCTTTCTCAATAATTCCATGTAGTTTCCTTCGTTTTATAATATTAAAAATAGTTGAATGACTTACTTTAACAAGTTTTATGATTATTTTGATGCTTTTACCATCTCTAAAATGTTTTATGATTAAATTACGAATGGATTTTGTGTGATAACTTTGTAGTGCCCTGCCACGTTCACTTCAAAAATAGCAAATAAGCAAATTTACATTAATTAGTAGTAATTTCAATGTGCAGACAATAATATTTGACATATATTTCCATTTATAATAAAAATAAATAACAAAAAATATTTTGTGTCTGAAAATTTAGTAAAAAGTTTCAAGTGTCCAATTACTTAAATGTGAGATTGTTTTTAACACTTTCTCGGAAAATTAAATTTTTGAAAAAAAAAAAAAGTTTTTAATTTATTTTCATTGCAATGTGTAGGTTTTATTAACGGAAAAATAAAGTTTATATGAAAAAAATAAGTAGATCCTCTAATATTTAGATGATTATTTTATAAATAAGTTTCTAAAATACAAGTTTCCAAAAACAAATGCGAGCCACTGTAAATTAAATTAAAGTGAGAAATTTGAAAATAATGCCCTCCCCCCATAGACTTTTTATTAGAGTTTTCCTTGCCTCCCATGAATGTAGTGAACTTTTAATCTGACTATTTAGTAATGATATACAACTGAATTTTTCTAACTGAGTAAAAAATGCGCAGTCCGGGAGTCAAATCCAAAATCTTTTGATTAAATTGCAAATAAATTGAATATGCTTCAGTTATTGAGTTATTTGGACCGACAATCGGCCACCACAATCGATCCAGGTCGCTTAATAGCCAGAGCTTTGGCAATTTAAGTGAAAGGTTCTGAGTTCGAAACTCGGATTAGGTATTTGTATAAAATGAATGAGATTTGTTTTTTTGTTATCTAGTTCGACAAAATATTCAAGGGTTAAATCTATAGACCACAACTATATTACGTCATTATGAAATCTGGTAAATAATATTTAATGATTTTTGTTCATAAATTTCCAATCTAACGTGTTTCTGATACATTTTTTTCTCTCTTCATAGTGGGTGTTGAAAAAGCCCTTCAAGATTTTAAAACACTACTGGATAATGAAAATGACACGGACGTAACCATAAAAGTAAAGGAAAAAGAGTTCAAAGTTCATAGAGGAATTCTAGGTATAAGAACCCCTGTTTTTGCTGCAATGTTTAAGCATGATATGTCTGAGAAAAACACCGGTATTGTTCCATTAGATGACTGCGAGCCTGATATTTTTAAAGATTTCTTACAACATGTGTATACTGGAACTGTGGATTCCCTTTCAGCGCAAAATGCTTTCGGTCTGTATGAATTATCAGACAAGTATCAAGTGGAGGATCTGAAAGAGGAATGCATAGACTGCCTTAAAAATATTTTGTCGGTTGATACATTTTGTGAGGTTATCAGCTTGGCATTAAAATACGATGAAAAAGAGTTATTAAGACTGGCGACAGAGTTGTTCTGTAGAGAAATGAAGCAAATAATTGTTACTGTTAAGTGGCAGACTTTTATGTGTGAAAATCCATCCTATGTTAATGAACTTCTTATTAAACGAGTGCAATTTGAATCAAATTAAAATGCGCAGTCTATAGATTAAATCTGCTATCAGATTCATAAACTTTTTAGCCGATTTTAACCCCAACTTTTTCCCATTCAATGGGAGAAAAAAGTTACAAATGTTGTGACAAAAGTCGAAGGAAAACCAGTACTAACAGTTGTTAATATTAATCGCCTATTAATATCAATCAATAATCTCTGATTGGTTCAAATGTGAAAGTAGGAGAAAAAAGTCGCGGCTAGCGGAGACCTTTTTTAGAACTGCGGGAAAAAGTTGAGAGATATTGTGGTTTGTTATCACACTGTGTTTTAAGACATTGTTTCTCGAGAAATTGGAGGAAATCAAGTGTTGGCTCAAAAATTGCTCCAAAAATTGATGAATCTGATAGCAGCTTAACACTGTTGCCAAGTGACACTTTTTTAAAGTTTTGATTTATGTTTGTTTTGCACGTAGTTTTCGATTGTAATATGCCTAAAAAGCCGTATTAATATGCCTAAAAAACGTATTAAAAGCAGTGTATTAAAAATGATTTGTAATTGTTTTATCTAAAATTTACAAATGAAACGCCACAAGTCGAAATCTTTTAAATGATATCATTTGACACAAGGATCTGAAAGAGGCATGCATAGACTGCCTTAAAAATATTTTATCGGTTGATACATTTAGTGAGGTGATCAGCTTGGCATTAAAATATGACGAAAAAAATTTATTAAGACTGATGACAGAGTTGTTTTGTAGAGAAATGAAACAAATAGTTGTTTCTGTTAAGTGGCAGACTTTTATGTGTGAAAATCCATCCTATATTAAGGGACTTCTTATTCAACGAGTGCAATTTGAATCAAACTAAAAGGCTTACAAGGGAGGCCTCCGTACAGGCATACTCAGAAAAACTCTGGAAAAATTACAGTATGTTCTTCTAAGTTCGGCGGAATCCCGAAAGAACGTCCGTAAAAAAATAATTAACATTCATTTATTTGCCCATTTATCTCGGTTGGTGACACAATAAAAAATTCAAAAAATGTTTTTTTTTAATGTCAAATACTTTTTTAAATAAAAATATTTCACGTTGAATTTGTTTAAAAAAATTTACTTAAATAACTTTAGTATTGTCAGTTTTAGTTTGTTTTAACAATAGTTTTGTCATATACATATTTATAATGAAAGTTAACTATGAAATTTTATGAATTAAAATAAAATTTAAATTAATTAAAATTGTTTCAATCCGAAAATTTAGTCCAATTGAACACTGTCGATGTAATTTTGCTGCTATGGAAACAAAAACTTCTCCCATCTTGAAATGTATATACAGCAGTATTCCTTATCTGGTTTCTTTCTTTTAAATACGCTTAAATATATGAAAATATATCTTTCAATATAAAATATATTTTATATATGAATTTATTTTTGCAGTGATAAAATAAAATTAATTACTAATTGCAGCAATATGCAACATAAATATGTAATAAAATATATATATATGTGTGTTAAACTCTGTCATTGTTTAAGTTTAAATTCATTAATATCATTTACATGCATTCTAAATATATGTTAATAAACACATTTCAGTTGCATTAAAATCCTTTGCTTTTGGCAAAGAAAAGTGCCGCTCGCCAAATCGCGCGACATTTTCTTCTTTTCGCGCCAATTACTCGAAAATATTTTTTTACAGGCTTTCTACTGCAATTCCTCCGCTAAATTCGTTTCATCCTTTATTAAATGCATAAGAAGTTTGATTAGTAATTTTCCAAAATAATCTGAGTATGCCCAGTACGGAGACCTTCCTTGTTAATCCATAGATTATCATTGTTTCTATCGATGTCAAGATACACTTTTTCAAGTTTTGATTTACGTTTGTTTTGCACGCAGTTTTTAAATGTAATAAGCATGAAAATGTGTGCAGCGTATTACAAATGATTTGTAATTCTTTTATCTAAAAATTACAAACACTGTAAGTCCAAATCTCTTAAATGATATTATTTCACACGAGAATCTGAAAGAGGAATGCATAGACTTTTAAAATATTTTGTCAGTTCATACAATTTTGAGAGGTGATCACATCGGCATTAAAATACGACAAACAAGAGTTCTTGAGATTGCCGGCAGAGTTGTTCTGTAGAAAAATGAAAGAAATATTGTTACTGTTAAATGGAAGACTTTTGTGTCTGAAAATCCATCATATATCAGTGAACTTCTTATCAACCAAGTGCAGTTAGAATTAAATTTAAAGATTTAGTTTATAGATTAACACGGTTTTTATCCATGTCAAATGAGAGACCCTTTTTTAGCTCACAGGCTATCAAAACATGAGAGCCAATGTGCCCGCAGGTTCTGTATGTTCGTACGTATGTACATACATAACGCGTTAACTCTTTATAAAATTATCCGATTTGCTTCGAATTTGCAACACCGGTTTATTCTGATATTTCGATTATTAGATTTGGAGGTTAATTTAGTAAAATATAGTGTTTGGGGTAGAAATACGGGAGCACCCGCCCCCCCTATCTTATCGAGTACAAGACAGGGAACTAAAGCCGGATTTTGACATTTACAATCAAGACTGGGTGGTACTCGTTGATGTCCAAGACATAAACTTTCAATTTAGTCTTGAAGAAGAACACAAGAACAAAGTTGCCAAATATCAGTGTTTGAGAGATCAACTTCATGAGCTCCGTCCGGGGGGGGTTTTCAAGGCAGCATCCTGACAGTTAGCTGGAGGGGTATTGTTGCTGATATCTGTTGCAAGGAACTAGTAGTTCTTGGAATAATTAAAAAGGGTGACATTAAAGTTCTGTCAAATAGGACATTGATCGACGGCATACAAATAAATAGATTATTCCAGCACCTGATGGCTACTAGCAGTAGACAGAAGAAGGGAATAGGTTGAGTGCTTTTTGCTGCACTTGGGGTAGTACCTATTACGGATTAGAAGCAAGACAACCACTGGACGGTTGGAAAAAAAAGCTAAATTAGTTGTTTTTTTTCTCGATTTTGTTATTTTTTGATGGGCATTATTTTTTCAAATAAAAATATAGTAATGCAAAATTAATGTGAATAGACTATGAGCGCAATGCTATTAGTTTAATTGGGCACTTTTCTTTTTATTAAAGTTTTGATTTATGTTTGTTTTACTCGTAGTTTTCGAATGTATAAGCATGAAAAAGCTCTTCAATGTATTAAAAATAATTTGTAATTGTTTTACTTAAAAATTACAAATGAAATACCATTAATTGAAATCTTTTAAAAGGAATCAATTGATACCGGTGAAAATAGTGTTAATCAATAAAATAGGCACTGCCATAGCGTGTAATTGTAAATCAATAACAGCCCTATTAAGAACACTACGGAGACATTTTCTCAAACACAGGAATACTTGTTATTTTATAGTGCTGTATTTGTATCATTTACATACCTGTGTTCTTGCTTCTTCTTTTATATATTATATGCTTGTCTTTTCAATAGAAGTTTTTAGTTGTTGTTTTTGTGTAAATGATTAGTTAACTACATAAATGTTAAAAGTCACTGTTCTTAAGATGTTTTTAGTTTTTAAAATATTGCCTAGTTGAAATTTTTCCAAAATCAATTTCCATACATTTTATTCAGATTTTGTAAATATATTTTTGTAAACTGTAATATGTATTCTGTATTTTTAAATAATTTAGTTTGATTGTCTTTATGATTATTTTTTATATTTTCTTTATTGGTATCATTGTGTGTTTGTCTTTTTCTTATAATCTTTATTTTTATGAAGGATAGATATACAAGTTTCTGTCAAACTTTTGCGAATGATGTCAGTTTTACATTTGGATGATTATTCTCAAAAACAGCTTACATTTTCAATATAAATATTTCCCATAGAATTTTTTTTTATAAGACAAATATTATCATTTTAAAAAACTTATCACTTACTTCAAATGAAAATCTGAAGTGGTCCCACTACATTATAATTAAGGTACCTGTACCCAATACGGACACCCTAAGGAAAATGTATTTTTTTTCACCCCCATGTACATTGTACAAGTCATAGGACTATAAAAATATGTGTCCACTATCCTTGGACTATTGACTATCATTATTAAAATTAGCGACCTTGTAATTATTCTGGTGTTATTTAAATGATAAAAACAAAAAAATGTTTACAAATGTCCATATAAGGAGCTACCTGTCCCTATTATGGACAGGCGTTTCCTTATTGACTTTCTACACAGTGTGTATGGAAAAGCCACTTTTCCAAGGGATTTTAGAGGAAAGGGAATAAAAAAAAAGTGTCTTAAAGTATTCGGAGGAGGAGGGGGGACAGTAAATATCTTCAGAACATGCATTTTAGAAAGAGGGGGGGGGGTCATTCTCGGTTTTTACCATTCGAAGACCCATGCAAAGCCCTTAGTTACTAGTAAATATTATGAAATAATATTGTTGGTTTTGCTTAGCTTTATAGCATCTGTCTGCGAATTTACATCTGTTATTACCCAGTCCTCACAGCATGGACAAATAGAAACTTTTTCACCATGGACAGTAAGTCCCACATAATACTCATGAACATATCTGCCACATGTGAGGCATGGCCGCATGTTTGAAAAAGCATCAATACTGCAAAAGAAGCAGTACCAGCTGTCCTTTGTTGAGGAAGTCATACCATTGGTACCTATGATTTCGCCAACAGATATCCTACTGGCGGGGGAGGGGGGGGCTTCTTTTTATTTTTCTGCAAGGGTTTTTTGGAGGAAGGTTTTTGGGAGATTTTACCACTTTGATGCTTTTTCAATTTATTGCTTGGCAACGTTGAATTTTCTTCTTTCTTACCGTTGTAGTCGATGGGGACATAAGCTGTCCATATTGGGAACCGGACGTAGTTTTACTAAATCTTGTAACAAATGAATAAGGAAAATATTTTTAAGCAAAATATACGATAGCAATCGAAAATATGTTTTATTAGCTTTCTAAAATACTCCACTTTTCGACATTTAATGTAATTTTACCATATCTAATAAGAATTTATGCTTACAAGTAATTAAGATCAGCACATCTCGAAACAACAGGTTTCCTCCTAAATGGCGAACAGCACGCTTTTTTACACTTTCCAGCCTTAATTATCTTTTCGACTGCTTTCCTTCGCGAAAATGTTGAGCCATCTCTCCAATAAAATTATTACCTTTAAAAATATTAGGGGTGTCCATATTGAGAGCCCTGTCCATATTGGATACAAATACCTTATTATTTTTTTCAGAAATAGTTTTCCATTAGCATCATTCACGGAAGTGAGTTTTATACTACGGTTATGTTTGTTTAGTGAGACAAGGCGTAAAATCTATTTATTCTATCAGATATGTAACTAAGGAACAAATCTATATTAATCATGCATATAAAACACACACACACATACACACGAAAAAAAATCCCCTCTTGCCTGGAGCTGTTTTTCATCATCCACTATTTAAATGTTAGTCGGTTCGTCTCTCTTAAAGTTTGTAAACTATCTGTTTTGATTCACAAACATTATAAATTCTTGTTTAGTATTTTTCTCTAAAGATTCATAGAGGTGATATCACGTAGGTGGGTAACAGGCTCTAAATATTAAATATATGTTTATTTTTTGAGAAAAAATATTTTTGTTCCTAAAATCAATATATGTTAATTTAATTACATAAGAAATAAGCAAACATACATCTTACAAGGAAGGTCTCCATACTGGGCATACTCAGAATTTTTTGGAAAAAAAAATACTAATTAAACTATTTATGTATGTAATAAAGGATCAATCAAAATTAGCGTCGAAAGAGCGTAGAAAAATAAAATATTTTCAAATATTTGGCGTGAAAAAATGAAAACATCACGTGATTTGGCGAGCAACACTTTTCCTCGCCAAAAGCAAACGATTTTCATGTAACTGAAAACTTTTGGATTTTTAGAATGCGTGTAAATGGTGTTTAATGAATTTAAACATAAACAATGAGAAAATTTAATATATGTATTACACACACATATATATATTTATATATATTGCTTGTTGTTGTAGTTATTTAATTTATCACTGGAAAAATATTTTCATAACTATAAAAAACATATTGAGAAAAATTATTTTCACATATTTAAGCATATTCAAAAATAAAAGGCCCCACCAGTGGCCGAGAGGTTCGGACCTCTCAACTGGTAGACGGCAGGTGCTGGGTTCGAACCCAATCGCGGCTGTCGGCCTAACCGTTCGGAGTTTTCGTGGTTTTCTTCGAACCTTGCGTAAATACGGGTTAGGTTCCCTTAGAAAGACCCCCACGAAGGGCAATCCCCCCCCTGGTCCTATATCCCTAGCGTAGATAATCGGACGTCAAAAATCAACCAACCAACCAACCATCAAAAATAAAAGATACATCATTCCATAGGAACAAAACCAAACTGAAAATGCTCAATTTGACTTTGATCTTGAAACAGTTTTAATTAATTTTATGAATTTCGTTTTAAATCGTAAAATTTGATGGTTAAATTTTAATATAAATACATATAAATATCGATATAATAAAATTATTCTTAAAACAAACTAAAATTTACAAAACCAAAGTTATTTAAATTAAATTAATCTAAACAAGTTTAGCATGAAACTTTGTTTTCGTTAAAGTGTATTTGACATAAAACAGTATTTTTTGAAATTGCAATCCATCGCCAACCGATAAAAATCGCCAAATAACGAAATTACTATTATTATTTTTTGCAGATACTGTATGGAGATTCCACCGATTTTTTTTTAAATATCAATATATATATCTTCATGAGAAGAACATTCGGTATTTTTCAGGTTTTTCACAGTATGTTCGTAAGGAGACCTTCATTGTTAGTGTTCATTTAGCCATCTTGAATTACAATTTACAGATATGACAATCTCCAACAACCGTGCTTGCTGTTTTAAAATATAGCATATGAGTAAGAAAATAGATTTCTGACTTAAAATTTAATAGCAGCAAACATACTGGCTAACGTTAGCATCATGGGAAACAAAATCTGATGATTATTTTTCCATTTATTAAAATGAAAATGCAACTTAATGTTTGTTGCATGAAGGGGAGAATTCATTGTGTGACACTCCTTTCCATACTCAGAAAACAAACAAAAATATAAAAAAGTAATTAACTATGTTCAGAGGCGTCGCCATTTTTTTTTTTTTTTTTTGGGGGGGGGGGGGGAGTTTTTGCCCTCCAATATTTGTTAACTTGGGAAATTTGAACTTACAGTTGGCAAATTCTAGATTTTTGAAAGACCTTTTTTCTTAATATAATATATGTATATATATATATATATATATATATATATATATATATATATATATATATATACAGGGTGTCAAAAGGTCGTTTACAAACTTAACATGCTGGTCTGTCATATCATGATGAACAATATTAAATAGGAAACTAAGGGTCCCAAACGTCTTCCAAAGGAGATATGCGCCATTAAAGTTTAGGGTCCAAAAATTCAAATGATTATAAAAAACAGAAAAATTGGTCGAGTCGTTTGCGGTTTTCACTAAAACTATTCTTTATGTCACTATTTTCTTGAAAATAAACTATAAAGATAAATTACAAAAAATGTCGATAGAGGGCGCTTTAGACTTTGGAGTAACGATAAACTAGTTTTTACCATTATTTTTTGCATCTCATTAAACTTTTTTAGAAGCTTAGACATAAACTTAAATTTTGAGCTCAAAATCTAAATCGTTGGAAGTGGTTAAGTAGCTCAAACTGAATTGCGGGGGGAGGTTCAAATTTCAAATGATTATAAAAAACGGAAAAATTGGTCAATTGATTTGCGATTTTCACTAAAATTATTCTTTATGTCAGTATTATCTTGAAAAAAATTTATAAAGATAAAATTCAAAAAATGTCGATAGAGGGCGCATTAGACTTTGGAATAACGTACAACTATTTTTTTCCGTTATTTCTTGCATCTCATAAAATTTATTTAGAAACTTAGACATAAACTTAAATTTTGAGATAAAAATCTGAATCGTTGGAAGTGGTTAAGTAGCGCAAACTGAACTGTGTTCAATGGGGGTGGGGAGGTTCAAATTTCAAATGATTATAAAAAATGGAAAAATTGGTCGGTTTTCGCTAAAACTATTCTTTATATCAATATTTTCTTGAAAAATTTTTTTACAGATATCTTTCAAAAAATTCCGTCAGAGGGCGCCTTAAACTTTATAGTAACCAACAACTATTTTTAACCGTTATTTTTTGTATGTAATAAAATGCTTGTAAAAGTTCAAACTTAAATTTTGTGCTCAAAATCTGCATCTTTGTGAGTAATTAAGCGGTCAAAAATTGAACTGCGTTCGAGGGGTGGGGAAGGTAATATTTCAACTCCTGAACACAGTTCAGTTTACGCTTCTTAACCCCTCCTATCGATTTAGATTTTGAGCACAAAATTTAAGTCTAAACTTTTGAAAGCATTTAATTAGATTAAAAAAAAAAAATCTAAAATAATTGTTGGTTATTCTAAAGTTTAAGGCGCCCTCTAACGGATTTTTTTAAATTTATCTTTAAAATTTATTTTCAAGGAAATATTGACTTAAAGAATAATTTTAGCGAAAACCGACCAATTTTTCCGTTTTTTATAATCATTTGAAATTTGAACCTCCCCACCCCCATTGAACACAGTTCAGTTTGCGCTACTTTACCACTCCCAACGATTCGGATTTTCATCTCAAAATTTAAATTTATGTCTAAGCTTCTAAAAAAAAATTATGAGATGCATAAAATAACAGAAAAAAAAATAGTTGTACGTTACTCCAAAGTCTAAAGCGCCCTCTATCGGCATTTTTTGAATTTTATCTTTATAAATTATTTTCAAGATAATATTGACATAAAGAATAATTTTAGTGAAAATCGCAAATCAACTGACCAATTTTTCCGTTTTTTATAATCATTTGAAATTTGAACCTCCCCCCGCAATTCAGTTTGCGCTACTTTAACCACTTCCAACGATTTAGATTTTGAGCTCAAAATTAAGCTTCTAAAAAAGTTTAATGAGATGCAAAAAATAATGCTAAAAACTAGTTTATCGTTACTCCAAAGTCTAAAGCGCCCTCTATCGACATTTTTTGAAATTTATCTTTATAATTTATTTTCAAGAAAATACTGACATAAAGAATAGTTTTAGTGAAAACCGCAAACGAATCGACCAATTTTTTTGTTTTTTATAATCATTTGAATTTTTGGACCCTAAACTTTAATGGCGCATATCTCCTTTGGAAGACGTTTGGGACCCTTAGTTTCCTATTTAATATTGTTCATCATGATATGACAGACCGGCATGTTAAGTTTGTAAACGACCTTTTGGGAAACCCTGTATATATGGAAATTTCTATTGTTATGGCGACTTTGTTTCTGAGACCTGTAACTATAAACTAATTAAATAACCAAAATAAATGCAGAAAGTCTCCATCTGTCATTATGTTACTCTGTCCTATGAAAATATAGATATGTCATATTTTAATTTCTCTACTTAGATACAGTTAACAATTCCACTAATACTTCGGTTTAAATTTGTATCGACGTAAGATGCCGCCAAGATAAGACAGAAAGGTGTTATACAACAATAGAACTTCACCTATTAAAGATTTTTCAGCCACCAGATGACAGAGTTCTGTTTACCAACTGAAAAAATGTAGAATTCTCCTTCTCGAGTCAACGTAATCGCGTTATACAGGGTGTCCACTCTCAACGGTGGCCAATGGCTAATTTCTAAACCGCTAGTCATAGACATATAGTTCCAATTGCAAAAATGCTTTAAAAAAGGTAAAAAATTGTTTTTCAAGTGATTTAGGTCAAAAATTTTTTTTATTAAAAAATTAAAAAATTTAAATTTTTATACGGTCTTCCGGTTCTATAAGTGATATTTAGTAATTTTTTACCACTACTCTAACAAGTAATACAAAAAAAGTCCCATTCCTCTGCGATCAAAACTGACCGAGAAATTGCTGTTTAAAGTTGAAGCATCTTTTTTGCTGCAAATTAGGGGTCAGTCACAAATTTACTGGAAATAAAAATAAACGCAAGATATAAAATTTAACATGAAACATTGAGAGTAAAATAATTTTTACAATATTATTTTTAAATTTATGTTGATGATTACAGATTAAAAGAAAATTTGTACTAAAAATATAAGTAAAAAAACCCAGAAAGTTTATTAATTTAAATTATGAAAAGCAACAGTCACAAATCGTTACAAAATGACATATATTTAAAATTCTATTAGATTACTTAACCTAACAGAATTTGGTGTAATCCTGAAAAATAAATAAATGGTACGCTCCTAAAATTGTTTTAATTTTATATTGTCATTGGATATAAAGAAGTATGCAAAGTGTACCTGGATCGGATATTTGGAAGTGAGTTAAAATTTGAACAGAAATTTTGATCTAGGGAAACATACGTACGAACATTTAAAGAAAAATAAAAGCTTATCAAAATAACACATTTTAAAATGAAATCGTGATTTCCCAAAATTTGATTTTCTCGATAAAGATAATTTTAAAACTCACGTCTTCAACTATTTTAACCAATCTATATGTTAATTAATAAAAATTAACACTACCGTAAAACTTATACGATGGTAGCACCTTCAGTTAAATTGCTTTAGAAATATTTCGTTATCTCATTTAACATTTTTGTAATTGGAACTACATGCCTGTGGCAAATGGTTTAGGAATTAGTTATTAGACAGCGTTGGAAATAGACGCCCTTTATAATACTTTAAGCACTTAGTGTACTCTCCCCTAAAGCTCTGTCCAATTCATCCGTATTCAGGTACAGAAAAGTGGTTTAAGTCATGAAATTTAAAGTTTCATAACTCGGTCAATTTTAATGTTAGTTGAATGGGACCTTTTTTCTATTACTTGTTAGAGTTGTGGAAAAATTTTACTAAATAGCACTTATAGGACCGGGGGACCGTATAAAAAGTTAATTTTCGTAATTTTTTTAATAAAAAGGTTTTTTGATCTAAATCGTTTGAAAAACATTTCTTTACCTTTTTTAAAGCATTTTTGCAATTGGAACTATATGTCTATGACTAAAGGTTTAGAAATTAGCCATTGGCCACCGTTGAAAGTGGACACCCTGTATATGATTTTTTTTTCTGACAAAGAGCAATGAATTGGCTAAGTAACTTGTTTTTTGTCATTCTTGACCAGCGAGGTGCGAAGAGAAAACTTCGCCCGTGGCGAAGTTTCAATCTGACGCCATACTCCTTATCCAATTTTTTTGTAAGACAAGGTTCCACAAAATTGAAAAGCGAAGAAACAGAAACAAATTCTATTGAATAAATATTTCGCGTTTATTTTAAAACTTTAATTTTAATTCAGAAACTTCAAAAAACTAAATAACAAAAAAGAAAATTGCACTTATATTTCGGCAAAGGGAATCTAGAAAATAGGTGTAGAAAAAATGTATCTAAATGTATCTATAACAGCTTTGAACCCTTTCATATTCCAAAAAAGAAACTCCATGATAGTATATGTATATGTCACAATCACAGGCCTAAAAAGAGAAAGCTAACAAAAGAGATTAAGACAAAGATCCAAAACAAGTTTTGGAAAGAAATAAGACCTTATACTTCTATATAAATTTGTGTTTTGTTAAAATACAATGCTATAACTTTGAACGAAAAATGCACGTACTTTCACTAGGAAAAAATTTCCAATATGTAATAATAGATTTTTTTATTTCTTTCTTTCTTTTCTTTTTTCTTTTTCTTTCTTTTTTACAAAAAAGAAAAAAAAAAGAGGTTTGTAGTAGATATTTGGCGCTTTCTCAATTTCCACGCCCACTGCGACTGCCCCCTTCATCCCCTTTTCGCAGGGCCCTGTAGTTGACTCAAATTTTTGTTTGGAGAAAAAGCGTATTTATTGCTATGGTACTACAGTTGTTGACCCCCTCCAGTGGCGTAGCTAGAGCATTTTGTTTGGGGGGGTATGGAGATCGAATTTACCGAATGTTAATTGAAAATCACCGAATGATTGAGATTTAATTTTTTAATTTTTTATTCTTAAATATTTATGCCTTATTATATTTTAGATTGAGCATTGTAAAAATAATTATATCTACTACAATATGGATGTACAACTTTTTGAAGGGTAGGGTCACTTAACAAATATGTCTGGGTAATCGAGGGTCACATCAGTAACAAGAAGATAATTCTATTTTAAGGAGGTGATCTGTGGCCTATAATGAGATAAAAATTTTGGTCTCTGAGGGGAGGGGAAGTACTCCTCTAGGTTCACTTACCCAGTCAAAATGTCCAATTTAGTTGGTACGGATATATCAACAGTTTTTACGTTTGTATATAAAACAGATATCGCAAGGATTATTTTCAACATGTAATAATATTCCTTGACTTTTCGGGAGACTAAATTTTGTTTTCTTAAAAATACTAAAAAACAAACATAAGCGGCTAGTGCTCAGTAAAAAATGTAAACTTTATGAACAAAGACAAGAGAGAAGTTGATCAATAAGGTTTTCGTGATCAACGAAATTTCCGATTTTTCCGCCCCCGATCAATGAAATTTGCAATTTTTCTACGCCTAATTGAAATAATTTGAGTTTTTTCGAAGCCAATCAAGAAAATTCGCGATTTTTCCGCACCTGATCGACATAATTCACAATTTTTCTGCACCCGATCGGTGAAATTGCGAATTTTACGAAGCCGATCCACGAAATTCGCAATTTTCCACCCCTGATCGTCAAAATTTCAGATTTTCCAGCGAATGATCGGCAAAATTTGCGTTTTTTCTTCGCGTAATCAACAAAATTCCGTGCCCAATCAACGAATTCAGCACATTTTCTGTCCTTCATCGATGGAATACGCATTTTTCCGCGCACGAACAATGAAATTTGCGATTACTAACCTATTGACGTAGTTTGCATTTTTTCTGCCGCAAATTGAAGAAATCTGCGATTTTTTCTCGCGATAAACTGATGTACAATTGTTCCGCAGTCGCTCAAAGAAATTTTCAAGTTTTCAGCGCATCATCAACAAAATCTGCGGTTTTTCCGTGCCTTATCAACGAAATTAGCGATTTTTTTGTTCCGATTCGACGAAATTCTCGAATATTTCGTACCCGATTGCCCGAATTTGCGCTTTTTACAAAGCCGATCGATTTGTTCGCAATTGCTTCTTTCCCAATCGATGAAATTGGTAATTTTTGTGCGCCATATCAATAAAATCGTGTTTTTTCGTTCCCGATCGTCTAAATTCGCGCATTTTACGAAACCGATCGACCATATTCGCGATTTTTCCGTTCCCGATCCACAAAATTTTCGATTTTTCCGTGCCCAATCAACAAAATTTTCGATTTTTCGGTGGAATATCAACGAAATTCACTCTATTTTTGCGCTAGATCGACAAAATTTGCGATTATTCCATGCTTGATAGACAATATTTTCGATTCTTATTCACGCGGTCAATGAAATTCGTGTTTTTTTCGCGCGGTAAACAGACAAAACATGCAACTTTCCCGCAACCGATGAACAAAATTCGCAAATTTTTCACGAATTTTCAAAAATCTAAATCTTTTTTTCTTGCCCGATCAACGAAATCTGAGATTTCTTCGCTTCCGATCAAGAAAATTGGCGATTTTTCCATCTCGATTGACGAAATTTGCTTTTTTTTTCCGCATCTCATCGACAAAATTCGATACTTTTTCGCACTCCAATGAAATTCCGGATTTTCCGTGCCCGATCGACGAAATTGGCGATTTTCCGTGCAATATCAACAAAATTCGCAATTTTTTTGCTCGAGATCGACAAAATTCGTGCTTTTTGGAAAACTTATACAAAATTCGAAATTTTTCGAAGGCCGATAGACAAAATTAGCGATTAGTATTTCATGCCCGATAGACAATATTTTTGATTTTTCCGCTCCCGCTCAGTGAAAATCGCTTTTATTTCACTAGGTAAACAGTTAAAAGAGGCGACTTTTCCGCTACCCATGAATCAAATTTGGAATTTTTTCACACATCATCAAAAAAAATTGTATTTTAAATAAAGTAAAAATACCGAATGTAATGAGCATTCTGAATGTGAGGTACGAGTATTCTGATACTATTTAATAGTTTAATATGTTTTGACAACGTTTTTTGTTTTGTATTAATTTAAAAAAAAATTCTTGGAAGGGAAAAAAGCTGTGCGAAATAATGCAATTTTTGAACAAAAAGTGAAATTACCGAATGTAATGAGTGTTGCAAATGTGGGATATAAGTATTCCTAAAATAGCTTAAATGTTTTGATATTGTTTTATGTTTTGTAATAATTTTTAAATATATTTTTTAAATTTCTTAGAAGGGAAAAATACAGCAAGAAATGATAAAAATTTTGAACGAAATTTTACCGAATGAATTTACCGAATACAATAAGTATACCGAATGTGGGGGGGTGTCGCACCCCCCAACACCCCCCCTGTAGCTACGCCCCTGACCCCCTCCCCTCGCCTCCGCAGACACGAAAAACTCTCCTGATTTCGTGATTAAATATTAAGTGTTTCTCTAGTTTTTTTCGGTAAAACATTTGAAGTTGAAAGTATCCTAATATATTTGACCGGTTAGTGCATCTACATATGCATTGCAAAATTCATATATAAAACAGTTTTGAAAACATTTATTTGATAAATTTCAACGGAAATTATTAGTTGAAAGGTTTTTCGTGAGATTAATATATACATATATGTATGTATTATTTATGATTAAATTATGTAAATTTATTTGCAGTTAAGTTGGATCCGGGTATTTGTCAAAAGAAAAAAAAAATATAATCGCCCGTGGAACAAAGAACAAGAACAAATTTTCAATTATTGACTTTGTTGTTGTTGTTGTTGTATTGGCCAAAACTATTGGCCCGGTGAGCAGCTTTACGATTATTGACTTTCCTATCTCACCATCCTACCCGATATTTGATATTTAGTGCTGCCATCTATTTTATATATTATGAATAAATTCTCATTCTAAGTTTAAAAACGTAATCAAAGATCATGTTATGGCGATCATTTGATGAGATGCCAGTTCGTTTAACTTAATACAATTTGGAAATAAAATAAAAATAAAATCTGTATTCAGTTCAAACCACTTTTTTTACTGGTAACAAAACAAAATGTAATTTATGTATTATGCATTAGTTATTTTATGTATTATGTATAAATTAATATTCTAAGTTTTATAACGTAATCAAATGATCATGTGTTGATGATCATTTGATAAGATGTCGTTTCGTTTAATAATACAATTTGGAAACAAATAAAATAAAAAAATCTGTATTCAGTTTAAACAATTTTTTTTTTTTTTTTTTTTTTTTTTTTTTTTTTTTTTTACTGGAACAAAACAAAGTATAGTTTAAAGATAGGTATCTTTATTGATTGTAAAATAATAAATGCATTTAAGTTTTAGTGTTAAAAAAATCAATTTTTTCTTGATAAAAGTGATATGGGAGCATAAGTGCACGAATACTAAAACTATGTTAAATTAATGAAAAATCTTTTCTATATCAATATTTATTTATTACATCAAGAATTTCAGCACATTCTGAAATTGAATTTGTATACTTAACTGGGACCGTTCAAGTATTACGTAAGCATATTTTTAGTCATTTTGTACCCCCTCCCCCCCTCGTAAAAAAATATAAGCAAATGCTAGACCCCCCCCCCCTCCTTTGCTTACGTAAGATTTTATGACAGTTTATGCATCAATACTTCTTGACTTATAAAAAGTTACCAATCAATTACATTATTAATTCCCATTATTAATTACCCTGGCAACAGAGCCCAGCCACACCGGTTTCTGTGTTTTTCTAGTCTTGCAATGTACATGACTGGGCACGCAACTTAACAGACAACAATGAAGACAAAGGGTGGGTGGGTGATGCGGGTCATGCGACTGCCGATGGATAAGCAAAGGATAATATCAAAAATAAACAGCGAATTTCGAACGGACTGTAGAACGCTCATCCTCCATCCTACTTTACTTGTTGAATTTGAACTGCAGTTGCTTCGTTGTTTAATGCTTACGTAAGAATTGTCGTGATCCGCCCCCTCCCCCTTGTCAGAAAAAATAAGCAGACTCTGGACCCCCCTCCCCCTTTTCTGCTTACGTAATACTTGAACGGTCCCACTAAACAAAATGTCGATTTTTAAATTGAAGTGAAAACTACTGGATAATATTCAATGAAGAAAACAATGTATACAAAAAAAAAAAAAATGTGCATGAAAAGTGTATATAAATCAAAGTACCTTCCAGTAATTAATCTTTTTTTATTTATTATTTTTATTTATTTACTTATATTTTAATATTACCCTATTTCAGGCAGAAAAGAGTTTTTACACGTATCACTAGACTTTTTGTTTGAATGTTAGTAGATCTGTTGTCACATTGTAACCAGCTATCTGCTGGAAACGAAGCCATTTTATGAAATTTTTTTGTTATAAAATGCAAACTTTTTGTTTTTGATTAGTTGGAGGCAATTACCGTAAAATAATCCATTTCGACCTTGTTTATTTCAACTGATATTTTTATAAGAATTATTCTTAATCACAGCCAAGGGATGATATTTTAAAGATTATTTTTTAGATTTTCGATTGACTTCTTTTGAAGTTTGAATTATCTGATAAAAATCGTCTGCCAACCATTTTCTTTTGAATACTGAACGAATATATTTTTTAATTTTTTAAATGACATTTAATACAATAAGAACAAATAAAAAATAAAATAAAATATTATGTAATTACTTTTCTGTTTGATTATTTATTAATCTAATAATAATGTTTGTTGGCAATTCCACATTTCAGTTTAAAATATAAAGCAAATTAGAATAAAATACTTTGTAAAATATCTATTGTAATTTTGTAAATAAATATGCGTGTGTGTGTATTAAAACGTTTCAGGTAAGCTTGATTTTTGTAGTATTTTCAAGGTTTTTGATTGTTTAAAAAATGCACATAGATAAAATGTTTTTTCGCACTGAATAGATTTTATTTTCTTCTACGAGTATTAATCATATAAAAATTTTATTTTAACAGATCTACAAATCATCTACAAAGTTGAGACACACTTGTTGCGTTCTTAGTTTATCAATAACTAGCTAACCCGCCCGGCGTTGCCCGGGTCCGTATTAACAATATTAAACGAACTTGAAATTTGTATTATTTTATCATTAACTCGAAACTTGCAGAAATGCATTGTCAGAAATACGTGGCCACTGACTGTTGTTTTTTAAAAAGAACTAATCTATCGCTTCACCGGTAAAAAATATTAATTATTTTATCATATGTGTTTTAAATATCAATATAGAAAATTATTTTAACGTTTTGCTTGAAAATATAACATTCTTTTGTTAATATCTTAAAATCGTCTGCAGTCAGAAATCTATATTTTAGATTAATATTTACGAGTTGGCGCATTGCCAAGATTTGCTTCCTCTGGACCGAGTTGGCGCATTGCCAAGATTTGCTCCCCTGTGCCTCAATTAATTATCCTCGGAATTCCTTTTATTTATAGAGATTTAGTATACTGCTTGCACTGTTGATAATCGCCTGTAAGGCATTGTGCATATATAACGTTATCGTTTTAGGGGGGAGGTCTGGTACATGATATCGTAAGATATCTCAAGGGGAAGGGGGTTTGTCTTTCGGTATAGATATCATTTTTTACCCAATCAAAAATTTCTCTTTCTATTAGTAATATGTTTTTTGTTCAAAATAGCTTGTTATTTTTTTATATAAAAATACAAAATTATAATTAAAATCACTAAATTATTATAAAATTATTTAATTCTAAACTATGAAATGACCCAACGTTTGACCTTTCTAACCTCCTTACATGTATGCATATATAATCACGGTTCAAGAAACCATAAGACTTTTTTACTGTTCTATGCATTATACAGTGAAACCCCGATCTATCGTTCCCGCATCCATCGTTTTCCCTCTTTGATCGTTTTATTTGTACGGTTCCTGCACAAATTATATTTAAATAATGTTAACGAAACCCGCAATCATCATTCTTTAAAAGTCTTTATTCCGCATTCGTCGTTGTAAAATCTTTCTTCACACCAGACCAAAATGAAATCGAAGGTCATGCAATTCCATATAACATACAAACTGGAATTACTTTTTTTTTTTTTTTTTTTTTTAATTCTTAAATAAATCATTTGTGCTGTTTGTGTTGATGATGACGACAATAATGCAGATGAAGAGGTATTGCATATAGCAGAGGGTGCGATTATGTTTCTATAATTCAAGATGTTGCGACATGTGGTGTCCTAAACACTGGAGAAATGCATAATACTAAAATAATAGCGAATAAGCAAAGGATAACGTTCATGCTGATGAAGCTGAACCACCAGTGCGAACTTTGTTTGATGCAATTACGGCATTTGAAACTGTATGAACATTTATATATGCATATAAAATTACAGAAAATGATCAGAAAAATGTTGCATATCTTAAAAATTTATTTTTTCATTTAGCAAAAAAAAAAAAAAAAAAAAAAAAAAAAAAAAAAAAAAAAATTATTGATTTTTGCAAATAAATATCTTTTCGATAACTTCGATTTATTTCTTTTACAGTTTAGTAAGAAACAAATTAGTATTTATTAGTATATTGTATGCATTTTATTAATTAGTAATGCATAAATATGGTGTAGCTTCGTGTTTTGAAGTTAATCCGCATTCATCTTTTTTTCCCCCTCCCCCTTGAAAAACGATGGATCGAGGTTCTACTGTATAACAAAAAGCTATTATAAAATACTTTTAAATATTATCTATTAACTTTAAGTGTTATTCGATATAAAGCGATATTTTATTAATTTCTCAATGAATGAATTGTCTTATTTAGAAAGTACACAAGGTGCCGTGATTGTCGATTCTTTGATAAATGCAGAAAATATTGCAAAAAACGCAATCAAAAAACGGGATTTTGAACATATTTTTCCGAAGCGGGAGATTTGGGAACGAAAAAAAGTGGCATGCTGAGAAGATAATTGCTCATAAATCAAATTCTAATGAATGGAGCGTAAAATGACATCACACGGCACCTTGTACGTCTCTTCAAAAATCCCCTCAGCAAGTTTAATGGTGCTATTTTTAAAAATGTGTCTGAAACTGTATCGGAAAATTTCGAGCTATTGAAGGTGGAAAAGCTTTTTTTCGAATACATCCTTAATGTCATCATCTGTTGAGAATTCCAGTGGTGAATTTGCATTAACTGGTGTGTTAGAAAATAGGAACAACAAATAAAACCGTGTTCTAAAACATGGTACTTAACTATAAACTTACTGTTTTTTGTTTGTGTTTATGATAACCAATTATCATCACGAGGGATCATCACCACCCTAAAGAGAGGATGCCCACCGTGGGGGGTCTTTTTAAGGGAATCTAACCTGTATCTAAAACTTACTGTGTAAGTACTATTGATTTTTCGGTAGGTACAGATCTGTAACACGAGAATACAAAGGGTTAATATACATTAAATCAGTTGGATTAAAAGCTCATATTTATAACGTAAATCCAAATTTGACAAACTGACGGATATTTGAAGTTGGAATTTAATTTTTGCCTTTTTCTTTTAAATTTTGAAACTGATTAGAAATTTGAAGTTATTAAAAGTTTTGTCATCTAATTAAAAGTGTCTACATTAATTTTTAATTTACAAACGTCAAGAATTTTAACATTATGAGAAATGATATAAGAACTATGTGAAGTTAAACTAAAGTTCTTATAACAGCAATGTTATAAGAACTTTTCATAATACAGTAGAATATCGTTTCAACGAATGTTCCATTTTAACGAATTTTATTTTGATTGTTGAAAAAATCTATCATGCTATTTCATTATAAAAATATTCAGTTTAAAGAATATTTCAATATAAAGAAATTAATCAGTGCTCAGAAGTGATTCGTTATAACAAGATTTTTTGTATTTTCATACACTATGAATCTCCTTTCTCTTATTTTTCTGTATCACTTTGTATATTTAAAAATACAAAATACTTTTTTTTCTTCCTTAATTTTATGTGATATTTTTACCCTACATACTCAGCATATTCTTTTTATGCATGAATAATAGTGAGCTATATTTGTAACCCATCGTTAAACATCATTCAAATATCGTTAAATTTATCAATTAATCAACACCAAAATAATATTAAACTTTATTGTAAATCCTTGTGCGACATCAGTTAAATTAGTTAAACAGTTGTATTAATCAACATCAAAATAATATTGAACATTACTACTAACACAATGTGAAAAATCCATGAAATACTAAATTGATGGATTAGCCATTCAGTGTTATATTGCTACGCATGTTCCTGGCTTGTTGTAAAAGTCAGGTCCATTTGCTTCCTCGGTATGTTTGCACTCATAGCCTTCTTGACATCGGTCTTGTGCAATGAAGCTACATAACTCTTCAGCACACTGCAAACAAAATAAAATAAAATGGAATAGATTAAAATAAATAAATGATTAAAAAAATAACTAAAATAAACTAAAATAAATAAATGAATAAAAAATTAACTAAAATAAACTAAACTAAATAAATGAATAAAAAAATAACTAAAATAAACTAAAATAAATAATACTAAAAAAATAAATAAAATAATAAGAACAGTAATGTAATTTCACTGGAATGCCGATTAGTCGCATAATGTTAAAATAATTTTAAATAGTAAAAACTAGTCGTTGGGGGCCACCGTAATACTTACCCATCATGGATATGTATATGAAAATAAAACATATGAAACTATTTATACATTGCATTGCAATTCATAAACAAAATTTAAATATTGTTAATATACATAGTAATGCTATATTAAAGAACTGCTGATGTACCAATTTCGACAAATTATATAAAACGCCAAACTACTCAAGTAGAACCGAACTGCGTAAAAGAAACATCCTTATAACTCCAAAAATAATAATTCTATTAACTAACAATTAACTGCGTCAGATTAAGCGTCTCATTTCCAATTAAAATATACTTCTGAATTGAAATTTGAATGAAATACAGGGTCATGAAAAATCGAAGAATGTGGAAAACAAGATTACAAATATCTCGGCAACTAATAATCCGATCGACTTCGTTCTTCTTGCAAAATGTGTGTTATTTTATTGCCTTTTACGTCCATTCCTTAGAACAAAAAAATTCGAAAATTTTTATATACCTTTCATCAGAATGAATTTTTCGAGAGTCCGAAAAAAATAGTTCCGGATAATCGAGGTTGCTGATATTAAATAGGGTTCGTCCCATTCTTACATACTAACTACATACAAAATTTCAAGTCTATCTCAATTTGTTCGAGATTGTTGGAGATAGAGCGTTTACAGACAGACAGACGGACGGCAAAATTTTTTTTCTAAAAATATGTTTTTCGGAATCTCCACTATCTAAAACGTGTAAATCCGTCAAAAAAAAAATTTTCGATTTTCAAAACGATTGCAAGACTTACCCTATACTACGTATGATGGGTAAGTAATAAAGGAGTTAGTTTCAGTGATGATGTCGCTAACTACGTGCGCACATAATGTTAAAAAAGTGGTACTACTCTGTTACCCCGTCGACCGATTTCGCCAAATTAATAGCCAAATTATACATATTGACGTAATTTTTATTTTAAATAATATAAAAACAAATAATTAGTAGAATATTAATAAATATACAAATAAAAAATCGAAATAAAAATCAATTAATGACGTTTTAAACACGTGCATCGTATTTAATGTCATTGAATTGACATTCACGATCATCCATTATTGGCATTTAATCTTATAATTTGGCGATAGTATTTTGGTCGACGGGATAACAGAGTAGTACGAAAAAAATCACAGAAAATATCTGCCAGAGTTCTATAAAAATCTTTTTTTTCTTATAATTATTATATGGAAATAATTAGCATTTACAACGAACTTTCTGTTTATTAATCAAATTTTGCCCATCAATTTGTAATTTATACAAACTATTTTGACAAAAAAAAAAAAAAAAAAAAAAAAAAAAAAAAGTTTTTCCAATTGACAGTTTTTTCCTGTAAAATCAACATAGTCTTTTGCTTTTTTTAAAGTCTATAATTTCATTCGGCCTATTTTGACAAAAAAAAAAAAAAAAAAAAAAAAAAGTTTTTCCAATTGACAGTTTTTTCCTGTAAAATCAACATAGTCTTTTGCTTTTTTAAAGTCTATAATTTCATTCGGTCAAAAGATATAAAAATAAAGAAGGCAATATATTTCAGTTGTCCAATTCTCGAAAGATTCACCTTATCAGGGAATTCTCTCTGAATTCACGTATCATCATCATCTATATAATAAAAGTCTAAGTCATGTGACTGTCATCCACAGTTCCGGGTTGGCTGCTTCACTTTTTATAAGCAAGGCGCCTATTTTGCTACTTTTGTGTTAGCTGGGCGCAGATGATTCATTCGTCAAATAAGTTTCCATTGACATTTAAAATATGAAGCTATAGCTGACTTCTTTGAAAATACATGATTTTCTAAACACATAACTTTAAAATACGTATATTAGATACATTTAAATTACACGTCTTTCTTTTTTCTGGTTTAAAATACAATAAGTATGTATAGAAAGTGCTTTCTCAGTACAGGTACTTGACGAAAAGATGCTTGGCGGGGAAAAAAAATTGGCGAAGTATTTTATGGCAAGCTATCTACTATTTCATATACGCAAGCATTTTATCCCCGTGTAAATACAATTTCTTTAATATAAAGAAGCCATTTATCTTTTGTTTAATCAAGAAACCGAAGTTACTTGTACATTAAGAAGTGATCTATGCGTGAGTGTGTGTATAAATAAAATATACATATACTTTATTACAAATTTAGAAAAATTGAATGTTATCATGTTTGTTTTCAGAGCTGTTTATATACTTTAGCAAGCCTTTTTAAAGCCAGAATTGCACGAAGCTTTTTTTTTTTATTATTTATTTTTTATTATTTTTTTTTTATAAAGGTTTACTACATACTGGGAAAATTTCTAAATAAATACTTAATAGTCATAAAAAAAATATGCAAAACTATTTTATTTCAATATTAAACACTGTTTCTAATTTACACGCCCAAATATAAAAGCTAGCAAGGCGGAAAATGCTGTTGGCGGTATTTTAATCCGCCTAACGTATAATTTCAACCATTTTTACTCAAAATTGAAAAATAAATAAACTGCTTAAAATTGAATTTTTAGAAAAATCTTTGGCACAGACATCATATACGCACCACATTTGCACGTGTTCTTTCCCCCCGACAATTTGGCATAGCACATCTGTGCCAAGGAGAAGATCCGTTAGTTGTAAGTTTATAAAATTGTTAGCGAAATAAAATGGGAAAAAATAAAGATTTCAGTGAAATGTGCTGATTAAATGATGCAACTGCATTCATTCAAAATGGCTATAAGTATTAATATTTACAATTCATTGGGAAAATTATATTTACTGTTTTATTACTTATTAAGTTTATTATTTGTAACTGTTTATTTATCGTTTCCTTTTTTATTGATTCATGTTTATTTACTGTTATTTTTTATTTAAATTCTTTAAATTATTTTTAGTATAAAGTATATCAATAATTATTTATATGAAACTGTAATTTACTTTTTTTTCCTTTTTAAAATAGTAGAATCTCTTCCATTTTTTTTCACTTTATTTTTATATTGCAATAAAAAATCGCATGCTGTTGTTTCATGCAATTTACAGCATACATTCAAAAACAAAATTTTCGCCAAATTGGCGGGGGAAAAGAACATGTGCAAATGTGGTGCGTATATGACATCTGTGCCAAATCTTTACAAAAAATTGTTTGAAAAATAAGTTATACTTAAAAATATGTATTTGTTTCAAGATAATTTCAATTAAAATTAGATTGACAGCTCATATCTCTTTCCATCTAGGTAAACAAAAAGTATTTGTTCTGCAGTGAGTGAAAAAAATATTAATTTATGGAGCCAATCATTCATACAGTAAGAATAAATGATCTTGGCGTCATATTCACTTGATTTTAGATTCGTTACACATGTATGATACTTCATGAAGAGATGTTTAGTTGTTAACCGATGTATTCCTGCATTCACAAAGATGTTCTATTAGTTTATCTGTTCATTTAAATAGGAACTACATCATTAAAGAGGGACGGCGTACTTTTAAAGATAAATAAGCACTGAAAAAAATAGGGTAGTGGATTTGTAGAATAGATCAGCTTCAGTTCACGTCCATTATTTATTAGTTTTGTAAATAATTTGGCGAAAGTTTTTTTCTTTTTCTAATGAAAAATGATTGACAGAAATCGGAGATGTACCCAAAACAGATATTAGAAATGATATTTTGGTTTAATGTAAGGGTGGACATCATTAAAGGCTTTTTACAGAAAAAGTCAAAGACCAAATCCTAAGACCTGGAGACCAAACTGGTCGCCAGGGCGGCTAGTTAAGTATAAATTTCAAGGGACTAAATTTGCGAAAATAAGCATATAGTAGTAGTAAATGATAATTTTGAAATTTGTAGAAAATTTTGTTATAAAAAAAATTATTAAAACTATTACAGGTAAGGAGACAAAATAAGGTAACTGGTTCAAGTAAACGAATCTGGATTAAACGGTAGGCCAACCGTAAGCAATTTAGTGAAAAATGTATAATGAAAGCAACAAATATTTTGAATTTTTTTATTAGTTTAGCCTTCATCTAGCAAAAAACTGAAATGTGAACTCGAAATAGAGACTGGCTGAAAAAGTTGGCATAACAAATTACAAGCGATATTATTAGACGAGTGAAAAAAAAAAAAATATTTAAACAGGACAATTCATAATTCGTTAAACATTTCAGTTTCTTTTGCTCTATTTCTGTTATCAAGTTTTCAGTTGGTATGATGCTATTCTTCTTCTTACCTATCTACCTATCTATCTATCTATATTATAAAGGCCAAACGTATCTGTGCGTAATGCATACGTCATTTTGCGAATGCCAACACTATCCCCTGCAATTTCGGTTTTGCAATTTTAGCTACAGCAAATTTTGCACCTTTAAACATTGCACATTTAAAATTTTTACACCGTCGTATAGAGAAAAAATGTACTTTTAAATGCAATTTGTTTGAAAGATGTATCTCAATTTATTTTTCAGATATTATTTTTTTTTTTATAGTTTTCAGTACCAATTTTGTAATAGTGGCAATAGAATCACTCCATTTTCTGTTAAAATTAAAAAAAAAAAAAAAATAGAAATTAAAATGCACAATACTTTTTCATGCAATTTCGATTTTGCAATTTTCGGTACTGCAAATTTTACACTTTTAACTATCGTAAATTTTTGATTTTTACATCGTCGTATAGAGAAAAAAAATTATTTTTAAAGCAATTTCTGTCAAAGTTGTATCGTAATTTATTTTTGAGATATTAATTTTTTATAATTTTCAGTACCAATTTTGTAATTGTTGCAACAGAATCACCCTGTTTTCTCTTAAAATTGAAAAAAAAAAAAAAAAAAAAAAAAAAAAAAAATTAAATGCGTATACTATTTTTAAAATAACGTCTATTATAAAATCCGGTGAATTTTGGTTTTATTTTGTTTAATAATTTGGATAATTGATTTTTATAATATTTTGTTAATTTTAGCATAAAATAATATTTGTTTGAGAGTTAGACTGACCAATATAAGATGCAATTTTACGGTAACTAATTTTGTAGGTTTAACATAAATCAATGAAACAGTTTTTTCTTAAACATTTTCTTTTATCAAATTTCGACGGGTTCCACCTCGTATTTATAAATAAAAAATTGTAGCCTCAAAAAAGTAAACAGTTCATCAGGATACTTTGTCCATGTTAGTATATGATCATGTTACTACTTTCATGCGTCATATACACAGGTATTGACCTGAAACGCTACGTTTCGTCGCACATAATTTGCGTCTATTTCCGTGTCTTACTTCATCTATAACAACACCTGTCAACCTGTCAGTATGCTGAATGTGCTGAATGATAATAATAAAAAAAATTTTGTCCTTGAAATCGGAATTTCAGCTTGTGGGAATAAAAGAAAAAGTGTTCGTTTCTTTTTTGCGTTTTTCGACGGCGCATACACACCTAAACACACAATGCACTCACTAAATGGAGACAATGTTTCTGTTCAAATTTAAAACACTTCGTACCCTTGGAACTATTCTTTTATTTGAGTATTTTATAATACGTTTTTTACATTTCATTATCTTGTATCGGCTCCATATCATTTCCCATATTATATCGTAACCAACCATTGTAATCGAATCTCATTCGTGCAACAATTTATTTTCTTACCTTCTTTGCAGTTGTGCTTTTTAACAGTACGGACTTCATTTCTAAAAGATTATTAATTTAAGAAAACAAATAAAAAGTTTAGGACTGACAAAAAATAAATAAAAGGGAAAATAATTTAACAAATTACAATAATTTTTTTTCTAATATTGGCAATTAGCTTTAAGGTCAGTAAATAATCCCCCTTCTTACTGATGTAATTAAAAATAGGATTAAATTTTTGTTAGAAATATTAAAACTAAACATCAGAAGACTGTAAAAAGTAATAATCCAAGATCTGACAGCACAAAACCCTATGTCATCGAATACAAGAAAAAACTTTATGTAAGAGTAGTAATATGGGAATCTAATGATCCATGTCTGCCGGAAGCGAAGTGGTGCATAAGCCAAAAATGAATACCACTAGTAGTTGACTCGTAGGTTTAGCATTGTGTTTTCCTGCACCCAGTTTCCCATGTTTTCATACTTTGATTGTAGGACAAACACAATGCTAAACCTACGAGTCAACTACTAGTGGTATTCAGTTTTGGCTTATGCACCACATCGCTTCCGGCAAACATGGATCATTAGATTCCCCTATTACTACTCTTCCATAAAATAAAGAGTTTTATCTTGTGCTCGATGACATAGGTTTTCTGCTGTCGGCTCTTGGATTATAATGTTTTCTGATAAAAGTTTTTTCGAGCTATAGAGTATCCGATGAAGGAGACGACATAAAATTGCAGCATGATATGACACGGATTTTAGTGGGAAAACTGTAAACCACGCTGATAGTGAAATACTATAGGTGCTGTTAGTGGTGAAAAAAGTAGAGCTGGACTGTATTTTCTTTTTAAAAAAATGTGGCTATGAATGATTGTAAACATTTAAAAGTTCCACAAGGCCACTTGCTACAATTTTGGTACTTTCATGGATGTCGATTTTTCATGCAACTTCTCATAAAAAAAAAAAAAAAAAAAAAAAACTTTCTGTCAAAAATGATTAATTGATAATAATACTGAAATGACCAGGAAAGGCACTTGAACTTAATCTACACTTTCATCCAGTATGAAGGAACTGCAGGACGTATTAATAACTGCTGGTTCATAAGAACAAACATTATTTCCAAAATTTAGCAACTTCCATGCTTAATAGGTTGAAAAGTACCATAAACACCAAGGGAAGGATAGCAAAACATTAGTTTTGGCAATAAAGTTTTACAAGGTGGGTATTTTTTTACTTTTTTTTATATTTTTACTTTTTTCTATCTTTAGAAGAAGAAAGTATTGGATTCAGGAAATTTTTCGAATTATGGTTTTTGACAGATTTACATGTTTTAGGGGTCACAGATTCCGAAAAAATATGTTGTTACAAAATGTTTGTCCGCGAGTCTGTGATTCTGTTTGTCTGTCTATAACATAAAATTTTGTGGACATTCTCTCTCAAAAGCTAATGCACGAAATTTAATAAAGATTTATATTTAGTTAGTCCTTGATATAAATTGGTGCTGATCAGTTTTGGGTGTGAATCGCTCAACAGGTAGCACTGTTCTGCTGCCTTTTGTGTGATTTCTGCAATAGTTCTATCTCCATAATTAATGTGTGGAATTTCATCAAACTTCAGATTCGGTTAATTCTTAACCTGAATTAATATTTGTTTACATTTTAATGTAAATTGCTCGATAGGTGGCACTGATATGCAGCATTATTTAAGATCTCTGCAATCGCTCAATCTCCAGAACTAATGCACGAATTTTCATAAAACTTCATATCCGATTAGTCTTTGGCATAAAATGCGGTTTTTGTATTTTGGTGTAAAGCGCTCAACAGGTGATGCTACCATCCTGCATTTTGTGCGATTTTCGCACTAACTCTATCTTTAGAATTAATGCACGGAATTGTATAAAACTTCAGAATCAGTTAATCCTTGACATGTATTGACAATTTCTACGTTTTAGTGTAAATATTTTAATAGGTGGCGCTTCTGTGCTGCCTTTTTTAATATTTCCGCAACAGCTCTGTCCCAAAAATGAATACATGGATTTCCATCAAAATTCAGATTCGATTAGCCTTTGACATAAATTGATGCTGTTTATATTTTGCATTAAATAGCTCCACAGGTGGCGCTGTTATACTGCATTTGTGACAATTTTTGTAATAGATTTATCTCAAGAACTAATGTAAGGATTTCTATCAAACTTAAAATTCAATTAATCCTTGACATGAAATGATTTTGCTTACATTTTGATGTCAGTCACCCTACAGGTGGCGCTGCTATGCTGAATTTTGCAGGATTTACACGATTTTAGGGATAGTCATATTTTAAAGAATATATGCATTGAATTTTATATCATTAGAATCCCCATAATAGGCATAAATTGCTATTTAAGTTTAGCTCTGTGACAGCAAATTTGTAATTTTAATATGCATGAAATAGAAGAAAGTTTTAGAATTGTTACAAACAGGGTTCGATTTAAGCGGTATCGCATCGCAATTTGCGATTCAAATTTAACTAAAATGCGATCCAAGAAATGCATTAAATCGCAATCATTGCGATGCATATTTCCCACACCCTTTGTTATGTCATGTACACTTAAAGTTAAAATTTAAAGATGTTTTTACACGACATACGTTGTGTTTTCACTCTCCCCAAGTGTTTATTTACAATGGAAGTACAGCGAGATGCCATTGCTGGGCGCAGTTTTCCCAATAAACACATGATTTGTTCCTGCCCTGACGCTGTGATTGATTACTGAATCACTGTTACTCGCTAATCACGGCGTTTGCTCATAGAAGTTTGACGTACGTGTTGTAGTGGTTCTAAAATGAACACTTATTAAAACACTTATTAAAAAATATTGATTCTCACAACAAATACATTTTTTAAGAATTGGTACTGTGGTAAGTTGATAAATATATTTAATTGACCTGTGGCCTGTGGCGAAGGTAAATTGACCTATAAATCTTTCAAGAGCCAGCATCTGATTCCCTAAGTAATTCATATTGGGTGGGTGAGTTATCATATATTTTTTATTCTTTGTATAATTTTATTTACTTTAATTTATGTTTTTGGTTAAATATTGCTTATTTTTTTTTTTTTTTTTTTTTTTTTTTTTTTTGTAATTTTTCAAGATTTAAAAGTTATGTTAGCTATTTTTTTACTTGCTATACATGTGTCTAACTGCTATTCAAAACTGACTTTGTATAGCAGTTACTGCTATGCAACTTTCTTTTTCTAAATCGACCCTTGGTTACAATGAACAAGTTTAATTTAGTGTCAAGATTTTTTTGCTGACACTATACACTTTCCCTTATTTGATTTTTGTTTACAATAATATAACTTCAACGATAATTTTATACACAGAATATAACATCTGCTTTCATAGTATGAAGGTTTTTTTTTCTATAAAAGTTTGTGTACAAAAAAAAAAATTCCATTAACTTATTTTTTCTTTACATAGTAATGCCCTCTTTTACACTTCAGTTCATTTCATTGGGCCTACCGCCCAGAAAATCAAAATCTGAGAAACAAATGTGAAATCGATGTATTGAACTTAATTTATGTTTTACATAATTATCCTATTTTATTTTTTTTTTCAGGTCAGCACCTCTCACTTTTTATCTGTTGGTAAGATAAGAGTGAGAAGTGCTAAGCTGGAATCTTCCAAGTTGGTCAGTGATAAAGCATTTCGGCATAATGCCAACGATCCTTGATCGAGTACAAGATTGGACACTTTTTCATTTTGTTGGTCTTAACTATTTCCAGACAAGTGTAATCCTTTTTTAATTCAAATCTATACATATAATAAAACAGTAGGACCCGGTGTGTCTGTACATTGAAGATAATTGACAAAAATGGAGTCAGGGCGATAAAAGAAAACCAATGAAACACAAAAAAATTTTTTTTGAATTTTTTGTCTGTCTGTCTGTCTGTCTGTCTGTTTGTTCGAGGTTATCTTCGTAACTACTGAATGGATTTTTATGCGGTTTTCACTAATGAAGAATGCACACTCCCGGGCAGTGTATAGGCTTTGTTTCATCAAAATCGGACAACAGACAAAAAAGTAACAAAAAGAAACAAAAGAAACTATTAGGTGCGCTGCTCACGTTTTTTAGTACATAACGTTTTTTAGTACATATAAAATCCAATAGATGTCACTGTGCGATTTTAAAACGCGCCATCGTTATGTTTTCGCCAGTCTACTTAAGTATGAGAAAGTTTCAAGCTGGCTGTCGTTCCATGTGGTTTAGTCGGTAGAACGTCAGTGCGCCATACTGATGGCCCGGGTTCGATTCCCAGCATGGAATTTTTTTTCACTATGTTGGCATTAACGCCTATAAGCAATTAAAAGAATTTGAAATATTGTATTCAAGGCGAATTTTCTCTCTGGGAAAATTTCCTTGCATTAATATGTCAGTGTAATTTTTTTTTCGATTTAATTTTTTTTTTCGAAACTTTGTTTTTCTTAAAAAATTACAGTAAATATTTGATATTTTCCAACGTTTTTTGAATGATCGACTTGCTTTTTTTTTTTTTTAATGTATGTCTGAACCTTATCTAACTATTTCTTCAAGATTTCTTTAGATAAACCGACCAGCGTAGCGGGCGAAGGCCGCTAGTTATTAATAATAGGTGAAAGAGATTTTCTAAAAACATTTTGAATTATATATATGTTTGCTGTCGTGGCAAATCTGAAATTAAACACTCATTCGATGCGTAGATTTTTGGAATGTTAACCAAGTTTTGAAGCAAAGTATTCAATTGAAATGTATGGTAAATTCATTTTAGTGATATGCTAGCTCAGTTCCATAAATACCGATATCTTTGCCAGTCATTATTGCAGGTCACGGGGTGGCTAAAGCAATAGAATGAATTTAAAGATTTGGAGTTTCTCCATGGAATAAAAAAGCATCTGTTTAGCTTTAATTTTTTATTGACAACAAATGAACTGAAACATTTCCCACTTAAATACTGAAGCTCAATCTTACTCATAGTGGATGTTTAAAGAAATTTAGAAGCAAACAAGCTGACTTCATAAGAGAACTACAGGCAGCGGAGCAACTGACAAGCTGAAAATTCTTACAAAATATCTAAACTTTGCGTTTTCGACGAATGCTCTGGCTTTTTGAACAACTTGCAAGGATACAATTCATGATGGTCGTGCTTTTCTGATTGGTAAATAAACAAGAACGTCACGCGGAAAGCCCCAAAGAAAATAATTCTGCAAAGAGTCCTGCCAGAAACGCAAATGAGCTAAAAGATGAGAAGCAGACAAGAAATTCCAAAGCGGGAAAAACTTTAGAATAAAAATATGTAAAAAGAATAAAAAAGAAGTGGCTCTTTTAAAATATTTGAATTCACAACAAATAACAGAATTTGGTCAAAAACGGTGGAACATTTTAGGAATAAACCCAAAGCTTTATATTTAAGTAAAATGAGTTAGATAATGATTAATTTAAGGAGAGTTTAATAGAATTAACGATATTAAAGAATAAGAAATTAGTGAACATTCCGGTAATTTAGCATAATAAAAAGACATTAATAGAGATATCGCAAAGAAAAAATTAATATTATATATATATATAGAATAACATTCATAATTTTATTGATACTGAAATTTCTTTTATTTGATTTGTGCCACAGTTGGTGGATCATGAAAAATAATCTATCGTGGTGCTGTGGGTGCAGACTTTCAAACATATAAGAATAAGAATAGTTAAAGGGGAATCGTCCAGGTTACTCAGCGGTAAATCATTGGCGGTTAATGTTTAACTTTGGTTCAAGGACACTTTTTCACTCTGTTGCTTCTACACCTTTAATTCAAGTTGAATAAAATTTCAGCAATTAAAATTTCAAATTATCATTTTTTTAAATATTCAAATATTAAATAGTTTTCTGCTTTATTTTATGAATATGACATGAATCCTTCGTGCACAACAGATCCATAAACATGCTTAATTCCTACACAAATATTAATAATAAAACAATAATGTCTAAATTTTGAGCCTCGAAAAAAGCTTTTCTTACCTTATAGCAGTAAGAACAACAACCACATTGATCGAGATAGCTGCCACAAGTACAATCTACAGAATGACACATGGATGGATCACATTCATCACTACATTTAACAGGCGATGTACTTTCAGTTTCCAGAATACTGAAATGCAATCAATGTATTAAAGTAAAATATTTTAATCGAAATAAATTAAGAAAAGTGTAAATATAACATAGCAAACTTAAATAATGTATATAGCATATACGTATTCACATATAGTTATGTATACATACAATAAGTTACAATTTCACAATTTGAAGAAGGTAATTACAGAAAAAAAATTAACCTTTTGAATTACCTTTTCATCCCTAAACACAATGTTCAGTATTTAGTTTGGTAGTTCTTTAGTTTGTTTAAACGAGAGCTGTCTGATGACAATCCCATCTTGATTTCTAAAATACATTGTAAAAAGAGAGCTTAATGCACACGTTTAATTTTTTTTCTCGAAATCCAGTGAGCCAATCGTTGTCTTTTGGCAATTAAATAGAATTATGAATAATGAAATATCATTATTTTGCCTTTTATTGTATTTTTCAAGCTTCAAAAAAATTATGTACATATGTAATAACAAAAATTTTTCGCCTTAATCCTAAGTTAATTACTTCCACAATGTTTTAACATTGAACTTTTTCGTTTTTTTGGTAATATTTTAACATATTATTTTTTATTCTATACCTTTAATCAACCCTTTTTATTTTATTTTATTCTAAAAAACATTAATATTTCAAAACAATTCTTTTCTTAAGAGAAAATCCCATTACTTAATTCATTCTGTATCTGTTGCGTGATATCTATTTATTTCTTCTCTCAAATTGTTTGATTACCCAGAATTCCCTTTCAGTGTTTTTTTTTTTTTTTTTTTTTTTTTTTTTGCAAATCCCAAATGACTATACGTGACCGTGAAAGAGAGCTATTTTATGTTTGTGTCGGAGGGTTGAATTTCATTGATTAAAAGTAAATTTTCAAAATTTAATTGGTAAATTAGGAGTTTGTCGTGGAATCCTTTTTCCCACGCAATAAGGCTATATAAGACCGATTACGTTGGCTTCAAAAAAGTTTTTTTTTATCTGTGCCTGCATTTTCAGTCTGTCACTTGGAAGAGAAATAAGTTTTTATTACGGTGGAGCTTCATTGCTTTTTTTAAATGTGGTTTATGTTGATTAATGGTTGACACGTTGTCACAGCCGTAACATAGTGGAATTCGTTTGCTGGCCTTTGGAATGTCAATAAGGATATTTATTGAAAATTCTATGTCTTGAATCGCAGATGACTATACGCGACCATGAAAGAGAGCTATTTTATATTTGTGTCGGAGGGTTAAATTTCATTGGTTAAAAGCAAATTTTCAAAATTTAATTGGTAAATTAGGAGTTTGTTGTGAAATCCTTTTTTCCACGAAATAAGGCTATATAAGACCGATTACGTTGGCTTCAAAAAAGTTTTTTTTTAATTTGTGCCTGCATTTTCAGTCTGTCATTTGGAAGAGAAATAAGTTTTTATTACGGTGGAGCTTCATTGCTTTTTTTTTATGTGGTTTATGTTGATTAATGGTTGACACGTTGTCACAGCCGTAACGTAGTGGAATTCGTTTGCTGGCCTTTGGAATGTCAATAAGGATTTTTATTGAAAATTCTATGTCTTGAATCGTGTCATGGAGAAATCCTCTAAAATTTCACTCCATGTTTCGCCAGCACTTGCCACGCTGACTGCGAAAAATTCTCCGGAATTTCATTCCATCTGTTATTACTGAGTGATGTGTGTACTGAGATGAAATGGTACGGAATGATTAGAATTTCCGTGTGCTAGTCTCACTATGATTAGATTATTAAAATCCTGAATCGTGTGTACTGTGATGGAATAGTAACACACGCACAAACATACATACACACACACACACACACACACATATATATATATATATTCCGCTTCATTAATTTTAGAATTTTGCCTCCCCAAATCTGGGAAACCCAACTATCGAAGTCTAAAACACACAAAATGGAAATTTTACTATTTTGAATCTGCAGGCTAAAACAAAAAAGTGAAATCTTTACAATTTAATGGTTTATTTTGCTATGTCCTCCAGACTTGGAAAATTTGTTTGAAAAGGAAGAAAAATAAAGATAAAAATTTTATTATTTTGGAAATAATTCTGATTCTGTGGGGTTTTACAAAATAATAATAAAAAAAAAATACATTTCTTAAATTAATTTTACAATTCTGGCTTTATTTTGGCAGACCTGAAAAATCCGAAATTCAAATGGTGAAAGATAACGGAATTTCCTTATTTTATCATTGTTCTGAGTACTGCCGATTCACAAAAAAAGAACTATTCAATTTTTATGTTATTTTGGCTCCTGTGCACAAAAATAAATAAAGGGAGGCTATATTAGAATTTTGATTTTGGCTACACAGACCATAAAAAATTGAGGGGAAAAAGACTTCTATTACAATGTTATACCGGGTTCACAGTTCTTTTATGGTCAAAAATAGCACAGATTTATAATTTCCGCATTAAATCCGATAAGAGATCTGTATGACCATAAATTTTTCAGGCCCGTCACGTAAAAAGTGCCGTCGTGCCTTTGTATTTATTACCAATACGCCCATTCTTAATTGTTCCTATACTGTAAAAAATATTCTTGTGACTTTACACCAAAAACAGTGGCAACTAAGTTGCATGACTTTTTTTTTTTTTTTTTGTAAATTCAGCGCCATATTTCACTTATACACATTTGACTGAATAAAGAAATTAAAATAAACATCTGCAGAAATGGATAAAATTGCAATAGGAAATAAGTTAAAAGATTCGATAGTTATTTTTGAGAACATAACGGAAATTACAGATCATTCTTATGGAACTTCGCTAATTTAGAGGAATTTCAAAATGGCTCACTGATATACAATTTTTATGCTGTATACATTTTTAGGTGCGTTCGTAATTATGTAAAAACGTAGCACCTATTGTTGTCGCTCAGTCCGTCCGTCTGTCTGTCCGTCCGTCTGTCTGTCTGTTTGTCTGTCTGTCCGTCCGCATATAACAACGCAAAAACTACCCAACCGAATCGTTTGAAATTTAAAATACATAATTATAACATAATTTTGTCGAGTCATTTCAAATTTTATGAAAATCGGATGGATAGATCAATTACAGGGACAATCAAAAGAATTCTATTACATTACGGCCAATGGGGAAAAAAGTTTCAAATGCATTTTAATCGTTTGAAATTTAAAACATATAATTATTGCGTAATTTTGTCGAGTCATTTCAAATGTTATGAAAATCGGATGCATAGATCACTTACAGGGACAATCAAAAGGATTCCGTTACATTACAGTCAATGGGGAAAAAAATTTCAAATGCATTTTAATCGTTTGAAATTTAAAACATATAATTATTGCGTAATTTTGTCGAGTCATTTCAAATGTTATGAAAGTCGGATACATAGATCATTTACAGGGACAATCAAAGGTATTCCATTACATTACGGTCAATGGGAAAAAAGATTCAAATGCAATTTTATGATGTTACACTCATTCGAACATAATAGAATTTGCATGAATCTATGAAATATATACTAAAATATGTATTCTGTACAATCTGTGATGCAAAGAATTTTTATTATTAAATTACAGGGCCACACAAAAGTATTCCACTACATAATGCTATACGGGGAAACATTGTTTGGGGCGTGTTTTAATTATATTCAACTATTTCACATATTATGAATAAGATATACGTTTCTGAGGTGTAATAAAAATTACTTTCTGCATATTTACAGAAACACAAAGATTTCGACTACTATACTGTATCCGAAGTACACTCTACTATATCAGCAAGATCTGCATATTTTTAAAACTTCGTTATCGTACGAACGCACCTCATTTGCTACGTTCACGTGCAATTTCCAACTTGTTTACGTTTAATTTGGTGTAAAGTTTCTACAACTTCTTTAAAAGTGCAGAATGATGCAATTTTTAACACATTAAACCTCATAGAAAGGTGTTAAATGGAAGAGCCACCAGAAGGAGTGTGCGTATATTTAAACTTAATGCGTTATTTTACAAATCCAAATTAAAAACTTTAAGTATAAAATAAAACAAATTATTTTAATTCTATATTTGAGACGTTGATATAAAAAAATGCTTTATAAAAACCTTTAAATTGATTGTTTTATTTTCATTTTTCATTAATGTACATTTAAAATATCATCGATTAGTATTATTTTGTAATAAAGTTTTAGTCCTCATTAAATAAACAGTATAGTTTTCTGATCTATGAAATAAATCTGACACTTTTCTTTTTAATTTCCTTTCCTTATTGACCATATGCTATATGCTATACATTCAATATAGTTAGTAATTTACAGAACGTTTTAAAATTTATTACTTTACTGCAGCAATCCTTACGTAATATTGCATTGCATACGTATTCATCAAATACAAACATATAACTAAAAATACACATTTAAACTAGTCGTTGGGGGCCACCGTAATACTTACCCATCATGGATATGCATACTATAAAATATGAAAATAAAACGCATGTGAACTATTAGTAGAATGCATTGCAATTCCAAAATAATATTTAATCACATATTTAAATAGTTTTATTATACACAGTAATGATCTATTAATAAATTGCTGATAAGCAAATTTCTACAAAACGCCAAAATACTCAAGTAGTACTGGATTACGTAAAAGAAACAGCCTTATAACTCCAAAAATAATAATCATATTAATTAACAATTTACTGCGTCGAATTAAACATCTCATTTCCAATTAAAATATACCTTTGAATTAAAATTTGAATGAAATGCAGGGTCATGAAAAATCGAAGAATATGAAAAACAGGATTACTCATATCTCGGCAACTAATAATCCGATCGACATTGTTCTTTATGCAAAATTTGTGTTATTTTATTGCCTTTTACGTCCATACCTTAGAATAAAAAAAAAAATCCAAAATTTTTGTATTCCTTTCATCAGAACGAATTTTTCGAGAGTCCGAAAAAAATAGTTCCGGATAATCGAGGTTACTGATATTAAATAGGCTTCGTCCCATTCTTACATACTAAGTACATACAAAATTTCAAGTCTCTATCTCAATTTTTTCGGGAGATAGAGCGGTTGTAGACAGACAGACAGACTGACGGACGGCAAAAAAGTTTTTCTAAAAATATATTTTTCGGAATCTCCAGTATCTGAAACGTGCAAATACGTAAAATTTTTTTTTTCGATTTTCAAAACGATTGCAAGACTTACCCTATACTACGTATGATGGGTAAGTAATAATTACTAAATTTTAGAATCAGCTATAATGAAGAACTCGCAAAGAATTATTAATGAATAAGAAAATTAATGTACACTTAAAAAAAAAAAAAAAAAAAAAAAAAAAAAAAAAAAAAAACATTTAATTTATGGCGCAGCAATGTTGCCAGCAGTTTTTGTCGTAAAAATTGCTGTAAAATTAGATGTAATAAGAAAATTTACATCTAATTTTACTGCATTTTTTTACGGCAAAAACTGCTGGCAACATTGCTGCCAGTAATTTTTGCCGTAGATTTAACGGATTTTTTTAACAGTGTATTCATTAACAAATAAAACAAATTTGCTCACTGTTATATATCGGACATTTTTAACTTAGTGTCAAGTCAGTTACCAAATGTGAAGTCTGTTACCGCACGGTTTTTTAATGATAATCATTTTTCACCATTCTACTATTATTTTTTATTCAACAAAGAAACAATTATGCAATTTCCTTAAAATTTAATAATTTATATGAATATATACTGTAATTATTAGAAAAAGTTCTTGTATGATTTCTATGTGATCAAAATCTTATGGCTAAAACTGTCTCTCATTTCAATTTAATTTAAGTATTATTGATAAATATCATGTTTTGAAATTTACGGACATAAGTCACTTCAAAGTAAGTTGATTTTAGGAAATTTAATAAATTTTAAGCTGAATATTTTCAATAATTTTGTATGATAACAGACTTGACAATTTGCTTTACAAACCAACTTTAAATAGCATTTACATATTATATTATAGAGCCAATCCAATCTCCAGGGCCATTCCAATTTTTTTCATACACCTTAAACATGTATTTTAACACATGTCTTCATTTTTAAAAGAAATTTTTAAGTTTGAAAAATGAAAATAAAATTCTGCCAATGGTGAAAATGGCCCATTATACATTCTATGAAAAGAATTTTATACTTACAAAATGGTTACAACTATTACGAAGATAATAATTCCCTTCATCATCAAAATTTAAAAATACCACTATAATATAATAGGATGTTTAAAACAGGAAAAACTCTTTATTTTTTATAAACCGTGTTAGTACTTTACTTTTCGTTTCTTTAAAATTTATAACACATGCGTTTGTTCACAAATTTTCTTTGACTGATAATCAAAACATATATGTAGTTCCTGATAGCATGTGGTGCTTTATCATTTCCTTGATAATTTATATTCTTATCACCAGCTGATGCGATTCTAAAAACGTCAGTTTTGGGGATGTATGAAAATTTCCATAACAATAGCATTTGACATTTCAACGGCTTTAACACTATTTCATCATTGTGAAATTTCGTGTTTCAAACACGCTGCGTAATAGAAACTTCCAATTGCATTGTTTGTCGTATGCGGAAAAAAAATTAACCGATGACCTTAATAAAAAAGCTAATCTTTTTGAATAATAGAGAAATAAAAGTCGATTTTTTTTTTATTCTCAATAATTTACAATTGATTTCTGTTTGAAACAATTTACTGGATTTTAAAATGGATTTCTAAAATCTTTTAAACATAGTTCAAACGTGTTTATGACTTCAGTATATCTGTCTACATAGAAACCGCCCACATTTTGACTTTCTATATATACTTGGATTTTCTTGTGACTGGCATGTGTTATTGAGATTTTTCTCAAGGAGGTCCTTATTGAAAATAGAGAATGTAACATTTATAGTTCGTTTACAGCGATACACAAAATATTCCATTATATTATGGATCATTGGAATTTTTTTTTGAAATGTACTTATTAATGTTATACTACTTCATGTAATTAAATTGGTATGCATTATTGAGGAGCATTGAAGCATCTATACAGTAAGAAGTTCTTAGCGTTTAACGTTCATCTGCTGGGAGGCTCAGTAACACGTTAGCCCTCAGTTGGAGGGGCTGGCGTACGGAGTACGTTAATTTTTTCTGGCTGTAGATGTCAAACTAGTTATCATAAGTCTTCACCTTTCTTTTATTTCTTAGAAATATTCCCGTGTTCAATGCGTGTAGCCAATCCGTTAAGTTTGACTTCTGTTTTCTTCTTTAAACCAGTTCTTGTGAATACTTCACGTTGGCAATCTCAGTACTTTGCCCCTTCAAGCACGTCAAAAAATGTTTCTATGGCTCCTGAAGATTATTTGCGTAATTTACAAGAGCATTCAGAAGAAAAGTTCTTTAACAGTGTATCTGATATCATTTACTGAACTTCCTGACTATGAAACGGACTCAGAAATTGATGGAGACGTTATACAAAGTCCACAAGCTTCCCAAGCATTTTTCTTCTCCTTTTACTTATTTAATTACTTTCCGTAACTTATTTTTATATGGTTTTTGATCAGATTAAAAATATAAACTAGGAGATATATCTAAAAATTCGAGCCAGAGGTTAGAAAAATGACCTGGTATACTCCATATGCAGCCATGCATATCAATTTCATAATAAAACTTTTGTAACATCATTAAAATATAGGGGAACTGGGGTACATTGATATATGGGGCACATTGATACACCCCCTCTACAGCTCACGGGGTCATTACAGGATGTTTCACAACAGCTCCAAAAGGTGATGCTAGTGCACTCAACTAAATACAGAAAGTTTTGGAATGCTTCAGTAGTTTGATGAAATGGAACGGGTGATTTATTGTTTTTGTAGGTCAAAAGTAAATTTGAGTTGTACAATTGAAATGGTATTATACCACAGTTCCAGTATTTTCAACTGAAAAGAATACTCTCTCTGGCAAGTAAAGCCACTCTTTATCAGTTCCTCACTCTTTATTGTTAGATAAATTATAACGTGTTGGATTTGAGACTCATCTTATTCAAAATGGCTGTATGGGGCACATTGATACAGTCTTTGTCGGGGCACATTGATACAGCATAAATCCTTTCTTAGTTCATTTTTTCTTACCTTTTATTATTATTTTTTTACCATACACTCCTTAATACAACCATTTTTCGCTAAAATTTTCTAATATTAGTTTTTATGGAAGTGAAATAGCTCTAGTTTCTTTATATTATAACATTTTATAGTATTTATGCAAACAGAAGACGTACGAACTTACCCAACATCTAGTGCAAGTAGAACTAACAAAAGAAAAGGATGGCAGCCTGGAAAATCTCAAATTTATATCGATTCTCCAGAGAAAAAAGTATTTTCCACATGAGAAATGTTAAATAAGAGAAACAAGACGTAGAACAACAAAAGATAATTACATTATAAAGAGAATTTTTAATATAATTATCCTTTATTTTATATTTAGAAAACCTGGTAATTTTTTCATCTTTCCTAAGAAAGAAGATAATGCTACGGTTAAAGTGCTATGTATGACAAAGTAACCACAGCCAACAATCAGACAAGGAGCAGCCAGAACATCAGGCCATTATACATTTCATTTTGATTGCTTTAATATTGCTTACAAATAAATTGTGGGTGATTTGAATTTCTCTAAATAAATATAAAACAGTTTGCTAACTATTTTTCTATGAAAAATATACATTGGTATTATTTTCTCTCCATTTTTTCGAGACGTATCAAATTACCCACGAGGTGTATCAATCTGCCCCAGGGATGTGGCACATTGATACAAATGACTTTTTTTTATTTTTTAAAAATTACATACTAAAATAATATATAAAACAACGATTGTATATTTTTATAACATACTATACAAGTTTTGCTGTCACCACATGAAAAAAAACTTTAATTTTCTACTTTGTTTACACCAAAAAAAAAAATAAATAAATAAAAAAAATAAACTACTAAAAATAACTTTATCAATTTGCCCCAGTTCCCCCTACTTGAAAAGAATTTTCCTTAATGTAACGAAATATTTTTGACAGTCCTTGTAAATAAATAACAAAAGCTACACACTTCATTTTCAGTAGCGATCATATGACAGCAAGGTCAATAATATATAAAGAAGTTACATGTGTTAGACGGACAGATAGACAAATCGAAATCACAAGTTATGAACATATAAGTGCATATAATCCCAAATTTTCCATTTTAATAATATAATATGTACATATTTTATACAACAAAATTTTAAATGTATAGAATGATTCATATAAAAATATGTTTTCTTAGGCTAGTAGGAGGCTTTACTAAGAACATAAAGAAATGGGTTTATTTCACTCTAAATGAAAAAGAGTGGCAATTTACTTCTGAAGGATGAGAATTCATAAAATTGCTGAGTCAAAATATACCCAAACCTCTTTAGAATCATTACTCATTCTGAGCAAAAGTGGGATTATTAACTCTCTGAAAGAGTAAATACTTACTCCTGGGAAGTGAATATTCACTCTAAACAGGGATGAATAATAACTCTTTCGGAAGAGTGAATATTCACTCTTTTTAAAGGAATGTGGCTTTTTACCACTGGGAAGGGTGACTAGTCACTCTTTCATAGGAGTGATGTTCATTTTTTTATGTCGCTTTTTTGGTCATTTTAAAAGAATCATATCTTTTAGAACATGCAATGAAAATAGATGCAAACGTGGTAAAGATTATATAAAATTCCTTACTACCAATGCTTAATTAATTCATAATTTATAACACTAATTGAAACTTTAAGGGAAATTTCAATTAAAGTTATATAAGAATTAGATTACGACAGAAATGAACTAAAGTATTTTGTTCCAATCTTATCCGTTTGCTTTCATTGCATGCCGAATAAATATATGATAGTTTTAAAATGCCCATAAGGGTAAGTAATTAACCGAAATCTTAATCAGATAATATGATTTCCTTCTTCATAGATACTCATTAAGTTTTATTTAGTATTTTAATCATTCTCGAAATCTATGTTAATTATTTTTTTTCCATAACATAATTCAATTTTTAAATACTTCGATTCCAGAATTCATTGGTAATAAATTTAAATCTAATCAAACGCTATTCTTTACGGTGTTTTAGTTACTTTTAAAGTTCTATTAATAATTGTATAATAGGTGGATGTTACATGATTAGCAACTTGTGATGCCATTTTAATGTTTGTTTTAAATATAAAACCTTACCTTTTTAGATACTTTACTGTAAAATATCGCTATTTTGCAAAGTCTCATTTTTCTAAAATATTTTTAATTTTTCCACTAAAAACACAATGCTTATCAACTCGCATCTTTTTAATTTTTTATTCATCTCATAGATCTGTTCGTCCGAAACAGCCCTCGTACTCGGAAACTATTTAAGTTCAAGACTTAATTTTTTCTTTTTCTTTTCTTTTCTTTCTTTTTTTTTTACATAGAGCCAAACATTTTTTACCTTGCAAAAACATAAAATTAAGAAAAAAAATCTTAATTAATGCCTGTTATTGATTAAAAACCATGAAAGAATGAAAAATTTTTATAATTCAAGAAAAGCATTGACTTTAATAAAAAAATTAAAGATTTGCCATCAGAAGGGGAAAGGTTTGCCATAATCTAGAAGGGGATCCATGGCGATATGTACCGGACATTTTAAAAGACGCCTCTATTTTATAATCTATCGAACCTAAAAGCTTTAAAATTGGGTACGCAAATAATTTTTAGAATTTTTAAGCTACAGTTTTGAGATTTTACAAAAGTTGCTCTATACATTTAGGTAACACATTATGTGCATTAATTTTGATTGCATTTTGATTACTAAATTATGTGCAATGAAACATTATTTAGCAAACATGCTACTTTTTCATACAATTTATAATATTTTTTAAATTCTGATTACAGGGTATTCTGTACAATGTTGTTTCTTATATTTTCTGAAAAGAAAAATTTTTTATATTAAGAATTCTGCAAATTATAAGAAAAAAAAAAACAAATGGGACTGTTTTTATGTAAAACATTAATTTTTCTACGAATTTATATGCTATCCACATAAAAATGAACACAGTTTATTACAATATACCACTTAATCATAATCTAAAGATTGAGCGTTTCTGCTAGATTTGTTTTGACAGGTTATCCAAAGGATATTCGTTGTTTTTTAATTTGTTGATGGGGTTTCGGGAAAGTTTTTCCCGGATATATATATACTGTACTGTTCTGTTTACACACCTGGAGTTTCAGGATAATTCCTCATGTATTCTTCTAGATATTTAACAAATGCTAATGCAAGTGACTAGTACCCTTCGGCCATATAGTGTATCTTTTTCAGCTTTTAAAATTGGATCTATTAAATTGAATAACTCAAACAAGTTCAGTATGGAATGATACATTTATCTTGCGTTAAAATAACTAAAAATAAAAATCTGTTTACTGTAAAAGTGCAAAAAAAGTAAAAAATAAATAAAAAAATCCGTTACAAAATGATCTGGTCTTCAAAACCTTAAAAATGAGTGATGCTAAAAAGCATATGTAAACAAAAATAAAAGATGACTGCGAAGATCTTTCAAGCACAAGCATGATTATTCGGATAGTTTCCTTGTAATGTCGCGTTCACTGTGCTGTTTATGTTCTAGACTGGGAAAAAGGATCAGTCTATTATTTCTTTCGGGTTTCTATAAAATTATCTCGTTCGATGCTGACGTGTTTGCTATATTTAAAATATTAAAGAAAATATGAGGTATATCATAGGATAAACATCACTACAGTGAAAAATCACTGTAAACACAAGCGATAATTAATAAATAAATAAAAACTCTTTGTAAAATCACGATAAAATGAAAATAAAGTAGGACGCGTGTCGAGCTACAACAATAACAGCTCGTCATCAACTGAACCAACACTTGTTCATAAGGGCACAGACTCGAGATAAAATATCTAGACAGCTTTATCTCGACTCTGTGTCCTTACGGACACGTGTTGGTTTAGCTGATGACGAGCTGTTCTTGTTGTAGCTCGAAACGCGTCCTACTTTATTTTTTATTTTATGGTGATTTTATAAAGTGTTTTACTTTATTTGAACATCACTACATACACTATCATATTATTTTATCATATTCCTTTACTTAAAAATTCCAAGGATTCCTTAATTCTCAAAGTATAATAATATGATGTAGGTATGACTTTTGTGTTCCCAAAACCTATTTCTATTATTTTTTAATTTTATTTAAGTTATTTATTTGTTTATAAATTCATTTATTTATTTTCTATCAATCTAAAAGTCTGTAGTAACAATTTTTAAATATTTATAGTATGTAGTCTATAACATTGTTGATAGAATTATTTTAATGAATTTAGATCTCCTTAATACAAATTAAATACAATTCGGCTATTTGAGAAAATCTAAAATAAAAGTAAAGAGAAGTTTAAGATATATTTATCTCTCTAAAAATGTTGTTTCAAACAACCTTATCAAAACAAGACAAAGAAAAAGCATCCTTTTCATATTTTATCAATCTTAAAAGATAAATAATGATTCTTTACAACGTTCTTTATTGTTGAAAATATTTGATACGAAAGCACAGTAGTGCCATATATTGGTGAAATGACATAAACCCTTTCGGTGAAAAAACAATAGATCATTCCATTTTATCTGTGCAAAGCAACAAAACTAATTTAAGTTTATTAAATAAAATAACCAAATAAAAGTAAATGAATTAAATGAAAAAGAACACCCAGGGACAATAATTTATTGAAATTATTGAGTTCTTTTTTGTATATGTACACAACTTCGGTGATTTTTTATAATAAAATGGTTTATGCATATCATATTAATTTTTCAAATGAGAAACAGTATCGATAAGCTGTACTACATTTATAATATTTCGAATAAAACATGTATTTAGAACTCAGATAATAAAAATGATATGAGACAAAAACTAGTCGTTGGAGGCCACCATAATACTTACCCATCATACATATGCATAATATAAAATGTGAAAATAAAACATGTGTAACTTATTTATAAAATGCATTGCAATTCCAAAATAAAAATTTTAACACATATTTAAATAGTTTTAATATACACAGTAACGATTTATTAATGAATTGCTGATGAGCCAATTTCGACAAATTATATAAAACGCCAAAATACTCAAGTAATATCGGATTGCGTAAAAGAAACATCCTTATAACTCCAAAAATAATAATCGTATTAACTAGCAATTTACTGCGTCGGAAGAAGCGTCTCATTTTAAATTCAAATATATCTTTGAATTCAAAATTGAATGAAATACAGGATCATGAAAAATCATAGAATGTGAAAAACAGGATTACACTTATCTCAGCAACCAATAATCCGATCAACTTCGTTTCTTATGCAAAATTTGTGTTATTTTATTGCCTTTTATCTCCACTCCTTAAAATAAAAAAAATCGAAAATTTTTATATACGTTTCATCAGAATGAATTTTTCGAGAGTCCGAAAAAAATAGTTCCGGATAATCGAGGTTACTGATATTAAATAGGCTTCGTCCCATTCTTACATACTAAATACATAAAAAATTTCAAGTCTCTATCTCAATTTGTTCGGGAGATAGAGCAGTTACAGACAGACAGACAGACGGACGGACGGACGGCAATTTTTTTTTTCTAAAAATATGTTTTTCGGAATTTCCAGTATCTGAAATGTGTAAATCCGTCAACATTTTTTTTTCGATTTTCAAAACGATTGCAAGACTTACCCTATACTACGTATGATGGGTAAGTAAAAAGAGTTAATCACTTGAACGAAGATAATCAATGGTCCTTCAACATCTGTTAAATCTCTATAAATAAAAGGAATTCCGAGGATAATTAATTGAGGCACAGGGGAAAGCAAATCTTGGCAATGCGCCAACTCGGTCCAGAGGAAGCAAATCTTGGCAATGCGCCAACTCGGTCCAGAGGAATATCATTAAGAAATATAAAACAGATAATGTATTTATCACAAAAAATCGTCTGCTAAGAAAATATCAACACTTTAACACGAAACTAACGCAATCGTTGGATACATGTTCCCTCCCGTGTTTCTCATTGCTCATTTTAAGTATTTTTAGAGTTTAATATTAGTTGTTGTTTTTAAAACTGATTTTTCACAAAGTCAGCTGCGACGTATTTCAGACAATGCATTTCTGCATGCTTCCAGTTATTGATAAAATCATACAAATTTCAAGTTCGTTTAATATTGCTAATACGGACCCGGGCAACGCCGGGCGGGTCAGCTAGTTATTTTTTAAAAAATAATATTGTATTTTCAGATATTTTAATTGATAAAATAGGCATTTGAAAAGAAAAAAAAATAATTTTAGCCAAAGGAAAAAAAAAAAAAAAAAAAAAAAAAAAAAGGTTCAAATAGTGTTTTTTTAAAATGATGATTTGTCACTTCTCACTTTTATATTTGAGTTCTGCATACATACACACCAAAAAGAAAGTAAAAATCTAAAGCGCTCAATAATAACATGAAAATGTTTATCAAGATTTTATGCAATCTCATACAATTTTACAGCTATCCACGATTGGATAAAACTTTTTACTGTTCTCAGAAACCAGAGATCACAAATCATATAATGTAAATAGATTACTGAAGTTAAATAATATATTTCTAAAATATTTTTGGTCTTTCAACAACCGTAATTTTTGGATACGTTTCAAAGTAAAGTTCGTAGTACTTGATTATCTCGTCGATCAATTTCGCCAAATTATACGAATAACCAAACTGTTCGCCAAATTATACAAATTGACATAATTTTTATTTTAAATAATGAAAAAACAAAATAGTGAAACATTAACAACTAGTTGGATGTGCATTTCCCAAAACTTTATTCTATCTCATACGTACATTATAATATTTTAAAAAAGTAGTTACTCATTTTAATGCTTTAATAATTTTAATTCAATACCATACCAACTTTGATTTTCATTTTAAATTTCTGCTTCAGTCAATTAATTGGAGTAAAAACGAATTTCCATCTCTGCACGAGCCGATGAACAATAAAATGATAGGCAGATTTTTTTTTAATTCAGGGAGGACCTACTTGCCTTACCAAAAAATAATCAAATACGAAAAATTTAGCTCAGTTCTAGAACTAACTTCATACACTTTTAGGTGGTGCATTATTGAAAATGGCATAAAATTCGCTATTGTAGCGCCCCCTTCCGGCGGACTTTTTTCAAATTCAGGGAGGACCAAGTAGCCATAGCCATACACATACACAAAAAATTTGGCTCAATTCGATGCATAACTTCATATATTTTTGGTCGGTACAATATTGAAAATGGCACAAAAATCGAAATTGAAACGCCCTCTTCCGGCGGAATATCTCAAAACTGAAGGAGGACCTACTTGCCACAGCCAAAAACATTCACAAAAATTTGGTACAATTCTATGCATAACTTCATACCCTTTTTATTAGAAGAATGGCGACATACGGACACACACACAGACACACGGGCAGACAGACATTTTGTAAAAACATGTTTTTTGGAATCTCTGACTCCTAAAACGCGTAAATTCGTCGAAAACCGGAAGTTGAAAAAATTTCGATGACAATACTTTCTTCTATTGAAGATAGAAGAAAGTAAAAATACAAATAAAAAGTCGAATTAAAAATCACTTAATGATGTAACAAGCGCATTTATCCTGTAATATCAAGTGAAAGTGACATTTAAGATCATCCATTTTTTGTATTTAATCATATAGTTTGGTGATAGTTTTTTGGTCGGCGGGGTAATCAAGTAATGCCGTAAAGTTTAATGTAGACATTAACGTTAATCAAAAATTATATTCTTGGTAGGAAAACTATATTGAAAAAACATTGTTTTATTGGATATAGTCTGGCTGATGTTAGCTAGATTTTGACACATATTGATAGTACTGATTATCCCTAGTAATGAGATGCTTTCATTTTGACAATAAAGCTGCAATATTGTAAAAATATTATTCACTTAACTATTGTCAATACGTCTGATGAAAAGCTATTATTACCAGAAGCAGCCATTAATTTCCACAACGGATCAAATAACTTCAGAAGATATATGAAATAATATTCATTTAATATTATTTCGAATTAACTACTACTTGCCTTAATGTACTTCTGTACTCAACTCTGTATAAGTTTCTGAAACAACTTTTGAAGCCATTTTTATTCTTTTTAGTGTGGACTTCCCCATTTTCTTGATGGTTTCCTTTTCCCAAATCTTGTTCAAATAGGTCTTTGAGCGAAAACTTTTGGTAACCTCTTCCTTGGAAATGTTCAGTTCATTGGTGAGTACTTTTATAGTCAATCGGAGAACTGAAATTACCTGCTCATGAACTTTTTCAATTGTTTCTGACGTGCAAATGGAATGCAGAAATCCAGCGTGAATTCAAAAGTTTAAGGACTTGATAATGCTTCCTCTCCGCACACTTATTTTAACATTTCATGAGTTTTTTTAGTGGTCTTGTCCAACCTGAAGCAGACTATAATGTTTATTTTTGGGTCAATCCATTTCAAGTGGTCCAGAAAATATTTTTTTGGTCGCTCGACCATTTTTAAAAAATCTGAAATTTTTTGTACAACAAACCTAACATGACGGAAGTTCAAAATGACCGTTCTTTTAATTTTACTATTTTTTGTTTGTGCATGGCAGCCATCTTTGTTTCATCGTGTGCAGCGATTTTCTCAGATACTAGGATACACAAAATTGTAAATATCTCGTCTTCTATTTTCCCAATTAAAATGGGGTTTGCAGCATTTTGTTCAGAATAAAATAGGCTAAATATACAATGATAGAAAAATTTTGAAAAATAAATTTTCACAGATGAAATTTTAGCACAAAATGTACGATTTTTTCCAAAATCTATCCGTTTGCAAGAGGAAAATTTTCATGCAAGAGCAACTGTCAACCTTACACAATTTTTTCTAAAAGCAGGTCAAAAGTACGTGTACTCATACACCAAGTCCCAGACCTGGGAGTTAATTTCTCTTTGCGAAAAAAATTCCGAAATTCGTAAAAAATTTCAAAAATCGCACTTTTTAGGCTTTGATATCTCTGGTGGGGCACGAGATAAAAATCTGAAATTTTGGCCTGTGATAGTATTGTGATGTATAAAAAATTTCAAGAAGGAGATTTGACTACAAGCTGAGATATGACATGGAAAATATGTGAAAACAATACTGTCAAACTATTGTAAACCTACTATGTAATTGTTCAACAAGACTGTCAACCTCGCACAATTTTTTCTACAAATATGTCAGAAGTGTGTGTACTCATACACCAAGTCCCATATCTGGGAAAAGATTTCTCTTTCCGAAAAAAATTCCGAAATTCGTCGAAAATTTCAAAAATCGCACTTTTTAGGCTTTGATATCTCTGGTGGAGCACGAGATAAAAATCTGAAATTCTGGCCTTTGATAGTATTATGTAGTAGTGTTATGTACAAAAAATTTCAAGAAGGAGATTTGACTACAAGCTGAGATACGGTGATTAAAGAAATGTTAAGAAATGCTATTACAAGTACAATAGGAGAAATGAGATTAGTCTCTTTTATTACAATATTTACCCAGAAAATATCGTTTGTTGAAAACAGTTAAATAATAAGCATTTAATTTACAAAATACTATATATGCTCAACAAAGAGCTTAACAATATTTACGAGAGATGTTATGAGTTCGACCAGTTACTGTTGTCAGTCCATCAGGCTGTTCTTTCTAAAAATTTTATTTGAAGCTCCCCCCCCCCCAAGTCTTGTTATTCCTTGTTAACTTGAATGAAATTCTCTAGGTTTAATAATTGAAGCCATGTCAACCCGATCAGTTGCAATTCATTGTCTGTAATTTACTTTTCCTGAAATGTGTTCCGAGTAAAATTGTTGCAATAGCATTTCTAGTAGATTTGTTCATCTGGACAAATAGTGTATTGGCTTAGCATACATTCTGAATTGTTTAAATCACACAGAAGCATTTGAAAAATATATTTGTAAGTAACATTTAACTTTGTACCATAAATAATTAATTTAAAATTTTGGAGGTATGAACAATTACATAGTATGTTACAATAGTTTGGCAGTATTGTTTTCACATATTGTCCATGTCATATCTCAGCTTGTAGTCAAATCTCCTTCTTGAAATTTTTTGTACATAACACTACTACACAATACTATCAAAGGCCAGAATTTTAGATTTTTATCTCGTGCTCTACCAGAGATATCAAAGCCTAAAAAGTGCGATTTTTGAAATTTTCGACGAATTTCGGAACTTTTTTTTGCAAAGAAAAATCATTTCCCAATCTGGGACTTGGTGTATGAGAACGTGCAAAGTTGACAGTCTTGTTGAACAATTACATAGTAGGTTTACAATAGTTTGGTAGTATTTTTTTCACATATTTTCCATGTCATATCTCAGCTTGTAGTCAAATCTCCTTCTTGAAAATTTTTGTACATAACGCTACTACACGATACTATCATAGGCCAAAATTTCAGATTTTTATCTCGTGCCCCACCAGAGATATCAAAGCCTAAAAAGTGCAATTTTTGAAATTTTTGACGAATTTCGGAATTTTTTTCGCAAAGAGAAATTAACTCCCAGATCTGGGACTTGGTGTATGAGTACACGCACTTTTGACTTATTTGTAGAAAAAATTGTGTAAGGTTGACAGTTTCCCTTGCATGAAAATTTTCCTCTTGCAAACGGATATATTTTGGAAAAAATCGTAAATTTTGTGCTAAAATTTCACTTGTAAAAATTTATTTTTCAAAATTTTTCTTACACTGTATATTTAGCCTATTTTATTCTGAACAAAATGCTGCAAATTCCATTTCAATTGGGAAAATAGAATACGAGATATTTACAAATTTGTGTATCCTAGTATCTGAGAAAATCGCTGCACACGATGAAACAAAGATGGCCGCCAAGCACAAACAAAAAATAGTAGAATTAAAATAATGGTCATTTTGAACTTCCATCATGTTAGGGTTGTTGTACAAACAATTTCAGATTTTTAAAAAATAGTCGAGCCACCAGTGCTGGACCATTTGAAATGGATTGACCCTTTTTGCTTCATATCGACTTTGACAACAGAAACTTAACAGCTACGTTTTAATGTGTGTTTTTTCAAAGTCGTTTTCTTCTGAAGAGTGCCGACAAAAATTGACATGCGCAGATAAAATATCTTCTAAATACAAGCATTACCGCGTTACGATGATTTCCCATTCTCGTACAGTTACGTCATTCCCGGAAAATAATGGTTGCACCTAGTACATGTGATAGTTTCATACCAGTGCAAATATCAGATTTAAATACAATATTTTTGTAACATTGTGAAATTTTCCAACAAATAAGTCAATATTTAACTAATAAGGACATTTCACTAAAAGTATAGTCGGTGAGGGTGTGAGAGAGTGACCTATGTGATAAAGGCACTCTAACATTTTTGTGAGATCGTGACGTCAATGATTTAACATGTGTAGCGTGGAAGCGACATTTATCCTCTCTTTTACTTTAACTTTCTAGAGCGTGTGTGTCTTCCTCGGTTCTACAGTTATGTCGCGGTTAGAAGTAATACGTAAATTTATAGTACCTCAGTTTGCAGCATATAAAAGCTTTGAGTGTGTCTGGAGAAGGTGCGTGAGTAGCGGCGTAAGCCGACAAGCAGTGAATTGAATTGAATTATAGCGAGTTATTATTAGCCTCCAGTAAATTAACGAGGAGTTTCTAAGTGAGATAGCTAGCAGCATTTGCCGATTGAGTTCATTCAGAGCGGAGCTATTCGAGAAGTTTGCCGTTGTTAAGAGACAGTTCAATTGAGTGTTTTAGATAGTAAGGAGTGTTTTACAGCCACGGGCTCTGTCTAATAAAGCTTTTATCTAGCAGTTTAGCTGAAGTCTAAGTGAAAAGTTGATTTGGAGTGCCCCGACTGAGTCTAGTGCCGGAGCTGTGAGTATATTTATGAGTTTAATCTTTTAGTATTGTGGCTAGTTATCGAAATTAACGAACTGAAAGCTCCACTTCCCCTCAGCCCTAACAGTTTAAATAAACTGTGGTTTTAACTTATATCTCGAGTTATGTCTGCATTTAACTAAGGCTCCTACAATACGGGCTGAATCACGCCTCCATTAAGTTTCCAAAAAGGTTGCCAGACTTGGCGTCTTATCGCGTATATGGCGAGGCGAGTAAATTTAGTTACTCAATCTCTTTCCCGGGAAAATATATAAGAATAGAACATTCGAAGAACCGGTTTGTTGTATGCAAGTGATTAGGTTGGCGCGTCATTTGGCGATGTTCTCCAATCCTGATCTATTCTTTTAAGCATTTATGGACAAATTATTCCATTTTTCTCCATTTATAAGGGATTTAAATACTCCAAAACCATTCCTTAACAGGTCAGAATAATTTTCTGCTCAACAACCGTCCATTTTTAATGTTTTTGTAGCTTTAAAATCATTCAAACGTTTCTCGCCTCATAGGAATCAATGGGAAACAAACGGTAACTGGGAAACAAGATGCTTGATGATTCAGCCTGAGTTACAGGAGCCCTACATTTAACCACTCTCACGTCTCAAATGGCACCCAGTATGTGCATTCTTCCGTTATAAGGGAAGGGGAAAAGCAGGGAAGATAGCAGGCATTTATATAGTTTCATCGAAATTTGTATAATAAAACAGTGAAAGCAGTCATTCGATTTGGAATAATAACAATTTAAATTCAATAACTTGAAAATAGTAAATTTAACATTGCGGATTTGCTTTGAAGTATGCAATTAAGTGTTAGATTTTACATATTTATGATCCTAACTATTCTGATTGAATGGATTTCGATTAGAATACGAAATTAAAATTTATTATAAAACTGCGGCGTCATTTGGGAACTTTCTTGTGTGTGTTTATTGGTGTGGGGGAGGGGAATTTCTATTAATAATCTTGTACAGATCTAGGAAGAAATTAATACAGATATATTCACATAAATCGACTTAATAAATTTGACTTTGAAAATATTGTAATGTCAATGCTTTAGCGTACATTGTTTTTCATTTTCTACTCAAAGTGTATATTTAAAGTTAATGTTTCTATATTGATAAAATGCAATAAGTTATTTTAGATTTGTGCTATTTGACAGAATGACCTGTTTATGACTGATAGATTCTAAAAGATTAAATTTTTTGAACAGAACTTTCCCCCGTGCTCCAAATAGCACTTGGCGCAGCGGGATTTCACGCCATAAAACCCAATGCAACCAAGCATCCCAAATAGCACTTAACTGCTTTTTATCGCTCGCTGCTTCTTCTAGACACCACTGACTTTTAATATAATTTATGGTAAGAGTTGTAAATTTATAAGAATTGTGAATTAAAAAAATGTATTGTAAGAAAATTTTAGTTATCTTAAACTTCACAAAAATGATAAATATATTATGTCATTCAATGGTTTTGTTACCTAAATAAAAAAAGTAAAAAAGCTACTTAAGTTATGTGTGTTTCATTTAACAATGAATTGGAGGAGCTGATGAACAACGAAATTTGGAAGGGGAGGTGTATGGGAGTACGCAAGGTCATTTTCCCTCCTCTGTTTTAAATTTCCACATAAACTCCCTAATTTCTTACAATAATCCCGTCCGGTACCTTATTAACAAGAAATTAAGTAAATAAATGGAGACATTTCTATGAGAATAGCTTTACTGTAAATTGTGATTAAGTGATTTATTGTAATAAAGTGGGTTCATTTTTATATGGATAGCATATATACTCGTAGAAAAATTAAGGTTTTTTGTAAAAACAGTCCCAAATTTTGACAAATCTTTTGCTTATAATTTGCAGAGTTCTTAATATAAATTAATGTTCTTTTCCGAAAATATGACAAACAATACCCTGTAATCAGAATTAAAAAAATATAAAAATTCTATGAAAAATGAGCAGGTTTACTAAATAATTTTTCACTTTTCATGAGTGAACTCTATCAAAATTTCATTTGCATATTGTGTTACCAAAATGTATAGAGTAACTTTTATGAAAGTCTCAAAAACATGTCTTGGAAATTCTGAAAGTGATCGTCGATAGAATAAGCTAAAAACCAGCCATTCCCAAAATGAAACAAAAAGATGAGGGGCTATATCCATATATCCATTGATTAGTGTCAATAAAGAACACACAATATGGCACGGCATATTTGGATACAATCCCTCCTTTTTTTGCTTCATTTTGGGAACAATGGATTTTGAGCTTATTCTATTGACGATGACTTTCAGAAATTTCAAGCTATGTTTTGAGTTTTTCACAAAAATTGCTCTACACATTTGGCTAACACAATTAGCAAATGAAATTTTAATAGTGTCTAGCATGTGCAGTGAAAAATTATTTAATAAACCTGCTCATTTTTCATATAATTTTTATTATTTTTTAATTCTGATTACAGGGTATTATATACAATGCTGTTTGTCATATTTTCTGGAAAGAGTAGTATTTATGTAAAATCTCTGGTAATTATAATAAGCAAAAATCTAGGCAACATTTGCGACCGTTTTTATAAAAAGCCTTAATTTCTCTACGAGTATACACGGTATCTACACAAAAATAAACACAGTTTATTATAATCTACAGTTTTAATGCTTTTGCTACATTAGTTTTGACAGGGTTATCCAAAAGATCTTCATTCTTTTTCAGCTTGTTGACGGTCTCATTTGGAGTTTCGGAAAAAATCTTCACTTAATATATGATTTGTACAATTATGTTTACACACCTGGTGTATTATGTTTATGTACCTCCTCATGTATTTTTTTCTAGATATTTAACAAAATGTCTAAAATCGCAAGTGGCCGGCCACATTTGGCCATTAAATGCATAAATCATAATCAATAATAAATCATAATAAATTAAATAAATCATAACATATCAAATAAATCATACTAGATCGGACCTTTCATATTGGGAATCGGTCATCGGTCGGAAATTCATATCTGTTAACAACAATATTATTTTATCTCCCCTCCTCCCTCAAATAAAAAAGGGGAGAGTTAATAATTTTATCAGAGTAAAGCAATTAAATTCAGAGGAAAAATAAATAATTAAAAGAGTCACCTTTATAAGTCCGATTCACCAGCTGAATTTTGTAGAGTTGACATATGTCACCACAAATATGTACGGGGAAAACTTGATTGATTACAAACTAATTTTCACACATGGGAAATATATTACTTTTCATCTATTTAAGCAAATTTTAAACAACTCATTGAATATAATTTTCAAAAATTATTATAGACGCACATCATACATTCATAACATAGACTCTTATGATTAAACAAAAACAGAGGAATAACACAAGACATTCGCAAAATATTCTCTTAGAAAAAAACAGTTGTGCTTAACAAGCAGTTCTGAAAAACTAGGAAGGTGCTTGCCTAAATACACAAATGTGTTGATAAATGATATTCCCACCTGCTTATAGTAAACTAAAACTGCATTTCCTGGGTAAAAATAGCTGTTTTATGAGACTTATTTTTATGATAAAAGAATAGCATGACAAATCAAACTGGCTTAAGTTCTTTTAAAAAGTTAACATGCTAGCAAACCCCGAGGCTTTGCTCGCCTAATAGTAGAAATATGCCAAGTGATATTAGTACAGTCGGCTCTCGTCAATTTGAAATCGGATAAATCGAATCTTCGCTTAATTCGAACTAAACATGAAGTCCCGAAAATTTCAACAGCAGAATAATGTTAAAAGTTTTCATTTATTCAAACTAATTTTCTCTTGACTTCGTTTAATGCGAACTAACGAGATTCCGATTTTTCATTTTTCATTATTTTCTACCGAACTTCAGATCCTTGAAATAAATTTCTTTCTTTTATTTTTGTCAGAATTGTTCTGAACAAGCATGCATATAGCCCAAGCATTTCATGTCCACTTTTTTACCACCCAGTCTGTCCATCAATGACACCTCCACCTCATCTTCATTTGTGCTTGTTCCAAATTCCTTAATTAGTTTATGTATTTATATATTTTAATTTAATAAAGTCATATTCTAATAATAACAGCCAAAATATAATTAAAAAATACTATAAAATTAATTTCTTTGTAATAGTACTCCTTTAAACATGTTTTAATCTCATACGTTCCATAATTCGAACTCTGGATATTTTGAACATTTCTTGTGGTCCCGATGAGCTCGAATTAACGGGAGCTGATTGTATGTCTAAATTTTATTATAAGAAACTAGAATATAGCACGTCAAAATGACGTGTTTCCATTTTTAAAATGATGATAAAACATTCACAACAACTTTGGTCAACCACTTTAGGCTTAAACAATTTTGAAAAATACAAAGATTGAACACGAGGGAAAAATCTAAAAAAATTCAATAGAAATCTGCATTTAAAATCATAACAAAACTATCTGGTGGATGGGGAGGGATTGTAATGAACAAATGGTAAATGCATAAATTTTAAAAGAATAAAGTAAGGTAAAATATCAATTATAAAATAATATATTGTGAAACTACAGCCAAAAAATATTTTTGGACACTCTGAGAGAAAATAATAAAAATATCCAGAACGAATAAAAAAATTTCCCATTTTGGCCATTTCCAGACGCATATGAGAGGGTAGCAAAATTATTAATTTAATGGGTAAAATTATGGCATAGAATATGCAGCTAAATGAATTTCACTCACAAAATTACAATAATTATTTCACAAAAAACATGCAAATTAACATCCATTAATAATGCAAAACATGCACTAATAATGCTATTTTAAAACATTTGTGAATTAACTATTTTATACCATTAGCTAATACTTAAAAGAAAATACTTTATAGTTTGTTTGTTTGTTTGTTTGTTTGTATTTATGTCAGCCAATTATCTACACTGTGGGATATAGGCCTTAAGGGGTGGGATTCCTTTCGTGGGGGTCTTCCTAAGGGAACCTAACCCGTATTTACGCAAGGTTCGAAGAAAACCACGGAAAACTCCGAATGGTTAGGCCGACGGTCGCGATTGGGTTCGAACCTAGCACCTACCGTCTACTAGTTTGGAGGTCAGAACCTCGCGGCCACTGGTGGGAAAAATACTTTATAAGATTGAAAACAAATGTCAACAATAAAGAGTAAACAATCGTGATTCGTTATGTGACAATCAAGTCATTCACGGCTGTAATAAATAAATAAATAAATAAAAATAAAAAAAATAAATAAATAAAGCAACACGAATATAAAAATTCTAAAAATATTGTATTTAAAACGCACCTTCGCTTTTCTTAAATAAAAAGTTTTAATTAAACACTGTTAAAAATTTGACTGTTTCGCTGCATCGTCATTACACAGCTTTTATAGAAAATAATTACTTTACAGTATTACACTGTTAAAAATTTGACCCATTTGTTGCAGCGTCACTCCACAGCTTTTATAGAACATCTCTTTTATGACCAATGAGAATCCTCCATATCACAGTAAAGTAGTCGCTTTATATAAAAGCAGTGGAGTGATGATGCAGCAAAAGGGTCAAATTTTTAACAGTGTACTGCTAAAAATTTGACCCATTTACTGCAAGGTCACTCCACAGCTTTTATAGAATGTCTTTTTTATGACCAATAAGAATGCTCCATAACATAGCAAAGTAATCGTTTTCTGTAAAAGCGGTGGAGTAATGCTGCAGCAAATGACTCAAATTTTTAGCAGTGTGAATATTGTGTTTGAAATAGGGAAAAGATTTCAAAGCACAGTAAAATGTAATGACGTCATTTACAGCTGAAACTGTAAATCTGACAAATGAGAACGCTCCATTACGATTCTGGAACGTTTGCATTGGACGAAAAATTGATAGCCTTTAAAATCGGAGATAACTTTTCACAATGGAATTTGTCATTGGTCACAATAAGTGTTTTTTTCTCGTGGATGGGTTGACCCCGGAATCGTTATACACGGAGGGATTTTATATGTATAATTATACTTTTAGGAATAATTGAAAAATTATCATTTAAGCTACAGTTTGTCTAAACTATATCATTGTATTGCATTAGACAGAAAAGAGGTGAAATAAACGAAATGAGTTAAAGCTAATTCTAAATAAATGATAATTTAGGAAACATTTCGAAACAATTATGGTCAATCCATACGTTTATTTCCCTACTCATTTGAGATTTTGATTTTTCCAGATCCCATATTCTTAGTACGGATTTGCAGCTTAAAATTAACCATTGTGACAAATTCCAAGCTTCTTTTGTAACGTCTACCACATCTCTCACTAGGGCTACACTGTAAAAAAAAATCTGCAAAGTTACTAAAAGTTTTCTAGGAAACTGGGATTCCTAGAAAATTTTATATTATGGCAACAACAAAAATTCATGTAACAGATACAGGATTGCATTGAAAATAACAAAAAACTGTAAGGTTACTAAGAATTTTTTAAGAAATTGGGATTCCAAGAATTTTTCATGTAACGGCATATTTTAGTAGGATAAAATTTTAGTAGGATAACTGTAATTTTACTGGACTCGTGTGTAAAGTTACAGATTTCTGCAACTTTACAAAATTTTGTTTTGCAGATTTACATTTTTTCTTGTACAGTGTATAGATAAAGTGTTAGTAACCATACATGTTTCGGCAACTTTACATTTGTAGGATTACAGATTTTTTTTACAGTGTAGTGGTAACAGCATAAAATACCTATGTTGAAGGAGGGACTACCTACATTAATTTGTCAACATTACTTTTGAAATCGATTAGGTATTTCCTGTTATTCCATAGAAACATAATTAAAAAATATTTCAAGGGCTTTATTAGAAATTTTGTTATTTTTACCGAACCCAGATGGTAGTGACACCGGCTTAAAATATAGCCTGTATAGGATCAGAGATTGTCACCATTGATTCGAAAGCATTAATTTTATAAACGGTTTATTATAATCTAAAATTGCATAGAAATTGTAATTTTACTATTTTTTCGAACTCTTTTTGCTCTTTCCATCACTTCACAACTTTTAAATTTCGAATTTATTTCTGAATGTTCATAGAGTACAATTATATTTTATAGGAAACTATCATATCATATTTAAATTTTCTGGCCTCTTTAGCATCACATCAGTCGCAATTTAGAATGTTTTTTGCTCTTCCAATCTTTTCGTGGTACTAAAACGCACATAAAATATAGCTTATATTTGAACAGGTTCTACCACCACCAATTTGCAATCATTAATCTTTTAAATCGGTTTGGTATTTCGTAAGGTGCATAAAAATCATAATTTAGAACGTCTTTAGAAGACCTTTCCTTTACTTGATCCTTTTAAGTTTGGAATTTTCTTCCGACGGTTCGTGGAAAGCATTTGCATCTTTTAAGAGATTATGATACCGGATTTCAAAATGTTAGACACTTCAGTTGTAGAAAACATGCAATTTAGAACATTTTTTACTTTTGCATCCCCAGGTGGTAGTGACAACAACATAAAATATAGCTTATATTAAAGCAGGGACTGTCACCATCAATTTTGCAACCATTACTCGTGAAATCGGTTTGATGTTTCATGAACATATAAATGGAAATTTAGAACGCTTTTCACGCATTTTCATGCCTTTTAAATTTCGATTTTTTTTCGAAACTGTTCTTGAAGAAAATTTTACTATCATGCCAAATTTTAAATTACTTTCTGAGATTGCACACAAATTGACATTTAGAATGTTTTACGAACGTGTTTAGCACATTATCATACTTTTACAATTTCATTTTTTAAAAGAAATGTTATTTAGATATCATTTTTAACTAATAAGAAAGTACCATGTCAAATTTCATGAATCAACTTAATTCAATAACATAAAAATCGCACCTTTAGAACTTATTTTGCTTCTATACCTCCTCTGGGGTAGGTGGAATGGGCGATTAGCGTCCCCTTAAATTAAATAAATGGGTTTTTATGCAGAATTATCCAATTTGCTTTAAATTTTGGATATAGGTTCTTTCTGATAAAGCGAATCTCTGAATACTTTTGGAGCTTTAATGGTTGAGTACAAAGGAAGGAGTGGGGGATGACTCCTCTTACATTATATAAATGTATATTTATGCAGAATTATTCGATTTGCTTTAAATTTAAGATATAGATTTTTTCTGATAAGACGAATCTCAGAATAGTTTTTTGCGTTTAGTAATTAAGAATAAAGCGGGGGAGAAGGGAGAATGAGAATAACTCCTCTTAAATTATATGAAAATTTTGTTATGCAAAATTATCAGATTTGCTTCGAATTTCGGATCTAGGTTTATTATATAATAAAGCAAACCCTTGATTAATTTTGGGATTCAGCGATTAAGTATAAAGAGAAGAAATGGTGAGCTAATCTCCCATACATTTATTTGTTTTTCAAAGAGCATTATTCCTTGAAAAAGTAAGGTTGTAATATGCAATTAGTTTGCATAGCCTGTGAGCTCAATGCCATTAGTTTAACTGGGCAATATTCTTTATATTTGATACGGATTTCGTGTTTGCCCATTGAGCAATAGAGCAGTAATAACAATGGGTAAATATTTTAGTTTTTAAAACTGTTAGCATGCTTAAAAAATTATATCAACATAGTTAAAAATTAATACTTCATAAATATAGAAACTATTTTATACATTTCTTACGAGATTATCAATCATTTATAGATTTCAAAGATTTGTTTTCGGTGATAACTGTCAGATATTATTGTGATGATATATATATTAACCCCTTCGCGACGGAAGCTTTTTATGAAATTTTACATATTTTATCCCTGGACTTTAAGAACAGAGATTTCTGGCTTATTAAATCGAGAAAATGCTCGGATTAAATAAGGCAAATTTTACAGAAAATTTTACTGGTGAGGATAAACAAGGATCCTTAAGCCTTTATGTGGCACGTATACGTGTCGCTCGTCCCTAAGGGGTTTTCTACATATACATAATGTCTGAATGTAGTCCTACGTATACTTTTAATGATGTTCTTCAACTGAAAAATAAATTTAGATTTTCTAATTTTGTTAAAAAAGTAGTATTTTTATGCATGAGCTATGGCTTTTTTCTCCCATTTACTATTGTAAAAAAAGTACTTATTGTGTTGTATAAATTTCTTTTGCCATTATTTCAAGCACGTTTTCTTTTCGACTTTTTAAAAATACATATTGCTTCGAACTTTCATTTAAATTTTAATAGCAATATGAATTAGTAGATGGCAGCACCATAAATGGGTGAAAGGGAAAATATCCAATAATCGATCTTTTAAAAATAAAGTTTAAAACTATTGTTTTTTAGTCCAAAAACTTTTTAAACCTGTTCCTGTTTCACATTAAACAAGTAAGAAAAATCATGCGTTAAGCATTGATTATAAAACACTTCCCAACACTTCTTGAAATCTTTATCAAAACATTGTTATCCAGGGAAATAACTTATTATTGTCCATATCCAAATATGTATTCCAATACTTTTGAAAAGCTGTCGGTTAATATATAGAATATATGATGGTAAAATTTAGTTTAGCAAGAAAACGCCTAACTGGTTGAAATCTTCCTTTCAGCAATTTATACTAATAGATGAAAACATACTTGAATACTTTTGTTTAGTCCTGTAAAATACATAGTACCTTTAATACACGAAAGTATTTAGTTTAAAAATAAATTCTTTTTAAACTACTTAAATAAAATTTCCAGAAATTATCATCCAAAGGCGACCATGTAAATGTATTCAATTCTTTGGGTGACCTTGTATATCATTTTATCTATATTCTACAAACATTTCCTAGGAAAATAAATGCAGTTCATAGTAAAAAGGCATAACATATTTAAAAAAAAACACTTCAAAGTAAATTACACTCATATTCAGTAATATTTCCGAGATATTTTGTGTAATCCTGTATATCTAAATTGTGTAACAATTAGCATTTATATAAACCATATAATATGCATACATCAAGTGAAACTTAAAAGCGTATATCATAATTAAAAATGCGTTTCATCCATCTAACAGACATTATCCATAATATATAGAACTTCGAATAGAATATACTATTTGAAATTTTTTGTATTCCTGTAAATGATATGCACTACGTACTGTGCATGAAATAACTCATATTAATCCTCAGCAACGTATATCAATTTGATTATATACTAAATCGTTTGTCATAATTAAAATATGTCGCAAACAATTCCTCCCTTCATTATTATGTATTGGGATTTTTTTTGTGTAGGTCTGTAAATGAATAATAACTATCCTTTTTGCTGCATACTTTACAAAATGCATATTTTAGTACACTTTGCAAGTGCATATAAATTTGAAGATGTTTGACAGGGTGTAACATTTTGAAAATTCATTTGAAACGTAAAATTCATTTTTTCCTCATAGACCGTAATGTAATGGAAAACTTTTGACTGTCCCTGTAAATAAACTAATCGTGGCAGACACTTCATTTTTAATAGGATTCGTTGCTCGGATAAACGTCATTAACGTCCAACAATTTCATGACAATCGAAGTATATTTACGAGAATTAGAGCGCGGCCAGACGGCCAGACAAACTGAATGCATAAGCACTTTTCAACTTTGATGGAAAGTGCTAAAAAATAGAAGAAATATTTGATATATGCATTTGCAACAAAGAAAGAAAAATCTCTTATTTAGGATATTTAAATTCCTTTGAAATTCTGATCTACATTCAAGCTTATATTTATGATTTCTCTGTATTTAAATTCTTGTATTTTTTAAATAAATAAAATAAAATAGTAAAAAAATAATAGACAAAAAGATAGGAGCTAAGGAAAATTTGTTTTTTGCAATTCCATACTTTTTATTTCAGTTATATATAGTCTTGGATATAAATTATTTCCCAATTATAAAAATGAATGAAGATAGAAGATTTTTTTTTAATATGTTGAGTGCTATGATGAGTTACATGACACTCATCGTATTGTGACTCACGCTTGTGCACTCAACATTAATGTAAATTTTAAGGCTGATGGATGAATATATATATATATATATATACATATATATTATATAGATATTTTATTAGCTCAAACTTAAACATTTAACGATTCGTTTTTAACATAGAGTAAAGAGAAACTAATAGAGTGGAAGTATTATGTCTGGGGGTGATGCTAAAAATTTAACCCTACATTAAGTCCAATTTTGTATCAACAAAACCACGTGCTTTGGCACGCCTATCAATTGAATTAGGTTTAAATCCGTATTTTTTTTTTTTTTTTTTTTTTTTTTTTTTTTTTTTTTTTTTTAAGAACTAATCTATGGCTTCACCGGTAGGAATTCATCAATTATTTTATCATATGTGTTTTAAATATAGATATATAGAAAATTCTTATAATGTTTTGCCTAAAAATTTAACATTCTTTTGTCAATATCTTAAAACCATTTGCAGTCAGAAATCTATATTTTAGATTAATATTTATTACTTAAGTTTTTATACATGATTTTAAAAGAATGTTTTCATCATTATATTTTAAATATTTATGGACATGCAATTATTAAGTCAAAAACATTTTCCATCTAATTTATAAAGTATTTAAAATAACATTAAAGAAGGAAATTTTTAGTATTACAATTTTTAGTTTGAATCAAATGTTTTCAATATTTTATTTAATTTTAATTTGGTATTTAATTATTGCTGATTTTCCAGTTTCTTTTATTTTAAAAGCGAACATTTATTTTAATAAATAATAATAGAACAAAGACCATTTTAAAAATTTGCTATTTCTTCTTAAAATATGCTTCAGTTGTAAATAATTTCTTTCAACTCGTCTTATAATACAAAATCCTTTCCACGTCCTTTTGTTTGGGACATTAAAATTTGAGCGATAAATGGTTTCATATTGAAAACCTTTTTTGAGGCTTACTTCACCTCCACTTATCTCATTCCTCCATGCGTTTTTAATTCAGAAAATCGATATCGCAGAATTTTTTAATCACAAATTTATCGTCTGCTACATTGAATATTCTTACTCCGTGTAATATTCTATTATTCCAATATATTTTCATTTACAAGTTACTGAATTAATAGGAAAGTAAGTTTTATAATTTTAAATGTTTATTTTGTAATTTATATTATACTTCTTTGTAATGTATTTAATTAGAAAGGAAATACATTTGCTTTTTATAGTATTTCTTTGTTAAAAAATGCCATAGATAGTGGAAGATTGTAATAATAATAATAATAATAATAATAATAATAATAATAATAATAATAATAAAAACTAAGCCTACTACTTAATATTTAATCCATTTAATCAATAATTTATTCAGTTTTAGTTTTATAGTACAAACTGGATTCATGTTCTTAAAAAGGCGTTTGGTATAAAAAAAAAATATTAAAAAATGAGGAAATACGCATGAAAACCGATAAATGCATTAAATTTGCATTTTTACAAAAGGAAATCTTATGACATCCTTATCTAATAACTGACAATATCTGCTTTAAATTTACAAAATGGTACTAGAAAAATTTGTAATTTCTGGGTTTTTGAAAATGAAAATATGCAAGTAAATATTAATAAATTTCTAATTTGAGGCTAAAATATTTTTTCATTCAACCATTTAAGGCTCCATCAGCATTAAAATTATAACGACTAAACATTGCGAAATATTTTTTGGAATGTCAGCCGCGGTTTAAATTTTCAAAATGCCAAAATTATTGTTATTGCCATTTGCATTTCTAAATATAAACTGACTATGTACTTTGTTTTGTAATTCTACACTATGTTTTCCAATTAATGTATTTTTTTAATTTAACACATTTTCTTTAATTTTAAATTAGGATAAATTATTTTTTATTTTATTTATTATTATCTTCATTTTGTCATTATCTGCGTGTTAATATTTTCAAGAATTAAGATATATATCTATATTATAAAGGCCAAACGTATCTGTGCGTAACGCATACGTCATTTTACGAACGGCAACACTTTCACATGCAATTCGGTTTTCCAATTTTCGGTACTGCAAATTTTATACTTTTAAACGTCGCATATTTTTAGCTTTCGCATATTTTTAGCTTTTATACTATTATATAGAGAAAAATATGTACTTTTAAATACAATTTATTTGAAAGCTGTATCTGAATTTATTCTTGACACATAAATCTTTTTTATAGTTTTTAGAACAAATTTTGTAATCATGGCAACATAAATGCGCCATCTTCTCTTAAAATTGATAAAAATTTAAATGCGCATGTAAATTTTGAGAAGATGAATATTATGACAGGTTTAGATTTCACGTAAAATTCTAAGATAGTGTAAATTTGAAATTTTTTTTTTCATACGCACTTATATCAAACATAAGAGCTTCAATTGATAACTTAATCTTAATAACTTACCTGTATTATATTTTGCTTTATTATTATACTTTTACAAATGCGATTAAAATTTAATTTTAATAATTTGGACAACTGCGTTTAATAAAAATAGTATTTTTTCTCTTAATTTTAGTTTTAAATAATATTTGTTTCAGAGTTAGACCGACCATTGTAACATGCATTTTTTATTGTAGCTAATTTTGTAGGTTTACTATAAATCAATGAAACAGTTCCTCCTTAAACATTTACTTTCGTCGAAATTCGACGGGTTCCACCTTGTATTTTTTAACGTTCGTTTAACATGAATGTTTCAATTACTTTTGAATTATTCCTTTTGCATAGAATATCTGAGATCGATGTCTAATAATTTATTTCACTGATATTTTTCTGGTTTTTTTTGAGGATATTTTTATTTTGGAAGAATCCAAGAAGCTTTTTGAAAAGTGAAAGTTCTTTCAGAATAAAACTGAATAAAAGTTGGTAGATACAACGTCAGTCTTTCACATCAGATATACTAGCTATGCAAAGAAATTCGTTAAAAAATAGAAATATGCAAGCATGGATCTTGGAAAGAAATTTCCATTGGTTAAGATTAGTTTGCAATGTTTTATGCATAGGAGTGTAGGCTTCTAAATAACACACACACACAAAACAGTAAATAATGGGTACTACTAGGTTATCCCGTCGACCGAAAAATTATCGCCAAACTGTAAGATTAAATGCCAATAATGGATGATTGTAAATGTCGCATTCAATGACATTAAATATGATTCACGTGTTTAAAATGTCATCAAGTGATTTTTATTTCGTTTTTATTAATATTTTTATTATTATTCTACTAATTATTTGTTTTTTCGTTATTTAAAATAAAAATTATGTCAATATGTATAATTTGGCTATTTGTTTGGCGATTTGTATAATTTGGCGAAATTGGTCGACGGGATAACAGAGTAGTACCAAATAATGTTATGAGCCGAAATGAAATATTTCACCTTGATTCAAACATAAAATATATTATATGAATAAAATAATGCATACATATACATATCTTTATACATGCACACACACACACACACATATATATATATCTTTAATACTTCTTTTAAAGTTCATATAATATATTCTAAGGTAATAGTACCATGGCCATACAAACACCACAGACGATTTTTTCAATATAACCATGATATAGATAGCGGCCATATAAAAAAATTGTGGAAAATTATTGATATCTAATTCAAAAGAAATAGTTTTTCACGACTTTTTATTTTTTTACGCGACAGTTAATTTAACATTTAAAAAGCAGTTATTATTATCCGAACTACCTGAAAATTTTATGTGTTTATAAATATAAATATTTTCAAGTCTACGTAATTTGTGATAAAGTTATTGTGATAAACTATGTTCATTTTTATGACGATAGCATGTATACTCTCAATAAAATTAAATTTAAAAAAAAAATAAAAACAGTCCTAAATTTTGCTAAGACCTTTTGCTTATAATTTGCAAAGTTCTTAATAAAAAAATGTTATTTTCAGAAAATATAACAAACAACATTGTACACTCTGTAATTTGTATTAAAAAAGAATAAATATTGTATGAAAAATAAGAAGGTTTTCTAAATTATTTTTCACTGCTCATGCGTCAATGCAGTCAAAATATGATATGCATAATATATTTGCTAAATGTATGGGACATTTGCTTCATTTTGTGAAAGTATATATAAAAAAAAATAGCTTGAAAATTCTGAAAATTTTCGTCGATAAAATAAGCTCAAAACCCCTTATTTTCAAAATGAAGCAAAAAGATGAGAGGCTGTATCCACATATCCATTGATTAATGTCAATATGGAATACACAATACTGCACGTAGTACTATATTTGGATATAGCCCCCTCATTATTTTGTTTCATTTTGGGAACAGCGGATTTTGAGCTTATTCTAAGATTTCAAGAATTTTAAGAATTTTTAAGCTATGTTTTTGAGACTTTTACAAAAGTCTCTAAGTGTGTCTCAAAAGTGTTCCCTAAATTTAGCTAATACAATATGCAAATGGAATTTTGATAACATGTTTGCATGCGCGTGAAAAATTATGTAGTGGAACTACTTATTTTTCATACTATTTTTATTATTTTTTAATTCTGATTACAGGGTAGTTTATATAATGTTGTTTGTCATATTTCCTGAAAAGAACATTTGGTACTTACGTATTAACGCCACCGCAGCAGAACTTGTGCTAATGCGCCAATAAAGAGGATTAACGTGCACAAAAATAATAGCGTCAAAAAATGAGCAAAAAAAGAAAATGCACTAAAAGGCGCTAAAAAGCAGTAAAACACTAAAAAATGGCGTCAAAAGTCAGCAAAAAAACAGGCAACAAGGAAACCGAAAGATAACTGCGGTGGCGTTAATATGTAAGTACCGAACATTTTTTAAATTTTAAGGACTCTGCAATTATAAGTATAAAACTTGGCAAAATTTAAGATTGTTTTAATAATAACCTTAATTTCTCTATGAATAACATAATTTATCACAATAAGCCACTTAATCATAATTTACAGTATGAACGCTTTTGCTACATTAGTTTTGACAGGGTTATCCAAAAGACATTCGTTCCTTTTCAATTTGTTGATTGGCTTCCATGGAGTTTCGGGGAAAAAAATCTTCATAGTAATTTATGACCGGTGCTATTTTATACACCTGGAGTTTCAGGCTAATTCCTTGTGTATTTTTCTAAATGTTTAACAAAATATCTAAAATCGCAAGTGGACGGTCATCTTTGGCCATGTAGTGTATATGAAGCATTATACAAGCTATTTCAATTGAAAGTCTATAGTTGTATTAACTAATATAGCTAAGGTTCAATCAATTTTTATATTTTATTGTAAGCATTATCAATGAATGCAACAACGAGCTTATATCACCAATATTGTTTTTTATTATGTTTTAAGTTTAAAATGTAAGTTATATATTCAGAGGAAAAAATAATTATATACGCAGAAATGCTACTATTATTCTAAATCTTAACTCGTATATTAAGGAATAATAAGGAACAAACATTTTCTTGTTTCAAGTATAAAACTTTATCATATTTTACGAATAGCAATCCATTCTCCATTATTAACAAGTGCTCTTTTATTCCGCAGGTCAAAACATGGAACCGGATGTAATTGAAGAAACCCAATTTTCTGCTAAAGATACTGAAAATGAAACTGAAATTACTCATTCTCAGAACGATGAATATCGATTAAAAAATTACGTCCAAAGACTAAAACTGGCCGTCGCAGTTGCAGTTATTAGATCCACCCCGCCGGAAATGACTCCTGAAAAATATGCAACATGTTTGGTTCAGCGTATCAAAGATGCCAGCAATAAATGGAAGAACAAATGTGAAAGTCTCGAGAAAGAATTAATTGTTGTAACGCAGAAACTAGAAACAATGGCTATGAAAGAGAAATTTAATATACCGGATATGGATGTAACCTTGCGTAAGTATTCTCCCAGAATTTTCATTACTTTAATAATACTTTCTGTATTTTATGTTAGGACATTAAATTGTTCTTTTATTGTGAAAAAGTAAATGAAATATAGAAAGATTAAATAGATGCTAGATATTAAATTAAATATTAAAAATGTAAGTATTTAATTTATTTCGAAGTACTTTTCACAGCGTTAGTAAATTTCATAAATTATAATCATTTCACATACGTGACCCTATTTCAAAATAAATCAGTAGTGTAAATATTGTATAATTCTTTTTAATAGCCTGTCCTTTGAAAATAAAGTAAGCAAAAACATTTTTGAATGTAGACTGGGAGGCGGCAGCACAGACCTTAGAATCACCTTATCGAATTCACGTATGAAAATCTGGGATTAGCTAAATCTCGATTCGCATACTAAAACGCAATCGGTCCTGTCTACTAAGTCACATCTTTGTGGAAAAACACCTAATAAATCGATTTTAGAAGTTGAGTTATAAGTTTACCATGTTTTCCTGCTGCCAATCCTCCATGTTTTCTTATCTTTGGGCGTAGAAAAGTGCAAAGGTAAATCTACGAGTGAACCAATAAAATTAGGTTTTTAGCTGTTTTTCACCAGGATGTGAATTGGTAGACTGGATCGATTGCATTTTAATATGCGAATCGAGATTTAGCTAATCCTAGATTTTCATCCGAGAGCTCGATGAGGTCATTGTCTGTACTGTCACCTCCCAGTATAATATGTTTATTTATAAGTCCATAAGAAAAAGAACTCAACGACCATGAAGTTTCCTATTTAAAATTTAGAATGCAAATCAAGAAAATATGAAATTTACTTTCATCGAAGGTCTCCATACTGACATACTCAAAAAAAAAAAAAAAAAAAAAAAAAAAAATGTTTTTTTTTTTTAGGTTCTCTATATATTTATTTATATAGTATATATATTTTTTGGCGAATCCTCAATAAAACGTTTGAAAAAAAAAATGGCGCTTTATTGCCAGTTGATAGATAAATAAAAATTCAAAACGCCCTCTTCAACAAAAACAGTCCGCGTGTATAAACAAAGTCACGATGAATTCATCGAAACACTAAGGATATTGTACCAGAGTGTGGGAATATTATATGAAATAACGTCATTACAAACAGTATCTATGTTAAGCAAAATTTCGAGGGAGGGATTCACGGATAATGGAGGCGTAATGGTTGGATGTTGAAAAGACTATTTTAGCTTTGTTAAAATTCATCAAAATATTTCCTTTTTGTTGCATTCTAGATAAGGCTGTACTTGGCTTGTTGTATTGTATATCCGAAAAATGCTCTTTCAGTCTTACTTTTAATTTTCGAGAAATCTAATGAAGCCGTGAATCCCTCGAAATTTCTTAACAAAGATACTGTTTGTAATGGCGTCATTACATATAATTATCTCACACTCTGGTACAATATCCTTGGTGTTTCAATGAATTCATCGTGACTTTGTTTATATACCTTTGGTTTTATATTCCTTTGATAATGAATGCGTGGGCATTCGAAAGATCTCAGATAAAATAAATAAGTAATATCTTATATATTTTTTGCAACACCTTTTAAGAATTTATTTGCATAATTTGATTTGACAAGGTGTAAATTTCTATCAAAGACACTAGTATTAGTACAGTATTTTTTGACTCATTCAATCAGCATAATTCGTTTATTTAGTGGTTTAATCGCTAAATTCGATGACATGTCTTAAATTTGTATTTTATTTATGTTTTATTTTTTGACTGACGATTATTTTAATTTCGTTATATAGCGGACAACAAAATGATAGGAATGATACAAAAATAAAGAAATTAATTCGCGTTTGCTAGGCAAATGCGTAAACATTTGTGTTAAAATTAAATACACGGTATTCCAATTAATATTAAAGTGATCATTTAAAGAATTGCATATAATTTAAATTGTTTTTTAAATATATGTATTTTGCTAAATTTACACAGGAAAAAAAAGATAAGAATGCAGTCGATATTTTCGAAACCACGGAACATGATTGGTGGATATTTTCGTATATCATTTAAAACACATTTAAAAGGTATTCTGAGCACATTCATTTAGTTCGCAAAACATCTGGATTGCAGGGTGAATCAAAATGCTTTGTAACTTCGAAAAAGGACAAATTCTAGCTTTTAAGAACATTGGAATATAATTTGAAAGAATTGCTCATGAAATTAAACTTAATTTTTTACATAATCCAGCTATTTGTGTTACTACAAAAACTACAGGGAGGCCAAAAATTATTTTGAAACAATCCTAAAGTTTGATTATTCGTACTGTTCCAAGTAAAATAATGACAGCAAAGGAATTTGGAAACCAGATAAAGACGCCAGTATCAATATCGACTGTACGAACAACAATAAAAATGTCGACAGTTCTTTAAAATATAAAACTACGTCGATGATCGCGTTTAGCATCTGGCTGTAAGATAGCCCGCTTTCCGTTTGCACAGAAAACCTTAAGTAACAAGCGAATTAATCTAAAATTATCTTCAGTGTTGAAAAGAAGTTTAATTTCAATATTCCAGATAGTATTCATCCACATTTGGATGGCCTTAAAATTGATTAAAAAAACGTATTTTCACGCGTGAATTCAGTAGAAGCTTCTTAATGGTTTGGGCTTTTTTTTCCTCTGTAGGTAAGCTTATAATTACTTTTCTAGATGAATAAACAAAATAAAGATACTTTTATTCGCATGTTGAAAAACAATTTGTTGAAACTGAATGAAAAAATTACCGACTTTTACGAAATTTTCAACAAGACAATGAGTAAAATTACTCAGAAAAAACACAAAAAGTTGTTTGAAGATTGAAAAGTATTTCAAAGTTTCTTGGCCAGCTAATGGTCCAAACCTAAATTCTCTTAATAACGTTTGTGGTCTTAGAGGACACAATATATAATGAAAGATGGTCAAATCGTTCAGCATCACTTGAAAGTAGAATTAAAATCTAAAATTTGGAAGATATAACGTGCTTTGTCATCTGAACAAATTCAAAACCATGTAAACTTATGCTACAATGTTGCATTGAAATCATTAAACCAAAAGAAGTCCAATTGATATGTAATATTTCTATAATTTAGAAATATCTGTTTCATTCTTACCATTTTGCTCCCAGTTCATATTGAATAAAAATGCAATGCATTATATTATTTTTATAACAATTGTTTTAGAATGTTTTTTAAACTACAAAAAAAAAAAAAATAATATCTGAAAAGTAAATTAAAATATAGTTTTCAAATAAATTGTAATGTAAATTGTTATGTTGAATATTTAATATGATACAATACATTCATATGGTTTATATGAGGGTTAATATAATTATATTTTTTATTTAGGCAATTGCATCATGATCGTTGCTATCATGTTGCACTCCGATATATATTTGACTCATGATTTTTTTTTTCTGATTTAGCATCAATTGAGTATTCCCAAGACCTTATTGCACAGACTTTCGTTCCACCACTAACAGATCTGAGGAGTAAAATATCATCTACAATTGGATTCGTCAGAAGTTTCATATTATTGTGTTCGATGCCTCATGAAAATTTTCATAGTGATAAAGAATATTTAAAACTTAAGGAAATTGTTCTTAAGTCCATCGCTCTTCTATATGAATATTTAACGAGCCTTGAAGGTCTGGAATTGGAATTTGAAATAGTAAAATGCTGCATTGGAGAAATCCATAGATTGTTTGATTCTAAAGCGAATTTCTTTGAAAATGATTTAGTTAACTTATCCATGATGTTTGTAGAAAATTTGTTAAAAGATATATACAAGACTATAGAACTCGATATGGTAAGATAATCACTTTTTTATTATCTTTTTTTCTCTTACAAATTTTATAACGTAAATATGTTTTCAAGGAGTCATAATACAGGCATTGAATAAATGTAATTTAAAAAATGCATGATCTGGACAAGTTTGATATCTGTTTGGGTATCTGTTTTTCTGTTAGCGGTTCACCAGTGTTACATATACATACATATGTATGCATACATAAAACGCACACACACGCATACATATTTATTTACTTAGGCATGTATGTATATACAGGTTTATAAAGTCCCGGACCCATTTTCATGTTTAATATCTCATAAAATAATAAAGATAGATTAAAATTAATAACATAAATAATTAGGTAGACTCAAAAAGTTTCGTGACCCTTGTCACGTGTGCCCCCTTCGTCGCACGGAGAATATCAAATCGGTAGTCAATTTCATGCCAGGCAGCGGCAAGCATGTCGGCATCCACAGACTATCGACTTGATATTCTCCGTGCGACGAAGGGGCACACGTGGAAGTTCATTAACAAGGGTCATGAAGCTTTTTGAGTCTATCTAACCATTTATGTTATTCATTTTAATCTATTTTTATTATTTTATGAGTTATTAAACATCAAAGTAGGTCCGGCACTTTATAAACACCTTGAATATTTATCACAGACACATATACACGTATATGTATATATACAGTGTGATTATAAATGTATATCCCGACTTTACAAGTTTATTAAAAGAAAATAAAAACAGAACCTTATTGTTCATCAGAAATAAAAAGTAACAGTTGAAAGTTTAAATTCCTCACAGTTATGCGTGTTCAATAGGAGCCCCTACAGAAAATTGAACAATATCAAAGTGGCATCATAACTCATCCCTCACTTTTCTCGGTATAATTCTTTTGTGCGTCAAAAATAAGATGTTTGTTCAACAACAACGATCTGACTTTGGAAAACTTAGGACACGTATGTTTGCAGTCATTCAAAGAATCACACATGACAAACAAACAAGACACGAAAAAAAAGCGTGGGGGATGAGTTATCGTGCCATCTCAGTATCTTATATTTTTCCGGAGGTACTAACATTGGACACTTTTAACTGCACTGTTAAAAATTTGAAACTTTTGCTGCATCGTCACTTTGCCTCTTTTATAGAATATCTCTATTTTCTCCAATGATAATAATACATAATACAGCGAAGTATTCGTTTTTGTATAAAACCGGTGGAATGACGATACAACGAAAGTTTCAAATTTTTAACAGTGTGTGTTGAATTTAAACTTTCAACTATTATTTTTCATTTCCAATCAATGACTGTTATTTTCCCCTTCCAATTAACAACAAGGTTGTCTTTTGTTTTCTTTTGTTTTTTTTAATAGGAAAAAAAGAGTTGGAATATTTATTTATAATCATTCATCCTCAACTCTCCAAGCGTGTTGAGGGCTTTCCTTCATTTTCATAAAAATACTTATAAAAATGATCTCAATTAAAATTATCTTTCCATCTTTGTTTCTTAAATATACTTCATGCCTCTTTATTTGTTATACATCTTAAAATACATTTCTGTTTAAAATATTTTTGTCTATTTTGTATTAAAGTTGTTTTTAAGAAACGGAATCGTACGGCCGTAGTTTTTGCAAACACACATCGTACAAAGAGACATTCAGAGCGATTTCTTTTTTTATTAGTATAGAAAATGATTTTAATAAAGAATTTTTATCGGTTCTCTAACTTCTATGCATAGCGCTACAAAATGCACCAGGACTCAATTGTAGGTGTGGACAACACCAAAAAAGGTTCTTTTTGTAAGATATAACTTCGAAAACCGAGCTACAACTATGAATATAAATCTCAGAGCAAAATACGACTATGGCTTCACAGACGTTCTCTTTCACTCAGCTTTGAAATACTGAAACTTAAAAATTAACTAAGTGAGGACTTTTTAAAAATTAAACTAATGATGGTATTTTTAGCTAACAGGCTAACAAAGCCTGGAGGCTAATACTATCGCAGATTCTATATATACTTACGTATGCATGTACGAAACACAATCACTCTTGATAGAAATATCCGACTTGCTTGATTTTTTAAAATATAGATTTAGTTTGGTAAGGTGCTTCTCTGGGGGTACATTGAAAAATAATAGGGGAAACGGAGGGATAATCCGCTCCCTTTATTTTAGATAAATGGTTTTGCAAAATTATCCAATTCGCTCCAAATCTATATACTGGTTTATTCTCATAAGGCGCTTCCCTTATTAAATTTGCAGGTTCATTAGTTAAATATAAAGGGGGGACTAGGGGCAATCCCTCCTTAATTTAGATAAATGTGTTTTCTTTTAGAATTATCCGAACTTCTTCAAATTTAGTAAACTGGTTTATTTTAGTAAGGCATTTCATTGATTATATTTGTAGGTTTATTGGTTAAGTATAAATGCGGAAATGGGTAAGATAATCATCGTACACTTAATTTAGCTATTTTTTTACTGATTTCTTTGTTTTTCGAGGGGCATTAGTCTTTGTAATAAGAGTATAGTATACAGTTAGTGTAAATAGCCTGTGAACTCAATGCCACAAGTTTAACTGGGCCCTTTTCTGTTTTTTAACCATTTGGAAAATGGTTGTTCTTTACGGCCGAGATTAGAAATATCTACACTGTTAAAAATAAATATGTGAATTCCCGGTGAAAGTACCGGCAGCAATGTAGCCGAACTTTCACCGTTCCGTTAGTAGATTTTCCGTTTGGAAAATAAAAGAAAGGAAAACTTCCGTATGGAAAAGCGGTAACTTTCCGTTACAAAGTTTGATTTTGTAATGATAATAATTTAATTTAAATTTTAAAATTAGTGAGCCGGACATTCGTCAAAGAATTCGAAATTTCTGAGTGACTATATACTTAATTTAAATCATTTTTAATCATTTTCTTTTGGCATAATTTATTTCAAGCCGTCCTGAGGATCGAACTAGAGACGTTTGCGTAGAGGATCAAGTCCTTACTGATTCAGCCAAAGCTGCCGATACCAGTCTGTACAAAGTATGTCTTTTATGAGTTACTGGGAAAATATGTTGTGCTTTTCAAAGATTTCCTTTCAAATATATTCGTTAGAATATTCGTAAGCGGTTTATTTTATTTTATTTTAGAATGATGCATAATACTTATTATTTTTAAAACCAATTTTAATTTTTTAACTAGCGTAAATAAAATAAAAAATCATTGTTTAAAATCCCCTTTTTTTTTGAATGAATGAATGTATGAAACAATATTTTTTATTCATTTTTTACAAAAATTAGATAAATTTTTTGAAATTATCGCGTGCAATTTATTTATTTTTTGGGGGGCTAATTAGTTAAAAGATTTTTTTAATAAGAAATAAGAGAAAAATAAACAGAAAAAAAGTAATTAAAAGGGACTTTTTGTGTTTTCATTATTTTATGGGGCTAGTGGGATACGAACCCACAATCTACGCTCCCAGACGTTTAATGGCGTGGTGCTTTAACCCCTCGGCCACGGAGATCCCCGGGAAGCGGAGTGTCTCCGTTTTTTGTTTTTATTTCCATCCTTTTCGTTAGTTTCAGGAAATATCGTGGAGTTTTCAGATTTGTAACGGAAAAAGCCCTTTTGGTGCGAAAAAGGATTTTTTCTGTGAAATTCAGAAAAAATATGTCCGTGAATTTCAGATTTTTTTTAACAGTGTAACGCATATCTGAATCCTTGCGATGTCCGCATTTATTATGTCCGTACTTTATTCTTTTTTGATTGGTCCAGGAATATTAATATTTAATCCGTTGTGTACCTAATATATGACTTATTACGTGAGTCATGTTTTCATCATATTAATAATGATGCTTTTACTAATTTTTATTAACTCAATGGGAAACATTCAAACATTTTGATTTTAGCAATGATTGTCCAAATTTTATTTATTTTATTTTATAGATTTTTTTTCTAGACTGAATGTAACCGAATATTTGAAGTAATTTAATTTTTTGAGGGACGAGTTACATGTGATTAAAAATTGGCTCGCTTTTGTATATGAGAATTAGTACACTGTTAAAAAATAGTGAAGTGTTAGCACTGATTTTAAAGACTATCAATTTTCTGACGAATGAGAACGCCACATAAACGCGTTTGGTGCGTTTTGATTGGTCAGAAAATAGATAGTGTTTAAAAAAAGAGGTACTTTTTCACGAAAGTTTGTTTTCTTAGCAATTTAAATTCTTTTCGTGGACAAAAGTTTAAGCCCGTAGTTAGTCTCACACTTTGTTGAAATGAATAATTTTCCAAATAGTAATTGCAATTTGTTAAATTACATTTTTTAAAAATTATTTTCTTTAACCCAGGTAGAACAGCAACATCGTCGTAGTACAATGATTCAGATGATGGCGGAACAGAAAACGATGACCGTCATGATTCTCAGTCGCCTTCTCAGAGAAATCACCATATTGTCTGATAACATGGCGACTGTCTTTAAGTCTGAAACGGAAGATTTCTCACCCCTCTTGAAAGTAGAAAACGCGTATTACGTTCTGCAAGCGACAGAAGGCACCCTGCATATCATGCGACAACAGAAAAGCACATTGAACACTTTGAAGATACCCAAAACTTTATTAGAAGAGTGGAACATAACAACTGAAAAATCTTTATTGCATATAAGTTCTCATTTTCCTATGTATTCTATTTATGTGTGGCATGTAAAAACACTTCTGCAATCTGTTTACGAGATATGTAAAATTTAAATTTTCAGTAAAGTGATATTTCAAAGTTTTTATATATTTAGACGTATTTTTCTAAACCATATGAGTCTATGGTAAATTATTCCATTAGGTATCTAGATAACGGGTTACATTAATAAGTCTCTCTGTTGTATTACTTAAATAACTCGAGTAATAGAAGTAGCAGATTCAAATTTTTAACACTTTTCAAAATTTCTGAAAAATGCTTATGCATTAGGTTTGTCTGCCCACTGTCTAACCGTGCTCCAAGTTGCGTAAATACATTCAGATTAACATGTAATGCATAATACATTACTATGACATATTCGATATTAAAAATGTTCGTTTGGCATCTTCATAGTTCATTTGGCACTCAAAAATTTTACATTACGGTCTATTAAGAGCCGTTATTTTAAAAATAAGACAAAGTGCAATAATTTTATTTTTTGATTTGCTTGATTTTTTTTGTGTTGAAGTAGATCATATTTAATAAATAAAGAGCAATTTTGAAGCCCTGAAAATTTTTTATCTTTCCTATAGAATAAGTCAAAATTCAAGGTTATGAATGCCATCTTTCATGACAAATGAAATGCTTGTATGTTTGTAGTGCTATATTTCTGGCAAGCAACAACATCCCAAAATTCTTTTGGTAGATACTGTTGTAGATACTGTTACTTTGTAGACACTGTAACTTTGTAGATACTGTAACTTTGTTAGATACTGTTGTAGATACTGTAACTTTGTTAAATACTGTTGTAGATACTGTAACTTTGGTAGATACTGTTTTGGTAGATACTGCTCCCAAAATTCTTTTGGTATCATAAACTGTTAGCATAGCAGTACCTGCTTATTAAAATTTATTTGTTTCTATGGGACATTTGTATTTTACTTTGTTATGTTGCCGCAAACTAATATCAGAATAACGTTTTTGTCCGTTTTCCGCATTTATTATCATATTTAAACAATAGTACCCCAAATCTTTTCTTATGGCATAGTGTACTACTAGGACAAGTTTAATAATGTAGTACTCTACTGGGATATTTTTGCTGTTAGCAGATGTAATCTGTGAAATATTCAAAAATGTCATAATCTGCAACATTTAAATTAGTGTTCTCTTAAAAAAGCGTCACAATTTAAAACAAAATGTGCCATGCAGTAGTTGAACATATGTACAAAGACATGGAAAAAAAGTTTGATCAGAAAATGAAAAATCCTATTTCTCTTTCTTCTTTCTATGTTTTTTCCCGATGAGAAAATGGAGTATGCATTTCTTTCCCCTTCCGAAAGTTCAGTTCTTCCAGAAATTACATACTATTATTCAGTATGTTTATTAATGAAAAATATAAGTATGTACTTCTCCACGGGTGTAGAGTTTTAAAAATAATATCTCTATAATCAAATATAACTTAAATAAAGAAAATAATCATAAAAATTAAATAGAACTTAGAAAGACTAATTATTGCATTTTTAAATCAATGAATAAAAAAAGTAATAAAACTTTATGAGTTGCATTACATGTTTAATAAAAATTAGTATAGGTAAATTCATGCCAAAGCATTTACAAACTACCAATTTACTTTATACTGGTGGAACATGTATAATTTACCAACATATAGATGTTAACAACAACAATGCAGCATCATAATTTAGGTTTTAATTTTACAATTTACATTATGTGAAAGCTATTGGAATGAAATAAAGATACATTAGTTTTGCTATTGATTATAATTGACCCATAATAAATATAGTATAAGAAATGACCCAAGCTTTACATTATATTCATCGCCAATCGTTCTGAGACGAGTACATTTTTCAATTTTGTACGATATTTGTTTTCTTTTTTAATTACAAGTTTTTTCTTTACAGGCGTAAAGGTTTTAATTAAAAGTCCAAGTTTTTAAAGACATTTAACCTGCAAAACTCTCTTAACGATGAGTTCAGTGGAACTCAGACTTCTATACTCTTTTTCTTACTTGAAATGGCACTTAAATTTAAATTGAATTCCGCAAATAATTAATCAGTTTTTCGAATTAACCTTTTAATTTTTATTTTTTTAATACACCGCAATTAATGAAAACTATAATAAGCTATGCACAATAAGAATATGTAGTTACAAATTTATCAGTTATGTGCATACTCACGCATCTGTTTGGCTAAGTTCAGTCTCTTAAAACTTTCGGCAATATGAACTGATGAAGCATATAATTCGGGATCGCCTGGTTAAAAGAAGTTAAGCTAAGCGATTCAACTTTCATAATCTGAACGCAGTAAAACGTTACTATTTCAACTACTGAGGAAGAGAAGAGTATCCCTATGTCAATAAAATGTTTATCTGTACCTTGTTTTAACGGATTTTCACTACTCTCCAATTATTATCTTCTTTATATTTTTCACTGTAGATGTAAATTGCTTACATGACAAACAGACAGCAACAGATTTTCAAATAATTTAAATCTCAAGTATTTTTTATTTTTTATTTTCAAACAATGTCTATTGTGAAAACATGTGGATCACACATAACAGATAAATGCCTATTTTTTTAAAATAGAGTAAAACAAAATTTATATAATTTTGTATCTCATTTATGGAATAGAGACTTCAAAGTTAAATAGCTCTTGAATAATTCTCTGATTAAAAACAACAACAACAACAACCAAAAAAACCCTGTCTTCTCCAGTGTGTTTATGGAAAGTTTCTCTATAAAAATACCGATTTTCATATCTCTATATTCAACAGTTTGTTTTATATTAACCTAAAAAAACTTCTGGCCATAAATCATTTATGGCGATGACAGCATTAATTACCTTTTTTTAGAATAGAGACAATCTATTAATTTTCAAGATTATTTTTGTCGATCTCCTCTTATTTGTAATGAAGCTTTCAACTAATTTTTAATATAGATGTAAGTGGTTCAAAAATTAATTACAAAGAAATTTCCATTTCTTTATAAAATATTTATTAATTTTTCGTATTAAAGGGGCAGTTAACCTCAAAATTGGTCAAAATAACGATTTTCTTTTTTTTAAATATTAAATGAAATTTTGTTTAATGGAGAACATTTTGAAACCTCATTTTTACTCACAGGCATTTATATCGCAAGATATTGTAAATTTACACACTAGCGCAAATACACCCGGTACAATTACCCATAAAAATTAAAACTTTATATGCCTGTTTCTGCATTTCTCCATGTTCATACTTTCGTAACTCACTTGTTTTAAAAATGCCAAGTCTGAACTTTTTGTGTATTTTCTTTATTATATATGTGATAAATACACGCTTGAAATCGGTCTTCAGATATTTTGTTACTTTTTTAAAACAAAATTATATGAAGATATACTAGATTTCAGTATTTTTCGCTGTACATATCAGTAAAAAAATATATTAAGTGCAATAATAGATGTATCTAAAAATTCATACACAGTGCTCCATAATACACGTTTGAAAATATAAAAAAAATCGGGCAAAAATATAAATATTTAAAAATAATAGTAGAAATTTTTAAAACAGTTTTTAAAAATTTTGATTAAGTATGCGGTTAATTTTTTTTTTCTTTCAGTGAGTTTACCATTTGAACCATATTTTTTAAAATAAACAAAATTGTTGAAAAGGTAAACTCTACCCATTATAATTTATTATAAATATTGTATGACTTATAAGGTGTCCTAGGGCAATAACGCCAGGGTCGCCAATCTTACGTGTAATTATGAAGGAATTCGGAAAATGGTACATACGAGCTTTGCGCAGAAGGGCTCCGAGTCATATGAATCAGAAACAACCGCTCAAGTTGATGTTGGTAGACCTTATCGCGGGAAGAAGCACGTGAAAGTCAAATTTGTTCTGTGATCTGAAGGTTTAGTATATATTGTGCAATAAATATACCGTTGTAATACACTGTTAAAAATAAATATGTGAATTCCCGGTGAAAGTACCGGCAGCAATGTAGCCGAACTTTCACCGTTCCGTTAGTAGATTTTCCGTTTGGAAAATAAAAGAAAGGAAAACTTCCGTATGGAAAAGCGGTAACTTTCCGTTACAAAGTTTGATTTTGTAATGATAATAATTTAATTTAAATTTTAAAATTAGTGAGCCGGACATTCGTCAAAGAATTCGAAATTTCTGAGTGACTATATACTTAATTTAAATCATTTTTAATCATTTTCTTTTGGCATAATTTATTTCAAGCCGTCCTGAGGATCGAACTAGAGACGTTTGCGTAGAGGATCAAGTCCTTACTGATTCAGCCAAAGCTGCCGATACCAGTCTGTACAAAGTATGTCTTTTATGAGTTACTGGGAAAATATGTTGTGCTTTTCAAAGATTTCCTTTCAAATATATTCGTTAGAATATTCGTAAGCGGTTTATTTTATTTTATTTTAGAATGATGCATAATACTTATTATTTTTAAAACCAATTTTAATTTTTTAACTAGCGTAAATAAAATAAAAAATCATTGTTTAAAATCCCTTTTTTTTTGAATGAATGAATGTATGAAACAATATTTTTTATTCATTTTTTACAAAAATTAGATAAATTTTTTGAAATTATCGCGTGCAATTTATTTATTTTTTGGGGGGCTAATTAGTTAAAAGATTTTTTTAATAAGAAATAAGAGAAAAATAAACAGAAAAAAAGTAATTAAAAGGGACTTTTTGTGTTTTCATTATTTTATGGGGCTAGTGGGATACGAACCCACAATCTACGCTCCCAGACGTTTAATGGCGTGGTGCTTTAACCCCTCGGCCACGGAGATCCCCGGGAAGCGGAGTGTCTCCGTTTTTTGTTTTTATTTCCATCCTTTTCGTTAGTTTCAGGAAATATCGTGGAGTTTTCAGATTTGTAACGGAAAAAGCCCTTTTGGTGCGAAAAAGGATTTTTTCTGTGAAATTCAGAAAAAATATGTCCGTGAATTTCAGATTTTTTTTAACAGTGTAATGTAATCAAATTTCGCATTTACTCCGGTTGTTTCTTTTCAGTGTTGGAACTACATCCGAAGGGTTTTTTTTTTAATACTTTAGAGAGTATTATCGTCATTGTTGAGGATGAAAAAGGATAAAGAGAAATTCATGTGTCAAGTGCTGCTAATTTTTTTCGATTTGTCAACTTATAGAACTATAAAATTTGTATCTTTATAATTGGACAATTTACATTATATTAATCCATCTTTTTTAATAGGTTTTTTTGCATGATATTATTAACCTAATATGTGGGTAATAACGCCAAATATCATTAATCAAGAAATAACTTCATTACATTTTATGAATAGATATCTACTAAAATATTCTTTCTAATACACATAATCAATACATTGCTGTATAGGATTCTATATTTCTTTTAACGAAAAAAATAAAACTAGACAGAGAAGATTGGTAGAAACCTAATGTGGCGTTATTATCCCAGGATAGCTCACATTTCTTAAATAATTGTATATCGCTTGTTAAATGTCATCAATATAATTTACAGTCCTATATGACCATAAGTGTGTCAAAGAAGCAAATTATTAATACGATAAATCTCTCTATTTTCCGATTACTTAAAAGAAAAGGGCAATAAATGAACTGAAATTGCCTCTAACAGTCTGGCATTATGGGCTTGTTTCTGTTTGTTGCCATTATTTAAGAACGTAATCAGGAAGAATTTCACGTTACATGGTATGATAAAGTATATGTCATAACGTTAGACTTGTAATCCGACTGAATATCCTCTAATTAATAAGAAATTTAATAATATATTAAAAATATCAGAATTCGGATTCATACCAAATTAATTTTAATTGATACATTACTGTTATTTAATTCCTGTCACCTAAATAAAAATTGAAATTAAGGTGTTTGATCCCTCTTTTTGAAAGATGCATTTTTAATTTAGACAAGAAAGAAAAATCATGCGTCAAGTATAGTTTATGATGCACTTTTCAACATTCAGAATAATGTAACAAAACTGCGCCGTTTTAAAAATTAAAATATTACGTTTCTTTTCACGATATAAAATGTATAACGCGTTACAAAACCGAGTTTCATCTTTTCCAATATACAATCGGAAAAGTATCCGAATTTTTTAGCAGCCTTGTATATGATATACAGATTTGTATCTATTAACAACATGCATTCCAAAATTTAGTTCATTTAAGGGATGCATTTATTTTAGTTGAAAATTCCTTTCAACAATGTCCTAAAATAAGGAGAATGGTATGAGAATACTTTTGTACAGCACTGTGTATGAGGTATAGAACTTATTTATAAAGAGTAATATGCAAAAAACTAACTAAACATATAAGCGCATAGCGAATTTTAAAACGTACTCTCCAGCAATTATTAAGCTAGGACAGTACTGTGCCGATTTCTTTTGTGCGTCCCTTGTGTTTTCTATTATACGAAATTGTAAAAATTGAAAATGTGCGATGCTTAGAAGTTAAAAAAATTGCAGTAAAGTTTGTTAGTATTTAACCACACAATGATACAACTTCTTCGCTTCACGTCTGGCTTATGTAACGTAATTTTATTGCTTTTTTCTATCATAAATGGAAAAAATACTGTAATCGAAATTTTTTTAGGTTTACGGTTTTCGACGGATTCATACATTTTAGGGGTCAGAGATTACAAAAAAGATGTTTTTACAAAATGTCCGTCTGTTCGTGTGTGTGTCCGCATGTCGCCATTCCACCGTCGAAACGTTTATGAAGATATGCATAGAACTGAACCAAAACTATTGTGCATGTTTTTGGCTGTGGCAAGCAGAACCTCCTTTAATTTTGAAATATTCCGTCGGACGGGGGCGCTGCAATGGCGATTTTTGTACCAATTTCAACATTGTAGCACCGAAAAGTGTATGAAGTTATGCATAAAATTGAACCAATTTTTTTGCGTAAGTATTTGGATATGTCTAGTACATCTTCCCCGAATTAAAAGAAGATCCACCGGAAGAGGAAGCTGTAATAACGATTTTTGTGTCATTTTCAACATTGTACCAACAAAAAATGTATGAAGTTAATGTATAGAATTGAACCATCTTTTTGTGTAAGTGTTTAGCTATGGTCATCAGCCCCCCCCCCCCCCTGTATTTGAAAAAAATACACTGGAAGGGAACGCTACAATAACGATGTCTGTGTCCTTTTCATTATTGTATCATCAAAAAGTGTAAGAAGTTATGCATAGAACTGAACTAAACTGTTTGTATGTAATTATTTGTGGGTATAAAAAGCAAGTCCTCCCTGAATTATAAAAATGTCTGCCAATCCATCGGCTCATACGAACACGGGAACTCGCATTCTGGCAAATAGGCTATTTGCAAACAGCTGATTATAACAGAATAAGGGAAAAATATTGATTTTAGTAAGTATCATGATCCACATTAACTTATTTTACTCCGATTTATTGAGTGAAACAAAAAATTTAAGATGAAAATCAAAGTTGATATAGTATTAAATTAATGGTATTAAAATATTAGCATCTGTAACTAATTTTTGAAAAAGTAAAAAACAGGGATACAAAATATGTCCGATCCGGCGATCTAGGATCGGAGGAAATTTTGGCCATCTAGGGAAATTTTGCACAAAAACATACAATTGATTTTGATTTTAACTATGAATTACAAAATTACTCAAGACAGAAAAATTACCACTGCATTTAGAAAGATCTGTATAGTGACCTTTACAAAATTGATTTCAGAATATTATATACTTCCTCATATATTGAGAATGTTTTGAAGAAAAAATCTATACCTATGATAATACAGAATTTATGGAAGTCTATAACAAGACGTGTTACTTTTCCATGGAAACGGAAATTCTGCTTTTTTGGCAGTAGATTTTATAAATCCTGGCATCGAAACAAACATCCATGAAAATTTTATGTCCTTTTTAATGAGAGAGGGGGGAGGTAGCGGTAGCTGTCGAAAAAAAGGGTACGAACCGCGCCAATTTGAGCTAATTTCTTCAAAGGATCACAGAAATAACCAAAAATAGTCGACTTGTCGCTGAAAAAAAATGGGATGTCCATCAACGAATAACGAAAAAATGCAATTTTTGTTTAAGAATCACAAAAAATGTGATTTCCGTCAAAGTATCGCAGAGGAAAATACATTTTCCATCAAAAGATTGTGACAAAATTAACATTTTTGTCAAAAGTTTGCAGCAAGAAAAAAAAAAAAAAAAAAGTGTGTGGCACTCGGGGACTACCGCGGCAAAGCTATTGCATAGCATTTTTTATCAACTTATGCAAAAATACCGCGTCAATGTCTGCCGAAGTCTATCGAAGAATACCGTGCCGAAGTCTGCCGAACTGAAACGTCGTTAGCCAGAGTCTTAGAATTTTTTCTCGCTACGGAATACCTAGATTTGGTCGCCGTGCTCAAAGCCCGCGATAAAAGCTATGATATAGCTTAATAAATTACCAAACAAAATTTTGTCGCGCTACGAAAGTTAGATCGCGAGTTATAAGCATTTTAAATTTTTCTACCCTCACAGTGGGGGGGTCTGATGTCACCAAAAATTCACACTGTCTTAATAAATTACCAAACAAAATTTGGCCGCGCTACGAAAAGTAAATCGCGAGTTAAAAGCATTTTAAATTTTTCGACTCTCACCATGGGGGGGGGGGTCTCCTGTCACCAAAAATTACCACTCTCTCATAATAAATTACCAAACAAAATTTGGCCGCGCTACGAAAATTAGATCGCGAGTTATAAGCATTTTAAATTTTTCGACCCTCACCGTGGGGGGTTTCCTGTCACCAAAAATTAACATTCTCATAATAAATTACCAAATAAAATTTGGCCGCGCTGCGAAAATTAGATCGTGAGTTATAAGCATTTTAAATTTTTCAACCCTCACTGTGGGGGGGGGGGGTCTCCTGTCTCCAAAAATTAACACTGCCTCTTAATAAATTACCAAACAATATTTTGCCAAGCTACCAAAATTAGATCGCGAGTTATAAGTATTTTTAATTTTTCAACCCTCACCGTGGGGTGTCTCTTGTCACCAAAAATTAACAATGTCTCATAATAAATTACCAAACAAAATTTGGCCGCGTTACGAAAATAAGATCGCAAGTTACAAGCATTTTCAATTTTTCGACATTCACCGTGGGGGGTCTCCTGTCACCAAAAATTAACAATGTCTCATAATAAATCACCAAACAAAATTTGGCCGCGTTACGAAAATTAGATCGCGAGTTATAAGCATTTTAAATTTTTCTACCCTCACGGTGGGGGGTCTCCTGTCACCAAAAATTCACACAGTCTTAATAAATTGCCAAACAAAATTTGGCCGCGCTACGAAAAGTAAATCGCGAGTTAAAAGTATTTTAAATTTTTCGACCCTCACCATGGGGGGGGGGGTCTCCTGTCACCAAAAATTAACACTGTCTCATAATAAATTACCAAACAATATTTTGCCAAGCTACCAAAATAAGATCGCGAGTTATAAGCATTTTAAATTTTTCGACCCTCACCATGGGGTGTCTTTTGTCACCAAAAATTAACAATGTCTCATAATAAATTACCAAACAAAATTTGGCCGCGTTACGAAAATTAGATCGCGAGTTATAAGCATTTTCAATTTTTCGACATTCACCGTGGGGGGTCTCCTGTCACCAAAAATTAACAATGTCCATAATAAATCACCAAACAAAATTTGGCCGCGCTACGAAAATTAGATCGCGAGTTATAAGCATTTTAAATTTTTTGACCCTCACCATGGGGGGGGTCTCCTGTCACCAAAAATTAACACTGTCTCATAATAAATTACCAAACAATATTTTGCCAAGCTACCAAAATTAGATCGCGAGTTATAAGCATTTTTAATTTTTCGATCCTCACCGTGGGGTGTCTCCTGTCACCAAAAATTAACAATGTCTCATAATAATTTACCAAACAAAATTTGGCCGCGCTACGAAAATTAGATCGCGAGTTATAAGCATTTTAAATTTTTCGACACTCACCGTGGGGGATCTCCTGTCTCCAAAAAATAACACTGCCTCATAATAAATTACCAAACAAAATTTGGCCGCGCTACAAAAATTAGATCACGAGTTATAAGCATTTTAAATTTTTTGACCCTCACTTTAAGGGGGGGGGTCTCCTGTCACCAAAAATTAACACTGTCTCATAATAAATTACCGAACAATATTTTGCCAAGCTACCAAAATCAGATCGCGAGTTATGAGCATTTTCAATTTTTCGACATTCACCGTGGGGGGGGGGTCTCCTGTCACCAAGAATTAACAATGTCTCATAATAAATCACCAAACAAAATTTGGCCGCGCTACGAAAATTAGATCGCGAGTTACAAGCATTTTTAATTTTTCGACCCTCACCGTGGGGCGTCTCCTGACACCAAAAATTAACACTGTCTCATAATAAATTATCGAACAATATTTTGCCAAGCTACCAAAATCAGATCGCGAGTTATAAGCATTATAAATTTTTCGACCCTCACCGTGGGGTGTCTCTTGTTACCAAAAATTAACAATGTCTCATAATAAATTACCAAACAAAATTTGGCCGCGTTACGAAAATTAGATCGCGAGTTATAAGCATTTTCAATTTTTCGACATTCACCGTGGGGGGTCTCCTGTCACCAAAAATTAACAATGTCTCATAATAAATCACCAAACAAAATTTGGCCGCGCTGCGAAAATTAGATCGCGAGTTATAAGCATTTTAAATTTTTCGACCCTCACCGTGGGGGGTCTCCTGTCACCAAAAATTAACACTGTCTCATAATAAATTACCAAACAATATTTTGCCAAGCTACCAAAATTTGATCGCGAGTTATAAGCATTATAAATTTTTCGATCCTCACCGTGGGGTGTCTCCTGTCACCAAAAATTAACAATGTCCCATAATAATTTACCAAACAAAATTTGGCCGCGCTACGAAAATTAGATCGCGAGTTATAAGCATTTAAAATTTTTCGACCCTCACCGTGGGGTGTGTCTAGTCACCAAAAATTAACAATGTCTCACAATAAATCACCAAACAAAATTTGGCCGCGCTACGAAAATTAGATCGCGAGTTATAAGCATTTTAAATTTTTCGACTCTCACCGTGGGGGGTCTCCTGTCACAAAAAATTAACACTGTCTCATAATAAATTACCAAACAGTATTTTGCCAAGCTACCAAAATTAGATCGCGAGTTATAAGCATTTTAAATTTTTCGACCCTCACGGTGGGGGGGGGGGGGTCTCCTGTCACCAAAAATTAACACTGTCTCATAATAAATTACCAAACAAAATATGGCCGCGCTATGAAAATTAGATCATAAGAAACATAAGTTTGAGACTTGATATCCTAATATCTGAAAAATACCGCGTCAATGTTTGCCGAAGTCTGCCGAAGGATGCCGTGCCGAAGTTTGCCGAACTGAAACGACGTTAGCCGAAGTGTTAGGTTTTTTTCGTTACGTAAGTGTTAGGTTTTCTCGTTACGGAATTTCTAGATTCGGTCGCTTCGCTCAAATCCCGCGATAAAAGCTATGCAATAGCTTAAAAAAAAAAAAAAAAAAAGAAAAAAAAAGATATTTCTGTCAAACTACATGATTTTTGAAAAGGATTGCGAAAAAGAGACGATTTTTGCTAAAGGGTTGTGAAAATAATACGAATATCTTCAAAGGATTGTGTAAAATATGTTATTTTAATCAAAAAGTTGTTTAAAATACGTAATTTTTGGTGAAAGATCACGTAAAATACACAAATTTCGTTGAAAGATTGTTGAAAAAAAATGCAGATTTTGTCACAGAACCTCAGAAAAGAGCTGTGAATTCCGTTGAAGAAATGTGTAAAAACGTAAATATTGACAAAAAATGCGATTTTTGTCAAATGATCGTTGAAAATTACTTCTATTTCATCAAAGGATCGTGTAAAATAAGTAAGTTTCATCGAAAAATGCAAATTTTGTCATATGATTGTAGAAAACACACAACTTGAGGGAAAGATCATGGAAAATTTATGGCAAAAATTCACGTAAAAACGTAAAATTCGTCAAAACTGTGCGAAAAAAATAATTTCATCAAAAGCTCATTATGCCTAAAAGTTCTGTGTTTTTTTTTGCTGTGACTGTGCCATGTCTGTGTAACATATTGTAATAGTTTCGGAAAATTTTTATATATGGATTGGGAGAAATGTTGGGAGTAAAAACATTTTCTGCACCCCTCGTAAAAAGTATGAATGAGATAAAAGAAAGTTTTGGGATCGGCACACCTTACTAGTTTTTAGGTGCGTTCGTAATTATGTAAATACGTAGCACCTATTGTTGTCGCTCAGTCCGTCCGTCCGTCTGTCTGTCTGTCCGCATATAACAACGCAAAAACTACCTAACCGAATCGTTTGAAATTTAAAATACATAATTATAACATAATTTTGTCGAGTCATTTCAAATTTTATGAAAATCGGATGGATAGATCAATTACAGGGACAATCAAAAGGATTCCGTTACATTACGGTCAATAGGGAAAAAAGTTTCAAATGCATTTTAATCGTTTGAAATTTAAAGCATATAATTATTGCGTAATTTTGTTCAGTCATTTCAAATGTTATGAAAATCAGATGCATAGTTCAATTACAGGGACAATCAAAAGGATCCCGTTACATTGTGGTCAATGGGAAAAAAAATTTCAATTGCATTTTAATTGTTTGAAATTTAAAAATATAATTATTACGTAATTTTGTCGAGTCATTTCAAATGTTATGAAAGTCGGATGCATAAATCATTTACAGGGACAATCAAAAGTATTCCATTACATTACGGTCATTTGGGAAAAAGTTTCAAATGCATTTTAATGATGTTACATTCATTCGAACATAATATAATTGGCACGAATCTATGAAATATATACTAAAATATGCATTTTGTACAATCTGTGATGCAAAGAATTTTTGTTATTAAATTACAGGGCCACACAAAAGTATTCCACTACATAATGCTATAATGGGAAACATTGTTTGGGACGTGTTTTAATTATATTCAACTATTTCACATTTTATGAATAAGATATACGTTGCTGAGGTGTAATAAAAATTACTTACTGCATATTTACAGAAACGTAAATATTTCGACTACTATACTGTATCCGGAGTACGCTCTACTATATCAGCAAGATCTGAATATTTTTAAAACTTCGTTATCGTAAGAACGCACCTCATTTGCTACGTTCACGTGCAATTTCCAACTTGTTCTTTTAGCGACGATACTTTAATTACCTGAAATAAATAGAATTATCGGGGGCAAAGAAAAATATATCTGTGACTTCTAAATTGATTTCTTAATGTATTGGCAGATATAAATTAGTTAACACTAAACTGTTATTTAGTACAATTTTTTTTCAAATATTACAGTCTATTTATTTATTATTTATTTTACAATTTTAGCCTTTAAAATGTTTATAATTTTTGCAATTTTTCAGTCTTTTGATATATTTTAGCAAACGTTTATAGATAAGGTATGCTGAGTAACTGAACCAACGAGGTAACTAGGATATGGGTTAATTTATAAAAAACCTTTAATATCCTTTAAGTTTTAGCTTTTCTCTACATTGTTCCTCCATCTCAACTTTTTAAATAAACTTGTGTCTATTCAATCATAACTTCGTCTGTATTGTAATAGATTGTTGAAAATTTAGGTTTCATTTTTTTACAAACAACGTCAATTTGGTTAAATTTTTTCGGCGTTTTGTCAAAGCATGGTAAGTATTTTTATTAACCAAACTTAAAAAAAGATTAGGCAAACAAATATGTTAATATTATTAGGTATCTATTCATATTTACGTTATGCATCGAATGTGAGGTCGGTGTTTCAGTTACCCCAACAGTTAGAAATAACTTTTTGGTGATGCTTTTATTACGGAAATTAATTTATTTATTGTTGTTTTTTTTGCTTCCAACAAAGAAAATTATATAATACCTCATTAAAATTACATAACAAAATTTTAAAAGCATGCTGGATGGTGTTAAATCAAATTTCTTAAGTGAGACTGCCACACTTCGAAATTTTACGATACAGATGAAGCGGGGTATAAAAGACAAAGTGACACTGTAAAAAATTATCGAAACAAATAAAAAATAGTTCTGTTCGATACTAAAATGTAGTTACATTCTCTGTAGATTTATAGAAATTATCGAATTTTCATACAGATAGATAAAAAAGAGAATGAAACACTTAAGTAGTTACGTACTTATGTATTCATAGATTTATCGTATTCCTTTTTTCTCTAACATACCCATGTAAGATTTATGATTGATACCTATACTAAAGGACATAAGTTCTTAATCAATTATTATGTTTTTTTAAGTAAATAAGTCTAATAATTTCACATTTATAGCTTTTTTATGGACACCTTAACAGAAAATGCTTCCTTTACATCGCTCTTTAATTGGCATATAATGTACATTACCTGACGGTTTAAATTTTTTAAGTGACTTACATTTTTTTTTTCAAATAAGGTAAGATTTCTCACATTAAAAAATTAAAACGCGTGTTGAATACAGACACACCTGGTCCAGTTGTCCCATAAAAATGGGGCAACTAGACCCAGGAAGAAATATATATATATATATATATATATATACACTGATAACACCTGTATATCTCAATTCCCTGTTGATTATCCTTCTAATCTAGCACTTTCAAAAAACCTACTTTTTAATAATACAATCAATTTCTTAGATATTAAAATTATATTAAAAGAGAAGAAATTTATAACTGATATTTATGACAAAAGGAAAGAATTTAATTTTAAAGTTAATACTTTTACTAATTTTAAATCATGTCTTCATAATTCTGTATATCGTAATATAATACTTAACCATTTATATAGAATAAAATGTCTATGTTCTTCCCATTTAATTAATACTAATATTAAAAAGCTTGTATATGATGCTATAAATAATGGTTATCCTAAAAAATTTATATATTCTTTAATTTATAATTAGATATTACATGATCTTATAATTAATTCTTTGCATAAAAAATGTATAAAAAAAATTATAAAACATAAAAATAATAATAAAAATTAAAAATGTTAAAAAGTAATTAAAAAAATATATATATAGGTTGGTTGGGTGGGTAGATGTTAGAGTACGGAGGAGGGTGGTATTGTCTGGATAAAAACGCAAAGGTTAATTATTTATTTAAAAAAAAATTGAGAGTGGGTTATTTATTTTAACATAATTTTTAAACTGTTTAATTTACACCAATATATGGATATTCGTCTAGTTATATCTATAGTTAAATAGCTATATTTTAAATATCAAATTATTTTTAATGTTATTGATATAATTTTTGGTATTATTATTAATAATATTATTACTATTATTATTTATTTATTTATTTATTTTTATTATTATTATTATTATTTTTTTATTATATTAAGATAATGAGTTTTTACCATGTAAAGTCACAATAAATGTTACTGATTAAAGTAACAATAATGTATTTTAAGTTATATGTTAATATGAATGTTATCTCTTAATTCTAATTTTAATCATTTTATTAATTTAATTTTATGTTAATATCGATTATTATTTTTTCCGGTTCAATTATATTTCCATTCAGCTTTATCTTTTTTGTTTGTTATGGATAACTATTATTTATACTTACTTTCAACTCCTTTTTGTAAAATATCTTTGTTCCTTGTTTAATAATTTGGTTTTTGTGTGATGGTAGTCCCAAATTCGTATTGTTTTGCTTTTTCATGGCAAATCCGAAGATGAAACCACACACTCCATTTGTAGTTCCAAAGTATTTGGGACCTGAAGATTCTGCTTTGGTTCTACAAATTTCAATTGTATTCATATTATTCTTTTTTTCCTTCCATGTTCAATGTGCTATAAGTTATTAAATTCAATGGTTAATTTCAAATGGTTAATATTGTTTACTATAATTCAATTTAATTCTTCGTTTCGGTTTATTGTTTTATTTATAAAATCCGTTGGTGAATCTTGTCTACTTTTAATGGTATTATATTAGCATTCAAATTATTATGCTGCTCCGCGCGTGTAATTATGAATGTATACAATTTGATATTTAATTGATATCTTTTCATTTTGAATAGTCATAATGAATTTTTTCCTATTGTGGTATCTTATATATAATTAATATATAACATCTGTTGCTAATAGCAATTTTATAAATATGGTGCGCATAGGTAATTGCTGCTATCCGCATGACCTTTGTGTATTGTCTGTGAGATTTCTACTATGTAGTTTTCCGTTACCACTTCATAGGATTTCCATTAAGAGATGCAAATCGTTTCATCATGAATATTATATGTGGTATATTTATAATAATTTAACTGTTAATTTTGATATTATGTTTAATTAATTGTCTTGATATATGGTATATTAAATGTCAAAATCAATATTCATTATTTATTATTTTTTAATATTAAAGTAATACATTGAAATTATCATTATTTATTATTTTTTTTATATTAAATAAATACATTGAAATTATGATTAGTTAAGCCTATGTGAAATGTAGTAACAATGTGAGCATTGTGCTGAGATGTTAACTGGATAAGTTTGTGGATTATTATGTATGTGATTTTTTCACTTTTAAATGAGTCGATTTTGTGATTTTGCATTTATTGTACTGTGAGTACTATGATTCTTATTATATGTGGTGTGGGATGGTAGTATTATGGTCGTGTATTGTTTCCTTTTGGAGGTTTGAGTACTGCTTTAAAGTTTTGTACATATTGTATCTATTTTCATTTTATAGTTGTATTATTCTAGATCCTTTTCTTTAGTAAATTATATTAGTCCAGATACTCGATTATTTAATTGTAATTTTTCTATTTTTATCTTTTTATTATATTTGTATTATCTCTTATATTATGGCAGTACTTAGTAAAAATCTCGATCCTGGCAAGAAACACAATGCTTCTTTGCAGTGTAGTGCCCGGTACAGGAGCAATAATAGGGTTACTCCTGGACCGTCATCCAGTTTCCATATACATGCTCCTCCTCCTCAATTATATTTTCAGAAATGTTCTGATATCCGATGTAAAACTTGTCCATCTGCTTCTCAGTCACAAATCGTATCAGATCCTCATATTTCTATTTTTTGTAAGGCTTTTAATGTAATTTATAGTATAAAGTGTAACATTTGCAATTTGAAATATATTGGTGAAACTTCTGGTCCTCTTCATATACGCATGAATCAACATCGGTCAGATTCTGATAAAAATTTAGCAAAAAATATACAGTCTACAGCTGAAATACAGCATTTTCATAAACATAAATTTAAAAATACTACTATTGAAATAATACAAATTCAGAAAAATAAATCTGAGCGTCTCTATTTAGAGTCTTCATATATGAAATATTATAATACAATTTATCCTTATGGTCTTAATAGTGAGGTTTTTAAAAGATCTGTTAAAGTTTTTTCATCTATAAATGATACTACAGATTATTCTCCCATTTATCATAGTTTAAATCATCTTATAAATCCTAAAACTACACGTAACAAAAGAGGAAAAGGTTCATCTTCTAGTATTACTCCTAAAAACCTTATAATTCAACAAATTAATAATCTGCATCGTAATTATTTAAAAAATTACAATTGGTTTCTAATACGTAAATATATTTTTGGAATAAAAAAGAAACATATAGTACAATATTTAAATATTTTTCTCAGTAAAACTTACTCTAAACATTTTTCAGATATTTTTTATGATCTCATTATGACTCGTGTCAACCTGTACAATATAAATTTACTCAAAAAACCTAAAAATCTACAAACTAATACTCAAATGGTAATTACTTTTTCTAATCCAATATTTAATAAAATCAATATTAATTCCATATTAAATGATAAAAACTGTCAATTTCCTATTAATAATATTCACATTTCTAAAACCTTTAAGTATCCCATATCTATCGGCAGAACGATTTTTAACTATAATTCTTTCGCTAAATCTTCTTTTGATGCTAGTACTTTACCCTGTAAATGCAATGACCCCTCTCTACAAAAATATATAAATAAAGATCATGGACATATTATTACTGGTAATCTTAATCTTGTAGATGATTTACCACTTAGAAGAATTATGGGTTATGGGACCAAGTACAGAATTCCATCCAAATTAAACATTAAATATATCATAAAACTATTTACATATGATATAGATATATTTATTTATAAACTTGCAATTTATTATAATAAACCCATTGAATATTTTAATCAATGGAAAATATTAGTTATCGATAAATTAACCAAGTCCTTAAAATATAATATTTCACACCTAGAATATGTAAATACACAGCATCTGTTTAAGCAAATCAATAAATTACAACAAAACTTTGTAATAACTTATGTTGATAAATCTCCTAATAATTATGCCATTATATGTAAATCTTATTATCATCAACTGCTTAAATCTAGTATATCTAATAATAACACATTCCAAAAAATTAATGATAACTTACTTGCCAATAATCGTAAAATTAAAGGATTCTATAAATTATTAGACATTAACCCTACTAACTTTAAATATCCTTATCTAGTCCTTATACCCAAATTTCATAAGCATCCTGTTAAATTCAGAACTGTTACAATTGGTTGCAATACTTATAATAATGCTGCTAACAAACTTCTATTAGTAATCCTTAATCAAATATATAATAACCCCAAAAAAAGTGATAATACACATTGCATAAAAAATAGTTATGAACTGGTCCATATTATGAAAAATCTTAAATGTATAAAAAATATCACTACCTATGATTTTAAAGATTTATTTAATAATATCGATTTATCGGATTTACATAATATCATAAATGAGCTTTTTAAAAAATATCAACACGAGTTGGATATATCACATAATATCGATTCTGATTATTTTTATACCTTAACTAATTTCATTATCTATAATAATTTTATCATGCATGATAACAATATATATATTTAAAATGTTGGTATACCACAAGGTGGTAGTACATCTAGTGTATTATCTGACTTATACTTATATTACTATGAACGTCATTATTTAAATAATACAATACATTTATATCGATATATAGATGATGTAATTTTAATTGATACTGATAACACCTGTATATCTCAATTCCCTGTTGATTATCCTTCTAATCTAGCACTTTCAAAAAACCTACTTTTTAATAATACAATCAATTTCTTAGATATTAAAATTATATTAAAAGAGAACAAATTTATAACTGATATTTATGACAAAAGGAAAGAATTTAATTTTAAAGTTAATACTTTTACTAATTTTAAATCATGTCTTCATAATTCTGTATATCGTAATATAATACTTAACCATTTATATAGAATAAAATGTCTATGTTCTTCCCATTTAATTAATACTAATATTAAAAAGCTTGTATATGATGCTATAAATAATGGTTATCCTAAAAAATTCATATATTCAATTTATAATTAGATATTACATGATCTTATAATTAATTCTTTGCATAAAAAATGTATAAAAAAATTATAAAACATAAAAATAATGATAAAAATTAAAAATGTTAAAAAGTAATTAAAAAAAAATATATATAGGTTGGTTGGGTGGGTAGATGTTAGAGTACGGAGGAGGGTGGTGTTGTCTGGATAAAAACGCAAAGGTTAATTATTTATAAAAAAAAAAAAATTGAGAGTGGGTTATTTATTTTAACATAATTTTTAAACTGTTTAATTTACACCAATATATGGATATTCGTCTAGTTATATCTATAGTTAAATAGCTATATTTTAAATATCAAATTATTTTTAATGTTATTGATATAATTTTTGGTATTATTATTAATAATATTATTACTATTATTATTTTTTTATTTATTATTATTATTATTATTATTATTATTATTATTATTATTTTTTTTTTTTTATTATCCTATATTAAGATAATGAGTTTTTACCATGTAAAGTCACAATAAATGTTACTGATTAAAGTAACAATAATGTATTTTAAGTTATATGTTAATATGAATGTTATCTCTTAATTCTAATTTTAATCATTTTATTAATTTAATTTTATGTTAATATCGATTATTATTTTTTCCGGTTCAATTATATTTCCATTCAGCTTTATCTTTTTTGTTTGTTATGGATAACTATTATTTTTACTTACTTTCAACTCCTTTTTGTAAAATATCTTTGTTCCTTGTTTAATAATTTGGTTTTTGTGTAATGGTAGTCCCAAATTCGTATTGTTTTGCTTTTTCATGGCAAATACGAAGATGAAACCACACACTCCATTTGTAGTTCCAAAGTATTTGGGACCTGAAGATTCTGCTTTGGTTCTACAAATTTCAATTGTATTCATATTATTCTTTTTTTCCTTCCATGTTCAATGTGCTATAAGTTATTAAATTCAATGGTTAATTTCAAATGGTTAATATTGTTTACTATAATTCAATTTAATTCTTCGTTTCGGTTTATTGTTTTATTGATAAAATCCGTTGGTGAATCTTGTCTACTTTTAATGGTATTATATATATATATATATATATATATATATATATATATATATATATATATAATACCATTAAAAGCAGACAAGATTCACCAATGGATTTTATCAACAAAACAATAAACCAAAACGAAGAATATATATATATATATATTATTAGAAATTTTATAAAAATTTCTGTCTGATACTGTGAATCTAACTGAACAGATTTAAAAACGTTTCGACTTTAATTCAAATGTACATTAGCTTTAGAAGCTAACAAGTTAGAATGTTCACAATCACATTGTAAAATTATTCCTCATTTGCCCCGTGAAACATTATGTCTTTAAATTTCTTGTTATTTCTTCTCCTATACTCTAAAAAGAAAAATTTGGAAAATTACAAAATTTTTTCTAGTAGACTTATATTTCAAGAACTTTTTATGCAATGGCAATAATAAAACTTCATGACTTCATGTAACAGATACAGATTTGAACTTTGAATCAAAAAATTTTTAAAGTTACTAAGAAATGTTTAGGAAAATCGGATTCCCAGAACTTTTTAAGCAACGGTAACGAGGTTTACAGATAAAATTTCAGTAAAATTACCAAAATTTTAGTAGATTCTTTTGTAAAGTTACAGATGTATCTAGCTTTGCTTAGAGGTTTATAAATTGACATCATTTTCTTATACATTCTACAGATAAAATTTTCGTAAGCATAACAGATTTCGGTAAATTTAGATTACTAACTAGGAAGGTCTCCTTACTGGGCATACTCAGAATTTCATGAAAAAAAAAATACTAATTAAACTACTTATATATGTAATAAAGGAACAGTCAAAATTAACGGCGGAATCACATTAATAAGTTTGTAGTTTGTAAAAAAATAAAATACTTTCGAATACTTGGCGTGAAAAGACGAAAGAGTCACACGATTTGGCGAGCAGTACTTTTCCTCACTAAAAGCAAACGATTTGCCTGCAACTGAAAATTGTTTTTTAACAATTTCTAGAATGCGTAGAAATGGTATTTAATGAATTTAAACTTAAATAATGAGAGAGTTTATTATATATATTATAGTATATTACCTATATATATTCTTGTTGCAACATTCATTTAATTTTAATAATGTAAAAATAATTTTATAAATAAAAAATATTTTTAGATTTAAAAGTGCATTTTTCTATACTTAAGCGTATTCCAAAATAAAGGCGAGATGGAGAATGTTGTAGTAATGCATTTCAATATCAGAGAAGTTCTGGTTTTCATAGCAACAAAATGAAATCGGCACTGCTCATTTGGACTTTATTTCGATATTGGAACAAGTTTAATAAATTTAGTTTTCCTTTTAGTTCTTAAAATGTCATAGTTAACTTTTATTGTAAATGTATATATGACAAAATTATAAAAAATAAACTAAAAACCGACAAAACTAAAGTTATTTAAATAAATATTTTTAAAAATAGTAGACCATGAAACATTTTTCTCTTAAAAGGTAATTGACAAAAAAAAAAGTATTTTGTGAAATTTTATTTCGTCGCCAACCAGTGATAAATCTCCAAATGAACGAAATGTTCATTATTTTTTTACAAACATTCTATCGGCATTCCGCCGAGTTTTTTTTTTTTATAAACATGTATATCCACATAAGAAGAACATTCTGTAATTTTTCAGAATTTTTTGAGTATGCCCGTATGGAAACCTTCCTTGTAAGGTTACAGATTTTTTTTACAGTGTATGCCAACAATACCAGCACAGATAATGTTTGGTGATTTATCGTCTCTGGCGCTCTACCGAAAAGTTTCTTAAAATTATGAAATTAATTTTAAATAAAGTTCTAAAAATATTCAAATTCTGTATTGTTATCGAAAATAATCTAGTGAACTTGATTTTTATAATTCTAGCGTGCTAGTTAGTGATAAATAGATTACAAACTTCCATCTTTACATAGGAAAACTATTCTGAGTTAAATAAAAGACTGCCTACCGAAAGAAGCATACATATGTACAGCGTGACATATAAATATTGTGATAAGATGAAATTGTCAGTTTAGTTTAATATATATATATATATATATATATATATATATATATATATATATATATATGTGTGTGTGTGTGTGTGTGTGTGCTTAAGATATGCTATTGCTTTATTCATGTTCCTCGTACTTTTTTCTTGTCTAATTACTATTTCCTTTGATATTAACTCATGTTTTTACTGGAAACATGCTGTGCAAATGTTATTTCTGCATTCCTCCAAAAACTCCTGCACCTGATTAAACAAATTTTGCTGTTTGGGGATCCTGAAGCAAAACCATGTGCAATCTAGCACTAGTGCTTGGATTATCAAAAATATGCTGTGGAAAAAAGACCTGTTCCGAAACCACTCCGTTTGTCGCGGCCATATTGAAGAATTTCCAAAAGCGCTTATACGACTGCATCTGCGCGGAAGGAAGCCTTCACTAATGTTTTTTATATTTTCCTGTTTTCATGTCTGTAATTCTTTAAGAGTTTTCTGGTCTTTCGAATGGCGAATAAAACGGTTTGTTTTTTCCCTTCAGTTAAAAGACAGAGTTATTTGTTTGCGTCACAGTATTTCTGTGTCTCATTGTATAGTATAAATTCCGTTGCAGTATATTGATTAACATTTTCAAGGGCAATGCATTTTTGCTCCAAATATGGAGTTCAAACCGTAAATTATCAGCAGAATTATTTGAAAATAAATAAATGCTTTTTTTACATGTAATATCATAATTATACTAAAACCTACTGGTGCCATTCCACATTTTGCGCATTAAAACAAACCATTTGAAGATTGCTATAGGCGCTCCCTAAAGGGTTAGAAACACCAACAACTAAAAAGAAAATTGAACAAAGAATTAGCTTTTTCAAAGCTTAAGAGAATTATAAAATTCTGCTCACCATTCGCTTAACGATAATCCTGACCATTTAAGTGGGCGATTATGACGATGTATTTTTCTTTTTATTCTAAACCTAAAAAAATCTCCTAAAATAATATTGAACTTCAAGTGCTCAATAAAATAGTTATCTCATACATTAGCAGATACTGAATCTAAAAACTTTCAAAAAGTGTAAGGAAAGAATTTGTTCGGGATGCAGTTATATGAAAAAAAGCCGATAGAAAACATCAAGTCAGATAATAAAGTAAGCTCAAATGACCATAAAGTTATCGATATTCTTGGTATATGTGGAAATAGGTGCATTTGAGGAACATCAGTGTAAATAGTAAAAGAATTAAAAATGGACATATACCGAAAAAAGATATATTATAAAAAATTATCACTATATCAATAAAAAATATCAAAAATCAAATAAAATAATTATATCCATAAACATAGCATAAAACGATATTTTCTCTTACGTAATTTTTGAAATAAAAAATAAATATTTACTCAATGTTAAAAAATGGCGATATTCCTTTAATTTTTTTAAAGTACGCAGTCAAAATAATTTAGTTATTTTGATAATTTTTCTGAAAATATTTCAATAACATTAACTATGTAAATTATATTAATTAACTACCTAAATTATATTAACTATATAAATTAAATTTATCATTAGCTGTATAATGTTGTATTAGTATATCACTACTATTCTATACAATATAATATAGTATTAACTATGTAATTATATTACAAATTAAAATTGACATTTTTTTGTAAAACGAGACATTTATTGTAGTAAGCCAACGTTTTAAATATATGTTTTGGTTAGACGCAATATTGCCTCAATAATACAGTTGTTGAAATGAGTTCAAAGGAACTCCATATAAATGATGGGTACGTAGATATACAATTATTTTAATACAATCAATCTGATTGTAGATGGAGCTACTTTACCTGCGGTTTATCCTGTTGAGCTGTCTGAATGACAGATGATATATTTTACCAATAATGTTATCAGAGCGAGAAAAGTCTGGCTGGTTGTCGGTCCTGTTAGCTTAAACGATAAAACATTGGCAATGTAAGTGAAGGATCTGGGTTCGATTCCTGGCTTAGGCAATTCTTCGCTCAGTTGAAAATATTCAATTCATATGATATATTTACCAATCAGTTTGATTGTGTTGAAATAATTGTATATCTACATACCCATCGTTCATATGGAGTTCCTTTACCTGCGGTCTATTCTGTTGAGCTATCTAAATGATAGACCCGATGTTATGACCAATAAGATTATCTGAGCAAGAAATTGCTCTCCAGTTGTCGTCTCAGTATGATTAAACGGTAAAGCATTGGCCTTGTAAGCAAGGATTTGGGTTTGGTTCTCGTCTTGGTCAATTTTTAACTCAGTTGGAATTATTCAATTTGCTATTTTATCTTTGATTGTGAGGCATTGAAGTAGAAAGTATGCGGTCTGGATCGGATATATACTTGTAGAAGTCATAATGAAATAACTTAACAGACCTCGCTATATACCATATCACACCCCACAAGGAAAATGAAACATGCAAAATTTTCTCCTCCCAACCCAACTCCAAACTCTGCTTTAAATTCTAACAAAAACTAGTCAATTAGTCTAAAATAAAAACGGACACATCTGCCATCAGACTGATTAACTGCGAGATACAGAAGTGGCGCTTTTCGTGCAGGTCATCTCATGCATTTTTTTCAATAATACAAGTTTAAATTTGCCATTTTTGATCAATGCCATTTTACTTATCGGGGTGCAAGGTACTAAACTGAATTATAGTCACTTTGTTATTGTTTAGAAAAAAATGGGCATAAGCATGAAAGAAAAAGAAAATTATTAAAGTACGTATATTTAAAATCATTGAAACACTGCTTCGATTTTGAGTTTTCTCGTGGAATATCCCTTAAAGTAGTTTCAACATTGATCACAAAAGAGAACGTACAACGTAGTTTCTTTCTTCCTTATTCAAACTCAAACAAGAAACATTTTATCCATTTTAGAAATTCCCACATAAGCGGGTTTATTGGAATGGTCGAACATTTAGAACATTTTGCCATATCTCAGTAGAAAGTTTAAGTAGAAGCGGGATGTTCTAGATAAAACACCCACTAAAAATTGATAAACATAGGTATTTTAATCATATTAGAGCTATTTTGTATATTATGTCGTCAACACCGACTTTGAACAGGATAATACAAGATTATTTGAATAAGACTACAAATATGGATGTTTGATTAGATATTATTTTATTTTTTTATCTTTTCTAGATGTACTTCGTTTGAATCAAAACCGACCCGCGTAGCGTGCAAAGACTTCTAGTAATCTATATTAGTTAATACTTTTTTAAGAGTCATGAGCTTGATATTAATTTTAATTTTCATCATGTTGCTATCTCATCATATATGGGATTTTCTAGTCTAATGAACTGAGCTTTTAATGAGCCTCTCGTTCCATTTAGAGTGACTATGGATGCCATTTCAAATGGTAATATAACAAATAACTAAACTACGATGCTAGTACTACGAAGATTTTAAACCAAAACAACTTCCAGTGAGCGGACCAAAAAATGTAAAACTGTCGACTGGTGCGAATATATCGAAAATTTGCATGGTCGTTGGTTCAATTAGAAAACGAATTTTTACTTTAATTTATTTTGTATACAGCATTATTCACTATTCTATTTATACATTAAGAACACATGTAGATCCAGCGAATGCACTAAATGTCCGCATACATCATCGATACACAAACAACTGACTATTCTTAGATATTGTCAATGAGCAAAACATAACTTACAGTAGGAACACGCCATGGAGGCGCGTTAGCCAAGGTTAACTGAAGCAGTCACAAAAATGCGTTTGTTTATAAATTGTATTGGACCTAAACATTGATCAAAAGTAGGCAGCAATATAAACCATAATGGTTTAATTTCATTTTGCAACCGAATTAATTTAACATCATTTAGTTTTGAATATGTTTATTTTTGCATACATTGGCGTTACTCTATAAAGTAACATAAAAAATATTTTTCAGAATAAGCGTTTTAAATATTTTTTTCGTTAATTACAGAAAAGCATCATCATTTGTGGTTCTGAAATAAGAAACAAATAACTACCAGTATCAAACATTGCAATAGAATTTTAATTACAAATTTCGAAAAGTTTGTAATAAAAGAAGCTGCAAAAGCAATATCAATCAAAAGAGTTCATTTTAATGGCTTCTTTGACTCTTATATACTAGTTGGATGTACGAATACCAAAACTTTCTTTTATCTCATACGCCTTGATATTTGAAAAAGTTGTTACTGATATAATATTGCAATAAATACAGTTCAATACTATGCCAACTTTGCTTTTCACCTTAAATTTCTACTTAAATCAATTAATCGGAGTAAAAATTTGTTAATCTTGATCATGATATTTATTAAAATGAATAGCTTTTCGTTTTTCTCATGTACGTCAGGTGTTTGCGAATAGCTGACTTAGCAGGACGCAAAATTCCGTTCTGCATGAGCTGTCGATGGCAACAAAACTATAAAAAATCTAAAAAATTATGCAACAAGAAATAAAAAATCAGCCGTCATGCATAGATTATGAAGCACTTTCCGACAAATTCAGAATAATGTAACAAAACAGTACCGTATAAAAAGCTAAAATATTATGTCTCATTTCATCATATGGAAATGTGTTTTCCATACATTTCCGTATGGTGAACGAAAACCGAATTTCAGCTGTTCCCATCTACAATTGGAAAATTCACCGAATGTTGTAGCAGCCCTGTATATAGTATAGAGATTTGTTTCTATCAACAACGCTCATCTCAAAGTTTAGTTTACGTATGAGATGTATATACTTCAGTTGAAAATTCCTCATTTTTCAGTTTTCTTTAATAAGAAGAATGGTACGGGAATACTTTTGTGCAGTCCTGTATATGAGGTATAGACATTATGTGTAACGAGTAATATGAAAAAAAAAAAAACTGATTAAATTCAAAAGGTCATGCCGAATTTTAAAATGTACTCTGCAGCTATTATTACGCAAAGATGCAATAAGCAATTTCTTTTGTGTGTACCTAAAAATGAATATAATATGCTATGAATGCTCTATTTTGACGTGATTGTGGTGAAATTCGGTGATTTATATCCGTAACAATACATTTGGAATTGCGTAATGTCATTAAAATACACTGCAATCGTTCTTTTATTATATATAATAATGTAATTAAATTCTTTTTAGTGCCCCTGTAAATGAACAGTTAATCGTGCGCATTTCATATGCAAAATTAAACATGCTTTGTTGATCCTTAATAAGCTTTATTTATTGCATGAATATCCGAGTATATTTACGGGAGTTAGATCGTGGACGGACTCAAATTCAGGGAAGATCTGTTGGCCATATCTAAAAATATTCAAATAAAATTTGGTTAAATTCTATTCATGTCACAATAATCCTTATTACAATAGTCTCTACGAACAGAATATTTTCAAATACAAGGAGAAACTCCGCTGTAAAAAATGACAGATGTTTCTTAACCTAAAAATATGTACTATAATCAAGAATGAAAATATACAAGAAGCTCGTCTAAGTCACCGAAGATTTCGAAAAGAGTTCCTTTACCTTTAAAAACCTCAGAAAACTATTTCTTTCCAAAATTTAAGATGGATTTATTAAAATAAATTTTTAGTAGTTACCCGTCATTTTCAACTTTTCTCAGTAGATTTTAAAGGGCCATAATTACCAATTTTCTCAAATCGGAAAATTACTTTTTTCTGAAGCTATCAATTTTCAGCAAAATATTTTGTTATTCAGAAAACTTGTTTAACAGACAAACATACAATATTATTAGCTTTAACTTAAATATGAAAATTAACATTATTTTGTTACAATGAAATGCACAAATTTCGTTATGCAGCTCCAAATGTTTAGTTGATAATTGAAAGAATCCGAAAGCCAGATTTTCAAGGTTCATACAACCAATTCACGCATTGTTAATGCTACTAGGAAACGTTTCCAAAAATTACGGGTCATTAATATATATTTTTTAAATTCTTCTTTAAATTTTAAAAATAAAGTGCTTTTTATGGCGTCTAAAGATGAAGGAAAATTTTCCGGAATCTTGGATGACTCGAAAAAGTCTATCATATATTTGTTTTCGAGATTATTGAAATGTTCGTAGATTAAGAAACATCTGTCATTTTTTTACAGTGTGCTGGTTACAGCCAAATACATGAAATATTTCATTCAATTTTATACATAATTTCATAAATTTATTGATTGTGTATAATGAAAATGGCACAGGCTTTGCTATTACAGAGCCCTCTTCCGCCGGAATATTTCTAAATCGAAGAAGGACTTGTTGGTCACATCCAAAAGCATACACGAAAACTTGCTTTTGTTCAATGTATAATTTCACACACTTTCGATGGTTCAATAATGAAAGTAGTACAAAAATCGCTAATATAGTGCCTCCTTCCGGTGGATTTTTTACGAATTCAGAGAAAACTTAGTGACCTTAGCCAAAAAAGATACACTAAAAATTTGGCTGAATTCTATGTCTAATTTCATACAATTTTGGATGTTACAACAATGAAAATGGTAAAAATAAAATGCCATTTTGTGCCATTTTCGCCCCCTCCTTCTTTCGACAGAGTATTTCTAATTTAAAAGAAAACCTGCTTATCACAACCAAATGCATGCACAAAACATTTAGTCAATTCTATGCATAACTTCATACATTTTTTGATGTAACACTGAGGACAAATGGACACACAGACAGAGAGACATTTTATATAAACATGTTCTTTTGGATCGCTGAACCCTTAAATTTGTAAATCCGTCGAAAAGCGGAAGTAGAGAAAAAATTCTATTACATTACTTTCTTATATTGAAGAAACAATAAAAAAAGAAGACATAATAAATAACAAGAATGTATACGTTTTAGGAGAAATCTTCACTCCTCTTCCAGAGAAAATCAAAACGAATTCCATAAAATAACTAAAGATGACAAAAACCAATTTATGTATGTGTTATACAACAATCCGTTTTTATGCATATTTTTGTAAAGATTTTTCAATAGCTCTATCTCAAAAGATTGATCTCAAAAGATTTGAGATTTTCTTCAAACTTCAGATTGAGTTATAAGTTGATATAAGTTGTTGCTGAGTTGATTTTGGTAACTAACCGGTGGTGCATTACTAACTGCTAACTATGCTGCATTTTTCAGGAAGTAATATCATCTATAAGATTATTACCACATCTGACAAGTTTTACTATTGAGTCCGTGTTGAACTAGTATAAAAATTACGTATATTTTAAACCTCTGTTTTTGTGGTATTTTCTAAATTCAGTGAACACTTACTTTTAAGAAACTCGAATCTCTATGACCACTTAGTGAAATTAAAAGTACAAGAAAAAAAAACATACATCCGTCAACATAGAAATACAATAAAAATGGTATAAAAATATATATCTTTTAATTTTCACGAAGAAAAAAATATAATTAATAAAGAGACTATACAAGGTTTTTAAGGAAAATCAAAAAGATTTTCATATTTTAAATTTACAATTTTAAATAAAATATTTGCTGTATGTTATAGAATTAAAATAAATTAAAAATAAATTAATTACTGCATAAAAATGTATGACGATTTCAAATTAATTAAAAATTCAATTTTGTATAATGTACGAAACTCCAATCTGCATAAGAAATTGTTTGTCAGACCAACCGAATTATAGCCCGAAAGCAATTTATAACATTCTCTAGTGGCAGATAAATAGAAATGTATCCAGATGAAAACTTCCGTTCCAAGCAAAATGAAACATTAATTAATTACTCGTGAAATTCAAAGATGTCAATAAAATTAAGAGACGAGTTTATGTTTCTGGCTCATTTATCTCGATATTTCTATAATATGATACTTTTATTGTTTATTTATTTATTTTTTTATTAAATGTTTTGTTATTGATTGCCATATATTGAAACTTCTATAGAAAAGAAAACGAACGCTAGTAGTAAAGGTTCATTATTTTGTCTACAATGTTTGTTTTTGCTTTACACTCTACATTGTTTCTTTATCTAGTAATAAGTTTTTCTTGGGTAATAACTTCAGAGTGAGTAATAATGGAAAGTACTAATATTACAATAGTTATCAAGGAACCCGGGAAAATGGCGCTACGGTAACTGCATTCAATTTACTAAAAAATGCTTATATAATATAGATAAAGTGATATACAGGGTCACGCAAAGAATTGTATGCATGGTCGATAATTTCTGGAAATGTGATTTATATAGTTTTAAGAGTGTTTTAGTTTGAACTAATTTAAGCAGTTTTAAGAGTGTTTTAGTTTGAATTGAATTTCAGCTAAATACTGCCATGTAATAAAGGTACTAGGTAAACTACAGGGCTGAACAAAAGTGTCCAAGTATGTTTCCATCTATTAGTATAAATTGCTGAAATAGAAATTCCAACCTGTTACGTGTTTTCTTGCTAAACTAAATTTCCGCATTATATGGTATATATATCAACCGACAGATCAAATACATGTCTGTATGGAATACATACTTGGCTATGTACAGTAACACATTATTTTCCTAAATAACGAAGTTTTGTTAAAGATTTGAGGAAGTATTGGAAAGTGTTTCATAGTCTATGATTAACGCATGATTTTTCTTACTTGTTTTAAAGTACTTTCAATGTATCAGTATACTTCTTTCGGTATCTTTTTTTTACTATTTTAGAGTAATGATTAAAAAGCATTTTAAGAGGCAAAAATACTTAGTGACACTTAAACACAATTTGTAAATTATTATTTTGAATTCTGAAAGTTTCCAAGTCATCTGAGTCACAAACAATCGCGAAAAGTTAATTTCCTATACTTGTAGATCTTATCGCTGGAATAAGCAAGTAGGTGTCAACGCTTGATCTAAAATTTACTGGTAAGTTCTGTAATCCAAATACCGTATTTAATCAAGAAATAAATTGTTTATTAAATAAATATGTACTGCATTTCATGTACTTTCAAAATGTTCTTGAGATTTTGGATGTGTTCGCGGATGTGTTGCATTCTTATAGTTTTACTACACAAAATGTACATCGGGGTAATAATGCGATCTACTGATTTTATTACTCCGTTAATTGTTTTAAGTGGCAGAACTACATTTATTTTATTTATTTTTATTTTTTTTTTTGCACGAGAGATCATTACTATCATTGATGAAAGCTAAGAAAGATAAAGAGAAATTTCTATGCCTCTTACATGCTGCTAATTGTTTCCTGTCAGAAGAATAAAATATCGAACGATTGTTATTACATCCAGATATCACAATTAAAGGTAAGAAAAATTAATTTGTCAATTTCTAGCGGTGTAGAGTTTGTATATTTAGAATTGGACAATTTAAATGCCATAATTTTATCTTATATTTTATTTTGATAGCTTTGGTTGCATGGATTTAGTAATAAAATTAAATAATACTGGTAAATAAATCGCGCCACTACATTTTATGAATACCTATCTGCTAATATATTCTTTCTTGTATGCATAGTCAATAAGTTGTTGAATCAAATCCCATATTTATTTTGGAAAAAAAACAAAACAAAACTGGGCAGTAAAAATTGGTAAAACCCTAACGTAGCGTTATTATCCCAGAACACTTTATTACAATCATGAAAGGAAAAATAAATTAACATTTTCCAATCTACCCACGGTTCTGGAAAACGTTGTTTATTTTGTAAATAACAGAAACCTATATGAAATTGCAATATAAATCATAGTCATAGAAAGGCTTTGTTGCCACTGATTTTCGAAAACATATCGGTGTGGATTTTATAGTGTGATGATCTTTTGCTGTCGTATCAAGTTTATACATATGTGTCATGCTGGTTGAAATTGATTGTTCTTGAATGAACAATAATGCATAATATGCAAGATTATCAAGGAAAATAAAAATTATTATTTCTTTTTTAAACTGTAGGTGTACGCAACACAATAATATTTTTTAATATTTTGTAAAAATTACATTTTAATGCATTGCAAATAAATTACATTGCAATTTATCGGTACACTTCTTTCGGATGATTTTTGACATTTTAGAGTATAAATTAAAAAAAATATTTTAAGAAGCAAAAAAATCTATTGACATTTAAACACAATTTGCAAAATATTATTTTGAATTTTACTTATCTCCGAAGCTTGTAAGCTTTATAACGATGTGGTAACGACTGGAACAGTAGAGAAAAGCTTTGGTAGCTATGAGTAGGCATAAAACTGGAATGGTAAAAAATCTGTTATGACTGAGAACAGACATACAACTGGAATGGTTAAAAGGCTGTGATGAATGAGAATTAATACACGACTGGAACGGTAAAGAAAAAAAAGTTTTGGTAGATATGAGCAGATATAAAACTGGAAAGATAAAAAACCTGTGATGAATGAGAAAGACATATGACTAGAATGATCAAAAGGCTGATCAAGGGACATACGACTGGAACAGTGAAAAAAAGCTTTGGTGGCTATGAGTGTACATAAAACTGGAAAGATAAAAATTCTGCGGCGATTGAGAGAAGACATGTCATTGGAATGACCAAAAGGCTGTGGTGATTGAGAACAGACATACGACTGGAACGGTAAAAAATTTGTGGTGACCGAGAGCAGACATACAACTGGAATGATCAAAAGGCTGTGATGACTGAGAACAGACACGCGACTGGAATGCTCAAAAGGCTGTGATGACTGAGAACATCTCAGGACTGGAATGATAAAATTCTCTGTCGGCTTGGCCTATAGGTGGAGGTAGATTTCGAAGAGTGCTCAATTCAACAACAAAACATTACATATGATTAGAGATAAACCCAGTTTAATAACTTCATTTGGCCGCTTATGAAAAATTTTTTATTTCGTTTTTCTGCAAGAACTGGTTTTATCAGAATCATCTTAAGCTAAATTCAGCGCAAAGCCCATTTTGACAACATATTTTGAAATATATTCTGATTTTATTAAAAAATCCACCAAAACAGTACACTGTATAGTTCTTAAATAACAAAAAACTGCCAATTGAATGCGTTTTGAGAGCAAAATTGAATTTAAAAATGAGTCATGAAGTAACTGATTTGTTATTTGAATACATCCTTAATACTTTAATCACTTTCGCTTCGGAAAATTTTGTGCAAAATGCTCACTTTGACAGCATTTTAAAAAATATATTCTATCTTTATCGGAAAACTGCCCAATGCGTCACATTATATAGTTCCTAAATAAAAGGATCTGTAAATTGGATGTGTTTGAAAGCGAAAATGCATTTAAAAACGAGTCAGAAAAAGCGCAGTTTGTTATTTGAATACTACCTCCAATTTTCAATCACAATAACTTAGGAAATTTCTGTTCAAAATACCCTTTTTGGCAACATTTTTTTGAAATAGATTCTGTCTTTATCAAAAAACTGGCCAATGCGTCACATTATATAGTTTCTAAATAAGAGGATCTGTAAATTGGATGCATTTGAGAGCAAAAATGGATTTAAAAACGAGTCAGAAAAAAACGCAATTTCTTATTTGAATACTTCCTTAAATTTTCAGCGACGATGAGTTCGGAAAATTCTGTTCAAAATACCCTTTTTGGTAGCCTTTTTTGAAATATATTCTGTCTTTATCAAAAAACTGACCAATGCGTCACTTTATGCAGTTTCTAAATAAGAGGATCTACTATTTGGATGCGTTTAAAATCAAAAATTAATTTAAAAATGAGTCAGAATATAAGCAGTTTGGATTTGAGGTTTTTTTCTCCAATTAATAGTTTTATTTAATTTATTTTTGCTATACGAATTGGACCTATGAAAAACTTGTCAATATAAAAGTTGTAGATATTATTAAAAAGATGTAAAATAAATTTAATTAGATCTGATAGCTTAAAAATTGACGGAGTTATCGATTTTTTTCTTTTTTCACCCCCTTTTTCTTTTTGTTTTTAATTTTTTTCATCGGTAAAAGTTGGTCCTATCAAAAACTTGTAAGTACAAAAGTTTTAGATAATGTTAAGAAAATTTATAAAAAAATTAGTTGGATTTAATATTTTGAGAATTGACGAAGTTATGAATTTTTTCTCACAAAAACCCTGTGTTTTTCGCTCCTTGAGCCCATTTCTAAATTTATCAAAAATCTGTCACGCATAAACTTTTGGCTTATTTTTAAGAAGTAAATCAAACTTTAAACCGATTCAATATCTATTTTAATTAAGAAGTTATGACGTTTTTTCAATTTTCACAAAAAACCCTCTCTATTTCCACCCCCTTGGACAGATTTTGCCCATTAACGAAATTAGCCGAGATTTTATACCCCTTAATTTTATGTATCAGTTTGGAAGAGATTGAAGCAAAACTATAGATGTTATCGTGTCCATAAGAAAGTGATATATATACATACATATATATATATATATATATATATATATATATATATATATATATATATATATATATATATATATATATATATATATATATGTATATATATATATATGTATATATATATATATGTATATATATATATATATATTACAAATTTTAATTTTTTTTTCCGCCAAAACTAACCTTTATGCTATATTAATTTCCTTATAATAATATTCCGTACTTACTTCAACTTATTAAATTAAAATCTTGTTTCTAGATCTAACCTATTAATCTTTACGGAAACGATATAAATTCTTAATTCGCCTTAAAAAACTTTATTTCCAGTATGCGTAAATTTAAAAGATGGTTCTAAATTAAAAAATATTCTTAATTAAACTTTATTTCTTAATATTCCAAATAAAACTCATTTTTCTATGTTTTTATCAACCCTTTTTAACAAAGTCTTATTAAATTTATTCCAAAGCCATACCTTTCAAAAGATATCATTATTTTATTTTATATATTTACTTATTTTCCCTCAGTCAACATTTGATATTGTGCATATCAATAAATTCATTTCTTTTAATTTTTTTCCTAAAATTAATCATCTATAAAAATCGTCTGCTTAAGATATTTAAAATTCTGAGTCGATTATAAATTGGTTAAATAACAATTTTTTAAAAATAAAATTGATGTCTGTCAAATAGTAATCTCGACTCTGGGTATGAGTTATATTTACATAAAAGAATGATGGTTTGAGAGTAAGGAATGTTCTAGAATTTTCTTTTTAGATTTAAAAAGGGAGGAAGCCTCGAGAGGTGGTAAGAAGAAGAAGGATTCTTGGGTTCTCTCTTCCATGAGTACGGCTGGATGTAGTAAATTATGGAATATTTTTTTTGGATGTTTCGGTAAAAGATCGTCTGCAAAAGCAGCTTTTCTCTCTATTATAGCTACAGTTTAATAAAATGAACTTGCAGCAGCCAAGGAGTGACTTATTGGATCTTCTACATATATTTACTTTGTTTTTTTCTCGCTGGTCATGACTTCTGTGCGGAGAAAGGGAAACCTGGCGATGATGTTTCTGTCCCCCTAAATTTAAAATATCATATATAAATGTATATATACAGATAGATAGATTTATAAACTTTTTTACTAATGGTAGTTTTGGGGTCTAGGGGTGTTGATCGGCGTAGATCTGCAAAAATTTTTCAGAAATTCCAACAGTGTTGCGAACGCAATAGGCAGTATTTCATACTAAATCTACCTAAAAAAAGCTTTGGGGGCTACGAGTTGACATAAAACTGGAACGATAAAAAAGCTGTGGTGACTGTGAACAAACAATCAAAATGAAATGGTCAAAAGACTCTAGTGACTGAGTTCATTCTCGCCAATGGAACGTCAAAAAAGTCGTGCTGACTGAAAATAGACATTCTACTGGATCGGCAAACAAGCTTTAGTTACGGAGAGTAGATATAAAACTGCAAAGAGTTAATGACTTTTCTCATAATAACGGGATATTTAATTTACGAAATATATCAGTTCTCAGTGAAAAGTTTTATATATAATTTTAATTTCTTTTTCAATTAATTTATAGCAGTGAATATACGTTTGAAATTATTGAATAATTTCAACAAACTATTTTATTTTTGGAATCTTAAGTTTCGCCGCAGGACATGTTCTCATGCAGTATTAAGTATAAAATAAAAATTTTCGCAATATTGGAGTTTCATTGAAAACATTCATTGATATCGTATTTTAAAACATGAATACCGTCACAAATATTTCCATTCTTACACACAAAGAAATTTTTAAAATATAAAATATTTACATATAATTTAATTAGTAAAAAATACGCTATTGTGTATTTGTCCTAGATTCCGGAAAATGTTTTTAAAAATAGCTTTTTGTATTTCTTTATTAAGTACAATATCTACTTGAAGGAATATTTTGTAAAATATTGACTTATAATAAATTATATTATTGAAACTACAGTTGTAAACATTAACAATAGCTAAATCTAACTTCTCGAATTACACATTTTAAAATCTCAATGTTATATGATAAAATGTTTACACCATTTCTATCTCCGTATTTTGTTTTGTCAGAACAAACAAGTCATTGCCCGAAGCTATGTACATAATACTTTCTTGCCGCAGATAAACAGAACCTTATCCAGCTGAGAAACTGTTTTCTCAAAAGGATATATTATTCAAAAGGATGTATTAATGAATTACGCGTGAAATTCAGTAGCATCAATAAATTTAAACATCTAATTTATTTTCCTGATTCATTTCTGTTAATTTAATCATACAATAAGATTTTTACTGTTTCAATATTTTTTTTATATTAAGTGACTTGTTACTGTCTTTTACAGATTAAACTTTAGACAGCATATAAAAACTCTAGAAAGATAATACAAGTTGGAAATTGCACGTTAAGCGTAGCAAAAGGGTGTGTTCTTATTATAACGAAGTTTTAAAATGTTTCAGATCTTGTTGTAAGAGAATGCAGTATAACAGCTGAAATCTTTTGTGCTTCCCTATAAAAAATATCTGATTTCTATTATACAGGAAGTAAATAATAGTGAACTTCAGAAACCTATATCATTTTCATAAATTGTGAAGTAGATTAATATGATTAAAACACTCCCCAAACATTGTTTCCCCCCGCATATCATTATGCATTGGAATACATTTGTGTGCCCCTGTAAATTAATAAAAAGTATTCTTTGTATCGCAGATTGCACAGAATGTATACTTTAATATATCAGACGCATTCGCGACCAGTTTGCTCTTCTTTGAATGTATACTAAGCATTAATTCATATTGCTTTTATTCATAATTTATTTTAATTGCTCAATTATTTACTAAATTAGAAGATCCTGCTTGAAAAATAGGCACAGATGTCATATACACACCACATTGGCGCGATTGCAACAAAATGGCAATTATGCGTGTCTCACACGGTAACCCGGCTTTTGTTATTTATTTATCAATGAACTGTTGTTTACTTTTATTTTCGTTTTTTTTTAAATGATAACTTTTTAAAATGATAATAATTGTTTTATTCTATAATTATTAACTAAACTTTTTTTTATTTATTATTATTTCCTTTTTAAAATAATAGAAATTAGTTAAAAAATGTGTATGTAACTGGTATTTGAAAACGAAGTTTTCGCCAATTTGGCGTCAGAAAAATAACGCGCCACTGTGGTGCATATATGACATCTGTGTTGATAAATCAGGAACTCAGTATTTTTATGCTGCCCTGGCGCAGATAATAAATAGCCAAATATTGCATCTGTGGCATTTTTTCGTATTTCATTAATTATTTAAAATATAATAATATAATCCTTTCACTAATTTTAAAATTAATTTATAATAACTTTAATTTGAAACTGAAACGTTTAAAATTCACGATTTTTATTTTTTTAAGTAAAAAGAACAAAAAACAAAATAAAAATAAAAATAATGATATTCTGAAGCTTTATAATTGCAGCAAAAGAAGAAAATATAAATAAATCCAATTTACCACAGCCTAAACCACACCAAAGAATTTTTGCACAGTTATCAATAAGATGCGTTTCATTTGGACATTGCCATTAAATAATTAACAAATAATCGTGATTTTTGTGCCAAATACGTTAGCGTAGTATATATATAAATACTTCATAGATTCATATCAATTTTATCATGTTCGAAAGAGTGTAACAGTATTAAAATACACTTGAAACATTTTTTTCCATTGGTCGTAATGTGAAGAAATACTTTTAATTGTCCAAATAGTTAAACTATACACCCGATTTTCATAAAATTTGAAAAGACTCGACCAAATTATACAAAACTTATATATTTTCAATTTCAAAAGATTCGGTTGGGTAGTTTTTGCGTTGTTATATATGGGCAGACGGACAAACAGACGAATTGAATGACGGCTATAGGTGCTATGTATTTACACAATTACGAACGCACTTAATAAGATCATCATGCTTTCATCATCATTTTAAGGTTATTTCAGTGAATCTGCTCATAAATTGAGATTTTTTATTGTTTCAATATTTTTGATATTAAGTTTCTTATTATTGTCTTATATAGACTAAATTTTAAACAGCTAAGAAAAGCTCTAGAAAAATAGTATAAGGTGACCATGCTTTGAATTTACAGTAATTCGAGCAGAATTTTCAATAAATGTTTCCGAATTTCACTTTCTAATAATTTCTGTTTTAAGTAATTATTTCTACAATTGGAGTATTTTGTTGTATTAGTTTCCTCTATTAAGTCAATATTTAATAAAAGATTACGTAGCATTGAAAGTACTTCCGATAACTGCGATATTGTTGGCAAATGTAAGCAATATTTGATTGGTACTAAGAAAGATATATAAGTGTAATAATAACATATTTTCATATTCTATAAGATATAATAAAGAATAAAAAGATGCATAATTGATCTATTTAATTTGACAGAGCTTGTAATTTGTTACCAAGAAGCCTAATATAAATTCTCTAGTTACAGATCAATTAATATACCCAACTGAAAAACTGCCTTCTAGGCAAAATAAAGTATTGATTAATTAGGAGTGAAATTCAAACATGTCTGTAAAAGTAAAAATCTAATTTATTTTCTTCATCCGCTTCTCTTGATATTTCGATAACTTCTTCATTATTAAATGATTTGCCACTAATTTAATTTAATGGAAGGCGGCAGCACAGACAATAACCTCATCAAGTTCAGGCTGAAATGTTAGTTAAACATAGATTCGCATATTAAAACGCAATCGGTCTTCCAACTCATGTTTTGGTGAAAAACGCTTAAAAATCCAATTTTAGCGTTGACTCGGTCGTATATATTTGCGTTTACCTGCTTCAGGTCCTCCATGTTTTTGTATCTTTTAGAACAGGAAAACACGATGGTAAATCTACGAGTCAACCACTAAAATTGGAATTTTAGGTGTTTTTCACCAATATATGTTTGGCAGACCGATCGTTTTAATATGCGAAAGGAGTTTTTACTGGTTCTGGAATTTCAGCCGTGAACGCAATGATATGATATCTGTGATGCCTCCTCCCGGTTTTTAAACAGACCAAGAATTCAGTCCAAGAAAAACAACTTTAGCCAGAAAATACTATTAAGTCAGAGTTTTTTGTGTCCGCTATAACGCAGTTAAAATGATATATTTTATTAATATTAGAATGATAACAGTTTGCTAATATGAAATTTGAGTGTAAATTGTGAAAAATCCCATGGTGATATTGGCATGGGATATTTCGCTTTCTGTTAATATTTTCAATAAAATGTCGATATTTCTGCAATTTTTCCGTTTCAAAGAGAGTATAGTTTAGTATAAAATACGGCATTAATAGGACATTTCCTTACAAATATTTTCAATAAACATTCAGTAAGAATAAATTATTTCTTATGAATACGATTTTATGCTCTATATAATCAGATAAGCAAGATTAGTTTGATATTAAGGAAAGCTTAAAATAGCACAGGACTTTTCAGTTTGCCTGAATTAATTTAAACGATTCAAAACATTGCTTTTTTTAAAGAGCCAAAATACAGATAATATCTAGTTAAGATTTCTTTTAGCTTCAGGCTAATATATATATTATACATATTATTTAGAAAAATAAATTTTGTATACACAAAATTAATATTTAAACTTTAAAATAAAAAAATAAACTCATTGACAGGTGAATTGAAGTCTATAAATGATTTTAACTCAATAAGTAATGTAGATTTTTTTTCACATTGTTGGGAAAAAAATCAAAATAAAACAAAAACTGAAAACGTTTAAAGTTTCTATGCCACCATAACGCTGTTCTCAAATTAAAAAAACTTTGACATAAGTTATAGGTATAATTAATTTATTTTTGCTTGGAAATACACAAATTGAGCAGGTGTTATTGTTCCGAAGTTATTGAATCGAACTCATTTACCCGAATTTTTACCAACACAACAGATGTTTCAGAAAATATTGTCAAATTGGTCGTTTTGAACAGACTTTTTGCGCGAGAGAAGTGAAAATAGTCAGCGATGAGAGAAAACTGCCTTATCACGTGATCAATAAAGATTATAACTCTATAGGTATGGTATTGATAAAAAAATTTAAAAATTAGTTAGATTCCAAATTGCTTCCATAATTAAACTTTGAAATTCTCTGTCTTATAGTTTAAAAATAAATTTGTAAATGTGCCAAAACATTTTGTGTTTGTTGAGCAGAGCAGTTAAGAACAGCCCTAAAGAAACATTTGTAAAATATTTACATATCTTAACGAAATCTTCAAAAATTAAATAATTATTATTATCTAGTTTGATGATTTGTTGTGCTTCTTAACCTCTCCCAACGATTCAGAATTTGAGATCAAACTTTAAGTCAAAGCTTTCTGAGAAATTCAATTTTGTTTAATAAAACATTTATGGCATTTCAACTAGCATAAAGAAATTCTTATGAAAACATTTAGATCATAGCCCAAAAGCAGTATATAACACTCTCAAGAGGCGGAAAGTAGAAATGTATACAATCGAAAAACTGTCTTCTAGTCAAAAAGGAACATTAATTAATTTACTGTGAAATTCAAATACATAAATAAAATCAAGAGTCTAATTTCTTCTAAATCCATTTCTTCCACTGTCACTATAAACTGCGATTTTCATCATTTCTAATTTAATTGTTAGTATGGATTTGCAATTGATTTACGCCGAATAAAATTTATACAGGGTGTATCTAAACTACTGGGCAAAACTTTAAGGGGTGATTGTACACATCAAGACAAATAATATTAAATGGGAAACTAAGGTTAGCAAACGTATTCCGAAGGAGATAGGCGCCATCAAAGTTTAGGGTCCAAAATTTGAAATAATTATAATAAACGGAAAAATTGGTCGATTGATTTGCGGTTTTCACGAAAACTATTCTTTCTGTCAATATGCTTTTAAAAATAAATTATAAAGATAAATTTCAAAATATGCCGATAGAGGGCGCTTTAGACTTTGGAGTAACGAACAACTATTTTTTACCGTAATTTTTTGCATCTCATTAAATTTTTTTAGAAGTTTTGACATATACTTAAATTTTGAGCTCAAAATCTGTTGTTAAGTAGCGCAAACTGAACTGTGTTCAACGGGAGTGGGTAGGTTCAAATTTCAAATGATTATAAAAAACGGAAAAATTGGTCAGTTGATTTGCGGTTTTCACTAAAATTATTCTTTATGCCAGTGTTGTCTTGAAAATAAATTATACGGATAAATTACAAAAAATGCCGATAGAGGGCGCTTTAGACTTTGGAGTAACGTACAACTATTTTTAGCGTTATTTTTTTCATCTCATTAAATTTTTTTAGAAGCTTAGACATAAACTTAAATTGTGAGCTGAAAATCTGAATCGTTGAGAGTGGTTAAGTAGCGCAAACTGAACTGTGTTCAATGGGGGGGGGGGGGTGAGGAGGTTCAAATTTCAAATGATTATAAAAAACGGAAAAATTAGTCGATTCGTTTGCGATTTTCTCTAAAACCATTCTTTATATCCGTATTTCCTTAAAAATAAATTTTAATGATAAATTTAAAAAAATTACGTTAGAAGGCGCTTAAAACTTTAGAGTAACCAACAACTATTTTTAACAGTTTTTTTTTTATCTAAATAGATGCTTTAAAAGCTTAGACTTAAATTTTGAGCTCAAAATCTGAATCGTTGTGAGTAATTAAATAGCGAAAAATTGAACTTTGGCAGGGTAGCATTTCAACTCCTGAACACATTTGAATCTGCGCTTCTTAAACGTGTCTTTTTGATATTTTAAAGAATTCACAAAATATTTGTTTTCATTTAAGTCTTGTCATTTAAAAATTTTCTGTATTTAAATACGTTAAAACTAGATATACTAAGAACAGATATATGTGAAGCTGAGAAATATTGTAATTTAGACAAACATTAGACATTTTTAATAATTTAGAGATTATTTTAATGCAAAAGGTAAGAAAGTTAAGTTCCATATGACTAAAAGGAAAAGTTTTACATTGAATATTTGTACATGGTTTAATAATTAATAACTTGATTTTTCTCTACATATTTTTTAAATTGTTAAATTAGTATATCTAGGGATTTAGTATACTGCATGCATAATAAAGAATGTATGAATCAAATAATATAACCAGTTTACAAAAGCAACAATTATTTGTTGATGTAAAAATTGCCTCTGGAGTGTATTAGCAGATATATGTTATTTGAATATTTAAAGGGATTTAAAATACCCGATAAAAAAGTTGAACTTATTAAGTTTACACTAGAAAATACAAAAGCGAAAGTTAAAGTGCAGGGAAGATTTATAAGGGAATTTAATGTTAATTCAAGCTTAAAACAAGGTAATGTTCTCTTGATAATTCTTTTTAATTTATGCTTGGAGAATATAACTTGAAGCATCTACAACAACAGAAGAGGTACTATTATGAATTGCTTCGTAGAAATCCTTGCATTCGCTGACGATGTCGATATAATTACTAGAAATAAGAAAATTTTGATTGTAACATACAATGAACTAGAATATGAAACGAAGAAACTAGGTCTTGAGGTTAATAAAGAAAAAACAGAGTTCATGAAAATGGACCGAAAAAATTTACAGGCAACGGCAACATTAGCATTAAAAAATGAATTACATTTTAATGAAGTAACAGAATTTAAATATTTGGGATCTATGACTACTTAGGATAATATGATAGAAGTAGAGACTAAAGCTCAACTTACTGCAGGAAATAGATACTATTGTATCGAAATATTCTAAAATCCCCTCTGATGTCGCGAGCAACTAAGCTTAAAATCTTTACAACTGTTATAAAACATGTAGTAATTTATAGTAGTGAGTCCTTGACAAAAAGGGAAAAGACGAAAAGTTAGTTTTTACTTGAGAAAGGAAGATCTTAAGACAATTTGTTTGACAAATTAAAGATGGCTATGCTTGGCGTATGAGATCAAATATGGAGATTGTACAGATATATTATGAAAAAGACATACTGAATGCCATTAAAATAAGAAGAATGCAATGGTTAGGCCCTTTAACATTTGAAAGACGGCGAAGGGCCAATTTGCCCCTACTAAGGGAATTTTTTTCGATTCGAACTATAAATTTATTTCTAAAATTTGTTTAAAAGAAACAATGAGAAAAAGAGTTAATGAAATAACTTAATCAGTTTTAAATAAAAATTATGGTGTTAAATATTTTTTATGAAAGTAGTGTGAAAATATCCGATTTTCTAGTGTTAATCCGAATAAGGGATGATAGAAGCACGAAGAAAATATACAATGGTAAATTAATTGGGAAAGGAATGTTTGTAGATCCAAGAAAAGATAAATAAAAGAGGTAGAAAAAAACATAACATAAAACCAATTTATCCATTATAAAATAATGGCCAGAGATTGAAAGATATGGAATGGTATTTGAAGGGAGGTCAAAGTCCTTCATGGATTGTAGCCCTATTGATGATGAACGTTCATATAAAAAATTTTAACTTTTGCGTTAACATTTGTTTCAATGTTTACTAAATTAAAATAATTTTTGAACGCAATTTATACACTTTGTTTCCAATATGAACAAAATTAATTCTTGATTATTAACATTTATTTTTTGAATCATTCATTTGTATTAGTCATATTATATCTAAATGTTAAAGGATAAAGAAAAAATTTCGAAAATTCTTTTCAAATTTCGAGAACACAGTTTAGCTGTTAATTCATCAACAGGATTTCACAGAAAATAAAAAAAATCCCTCATATTTTCTAGACACTAAGTCTAGACTATTTTATTTTTCTTTGTTTAAATCTCTCATATTTTCCAGTTTTTAATTCTAGAAGTGAAGAGATTTAATGAAAGTTTACTTTTTAGAAGCCATATGGAGGATTTCTTTTCTTTCGTAATTTTTTTAAATAAAAGAAAGTTACCAAACAAAATCTTATTGGTTATATTTCTTTAAAATCTTTAACCGCACAGTTTTAATAAATGGAAAATTTTTGCGAACAGAATTCATATAATTATGTTTTAAATTTTAATATAAATGAAAGACCATTATTGGACCACTATTGGACCATTTCCTAATATTAAATAATAGGAAACCGTGTCCTTTTTTTAGTATGAAAAATTCATGTCGCGCTATTGTGCATTTAAACCGTGATTTAAAAAAAAGTTTTGAATAGTCTATAACTGATAATATACACTAAAACATTTAATATGGACTTATAATAACATCGTAAAGTATTGAAATTTAGCCAATTGATGAAAATTATATGAGATAAAGATATGGGCCATTTTCAAATTTCACTTAGATATGCTGTACAAGAGTAAAAAGAAGAAAATTCAAACATAAATTAATATTTAAAGTTTGATTTAAGCTATGCATTAGCTATAGCAGATTATATTGAACATTTCTACCATGAAAAATTTAAAAAACCAATAAAAATTTGGAGGTATAAATCTTTAAAATTGTGAATCTAAGCAAAAATACCTGTACCGTTCCAAATTTTATGTAATTAACGTTATTTTTTAAACCTAATTTAGCTTTTTTAAATAAAGAGATTTAATTATTTTAAATATGAACTGTTAGTGTTCTATAATAATGAAAAAAAATTGTTTACAAGAGATATTTTCCTTAAGAAATTCACCGAAATTTTATTGTCCCTCACTTTGCGTCAATGCCGTTACCTTGTGATTACTTTAGTCAAAATAGGTTTCTAATTCTGCCCAAAGTTAGCAGCAAATAATCGGCGATATAGTAAAACTATTCACGCAGCTACTACTTGCCATTTTTTACTCTTCAATTGTGAAGCAATGTAATAGTGGCAAGAATAAGCTTTCATCAAAGTTGGTATTTGTTTTCCACTGTCAAGTCTGTTACCGTAAATTTTAGTATTAAAATAATGATTTTTGCAATTAATTTTTTTTTGTAATTAAATATTGTTTACTAAATAATTTCAGATGGTATGTGTATTATTATCTAAGTTAGAAATTATACAAGCTAGTTAATTTTTAATAGTTTTATTTGAAAGGTGAAGTCCGTTGCCATGAAATGTAAGCAAATGGTGAAAATGGCCCATATGTAAATTTACGCTGTGCTATTTTTTTCTTTTGAAAGTTTTTACACTCATATTTAAGTTTAGACACCGCTAATTATAAGTAGTAAATCTTCGTTTTATTTAATCAGAGAATTCAGTGATTGTGTATGGTGAATATTTATAGTGAAATACAGCCATAGCATGGAACTCTGTAGATTTAGTAAAAATAAAATTTTAATTGATTCATATATGCATTGATTTTTTCACTAATGTAATATTAAAAATATTATTCTGATTATCATTTTCATATACAATCTTCCTACTCTAAAAAAAAGTAAATAATATTGCTGCTGCAGCTGTAATTGAATTTATTATGATTTTTTTTATTTTCTCGACATTTATTGCAAAAACTATTGCTTACAAAAATATAGAAACAGACAGTTTTATAGTCGATTATATACTGATTCATAAGCATACTAAAAAACGTTAACTTTTGTTTCAATGTTTAATAAATTAATTTATGAAAGTAATTTTACACAATGTTTCCTATAAAAACAAAAGTATTAATTGTTTCTTGAATTTATTCATTTGTATTATATTATATCTAAATTTTAAAAACTAAAGTAAAAAAAAATCTTTTTTAATATCGAGAACATAGTTTAGTTGTTTATGCATCTACCAGATTTCACAGATAATAATAATAATAAAAAAAAAACTCATTTTCTAGACACTAAGTCTAGACTCTTTTACTTTTCTTAGTTTAACTTCTCATATTTTTCAGTTTTTAATCCTAGAAGTAAAAAGTTTTAATGGAAGTTTACATTTTAGAAGCCATATGGAAGTTTTTTTTCTTTTGTAGAACATGTTTTTTTAAATAAAAGAAATCTATTAATGAAAATACTATGGGTAATAATATTTTCCTTAAAACCTTTACCTGCACAGTTTTAGTAGGTGGAAAATTTTTGAGAAAACATTTCACATAATCATGTTTAAAATATTAATATAAACGAAAGATCATAATTAAGTAATGAGTAACTGAGTGTTGATTTAATATTTAAAAATTCATATCGCATTGTTATGCATTTAAACTGTAATTTAAAAAATATGAATATTGTATATCTGATAATGTAACACTTAATGCATCAGAAACAGTCGTATAATACCACCGAAAACTATTGAAATTTAGACGATTGATGAAAATTATGAGGAATAAAGATCTTTAAAGGAGGTGGGCTAATAAAGGCCATTTTTCGCCCATCAGCACCTAGACGTGATATAATTTTTTTCATTAGTGTACCTCATAACAAGTAAGAAAATGATAATATCTTGAATGAAAGTTTAATAATTGATGGAAAAATAAAATATAGATTTAAATAAATATTATGTGTATTAATGAGCATAAACACAATTGTCATTAGTTTTAATCCATATAATCAATAGTAAATACAACAATAAGAGTAAAATTAAGATGAATGTAGCGTACTAAGATTATTATTTTAATAGAGGAAATATTGGAAATAATAAATAACAAACAATAATAATAATAATCATACAGTTTCAGACTTTTTGGACAATGTTAGATTATTTTCGTTATTGATTGCTTCACCAGAATTACTAATGGACCATCCAACAGCCGGATGGTCTTGTACAGTATATGAAAATATTCGATATTTGGTTTTTAATTTTTATTGAGCGATGGTACATTACAGTAGTATTGTAAGCCAGAAACAAATAATATATATTATTACAAATAACAATAATAATAATAATCATACAGTTTCAGACTTTTTGGACAATGTTACATTATTTTTGTTATTGATTGCTTCACCAGAATTACTAATGGACCATCCAACAGCCAGATGGTTTTGTACAGTATATGAAAATATTCGATATTTTGTTTTTTAATTTTGATTGAGCGATGGTACATTACAGTAGTATTGTAAGCCAGAAACAAATAATATATATTATTACAAATAACAATAATAATAATAATCATACAGTTTCAGACTTTTTGGACAATGTTACATTATTTTTGTTATTGATTGCTTCACCAGAATTACTAATGGACCATCCAACAGCCGGATGGTCTTGTACAGTATATGAAAATATTCGATATTTGGTTTTTTAATTTTGATTGAGCGATGGTACATTACAGTAGTATTGTAAGCCAGAAACAAATAATATATATTATTACAAATAACAATAATAATAATAATCATACAGTTTCAGACTTTTTGGACAATGTTACATTATTTTTGTTATTGATTGCTTCACCAGAATTACTAATGGACCATCCAACAGCCGGATGGTCTTGTACAGAATATGAAAATATTCGATATTTGGTTTTTAATTTTGATTGAGCGATGGTACATTACAGTAGTATTGTAAGCCAGAAACAAATAATATATATTATTACAAATAACAATAATAATAATAATCATACAGTTTCAGACTTTTTGGACAATGTTACATTATTTTTGTTATTGATTGCTTCACCAGAATTACTAATGGACCATCCAACAGCCGGATGGTTTTGTACAGTATATGAAAATATTCGATATTTTGTTTTTTAATTTTGATTGAGCGATGGTACATTACAGTAGTATTGTAAGCCAGAAACAAATAATATATATTATTACAAATAACAATAATAATAATAATCATACAGTTTCAGACTTTTTGGACAATGTTACATTATTTTTGTTATTGATTGCTTCACCAGAATTACTAATGGACCATCCAACAGCCGGATGGTCTTGTACAGTATATGAAAATATTCGATATTTGGTTTTTTAATGTTGATTGAGCGATGGTACATTACAGTAGTATTGTAAGCCAGAAACAAATAATATATATTATTACAAATAACAATAATAATAATAATCATACAGTTTCAGACTTTTTGGACAATGTTACATTATTTTTGTTATTGATTGCTTCACAAGAATTACTAATGGACCATCCAACAGCCGGATGGTCTTGTACAGTATATGAAAATATTCGATATTTGGTTTTTTAATTTTGATTAAGCGATGGTACATTACAGTAGTATTGTAAGCCAGAAACAAATAATATATATTATTACAAATAACAATAATAATAATAATCATACAGTTTCAGACTTTTTGGACAATGTTACATTATTTTTGTTATTGATTGCTTCACCAAAATTACTAATGGACCATCCAACAGCCGGATGGTCTTGTACAGTATATGAAAATATTCGATATTTGGTTTTTTAATTTTGATTGAGCGATGGTACATTACAGTAGTATTGTAAGCCAGAAACAAATAATATATATTATTACAAATAACAATAATAATAATAATCATACAGTTTCAGACTTTTTGGACAATGTTACATTATTTTTGTTATTGATTGCTTCACCAGAATTACTAATGGACCATCCAACAGCCGGATGGTCTTGTACAGTATATGAAAATATTCGATATTTGGTTTTTTAATTTTGATTGAGCGATGGTACATTACACTAGTATTGTAAGCCAGAAACAAATAATATATATTATTACAAATAACAATAATAATAATAATCATACAGTTTCAGACTTTTTGGACAATGTTACATTATTTTTGTTATTGATTGCTTCACCAGAATTACGAATGGACCATCCAACAGCCGGATGGTCTTGTACAGTATATGAAAATATTCGATATTTGGTTTTTTAATTTTGATTGAGCGATGGTACATTACAGTAGTATTGTAAGCCAGAAACAAATAATATATATTATTACAAATAATAATAATAATAATCATACAGTTTCAGACTTTTTGGACAATGTTACATTATTTTTGTTATTGATTGCTTCACCAGAATTACTAATGGACCATCCAACAGCCGGATGGTCTTGTACAGTATATGAAAATATTCGATATTTGGTTTTTTAATTTTGATTGAGCGATGGTACATTACACTAGTATTGTAAGCCAGAAACCATAATATGAAAACAACATGCACCCAGCACTCTACAACACTTTCGCGTACTTTACACTGACAGTACCATTATGTTATAATGTTTCGCTGTGTTTTTATACAAATATTATAGGTTATAGGTTTAGGCTGTGTTACATATTAAATATAATATATAAAACAGGATGTGGCATGAATGTCTTTTCTTAAAAACATTTCTTCATACTGAATACAAATTTGAATAAAGAACATTTTATAAATTAAAAACGTTTTTAGTCCTATTAAATAACTTTATCTTGATAAAACTTTAATTAGGTCTTCTTTATTCTTAACGTTTACTAGTTATTTTTGTTTTTGGGTTTTAATTTTCAAAATAACAGAAATCTTTATAAAATTTTTATGTTTTACACGCATGCTAATCTGTTAAATTCATACATATACAAAAGACAGCTTGTGGGAAAAGGATTTACAAAGCGAGTAAAACGATTATTCATTTCCACATATTAATTTATAATTTGAATGGGAAACGAATGACATTTAAATGACGAATATTACATATTTATGTCAAAAACGAGACAATGTATTATTAATGCAAAACACACACATATGACGCATGTATTATTAATGCAAAGTTGCAGTATTGTAATATATTTAATTCTAGTTGATTTTTTGCATAATTTTTACTTCATACATAATGTATTGAATAGCCGTTAGGATATTTATTTATTGCGTTTCTGAGGGTTTTTTTTACTTAAAAAAATTATTCGAATTATATGTGCAAAAATGTATAATATAGGGTATAATGCCAACCAAGCCAAATTACATGTAATTTCCCAATAGACACACATCCAAGAATTTACCAGTTTTCTAGGATTTGATATTTAGTTAAAAATGTAACTTTATTCGTTTACGATTTGCATTGGATATTTAATTTTAATTTTGAACTTGGCTTGGCTGGCGCCGACTCCAAAAAATCTAATCAATGTACATCAATATAATAATACGCATGGTAAATACTACGCTCTTAATTTAATTTCTTATTACTATTATGTATAAAAATTATTTTTCACTTTGCGGTAGTTTTTGAAGACGGTTCAATTTTAGGTAAAAATATTTATTTTTCTCTTTTTAGTTAAAAATTAACGATTTTATGAAGTCGGTTAATAAAAATTATAATACAGAAAAAATATTGTAAATTATACATGGATATAAATTTTGTCAGGAGTGGGGCTCGAACGCATGCTCTCTTTCTAGAACCACAGCATAAATCTGGCTCCTTTGAACGCTCGGTCATCCTGACTGCGCTGCAGTCGGCGAGCTTATTCAAAGCCCATGCTACTTTAATTTGCGAAAAATCACCAATTTTAGTAGTTTTTGCCTAATTACTAAAAATGTACAAAACCAATTTCAATGAAATCAAAGTTATATCAATTAGAGAATAGGCTCTTTTATTTAACACAAAATCAAATTAATCGGTTGGATGGTTTCGGAGTAATCGGTGAACATACATACAAGAAAAATACACACGTGTCGAATTGATAACTTCCTCTTCCTTTTCTGAAGTTGGTTAATAATAATTATAATACGTAAAAAAACATTGTAAATTATGCATGGATGTAAATTATGTCAGGGGTGGGGTTGGAACCCACGCTCTCTTTCGAGAATTAGAGCTTAAATCTGCCGCCTTAGACCGTTCGGCTATCCTGACTGCGCTCCAGTTGGCGAGCATATTCAAAGTCAATGTTACTTTTAATTTGCGAAAAATCACCAATTTTATTAGTTTTTGCCTAATTACTAAAAATGTACTGAACCAATTTCAATGAAATGGAAGTTTTACCAATTCGAGAGTAGCCTTTTTTATTTAACATAAAAACCAAATTAATAAGTTGAATAGTTTCGGAGTAATCAGTAAACATACACAGAAAAAAATACATATGCGACAAATTGATAACTTCCTATTCCTTTTCTGAAGCGGGTTAATAATAAAAATTGTAATACGGAAAAAATTATTATAAATTATATATTGTTGTAAATTATGGCAGGAGTGGGGATCGAACCCATGCTATCGTTTTTAAGAACCGCAGCTTAAATCAGGCGCTTTAGACCGCTCGGCCATTCTGTCTGCACTCCGTTCGGCGAACTTATTCAACACTTTTAATTAGCGAAAAATAACCAATTTCATTAGTTTTTGCCTAATTACTAAAAAAGTAGTAAACCAATTTCGATGAAACTGAAGTGGTACCAATTCGAGAATATTCTCTTTCATTTAAAAAAAATAAGAGAAATCGGTTGCATAGTTTCGGAGTAATTGGTGAACAAAGATAAAAAAAATACATACGCATTGAATTGATAACCTCCTCTCCTTTTTTGAAGTCGGTTAAAAATAAAATTAAATAATTATTTTAAAAATTTAGGTATTATGTGACAAAATAGTACGTTTTAATTTTATATAAAAGTTACATTTTATAGTTCTCCATTATATGATACTTTCCAAAGGAGTCTCCAATAGTCAATCCTGAATTTTTCTGTTTGATTATTCAGGGCTATATTTATTCTTCACTCTGCATCTTATATCTTATTTCATAGACTACTTTAAATTTCATGATATACATCTTTCGATAACTTGTATTGTTCTATGCCATTTTAAGATATTATTTAAAAATATTTTAACACTAGAACGCCCGGAAGGAGTCGATTCGACTCCAATCTTGCGATTGAATTTCAATTCGAACCAGAAAATTTTTCATGGAATAATTTAAATTTAATCTATGCAGATTTACGTTAAATAAATAAATTAAATAATTTTGAATAAAAATTCCGGTAAGAAATATTATTGTCAAACATGGTCAAAATTTCCAGGCGTTCTAGTGTTAAGAAAATAAATGACTGATGACACTTAAATAAAGTTTTTAAAATATTACTTGTAATATTGCGTATCTCCAAAGCTCGTCCACGTAATATAATATAAGATCAGTATAGTTCTTTGTTGTGACATCTTAACCCTTAACTACTGTTAGCGGTCTCACAGACCGATGAGTTTTTCAATTTTCAGAGTTTAACTTGCAATTTTATTTTAACTATAGATACTGGTCAAGTTTTGGTTCATTTGGAGTCCTATTATTATCTCTAAAGACTTTTAAATAGCTGAATTTTATTTATAATAGTCCTGTATATAACGCTTAATATAAAAATAGTACTCTGTCAGTTTATTTAACATTTTATTCATCTTTAGATTAAGCGATCTGACAGACCACTCACAGTAATTATGCGACAACTTTTGTTACAGCAGTTAAGGGTTAACCCCTTGGGGACAAGCGATCCGTTTACGTGTCACAAAAGGTACTCAGAATCTTTGTTTATATGTAACAGTAATTTTTTACTGTAAAATTCACCTTATTTAATCATAGCATATTTCTCGATTTAATAAGGCACAAATTTCTGTTTTTAAAAACCGGTCACAAAAGAGTAAAAATTTCGTAAAAGACTCCCGTTGCTAATAGGTTAAGAACTGACAAAGATCGCAATGTGTTAAACAACTTGGGAACGTATCAGAAAATTGGTAGCAGAACAAGAAACTTTACTTTTGTAAATTATTCTTTAAATCAGGTAAAATGTGTTTGTTTAAGTTGTTTCGAAAGAAAAATAACGCTTTTTTGTATCATGGGTAACTCGGAAAAGATTATTGTAAATTTTCGTTTGAGGTTGTATTACACTCTTAAAGAAATCCGTGAATTGAAATTCTTTTTTTATTGTTCTTTTTTGGTTAAAAAACAAAAAAATCCTCATGGACTAGACTATTTTTCCTCAAAATAATGATGTTATTTAAGTTTTAGAGATCCAACGTAAAACTTAAATAAAAGCCTCTAATTTAATCCGCCTTTCTTCAAATTACAGTCGTTTCGCAGTCCTTTTCTTCTCAACCCAGAAAAAACACGTGATTTTAAGTTGAAAATATCCTAAAATCCTGTAATCTAAGGATGGAAACTTTATGAAATAACACAGTTTTTAAATCACAGAAGTGTTCCAGAAACTGTGCTGCCAGTACTTTTTACTTTTTTTTAACAGAAATTATTATGAAGCTGTACATTTTTCTAGATTAAGAAACATGTTTTTTTTACAGTGCATTACTACCATTTCCACAAAATATAATTTGATTTTTCTTTAAATCGCTTTTTGTTTTAAATTTGTATATTAAAATGAAAATGCTTGTAATTTCATAGCACATACACTTAGGAACAATATTTAAATGTTAAAATTTAAACTAGCATTTTATGATGACAATGTAATGATTTAGTAAGATTTTTTAACAAATGACGCTTCTAAAATAAATTTTGATTCATGCTTTACAGTACGTTTCAATGCATTAAAAAATTATACATTATAACAGTTGAAATTACAACGTGAAAAAAAAACTCTAAAGAGTTTTAATACATAGTTAAAATTATGAACTGTTCAATAAATAAATAAATAAATGAAATAAATAAAAACCGGTAGTATATTTCCATATTCAAATAAATAAATCCATTTTTGAAAATCAAAAAGCAATGAATAATTTGTTGTTAGAGTAATCAAAACCTATGGAAATAGAATACAGTTACTTATTTCTTTAAAACTAAAAGCACTTTTGAAATGCAAATTTTATCAGAATGTTTTGATGTTCAAGAAAAGGCTGATATCTATTTCTTTTTTCAGTGAAATAATGTTTGAATATCTCTATCTATAGAATGATATGTTATATGTTTTTATTTTTCAGTATGTAAGAAAAAAAACATTTTACCCTTAAAGAATCTCAAAATTTAAATTAGCAGTAGACTTTTTTTATTAGTTCGAAAAGCGTTTGTAGTGCAAATTTTGCGTTTTGTTTTGATGTCTCTGAATATAGGACTTCTTTAAGAATAATACTATTTCGTTGATTATAATTTTTGTGATAGACGAATGTGCATATTGCTTTAGTGATATTAAGTTATACATTGAAATTTCAAAGCAATTTATAATAAGGAAATAATTATAATATACAAATATATATAGCTACCTTCAAAATTTGCAATTCATCTTTCAATCGGAAAACATCTGTAACTTACAAAAGTATTTTTAAAGAAAGAAAATTACAACATACGAAACGAAATACCAACAAATAAATTAATAGATTTTATGAATGAAATGTTATAAAAACAGATGTAACATTTATTTAGAAAGTTTAATAGTAATGTATTTTACTGTGTTTTCAGTAATCATTCATATACTAAAATTCCTTTTATGATTTTGATATTAAACTTTATTTAAAAAAAATAAAGACCATGATTCAATTGACATGTTCTATTACCATGTCTAAATGTTTCAAGTGAATAAATATTTTTTAACTTTTAAATAATCTCCATTTGAAATTTCTTTTCAAAAACATTCTTTTATGGGTATAGTGGGCATTTGTTACTCGAAATAACTCTCTTTAAAATTTCATTCCACAAACTTTTCTTTTTTTATTTGTTTGCAGTAAAATTTACTGTATGATTTCCGTATTAAAATAAAATTTCATGAGTTGCTGTTATGCATACATTAAACTGAACTTCGTTATCTTATTCCAATTTGATTTCATGGCGAAATCAAAGCTGTAAAAGCAAATTTGGAATATTTTGTATATTAAACATTTTAAAATAGAAAATCTAGTTAATTCAAGCAACTTTTTTCAAAAGCTTAGAAAAAGGGGCCCAACTTTTATAATTAGAGATTCTGATTATTTTAATATATGTTGTAGAACAAAGACCCCTTAGCCCCAGGTGTAATGAATTTTCTACAACGCTTTTTAATTTTTGAGAAACAGGGGGGGTCTAATATTATGACAAATACTTAAATACTTACTGTGAAACTGCTTGTTACGGTTGAACGTAGCTAGGTTGGTATAGCCTTAGTTTCAGGATCGAGCCTGGTAGCACTACATTTTTGTTTAGCTTATTTTTTGTGTTATAAATACATACTTGTAATTATAATTAAATAATCGAATAGTCAATTAAAATTATAATAGTGTATATCATTTCTATTTTAACCTATTTACTTGTTTATTTGTGACTAAATAGCTATATAATTATATTTACAAAACAAAATATGGGATTAAAAAAATGTAGCGCTAGCGGGCATCGATCCCAGGCCTTCTGATCAGTGAACTAATGCAATATAAACTGAGCTACGATCAATCATGACCTTTCTTTTCAAAGCAAGCATTTATGTCGTGTCATAATATTAGACACCCCCCCCCCCTGTTTCACTAGAACTAAGGAAGATTGTACAAAACCTATTGCACTTGAGACTAATGGATCTTTGCCCTACAACATATATTAAAATCATCAAAATCTGTGATTATCAAGTTTGGCCCTCTCCTTGTTACTACTTCTATTATTATCTACTGTTTGCACTTCATAAAGAAAGAGGGCTACTTTATTTAAGATAAGATAAGTATAAATTAGGATACATAAATATAAATATTTATTATATACATATATATATATACAGAAAAGTTATACTGCTACACTAAATATCAATAATATAATAATCTTGCATCTTGCCAGAATTTTTTGAACTTTAAAAAAAATCTCTATATTTTCATGAATATTCACGATATTCTTATAAAAATCAATGGACATGTTGAACAGTATCCACATATTTGCATTTTGTGGTGATAGATTATTTCGTGCATTTTTTTTTACAAGGCTATTGCAATTATTATTAATTTTGTTTGATTGTTTGTCGGCCATATAACTGCCCTCTTTATCAAATGGACAATGTTAAATATGAAGTCAAACACAATTTTATCAATCCTGAAGTTTCAGAAAAATCCAACAATATATTAAAAAAATCAACAAAATGTCTAAAATTGAAAGTATCTAGTCATTAATGACCATATAGTGTATTTAAATGCGCCTCTTTAATAAATTATGAAAAAAGGAGTAATATGGACTTTTGAAAGACTAAAATTTCTTAATTCATGAAATTTACTAATAATTTCATAACTTATTTTAAGTGGAATAGAGAAAAAAGAAAAATATTGTTGCTTATTTGATTATTTGAATATAAATTTCTATATTAAACAAGTCACTAAATGTAAAAAAGTTATAATTGATTAATTTATTTTTATATAAGATATAATTTTGATATTGCTTTTATAATAAATAAATAAATAATTTTAAAAAGCAATGACAAATTTATGAGATAAAAAGTTTAGGAAAAGTAACTTTTATACAAAAAACACGAATATGAAAGCAATAATATCGTTTTTTAGCTTAATATAGGTTTAGATTTATCCATTTGTAAAATTATGATTTTTTATCTTTATTTAATTCGTATCACATAACTATTCATAATTCTACTTCATTTAAATCTTTTAAGTGACTCTTTAAAACTGTAATAATATTTAAAATTCTACATTTTTAAGAATCAGATTAACTGATTTGACTTCTGAGTAAATAATCTTTTCTAGATTTTAGCTAATTAGACCAATAATAACCTTTTAGGAAAATTTTGTAACTGTTTAGTCTCTAAATAAAATAAATGTATGGGATTACATATTTTTTTTGCTGGCAAGTTAACCGCAGAACTGTGCGAATTATTCATTAGAACAGTAACACCATGGTAATTTCCATGAAGATGATTTTTAGAACTATTATACTAACCTTATGTAGTGAATAAAATATCTATACTCATCTTTTACAAATTCTGGTAAATCTTTAAGTTGAATTACGTCATTGTGTCGCAAATAAAATGAAGGTTTGGAATGTTATAAAAAATATCTAATCATAAAAGCAAGTTTTCATCAGAAATTAACACCTTTTTTAGTCAACTAAGTACATAAGCCTGAACATGGTTATTTGCTTCTCAAGAATTGCGGAGTAAAAATTGTTCATAGTATGAAAGCGTTAATGTAATCTAAATGGCTAAAGAAACAAAACAAACAAACAACCCCCCCCCCATCGGAAATTACCGTACCTATAACGAATTACAAAATATGTGTAATCGAGATACGCAATTAAAGGCTGAAATAACCAAAATCACAGCGCTTGCTATGAAAAACGAAATATTTCACAATTGATCTCTTGTATGCGGCGAATACGAAAGTGTAAAAAATGCGTATTGATGCAGATCGTGGGAAATCTAAGAATATACTAAATGCAAAATTAGTCGCATGTGACCATCCCAAAACCTAAGTTTTTGCGCATGATGTTCTTTCAGTGTTTTTCTTATATTGTTTCAATGCTTCACCAACTTTAACTTTAATCACAGGTTTCTGTTTTATTATACTTATCGATGTAAAAAAAGTATGTAAATAAATCAATCATATTAATCATAGTAATTATACTTATGTAAATAAAAAGATTAATATCTATCAAAATAATAAAATCAATAATTTTCGTTATTATGGTGTACTTCAATTGCTTGAGAATCACCAGCTTAGTAGAATCTCGTCGCTGTACAACAAACGACGTACAAGAGAACTACGAAAAATTGAGAAAATTACACAAAAATAACTATTAATATGCTTATTTCTGGCAAAATATTACCAAATTTAAGGAGCACCTATTTGTCGTAGCAAAAAACATATGCAAGAAATTTGATTCATTGCCATACATAGCACCATACATTGAAATGATACGAAAATCTACAGTATCCCCTTTGGGTGAAATATTCCAAATTCAAGGAAGATCTGAATACCGTAGCCAAAAACATATACAAGCAAATTTGTTCAATTATATGCATTATTTCATACACTTTTCAATGTGTATGAAGAACACATTGGTTCTTCATTAATCGTATCAGAGAAATTATATATATAGGGACACATGGACGAACAAACAGGTTTTGTTTAAATAAGTTTTTTGGGATCTCTGACATCTAAAATATATAAATTCATTGAAAACTGGAAGTCGAAAAAATCTCGGTTACAATACATTCTTCTTTAGAAAAGACGAAAAAAAAATATTTTAGAATTTCCAATTAAAAAGGAATTTTATCTACATTTTATCCATATATCGTTATACATTGTGAATCTTTTATGCGGGTAGCTCGGGGTGAGTTATCTGCTTAAACAAAAATAAATAATTCTAAAAATATTTAATTTTTCACAGCTGATATAAACTAATTTGTAAATTTTCACTAATCAGTATAAGTTTATCCTTCTTCTTAGTTAAAATCCTTGAAACGGTGGAAAATATAATATAGTCTACTTTGATTTATTTTTTCGCATAAATCAATTCGGCCTTACATGTAAAAAAACCTCGAAATAATACTATTACAGTAAATAGGAATGATGCAAGCTTAGTAAAATATATCTTATTCATGTCTTCTTGATACGTAACCCATGATAAAAAATGAATAGAGAGACATTTTATTGACTAATATTCAGTGTTTCACATCAGAAATGAAAGAATAATTGCATTAGAACTTTAAGTGAAAGGCTGAATAGTAGAATAAATGATGATATTCTATTACATCACCTTTTCACTTTTGAATAATTACGTATATTGCATTTTCGTATTGACAAATGTATTGGATATGAATGAAATTTTCATAAACCAAGTTAACATTTAAAGTTTTTAATACGGGATGGCGAAGAAGATCGAATAATTCTCTTTTTAAAATTTAAAGTTTAAAAATTAAAGAAAAACCCCAAGAAAAATAGTAAAAAAGTGAAATTTATACTAAAATCATTAAAAAAGAAGATATATTTAATAGAAATAAAATAAAATGTAATACGAAAATATTTTAATAATTAAAAATAAATGACATTGACATTATTTCGGATCCGTCTAATAAGATCCATAATGATAATAAAATGTAGTAATAAATAAATGTCAATGTCATTTATTTTTAATTATTATAAAACCTTTCTTAAGTAAAATAAAATTTTTTATTAAAATGTTTATATAAAAGGTGAATCTTTTAAAATCTGGTGATTTAAAAAATCTATTGGATTTCATAAACTTTTCATCACAAAAATATTCTTTTATTAAAGTACACTAGTAGAACCTCGATCAATCGTTTTTCAAGGCGTGGGGAGAAAAAAAAGATTAATGCGGGAAAACGATGAATGCGGATCAACTTCAAAATACGAAAAAACACAATGTTTATGCATTATCAATGCTTGCAATGTATATAGTACATTGATAAATACTAACTTGTTGCTTACTGAAAGTTTAAAGCAAATAAATCGAACTTATAGAGAATACATATTTATTTTTAAAAATCAATAATATTTTTGTTCATTTTATTAAATCAAAAAATAAATTTCCAAAATATACAGCATTTTTCTAATCATCTTTTGTAATTTCATGAGTATATATAAAAATTCGTATAGCTTCAAATGCCAGAAATCCATCAGACAGAGTGGCTCAGCTTAATCAACATTTTTCTCTGCTTCTTTGCCATTATTTTCATTTTTTTCATTATCACACATTTCTGCTATGTTTCGGACACCGCAGATCGCAACTTTTTGATCAGTGGAAACATAATCCATCCTCTGCTATATATAACTATTTTCCATCTGTATTATTGTCACTATTATCAACACAAACAGCATAAAAGAGTTATTTTTGGATAAAAGAAGTAATTCCAGTTTGTATATCATAAGGATTCTCTTGACTTTCAATTTCATTTCGGTGAGGAGAAAAATTTTACAACGATGAATCTGGGAAAACGACTTTTTGAAGAAAGATGCTTGCTTATTTCGTTAACATTATTTAAGTATAATTCGTGCTGGGACCATAGAAATAAAACAATCACTGCGGGAACGATCGATCAGGGTTTTACTGTAATTGATAATATATATATATATTTGTAATAAAGTAAAAAAAAAAAATTGCGCCATTTTGTTCTCTTAGCTTCAATTCTAAATTTGTGGAACATATTTCAATCTTAGTTTCGTAATGTGCTAACTTTTAACAGCTAAAATTCTTTTTCTTATTTTTTTATTAATTATTGCTTGCTTCTCAAAAAGTCGACAGGAACCCTAAGAATATAGAAATAACGGATTAATTTATTTAAATGGGGATTTAACTAAATTAGACAGCTATTAACAAGTTGGCTTCCATATATGGCAGCTTATTTTATTCCCAAATTTGGCACTTTTTCACCAAGTTGGACAATATTTTGCACCATTATGGTTACTCTGTCATTACTACTTTTATACAAATCTTCATAGCTGAAGTTTATACTGGTTTCTCCATAGAGAATAAGCCGCCATCCCGTTTGCCTTCCCCTATGATCGAGTTTAAAATAATCAATGCGCAATTGCTGTAGTTTCCTAAGGAAGACATGTGCACTAGATTGGCCCTTAATAGTCGCACACTTGAGATTTTCGATGTTTTGTCAAGTATCTAAAAAAATTCAAGAGAAACTATTCTGAAATTCCAGGTGAGTAAACAAAGTAGTACAGGTCATATAGTCCAAGAGCCGACCACAAAAAAACCCAAGTCATCGAGTACAAGAAAAAATCCTTTATTTTATGGAAGAGTAGTAATAGAAGAATCTAATGATCCATGTCTGTCCGAAGCGAAGTGGTGCATGAGCCAAAAATTGATGTCTCTTGGTGTTATCTCGTAGGATTAGCATTGTGTTCTCCTGCACCGAGTTTTCCATGTTTTCATGCTTTTGATTGTACGGCAGACACAATCCTAAACCTACGAATTAACCATTACTGCTATCAATTTTTGGCTTATGCACCACTTCGCTTCCGGCAGACATGAATCATCAGATTCCACTATTGCTACTCTTCCATAAAATAAAGTGTTTTTTCTTGTGCTCGATGACTTAGAGTTTTGTGTGGTCGGCTCTTGGATTAACATATTTTCGCGAAGATTTCTTTTTCTGAAATTCCATAGGGGACCGTCAAGAAATTGAAAAAGAACGAAGATCTTTTGGATAACCTTGTCAAAACTAATGTATCAAAAGTGTTCAAACTGAAGATATGATTAAGTGACTTATTGTAATAAAATGTGTTCATTTTTATGAGCATCGCATCATGTATACTCATAGAGAAATTAAGTTTTTTATTAAAACAGTCCTAAATTTTGCCAAGTTCTTTTGCTTATAATTTACAGAGTTCTTAATAAAAAAAATGTTATTTTCAGAAAATATTACAAAGAACATTATACATAACGCACTGTAATTAAAATAAAAAAATAATAAAAATTTTATTAAAAATGAGCAGGTTTACTAAATAAAGTTTCACTGCGCATGCGTGAATGCATTCTAAATAAAATTTTTATAATGTGTTAGCTAAATGTGCAGAGCAACTTTAGTGAAAATCTCAACAGCATATCTTAAAAATTCTGAAAATTATCGTCGATAAAACCATCTTAAAATCCGTTATTTCTAAAATGAAGCAAAATGATGAGGGGATACTCCGTGTATCTATTGGTTAGTGTCAGTATAGCGGACACAATATTGCACGTACTAGCACGTATAGTTCGATACAGCTCATCTTCTCTTTGGGAACAACTGATTTTGAGCTTATTTTATCGGCGATAATTTTCAGAACTTTCAAGCTATGTTTTTGAGACTGTCACAAAAGTTGCTCTAAACATTTAGCTAACACATATGCAAATTATATTTTGATTTCTTTCTCACATGCGTAGGGAAATATTTAATAAATCTGTTCATTTTCATATAAAATTTATTCTTTTTTAATTCTGATTATAGGAAATAATGCACAATGTTGTTTGTTATTGTTTCTAAAAGGAGTATTTTTTTATTAAGAATTCTGTAAGTAATAAGAAAAAAACATTGCAAAATTTCTGAATTTTTTTTGTAAAATTCTTAATTTTTCTATGAGTATACATGCTATCCTCATAAAAATGAACACAGTTTATTACAATAAGCCACTTAATAATAATCTGCAGTTTGAATTATTTTACTTGTTTATAGTTTTGACAGGGTTATACAAAAAATCTTCGTTCTTTTCAGATTAATAACTGTCTCCTGTGGGATTTTGAAAAAAAATCTTCGGGAAAATGTATTAGTTGTTCTATTTCGTTTACACACTTGGAGTTTCAGAATAATTCTTCATGTATCTTTCTAGATATTTAACAAAACGTCTTTAATCGCAAATGTCCGGTCATTATATTCCACATTTTAAAGCTTTAAGTCAACAGAAATTGTGTGAAAAATGAGTCAGAAGACTTAAATGCTACATGCAAACAAATAGAATTTTAAATTAATAATGCAAGATAAATAATAATAATAATAATAAAGATAAACAGAGTTCCAAAATGTAAGAGACGTGATATGCTGACGCTATTGCATCTTCCGGAAGTATAATATACACCCAGTTTATAAAAGAAAGTAATATTTGCTTTCTACATTATTATTCGACTGTTTAGATGAATTTAGAGTGCAGAATAAGTTATTTTATCGCAAAGGTACTATAATTGCGAATGACTTTAGTGCAAGTCTCACTTAAGTATATTTTTTAATTTGTTCCTTTTCTTTTCTCTTCTTTTTTCTTAATTTCTTGCAGGCTTTTTGTCTAATTTGTACATACATTTATTTAAATATCAAAATTGGTATTGTTTAACACTTAATAATTTGTTGCAGAGGAATTTATTAAAATGGTAAGTGTAAGCATTTTTTTTTAAATCTCATTCACATCTTTTTAACGTAATTTATTTCGAAATGAAGTTAATATTTTAAAAACTGAGTTGGTTTTTATTATTTTGCCGGGGCAGTGGTCAAAACTTACAAAAAGTGGTAAAAACTGGCGAAAATATTTTACAAAACTAAAAGTGATGATGTAATTTATAAGAAAAGGAAACTTTAGAAATGAAACCAAATGTTTTCTTAGTAAAATAAGCAAGTGTTGATCTCCGTCCCTATACAGATGGCCAATGACCAATCAGGAATGATCACAGCAGAAGAAGCATAAAATGTGTGAAATTTCCAAAGAATTTTGTGGATTAATAGTACATTTGCAAGGTTAGTAGTGCTACAATCGAAAGAAAATTTTCAAATTTCAATTTTGTCCATTGAAAAATTTAAAATAGGTTAATAATAAGTATGTTTCCGAACTTGTTTTCTGTTGTGGAATGCTGAAACAAGAATTATATTTTAATGATGTTGGTGATGAAACAAATAAAAAAAATAATAATAATTTTAATATTTCATTTATTTGAACAGAATATATTAATAGATACTATTATATTTTGTACTCTTGAATTATTGCATTATGTTAATTGATAGATTGCTTGATATGATGCATCTTGTTATCAAACTAAAAGTGTTTATAATTTCTGTATATTAAAGAACTTTTATTAATTTATTGCATCATAAAAATTTAATCATTTGATTTTATCAATATATATATACATATATTTATGATGAAATTAAAACTTTTGTAGAAATAACAATAAGTATAATATGTGATCATCCTAATACATTGTAGTACTAAAGTTGTTAATTTAAGATAGGTAAAAGAAATGATATATGCATTTATCTACTGCTCAAAACAATTAAAGGATATTGCAGTTTTAGGTAGATTTTGTATCTGGGAAACTTTTTAGCTGATTGATACATGGTCGACACATAGTAGGTTATATGAGAATAAATTACACATGTTTGGCAGAAAAAAATGCATTTTATTGCGCATTTGTGTACAAATGGAAAAAAACACAATTTGTGCATATGAGAAAAAAAGAATAAGAAAAGGTGTTTTTTTCAAAGAAAATCATTTTCAGTAGGGGGTATGGTTTCCACGGGCGGCCAGCAACGTTGAACATCTTTAAGGCATGGACTCAATTAGACTATTAATGACGAGTTGGGGTATTCTGCCCCACTCTTCCAGAATAGCTCTTTCCAGTTCTTGGTAAGTTTGTGGGGGTTGTTGGCGGCCAGAAACTCGTCTTCCTAAAGCGTCCCAAACGTGCTCGATTGGATTCATGTCTGGAGAACACGCTGGCCATTCCATTCGAACGATTCCTTCCTCGAAAAGGAAATCCTCCACCAGGTTTGCACGATGTGGCCTGCAGTTATCGTCCATTAAAATGAAGTTATCTCCGATTGCTGCAGCGTAAGGGACTACAATAGGTCTGAGGATCTCATCCCTATATCGGCGACCAGTCAGAGCTCCATCTCGAATGATGTAGAGGTCAGTGCGCCCGTCAATGGAGATGCCACCATACACCGACACTCCTCCACCGCCAAATCTGAAACTTTAATGCCCGAATGCAGGATTATTCCTACTGCCACGGTCCCTCCAGATGAAAATACGCCTATTATCCGGATGCACAGAAAAACGGGACTCGTCAGAAAACAGAGTATCGCTCCATTCATTTCTCCTCCAGTTGACATGCTCGGTTGCCCACTCCCTGCGGTCGCGACGATGCCTTGATGTTAATCTAACACATACCATCGGTCGGCGAGCATACAGACCTACAGCATGGAGCCGGTTTCGGACAGTCTGAGTTGAAATCGTGGTGCCTGTAGCCGAGCGAATGTGTTGTTGGAGAAGAGTAGCGTTCATGTTTCGGTGTCTCCGAGCTGTTAACGCTAAATACCGGTCTTCATTGGGCGTTGTTGCCCGTCTACGACCTTGTCCTGGTCTTCAGCCTGCACATCCACTCTCCAAAAAACGGTTCCAGATCCTGGAAATGACACTTTGTGACACTCCAATGGCTTGCGCTACTTCGGCTTGAGTTTGGCCCCCTTCTAACCAACAATTCTCCAAGCTTCTGAATCTGTCAAATGACTTCGCTGAAACATCGTACTCATCGAAACAAAGCAATCACTGAATGCCGATCATCCTTGTCTTCATTCTCTTTTATCCAGTTGAAAGTCAAAATTCATTCGCTGCCGCTGAAGCGACGTTTTTGACGTCAAACTCAAAATTTGCATACTCCACAGTTTGAAAACCAGAAAAATTTGCATTTGTGATTCTCTTCTTCTATTTTCGGCAAAAAAAATTTCGTTCATATCTTTATTTTATATAAAACTTCAAATATCCTTTAATTGTTTTGATAACTGTGTTTTCAAAATCTTATTTTGCCATTTTTGTTGGCAAAAACCTATTTTTTTACCGCTACAGTTTTTATTACAGCCGCTTGCGGTAAAAATTGCAAATTCTGTTTAAAATTCTTTGATTCAAGTGTCAGGAGGAAAATCTAGTTTTTCTACTTAGTCCGACAAAGAATTATAATATATAAAACAATAAATAAATGCTGAACATTAAATTAGGCATTTTTATAAACTATAATTAGTAATTTATATATTTAGAAAAAGTTTTTTAATTTTCATGCATTTAAAATGACATATTTCCTGCTGTTTGTTCTGCTCTTCTGATAAATTCTGATGACACTGAAAAAAAAATACATAAGTTATTTTTATTCATTTTAAAACACAATAATAGACTTTCAAACATTGTTTTTTAATTGAGATTAAAACTTTTCAGAAGTGGAACTTTAAAAACAAAATGTTTTTGCATGAAAAAATATTTTTAACTAAATATTTTTAACTAAATATTAAATATAAAATTCTTCTGGATAAATTAGTCAAAACAATGTACATTTTGTATAAGTTGACCTAAATCTCATCATTTCCACAGTTTCGAAATTTGGAGATAAATCCTTGAAGAGCAAGGAGATTTTGGCAAACAAAATTATAGAACAAATGCATTTTTATTTCGAAAGCTTTTGACTTAAACTACATATATAATTTATTATTTGAAGTATGGTATTTATTAAAATTAATACCATAATTGCTTTCTAAAATTACAATAAAGTTAGATTTCATTTTTCGCAAAATTATCGAATGATCTCATGCAATTCAAAATCAACAGATAGGATTCCAACGCAACTATTATTTTTAATAATATGAGATTTAAAACATTGATAAGAACAATTAAATTAATTTTACGACAAATGTTCGTTAAAACTCTTACATTAGCAAAATTTCGTGAAAGATTATTGCCAGTGATCCCAAAATCTGCTTTTTTGTCTACATGATTTAAGATCTTACATATATAGATTATAAAGTAAGAAGAAAGAAAAAACATGCGTTTCACACAAATTGCGAAACACTTTCCAACACTTGCCGAAAATTTTAAAGAAGCTTCATCGTTTATAACGACGGTAGAAGATATATCTAAGAAGACATCTTAAAAAATGAAAAAAAAAAAATTAAAAATTGTATTCGACGATTTTTTTCTATAGGCGGAAAGGTACATGAGAAATCCATACACTATTTATAGATTTATATATGCACATATAGTGTGCTGAAATTGTTCTTAGACAAAAATGCTGCCGGAGAAATCCCGAAGAGAGGTGTTTCTGTGTGTCGGTCCTACATATGTTATGACGAGATACTAGTAGAAATCGGGAAAGAAAGAAGGAAAAAAAGAAAAATTCTAAACCGTACAAATTAAGGGTATATTTCGATTCAAACTGCTTATTTTCTATTTATTTTTAAATTCATTTTTACTCTGAAATGCATCAAACTGGCAAATTGTCTTATTTAGAAAATAGACAAGGTGCCATGATTGTCGATTCTTTGATAAATGCAGAAAATATTGCAAAAAAAGCAATCAAAAAGGGCATTTCGAACCGATTTTTCCGAAGCGGGAAATCTGGGAACGAAAAAAAGAGTCACACTGTGAAGATAATTGTTTATAAATCAAATTTTAATGAATTAAGCCTAAAATGACATCACACGGCACCTTATACGTCTTTTCAAAAACCCCCTCAGCAAGTTTCATGTTTCTACTTCTAAAAATGTATCTGAAATTGTATCAGAAAATTTCGAGCTGTTGAAGGTGGAAAAGCATCTTTTCGAATACACCTTAAAAAGCGAAAATTATTAAATGAAAGGCATCGAAAAGTGAGATAGTTTATACTCGGGGCCCTGAAGCCATCGGATGACAGCAGCGGTTTCGATCTAATTGCTGCACAACTGAAAATTCATCCACAGCAATTTCCATTAGGAGACGAATAATACACTTAAATAATTTTGTACAGCCCGAATATTACCTGTATAATCATTACAAATTTAATCAAAGAAAAAAAAAACCTAATACAATTGAAAACACACTTTCAGAAATTAATTTCCATTGGCGATGATTTACCTATGTCTAATGTACTTATCTTTGTGTTTCTTTCTATAAAAATATTCATATTCTAAAAATGTTCCTCTGCATATTAAATATCTTTCAAACAAAAAGTCATAACTCATTAAAAAATAGCTATATACGTTTATACACAGTAGTACTTAATAGTTATTTTGTATAGCTCTGAATGATTTAAAAAAATTAGATACTTCTTGTAATATGAAAAAATTAGCTAAATTCAAAAACGCATAGCATAATTTAACAAGGCACTTCTAGTCTATGACACGTAGACTGTAATCGAAGTTAAAACGTACGCAAAACACTATGCTCTAACAACTTTTATGTAAAATCACAGTATTTATTTGTTTTTTAAAGAAAAAAATCGAGGTGTTTCGATGCATTCCAAAGTATATAATTTAATATATTTGTTATAATTGCATAACGTTTAGTCTTAGTGTCATTTATTCTATATACTGTAGAATTGTATTTTTAATATAAAGAAAAAAAATATGTTTTTTTTTCAAGAATAATTTATTCGTAACAACCTTAAACAAATGAAGTTTTTTACCCATTTTAATAATTCTTTACATTTTATATCTATCATACTTGAATCGGAAATAAACTTTTAACCATTTTGATGTGTTACTGTACATAAATCAACTTATATGTGTATACAGATGTATAAGACAGAAATATTTCTTCATCAAACATCAATTCGAGCAAGCTTAGTGAAGTATGTCATATTCACATCCCTCTTTAAGTGTGAAATAATTGACATATAATTCATTTATATTAACTCTTTTGCCTGAGATTTAATCTCTTCACGCTCTTAGTCACATAAATGGACGTTCAGTTTTTTTTATAATTACTGTCAATAATAAAAAGAGCACAAATTTGATGATGGGTATTCATTACAGAATCTCTCAACAATATAAGTGAGAATTTTATTGTTTGGCTGAATTGATAATAATGTTATAAAAATTATAAAAAAAAAAAAAAAATAAATGGTAAAAAAATAATTTTCTAATACATGGCACTGAAGAAAACTGGTGAATAATAAATTTCTTGGACTAGCCACGTACACGATTATAATATTTATACTATAAAATATTAATTATAAAATATCGAATCTGTTTATAAATAACGTCCAACTAGCGATATACACGATAACATAGTTATAATAAATAAAATATTTAATTTTTTGGACACTTACTATATGAATTGTATGAAAGTTTGTTTTTAGGCTAATACTAGCGAGCTACGCCCGCTAGCTGGGCCACTTTTTCCAAACGAACCTCGATATTAAGCAGTATATAATAAGGAAAAAAAAATCATTTAATAAGCAAGTCTTGGTGTTCGAATCCTCAAGCACAAAAAAAGTAAATTAAAGAGCTATGGTTGTTATGCGCCCATTATCCCGTTAAAAATATGTGATTTCGCACGGTGGGAGCTACGCGCACTTGAAAAAAAAATTGTGGATTGGAGCCATGGTCGCTTCGCGCCCATCGCCCCGTTAAAAATATTTGGTTGTGCTACGCGCCCATAAGACATTTTTTCGTATTTTTTAGTTCATCAGAAGCAGATTTTTACGCAGATTCTGAATATGTAATCAGTTTTTTTCTACTTTAGAAACTGTCTGCATGATGGTTTAAGAAAAAAAGCGCAAAAAAATTCGGTATATTTTCTCTGCGGCAGCCTGTTTTACTTCTAAGTTCAATATTTTAGCGAAAACTACGGTAAACAATCGACGGCAAGTTAAAAAAATTGATGCGGAACAAAGAGCACTTAGCGCGGGAAGAAAAAGAGGTCTTCGGCTGGTTCTTCTTTTTGCGCTCTTAGCCAAAGGGGAAAAGTTCTAGTCATTCACCGCAAGGTGGCACAGTGTAAGGCGAGCTCTTTTTGGGAAATTAGACGTTTTGCGTTCCCGAGGGGTTTTTAATTCATAACTTTTTTAATTTTGGTCCCACGGTCTCGAAAATGCCCGAAATGACTTTCCCGGAATTTTTCGGATCGAAAGACACCTCTCTCGACTTCCAACTCGCCCGCGTTGCGAACTGTAATCGGCTTCAAACAGACAGACAGACACACAGAGGCACACGGATTTTATTAGTATAGATAAGGGCTAAGCTGTCAAAACTGCTATTTAAAAAGAGTTAGGGTTTGCTTTAATATTTAGATGGCTCTATAAGCAAATTTTACATACATCATTTAAAAGTGGACTTTATTTCCAATTGTTTAATACCAGTAACTTTCTTCTGCAATAAATTTTTGCAGAGTTAATAGGGGTGTGTATATTTTTTTCCACGACTGTAATCAGACTTTTAATTTTAATGTCAAATGCGAGAAAAATCGCTTTAAGAAATTTTGTTAAGAAAACAAAGACTGCGTATCAGTTATCTTTCATAATCTAGTAAGTTTCAATGAATAATAACATTTTTCTTGGTACAAATGCAAAGTTGTATGACTTCATTATATTTAGAGTTAAGGCCCTAGAATAGTCACTGTAAATGACCCGGATGATAATGTAAAGTCTATGGGAGCGTTCTTTTCAAATATTTCGCTCAAATTTTAACATTTTTACATGATGTTTTTTGCATGGGATAGCTGAGGACGATCCACAACCGGCCTAGTTTTTACTTTTTCGATTTTGCTTATATATTTTTTTATATTATGATAGTTTCAATTCCAGAACCGGTTTAAACCGGTTTTGAAATTTAAAATAATTAAAAAAATCTGAAACCAATATTGAAAAAGTAAAAACTAGACCAGTTGTGGATCGTCCTCAGCTATCCCATGCAAAAAAAAAAAAAAAAAAAAAAAAAAAAAAAAAAAAAAAAAATCATGTAAAAAATGTTAAAATTTGAGCGAGATATTTGAAAAGAACTCTCCCATTGACTTTACATTATCATCCGGGTCTGTTTCTGTGACTAGTGTTGTCCCTTAAGTTAAGAATTTATTGACTAAATTTTTACCTACTTGGTAAACTAACTTCTAATTTTTAAAGCATTTAACTCACCTCCACAGGAATGATAGATTAATTTTAACCAATAAGAATTATGTGTCACAGAGAAGGATGGCATCATGATTTTAAAAATCTTAAGAGTGGCTTAAATAGAAAAGCTTAACAAGAACGTAATATCATGCGTTTAACACCTAATATGAAAAACATTCACAATTTTGTAAAAAAAAAAACTATTTTTAATTAATATGAAAGATGGGGTCTAAATAAAATATTTTTAAATGCATTCTGCATTTATATACTCCAAATTCAGTAATTACCATCAATAGTCATTAAAATATCTGATTTTTTTTCGTGCAGCCATGAAAGTGATTTGCATTTTATTTTGTATAAAAATTACACGGAATTTCCCATTAAGAAAATTTTCTTGAATAAACGGAAATGCACATGATAACTTTTGCGAAACCCTGTATACGAGCAATAGAATTTATACAACAGGTAAGATGAAAAAAAAGTTGCATTCAAAAACGTGTACCATTATTGAAAACGCACATCCAACGCAGCACCAAATTTTTCTGGACAGTACTTTGGATACATTCTTTAGAAATTGACAGTTGTCTCTAGAAATTAAAAATAAATTCTATAAACACTATATTTTACAGTATGCGCCTTGAAGTAAATCTCAGTGGTATAAGTAAATTTCAATAAATTTAAACAGCGTAATATCATGAAAATATACCGTAGATGATTTTTCCCCCCATAAACCCTAATGTAAATAATTTTTTTTTGAGTGTCTTTGTAACCGAACTATAAATGTTATACTCTTTATTTTCAATAGCGAACTTGCCTTAGTACACTACAATAAAATATATAAATCACATATACAGTAACATATATCATAGCAATCTGACTTCATTTTTGCTAGTAACAACATAGACAGTCCGTCATACAAACAAAAAGTACTCATAAGCACTTTTCAAATGTTTTAAAGTGTTAAAAACAAAAATATATGCATATTATTTTTATCAAATATTTAGTATCTTTGGACTACCTTAATACAAAACTGACTTTCTTTCATACTTTTAATACTTTCATTCTTTTTATGATTACGGTGTTTCAATCGAGTATGAGTTCTTATCCATCTTGATCTATTACTGTACATAAATCAACTTAGCGCGTGCATGTGTAACAGACAGCAACAATACTTCATCATATATTAATTCTGAAAGCTGTCTAAAATATATTGTATTCAAATCCTCGTCATTCTTAACTTATCATTAAATGAGATATGAATGACATATAGTTGGTTAATATTAAGTACTTCGCCTCGTATATGAAATAACAATTGCTTGAGTAACCTAAGTGAAAAGCCTTTTAATACAATAAATATATCGCTTTAAATAATTCTGTGTGTATTTGAAAGTCTTCTGTATTATAAATAGAAATTGACCGAAAACTCAGTTACATTTTCGTTTTGGGGCCAAAATTTGAGTTTTGCTAAAACTTTGTTTTCGGCAAAAATGCGGATATAAATCGAGTTGTACCGAAACTCCAACAAAGCTATCAGTATTCCAAAATTTGCGTTTTTTTCCTTTGATAATTTTAAACTTTAGACGTCAATTTGAGCTATATCCGTCCAATATTACATTGCTATTAACTTTCTTGCTTATTATTATCGGTTATGACTTATGCATGACATGAAAGCAATTTATAAAGAAAGTTAAAAGATAAATCGAGGTGTGTATACACTGTAAAAAAAATCTGCAAAGGTACTAAATTTTTTCTAGGAAACTGGGATTCCAAGAACTTTTCCTGTAACGGTAACAGCAAAAATTCAAGTTTCAGAATCGATTACATGAATTTTTCCTGTTGTCGTTACATGAAAAGTTCTTGGAATCCCAGTTTCCTAGAAAATGTTTAGTACCTTCAAAGATTTTTCTTTTACAGTGTAAACGAATCTAAAATATTTAATTAAATGAATTTTGTATAATAAAAAAAATCTTTCTCTGTTGTTGATGAATTAATTATGTTTTATTTTATATAAAATAAAAAGTTTTGGGTCTGAGGCACACAGGGTCAATTTGGGCCTCACATATAATTATTTAATATGTATATTGGAAAAATATGGATAATTAAATAATAATTACACTGTAAAAAAATCTGTAAAGGTATTAAACTTTTTCTATGAAACTGGGATTCCTAGAACTTTTTCTGTAACGGTAACAGCAAAAATTCAAGTTTCAGAATCGTTTACATGGATTTTCGTTGTTATCTTTACATGAAAAGTTCTTGGAATCCCAGTTTCCTAGAAAAAGTTTAGTAACTTTACAGATTGTTTTTTACAATGTATGCATATTTAATAAATAGGTGTAATTAATTAATAAATATGTATATTTAAGTAATAACTATGCATATTTAATAAATGTGTGTAATTAATTAATAATTATGTATATTTATGTATGTATTAATTATTTTAATAAATGCAATTTAATTACTTATTTTTTTGGCGGGGGGGGGGGGGATTTTCGATTTTAGCCGAAAATAGGAAGATCACCAAAATTCGATTTCGGTTTTAAACTTCTGTCATAACAAGTGTATGGGCTAATTATTTATCCTCTTTAGTTCGAATTTAAAATAATAATGCAAATAATCATTGGTATTTTACAAACAAAATGACATCATAAAAAATATTATAAATATTTTTTCTAAAATTGGCCCTTTAGGTGCTTAGTAATTTAGGTTTTAAAATACGGATCTAAAACTACAAACATCCTTAAAACACTAATTTCTTAACCAATAACCTAAATTAACTCAATGACAAAGTTAAGATCTTTAAATAAGTAAGTAATATACAAATCTTCAAAGATTTTCATTGAAAAGATTTCAATTAAACATGAAAATATATCACTTTCTGGGTCATACTGTCTTTTGGGCATTTTTAGGCATTTTGCAAACTTTGATGAAATTAACATTTATTTTAAGAGAGATTCAGCTTAGATGATGCCATTTATTCGTTTGCTTTCAATGAAAAAAAGCATTTTTCTATTAAGAAAAGCTGTGAAAATGTAAAAAAATCGGACATTTTAGTTTTTATAAGGAAAAAAACAGAGATCTTAGAATAAGGACCCAGCACAGTTAAAAGTGAAGATGACAAACGCGTGCCATTTGGAACTCTAGGGTGCCATAGGGGCTTGGATATATGGTTGCAGTGCCGACAGGTCTCTTACGGGGTGATTGGAGCTAAATAAGATGCCATACACTTCGTATTGGAAACAATGTGGCTTATCGGGTGACTGGAACCATGCTCATGCGCTGTGACGCGTGTCTTTCTGTTTTCTGTGACGGCAAGTAAAATCTATGGCTATGAGAGAATGAAGGTGAGCTCGATGGTTGAGCGGTTAGAACGCGGAGCTTGTAATCAGACGTTGTCAGTTTGAATCCTTATGCGGCCGAAAGTCGGTTTGTATATTTTTTAATTTTTTATTATCGGATACTCTGAATTAAGGGTGCCATCTTTTCACCCTAATTAAAGGTGTCATTCTGGCTCCTTTAGGGGTGTCACCAGTGAGACAAACCTTTCACCCCTAAAAGGTGCAATGTGTCACCATTAGTTTTAACAGTGAGGGGCCGAGGAGGATATTTGAGAAACAAGGGTTGTATGGGTTTTTATTTTAAATTTCAGGAGGTATACTGCGTATACACATGGCGTATATTTTCCTCTATATTCCTTATTACAAAGAAAATGTAATTCGAGTGCTGCAAACAATTTCTTTTCCCACAAGATTATGGCAAACTTTGTGTAAAAATGAAAACAACTTGAAAATCGTATTTAATAGTTTTATTCAGAGTGCAACTTGAACTTTCAATAAAATACCTTTCATATATCAATGATAAAGTTAATACACACAATAATCGAAGTATGATTCAAAATTTAAGCGAATGCATTAGGTATCATTTTCTGAATTTTAAAAATGGCTCATTTGTTGCTAAATAAGTACTAATTAAATTCATAAATAATAATTAATTTAAATTAATAAACTATGAAATATTGGTTATTGCAAACATGCAACAAGAAATTAAGTCAGAAAATAATAACAAATGTATCAAGAGAATTATTAAACTGCATATGCAGTTCAAGTTTTTGTATTAAATATTAAATTTTTCACACTGTATTTTTTAGTTTCACTTATAATTCTTCATTAATTTAATTACTATTATTATTAGTTTTGATATTACTTACATGTTGATTAAAGAATAAATAATTATTTAATCTCACATTATGAAATTAAAATCGAAATAAAACATGGTTGCGGAAAATCAGTAACTAAATTTTTAGGAGATTTTCTTTTTTTTACTTGGATAAAAAATAAAAACAAGTTCCTTCATTTATTTAAAATATTAATATAAATTTCACTAAACATTTCGAAAATTCCTTTTTTAGTACTCACGAATGAAAATATATTATCTATAGTAGTTACAGAAGGATTGAAAAATTACGCAAAAAACCGGTAATCTCCAGTGTATTTTAATAAAATGTTATTTATTTCACTGGTCAAGAGCTGTTTTGGTGCCGGGGTATTTTTGGCTGATTTTATATGAATTTGATGTCCTGAATTCAAATACGGCATTAGTTTTTCTCTATCAGCTCAGTTTTTTAAGATAAACAACTTTTTGTGAAATATATGTTTCATTATTTTAAGGTAAATCCATGTCTTAAAAAATGTATGTAAAAATAAAATAAATACAGGATTTTTATTTTTTATAATACACAAATGTTAGTTTTTATTATAATGATATACACATATTCAAATAATAATTTTTTAATTATATTATACAAATATTTTTACTCACAAAAATAGAGAAAAACGTCACTGATGAAACTGATACACATTGGATGCTTCGGAAGCTTCTTTTCCGTGACATTCTGGAATATATTTTAGAAAAGTGTCTTTTTAAACTCAAACTGTAATCTGAAACCCTTTGCATATCTCATCTTTTTTGGTAGCGGTTCTCCATAGTCTTAGTATTGAGGTGAAATCTTTCGGGCTGTTTATCACTTGTGCCTTAATGCTCTAAGTCGCAATGTAAATAGTGAACTTTAATGCTTTTAGTACACCCAAAAGATTTAAGACTATTATGCTTTTCATTTACCAGTTCTACATAGATTTCTCCTTTGCATTTGCCCAGAATGTTTTTGTGAACTGCCACAAAAGAAGTCCAGGCTTTTTATTCAACCTCGTTGAATTTAAGAAAGCAGGATCCTTAATCAGTTGTCTTATTTGTTGTCCGTTAAATATTCCTGCTTTAATATCTTTATAACTCAATACGGCTGTTTTTACCTTAGATATGCAAATCATGACCCGTTCTTATGGAAAATTTACACAAACTGCTTCATAGGACAGATCTTGATATACAGTGCAGAAAGTATGATTTTCTTTCGCCCAACTAAGTGTTATTAATGACATTCCTTTCTCCAACATCCATGTTTTCTTTCTTAGGCCTCTCTTTTCTAATCTAGTGGTGTGTTTTATCCCTGCTATCCTAAAAATATTAAAACAATAGTATTTTGTGTAACTTCTTTGCTCTCCAAGGGCAACCATCTGGAAAATATTTAGGAAGAACCAATTTTTCTAATATTCCTCTAAATTCATGACAAAATACAAGATTGTTTTTTTAAGAGAAGAAGGGTAGTAGACAATTTTGTCTTGTGTGATAAAATGTAAGTTTGGCTCTTTGTTCTAATAATTTTTTGTCTTTTAATCTTGAAACCAACCAGTAATTCAGAAGCTTCTTTTAAAACATTGAAATCTCTTTTGAAATCATTTTAATCAACCTGGTTGAAAATTTTAGGCATTGATGACGTCCTCATAATCACTGTTACCTTCACAGCTATCTAAAAGATGATCAGAAGAACAATATTCATCCTCACTAAGCTCTGGTAGCTGATGAAACGTTGGGATCGGTAGTTCCTCTGAGTGAGGAAGTGGGGGTCTTGAAGTCACTAAATCAGGATAAGTTTTCTTATTGTTTCGATTTATTCAAATAGTATTCCAGTGCTAGGTAGAAATAATAGTCATAGAAATGGTTTTGGAGTTCTCTCCAAACCATTGGTAAGCCGAATTTGAGACTTATTCTTTTCCGTCAGCTCACTGTCATAAATGTTCTGTACAAGTTTTACAGACCTGCTGCGGTGCGCAGATTTTATCCTGATCACCAAGTCTAACACCAAAGTATCCAAGATAAGCTCTCTTTACAAAGTCAGTAACATATTTTCTGTGTTCTTTCAACTTTTATTCTCCGCATATGTAGCAAAACTTATCTTGATGATTTATACAACTTTTTCTACTTGAACTCATTTAAATTCCATTCTACAACGCAAACACAACAATCTACAACACTACGAGTTTTACGTTAAATTGATACGAATTCTACCTTAAACACAAATATCATGGAAGTTCAAAAGCATTAGAAAGTCAAAGAAAGCCAGTTTTGTTTCCATGGAGCGAACTCTGAAACTAACCTTATCTCTTGGAGGCTTTTACATTTGGCTTTATGGATGAGCGGTGCGAAATCATAAGCATGGGCAGATCCTCAGTTTTGCTTGCACATTTGTTTTTTTTCAAGATCTTGTGGTATTTCAACGTCCTTCTAATCGCCTTGAGGGTCGTTACAGGGCTATGTATCATAAGGTCAGTTTAAATGTTCAAGGTCACTTTAGTTCTAAAAAATCTTTAGTTCGCTTTGCATATCTAAAAAAGTACAGCTGATAGAGAAAAACTGATTGCATATTTGGAATCAGCGTCCCAAAAATATTCAAAATCAGTTGTAAAATCTCAGGCACCAAAAAAATTTTTTTTTTGTAGGCCTGTGTTTTCAAAAGAACAACATTAGAAGGAATCAACGGCGAGAAATTAAATAAATGAACAGCGAAATGTTACTAATATAGACGCGTAAAACAAAAAACAGTGTTAAATTAATGAGAAAAACAAGTGAATTAGCACAATGACTAAAAGATGTAAATTCAGTTTATCCTGTTAAATAATTAATCTTTTCGATTGAGTTTTTTTCTGTTTCTAATATACTAGAAATATAATAATAATTGTGTATAATGCGGTATTTTTCTAGTTTAGTGAAACGACAAATAAATATTTTAGTTTAAATTAGGGCATTCAAATTGATATGTTATAAGGCTCTTAAAAAAAAGAATAAAATAAAACATGTACGGTTGTTTTATAAAGCAAATGAAAAATGAAAACAATGTTAAAAAATTGCTTGCAGTATTTATGCATAATATGACTTAATATTATTTTAAAAAAAGCTTTATATAAATGATAATAAAATGTATAATATTTAAAATATGATTAAAAAAATAAACGAATAAATACGGCATTATATTGTATATTTTATTAAAGCCTCATCTGCTGTTAATTATAAAAATAATAGTTAAAAAATAGTTAAAAAAGTAAATTAATTTTAACTAATATAAATAAATTAGGTACAAAATAACAATCAAAGTAATCGTTTGCAAATGAAAGACAAGCGTTAAAATAGTAATTTAAATAATAGAATAAAAATAATTTCTTAAAACTGTAGATGCAGTACATTTAGCCCGTCAAATCACTATTATTTTTTAAAGGAAATAATTTTCTATAATTGTAGGGCAAAAAATATTGAAATATTAATATAAGTACTCAAATATTAATAATAATAAACCCAAGAGATTAATCTAAAGTTCATAAAAAATGAAACAGCGTTTAAGAATTTATTTGATAATTTTATATAAAATTTTAAACTTTGTGTTAAAGAATGTTTATAATTGAGGACCCCAGAAGCCAAGGGGTACAAGTGATAAAATTTCGATTTGGAGTAAATTGAGTTTAAAGATAATTGATGTTAAATTGGAACATCAATAACAATTGAGTGGATTGAAATAGGAAATTTCTGCTTGTTGCATTCTGGTCTTTGAACTCTTATTTCAATAACTGTTAAAAAAAAGTACAATTTTCTTTAAATGTATAATTAATCAACATTGTTTGTTTTTCGAAAAAAGTGGTTTGCCTCTATAACTCAACAGATAATAAGAAAATCACTTATATTTCTTTACCTGAAATGAAAAAAGCATATTTTTAGGTCGTCTGTGTATTTAGTTAATTTTTTTTTCAATTTTGTCACTTATACCTTTTGGCTTCTGGGGTCCTCAATTATCATTACACTCTATATTTTTTATTTATATTTTCTTATTTCTAGTATTGATATATTTCATCGTTTAAGTGTCATAGGCATAGGGTTCGTATGCTTCAGGAATTTTTCCAGAGGTAATATCAGTATTTTTATTTATAGAAAAATAAACTTAAATTAAACGCAAATAAATGTCTATTTATTTAATCAGGTATTTTGCATTAGAAAATACAGTACTGAAGGATTTTATGAAAGGAAAATACCAGGAGGCGTATGAACCCTGTAGGAAGTTGGTACGTTTTGTCGAGGATTGTGTAGTCAATATTAGCTTTGCTGTTGATATTTATATTGACATTGTAATTCGTAAACGTAACCATAAAGATTATTTGGAGGTTTATCCCTTGCAGCAGGCTAATGGAAAAATGGCTTATTAATTTTAGAATTATGTTCTAAAAATATTAAAATTTTGTATTGTTATTATAAACACACGTTTCACTTATGTTCATACATACTGTGTGTATTTGGAAGAATCGTTCAAATTTTAAATTTGATGGAGAGTTAGAAAAAAAATAATGCAGTACTATTTAGGAAAGTACGGAATAAATGAACGTATGAAGTTGCAGAGGTCGCTGTATACCCAAAATTTATGCTCACGCAAAAAGCTCTCTGACGAACATAACTGGTTGACATTCGACTAGGAGACTTTATAGAACCCACATGATTTTCAGTGAATATTCAGATATACACGGTAAAAAAAAGCAGATGCTTCTTATTATACGAAAATGTGCAATAAACCACGAATGAAAATTAACAATAACCACTTCCAAGTCACCTAAGATTCGGAAAAGCATTCCTTCATCTTTAGAATCCCCACGAAAGAATTTATGTTTGAAATTTAAATAAGAATTTTCAAAATAAATTTTTATTAGTTTTCCGTAGTTTTCGCAACCGCGTTAGGATAGCTTTAACCGTATATTCATTATTTCTTTCTAAACAGACAACCGGTTTTTCGATACTATGAGGTTTCAAGTAAATATTTTCATGTTGGTCATGTTTAACTAAAAACATGTAGAATTGACATAATTAATATTAACTCTTAAATTAACATTTTTCTGTTACAGTTGCATCCACAATTTTTGTTATGCAGCTGAAAATGCTTAGTTGAGGTTTGATAACGTCCGGAAAATAAATTTTCATGTGATTCTGGGAATTGGAGTAGTATCAATTAATTGTAAATTATAGCTCAATACAGATGAGCAGCTCTTTGACCATTTTCCCCTATTGCACCGTACATTAGAAGCATATATGCATATATGCATATTCATTTATCATATAATGACTCAAATTGCTTCTGCAAAGTCATTTTGTCGGATAACAACCTACAGCACTTGTCATAGAACTTCGCACGTGAGCAGAAATTATGGTCACACTGTGTTCTTTGCAACTTCAAGCGTTCGTTTAATTCCATATTTCAGTATGTTAAATTGCCTTCTTTCGCTATGTACCTCCCCACCAAATTCAAACGAACATTCTTGATACAAAAGGTAAATATATAATTCTAGAATATCAGGAGAAGAATCAAAAAACGATTAAAGAAATTCCATCCTTTTATATGTAAAAAACAGTTAAATCAAGTGAGAGAAATTAAAAATTTATCTTTTTCAATGTCTAATACATAAAAATAAAAATTTGTTTGTCTGTAATGCAACAGTTTGAAAGCCATTATTGTAAAATGTTAGGTACACGTGTATTAAAACATGGCCGATAAGACTAACATAATCCGGAATCAGGATAATTTATAGTTAATTATTAATTAATAAAAAACCAACCAGTTTAATAGTAGTTTCCTATCAAATTGAAACATTTTTCATTATAGCAATTGCCAACAATTAAAAATCCAGAATAAAATTATTACCACAATAATTACTTTTCTGTTGCAAAATTTCTACATGAAAAGTGGAAGTGAAATAATTGTTAAACGATTTTTAAAAGGTGAATATTACGTCACAACTTTTCTCATGCAAGATTTCAGCGTGAAAAATGAAAATTAAATAAACAGCTAGGCGAATTTAAACAAGTCGGAAATTGCCCATCAGACGCCTCAAATGCGATGCATTCGTATTATAACATAGTTTTTAAAATATACATTACTTCGGATAGAATACAATATTCGAAATCTTTTGTGTGTCCCTGTGAATAGTCAATAGTTTCGATTTTACAGGAATTAACTTGTAGTAAACCTCAACAACATATATCAATTTCATAAAATGAAAAGTAGTTTGATATTATGTTTTATATAATACACCCCAAACAATGTTTCCCCTTATGCCATTATGTGGTAGAGTACATGTGTGTGGCAGTTTATATTAATAAAAAATATTCTTATCATCACAGATTATACAGAATGTATACTTTCGTATATATTTCATATACTCATATGAACTGTATTATATTCGAAGGAATGTAACATCATGAAAATGCATTTGAAACTATTTTTCCCATTGACAGTAATGCAATGGAATACTTTTGACTGTCCCCCTAATTGAACTATACATCCGATTTTCATAAAATTTAAAATGACTCGACAAAATTATAAAATAATTATGCATGTTAAATTTCAAACGATTCGATTGGGTAGTTTTTGCGTTGTTATATGCGGACAGACAAATGGACGAACAGACGGAGGGAGAGACAGACGGGCAGACGGACGGATTAAACGATGACTATAGGTGCTACCTATTTACATAATAAGAACACACCTAAAAAATGAATATTTCGACATAATGAAAGTAAAAGGATTGCCAGCAAGTAAATATATAAAATGAATATATAACGTCATATAAGTTTGATAAAACGTATTGAAAATGATAAACCCGGTTATGGAAATATTGGCATATTTTAATATTTTGGAGGTTTTCTGAATTTGTTTTTACCATTTCAAAATTTATTCCATAATTATTCGTGTATGCATGCATGTATATTATATGTGCATATTATATATGTCAATTATTATATGTTATTATAATATGTATTATTATATATGTGAATTTACACAAAAATTTAGGTCCCTGGAGCTAATTTATAGTGAAGAACTGAATAAAACTGCTTTATAGTTTATTTTTATTGTTTGTTTTATACTATATAGTTAATTTTGAAATCTATTTTTCAAAATAAACATTCCTAAAATTCCAAATAATGTCGATTATTTTAGCTAGCGAATTATAAAATTAACTGTGCAGTTACTGAAGGGAATTTAATATTAACTAAAATAAATTCAAAAACGTTACTAATTAACTAATTGATGTAACTAATTAGTCTTTAATTATGCATTCATTTTTTAAAATTAATAATCTATTAGTTTCGTAATAATTACAGATTTATTTCTGTATTGCGGAAACAATAATATTTATCTACGCTGACATTAAAACATTACAATCAAAGTAGGATACGACTCCACCGATAAAATACCTTTCCCAAAAGGTTATTCTAAACTTCGTGAAAAATGAAAATAAATTAAAAATTTATTCTAAATACTTTTGTATAATGCCAATTAACGTCAAAACTTTGCCTCTTTTAGTATGTGTGAACGGTTAATTTAAACGTAAGTTGTAGAGAGGAAAACAAAATTTGCGTGAATAAATTATATAACCACTTGGGTATTTTAATAAAACCTCATTAAATGTATTAAATGCATCTAATATAATTATGAACCACGACATATTTAAAATAAGCATGATATCCAAAAAGCAAGTGTGAAAATGATTACGCAAACAAGGGAATTAACGGAATAATTAAAAAGCGTAGTAAATGCAGTTTAATTTGTTTTATAAAATAGTTAAATATCCCTAATGCTTGATTTTTTATGCATAAAATCTATTAGCAATGTTATAATATATATGAATAACTGCGGGTTTATTTCTATATCGTCGAAATAACAGTAAATGTAACTGACACTATGACATACAGAATATGAGTTAATTTTGCAAAAATGTATGTCTTTTAATATACTTGAATAATTAACCTAAATGTAAGTATTCGAGGGAGGAAAGGATTTACGTGAATAAGTCGGGTAACTACCTGTGAATATTAATGAACCATTAAAAACATTATTAATGGCATTTAATATAAATATGAATCTCTAAATATTAGATCATATAAGCGTGATACTGGAAAAAAGGCGTCGAAATTTATAATTTCTGAAAATGACATTAAAACATAAGACATAAAGATTATGATTTAAAAATTAAAAAGTATACCTTTTTTAATATGTTTGAATAATTAACTTAAATGTAGATAGTTTAAGGGGATGAAAATTTTTCTGGAATAAATTGAGTAAACCATTTGTGTATTTTAATAAATATTCACAAAAGTATTAATAACTTATAATATAAACATGAACCATGACATATTAGTTAATATAAACATGGTAGGGTAACATCCCCAGTAATTGGCACTTTAAGAATTTGTCTTTAAACTTGCTTCAATTTTCATTACAAAGAAATAAGATATTTACTTGTAAATATTTTTTAATCAAAGAATGCATATCTGTGCATCTATTTTGCCCACTAAAAGCAGAAAAAAAAAAATTTAAAAAGTACTTTTATAAAAATATATTTATCAAAAGTTGCTGAAATCACCAGTAATTGGCACCTAGAGCACCAATGAATGACACCTTGTGATCCAGTAATTGGCACATGTTTATATTTTAAAAAAAACTTCACATTTTGCATTGGGTTCAATCGCTTTAAATGAATTTACTGTAGATGAAGATGCAGTATTTCAGGTTTTTGAGAGTAAGAAATCAGCATATTAGTCTGAAATGTGAACACTTTAAAACAATACAATTTACTTATATTAATACCCAGTAATTGTCATGCTGTCCCCAGTAATTGTCATATGAAGCTTTAATGAATTCCAATTATTGATAATATTTCAGATTTTCAAATAAAAACAAATGATAAACAAAATTAGTCTATAACTTTAAAAGTACTTCCAAAATAAGTGGTTTAATCTCAAATTACTTACGAATTCCTTGTAATTGGAATAGGTGCCAATTACTTGGAACTAGCAAATTTGAAGCACCATTAATTGGCATCTATCATTAATTCAGAAATCCAAATATTTGTGTCGAAAATACTTTTATACAATTAAAGTAACCCTTTTTAACTAAACAAAACTGTTGTCAATTAAAATTTAAAATATATTATAAATCAGATAATAATTAATTGAAAAGTATGCCTTTCTTAAGCCAATAAAGAAGCATTTGAAACAAAAATGGCTAATTTGATACAAGCCATAATTGATTCTCTTTCCTAGGCACTATTATCATCTAGTAGCATAAATCAAAGTTATAATCTTTAACGTAAATGAGCATATAACTGGTATATAGTCTTGCATTTTTAAAAGACTGGATATAAATCTTATTTTAGGACATGCTTGTAGGATGTGCCAATCACTGGTGCATGCCAATTACTGGGGATGTTACCCTACCCCCACAAAAATGTGTGGGAAAGATCACACAAACAAAGGAATTAATCTCTACTGTCCCTGGGTCCCCATTCGGAGATATCTGTTCTTTTAAATATAAAAACTAAAATGTACCATTTTTTTTTACATTTTTACACTTCTTCTTAGTAGCTGAATGTTTCTTGTGTTGAAAGCAAACAAATAAGTGTCTGCATCAAAGTTGAATACCTCATAAAATAAATGTTACTTTCATCTGCGTTTGAAAAATGCTTAAAAATATCCAAAAGACAGTGTGGCCAAGAAAGAGATAAAAATTCATTAATATCTGACTTAAATCTTTTTCACTAACTTTTATGACGATTTGTAGGTAATTTACTTGGTTAAAGCTTTTAAATTTATGAATGCGTTAATTTAAGTTAATGATTATTAAACTGCTGTTTTAAGCGGGTTTATAGTTTTAGATCCATAATTTTTAATCTAAATTACTAAGCGACTAAAGAATCAGTGTCAGAAAAGATATTTTTTCTGTCATTTACAATGCAATTTTGTTTGGAGAAAACCAATGAATAAGTACTTGTATTATTATTCTATAATTGGAACTGAGGAGCTTAACAGAATGACTAAAATATGTAAATGCAGTTTAATTAATTTTATAAAGTATTTAATTATCTTTAATGCTTGCATTTTCAGTGCATAACATATACTAGTATTCTAATAATAATTATGAAGGACTTCAGATTTATTTCTATGTCGTTAAAATAATTAAACTGAAATTAAGACAAACAGAATACGAATTGACTTTTCAAAAATGTACCTCTTTTAATATGTATGAATTTTTACTTAAATGTAAGTAGTCTAAGAGAAAGCAAAATTTACTTTAATAAACTGGGAAATTCCTTGTGTATTTTAATAATCTCTTATAAAAGTTATTATTGGCATTTAGTATAAAAATGAATCAGAATATATTAGTTAAGGATGGCACCTGAGAAACAAGTCTCAAAATGATCACACAAACAAGGAAATCAACAGAATGACTGAAATGTACAAATGCAATTTAATTAATTTTATAAAGTATTTAATCATCTCTAATGATTGCATTTTCTGTGTAAACAATCTATTAGTAATGCAATAATAACTATGAATAACTCCGGATTTGTTACTATGCAAGCGAAATAATAATTACACTAACATCAAAACACATTAAAATCGAAAAGTAATTGTACCAGTGCTTAAATTTAATAATAAAATTTCTAGGAGATTATTTTAAATATGGCAGTACATAAATGCATGCTCTTGAATATTTTAAAAATAATTTAAAAATAATTTTAAAATAACCATATTTTTTTGTTTCAACAAAAATATTCCAAAAATTAGATATATGGATTTTACCTTTAAAATAAACAAACTGCAACTTAATCTTTAACAAATGCACTTATTATAAGATGTATGAATTATAAAATTATCCGAGTATGGTTTAAATAAGAGAGTTTCAAAATGTAATAGATTAAGTCCAAAACGTCACTCATATTTAAAGAAAATCTCACCAACTGTCAAATCTACTTATGTATATATAATGCAAACGGAAATTCCACTTTGTCTGCTTCTCGAGTTCTACCTGATGGATTTTGAGGGAATTGCACTGTTAGATAGATATTATTTCAGGGAAGATTTTCATATATAGCATATTACTCTACGTAAATTATTTATTAAATTATGACGGAAAATTCTGTGATTTCGGACGTAACTGGGGCCTTTGGCATAGTTTTCATCTTGGCAAAGGCATACCATGCTATCTTTTTCTTAAGATTTTAAACATATATATCAGTTGGAAAATAATATACACAAACAGTGCGAACAACAAAATGAGAAATAAACTATTGTTGATTTTTTTAAAAAACATATAGAAATACAGTTTTATTAAGAAATAATAGTATAAAACGAAAATTTTTAGTTTAAATAGAAAAGAAATATGTTTGCACAGCCTAAAAGAAATATTCATTTTCAAAGTCTACCAGTAAAACAATATTTAGCGATCTGTCCTCTTTGTTACGTATATTTGGCACCTGGTTAAAAAAATATTTACTGAAATTTTATTTAAGTAAAATACCGTTTTTTCTTTTTTTGTATGTGTGTCAGGGTTGATTTCAAAAGTACCGGATACATCTTGTTTAACATCTACACCATTGGATAAGTTCACGGAAACATTTGTACGGACGATTTATCGATATAATTGTTATTTTTAAATCAACATTGTTTTTAAATTAACATTTTTACATCAAAGATGTTCCTCCTTTTTTTCAGGAGCAAAAATTTCTGTTAGTCATTTTTTCTCATCTTTACAACTGTATATTATAGTATCATTGAGGAGCTGAAGCGAGTCTATTAGTCACTTAAAAAATATACAGACACCAAAAACTGTTACTAGTTTGATTTAAAGCAGAGTTAAAACTAGATAGGTGTGCCAATCCCAAAACTTTCTTCTATCTAAGACATACATTTAATATTTCAAAACAGTAGTTAAGAATGCAGTCGGTACTGCAAAATTATTAGTTTAATATCATGCCTACTTTGATTTCCACCAAAAAGTTCTGCTTCAGTCAGTTAATATCGTAGTAAAAACGAGTAAATCTTGAACTTGATATTTCTTAAAATCAATATATTTTTGTTATGTTGTTGTACATCAGCTGTTTGTGAATAGCCGGCTTGCCATAGCGCAAGTTCCAACGAAGCACTAACAGAGCTACAAAACACCGAGAAAATTATACAAAAATTTCTATCACAACGCGCCTTTCCAGCGAAATATTTACAATCTGCTGGCCTTAATCATAAAACATACACAAGCGATTTGATTCAGCTCTATGCATACCTTCATACACATTTCGGTGGTACAACAATAGAAATGGCACAGAAATTGTCATTAAAGCGCCTCTAATGCGGATTATTTTTAAATTCAAGGAAGACCAACTGGCAATAGAAAAAACATACATAAAAAAGTGGATTCATTCTATGCATAATTTCATAAACTTTTCCATGGTACAAGCTTAAAGATTATTCCACTGTCTGAAATCTAACGAATGTATTTATTTTGTGTACTATTCAATTCATATTGATAAGTTAATTAGGTTAATTAATAGGTTAAGGAAGAGTTTTTTGAGACGTTTGGAAAATATTTGATTACAACAGGGTTTAACAGATATTGAAACTTTCTAATGTTTTATATATATAGTAACACATGATTCGTTCAAAAAAGTAACCTATATTTTAAATTTACATAGTGAAATATATGTATAAAATAAAAGAATTGCCAGCAGTGCAGAGTGATTTTAGCAAAACTTTATTATCATTGTTATTACGAAACATCAAAACATAAATAAAATAAGAATAAGAAAGGCATAGCCTTACCTTATAACACTCGATGGAAAGACATGTACTATTAATAGTACACCACACCCGAAAGGATTAAAATACGTCATACTTAGGGAAATAAATCGTTTGCTTCAAGTAGGTATAACCTGATATTACTTTAATAAAATACATCTGGTTCAAATAAATGAGTCTTGAAATATCTATATTAATAAAATAACAAATCGCTCTGTCTGCATGTGTGTGTGTGTGTGTGTGAGTGTCTGCGATGGCTAGCCAAATCTATGGGACGTACGAAGCTCAATATTTTTATGAGAATAGCCCACTATCTCTCCTGATGCACCTGAAGCTCAGAATTTCAAAATTCTATTTATTAACTGAGTAATTAATTAAATTCCAAAATTCACTCTCAGAAAAAATCGCCTTTTTTTTCGCTTTTTTCTCTTTCATTTTCTTATGGTTGATTGGTTGCATAAAATTTTTGCAGAAATAATTAAAAAATCCGGGACAGACCTTTAAAATTCATAGACTGGCAAACTGTCAGTTTAATTTTTTATTATTATTTTTTTTTAATCACAGTTGCTGTACGCCATGGAGAAAAAGATAGGTGGAGACGAAGTAAGCCGAAAAAAAGGTTTGCAATATTAAACCATTTATCGCTGGAATTTTAATGTCTCAAACAAAAGCACGAGGCAGGAATTTTGTATTAATAAAACGAACTGAAAGAAATGAATTACAGCTGAAGCATATTTTACGAAGAAATAGTAATTTTTTAAAATGTTTTTTTTTCTATTATATCATTTAGGTTAAAGTTAGGTTAAAGTTAAATTGCATTTATGTTATGGTTAGAATAAGAATATGTTACAATAAAGTGAAGGCTAGGTTACATTTATGTTATATTTAATTTACGGTAGGGTACTGTTAAGTCGCTGTTAGGTTACAGACAGGTTCTGGTTACGGTACAAAAGTTTAAGGTTAGGAATTTATACACAGAGTGAACATTACGCAAAATTTGATTAAAAAGAACACTTACTTTTGTTAAATAGCTCTGAAATTATAATACTATATACCAATATTTTAGCTATCATCGGGTATCGATTTCATTCATGGTATAGTCGGATTTAAGAGTGATATAATTAGTTTGAAATTCAAAATATTTCACTTGGGATTTGTATGTGAAAATTATAATTAGTTATGTGACTTAACAATGCTTTTTACGGGTAAATATCAACTTTTTAACACGAAAATCACGCAATCGTTGGATACATATTCCCTCCTGCGTTTCTCATTGCTCATTTTGAGTATTTTTAGAGCTTAATGTTAGTTGTTGTTTTTAAAACCGATTTTTCACGCAGTCAGTGGCTAAGTATTTCAGACAATGCATTTCTGCATGTAACGAGTTAATGATAAAATCATACAAATTTCAAGTTCGTTTAATATTGTTAATACGGACCCGGGCAACGCCGGGCTTGTCAGCTAGTTAGTTAATAAAACCATGGTAAATTGAAGAACAAGCGTGAAAATGTGATAAACACATGAATTAACGGAAATGATTATGAATGGTATTCGGTTAGCCTTATTCTATTATTATTCTTTCTTAATGCATTTATTATCTGTTTTACTTAATCTAATAACGAATTAAGTTAGAAATGTATAGTATGTGGGAATAATTGTGGAATTACTTATGTTTTAGTAAAACAATAAATTGTTTAATTGTATCTGAGATTAGATTGTTGAAATCGATATATACTGTGTTAGTAGAACACAGTGGTATTTAAAGAGTTGTATTCATTTTAATACTAATTTTTCTTCTATGATAATTAGAGTTATTTATGAAAGTTTGCTCGAATGGTCAAAACTGTAACAATAGACGTTTCTTTATATTATTCGAATCTTCCAAAATGTACAACACATTTCCAATAAATGTATTATAAATTTATTAAAAATGAAAAAAAATCAATAAATTCCTGAAATGTTCATAATTAATAAGATCAAAACCTTCAAATACACAATTTTAGGTAGGTTTTGTATGGAATATTACCTATTGTAGTTGCTCCTATGCTATTGTGGTTGCTGGATTTTTTTTTGCAGATCTAAACCGATCATTGCCCCCAGACCACAAAACTACCACCAGTAAAAAACTTTATCTATCTATCTATCTGTCTATATATTAATATTCCTTTTTTTAATATGATAACTTCTATAATTTTACACAAATCTCTTCGAAACTGATACATAAAATCAAGGGGCATAAAATTTCTGTCAAGTTCGTTAATAGGCAAAATCGGACCAAGGGGCTGGAAATAGGGAGGGTTTTCGTAAAAACCGAAAATACCCCATAATTTCTTAATTAGAATAGATATTGAATCAGTTTAAAATTTATATTACTTCTAAAAATAGGACCAAAGTTTATGTATGACACATTTAAAAAAATAAAAAATAAGCTCAAGGGGGGAAAAATAGTGTTTTTGGGAGAAAAAATTCATAATTTCGTCAATTTTCGAGATATCAAATCCAATTAAATTTATTACAAATTATCTTCATATTATCTAAACTTTCTGTTTTTGATAGGAGCAAATCTTATCGATAAAAATTAAAAAAGAAAACGAAAAAACTGGGATGGGAGGTGGAAGAAAAAAAATAACTTCGTCATTTTTTAAGGTATCAAATCCTATTAAATTTATTATAGATCTTCTCAATAGTATCTACTACTTTTACACTGTCAAGATTTTGATAGGACCAGTACTTAGAGCAAAAACAAATTAAAGAAGAATAGGAGTTGAAGGAAAAATCGAATTAAGGCTATAATCAAATCCAAACTGCTTATATTCTGACTGATTTTTAAATTCATTTTCATCTCAAAAACATCCAGTTGGCATGTTCTCTTTTTCTATATAATGTAATGTATTTTCCAGTGTTTTGATAAAGACAGGATATATTTCAAAAAATGCTGTCAAATTGGACATTTTGAACAGAATTTCCCAAAGCGGTGTAAAATTGAGGAATTTGTTTCAAATAACAAATAGCTTATTTGCTGATTCATTTTTATACCACTTTAGCTCTCAAACGCGTCCAATTGACAGGTTCTTTTATTTAGGAACTGTATAAAGTGTCATAATAGTCAATTGTTTCATAAAGGCAGAATACGTATTTTTGTAAAATGTTGTCAAAGTGGTTATTTTGAGCAGAATTTTCTGACACGATCATGACTGAAATGTTGAGGATGTATTTAAATAACAAATTCCTTATGTTTTCACTCATTTTTAAATTCAATTTTCCTTTCAAGCGTATTCAGTTTTCCGTTCCTTTTATTTAGGAACTGTATAATGTGCTGTATGAATCGATTTTTTTCATAAAGTCAAAATATATATTTTTTAAATGCTGTCAAAATGGGCATTTTAGCCCATTTGCTCTTAAGATGATCCTGATAAAACCAGCTTTGACAGTAAAATGAAATTAAAAATTCTTCAAAAGTGGCCAAATGAAATTGTTAAACTGGGTTTATCTCTTATCAAATTTCATTTTTTGTTGTTGAAATGAAAATTTATCTTCAAAATCTACCTGCACCTATAGCCTAAGCCGACAGATTATTTAAAAATATATATACCAGAAGTAAAATTAAATGTATTTTATTCGAAATTATCCTTTTAAATCTTGTAACCATTGTGCATTTTATGCTTCAACTGTCGTGAAATATTTAATGAGGAAGTAAAAATAATAGCTTATTTAAATTAATGAATCGCTAAATATCAGTTAATCTAAGCTTGAAAATATGCATGACAGTAATTCTATGAACAATTGAGTTAACATAAAATTAAGGTGTAAAGGCAGTTCGATTAGCCGCACTAAGGGATTAATTTTTCGTAATATCTTTGTCACCCATCTTCAAAAATTTTTGTAAATGTAATAATTTATAATTTAAAATTTAAAAATGTTTATGTGTTGGTGTAATAAAACTTATAGTACTTGGTAAACCGAAAGAAAGTCTACAAGACCGATTAGCTTTCTTCATTAAGGGGTCTCAGGGCTTTTAAAATGAAAAAATGAGACTATTTTTAAAATTTAATGTCTTAAAATGTTCACAGTTGAAAGATATGAGTATATTATTTTATTTAATGCATTTAAAAAATAGCTCGATATAGAATTTGCATTTACAGAGGTCCCCAAAGTGTCGGACATTTGATGAAACGAAAATCAGTATGATAGTTTATGCGGAGGATTACAAAAAATATTTTACGACTTGAATGAAAATTTAGTAACCCATTTATGCTTCAGATTGCAATAATTATTTTGAACTTAAACAAATTTGCATTTAAAGCATTTTTATATTTTTAATATAAAATTGTTTTCAGTCAATCCAAAATTTTGAAAATTTTAGCAGTATAATCACTTTTTTTTTTTTTTTTTTTTTTTTTTGAAAAATAAAAAGGAAATTTTAGGCTCAGTTTATAAAGACTAACAGGAAGCATATGTTTTGAAAGTTTTACGAAAAATATTCAGAAGTTTTTGAAATATCATGCGCGTTAAGCCCAAAAACATCATTTGTAAAAAAAAAAAAAAAATGTGAAACGCCACTTTAGCTATTGAACAGGTATAATTGTAATAAACCATAACTTTTGTTCCAATGGGAATTTCAAGGAAACAAGTTTATCAAAATGTCCAGAAAATATAGAAGTTTAACATCTGAGCAAAATAAATTTTTAAAAACTAAGAATCTTTAAAAGTCCTGAGACCTCTTAAGTAGTGTTTTATGTAATATTGAGAGAGTTGTTTTCTAGTTGAAATAATTATTATTTATTTGGAGGAGAACATGTTATTTGTAGCGTTAAGAAAAGATTAACACGTTCTGTGGGATTAATGTTTCACGCAGATGTAAATCCCCTGGAAATCCTGCTATGTAGAATCTGATTAATCACCAGATTTATTTCATTATCACATACAACGCAGTTTATTATAATAATTATTTTATGCGTATATGCTCAAAAACATATTTTAACAAATTCTTGAATCTAAGCATTTATATCATGCAGAAGTGCATCACATATTCAAATTTAAGTAAGTATAAGTATTTAAAAACTGAATAAATATGTTAAAATAAGTATATAAACATAACAACTAATATAAAGAATTTCACACAAAATACAATTTAAAATCAATGAAGTTTATGGCGCAATACTAATGTCTATTAACTCTATTAAAAGTGATTTTTTTTCAATATCAGGATCAAAGCCCTATCTACACGAAGTTTATTAAAAATGTTGTTTTATCAGAAAGTTATTGATACGTATTTTTTTACGATAGTTTCTTTTAATGCTGCAGCATATTCTCTTCATTACAATTTAAGTCAAAATTAAATATATTATAGATTATTGAACACTTGACCTATTGTAATATTGCTGGTGATCTACCAGCGAGTAATGATTAATAGTTTGGGGATCACTGGATTAGTGCAGAACAGGAATCTGCTACCGCAAAAGCTGCAGTAGTTGTCACAAAAATAAATCGCTGTCTAATGCAAAGCAAACACAAGAGTAATTAAAGATATTTTTATTATGAATACCTGATATCTTAATTGAACTGACCAGATCCCACAGTTTTCGCCTTTGCTGTGTGATATTTTAGATTTAGATTGACATCCACAGCGGTTGAAACAAATGTCAGCACTTGTTGATGTTGATTAAGTAATATCAATAAAAGAAAACTAAATCTGCGTGCTACTACCAACCAATAATAAGGATCATGTCTTACAAATCCTAGTCGCCTTCTCTTGACTGTGAGGCGAGAAGATCTAAACAGAATATGTCCCAACAGATAATCAGCCAAATGCGCTATACCCTTAATAGGATATTTTAAAAGTAAAATTAATTGCATGTATGATATAATTTAAGGGGAGGTTTTCTAATTCTTTGGATTAAATTTCGCTTGATTTTTTCGATTCTGTTTTCGCTTACAAAAAAGAAAAAGAAAAACAGACGTAATTTTGAGATTTTTTGTATTATATTTATGGACATTTCACTTTTATGTTTGTATTTAAAGTTATAAAAAATGCTTTATACTCCTTGTGTGACTAGGAGTAGCGATAAGTGCGCGACGGGAATTTTCGATCAGACGAATATTTTTCTCTGGTCACAAACATATGATAAAATTTTGTCACCAAATTATGAAAAGGCGTTTCGTTCTTTCAAGCTTATATTAATCTTTAGCTTACCCCTTTGGTGTGTGAATTATTTTTCATTTTAAGAACAAAATTAATTTTATTATAATAACATTAATAATAGCTATCGAAATAGACTTACTGAAGTTTAAAGATTATATCATTGTTTGAAATCTAACAAATGTACTTATTTTGTGTACTATTCAATTATTATTGATATGACAATAGGTTAAGGAAGAGTTTTTGAAGACGTTTGGAAAATGACGTATTTGGAGTTGAAAGGGTATTACAGGAGTTGAAAGGGTATTACAACTTTCTAATGTTTTGTGCGTTTTATCATACATGACTGGTTCAGAAATGTAACTTATATTTTAAATTTAAAGAGTGGAATATATGCATAAAGTAAAGGAATAGCTAATGATGCGAAGAGAGTTAGGTAAATTTTTACTATTATTACTATTACCAAATGCCAAAACATAAATGAAGTCATAATAAGAATGGCATGCCAAATACTATTATTTCTGTATATTGATAAAAACTAAGTAATTGTTAAGACAAAATAATACTCGGTGAAAACACATGTACTATTAATAGTACACCAGACCTGAAAGGATTAAAAAGTTTATTTTGTGAAAATGACGGTCCTTTGAACTTAAAATATGCGTCATACTTTCTTTTACTTTTAACGAGATAGGAAAAATAATTAATCAATGAAAAATGTATTTTACAATGGTATAAACTACAGAAGATATAATATCTTGCTCCCCACCCCTCTTTTTTAAGATGTAGAAAATAGATTAACAAGTTCTGCAAAAAAAATGTCGCCAGTTCAGAAAATCATTCATTCAGGCATTGACGAAAACAAGTTTAAATTTTTTATCATAACGTTACCCTTAACAAGCGGCATTACATTCGATGAAAAAAATATAAGGTGTCCTGCAAAAATAACGCCAGGGTGAATAACAACGCTAAATGCGTAATCATTAAACAATATGGAGAATGACACCTACGGGGTCTGCACGGAGGTGCTCGGAGTCATCTGAATCACAAACAGTCACTAAAACTTTATTTGTTCCATTTGTAGACCTTATTGTTGTAAGAAACATACAAAAGTCAATGTCCCATCTAAAATTTGCAAGATACGTTTTGAGACTTAAAGATTATACATTTATCAGAAAACGTTGTTTATTACATAAATTGTCAATGTATTTCATGCATTTTCAAAATGTTGTGGATTAATATTAAGCAAAAGAAATTTGTCAATTTCTAGGACTGTAGAGTTTGTATCTTTAGATTCGAACAATTTTACATGTCATTTCCCCCATCTTATTTATAGTTTTATTTACTTGGCATTAATACTCACTTAGTTATTTAATAACGCAAGATAGTATTTGTCAAGAAATCCTGTCATTGCATTCTATGAATACATATTTTCTGCAACATTCTTTCTTGTACACTTAGACAATAAGCTTCTGTATAAAATCCTATATTTTGTAGAACATTAGCATGGCGTTATTACCATAGGATACCTTACGTTAAGGAATTGAAGTTTTAGGGCAAAATTCTATACAAAAATGAAAAAAAAAAAAATACATAAGGAGTAGAATTTCACCTTAATACAAATTGACCCGTCCAGGACTATATTAGAAAATAAGAAATTAATCAAAATTCAATAAATTGTACTTATTTTTGCATCTGAAAACCAAAAGAAGGGTTCTTTTGTTTTATATTTATGAATATTTTATGTGATGTTTAGTCTTTTTTAGTAATAACTTAATGCAAATTAATTAAAAGATTGAATAAAATAAACTAAGGCAAACAAGATTACATTAAAAAAATTAAAATATTTGTATACAAAAAATAAAAATACAAAAAAAAAACATTAAAAAACATTTATTTTATTCAATCTTTTAATAGCTTTTAAAATTGAGATGTTAAATGTATATGTATTGAAAATTAAATGAAATCATTAGACAAAATCTCTTACAATTTTATACATGACGAAGCAATAAAGGTCTCTGTTGGAGAAGATCAAAGAGGACTGAGCAACTTGAGATACTAGAAGAAACTTAATTTTATGTATAGGCACAAATTCATTATTTGTTTAAGGATAATATTTCCTTTTGGATTCAAGGTTGACTTCTGGTTGAATGAATTTCGATATTTCACAAAACAATTGTTATATACATTATTCTTTGAGGATTCGAACGGATATTGTATAGGAATAACAATTCATTTTGATATAATGGTAAAAATAATATAATGTAGAAGAAGATTATTCAACAGTATCATTATAACATCACGTTTATTGTAGATTAATCATTGTTGTAATTATTAATATTATTATTATTTAGTTAAACCTGATTGTTATCTTGTTAATATATTGCTATAATATACGTGTAAAAATGTATGGATTACTCATATGTAGCTAATAACTCGGAGAATCCATATACACAGTTCTTATATATGCTGCGATAATAAGGTTTAATTTATGATTTGCCATTTAGCAACAAATACAGGGACAATACTGAGCGATTATTTTATATTTAAATAACACAATCCATTAAGCAAGTCAACATCAAATAGAATCCTTTCTTAATTATAGATTGATTGATTAGTATATAACTAACGATGCCATTGCCTCATTTTACGCTGACATGATGTATTAGGCGAATCAGGTTTTTGATCAAGATTAACTTTTAGACAGAGAAAAAAAACCAGTTTTTTCGCCGTTTCAGAACCGTTTCGTTACCATTGTACACAGTTTTCGCGTAATGCTGTTCAAAGTAGTGCCTTTTTAATGAATTAAAATCGTGCTGTGCAATGTCATAGAAAAAAAAATCATTTTTATTAGCCGTTTCAACGAAATTTACCATTAATATTTTATGGTAATACCATATACATTTAAAGTATTTGTCGCTTTTAGATATCGAAATGATATATGATAATGCTCATTCCGACTATAGTTGTTTCAAAAACCGACGAACGAGTGAAACATGATGGGTTTTCTTCATAAAATAAACATACTTGTGTTTCAAAGTTATTTTGTTTCAGTTCATTATTTTACTTTTCAAAGATTTATAAATTCCACATGTTAAAAAGATTTATGTCTAATCGTAGCAGTAACTAAATGCATTTTTATATGTTCTTTTACGAAGTTCTCCATTAATTTTTTATGCATTTAAAATATTTGTGAATTTCATATGCTAAAGTATTTGAGGTAATACTCATTCGGACATGAATTTCATCTAAAAGTATTAAGCAAGAAAAGTGAGCTGGAATCGTATAATTTTATTACAAAGGCTGGCATCAATAAACTACATTTCAGTTTCAAAGATATTTTTTTCGGTTTATTAGTTTGCATTTGAAACATTTATAAATTTCATAATTTTGAAATTAATTATACATATTGTTAATAACATCTAAATCACTTTTCAGTTGCATTTTCTACGAAGTTTTCCGTTTTGTAGCTTACATGATATCGAAGTCTAAAAACTTATGTGCCGGACTGTTCTGTATGTATGTGTATAACGCGATAACTCATGATAAAAGTATCCGATTTTCTTCAAAATGTGGATGTGAGTTTATTGCGTTTCCCTGATTAGTTTTGAGGATTCATTGGATGAGTATAAGAGGGGGAACGGGGGCTAATGTCCCTTCTCTTAATTTATATAAATGGGTTTTTAATGCAGAATTATCACATTTCATTGAAATTTTAAATATTGGATCATTCTGATGATGCGCCTCCGTGATTAGTATTGGGTGTTCATTAGATAAGTATAAAGAACGGGAATGGTGGGATAATACCCCCCGCCCTTAATTTCGGTAAATGGGTTTTTATGCAGATTTATCAGATTTCATTCAAATTTTAGACATAGGATAATTCTGATGAGGGCACCGTCATGATTAGTTTTGGGAGTTCATTGAATAAGTCTAAGAGGGGGCTGGAAGGTTAACCCCCACATCCTTAATTCAGATAAATAGGTTTTTCATGCAGATTTATCAGATTTCATTTAATTTTAGATATAGGATCATTCTGACGAGGGCAACAACATTGTTAGTTTTGGGAGTTCATTGGATAAGTCTAAAAGGGGAGGTCTAAACCCCTCCTGCCCTTAAATTAGATAAATGGTTTTTTTCATGCAGAATTATCAAAGTTCATTCAAATTTTAGATATAGGATCATTCTGATTAGGCACCTTCGTGATTACTATTAGGGGTTTATTGGATAAGTAGGGAGGGGAAAATAGGGAGGAAACTCTCCCCTTTAATTGATTTTTCCAATTTTCTTCAAATTTTGGATCTATATTCATTCTGATTAGGCATTTCTCTAAATTATTTTGGGAATTCTTAGGATAAGTATAAATGAAGGATCGGAGAGACTACCTCTCTTAATTTAGGTAAATGATTTTTCATGCAGAGTTAACCGATATGCTTCAATTTTTGGATACATGTTCGTTCTTATAAGATATTTCTCTGATTAGTTATGGGGTTCTTTTCTTCAGTACAAAGGCGGTACGGGCAATTACCCCCCGCCCTCTTAAATAGATAAATGTAGAATTAAATAATTTGCTTTAAATTTCAGATGTAGGTTCTTTCTGATAAGGCGAATCTTTGGAATATCTTTTCGAATATCTTTGGAAGTTTTATGGTTAAATATAGAGAAGAGAGATGACTACTCTTATATTATATAAATGGGTTTTTATGGAGCATTATCCGATTTGCGTTGAAATTTGGATATAATTTTTTATATGATAAAGCATATCCCTGATTAGTTTTGGGGATTCGGTGATTAAGTATAAAAAGAGGAAATGAGGGAGGAAGCATTTCCTATTTAATTTATTTTGTGAACAACATTATTCCTTGAAAATATAAGGCTGAAATAAGCAATTAGTATACATAGCCTGTGAGCTCAATCCCACCAGTTTAAGTGGGCAGTATTCTTTTTTATTTAATAGTGTAAAAATGTTTGCAATGCTACCATGATTGAAATAACTCTCATCCTTATTCAGATTGATGCGAAAAGCATGAATAAGAGAAGCAAGCATAAATGATAAGTTGAACGTTGTCAACCACCAAGAACTTGTGCTTTGAATATTTAATACGTGATTTATTCCATTGCTAAATAAGCTTAGAACCAACCCAGTGTAAATTATCCAAGCCATAAATCGAAACCGAAACCCTTGGAAAAGCTCTTCAAGTTCTCTTCCATTTAAGCTATGAAAATGATGATACGCAGCTTGCCATCCGTGATTCACATTTGTTGGAAAGGCTAGAATTGCAGCACAATATTCTTCATGAGCATACAATTTTACAGCGAAAAATGAGTCACAAATAAACTCAACATCGTTGAACATAACCTGTGTTTTTTTTCAATATTGAAGAAATATAAATAGTGAGAATGATAGAAATTGCTAGATTATATAAAATCTTCCCATTGAAGTTGAAGCAATTTCAGTGAACTCTGATAATGGTATATTGATTTTGGCATAAATACCAATAACTAAATGGGAAAATGCTCCAGAAATGTAGTTTATAGCTTTGTTCAAAATCTACAAATTCAGAAAGGTGTGGACCAAGCTGAGATGGATCCTTTCCTACCTCTAATTTCTAAGCCTGATCGGCATTAGGGTATCTTGATTAGTGATTATCTTCAGTTAATATCTATCTACTGAAAGGGAAAAGCAAAAGTACAGAACCAGAGAAAATTTAGAAAAATAATTTTCATTGGTCCTTAATAAACGAAATGATGAAAATCAGACTACAAGGAACAAAATCTTTGTTATATCTTCAGTAACGTAGCAAAAATATGTTGAGGCTGAGTAAAGAAAAAAATAGCAAATAACAAGCAGATAACAAGCAGAGAAAACAAAAAGAGAGGGCATTTCAGAAAGAAACGAAGTTTGAAGAATTGAAGCTGAAAAAATCAAAAAAGGGAAGGGAGGAATTATGAAGTAACTTCCTTTTATTGCACAATGATTTCATTGCTTGATTCTGATTGCAGTTTGGATAATTTAAAAGATTTTAACAAAAGTGCCAGTTAAAAGTCCAACTGCGGTGAGAGCACTTTACGACACTTACATGAAAAAGCAGTTAACAAATCATGCGTGATTGTTGAGTATGAAAACGCATAATTATCTGGATATGTGACAAATAAAAGAAGTGGTAAATGTGAAGTAAGAACCATAACATTTTGTGAAGCAAAGGCCCTGAATCGGAAATGACCTGCAGTGGAAGATATCATCCTGTGATTGAAAAATCATGCAAAAACCATATTAAAAACATTCGAATTTTTTTGCAACATTCTCTCTCTCATTTGGAGTTTTCCTTGTTCCTGAAGTAGACAAATTTTGGTCCGAAAATGTCTGGAAATAAAATGTTTCTCTATAATTATTTTCAAGACTTAAAAGGGATGTTTTTCAAGTTAATTTATTGTTATTGTAGGTTTTTAAATAAGTAATATAGCAAAAACTTGTTATAAGTTGATTGTACAGGTTGTAAAGTAAATATAAGAAGCATAATAAAACTTAAGTGTTTTTTAATTGATGAATGTTCATTCATTAGAAAAAATTGCATTCATTCATTGATAAGAATTGTATATTTACTTGGAATTTGCATAGCTTTTTTTAAGACATCCGTAACATCCTAAATAAATAAAATTTGAATTCTCTTTTATTATTTTTTAATCATATGTATATTAACACATGCAACTGCATTGTCAGACATTAAATGATACTGTTTAATAAAATATTATTAGTCATTTCACTAATAAATATGCTTAAATGTTCATTTACTTGTCGGATTGTCTTATATTTGTGAGAGTTAGTGCGTGGACAGATGGACAGAAACTAGATAAACTGAAAAGAAACACCTTTTCAATTTTTTTTAAACGCGTAACTTTTGAATCGCGTAAACTATTGAATGCTGAAAAGTTATTAAAAATAATACATTTTACTTCATACATTTATTTTTAGCATTAATTTGAATAAGATTAAATGTTTTTTACTTTTACTTTACCTATTTATTTATTTTTATTATTATTATTTTTTTATTTATATTTTTGCAGAGTTTTATTTATACCTTCTGTTATAGTGTAATCCAAATCATTAGACAACATGCCTTTAAGTGTTTTACATCTCTATATATTAAATTAGAACAACACATCCAAAAATTTGTAGACACTAAATTTTACGCATAAGAACAAATTTATTTTCTGATTAAGTAACGTTTCTTATTGCCTTGAAGGCTGATTTCTAGTTGAATGAATTTCGATTTGTTTGAAAAGAAGAAAGAAAGGGTTATTGCTGCAGGAAGTGATTAAGATGATCTGTATTATTAATGTTTAACGTAGATAGAAATCCCGTAATAGTTATATAAAGCAGAATCCGATTAATCATGAGTATTATTGAATTAACACTCACATATTTTTTGTTAATTTTTTCTTTAGTTTGAATGCACGGCAGCAAAGAAGTATGTTTTCAAACTATCATTATTTATGAATACAATTTATTATTTGTACAATAAAAGTTATTTATAAAAATCTCGGTAAGTGTTTCCTACAGTAGACTGTGTGAGTGAGTATTCTTTGTGTTTACGATTGAAAAAAAAAATTATAACTTTTTCATGCCACACCAATCATGATTTTATACGTATATGCAATTCAAAGTCTTTGAAAAATAGCATAAAATAGGCAAGCACATAGCGCTTTACAATAAAATGTTTCGTTTTTTCATCAGGTGCTTAAACTAAATGCAATTGCTTTGAAAGCAGAAACAAGACTAGAGAAAAATACATAAAGAGATAAAAAAGTAATTTTTTAAAAACATGCGCTTATTGATATACGATAGACGAGGTTCTATCGCGAAAACATTTTGTGGTTATGATTTTTTCATATTTAAAATAGTAATTGTTAATGGTAATCCATGTTCGTAGAGCCTTGAAAACGTATTACAGAGAAGTACTAATAGAAAATTTTTGCAAATTTTGACGACATGATGGCTTTATTTGATGCAGATATGAAGAAGTTAAATGCGAGAGAGGGATCCTATCTGTCAGATACTACCAGATCTGTTCGATGTACAATGAGTGAGTGATTACATTGTCGAATATTATTGCCGTTGTGTTGAGTCAAAATATTAGTATCCTGGACGCTTATAGTCCAAAGATATATCACTTAATGAAAATTTGAAAAAAAAAACAGCCAAAAATACCGTTAATTGGTGTCACAAAACTTTAATGTTGTAAAATTAATGCCAAATTTGGTTAATGGGGAATTTGCATTTGGAAACAGTAACGCAGACGTTAATCATTGCCTGATGCCAGTTTTAATGTAAGCAGAATAAATGTTTGAGGCCGAAAAAGCATTTATATTTACTATGAAACTCATAATTAAGAACAAGTGTTTAAATTACTGCTGCAAAGGAGCATATGGTCGCAGAATGTATTTTATTTATTCATTTGTGGCAAGAAAACTAAGAACATTCAGATACTGATTCTAGGATGAGAAATGATTTGTTGTTAATTCCGTTTATAAACAGTTTGATATGAAGTTGGGAAAATAAAGTGACTGAATTTAAAGCGCAAAAAGACGAAGAAATAGACAGAAAGGAAAGAAACTTTGATTAAATTTATAATTGTGAGAAGAGAGCATGTAATTTTTTAAAGGGGACACATAATAATATATTAATTTCATTCTCACGATTAAAGTTCACAAAAATGTAAGAACATGGACTAATTTATTTATTTTTGAATTTCGCTAAATTAGCCAGTGACAGCGAAATTAGTATCACACATGGTAATTTATTTTGTTGATAAATTTTGCGATAATAAGAGGAATTTGTCCAAAATCTGCCATTATTTTGGTAGCCCTGCCATTAGTACTTTTCCACAAATACCCATTTGGAAGCTGATATTGATTTCTTCATAGGAAATTAAAATATAATTGTCTAACCTTTGAATTCAAATAGTGTTAACCTTGTACTTTACAGTGATATTTATGGAAGAATCTTTCAAATCCGTTCTTATATCTAGAAAGTAGTTAATCGCGACAGAAAGGAAAAGAGGATTGAAAATAAACCACGAAATAACTGTCCTTAAAATTATCAGTGAAAGAAATTATATTAATAAAACACTGCTTTTCTGAACATCCTTAAGTTAGTGCTAGAAAAATAACAGAAGATTCGAAAAGTATGTAATAAAACAATACATAAACCAACTATCGGGTTGGTTGGTTGGTTGATTTTTGTCGTCCGATTATCTACGCTAATGGGATATAGGACCAGGGGGAGTGCCCTCCGTGGGGGTCTTTCTAAGGGAACCTAACCCGTATTTACGCAAGGTTCGAAGAAAACCACGGAAAACTCCGAACGGTTAGGCCGACAGCCGCGATTGGGTTCGAACCCAGCACCTGTCGTCTACCAGTTGAGAGGTCCGAACCTCTCGGCCACTGGTGGGGCAACCAACTATCGGGAAATCAGTTAATGAAGCTAAATTTAGACCAAAAACTGCAAAGAGGGAACCGTATACTTCTCTGCTCAACATAAAGAAAAGAATCGAATTTGCAAGAATATATTCATATGCATCCACTGACTTCTGGAAATAGTTAGTTTTTTTCAGATGAATTTATCTTTAATATTTTTCCTATAAATAGACGAATTATAGTTTTGAACAAGAAAATGGAATACACAGAATCCCAAAGATCTAGCAAAACGGTGAAGGAGAAAAATGGTTTCGGCCTGTTTTCGGCATCAGGCGCAGGAAATTTAGATTTCATTCAGACTACAGATTTGGATATTTAAATATTTTTGAGAAAAAAAATCACTGTCCTTTAATTGAGGTGTTGCGCGAGACCATTATTTCTAACTAGATAATGGTCTTAAGAACATATTGTTCAATTTTGGTTTCTTTACAGTACCACACTGTAAAAAAAAAAGGTCGATCTACTAAAAAAACTTTAGTGATCCTTGTAATTACTAAAAAATTTTTAGTAATCTTAGTCGGTTACTAGAAAATCTGTAAGAATTACTAGAAAAAAGTTAGCAACGAATAGAGTTAATAGTTTTATATTTTTAATAGCTCTTACTAAAACTCAGTTGGTGTGGCCTTGATAGCATAGTGGTTATAGTAACGGACTCCAGGCTAAAAGGTCCCGGGTTCGAAACTTGCCACCGCCAAATACACCCCGAATGTCTGTAGTGTCTCGTTAATAAAGGGATTATGAAAATCCTGTCGGAGCAGTTAAGAATGTTTAGTGCTGCCATCTATTGCGGTTTTGCCAAAAATCTTCCGCTTCAGAAGTCTGGATGCAGCTCGAAGGAAGCTCCTCCGCTTCGGTTGCACGTAATGGTTATTAAAAGTAATCTTGGAGCAATTGCTAAAATTTGCTTTGTGGCTCATACTAAAAATTTTTAAGTTAGTTATACAAAAAATTCTTTTGTTCAGTTTACAAAAGAAATGCTCGTTTCACTTGCAAAAAAAAGTTTGTAATGGTTACTAAAAAAAATCCGTGGAATAAAAATTTACTAAGAAATTTTTAGTAACCTCTTGAATTTTTTTTTACAGTGCACCTTTCCCCACGTATTTTCCACCCCTAACAAAGTCAAAATACAAATCTCATCAAGTTCTTATGGAGTATCTTAAAACAATGAGATGACACGTATGGTATCAAAAATGAAAGACAGTTGAATAAGATTTTATTTGCAGAAGGGAATAAAAGTTAGAAGAATTAGAGTATTGAATGTTACAGAAAATATGATAAAATCAACATCAGACCGACAAATCAATCCTGAAGATTCAAGAATATGCATCTTAATATATTAGAAAATGCACTAGCCAAGATCTCTTAAATAAGTTTTAACTCACGCTCAAACATGTAGACACAACAAAATCACATTCCTTGATCTCCTCCCTTAGTGCGATATATATATACAGGGTGTCCCAAAAGGTCGTTTACAAACTTAACATGCTGGTCTGTCATATCATGATGAACAATATTAAATAGGAAACTAAGGGTCCCAAACGTCTTCCAAAGGAGATATGCGCCATTGAAGTTTATGGTCCAAAAATTCAAATGATTATAAAAAACAGAAAAATTGGTCGATTCGTTTGCAGTTTTCACTAAAACTATTCTTTATGTCAGTATTTTCTTGAAAATAAATTATAAAGATAAATTTCAAAAAATGTCGATAGATAGGCGCTTTAGACTTTGGAGTAACGATAAACTAGTTTTTACCATTATTTTTTGCATCTCATTAAACTTTTTAGAAGCTTAGACATAAATTTTGAGCTCAAAATCTAAATCGTTGGAAGTGGTTAAGTAGCGAAAACTGAATTGCGGGGGGGGGGGGAGGTTCAATTTCAAATGATTATAAAAAACGGAAAAAATGGTCAATTGATTTGCGGTTTTCACTAAAATTATTCTTTATGTCAGTATTATCTTGAAAATAATTTATAAAGATAAAATTCAAAAAATGCCGATAGACGGCGCTTTAGATTTTGGAGTAACGTACAACTATTTTTTTTCGTTATTTCTTGCATCTCATAAATTTTTTTTAGAAGCTTAGACATAAACTTAAATTTTGAGATAAAAATCTGAATCGTTGGAAGTGGTTAAGTAGCGCAAACTGAGCTGTGTTCAATGGGGGTGGGGAGGTTCAACTTTCAAATGATTATAAAAAACGGAAAAATTGGTCGGTTTTCGCTAAAACTATTCTTTATATCAATATTTTCTTGAAAATAAATTTTACAGATATCTTTCAAAAAATTCCGTCAGAGGGCGCCTTAAACCTTATAGTAACCAACAACTATTTTTAACCGTTATTTTTTGTATCTAATAAAATGCTTGTAAAAGTTCAAACTTAAATTTTGTGCTCAAAATCTGCATCGTTGTGAGTAATAAAGCGGCCAAAAATTGAACTGTGTTCGAGGGGTGGGGAAGGTAACATTTCAACTCCTGAACACAGTTCAGTTTGCGCTTCTTAACCCCTCCTATCGATTTAGATTTGAAGCACAAAATTTAAGTCTAAACTTTTGCGAGCATTTAATTAGATTAATAATAATAATAATAATAAATAAAAAAAAAAAGGTTAAAGATAATTATTGGTTATTCTAAAGTTTAAGGCGCCCTCTAACGGATTTTTTAAAATTTATCTTTAAAATTCATTTTCAAGGAAATATTGACTCAAAGAATAATTTTAGCGAAAACCGACCAATTTTTCCGTTTTTTATAATCATTTGAAATTTGAACCTCCTCACCCCCATTGAACACAGTACAGTTTACGCTACTTTAAGACTCCCAACGATTCAGATTTTCATCTCAAAATTTAAGTTTATGTCTAAACTTCTAAAAAATTTTATGAGATGCAAAAAATAACGGAAAAAAAAATAGTTGCACATTACTCCAAAGTCTAAAGCGCTCTCTATCGGCATTTTTTGAATTTTATCTTTATAAATTATTTTCAAGATAATACTGACATAAAGAATAATTTTAGTGAAAATCGAAAATCAATTGACCAATTTTTCCGTTTTTTATAATCATTTGAAATTGAACCTTCCCCCCCCGCAATTCAGTTTGCGCTACTTAACCACTTCCAACGATTTAGATTTTGAGCTCAAAATTTAAGTTTATGTCTAAGCTTCTAAAAAAGTTTAATGAGATCCAAAAAATAATTGTAAAAACTGGTTTATCGTTACTCCAAAGTCTAAGGCGCCCTCTATCGACATTTTTTGAAATTTATCTTTATAATTTATTTTTAAAAAAATACTGACATAAAGAATAGTTTTAGTGAAAACTGCAAACGAATCGACCAATTTTTCTGTTTTTTATAATCATTTGAATTTTTGGACCCTAAACTTTAATGGCGCATATCTCCTTTGGCAGACGTTTGGAACCCTTAGTTTCCTATTTAATATTGTTCATCATGATATGACAGACCAGCATGTTAAGTTTGTAAACGACCTTTTGGGACACCCTGTATATATATATATATATATATATATAAGAATAAAAATTAAAACTTATTGAAAGAACCTCTTAGTTATAACCACTAGTAATGGTTAATGAATTGATTGAAAAAGGCGAAAACAATATCTTTTCATCTTAAGAAAAGGGCACAATTGATCGGAAAACTATGGAAATAAAGAGTCCCTACGCAGGATCCCAGAGAGATAAGTGTTTTACGGCTATGTAGCACTATCGCGCTTCCAAATTTTGAAATGAAAACTAATTAAAAACGGTATTTATGAATTAAAAGACAGCTTCGTTGCGAAAAATCAAAAGTGGCAAAATATTTGCTCATGCGAAGATATACAGACTCGTACTGAAAAACAACGCTATAGCGCCGCTTAGCAGGTTTGAACTTGAAATCTGGAAGCGCGATAGCGCTACATAGTCGTCAAACGGTTAAACATTATGATCAGCACCCTTTCTCTTGTTAGTGTACTAAGAACCTGCGCAAGACTCCATGCGGAATTCGTACAAAGTGTTTGTCTTTTTATGATATTAGAAATTGGTTTTCCTTTAATATATTTCTGCGTTTACCATAAATTTTTGAAGCATTTTTTGATTTTAAATTCCATATATTTTTATTTAGAAAGTTTCTAAAAGAAATTAATAGCAAGCCTTACTTGTATAATATAGCAAAAGCTGTTGAAACGTTTCCAACGTTTTAAATAATTCATGTTTGTTAATTTTTACTCGTTAAATTTCCATATTTTTCAAAAACTACTTCCGATGTCATCATTTTTTTAGAATTTTATTGATTAGAATCACAAGCAAATATTTTTTAAGCAAACTGATTTATTCTGTATCTTTTAGAACTAGATATATGAACCGTGCTCTAGTTTTTGCCATTAGACTTTACCATCTGACTGTTAATATCTCGATTATATTCCACAGGCACGTATATTACCCATATGATACTAACAATAGAGATGTATAATGACGTAACTGTCCTATATGGCTAAAGTTAATTATCTGGAAATCTTTTATAGCGTTGGACAAAAATTCCATTCGATAAATGTCCTATTCTATAAATGGCCTCAACAGATTAAAAGAAATAAATATAAGAATAATAAATGTCTTCTTACGAGGAAAATAAATGGAATAGATATATATTATTAACCATTTCGAGTTCGAATTTTCTTTTTAATTATGGGGAAATATTATATTTATGTTCAAACATTTATAAATAGCCATTAAAATGATATGACGTAAGATTTATTCAAACATAATGAATACCTTACACTAAAATATATGGAATATGTTTAATTTTTGACCTATTAATATATAAATATTAAATAGGCAATTGAAAAAAAATTATTATTTTTTTTATATTGTCATATTCATTACAACAGGATGCGTATAAAAACTTTACAGCATTTAATTTTCTTTTTAATACAAAAATAAAAGTTTAATATGAATGTATGATTTTTAAATTCTAGTTGACGTTAATGCATAAAAATTGTACAAAAATAAAAACAAAAGCAAATAGCGATTTTAGATATAAAAAACTATGGTCAATAACTTAGTTTTAAATGAAACAATAGAGTACTTATTAACATAAAATATCAACTATCAAAAGAAACTTTCACGTAACTGAAAAAAAAAATCACATATAGCTCTTTAAATACCGAAAAAACATCGTTTTCTGAATTTTATAATGATAATTTTTTTAGATCACAAGTAACTAAAGGAAATTATAGTATGTGTTCGCCCGTTGGTTATATTATTTCTTATGAGATTAAAAAAAATCACCCTTTTTTTACAATTTTCACTTGGTTCAATGGCATCAAATCTTTCCAACTATAAACTAGTATCGCAATTTATATTTATGCGTACGTAAACGAGTAGTATAAAGCTTAACAATTTCATTCATATAGGTTTCATGTAAGGAAAAATAAGTATTGTCCTAAAAAATGTATATAATTAAAAAATACGTGTGGCACTCGGGGACTGCCGCGGTAAAGCTATTGCATAGCATTTTTATCAACTTCTGCAATTATAATTATTTATTTATTTTTTATTTATGCAGTTTTTTGTCTTTGATATTAATTCAAGTTTTTTCTTTTTCTTTTTAATATTAATTAAAGTTACACTTTTTGAGCGTGATGACCGATACGAAAGCAAATTTTTTTCTTTTATTGAATTATTGAGAAGTCTGCCGAACTGAAACGCCGTTAGCCGGAGTGTTAGGTTTTTTTTTTCACGTTACGGAATTTTTAGATTCGGTCGCCACGCTCCAAGCCCGCGATAAAAGCTATGCAGTAGCTTAAAAAGTTCAGCATTCATTTATGGAGAACTGATCTGGCAACTAGTGATAGCTAGCGTAGAACACAATAATGAAACTATTTCATCATAATGGATTCTCATTTATCACAAACGATTGTTTTATTTATATATTTTTTGTATTGTCTAAAAAGTAATTAGTGCATGAAAAGATTTAGTTGAGCTGCAACGTTCATATTTTCCAGTTTAGAACACCTTAATAGCACTAGTCTGGAAATTTTTGTTTCTGCAAAGTTTTTCAGCTTGTGATAACTAATTATTAAGTATTTTGTAACACTGAATCCTGAAATGAACTTCGGTTTCAACCATAACTTTAAATTTTTTTTTTCAAATCGTGAATTTCAAAGTTAAAAAAATCAGATAATAGTAAAAAACTAATATTATAAATAACGTGATGGATGCGTTTTTTAACTTTGATAAATGATTTTTGATGAATGTTGATTAGCTCCCAATCCAGAAATTATCTTCGTTCTTAAAAATCAGATAAAGATTTTATAAAAATAGCAAATTTTCATATTGCGATGTCTGATACTATAAAGATATTAAAATATTTTTTGACAATAATTTACTCATTTTTTGTTTTATGTTATGCATTTTCACAGCTAATCGTATAAAATATTATCTATGTAAAATCCTTGCAATTTTAGTTCATGTGTGAAAGTTTTTTTTTGTTATTTTTTTTATATTTTAACTTTATGATTTGCGAACTATCTTGATGTGCCGGTTTGAAATGACATTATTTTCGAATTCAGCGCTAAAATATACAGAAAAATCAGTTATCTAAAGTTGAAAAACACAATCATCTCCTACATTTTATACCCTGAGATTTTCGCTACATTTTGACTTTTTAACTTTGAAACTAACGATTTCTGAAAAGTTCTTACGTCATAGTTAAAACTGAAGGTCATGTTTGAATTCAGTTCTAAAAATTACTCAAAAGTTGAAAAACACAACCATCGTAGGCTTGTGTAGCTCCACTTTGATCTTAATCCATTATTGTGCCTTTTTTGCAGATCACTAGTTACAGAAAGAGAAATAAGGTGCAATACTGTTTCAGACTGGAATAGATTATTAATTACACTGCTTAAAACAATTAAAGGATATTTGAAGTTTTATATAAAATAAAGATATAAACGAAATTTTTTTTGCCGAAAATAGAAAAAGAGAATGACAAATGCAAATTTTTATGGTTTTCAAACTGTGGAGTATGCAAATTTTGAGTTCGACGTCAAAAACGTCGCTTCAGCGGCAGCGAATGAAATTTGACTTTCAACTGGATAAAAGAGAATGAAGACAAGGATGATCGGCATTTAGTGATTGCTTTGTTTCGATGAGTACGATGTCTCAGCGAAGTCATTTGACAGATTCAGAAGCTTGGAGAATTGTTGATAGGTTAGAAGGGGGCCAAACTCGAGCCGAAGTAGCGCAAGCCATTGGAGTGTCACAAAGTGCCATTTCCAGGATCTGAAACCGTTTTTTGGAGAGTGGATGTGCAGGCCGAAGACCAGGACAAGGTCGTAGATGGGAAACAACGCCCAATGAAGATCGTATTTAGCGTTAACAGCTCGGAGACACCGAAACATGAACGCTACTCTTCTCCAACAACACCTTCGCTCGGCTACAGGCACCACGATTTCAACTCAGACTGTCCGAAACCGGCTCCGTGCTGTAGAACTGCATGCTCGTCGACCGATGGTATGTGTTAGATTTACATCAAGGCATCGTCGCAACCGCAGGGAGGGGGCAACCGAGCATGTCAACTGGAGGAGAAATGAATGGAGCAATATTCTGTTTTCTGACGAGTCCCGTTTTTCTGTGCATCCAGATAATAGGCGTATTTTCATCTGGAGGGACCGTGGCAGTAAGAATAATCCTGCCTTCGTGCACGAAAGTGTCAGATTTGGCGGTGGAAGAGTGTTGGTGTATGGTGGCATCTCCATTGACGGGCGCACTGACCTCTACATCATTCGAGATAGAGCTCTGACTGGTCGCCGATATAGGGATGAGATCCTCAGACCTATTGTAGTCCCTTACGCTGCGGCAATCGGAGATAACTTCATTTTAATGGACGATAACTGCAGGCCACATCGTGCAAACCTGGTGGAGGATATCCTTTTCGAGGAAGGAATTGTTCGAATGGAATGGCCAGCGTGTTCTCCAGACATGAATCCAATCGAGCACGTTTGGGACGCTCTAGGAAGACGAGTTTCTGGCCGCCAACAACCCCCACAAACTCTCCAAGAACTGGAAAGAGCTCTTCTGGAAGAGTGGGGCAGAATACCCCAACTCGTCATTGTGTCCTCATTGAGTCCATGTCTCAAAGGTGTTCAACGTTGCTGGCCGTCCGTGGAAACCATACCCCCTACTGAAAATGATTTTCTTTGAAGAAAACACCTTTTCTTATTCTTTTTTCTCATATGTAATGTTTCTCATATGTATGTTTCTCATGTGTAATTTATTCTCATATAACCTACTATGTCTGTCGACCATGTATCAATCAGCTAAAAAGTTTCCCAGATACAAAATCCACCTAAAACTGCAATATCCTTTAATTGTTTTGAGCAGTGTATATAATCTTTTAGAAAAGGTAATTCAAATTTTAATTAGAGTTTGAATATATAAAATTTCTGTAGCTGTTTTTAATTAACTATATTTAATTAATTATAAGTAGTAATTTAATATTTTTATACTAAGTATGCAGCATTATAACACATTCTGCATTGATCTCAAAATAGTTTATGTACACAAAATGTAAGTAACTGAAAGTAAATTGTATAGGTAACGAAGAAATTTTTATAATCATATTTGTTGATATTTATTATAAAAAATATTTATTCTTTTGACTGATTGTGCTTATAGCTATTTCCAATTCTTGAGATCAAAATTTTCACTACAGATACTTCTGGCGAATATTACTGAAATAGTAAGATTACGAGAAATTACTTACATACAATATTTTTATGTCTCTATAAAACCTTGCTTATTAGATCCCCAAATATTAAAAGAAAAACCAAGCATATACTTTTTGTTAACAAGTAACTAATCAGGTTTTTTAGTTATTTTTTAAAGTATGTAATGAGAAAATAGATGTTTCGGAAATAAGAATCTGGTTATTCTAATCCTTAATAAGCAGAGATACCCTTAATAATGACAATATTTAAAGATAATACTGTATTACATGGGATTTGGGATTTTAAATAAAAATACATAAATATGTAAATTTAAAGATAGTTTTAAAACTTCCTTAATATTGACATGTTTTCTGATGTAAAATATTTTGAAATGTTTAATCGAGTAAAAAGCTTGCGAAATCGAGATTAGATATTCAGCGTATATTGCACTTAATATAAATTCTTTAAATGAAAGACCGCTATTTTGCAAATATGAAAATACTGATTTTAAAAAAGAAATTATTTCTAATAACATGGCATTATTACGTAAATATTTGTATGAGATCGGAAATACGGATAAGATAATTATAAATTCGTTTGTCATAAATGGTACACCTTTCTCTAAATGTAAACACATACAGGGTAAGCAAAAAGTCCGTAAAAACTTTAAAAATTCATAAAAACCGAAAAAATAACCGAAATGAAAAACGGTTTGCAGGGTTAGTATCTATAGGTCAGGGGATTTTTTTTAAAACATGAAAAAAAAAATAATTCAAAAAACAGCCAATAGGTGGCGCTGACGTACCCAAATCAAAGAAAAGATATAGAACAGAATGTTTCCTCAAACCGCCGAACAAGCTTTATGAGACCTGCCGCTGTTAAAGGCCCCTTTCCCTTCCTCAAATCCTTTTGAAATCGGAATTTACGCAAAGCAATAGTCGCTGATTCCTTGTTCATGTAAAATAACTTCCCCAACAAAGCTTTGTCCTTCGCAGTGAGCATCTTTGATCAAGTTCACGGCTCACAACGGTGAACTAGTTGTGGATTAGGAGCGCAAGCTCTTATAACCGGTTCATTTGTATATTTCCGCGGAAATCGCAAGTACCAGCGCCATCTGTCGGCTGTTTTTTGAATTATTTTTTATTTCTGTCTTAAAAAAATCCCCGTGACCTATGGATGCTAACCCTGCAAACCGTTTTTCATTTCGGTTATTTTTTCGGTTTTTATGAATTTTTAAAGTTTTTACGGACTTTTTGCTCACCCTGTATTTATAACTAAGATAATATTTAATGGAGATATTGTCAATACAGTTATGTTTTATTTCTTATGAAAAACATTTCCATACAAAAATCTTCTTGATCGAGAGCGTAGTAAGATGCAATTTCATATAGAAAATGAAGAGAATAATCTATTTTTTCATAAAAAAATGTGTCTCACAGTAGTCTATACTTGAAATTTCGTTCTTAAACTAACAATAAAAGAGATATTTAAAGTAAAAAATATTGAAAAAATCATGTGACAAGTAAAGATTATGGAACACTTTTCAACACATTCGGAATAATGTAACAAAGCTGCACCATTAAAAAAAAGTATTATGTCTAATTCAACTATATAGAACTACATAACACATTTGAAAACCCAATTTCAGCGGTACTTATCTACAATCGGAAAATTATTCTAATTTTAGCTTCAGCCCTGTATATGGTGCATGGCCACCCAATTCATAGCATCACTCCGTTATTGTACGTCGTTTATTTAGGCTTAGAAGTAAAGATTGGATTATATATGCGCCTTAAAAGTCCGTATAGTAAAGAAAATGGTCGTAAAAGCACGTACTGTAAAACATCCAGGTGTCTCACCCAACGAAAGCATTCAACCAATAAACATGAAAATTTCACACAACTGCACGTCACAATAAAAGAACTTGTTAAAATACTTCCCACGAACAAAGTTTATGCAGCAGTTTATGATGAAATTTCGGAACTATTTAGAATGGTCATTAGGGTGGAGTGAAAAAGACCAAAAAAAATTTTTTTCGGAATTTTTTCTTTGGATAGGTCTAAAAAGTTGCCTTTTGGTACACTGAATATAAGGTTAAAATTTCATTTCGTTTGGAATTTATCTTTAGTCCCCTACCAGCTCTTAAAGATTATGCTCTTTATATGTGATAATCAAGATTTCACTATGTAGTGTAACTGACCAAAAAAATTTTTTTTCGGAATTTTTGCTTTGGATAAATCTAAAATGTTGCTTTTTGGCTCACTGAATATATGGTTAAAACTTCATTTCGTTTGGAATACGTTTTAGTTCCCCATCAGCTCTTAAAGATTATGCTCTTTTTATGTGAAAATCAAGATTTCACAATGTAGTGTAAATTAATCAACTTTTTTTTTAAACTAAATTTCTGATTTCAGTAAAATAACCCACAAAAATGACTTCTTGAAGTATTACTTGTGAACGATCGAAGTATCGTTGCGTTTTAACTCTTTGAACCGCAAATGAAACCCTAAAATGTGAATCTTATTGTCGCAGAGAAGAGAAAACACAATAATTAAACATGCATTTCATTTTATTTTTCGAATGCACATGAAAGATAGTTCTCTAAATATAAAGCAAATGCAGTTTTCTGAATATATAGTAATGAAATGAAAAGAATATATACGATATATGGTAAAACGATCTGTCATTTAACACTCTAATTTATATTGGTTTTTGTTATCAAAATTAGGTATTACTTTTCGTGATTTGATTTTTGCTCAAATATATCCGGTTCTTGCTTCTGCTACTACAGCCGCTAATGACGCTTGAACAACTAAGTTTACGCATCTTTCGAATACTGGAATAATCTAACAGGGACATTTTTCAATATAAAAGATGAGACTTTCGATTTTTTTCTGAGAATTTCCAGTTTTTCTTTTGGTACTCTTTTAAGAATGTGGGTCATTTCACATTCTTGCCAGTTAATAATGTTTATATAGTTTGTAACACTGAATTTCAATATTGGAATATGAAACTGTCTTATTGTAGAACATATAATATCCTTCATCTTCAATAATCTTCGGAATCCAAATTCTCCAACATGATTTTTTTTTATCAGTTATCGTTCCTGTAAATTTTCATCTCAATGGCAGAAGTATACATTTTGTTGAATAACGGGATTGAGAATTTTCTTTATATATTCTCTCAAATAACGAAACAACTTAATTTCTTATAAAAAAACATTTTGAGCTCTATATTTGCAAGAAGAATCTTTCTTGAAGTGAAACAACATAGACAAATGTACTTTCATTACAAATTCAGCCATAATCTTCAGATTTTGGGATGAATTCTGATTTCCAATCTACAAAACAAGTAAGCAATTGGCAGTTATCAATCATTTAGAGTGCAACATTCTTGTTGGATTACGATTTACCAGATTTTAAGAGCATTAATTGGATGCAAATGTTTGACACATGTCATAAAAATAATTTGGTCTACACTTAACTCTTCAGAGCTCATTTCTCTGTGATAGGAGAAAATATTTTTTAATTTCCATAACTGTCTATTGTTCACATTGATCCAACGACTTTCCAATTAGAACAGGAAAAGCTCGTGAGCCTTTGTTTTGTTTATCAAGTTCAAAGACTTAGTGGCAATTCGTTTGCAGAGAGCTGACATATTAACCACTACAACGGACGACTAAATCTTAGTTTAAAAATTCTATTAGCATATTTTTTGATCTTACTGTTTATAGTTATTCCGTCACAATCTATTGCCATAAATTTATCAAGGTTTAAATGTTTTTCAGTGCAATATTTTAATACTTCCTGCGATGATATTTCCTGGTCCAAAAGATGGTGTAATGTGTCCCAAATACAATTCATTTGACTCATAAAATCAGAGATTATATTTTTCACTCATAGTTCTTCCACATATCTCCAATTTTCCATAATTTTCTTTGATTTTAGGGAATTGAATAAGCTTCTGATATTCAGAAAAATTGTTGTCTTTCATTTGATGAATACGTGTTTGGGAAACTACAATAATTGATGCCTTCGATGTTTTCTCTTAGGATTTTTTTTAACCTCTCATTTTGGCCAAACTTTACAATTACTACTGTGTTTTATGTATTGTTTTGTATAATAATATTATTTATAGCATTCTGCTATTGTTGGCATAACAGCTTTATTTAGTTTTGAAGAATTGCCAACTTCTTTTAATGGTAAACTTCGATTTGCTTACACACATACTCATTTTGACTGTAAAAATGACAACATACAATTTTTAAAACTCAATAAACCGTTTCAAATATTTAAAAATAAAAACTTAAAGTTTGAAAATGATGAAGGGAATTACACTAAACATTTTAAATGTAAAAATATACAATGAGATTACCAAAAAATCCTGTTAATGTACAATTTCTGGTAAGAATCTATCGTATAAATCAATGAAAATATAAATGGCCTGGTAGGGGACTCAAGAAGTTTTTCAAAATTCATGAAATTTTGCACGTGTATTAGAGGTAGAAAAAGGCAACTTTTGGCTGCTATCCAAAATTAAAATTCCAACTTTCTATTTTTCACTCCACCCTAATGGTCATCTCATGGTTATTTATCCCAGAGTTAAATTATATTTTTCGAACAAATAAGATTAACCCTTTTGGGTCCGAATTTTTTTCCATTTTGAGAACAAAATTAAATCTATTTTAATAACGTTTATCATAGTTTTTAAATCAATTTACTGAAGTTGAAAGATATCTCGTTGTAAGAAATCAAACGAATGTAAAGCTCATATTCAAATTATTAGAATAATTGAGAAAAAGTAATAAGAAAAAATTATTTGTCATTTATTTATTTTTTATACTAAATAAATGCAATTTAATTTCTTATAAATTAAATCTGGAATGTTTAGATAAGATTTTAACATTTATAAAATATAAAATACAGTACAATAAATTAGGTATACAGCTTCCTTAAACACACCAGAATATTAGAATAAAATTTAGATTGGTTCAAAATACTAGAATATTTTATTTTACGCAACAATATTACCTTATGAATATGAAATAAATGGTAGTTAATATTTTGTAGCATCCCCTTTAGCTTTCATAACAGCGTACAATCGATCTTGCATACTATATACAAGGTGTTTACAAACATTTCTATCAATATTAGCCCAAATAGACTTTATACGTGCCACTAACTCAGTTTTACTTGAAGGAGGATTTTCTTGAAGTTTTTTATTCATTATACACCATAAGTTTTCGATGGGATTAAGATTTGGTGAATTTGATGGCCAAGGAAGTACCTTAATGTTGCGTTGGCGGAACCAATTCTTAGTTGACACCGAGATATGCGGGGACGCTAAATCTTGTTGAAAGATGAAATCATCTTCAAATAAATCTTCTGATGATGGAATCATGTAATATTCTAAAATTTCTTGATATATCAGAAAGTTAACCTTTTCGTAGACGATGCATAACTTTCCAGGTCCTTCTGCACTCATACAACCCCAAACCATGACACTAGCAGCAAATTTTACGGAACGTTTAAGGCATTCTTTTCAAATGCTTCTTGCTTCATTCTCCAAACTCGAATACCTTGATTTCCATATGAAACACAAAACATACTTTCATCCCTAAATAATATATATTTCCAATCTTCATTGCTCCATAAACGTCTTGATTTACACCAATTCAATCTTATACGCTTTTGTCTTGCAGTCATGAGAGGTTTTGTTTTCGGTACACGAAATTCAAATTTAAATTTATGGAGACGTCTTAATGGTGTCGATGTAGAAACTTCAACTCCTTCTTCTTTCCATTTTCGGTGCAAGAATCGCACACTTTTAAAACGGTTTTTCTTAACTATACGCTTCAGTTTCCTGTCATCTCTAGCAGATGTTTTTGGTTTTCGGCCACCATTTCGGCGATTATTTTGAAATTTTCCAATTTTTGAATATTGTGTTAGTATTTTACTAACGCTCGATTGCGAACAATGTAAATAATTCGCTATAAAACATTGATTTTTACCGTGCCGATACAAATCAACCATACGAAGTTTAGTAGATTCAGGAATATCACTCACACGGCCCATTTTAAGACGAAAAAGAAACAAACTGCAAAAAAGAATACTGATTTTAAATAAAATAGTCTGAATTTAATCAATGATGCCACCAGTTAAGAATTGGTGATAATTAAAGGAGAATTAATGTGAAATATTCTAATATTTTGAACCACTTGAATAAATATTCTAATATTTTGACTTTTCAAAATAATTTTTTTTGCAATTAATCTTTTCAAAAATGATATTAAATTTAAGATAACAAGTAAGTTTAATCAACAATAAGTTCTTAATAAAAATATCGTTTGCATATTTTCATTAAATGACATTAAATTACCAAACGATATTTTCAATTTCTAAAAAAAAGGTAATTATTCTAATATTTTGAATATGAGCTGTACTTATTTTAGGGTACTATTCAATTCGTATTTTTTTTATACTAGGCTAAAGAAGAGTTTTTAAAGACTTTTGGAAAATAGCGTATTACAATAGGATTTGAGAGGATATTATAACTTTTATTGATTTTTTGCGTTTTATTACACATAAATAGTTTAGACAAACAACTTATAAAAATTAGAAAAATATTTTAAATTAAAAAAGTGAAATACATGTCTAAAATAAAGGAGTCGCCAACGAAGCAAAGAAAAATAATTAAATCTTTATTATTATTATTATTATTACTTAATGTCAAAATATAAATGAAGTCATAATTAGAAAGGCATAGCCACATAGTTCATTTTTATATGTAGATAGAAACTGACTAATAGTTTAGACAAACACACAAAAAAAAAGAAAAAAAAAAAAACCTCGATGAAAAGACATGTACTATTAATAGTACACCAGAACAGAAAGGGTTAATCAAAAATGCAGTTAATTTCGGGTACTTTGACAACATACCTAGAAAAGTCAGATCAATTGGATGATTTTTGCGGAAATATTCATAAGAGATACAAAAAAAGTACAAATAGATACTAAAAACGTTTTTTGTCCTTACATTAAGCTTTCACTTGAGTTTAGGAAAAAATAGAGAGACATAGAGTACTCACAATATTCTTATTTGTACCAATACCAATCAGATAAATGGAAGACTTGTGATGATTATGATACTAGAATACAGAGTATATTTAAGGAGTCAAAACAAAATATTGTGAAATCCCAAGAGATAAACAACTAGCATTGAGATGCCTTTTTAGGCAAGTCTCATGCAAATTCAGTACATAAATATACATTAATGGTAGTATAAATAGCTATAATACAATTGTTTTGTTATACAAGAAAACCTTAAAAAAAGAGAAATGTGTAAATGTGAAGTCAAGTAACTATTGATTTTTTCATGTTTTTTTTCCTCCCGAAAAATTAATTTATAGTTCAGCTACTGCTAAACTAAAACATATATAAAAATTATATTAAAATCGATTAAAAATATATTAAATTGCTTCATTATTTCCGAAGTTATTCCTTATACCGTGTTTACCACAGGATTTTGCAAATGTTTTCAGACCTTTTAAATCAAATAAAAATTAAACATAAAGTTAGATTTATTTTCATTAGTTTTAAATTATTTATATATTTTGTTATAAGTGACGTATTTCCTGATGATTCTCGTCATTTTTCTTAGATCGTAATATCCTATAAATAGTAGACTCTGTCTTTTAATAGCGACACAGGCCACAATAACAGTTTAATGCATATTTAAGTTTTTTTTAATGTTATAGCACGGGAAATTTGTATCCACGCTGCTTTTGGCATTACAAATTGAAAGATTAATAAAAAGTTAATAAAATAGGTTTTTTAATCGATTAAAAATTTGGACTTCTCAAACAAAACTATAACAAAAGCATAGTTAACCGTATCAATATTTCTCCACACTTAAATACCTTTGAGCGCATGTACGCATTCGTTGCCAAAGATAAGTATTCAGCAATAATGAAAATTTTTCTCTAAGAAGCTAATTTAGAGAAATTTCAACTAATGTTTATTTTAATAATATTTCTGAAACTTATCTGGCATCTTTCTTTGATAATATTAGTTTTCTAAAGAAATCGTGGTGCTTTCCTTTACAGTTTCTAATAGAAAATAATAAACTACTTCGAACATTAAAGCTATCCAATTCTTTTAAATAGAAATGCATATTGATTATACATTACTACTCAGGACAATTCTGAGAACCTTTTATGCCATGACAGCAGCAGTGTAAGTGATAAATATCCCTTCATATGGAACAATTTATCAGCTAAAGTAGATGATACACATGAAAAATATTACATTCAATTCTTTGAATAAGGTTTATTGCACCACGAGTTCCATTTATAGAAATATCATCCAACAATTTTTCTTTTTTGTTATTTTAGCAGTTCCTTTAAAAATGACTTATAGTGGATGATGTATTGAAATCTGTTTCAACTAGTGACGTGTGTACTAACAAGTGTGTTGGATTTTGTATTGTATGATATTAATAAAAAAACATCTTAACAATCTTATCATATTTTTCAAATTAATGATATCTTTTAAATATTAGCTACTGGCATTATAATATTTAATATTACATTTTATAAATTGTCACTATTACACCAATATACGCAGATCAATCCTTCCGCCATTTTGTATCGAATGTTTCCAATGATTATTCAATATTTCGGAAATATTGATATTTTGTTACACATACAGAATATGGCCAATGATGACATGTCACTTATGATTTTACTTGTTTTGTTAAATATCTAAAAAAAACTTGAGGAACAATACTGAAACATGAAGCGTGTAAACGTCATAGTAGGCATCATAAATTACAGCTAAGATTTCTTTTCCGAAACCCCATTAGAGACCTTAAACAAATTGAAGAAAAAAATATATATTTTGAATTACCCTGTAAAAATTACTGTTGTAAGAGCGTGAAAAATGTAGAACATAATTGGGCGGTTTCTTTTAATAAACTGTATTTATTTCTATGAAGATAGTACGTATAATCGTGGAACAATTAAGGTTTTTATGAAAACAGTTTCAAATCTTACCAAAAGTTTTGTTTATTATTTGCAGAGTTCTTAATATAAAAGAATGTTCTTTTCAAAAAACATCACATAGGACATCTTACAAAATTCTCCGAAAGTAAAATTAAAAAAATACAAATATTGATTGAAAAGTGAGCAGGTTCAGTAAAAATTGTACACATGCGGGAATGCAATCAAAACATAATGTACATATTTCGTTAACTAAATATATAGAAAAACATTTGCGAAAGTATAAAAAATATATCCTTACAGGGACAAATTTTAGAAAATTTTAAACAGAAACATCCACATTTGCAATCTCTGAAATAGCTTTATAATAATAAGATATAAACAGCTTTGAACAGCGCCTATAGAATTATAAACGGCAATTTAAATGAAATAATAAGACGATCATTGTGAAACCCGAGAAATTTCGTGAAAATTTTATCTATAGACATTTTGCGTTTTCATGGTCGCCAGCATTACATAACTGAATGAATTTCCGTTTCTAGTAGTATTTAAAATTCAAAGTGTACATTGAATATACTAAGTGTGATGATATGAAAAATACTGCTAAACGAGAATTTCCAAATTACCTTCACGACATTATTTATTTTATTTGAAGACTCTCAGAATGCATTTTTATTGTAATTGATGTTAAAAACTTGACATGTTGTAACAAGACTAACGATTTGCTTTTGTCGCCAATGTGTTCTTTTTTGTTCTTTTCATTTTTTAAAATCGTCTTTTTTAATGATGTAGATATCGTCACTACAATATTGTTTATGCTATTTAGCAGCGAATATCTTTTTTTTTATATAAAAAAATGTGTGTATGATGTTTAAAGTTTCAAACTTTGCCATTTTAATTACAGCTGTATGATCTAATTTGTTGTTTTTAATTAGTTCTTAGGTCTATGTATTGAAATCTCATGATCTAAATTGTAGATCGTTACACAATCGGTAACGTCGCTAAAGTCTGATATATCGTGGGCTTTTTTTTGTTGTTGTTATGTCTATCCTATACTTTTACTGTTGGCGTTGGGCAAATTTTATCCGAATAATGGTGCGTTATTGAAAGCATTACATATTAATGAAATACTAAATGAATACTTTCCCCTAATACAATCATTATGAAAAAAATGGTAACTATAATATTTCGAATATATTTTTATTTCAAATTCACAAAAAGTCTATTTTTGTCAAATGTAAGTACACTGTAAATGCATTACCGTGGAATAGATACTGGGCACATTTCATACAATTTAAGCTCATTTTTGAAGCATTAGGTATATATTCATTCCTGTATTATTTGGAATGAATTTAAGGCTTTATTATTTCTGTGGCTCATAAGAAGAAATCCAAGCAATCAAATATAGTTACCTAATGATTAGCAAAAGCTTTGCAAGCTTCATTGTTTTATTGCGCATTTTATTATATTAAAAATAAAAATGCAGACAAACTGACGAAGGACGCTCTACATATAAACAATGACAGTTTCACACTTGTTATCCTTTCGCATAGAAATATTGAGGCGAAATTCACGTTCAAATGAATGACAATCACATTAAATATATATTTTTTAATATTGTGGATTGGTATTTAAAAAATACACAAGATACAGTATATAACAAGGAAAGGAAAAAAAGGGGGATGATGGGAATATTCGTAAAATTCCAATATATATCTTGACGTAGGGGTTACACAAACACACTTCTTTCACTGTAAGGTTAACTTATCGGTTCTGTTAAAGATTGCTGTTTTAAGCGTTCTAAATCATTATATTGATAAAATGTTAGAATTTGTCAAAGATTTTATATCTTACCATGGCATCATTTAGTAAGTTTTATTTTAGCAAGAATCATCAGCGATACAACATCAATATCACCATCTTCATCAGTAATTTTATAAAAGTAGAATTTTTGTCAAATTGAGATCTTTTTTAACAACATATTTCTGGGATTAAATTTTGTGATTTTCGATGAGTATCAACACGTTTATCGATCATTCAGAAAACTTATTTATCTGTTCCTGTCCGTAGTTTTGTGTGCCACGTGTAAATACATTGGCCTTCAAATTTAAGGAACAGTCACCGCATGCTTTCAATTATGCCCTGTTGGTTGATTACATACCAAAATTCTTGACGAAATGTCCTCGAAATTTATGGAAGCAAAGAAAATGATTGACTTCATATTTTTCAGCGAATGTATTCTCAAGGGAGCAATTAGCGAACCAACAATAAATTTAATAACAAAATAATGTTTACAATAACCCCTGTAGCAGAAAATGCTTGAAATAGTTTGTCCGCTAGCAAATGAGTACATTGTTAAAAATATTTCTGTAAAATTACTGGCAGAGGCCGGAAGCAGAGATTCCAGTTATACCCCGTAAAAAAATCTATGCCCATCATTTTGTGCAGCCCGTAAGACAGGATATAATGCTCTTTAAAACACAATAACACTTTACTTAGTGTTTCGTAGCATGTTACATAATCATCCCAGAATCACTTTTTTGTCGGGTTAAAAAAATATGTCACGGTTAAGAGGCATTATTTTTAGAAACCTGACTAAAATAAGGGTCGAAGAAAATGCATGCGGTTGTGTCGGAATTGTGTTAACACATAAGCTGGCACTATAAGAATATATTGCCCTTAATTTTCTAAATATTTAAGGAATAAAAAAGCTTATTCAGTAGATCAGACTGTTTTTCATTAAAAAAGGCTGTTGCTCGTGAAAATTGAATGGTAAATGCTCAAATTACGGTTTTTCTTAAGCTCAAATTGCAGTAAATTTGTAGTTTTTACTGAAGGTGTATAGGGGTTCGATTTGACGATCGTGTGAATTTGTGTAAGTATAGCCCGGATATTCGTGAGCTGTTAAAATTTCTGTTAAAAATTCAAAAATTTTTTTATAGTATACAGAGTTTTTTTAACCAAATTTAACACTACTTCTAAAAATATGAAAAATAACTGTAGCCACATTATACAAGAATTAAAACATAATTATATTGAATTACTTTATAGGCATTTATATTGAATAAATTTTAACTGCGCATACGTGAATAATTCCAAAATTTTTATTTCATAATTTAGCTGTCAGCTGATATGTGTAACTCACATAAAACGGACAGGTAAATATTGTGTAAATTCAAAACGATACCACGAACTGTATAACAAATCGTGGAAATCCTTTATAATAAATCTGCTTTTAGAAACAACATATTAATTTGATCATATCTTTAAGTATTTTCGCGATGTTTGACTGTACTTTTTATATAAGATTACCTAAACATCTGGCTACAAAATCATGAAATAAAAAATTTGGAAACTTTAATGCAATTAAAGTGCAATTAAAAATTATTTCATATAATTACCTATGTCTCATTAAGTATTCAATATATTCAAGTTTTAATTGCATAACATTGTTTTTACTATTCTTTGTCTTATTTTAGGAAATTGGTGATAAAAATGGTTGCGAATTCTGTATGCTATAAACAAAAAACAGATGAAATTCTCACAGGAACGTTAACACTCTCGCAAATATACTGGCTATCCCTACACAAATAAACACCATCGTTGAATAGGACCCACATAGTTATTTGCTACAGTAGCATATATATTTGAGCATTTTATTTTACGCGGGTGATTTAAAGTATTATTTTAATATTTCATTTCTTCTTGTGATAATACAGGGTGTCCAGCAAATAACACCCTGATTTCAAAATTAAATTTCTCAAAAACAAAGATCGATAATAAAATACGGTAAACGGTTTTTTCATTAGGTAAGCTGTAAAAATCTTATACAGGAATTTCAAACAGTGAATATTTTGAAAAAATTGCGTTCTGATTGCATAGAATGCTTTGATTTGACATTTTTCTTGATTTAGATTTCCTGCAGAGAAATAATTTTTCAGCTTACAGTGCAATATTTTAAAGATTTTTCGAAGTAAATTTTTAGAATTTCGAAATTTCAAAAATATAATTTAAAAAAACTATGAAATATGGCACTTTAAGCCGAAAAACACTTTCTCTGGAAGCAATCTAAAGCAAGAAAAATGTCAAATCAAAGCATTCTTTGCAATCAGAACACAATCTATTCAAAATATTTACCTTTCGAAACTTTTAATAACATTTTTTACAGCTTACCTGATAAACAAACCGTTTACTGCATAATTCTATTGATCTTTGTTTTTGAGAAATTTAATTTTGAAATCAGGGTGTTATTTGCTGGACACCCTGTATCTGGGAATGTGATTTCAATAGTTCTCAGAGTGTTTTGGTTTGAACTAAATTTTAGTTAAATACTGGCGTATTATAACGGTATTAAGTAAACTACAAGGCTAAACAAAAGAATACAAGTATGTTTCCATCTATTAGTAAAAATTGCTGAAAGAGAAATTTTTAAACTGTTACACGTTTTCTTGCCAAACAAAATTTCCCAATAATATAGTACGTATATCAATCGACAGAACAAACACAGGGCTGTTTGAAATTATTAGAATACATATCTGGCTATGGACAGTAACATGTTATTACCCTAAAGAACGAAGTTTTGTTAAAGATTTCAGGAAGTGTTAGAAATTGTTTCATAATTTATGCTTAACAAAAGGTTTTCTTACTTGTTTGTATTTTAATTTTGACGTTATTGTGTATTTACCCTCCCAGGATTTATTTTGGTATAGTTTTTAACTTCTGTTGCATTATTTATATCAAAAAACGAATAGCTGAGAAAGATTCTAAAACGAAAACAAAATTCATTTAGTGCACATAAAATTTGATGTTACATGGGGACTCAAAAAGCACATTTTTGGAAATTTGTTAGAATTTTTTGTTATTTTGTATTTTTTGCAGTGCCAAAACAATGAAAAAAATGCATGTTTAATAATTTTTTCTTATTAATAGGGTATAAGGGATATTGTAACACACAGAAAAATTATTTTCATTTTTATTTTTGTGCATTGAGTTTGCTGAAAGCAGATTTAATGTACCGCATATCTCATTAAAAAGCTAAATAGAAAAGAAATTGCTATATTGTTTAGTTCTGCTACCTGTCCTACAGTGCTATCCATTTTCACTAATTTCTTTATTTTAACGAGGTGGAACCCGTCGAAATGTTTTAGAAGGAACTGTTTCATTGATTTATAACAACGTACAAAATTAACTACAGTAAAAAGTGAATCTTATATTGGTTAGTTTAACGGTAAAAGAAATAATATTTTAAGCTAAAATTAACAAAATACCATTTCTATTAAAGTCACTTGTCCAAATTATTAAAAATTAAACTTTAATCGCATATGTAATAAGTGTAAAACATGATAAAGATAATTTAATATGATGAAGTTATCAATTGAGGCTCTAGTACTTGGTAAAAAAAAAAAAAAAAAAAAAAATCAAATAGACACGATTATAAAATTTCACATGAAATCTAAACCGCCATCATTTTCATCTTCTCAAAATTTACATACAAAATTTTAATTTCATTTTTTTTTCAATTTTAAGAGAAAGTGGCGCATTTCTGTTGCCACAATTAGAAAATTCACATAAAAACTATAAAAAAATTAATATCGCAAAAATAAATCGAGATACAGCTTTCAAACAAATTGGCATATAGGGTTCTTTTGATCTTATGGTTAGACAACTTCAAACTCTTGCTCTTAGAAAAGTAGAAAATAATTTATTTACAGACTTCAGAACAACAGAGTCTTCGAAACTCACAAATATTTAAAAATAACTGCTCAAATCTATCGTACAATTACAGCTTTAGACCCCAGAGACTCTTTATACAACGTCTAAACACTTAATAACATTCAAAACAACATAGATGAAACTCAAGCAAACTTGCTTACGCCTTGTTCACTCAATGACTGACTGGTAAATAATAACCACACAGCTTGCATCGCTCTCCTTATATATAGTCTCGCCGCATGCGGTGGAAATTTCTACAAACTTCTAGAAAAAACTGGAAAACCACGGAACAACATTCAATGTATCAGTAGACCTAAGGGGGGTTACCATAAATAGGGAAGGGTTACCATCGCCAACAATCGCCAAGTTTGTCGCCAACTTGGCGATATCTCAAATATTTCGCCAATCTGCCGTAGACATTCACTGAAAATAATAGACAAGTTTGCTTGATAACAGAGACAATGTAACAAAAACTAATATTAGTAAAGGAATGGAGCTTAATAAGATTATTTACATTATTTTACAGTACAAACACTATTTACAAAATTCGTAACACTACCCCCTCCTCAAAGACTGCACGTCCCGGGCAGTGCAATCCTTGAGTTAGAGGAAAACACTTAAAATAAATAAACAAATAAATAAATAAATAAATAAATAATAACAATAATAATAAAAAAATAAGAACTAATTACTATTTACATATTTACAAAAAGTGACTTTCATGACCATGGTCTGAAATTCCAGTTTTGAATTTTTAATCACTTTGGCCAAAATAAAGGGCTAGCCGGTTATAATGTACGACCCTGGGTTTGGTGTGTGGCGATTTTCGTATGCGTACGACGACGTCATTCAGCCTGTTGACGACTGTGTAAGGACCGTCCCAGTTTCTTTGTAGTTTTGGCGACAGTCTCTTACGACGTATCGGATTCCACAACCAAACTTTGTCACCTTCGTTGAACTCATGTCCAGTTTCCTTTGTGTCGTACCGTGTCTTCATCTTTTCTGATGCCAGTCCAATTCGGTTCCTCGCTAGACAATGAATCTCCTCAATCCGTGCCTGGAGTTCATCGACATATTCCTCAGGCGATGAAGGAGCATCAGGAGGACGGCCAAACAAAAGATCAGCAGGCAGACGAAGATCACGACCAAAGAGCATTTGAGAAGGGGAGTAACCAGTGGCCTCATGAGTGGCACTCCTGTAGGCAAGCAGGAAAAGAGGCAATTTCTTGTCCCAGTCCTGTTGGTCTCTAGACACCAGGAGAGAGAGGCTATTTAGGATGGTACGATTGAAACGCTCCACCATGCCGTCCGATTGAGGATGTAGAGGTGTAGTTGGAGTTTTGTCCATGCCGAGTAGTCCACACATTTCCTTAAACACAGTCGAATCGAAGTTTCTTCCTTGATCAGAATGGATTTGAAATGGAACTCCGTATCTGGAAACCCAGTGTTGAACCAGTATCTCTGCTACGGTTACCGCCTCTTGATTAGGTATGGCGTAGGCTTCAGGCCACTTGGTGAAGTAATCCATGACAACGAGAATGTACTTGTTGCCATCAGATGTTCTAGGAAGAGGACCCAGGATGTCTAGAGCAATTCGTTCGAAAGGAGCTCCTACATTATAACGTTGCAATCGTCCACGGGTGCACCTCTTTGGACCTTTACGTGCTACACAGGTGTCACAAGTTCGACACCACTTCTCCACGTCACTACGAACATTATTCCAGTAGAAACGCTCTCGAAACTTCTGCAGGGTCTTCATTACACCAAAATGACCTCCTGTGGGACTACCATGCAGTTCTTGAAGGACCATAGAAATTCTCGACTTGGGGAGTAGTAGTTGCCATCTACATGTCTTTCCATCGTCAGACTCCCATTTTCGGTACAAAATACCGTTCTTCAAATGTAGGGAATCCCAGAGAGCCCAATAACGTTTAGTCGTAGGATGGTAATGGGCCATGTCTTGCCAGCTGGGCTTCCTGTTGGACTCCTCTTTCAGCTCTAGAATTGGCTTAATTTCGGGATCAGCAAGTTGATCTTTACGCAAGCTCTCGTCACTCCACGGATCTTGCGATGATGTAGACCCAGTTGTAACTTGTCTTATTATAGGACCTTTGGCATTAAATTTCTTCTCAACCCGGTCGCAGTATCGACAATTCTCTGAGCAGGGTCTTCTTGAGAGAGCATCTGCATTTCCATGTAATGAGCCTTTTCGATGGCGTATTTCCATATCGTACTCTTGAAGCTTTTGTATCCACCTGGCTATCTGGCCTTCAGGGTTCTTAAAATTCAATAGCCAAGTTAGAGAAGCATGATCAGTTCGGATCAGGAATTTTCGACCGTAAAGATAGTGATGAAAATGGTCTATGGCTTTCACTACAGCAAGAAGCTCTTTTCTTGTTACGCAGTAGTTTCGCTCGGCCTTTGACAAGCACTTGCTGAAATAGGCGATAACACGCTCCTGGCCGTCAATTTCCTGGGACAGTACAGCGCCAATGCTTTCGTTACTTGCATCCGTATCAAGTATAAACTGTTTATCGATTTGAGGATATGACAGAATTGGAGTGGATGTTAAGGCCTCCTTAAGCTTTTCGAAAGCAGCGTCACATTCCTGTGTCCACATAAATTTTTGATTGGCTTCTGTTAATTTATGAAGTGGTCTTGCAATCATCGAGAAGCCTTTGACGAATTTTCTGTAATAGGTGCATAATCCTAGAAAACTTCGAAGCTGGTGAACATCTGCTGGACGACTCCAATTTTTCACAGCCGATATCTTCTCCGGATCAGTCCTAACTCCTTTCGCCGAAATGATGTGTCCAAGGTAGGCGACTTCATTACGAAACAAACTGCACTTCGAAGGGCTTAACTTCAAATTAGCTTCCTTTAATTTTTGTAGCACCCGCCTGAGGTTGTTCAGATGTTCATCAAAAGATTTTCCTATGATTATGATGTCATCTAAATAAACAAGACATGCTTCATACGACAGCCCCCGGAGAACCGTTTCCATAAGCCGTTCGAAAGTTGCAGGTGCGTTACATAGACCAAAAGGCATTACCTTGAACTGCCATAATCCTTGTCCCGTTGTAAATGCAGTCTTCTCACGTTCGTCCGGATGGATCTCTACCTGCCAGTAACATCTCTTCAGATCCAGAGTCGAGAACCAAGTGTTGCCCGCAAGTGTGTCAAGAGTGTCGTCAATCCTTGGTAAAGGGTAACTATCCTTTTTAGTGACGTCATTCAGTCGGCGGTAGTCTACACAAAATCTTGTAGAACCATCCTTCTTTCTTACTAATACAATGGGAGACGCCCATGGACTTGTCGATGGTTCGATGACGTCATTTTCTTCCATATCCTTAATTAAATTCTGCACCTCTTCTTGCTTAGCAAAAGGTAATCGTCTAGGGTGCTGTTTAATAGGAGAGTGATCTCCCGTGTCAATTCGGTGTTGTGCCATTTTAGTTCGTCCAAAGTCTTCAGATGTTTGGGAAAATAAACTTTGGAATTCTCTAATTAAATTTTCCGCAGCTTCCATCTGTTTTGGATCTAAGTCTGTATTTTGTAACAAATCCTTGACTAAATGATCTGAAGATTTCTCAGAGTGACTGGAATTTTGACTTATGCACGTCACAGGAGCACATGACGCTATCACCTCTCCTTTCTTGATAGTCCTCGTCTTATCACTGATGTTAGCAATTCTGACTGGAATGGTCTTCTTCGAGAGGTCCACCACAGATGAAGCCACCTATACTCCTGCTTGTTTACTATTGTCCTCGGTATAATCTATATGGCCAAATCGGTAATTAGTTGCATTTTTAATTACAGCTGGAACTAAAAATTCTGTTCTTGGATATAGATTGATGTCTTCTTTGGCTATTACTGCTTGTTTACATTCAATTTCGTTATTTAATCTGAAAAGACTTATTTCTTCAAATTTTGAGAGCATTTTGTTATTTTTGAAATCAAGTTTGAAGCCAAACTTCTTTAGAAAATCTAGTCCGATTAAGCAATGATCTGTTATGTCAGCCACATATGCCGTATGGTAATATTTCGTTCCTCCAAAGTTGATGGTTAAATTGGCCTTTCCATATATGGTTATCTTGTCGCCCGTCACAGTTTGCAGGGTAACGCATGGTAGAGTCCAGATGAGTTTACATTTCAATTTTCGAGCCAAATCTTCTCTTATTATTGTCACATTGGCTCCTGTATCGACAATCATACGGCACTGAATTCCGTTAATAAAGCCTATCACATATAATTCGTTATCACCGCCGCTCATTTTTGATATCTGGAGGATCTTCAGGTGGGGCTTTTCATTCTCTGGCAACCTCCGCCCAGCGAGATGGCCAAAATTTAGTTTCCCTGCTGACTGTTTGAATTTATCTCACGTTCGTGGATTTTGGGGCAATTTCTTCGGAGATGTCCTGTATCACCGCATCCCCAGCACGTGAGATTCTGTCTTCTTGAGCTTGTTCTTCCGTATTTTAAAGCTTCAAGTTCTTGATTTATTTTCCTAATTTCCTTCAAGAAGTCGATCTCAGTGTCTGAGCTTTTGTTCACCGTTGCCCCTCGGACTGAATGACGATCTCTTCGGCTGGCTTGTGTAGCTGCTTCCAACTTTAAGGCATATAGTAATACAGCTTTTAAATCCTGTACATCTGCCATTCGTACCGCTCTCTGCACTTCTGGATCTTTTATTCCGTCTACGAAATATTGCAGTGAGAGCATTTCCCGTACATTTGTTGGACAGTCAATGAATGCTAAATTTGCAAGCCGTTCAATTTCCGAGGCAAACTCTTGAAGGGTTTCACTTGATTTTTGATGGCGGCTCTTCATTTGTATTCTCGTATAATCCTTGAAGAATTTTTCGCCGAATCTCATTTCAAGTGCACAACTTAGAGTCTCAAAATTGAGTTGCGTCATATCGGGCAATGTTTGCAGCACGTCGGCGGCTTCTCCTCTTAAAGATGCTGCCAGTTGACAAGCTTTCACCTCGTCACTCCATTTGTTCGCTTCGGCTACAATGGTGAATTGGGTCTTGTAAACTTGCCAAGAACTCTTTCCGTCGTATGTCGACAGCTTGATGTGCACGGGAGAAGCAGACAGATTCCTAAATTCTTCATAATTACCACTGGACGCTGAAAGCTTCTTCTCAAGATCTTGTACTTTTTTATTTAGCTTTTCATCTACTTCAACTATTTTCTCTTCAATATTACTAACTTCATTCTGAATTTTCTCTTCTACTTTACTAATTTCATTCTCTATTTTCTCTTCTACCGAATCTATTCTTCTATCTACCGACGAGAACTTTTCTTCTAAAGTTTTCTTCATTTCTTCTTGACTTTTATTAACTTCTTTCTTCAATTCTTCAGTCAACTCTTTCATTCTTTCTTCGTTTTTATTCATTTTATCCGCCAACTCTTCTTGGCCTTTATTCATTTTGTCCGCCAACTCTTCTTGGCCTTTAATCATCTTTTCCGCCAACTCCTCTTGGCCTTTATCCATTTTATTTGATAATCCATTAATGGCTTTCAACAACTCATTCAGTTGCTCTTCCGTTGCTCTCGTTTTCGCCATAAGATTCCAAATTCTGACACCAAATGTTGCGGCGTATATAGGGTTCTTTTGATCTTATGGTTAGACAACTTCAAACTCTTGCTCTTAGAAAAGTAGAAAATAATTTATTTACAGACTTCAGAACAACAGAGACTTCGAAACTCACAAATATTACTGGATATTTAAAAATAACTGTTCAAATCTATCGTACAATTACAGCTTTAGACCCCAGAGACTCTTTATACAACGTCTCAACACTTAATAACATTCAAAACAACATAGATGAAACTCAAGCAAACTTGCTTACGCCTTGTTCACTCAATGACTGACTGGTAAATAATAACCACACAGCTCGCATCGCTCTCCTTATATATAGTCTCGCCGCATGCGGTGGAAATTTCTACAAACTTCTAGAAAAAACTGGAAAACCACGGAACAACATTCAATGTATCAGTAGACCTAAGGGGGGGGGGGGTTTACCATAAATAGGGAAGGGTTACCATCGCCAACAATCGCCAAGTTTGTCGCCAACTTGGCGCTATATCGCCAAATTTGGCGACCAAAATTAGTCGCTAAAAGTGACGCCAACTTGGCGATATCTCAAATATTTCGCCAATCTGCCGTAGACATACACTGAAAATAATGGACAAGTTTGCTTGATAACAGAGACAATGTAACAAAAACTAATATTAGTAAAGGAATGGAGCTTAATAAGATTATTTACATTATTTTACAGTACAAACACTAACTATTTACAAAATTCGTAACAGTACATTTTTTTTTCTCTATACGCCGACGTAAAAATTGGGAGCGTGCTATTTTTTAGATGCATAAAAATTGCAGTAGCGAAAATTGCAAAACCGAATTGCATGCAAAATTGTTGCCATTTGCAAAATGACGTATGTGTTACGCACAGATACGTTTGGCCTTTATAATATAGATATTACTTATATTCGTGGTGATATAAAAAAATATGAAACTATGTATCGTAGAGGCTACATCGGGTCTAAAGAGGTTAAATAATATCTCGATTTCCATTTTACAGACATATTTGTATTTTAAATAACATGTAAACGCTAACAAATACTAAAATTATTTTTATTTATCAGACACAGTTACATAATTCATTAATATGTAGGAGGGTTTTATGATGCCATTGTACTATGACAGCAGTGATTTATGTAATGAATATCCAATCCAATGGAACAATTTTTAACTCGTAATAAATGGCTTACATGAAAAATATAGCATTCAGTTCTAAATGGGAAGTCTTTTGCATCATATGTACTGTATATTCTTCGAAATGTCAGCCTACAATTTTTCATTTCTTTTTATTTTGAGATCTTTGAACTTCTAGCTGATAATATGTTGAGATATCTTAGTTTTGAAAAAATATTCCTCATTATAATAAGCATTTATATGGTACACAGTAAGATTAAAAAAAAAATATCTTTACAATATTTCCTTATGCCTTAAAACAAGCATAACTTTAGAGAATTGAGTGCTGATTAAATAGTGAAACTGTTTTTGAAACAGATGCATAAAATTTAGCAGGTGTCAGAATTAGTGAAACTACAGTAGTCGCAACACTGTAAAAAAGTGTAAAGTTACTAAACTTTTTTAAGAAACTAGAATTTCCAGATCTTTTTATGTCACGGCAATAGCAAAAAGTCAATAATTGTCATGTAATTGATTCTATTACATGATTTTTTGTTGTAACCGTTACTTAAAACGTTCTATGGACAAAGTTTAGTAACCTTACAAGTTTTTTTCAGTGCTTTTTTAAATATTTGTTAATAGTTTAATGGCATGAAATTGCACTGCATGTACTTTTTGACATGTTGTTATTTTCTACAGTTTAATTTCGCGTATAGTTTCTGTTATGAAACTGCAGCTTTCTGAACTTCTGAAGTTTATCAGCAACGACATAATTGCTGAAGATGATATGCTTGTTATTTTAGTTACAGTTTTTACATTTGAACTCTTATTATAAAAAAATAATTCCTTTAATTTTATAGCGTAATTGGCCGATTTCATTCATTCTATCACTTTCTAAAAGTTTATTTAAGTTATGTTTGTATATGCAAATATATGTGTATGTATGAAAGTCATAAGTAAAATAAAAGCTTGTCAAAATAAAACACATTTTTAAAATAAAATCATGAAAAAAACAGTTTAATTTTTTTTAATAAAATATAGCATATGTAAAAATATAATTGAGGATGTTAATTTCAAATCTTGCCTTATCACTCTTTTTTTCACTCTCAGTCTATAACAATCAACACCAATGTAAAACTACAATACTCAAATTTATCATGAAAACCAATGGACGCATTTAAAGGTTTTGCGTGATTTCCTAAAATTTGATTTTCTTCATAAAGAAAATTTTGAAACTGACGTCTTCAATTATTTTAATCAATCTAGAAGTTTTAATTATTTAAAATTAACGCTACCATACAACTTATATGGTAGCCGCAACTTAAGTTAAATCGCTTTAAAAATATTTCTTTACCTCATTTAAAAGATTTTTGTAATTGGAACTATATGTCTGTGACATATGGTTTAGGAATTAGCCATTAGACATCGTTGGAAAAGGACGACCTTCATAATACTTTAACCATTTAAAGTTTCGTAATTCGGTCAATTTTAGTGTTAGATGAATGGGACCTTTTATGTATTGTTTATTAGAGTGATGGAAAATTCTTACTAATTATCACTTATAAGACCGGGAAACCGTATAAAAATTTAAGTTGCGTAATTTTTTAGTTAATTTTTTTTCGACCTAAATCACTTAGAAAACAATTCTTTACCTTTTTAAACCATTTTTGCAATTGGAAATATATCTCTATGACTAAAGGTTTAGAAATTAGCCAATGGCTACCGTTGAGAGTGGACACCCTATATAAATCACAATAAATACAAAACCACTTGAGATACGTTTCTATTGGAAACGTTAAGCAATGCGTCATCAGCCGAAGTAAACACATGTCCGTAAGAGTACAAGTGTGCAAATAAACTGAAAGGCCCAGAGTAGAGCATATAAAGAATGCGATACGGGTTGTCTAGCTGAAAGGAAAACATTAATAAAAGAAGAAAGCGAGCAGAAGAAGAATGTATTGCCAAAAGAAGACTAAAAATGATAATAAAAGAAATAACTAAAACTAAAATAAAATGAAACAAGCAAATTATAAAATAAAACATATACAATTGGAAATTTTAACAGTTCGTCGAGGAAGGAAGAACGAACTGATCTGAAACAAAATTAAAATAAAACAGAAAAAGTAAATTATAAAATAAAACAAATAAAGGAAAAAATTGCATAATAAAATGAAAAGAGGCAAAAGAGAAAAGAATTACAAAAGTAATTTTCAAGCTTAAAAGAAAGAAGGAGATGATGGAAGATCACTGACAAATTTATCAGAATTTTTATGATTAAACTGTACTTTGTGAAAATCTAAGTTAGGGTAAGAGAGAAGCGAAGAAATAATTAGGCATGGAAAAATTTAAGCTATGAACTATAGTTTAACAATGAGAGGTAATAAAAGATTTAGAGATTTCTTGATTTGGAGTGCATCTCTGATCTCATTTAATCTGAACTTTAAAGCTATGTTTGTTTCATCGATGTAACCTGAACTGCAAAAGCAAGTAATAATATAAATACCTCTTTGGTTCTCAATAGGAACAGGATCTTTCAGAGAAGAGAATTTTATTTTATCCATCGATTTGAAGATAACTAAAAATAAGAAGAAAACGAGATAGGATTTAAAAAATTTTCAAACAAAAAGAATAATAATATCGTTCTTTCATTTTATTAACGTATTTTATTCATAAACGATATTGATAGGGGACAATCTAAAAGATATGTTAATGTAAAATATGATTTTTTCATCTATTGAGTAAATGCCGAGATGTTTGGGTTTCATGTCCTAGTTAATTTTTCTACTTCAAAGTTTTGAAAGTTTAGAGCACTGAGGTGTACTAAAAAATCTCATTGCAGAATATGGAGTACATAGCATTTATCGTTCATTAAAATGGCCAGAGTTCAATTATAAAATTGTCTATGAAAGGTAAATACAGCAAGTGAATTTAAAATTTTCGCATGCATTTTTAAATGTAACTATTTATTTTCACATTATTTAATTTGTATAACTTGTATATACCCTATAGAAAAGAGTTGCAGCACATTTCCTTTTACATGCAAAAATTGCTGTAGGAGATATCTCAAGCAATATGCATTTCTTTACTGAACTACATTTTGGCTTTTTATGTAATACTAGCGAGCTACGCCCGCTAGCTGGGCCACTTTTTCCAAACGAACCTCGATCTTAAGCAGTATATAATAAGCAAAAAAATTCATTTAATAAGCAAGTCTTGGAGTTCGAATCCTCAAGCACAAAAAAAGTAAATTAAAGAGCTATGGTTGCTATGCGCCCATTATCCCGTTAAAAATATGTGATTTCGCACAGTGGGCGCTACGTGCCCACCGTGCAAAGGCGGCCCACCGGCCTACCACCCACCGACGCTACGCGCCATGGTCGCCATCGTCCCGTTAAAAATATTTGGTTTTGCACGGTTAGCGCTGCGAGCCCATAAGACATTTTCTCGTATTTTTTGGTTCATCAGAAGCAGACTTTTACGCAGATTCTGAATATGTAATCAGTTTTATCTACTTTAAAAACTGTCTGTATGATGGTTTAAGAAAAAACGCGCAAAAAAGTTTCGGTATTAAAAACTGCAAAAGACTGCTATTAAAAAAAAATAAGTAATTTCATTAATATCACAAACAACATAACTAACAAATAATTTTGGCAGCTCGTTTTCCGTTTGTACTAACAAAAATTAGTATTAATCGCGTAAATCTTTGGTTACACAATATTCGTGTATGCTACCAAAAAGAAAAAGTATGAAAATAAACCGTGTTTAACATTTTTTACCAATTAGTTCTTTTTCAAAGAACCGAAACGAAAAAAAAGTCGTTTTCCCGGGAGAAAAAAGAGGTTTTCGGCTGCTTCTTCTTTTAGCCAAAGGAGAAATGTTCAGGTCGTTCACCGCAAGGTGGCGCAGTGTTCTGCCTCAGAGCTCCGTTTGAGCTCCGTTTGGGAAACTAAACGTTTTTCGTTCCGATTCCCGACCGGTTTTTAATTCATAACTTTTTTAATTTTCGTCCCACGGTCTCGAAAATGCCCGAAATGATTTTCCCGGAATTTTTCGAATCGAAAGGCACCTCTCGCGACTTCCAACTCGCCCTCGTTGCGAACTGTAATCGGCTTCAAGCAGACAGACAGACAGAGGCGCACGGATTTTATTTGTATAGACTAGCGTGCTACGCCCGCTAGCTGGGCCACTTTTTCCAAACGAACCTCGATATTAAGCAATATATAATAAACAAAAAAATTCATTTAATAAGCAAGTCTTGGTGTTCGAATCCTCAGCACAAAAAAAGTAAATTAAAGAGCTATGGTTGTTACGCGCCCATTATCCCGTTAAAATATGTGATTTCGCACAGTGGGCGGTACGGGCCCATCGTGCGAAGCCGGCCCACCGACGCTACGCGCCATGGTCGTCATTGTCCCGTTAAAAATATTTGGTTTTGCACAGTTGGTGCTGCGCGTCCATAATACATTTTCTCGTATTTTTTGGATCATCAGAAGCAGACTTTTACGCAGATTCTGAATATGTAATCAGTTTCTTTCTACTTTAAAAACTGTCTGCATGATGGTTTAAGAAAAAAACGCACAAAAAAGTTTCGGTATTAAAAACTGCAAAAGACTGCTATTAAAAAAAATAAGTAATTTCATTAATATCACAAACAACGTAACTAACAAATAATTTTGGCAGCTCGTTTTCCGTTTGTACTAACAGAAATTAGTATTAATCGCGTAAATCTTAGGTTACACAATATTCGTGTATGCTACCAAAAAGAAAATGTATGAAAATGAGCTACAACGATTAATACTCACATACAGAATAAATATATGAATAGCCAGTTACATCTGAGATCCTCAAAATATTAATTAGCAACACTATTACTTCTTAGTGAACATATCTTGCTGTGCTTAAATAGTTGTACTTATTATATTAATTAAACAGTGTTTAATATTTTTTACCAATTACTTCTTTTTCTCTTATACATTCTTTGACAAATGGACGGGAGAAAAATAGGTTTTCGGCTGCTTCTTCTTTTAGCCAAAGGGGAAAAGTTCCTGTTCTTCACCGCAAGGTAGCGCAGTGTTCTGCCTCAGAGCTCCGTTTGAGACCTGTTTGGGAAATAAGACGTTTTCCGTTCCGATTCCCGACCGGTTTTTAATTCATAACTTTTTCAATTTTGGTCCCACGGTCTCGAAAATGCCCGAAATGACTTTACCGGAATTTTTCGAATCGAAAGACACCTCTCGCGACTTCCAATTCGCCCGCGTTGCGAACTGTAATCGGCTTCAAGCAGACAGACAGACAGAGGCGCACGGATTTTATTAGTATAGATATATACAAATTCGTAGATTATATATAGAGATTCACAAAAGAAGTAAAATAATTTTACGACTTTTGGTGATGGTAATTGCCGTAATTGGGTTTTGAAATGTGTTATTGATTTTCCATACTGTTTACTTAATTATTAGATGCAATCTTTCATCTTATTAAATGCTAAAGTTTTGTTACATTATACTGTCTATGGTGGAAAATATTTGATAATCTAAGCTGGAAGCATGATTTTTCTTTCTTATTTTAAATTTTCGACAAGAATTCCTAAAAACTACTCGATTTTTATACTGAATCTTGACTGACAAAAATTAGTTCAAATCTATTTATCAACTGATTTTTGGATTAGAGGGACAAGAAAACTTCAACTTAAACATATATATTTTTTTAAATTTCTTTTATATACTTTTCAAGGGCACTCTAATGCATTGTGTCATATATTTATCACACATAAAAAACAAGCCTGAAATGAGGTACATTCCGTACTATAACAAAATTTATAAAGCATTCAGTCCTTGGTGTAACAGTATACAGTACAGTAGCCGAAATCTTTTTTGTGTCTCTGTAAATGCTATCTGCTTTCTATAATACAGGAAGCAGTTTGTAGTAATCCCCAGTAACGTATGCTATTTTCAAAAAATGTTATATCTTTTAATACAATTAAAACGAGCTCGAAGCAATGTCCCCTAATACCATTATGTAATGGAATAATTTTGTGTGACGCTGTAATTTAATTTTAAAAATTGTACCAGAGATTATACAGAATGCATATTTTTGTGTGTGCTTCAATGATGCATATTAGTTTTATCGTATTCTAAAGAGTGTAAGACTATTAAAATGCACTTGAAACTTTTTCCCGATTGACCGTAATGTAACGGAACACTTTTGATAGTCTCAGTAATTGAACTATATATCCGATTTTTATAAAATTTGAAATGACTCGACAAAATTATCTAATATTTATATATTTTAAATTTCAAATGATTCGGTTGGGTAGTTTTTGCATTGTTATATGTGGACAAACGGGTAGACTGACGGACAGACGGACGGACTGAACGACAATTATACGTGCTATCTATTTAGATAATTACAAACGCACCTAAGAAAAGGAGAAAAAGTTTTTTGAACATTTTAACCATTATAAAGAACTTATTAAAATGTCCTATGCGAATTCCATGTAAATGGAAGGACACATCATATCGTCGCTTTATTAAACTAGCAAAACTTTGGCAATAAATTATACAATTTTTTAAATTGTAAAATAGTGGTGGCAAAGTAATTAATTTCTGTATGAAAGATTATTTAGGAAGTTGCCAGAACGCAACACCAGCGGGTATTGAGTTAACAGATACGATATCATTATGAAATATATGAAAGTTTTTTGTAATTATTATAGTTAGAAACATTATGTGAAACTTTCTATTGAACGTAAACTAAATACTTTCATCCCTTTAGTAACATTACAACAATTTAAAAGAGAAAAGTGTCATAACGTTAGTATGGTGTCATTTTGCTTGTTGATTTAAAAAGTATAATCTTTCTTCCGAAATATCTATCGATATTTTAAATATAAGTTACGGTAAATTTAGTAAGATTTTCTCACGGTATGCAAGAGAGATTTTCGTTATGAATCTGTAAGTAAGTATGCACTGCTTGTTTAAAATAATGTAATATCATTAACGTTACAATTCAAGAATTCTTAAACTACACTGTAAAAAAAAAATCATGAGGTTACTAAAAATTTTTTAATAAATTTGCATTCCACAGAATTTTATAGTAACCATTACTCACAGTACAAATAATAACCATTCCATACTTTTTTTTTTTTTGCAAGTGAAACAAACATTTCTTTTGTAAATTGAACAAAAGAATTTTTTGCATAACTAACTTAAAACTTTTTAGTATGAGCCACCAAGCAAAATTTAGTAATAGCTTCAAAATTAATTTTTGTAACCGTTACTCACAGATTTTTAGTAACTATTCCAAACGCAATTTTATCAAATGAAACAAACATTTATTTTGTAATATATATAAATGATTTTTTCGTATAACTAACTTAAAATTTTTTAGCGAGAACCATCAAATGAGTTTTGTTGTTGATAGACTTCTGCAGCGGAAGATTTTCGAGTAAGTCTCAATTGATGTCAGGATCAAACATTGCCACCTGCTCAATTTTGATAGGCTTCTGAAGGGGAGGGAAAGTCCAGTGATGGTACCCATGGTAACTGCTACGACAGGATTTTCATAATCCGTTTATTTAACGAGCATTTACACGGAAAACACTCGGTGCATATTTGGTGGTGTCGAGCATCGAACCAGGGACCTTTCAGCCTGGAGTTCGGTACTATGACCACTAGGCTATCACGGCCACGCCGAGAGTGTTTTAGTAATAACTATTAAAAATATAAAACTATTAACCCTCTGACAGTCTTGCAAAAGGGCAAAATTGAAATGTTGTTTTCTCAGCATTTGGTTTTAATTGCTAAAAAAATATGATTCTTTCAAAATTATAGAAAAATCTTATTTACGATTATGAATGTTATCCTTGAGTGTGTTAATCATTGCACAATGTATTAAAAATAAATTAAATCAACTGAGTTATATCATTTTAATTATTGCTTGCATTGCAGTGAAACCTGGAGCTTAGGGAACGTCTATAGACGGGCTTGTCAGTGAGAGGGTTAACTATATTCGTTGCTAGCTTTTTTCTAGTAATTCTTACAGATTTTCTTGTAACTGAGTAAGATTACAAAAAACTTTTTAGTAATTGCAAGGGTCACTGAGAGAAACTAAAATTTTTTAGTAGGTCTACCCTTTTTTTACAGTGTACTTATAAAAAATTAATTTAAAATTATACACGATTTAAATTGTAGCATTCGAAATTTTAATTGATATTTAATCCGACCAGACTGGAAACATATGTTATGACCAATCTAAGCCATTAAGCAGGTAATGTACGCTATCGAAGATCATCTATCTGGATTATTCTAATGACATAGAATGCCATTTGTATTAAATTAATAACATGAGTTTGCGTGTGAGAAATTATAGAATACCTCATTTACTTCTCAAATTCATCTATAATGTAAAGATCTAAATGCAATGCAATTTTAAGAAAATAGTTTAAATAAAATAATTTTTAAATATGTAACCAAAATATGTAAAATAAGTTATAAATTTATTATTATTATTATAGTTTAAAGTAGCTGTTCAGCTTGTGTTTCACTTCAGATTGTGTGTCATTAGAATGTTCCAAGTGCGCCGTGAAGAGTTTTTATCACGTTCTATAAAAATTTACAAAATAAAAGAATTTTTATTTTTTAAAGAAACATTTGAATTTAATTATTATAAAAAGATTGTGATGATAATTAAGTTTAATATAGTTGTAGACTTTATTTCAGTTTCTGAATATTTTGATATATAAGCAAGAAAAACAAAATTTTTTTTAACGTAATCAAATAATTTTTTTAGGGAAAAACAATTAATATGTAAAAACAAGGTTCTAAGAAAGATGCAATAACAATGTTTGAAACTGTAAAAAGATAAAATTGATAAAATTGTAATTTCGAAAATCTTACAAACTTAATATGTTGCATTGAAACGTTAAAGGCTTCATTCATTCCGTTACATTTAGTATTCCTTTTCTTAAATAACATATAAAATGTTTTACATGCATGTGCATGTTCACCAAAAAACTTATATACTAAATGCAGGAAAAAGGAAATGAAACAAAATAGAAGATTGCAAACAAAAAGTCACCAAAGGATATTACAACATTTGAATTTCTCTTACTTTTTACTTTATATGTATTACAAATAATAAAGTAAAATAAAATCTTTTGCTTACTTTAAGATCTGTTAAAAAATTTTGTTGCTGCTAGTATGTTAATCAAAAGCAAGTTAATATATTTCACATGTTTTATCATCATGTAATAAATTTTAATGTACATCTAGTTTATTATTTGATCCAATGGAGCATTTACTTTTATGTTGACAAATTTCAGTTTAACACTTAAATGCATACATAGGATTTAATCAGGTCTTATTGGCTTACTTGATTTGAAATTTTGTTTCGAAAATCAATTGCCAAATGTGATAACTTTCAAGAAATGTTTTACTGTTGACATAGATTTGGAAAAGGCATGCTTGAAAATTATTTTTCAAAATCATAAGAACTAACTGACTGTATTGAACAACAAATTTTAAACAAATTTCTTTAGAATGTATGTTTTACATCTATTCGATAATATAAAATTAAAATGATACGATAATTAGAAATATTCGAGGAGCAATAACGCAGATTTAATGTGGTCTTATGATTTATGAGGTTTTTAAATTTCTTCCAGGCAATCTACTATTACTATATGTGGTAATTTTAGTAGAAAATGGCGCCACAAAGGAATATGTCTTTACTTGGCATAGTTTAAACTTCCGGCGGTGCGGCAGTACAACATTTCTCATTCATTTTTCATTAAAATAAAATTTACGTCTGCTTTAATATGTTATAACAAAATAAATCTAGGTCTATTGCGGAATACTTTCATAAATTGTAAGCAGAGAAAACTTAAATGATATTTGTATGTTAAATTATTTGTAAAATTACTCAAGCAACAGAAATAATTGAATGATTTCCCCCTGTTAAAAAATTTACAACGCGTGCCTGCTCATGTGAAAATTTGCGCGGCCAATGAAAGATTAAGAACCAACAGCAGTTTGAGATGGTGAATGTGCCAGCACTATAGCGACTAATGTTAGAAAACGTGTGTGGCATGAAAAAGATTTTGCTGCATGTCGTCCTTTTGTTCCAGTAAAAAATTTAATTTTCATCCAGTTGCTTCTTATTTTGGAGTTTCAAACAGTAAAGTTAATCAACTTTTATTGTAAAATTAGATATTTAAAATAATACTATCTATAATGTATATGCACACAGTAAAGTATATGCAAAAAGAAACACATTTTTATTGGAAATACAATGAAGAATGAATTAAAAATATCAGATGCTAAAGAAAGAGGAAAATAAATCAAGAAATAAATGAGCAGAGCTGAAAGCTGCATCCAAACATTTAGGCATGAATCCATTAATAAAACTAAAAGTAATTTTAAACTAGTCGTTGTGGGCCAACATAATTCTTACCCATCATGGATATGCATATAAAATCTGTATATAAAACAGGTGCAAAATATAAATAAAATGCATTGCAATTCTAAAATAAAATTTATACATATGTTTAAATATTTTTAACAAAAAGAGAGATTATTAGATTACAATGGGAGTCTATGGGAATAAGAAAAATACCGGAAATAGCATTAAGTCAGCGTCCCTTTTGCCAGATTTGGCGATATATAGCCAGTTTGGCGACAAACTCGGCGACATTTTTTTGTCGACGGAATGATCAAGTAGTACAAAGTTGCGTAAAAGAAACTTCCTTATAACTCCAAAAATAATAATTATATTAGCTAGAAGTTTACTGCGTAGAGGTAAACTTTTCATTTCCAAGTTTTTTAGAGATTTATATTTGACACTTTTGAAATTTGCGTTATTTGATTGATATTTTTGATTTTGATTTCTAATCCTGCCTCTCCTTCTCACTTAAATGTTCATGAAGCTTATTTTATTTGTAAAAATTCTAATACTCTTGTCAGTGATCTCTCTTCATCCCCCTACCTTTCTCCTGCGTGGAAATCAGTTATATATATATATATATATTTCAATTTTAATATTATTTATAAATTTTTCTTTTATTTATTTATTTATTAATTTTTACTTATGTACTTATTTTATCTATTGATTAATTTTAAATTATTTATTTATTTTATTTACTATTTTTGCTATGATTATTTTCGTGTAATTTATTTTCGTTACTAATTTTATTAATTTATTTATTTTCCACCTTTTTCTCTCTCTTTTATTATTTTGGCATCATTTTTCTCTTCCACCTGGGCTCTTTCAGCTAGCTCCACTTGTTACACTCTTTGTAATCGCCTCCCTCTTTCTTTAATTTTATCTCCACTCTGTGGCCTTAGAGACACGTGTTGGTTTAGCTGATGACAAGCTGTTATTGGTATAGCTCGAAGCGCGTCCTACTTTATTTTCATTTTATGGTGATTTTACAAAGTGTTTTACTTGATTTATAGTAAAGATTGCAATTTAGTTTTAGAATTTTTGCTGTTTAAAAATAAAATATTTCAAAGGTGAAACATTTTAAATTCCCTTAAAGTGATGGCATTTTCCCGGTCTACCCTTCATCTTCTGGTAATTTTCAAGAAATGTTTCTCTGTACGTAGGTCTAAAAATGTTATGATTGAAAGTTATTTTTTAAAACCATAAATATTTACTAAATTTTAAGTAATACAGTATTTAGAAGTCTTGACGGAACAGTGTCTCAGGTTTACTCTGGTTTTGGGATTTATCTGCTTTTTAATTTTCTCATGGCAATCAGTTGCCCAATCTGATGACTTTCAAGAAATGTTTCAATATTGGAATAGATTTAGAAAAAACGTGCTTAAAATTATCTTGAAAGATTAGAAAACTGAATTAATTGAGCTACATCTATGAAAGAAGTTTCTTTCTAAAATACATTTTGCTCCTATTCAATAATATAAAAATTCAAATGATACGATATCTAGAAATATTTAAGGAACAATAATTCCCTTTTTTAAAAATATTATCTTATGATTTATATGTTTTTTAATTTATTATGAACGATCAGTTGCTAAATGTGAATAAATATTTTTCATAAAAATGTTTCAAGAAATGTTTTACTTGATATAAATCTAAAACAGTTATACTTCGAATTGTATTTGTTTTTTTTTTAATCATCAAAACTGGGTAAACTTAAGTGATACGATATTTAAAAGTGTTCAATGAGCAATAATTCACGTTTAATCTGGTCTTACGATTTATCTATTTTTCAATTTCTTCTGGGCAGTCAATTTTCAAATATGGTAATTTTAAAGATGTGTTTCATTATTAAGATGGATATGTAAAAGTTATGCTTTGAAATTATTTTTAAAAATCACAAGTTGACTAAATTGAACTACAGGTTTCATAAAATTTTCTTTCGAAAGTATATTATAATTTTTCGTTAATATAAATATTTGAATGATATGATATTTACAAGTGTTCAAGGAGGAATCTTTACATTTTTAAAAAATCTGATATTATGATGTATGTGACTTTCCTTCTGGGCGATCAATTTTTAGAAGTGTCTAAGGACATTTAAAAAAATGTAAGCCGAAAATGTATTTTTTCCACAACTCTTATACATTTCTATAATATATATTAAAAATACTTATGACTTTTTGGCATGTAAAAAAATCTTCAACAAATTATAATGTTCAGAGAATCTTTTATATAAATCAGTAGCAGTGTCTAAATTCCCAAATGAAACCTATTAATCAATAGTATTAAAAAAAATGTTATACGTAATGAAATATAGGAAATTTCATATATTCTATTGAAAGACAAAACATTCTGATACTTTTTTCTTATCATAATTAAATCATTTATATATTTATTTATATTTTTTTCGTTCTTTTCTGAAATTTTGTTGTATTTCTGTATAACTAGCTACCATTAATTATTTTCACAGTGACAGATTCGTAACTATAGGATTAACATTTACCAGAAATTCATGTGCCCTAATCAGTTTGCATGACTTTGCGTTAATACGCTTACTTCACTGTTTCTATAGATAACGATTAGCCATACAAAAGCATATGCATGGGCGTGCAAGTACTAAGTAGTGGGTATGGAAGGCAGATTACTATCTGAGTTGAACAATAGTCGTAATCTACTTTATTGCACTCTTAATAATGAAGTATACCCAGGACATAAACTGATTAAAGTATTTCAAATCTTTGTCAAATTTTAAAGTTTTGTGTGGTACATGTGATAAAGGACACAAAAAATTACAAGATTAGGATTAAAGGCTCTATATTATAGTGATATAACTTTTAAGAATGAAGATCACTTTAAAGAGAATAAACTTTAACGTCTAGACATAAATTGGAAATGTTCTAATCATTGTTGTTCTATTTCAGTTAGCTTATTTCCTTAACTAATCAAATATATTTTACAAATTGGAAATTTAATAACTTTTTACTTTCTTCTATCTTCAATAAAAGAAAGAATTGAAATCGAAATATTCTTCGGTTTTCGACTGATTTACACCTTTTAGGGGTCACAGATTCCAAAAAACCTATTTTTACAAATTTTCTGTTCTGTTCAAGTGTGCGTCTGTGGGTGTGTATATCTGTGTGACCGTATGTCGCCATTGCACCATCGAAAAGTGTATGAAGATATGCATATAATTAAACCTAAATTTTTTATGTTTGTTTTTGGCTGTAGCAAGTAGGTAGGTCCTCCTTCAATTTTGAAACATTTCCCTGAAAGGAGATGCTATAATAGCGATTTTTGTGCCATTTTCAATATTATACCATCGAAAAGTGTATCAAGTTATGCATAAATTTGGACCATTTTTTTGCGTAAGTGTTTGGCTATAGTCACCGGGCCGTCCCTGAATTTGAATAAAATTCGCCGGAAGGGTCGTTATAATCTCTATATCTGTTTCATTTTCATTACTGTTCCATCAAAATGTGTATAAAGTTAGGCGTAGAAATGAACTAATTTTTTGTGTATGATTATTTTAGGTAAAACAAGTAGATTCTCCCTGAATTTGGAAAATATCTGCTTATCAGTCTATTATCCATCAGCTCTAGCAGAAACGGGAATTTGTGTCCTTCTAATCCGACTATTTATAAACAGCTGAAAATAACAGAATAAGGGAAAACTATTGATTTTAATAAATAACATGATCCACATTAACTCGTTTTTCTCCGATTAACTGACTGTAGCTGTAATTTAAGATGAAAATTAAAGTTGGTATAGTATTGAATTAATAATATTAAAGTATTAACTTTTATAACAAATTTTTGAAATATTAATATGTACATATGAAATAGAAGAATGTTTTGGGATTGGCATATATAACTAGTTTCGTCATAAATTTCGAATTTTCTGTCTCAGCCAAGTACTAGTGAAATAAGTACTTGAACAAAGAGTAATGCTGCATGCATTAGAGAGATGTGATGTAAATGCAGACATTCATGGTGTAACTTCAATTATTCGGTGTGCAATCTTATACGATGATAATTAATCAGAAAATATTCGTGATAGAATTATTTTTGAAGTTGTCGTAAAAGGTGAAATATGAAAAAGAAAATGTAAAAAAATTATAAAGTATTCAAAAAGCTCAAAATGCTTATCCGTATTTGTGTTAGTGTCCGTATTTGTCTCAGAATGGAAATATGGAGCCTTCACTTCAATACCTATTGCGCATGCAAGTCATATGAAAAAATACATTTGAACATTCAAAATGTATTGAAAAAACATATTATTAAAACTACTACTGGAATGTATGTGCAAACTTAAAGTTATAGAATTTGCAGCTGCGATACAAAAAAGTTTTGCGAAATTGAGTTGTTTGTTATGTAAGTGCGATAACAGAGTAAGCAAGTTTGCGGGAAAAAAAGGATACTTCGAGAAAAAAAATATTCCTGAATATTTTGAATAAAGATGGTGAAGGATTTAAGTATTTGACACATACAAACTTCCATCCATGAGCAAGGAAAATATAAAATTATGTACTTTTGTTGATCTCAAGTAAAACAACTATTGCATGATCCTGTTTTCACAAATAAACTGTATGCTATGGCATGGGATACATTTGAAAATGTCATTCATAAAACAGATGTGGTGATTGTGATTTTTACCTACATTCTCCTATCTTTAACAAAAGAAAGTACTGGATTCGTGAAACTTTTCGAATCCGGTTTACGACGGATTTACCCTTTAAAGTGTCAGAGAATCTGAAAAACATGTTTGTACAACATGTCTGTCTGTTAGTTTGTGCGCCTGTGAGTGTGTGTCTGTCAGTCAGTCTGTTAGTTTGTGCGCCTGTGAGTGTGTGTCTGTCAGTCAGTCTGTTAGTTTGTGCGCCTGTGAGTGTGTGTCTGTCAGTCAGTCTGTCTGTATGTGGGGACAAAAATTTGTGGGCGATGTATCTCCAGAACCAAAGGACGGGATTTCACAAAACTTAAGATTCTGTACCTTAATATAAACTTGATCTGATTAGTCTTTAGTGTATATAACTCAACAGGTGGCACTGCTATGCTGCATTATTCACAATTTCCACAATAGCAAGAACTAGTGCATGTGTATTCATAATAATTTAGATTTTGTTAGCAGTTGATATAACATGGCGTTGATTACGATTTTGGGCAAATCACTCAATAGGTAACGCTGCCATAGTGAGAATATTCGTGATTATTGCAATAGTTCTATCTCAAGAACAAAAGTACAGAATTTCACAAAAATTTCGTTTTTGTAAACCTTTCTATAAACTAGATATGATTGCGTTTTAGTGTATATCGTTCAAAAATTGGCGCTGCTATGCTGCATTAGTTAAATTTTTCATAATAGCCGTATCTTAAGAACTAGCAGATGGATTTTTATAAAACTTTATATTTAGCAATTGTATGATTTAATAGAGTGCCTATTACCTTTCAGTACAAATCGCTCAACACGTGAGGCTGCTATGGTGCATTCTTCGTGATTATCACTATAGTTGTATCTCAAGATCTAATGCATTAAATTTTATAAAACTTTAGATTCAGTTAGTCCTTGATATGGATTAGTGTTATTTAGTGTTTGGTGTAGAATGACCGACAGATGGTGATGTAATGCTGCATTTTTCCAACTTTGTAACATATGTATTGCAAGAATTAATGCATGGATTTTCAGCAAACTTCAGATTCAGTTAGTACCTGATACAAAATTGACCCTGATTAGTTTTTGGCATACATCACACAACAAATAACGCATTATGCAGATTTTTTAAAAAGATTTTGTAATATCTCTATCCCAATACTAATGCACGGATTTTCCGCAAACTTCAGATTCAAGAATAAGATGACATAAGTTATTACAGACCAGATTGTGATTTAAGCCACATAACCGATAGCACTGCTATGCTGCAGGAAGTATTAACATGCATTAGACAGAAGAAAGTTTTGGGACTGCCACATCTGACTGGTTTAACAGTAAATTCGAAAATGACCATCATTTCTAAACATTTTGTCAGAATATTTTGTAAATCTTAAATTTCAAAGTTAAAAATTAAATAAAAATAACGAAAATCTGATACTTTCAATGAGATTTAAAATGTTTTATTCATAATTATTTATTGAGTTTTTTGCGTACACAGTAGAACGCCGAAAATCGGAACTCCAAATAACCGAACTTCCAGTTATTTAAACAGCATAATTCTTTAAAAAAATAAATAAAATTATTACAATTTGGCTCAGATTTTAACGGAATTTCCACTCATTCAAACACACTGTTTGTCTCTCTCTCTCTCTTTTTTTTTTGTTTCAGATTTAGCATGTAAAATCGATTCCTCTATTAGTTTGTCGTTGGGTGCACTAACGCACCAATAACTAAAAAGAAATTGAAGAAAGTAAAAATTATAACTCTGAAAATGACACAGGTCTATCACATACCGAAGCCTTTGAATGTTTAGAAACAGATATGAAATCGATCGAATGGCAGAAGAAAGTTGATCTTATTCAACTTAAGTATTTTAGAATAATTCGAGATATAGCAGCATTGGAAAGAATATCTCCTTGAAAAAAAAAAAACAATAGAAAGTTCTTTTTTTAAATTATAATCGCTGGAGTTCAGAAGGTGATAAAAAAAAGAAAATTTTAATGATAAAAATTAAACAAAAAAATTAAACATTAAAAAAAGACTCCAGTACTAACAGGCACTGGTAGTCCTAAGCCTCGATAAAGTGTAGAGGTTTAGAATAGTCAGGAATATCCCTTAAATTGTCTGTCTATTTAGCCAAAATTTTTCTTATCTGAACTAGTGTCGGTCCCGACTTGTTCGGTTAATCTGTGCTCTATTGTGTTTGGCTTACATAATATATTGCTATCGGGGATTGTTACAGCTAAAACATTCATAAATCTGTTGACAATAGGGTTTCCCCCGTAAATTGTACATTTTTAGCAATAAAATATCACGTTTAAATTTGTGTCGTACGATGATTTCTTCTTCTTTTCTACTAAATGTTACTTGTTTTCATTTGAAGATTTTTTTTTTAAATTTTCTTTAAAATTTCACCTTTTGCCAAAAAAAAGTTTATACACATGCTCCCGCATTAAATTCAATAAAGTTTATTTTCGATTAAGATGACAAATATCTCGTGAGTGTTGTATAATAACTAAGTATTCACCAGTTCTTGAATAGAATTTGATCATCTGAACTTGATATTATTATAGATTATAGTATCTGCATTATAGTTTTTTAAATTTAATATATCTATATCTTATGTTTCAATATTTTGTTTGATTTATTATCTCCATTTATGTTTAAATACAAACATCCATTTTTGTAAGATGTCCATTACTAACATTTCCATGATCATCATTGAATTATGTATGATATTTTGATTAATTAATATTTTTAAAAGCCAGTAGATATTTCGTACATAATGGAATGTATGGCTGCAATTTACATTAAATTATAAATAGAAGTTCTCTTATACGTCCATTAAAAACATATCAAAATACTGAAAGCACATTTAAAAGTACTGAAAATTTTTGATTCAAGGGGGCGTAATTTGAATTCTGCAAGGAGGCCTAAAATTGGAGATCTCATTGGGGCACTGTCTAATTGCTGATAAATTATATTGTTAAAAATAAAATAATTACTATTAATTATTATGTTAAGGCCACTTTTTAAAGTGTTTTTCATTGGTACGTCAAAATCTTCTCTATTGTCAATGAACATTATTCATTGACAAAAATTGAATTAAAAATTTTCAGTACTTTTAAATTATTACCTTTAGTATGGCTATGTTATGTAGATGATATTTTTATTGATTGGCAGGGGGGGTGGTTGATAAATTCTTAATTTTTATTCAACATTTAAATGATCTAGATAATAAGATTAAATTTACTTTTGGACTTGAAACTGATAAGAAATTACCCTTTTTAGATGTTGAATTAAAAAGAGAAAATAATAAACTAATTCGTTCAATATATCGAAAACCAATAACAAACTTAAATGTTATACCTTTTGATGCTTGCACTCCATATTCTTATAAATTATCTACCTTTAGATTTTTAATTAACAGAGCTTTTAGAATTTGTTCCACTGAAAATTTAAATGATGAATTAGATAAAATTAAAACAATAGCTATTAACAACGGATTACAAATTAAATAGTTAATAAATTAATTAAAAAATTTATTAACAAAATGAACAGTGCAGTTTTTGAAAATAAAACCAATAATGAAAATAACATGAAAAGGGTTGTTATAAAATTATTATCCAAATTTCTTTGAATCCGTTAAAACACAATTAAAAAAGTTTGATTTAAATTTAATTGCTAGACCCTCTCTAAAATTATAGTCAATTTTAACTACTAGAATTGACCCAATTGATAAATTTCACCTATCAGGTGTTTATATCATTTCATTTCTTAAAGAAAGTGGATATAGGAATTATTATATTGGCATGACTCGGAGAAAATTCAAAGTGAGATGTAAAGAACACATTGCAGATATAAAATTTAATAGAGGTAAAACAGCATTATGTAGGCTAAATCAAATAGAAAACATAGATATTTTGTTTAATGAAAGTAGATTAATTTATAGGTCAGATTTTATTTGCAACTTTTTATTAGAGAGTCTATTGACATTTACGTCAGAAGCTCAATGGTCTACAATGATTCTTTGTCATTTCAAATCCCAAATATTTGGATTGAATTGCTATATAATTTAAACATAAAGCAACGTGAAACATAATTAAAATATAATGCGCGTGATTTTTATTTTTTTTTATTTCATTTATAATAGTTTATTGTCATTTTCCATCTTTGTGTTTATTTGCATATTTTGTTTTTCTGATGATGTTTGAGTAAATTCAATCGAAACATGTCAAATTATTAAGATCTTTTAATGTATTTTACTACCATTTAACGCCCTTTTTAGCAATTAAATATTTTAATATATATTTCGGGTGTGCTTGAGAAAATGTATTTTTTTGAAATGGCTGCAATTTAGTTAAACATTGCTAATGGAATGATCAAATACAGAAACAGTTAGAAAATAATTATTAAATCGATTTATTAACAACCTCTTTTAAATTAATCTATTGCCGAAAACATTACTGTGTATAACAATATAATTCAGCATGTTATTTAAAAAAAGAAAAGATAACAGCGCGATAAAACAAAAACTAACTAGTCTCGATCGAAATCTTCTGTTTTTCCTCTTAGATAAAGCAGGCAACCCTAGTTGACTGCGAAAGAGGGATAGACGGTGGATGGAGTTCAGTGATCCTATGGAAGTATGTAGTATTCCACTTTAGAGACGATTGCATAAATACTCTCTACGTAACTAGGTTTTGTCCTTAACCACAGCCGTCTTTAGAGGTGTGCGACAGGTACGGCTGCACAGGGCCCTTTATAATGGATATAGGAAAACGTAATATCGTTTTATTTCGAATACAAGTCGGATATATCGAATAATACTTATTCATTTAAGTCATACTGATAGAGAGTTTGATAGGTATCAGTAAATGCAACATTCTAAATATATAGGCAGCGTGATCTATTTACACATTTAAAAGTGATTGTGCTTTAAAAATTGTTGAAATGAAGATTCAGAAAATCGACTTCGTTAAATTTTTCTTTAACTTTCGAAAAGGGAAAAGATTCTTAGGGAGAGGGAATAGATTTTGTGTTAATCTTAAGTTTGTATTAATCCTAATCTGTAAGTTAACTGCACTTTTCATTAAAAATTCAATATGCAGTTTGCAATAAAGACTCCTCCATATAGCCCAACAAGCAAAAAGATAATCTACTACTGATTTTTATTTCGACTTTTTATTTATATTTTTATTAATATTTTTCTAATTATTTGTTTTTCCTTAAAATAAAAATTGTGTCAATATATATAATTTGGCTATTAGTTTGGCGATTTGTATAATTTGGCGAAAATAGTCGACGGAATAACCAAATAGTACCATATGTTCTTTCGTCGTATTCCGACAGGTTCCACCTTGTCATAATAATCACAGTAATATTTTTGTTGAGAAAAATATTATTTTAGCTGTTAAGTCATATTAATTAGGCAAATTATTTTTATTATGTAAATTAATACTCATTTTAAAACAACTTTCTATGTATGCACCTGTAAAACATGTCAGATATTCTCGTATTTCTCGCAAGGAATCTCATGTTATTCACTTAGTGTAAATGGCAGCATATGTCATTTGGATAAGTTAGACAGATTGTTTGCGGTAGTACCCATTAACTGTTTAATGGCTAAGGTTGATCACAACATATGTCTCTTGACTGGTCGAATTAAATAACATTTAAATGTTTAAATATATTTCATAAAGTTTCAATTAAAATTAAATTATGTAAGCAAACATTCTGTATTCTAAAGAAGTTAAATATTGCATCGATAGGATTTGAAAATAAATGCTAAAACTTATTAATGCTTACGTTTTCTCATCTTGTTGTTTTATGTAACAAAAAAAAAAAAAAAAAAAACCTTTATTGTGTAGTTCTATATCATAGCTTCCCAATCTTTTTAAAACCCATGTCCCCTTCACGAAAAAACATATATATTTAAATCTATCTATACACACACACACACATATTTATAAAACCCCCTTCTCTTACATCATACATAGTATTTGCAACACACATATATCTACATATTTATTTGTTACATATTATAATTTTTATTACATTTTTGTACATATTATCTGTGTATTTATTTGTTAAAAATTGCATAGCAGAAACTAATTAGGAAATAAAATTCAGAAATAAAACTAAATAAGAAAATAAAATTTTAAAAATGATTTTCAAAGATTTTCAAAGTTTTCAAAGTGAAGGGATTTTTAATTTTTGTAAATAAAATATTTTTTTATATCATTTCATTTAAGTCAAACTGAAAATCATTCCTTATTATTATCATATAAAGTTAGTTAGACACATTTAGAAAGTTCCAACTGTTTACCTAAAATATATTTTAATAAAAGTTTATCGAAGCATCAAAAAACCACTTTTCTCAAAGACGCAAAGAAAAAAGAAAAAATATATATACGTACCCATAATGCTGAAATATATTATTTAAAAACCTCCAATTTCATAATAATATTAATTTAATAATTCATCATCAACATTTTTTCTGTTTTATCAGTTTTTAACTCAATTCAAAATTTGAACCAATTTAAGTTCTGTGTGCCTTAAATTCCATCTTTTAGTCTAAACAAAGCAAGTACGTGGAACAGGGATCGAATTCCATTACATCAATCATGAATTTTTTCTGTAGATGAAAACCATCTGTTTATATTTAATCATTCATTGTATTATAAATTAAAAATTGTATTGCTAAGAGTTTTTTTTGTCAAAACACGTGGTTGTGATTTCGCCGAACGTAGCGAATTACATGGTTAAATTTATCACTTCGACATTTAGAAGTTTAAAAAATTGCAATAGAGAACATTTAAAACGCTGAATTTCATTGTCTAGTGTTGCCATATGCAAAATGACATTAGTTTTAGTAATAGACACATTTGTCTTTTATAATATACATCTGTGTTTCCCAACCTGTGTGCCATAAGAGATTGTCAAATGTACTGCGAGGGTTTTTGACAATTAATTAAAACTGTATGCTGTCGTATCAACAATACGACATTTTCTAGGTTATCATATGCTACAGTCCTTGTTCACTCTTTTCCGTATTAGTCTTCTTATTCGTAATTTGCAAGTCATAAGATTTGACAAAGCAGAAGAAATAGTTCAGTGATTTAAGAATCATTACGTTTTATTGTTCAACATTCTTTAATAAAAATTTGGATGAGTTTTGCCTTTCTGTAAAAATTTTTTACCTTAAAATTAGCTTGAAAGCTATTAAAATTCTTCGTCTTTTGCATCTTCAGTATTCTTGTAATTTGGATTTTGATCATTGACAGAAATCAAATCCAAAAAAGTGAGAATGACTTTTAAAATTTGACAAATGAATGAAATGCGATTTTGTCTATGACTTTGAAACCGCATTTTGATAGAATTACTGTAAGAAAACAGGTAAAGTTCTCACTGAATAGAATTTGTAAATAAAAGTATATATATACATATATACAGGGTGTTTCTAAATTCATATAGCAAGCTTTAAGGATTTATATAGGGTACTGTAACAATCATTTAATATGTAGGAATGCACAGGTACAAGAAAGGAACTAAGGTAATTCTTTTTTTTTCTTTTCAAAATTTGTCAGTCATACCAGAAAATTCTTATGCTATTCTTTTTTTTTATTCATTTAAGACAGATATTTCATGATTACTTAAATAATAAAAAAATGCTTCTTTGAAAATTTCCGGCGTGAAATCAAAAGTTTTGAATAAAAAAAAAAATAAAAAATACCAGTTTTATTTCTTGTCATGTATTTTTTGTATTTGACAGATTCAACATTTTTTTCTTTTCTTTTATACAGGTTCTAAAATTTTTATATGATATCGAAAATTTTCAAAGTAATATTTCGCTTTATGTAATCATGAAATGCCTGTGTTAAATGAAGCAAAGAATACCGAAAGATTTTTCTGGTATGAATTAGACTTTTTAAAAATTAATAAAAGGTCAATTTGTTCCAATGGCATTTGTAGCGCAACGCGTTGCTGGCTTCCGTATATTTCTACATAATGATGATTGCTACAATGTCCTGCACCAATCCTTACAATAATTTCAGATATTCTTAGCGTGGCGTCAAACAAAAAAAAATGAGAAACTCTAATGCATTAAACAAAGCGAATTCTTATTCACATTACATTCTCATTAATGCATAAATATTAGGATAAAAGTTGTTTAAAATTTACTATATATATAAGGGAATATTTTATTTATCTTAAGGCATAGTAATGTAAAAAAGAGCATGCAGCTTTTTAAATAAAATTAATTTATGCATCGCTTTTTCAGGTGCGTTCTTAATTATGTAAATACGCAGCAACTATAATTGTCACTCAGTCCGTCCGTCCTTCCGTCAGTCTGTTCATCTGTCTGAACGTCTGTTAGTCTGTCCGTCGGTCCGCATATAACAGAGCAAAAAAGACCCAACCGAATCATCTGAAATTTCAGATACATAATTGCTACATAATTTTGTCGAGTAATTTCAAATTTTATGAAAATCGAATGTATAGTTTAATTACAGGGACAATCAAAATTTATATTAAGGACAATGTGAAAAATAGTTAAAAAATACATTTTAGTGATTTGAGATTCTTTCGAACATAATAAAATTGATATTCATCTATAAAGTATATACTAAAATATACTTTCTGTACAATATGTTGCACAAGGAATATTTCTTATTAATTTACAGAACCACATAAAACCATGTTACTATATATATATAACTATATATACAAAACTATAACATTGCATAATGACATAAAGCGGAACATTGTTTGGGGGTGCCTTTTTAATTATGTTAAACTATTTCACATTTTACGAAATTGATAAATGTTGCTGAGATTTACTCCAAACTACTTTCTGTATAATAGAATACAATGGTATTTACAGAGACGCACATAAGTTTTCGGGTACCATGCTGGATCCGAAGCACTGCATATAATTACACCAATATCTTAATGTTTTAAAAATTCCATATAAAACGAAAGCACCACATTTGCTACGCTTGACACATGATTTCTGACTTGCACACCTATATATAAACTACAGAGTCAGCATCAAATCAATCATGATTAATCGAAATGCAATGAAACATATCCAAGCGCGTCTAGTCTAACTTCCTATGTAGCATTTATCATGTCATGAAATTAACTGAGAAAATTTAATACCTTACCATAATGCGTATAAGATAATTAGACAAGCAGATCGATTAGAATGTCAATTTTAAAATACATTTTAATGATTATAATAATTCTACAATTAATGTGTGTTCGAAAATAACTATACAATAAATTAGTCACGCAATATGTTATAGATTAAGATTAATTTTACATATTGGGGATTGTCTCTGTAAATGTATATGTACATACATATGAATTTCTATGCAAATTACGTGTAGCATAAATGAGAACATAGATTTAAAAAACACACACAATTTTTTACAAAAATTGAATATTTATTTTAAAAATCACACGTAATTTTATTATTATAATTCATGTTGTTTCAAAAAATATATATCGCAATACTTTAATTTGGCTTGGACGCAGATTATGTAAAATTCGTCGTTTTGCTTTCCACATTGTGAAGAGTGAAAACTAGTACATTGTTTAAAACCAATATTATAATTTTGTTGCTTCAATATGTTATCGGAATGAAATTTACTTTACATATTGCGGATGGTTGCTGTTAATATAAATATAGTAATAAAGGAATACATATAAATTTCCATGAAAATTACTTGTAGCATCAATGAGATATAAATAAAAATATAGAAAAAACACAATCTTTTACAAGATTGAATATTTATATTAAAAATCACACCTAATTTCATGACTACAATTCGTATTCTTTAAAAATATATATATTGCAATACTTTAAATTTGTTTGTGCCCAGATTATGGAAAATTTGTCATTTTGATTTTCGAGGTTTTAAAAGTGGGAACTAATATATTGTTTAAAACTTGTATTATGATTTGCTTTGTTTCTAATTTAACTAGTGTATAAAGTTTGTTAAAATGACGCCATGGGAACAATACATCCTCAAAACAATATTTAGATCATGAAAGCAGAATACAGAGGTAGAACAATGAAGATAGGCTTTCAATCACTGTACTTAGATTAAAAAGTAGTATTCGAATCGTGGCTCTGGTGCTCTCAATTTAAGAATCAAGTGACTATTTGGATGTATTAAAATGGCAAATAAAGCCTTTGTGCAAAAATGTTAAAAGATAGAAAACCAACGATTATAAGTGCACAAATAAAGTATGAAAAGTGAGCAAACATCTGTTTCGAATCTACTATCCAGATTATTCGAGATTTGGCTCAGTTTTATTTGTCTTTGTTTTTGCACTGTAGAAGAATCTCGATAGTAGATTCGAAACAGTTGTTTGCTCTCTTTTCATACTTTATTTGTGCATTTATAATCGTTGGTTTTCTATCTTTTAATATTTGGATGTAGTTTCTCAACTTTTGATTATCGATGTTAGGAGTAGTTGACATTGGGTATTTCATAGTTTCTTTTTTCATGGATTTTGAAAAGTTTGCATGATTAATAAATATGTACATAAAAATAAGAAAAACTGCTTGTTTACATAGATGCTGTTTTTTAGGTAGATTTCGTATGAAATACTACCTATTGCATTGTCTCCCATGTTGGAATTTCTGAAAAATTTTTGCGGATCTACACGAATCATGACTCCTAGACCCCAAAACTACCATCAGTAAAAAAGTTTATATATATATCTATCTATCTATCTATCTATCTATCTATCTATCTATCTATCGGTGTATATCACTTTCTTCTAGACACGATAACTTCCATAATTATGCTCAGATCTTCATCAAACTTTTACATAAAATCAAAGGGCATAAAATCTCGGTTAAGTTCGTTAATGGGCAAAATCGGACCAAGGAGGTGAAAGTTAGGAGGGTTTTTGTGAAAACAGAAAAAACGCGATAACTTTTTAATTAAAATAGATATCGAATCAGTTTAAAGTTTATATTACTTCTAAAAAATGAGGAAAAAGTTTATGCGTGACAGATTTTTGATAAAGTTAAAAGTGGGCTCAAGGGGCGAAAAAAACATGGTTTTTGGGAGAAAAAAAAATCATAACTTCGTCAATTCTCAAGATATCAAATCCAACTAAATTTTATATAAATGTACTCAATATTATCTAAAACTTTTGTATTTACAAGTTTTTGATAGGACCAATTTTTACCGATGAAAAAAATTAAAAACAAAAAGAAAAAGGGGGGAGGAAAAAGAAAAAAACCATAACTTACTCAATTCTTAAGCAATTAAATCTAATTAAATTTATTTTACATCTTCACAATAATATCTACAATTTTTATATTGACAAGTTTTTCATAGAACCAATTCTTATAGCAAAAATAAATTAAACAAAAATAGGAGTTGGAGAAAAAACCTCAAATCCAAACTGCTTATATTCTGACTCATTTTAAAATTCATTTTTGATTTTAAACGCATCCAAATGACAGATCCTATTATTTAGCAACTATATAATGCGACGTATTGGCCAATTTTTTGATAAAGGCAGAATATATTTTTAAAAAGGCTGCCAAAAAAGGTATTTTGAACAGATTTCCCGAAGTTTTCATCATTAAAAAATTCATTAAGTATAACAAATTGCGTTTTTTATGCGTCATTTTTAAATTCATTTTTGTTCTCAAACCCATCCAATTTACAGGTCCTATTATTTAGGAACTATATAACTTGACGTATTGGGCGGTTTTTTGATAAAGGCAGAATATATATTTTAAAAGGCTGCCAAAAAGGGTATTTTGAACAGAATTTCACGAAGTTATCGTGATTAAAATTTGCGGAAATTTAAGAAATTGCGTTTTTACCGAGTCATTTTTAAATCTTTTTTTGTTCTCAAACGCATCCAATTTACAGGTTCTCTTATTTAGGAACTATATAATGTGACGGAGTGGCCAGTTTTTTGATAAAGGCAGAATATATTTAAAAAAAGGCTGCCAAAATGGGCACTTCGCACAAAATTTCCCAAAGCGACATGATTAATGAACTGTGGGTATTCAAATAACAAATTGGTTATTTTATGACTCATTTTTAAATCCAATTTTGCTCTGACACACATTCAATTGACAGTTTTTTGTTACTTAGGAACTATATAATGTGCGTATTCGTCGATTTTTTGATAAAGGGTGAATATATATATTTTAAAAGCTGTCAAAGTAAGCACTTCGCAAAAAAATTTCCCAAAGCGATCATGATAAAAGAATTGAGGTTGTATTCAAATAACAAATTGTTTATTTTATGACTCATTTTTAAATTCAATTTTGCTCTCAAACGCATTCAATTGACAGTTATTTGTTATTTAGGAACTGTGTAATGTGCCGTATTGGTCAGAGTTTTGATAAAGGCTAAATATATATTTAAAAAAAATCTGTCAAAGTAGGCACTTCGCACAAAATTTCTCAAAGCGATCTTGATTAAAGAATTGTGGATGTATTAAAATAATAAATTGGTTATTTTATGACTCATTTTTAAATTCAATTTTGCTGTCAAACGAATTTAATTAACAGTTTTTTGTTATTTAGGAACTATATAATGAGCATATTGTTCAATTTTTTAAATAAAGTAAGAATATAATTCAAAATATATTGCCAAAATGGGCATTTGAGTAAAAATAGGCTTTTTTTTTTTTTTTTTTTTTGAGATGAAAACTTTTCGAAATCTACCTCCGCCTATAGGCCATGCCGAAAGGGATTTTTTTTTCTTTTTAAATTTAATTTCATAGTGAAAAAAATATAAACTACAGTATCAATATAATATATATAAAATCCAATATTCAGAATATACTAAAATATTTATGTTTTCTGCAATTATATATTCATGAAAATTGTACATTAAAAAGTATTTTTCTGACTTTTAAAACTATTGCATCATTTTATGGTTTCTAGCATTTTGTTTATTAAAAAGTAGTATTTTTTGATATTTTTACAATTTAAATTACTATTTCTACAATTTGAATTACTATTTAATGTACAGAGTATTGGTATCGAAAATGCCTCTTTTGAAAATATTAGAATTATATCCCAAATTTTAAATATTATTATATGGAACAGGAAATGATAAAAGTTGCAAAGCTTTTATAATTAATACATTTAAATATTGTAAGAAAAGTTACGTTTAATTCAATAAAACTTGTTATAATGTAATTTTGCATAATTTATATTATCAAGTAGAAAACTGTTTTTATATGTTATTCTTTATAAGATATTAATTTTCTAACTAGCAAATTTTTAAATATTTGAATCTGCATATTTTCTCAAAGTAAACTGCATTATAAGTAGAGTAAATTCCAAAAGTATTGGAAGACTATATGCATGCAAACTAAATTGCATCGTAAAGTAAATCGCAACAATTAATTGTATTAATATAAGTGATTCTTCTTTTGCTACAAACTTACTATGTTGCAAATGGAAACGTTATCTAAATTGATATAATTGAAATTGGATGTACAATGTATATCACTTATATTTTAATTACAATAATACTTTATAAGAAATATTAATTTTCTTTGTAATAACTTCAAAGCTAAAACAATGTACAAAAAATACAATTTGCACAGAAAGTTCTTGTTTATATTAAATGGCTATTGATGGTGCGAAAATGAAATTTATAAACAAAGTGTAATCGATGAACAGAATCCTAATCCATTTTTAACCGACTTCCAAAAAGGAGAGGAGGTTATCAATTCAACGCGTATATATATATTTTTTGTGTATGTTTACCGATTACTCCGAAACTATCCAATCGATTAACTTGATTTAGGTGTTAAATGAGAGAGCTTGGTCTCGAATTGGTACCACTTCCGTTTCATAGAAATTGGTTCAGTACTTTTTTAGTAATTAGGCAAAAACTAATAAAATTAATGATTTCTCGCAAATCAGTAGTAATATGGATGTCGAATAATTTTACCGATGTCAGGATGGCCGAGCGGTCTAAGGCGTTTGATTTAAGATCTGGTTTTCGAAAGGCAGCGTGGGTTCGAACCCCACTCCTGACGTAAGTGTATACAATAATCTTTTCCGTATTATAATTTTTAAATATATATTTAACAAGTTAAATACTAATTATGCTATTAGGAATATTTTTTATTTAACCGTTACCACAGAGTATCAGAGATTTTTTATTAACTCAATACTTTATCAGTGAAAGAGTACTCAAAAATGGAATAGACTTGCGAAAAGTAACATGACATTGAATACGTTCTCTGTAAAGAATGAACTCCGGACAGCCGAGCGGTCTAAGGCACCACCCTTCATCTCTGGTTTTGAAAGAGAGTGTCGGTTCGAACCTCACTCCTGACATATGTGTATAGGTATAGTATACAAAAAAAAATTCCGTGTTATAAATTTTTTTAAGTGACTTCAAAAAAGGAGAGGATGTTATCAATTTGGCGCGAATGTTTTTTTTCTATGTATGTTCACCGATTACTCCAAAACTATCCTACCGATTAATTTGTTTTTTGTGTTAAATGAAAGAGGCTACTCTGCCATTGGTACTTCTTCCATTTCATTGAAATTGATCCAGTACTTTTATAGTAATTATGTAAAAACTAATAAAATTAGTGATTTTTCGCAAACTAAAAGTAACATGGACGATGACTAAGCTCGCCGAATGGAGTGCAGTCAGGTGGCTGAGCGGTGCAAGACAGCAGATTTGATTTCTGGTTCTTGAAAGAGATCGTGGGTTCGAACCCCCCTCCTGACATACGTGTATGGTTTACAGTGATTTTTCCCGTATTATAATTTTTATTAACTCACTTCAAAAAATCGTTAACTTTTAACTAAAAAGAGAAAAATAAACTTTTCTACCAAAAATTGAACCGACTTCAAAAGCTACTGCAAAGTGAAAAATAATTTTTTTACAGAACAGTATTAAGAAATTAAATTAAGAGCGTAGTATTTATCATGCGTATTATTATATTTATGTAGATTAATTTGGTTTTTTGAAGTCATTGCCAGCCAAGCCAAGTTCAAAATTAAAATTAATTATCCAATGCAAATTGTAAAAAAATAAAGTTAAATTTTAAACTAAATATTAAATCGTAAAAAAACTCGTAGATACTTGGATGCGCGTCTATTGGAAAATTACATGTAACTTGGCTTGGCTGGCACCGACTTCAAAAAATCAAATTAATCTACATAAATATAATAATACGCATGATAAATACTACGCTCTTAATTTAATTTCTTAATACTGTTCTGTAAAAAAATTATTTTTCACTTTGCAGTAGCTTTTGAAGTCGGTTCAATTTTTGGTAGAAAAGTTTATATATATTAGCTAGTTCACCGTTATTTTTATATCAGAGCTAAAAATATTATTTTAAGGTTTTAGAAAAAATGAAAAAGAATTCATGTGATACAAAACAGATTTTATGTACATTACCATTAGTTGAACAATCGAAATACGGCCGCGATAAATTTGCTTTTCTATAGGATGTGCAGGTCCCGAAATTGTTTTCTCACCTGTCTATTATCTCCTTTTCTTATTTAATATGTTGTTTCATTGAAGTAAGACACCATTTAAATTATCTATTCATGAATATTTTTTGGCTGTGGTTGAATATAGAAGTTTGAGCAGAAGACGAGCATCTTAGTATCAAGAAAATGACAATCTCAATTATACCGTAATAGACTTATTATATAGGGGGAACTGGGGTACATTGATACGTGGGGCACATTGCTACACCCCCTGTACAGCACACAGGGTCATTACAGGAAGTTTCACAACAGCTCCAAAAGGTGATACTAGTGCAATTAACTACATACAGAAAGTTTTGGAATGATTCAATAGTTTGATGAAATGGAATGGGTGTTTAATTGTTTTTGTAGGTCAAAAGTAAATTTGAGTTGTACCATTGAAATGGTATTATGTAACTGTTCCAGTATTTTCAACCGAAAAGAATACCCTCCCTGGCAAGTAAAGCTACTTTTTATCAGTTCCTCATTCTTTATTGTTAGATAAATTATAAAGTGTTGGATTTGCGACTCATTTTATTCAAAATGGCTGTATGGGGCACATTGATACAGTCTTTGTCGGGGCACATTGATACAACCTAAATCCGTTTCTAGTTCATTTTTTCATTACCTTTTATTTTTTTTTTAACATAAACTCCTTAATTCAACCATTTTTCGTCAAAAATTTCTACTATTAGTTTTTATTGAAGTGAAATAGCTCTAATTTCTTTATATTAGGACATTTTATAGTATTTTTGCAAACAGAAGACGTACAAACTTACTTAATATCTAGTGCTAGTAGAATTAACAAAAGAAATGGACGGCAGCCTGGAATATTTCAAATTTATATCGATTCTCCAGAGAAAAAAGCATTATCGACATCAGAAATGTTAAGTAAGAGAAACAAGCTGCAGAACATTACAGGTTAATTATATTATAAACATAATTTTTAATATAATTATCCTTTATTTTCTGTTTGTAAACCGATTTATAAACAGAAAACCTGGTAATTCTTTCACTTTACCTAAGAAAGAAGATAATTCTGGGGTTAAAGTGCCAGATATGACAAAGTTACCACAGCCAACAAACAGAAAAGGATCAGCCAGAACATCAGGTCATTATACATTTCATTTTGATTGCTTTAATATCGCTTACAAATAAATTGTGTGCGATTTTAATGTCTATAAATATATATAAAATGGTTTACTAACTATTTTTCTATGAAAAATAGGCATTGGTGTTATTTTGTTTCCAATTTTCCCAGACGTTTCAATGTGTGTATCAGTGAGGTGTATCAATCTGCCCCGGGTATGGGGCACCTTGATACAAATTACTTTTTTTGATCTTTTTAAAATTACATGCAAAAATAATATATAAAACAACGATTGTACATTTTTATAACACACTACACAGGTTTTGCTGACATCACATAGAAAAAAACTTGAAATTTCTGCTTTCTAGACACCAAAAATTTTTTTTGAAAAAAGCTGTATCAATGTCCCCCAGTTTGTCGTAAATTGTTTGTCGTAGATTTTTATTTTCAGGAGATGTCGTTGCTATGCCCTCCTTTCTGTGTTACAACCTCTTTCACGCGTACAATGAAAAAAACGGCTTACTTGAACCACAGCCACGGAAGCTTTTGATTGTTAAAGCGGTGCCTAGTATGGAATTAATGACATCAGATCATGTGATCTCCATTGATTCAATCCCGCGAGGGTCGTTACAAACGAAAGCTGTCTCTGCCGATTGGATCGGCCTTAAATCACATGATATGATGTCATGTGAACTCCGTTGACAGCCAAGAACGTCCTAGATTTCTCACATGAGCTTTGTGCTGTTTTGCGTGTAGGAAATGTGATTTTATTGAATGAATTAGCTGCAGCTATTATCTGTTATGAAAGTTGCGTGCTTTATTCCGGATCATCTATGGTCGAGATAGAGACTGTCTTATGGTCGAGCATTGATGAATCTCAATTTCTCCATGCTAGAAAATTATATACTGCATCGAAGTTGCTCAATCGTGAAAGATAGCGTCGATGCACAATAATCACAATTTAATAAAGATTTTAAAAGAATTATGTGTGAAAATGTACTTGTAAAATTTAATTTGTTTTCTATTATTTCGAACAACATTTGTTTTTATTATAATTTAAAACATAAATAAAAATGTAATAGTTTTTCATGATTAAGATACATAGTCGAAACCAAAACTGAGTAGTTCTATTTTGATTGTTTTAAGATGAAGTTTTGTCTGACGTAATTTCGATTGGCTTTTTTTTTCAGCTTTATCACGAAGTATGTAATAGTTCACCCGTATCATAGTCTTTCTAATGCTACAGCCATGCTAAACTTTTTGCAAAACATTCAAAAGCTTCGGAATTACTAATTTGTTCATTTTCTTCCCCAAATCGTTGTCCTCAAATTCGCGTTCATCAGTGTGACAGTAAAAAAAAAAAAAAAAAAAAAAAAAAAAAAAAAAAAAAAAAATAGATTTTGCAAACAATAAATAGAGCAGAAAAAAAACTTTAAAGATAGATTTTGTTTAACCGAAAGTTTTGGATAAAGGAGGTTTTACTGTACTGTGAATGTTTAGGTCTTGAGAGATGCTGAATCTAGAAAAACAAATTTATTTCTGTACCTCTAAAACCGATTGACAAGAAATTAGCAGTTAGATAATATAAGGAACAGATACCATGTGTAATTTTAACAACATAATATTTGACATTCATGTAAATTATAAATCTATTTATCTAACTGACGCAATATATTTTGCTATCATAGTTTTACTAATAATATAGCTTTACGATGTTGAAAATTTATTAGAAATTCTTGATTTATTAGGACTGAGTATCTCCAAACTCATTCAAGAACCTTCTTAATTGACATATTTAGATTGTCTCATTATTCATGTATCGTCATTTTGTAATCTATCAGTGTCATCTTATTGCAGTATGGTCTGAGTTAATTACTTTCGATGAATAATTAGAACATCATATTGATGTAAGTAACAAATGTGACACATATAATTAAAATATATTACTTTAACGGAATATTAAAATTTGAAATATGCATAAAAGTTAATATTTAACCAAAATACTTAAAACATGTTATGTTTAATGTGATATTAATTAAAATTGGTAATATAATGTGATATTAAAATTTCTCAATGCAATAAAAGGGAATATTTCTGCATTGTATGTTTCTTTAGTAAATTTTATCAATTTTACCTTCATTATCGAAAATTATAGGACTATTCAGTGTACACATCGACATATAAATGTAGAAGCTTTTGTTTTGGAGTAATTAATGACAAGATATAAATATTTAGATGCTGAAGACATAGGCATGTATATGTAAATTGAAGATATGGTATATATGCAGATTATAGTTATGTGTATGTATGAATATATATTTCTGGATAACAATGCTGAAATTAGAACGTTCATATATCTGAAGATTAAATTTAATCTTATTTAAGGAAATCACATTTTAGAAAACATTAAAAAAAATCACCCACTCCATGAAAAATAATCCGCGAAATAAAGATAATAAAAAAAGTAATAACAGACACAGAAACAGTGAGATTTAAAAAAATAATTACACAGCAATATTACTAATTGTAAAGAAAGTATTTTTAAAACCATTTTTCTAAAATTATGAAATAAGAACCGTTCAACGTTAAACATCATTGCATCAATGTTTTCACAAATCTATCTGTCGCTATATCTATCTATTTGTCTATTTATCTATCTCTATATATAATTTAAATAAAATAAGCTTTTTAAGAAAAAAATATCAACCGACTTCAAAAAAGCGCTAAAAAGAATTAAATAATTCAATAAAATTCTCTAATGACAAAACGTTATCCAATAAGCACACATCGGATATCAGGTACCGGCATAAAAAACGGTTAAATTTAATATGTATAATTTAATATCCACCAAACATAGATTTTAGAGATAATATTATTTTACAAGAGATGAATTGACATATTTATGATTTAATTTATGAATATATACATATAAAAAGTAATGAATTACTTTTTGAAGTTGGTGCCAAACAATCACAATCGATAATGATTATCCCCATTTTAATTATGATACTAGGCATAATTTAACTACAATTCTTAATATACATTAAATAGTTTGGCACCAACTTCAAAAAGTAATTCATTACTTTTTATATGTATATATTCATAAATTAAATCATAAATATGTCAATTCATCTCTTGTAAAATAATATTATCTCTAAAATCTATGTTTGGTGGATATTAAATTATACATATTAAATTTAACCGTTTTTTATGCCGGTACCTGATATCCGATGTGTGCTTATTGGATAACGTTTTGTCATTAGAGAATTTTATTGAATTATTTAATTCTTTTTAGCGCTTTTTTGAAGTCGGTTGATATTTTTTTCTTAAAAAGCTTATTTTATTTCCTACTTTTTAGTTATGCATACCGTAATACATAATTATGTATACTGGCACGCGATAGCTCTTTGCAATGCATTACTAATGTACGCACTTTGCTAAGTTCTGATGTATTCAGTTTACTTGTCACTGTTTGATTGTCAACTTTTCTGAAACCACTTACAATATCGGTTAGTATCGTTGTGAATCTTAGAATTTCTTTGTATGGTAACTTCTTCAGACAAAATCTGCCACTTCGAAAAACTACAGCATTTATGAAATCTTAGTCTGCATCGAATCCTACGGTCATCGAAAGTGGGTATCAAAAGGTGACAATCCATCAAGTAAAGTGTCCTTACACATAAGAGCGCGACATAGTGTTCCATATATGAGCACGCAGCAAAATGACTTCATATATTAATGTATAGTAAAATGCTTTTTTAGTGCAGTCAGTCAAAAGTACTCCCCCTTCACTCAGAAAAAGGAAAGATTTTAGCAAAAATCGCACTATGCTTCAATCGATAAACAGCAACAATCTAATACCTATACAGGCAATAATGGCATCGGAAATGAGCAGTGGCGATTCGACGAGGAATCTGAAACTCATAACCAATACCTGGCTGCCTCTGTAAGAGAGTGACAGCATTTGATTCCCAAATATTTCTTTTATAGACGCTTTTGTCCCAACTACACTGTTAAAAATTTGAAACTTTTGCTGTACACTGTTAAAAATCTGCTGCATTTTTTTGCTACGCACACCAGCGCTTGTATAGGAAACGGTTACTTGACTGTATTAAGAAGCATTCTCATAGGTCGCAGTAGAGACATTATATACAAGCGGCGGAGTGCGTTGCAACAAAATGCAGCAGATTTTTAACAGTGTATCATCACTTCACCGCTTACATACACTGTTAAATATCTGCCGCATTTTGCTGCAACGCACTCCCCTGCTTGTATAGAAAACGGTTACTTGGCCGTGAAATGGAGCTTTCTCATTGGTTGGAATAGAGATATTATATACAAACGGTGGAGTGCGGTGCAGCAAAATGCAGCAGATTTTTAACAGTGTAGAAAACGATTAGTTAAATGTATTATGAAGGATTCTCATTGATAAAAATAAAGATATTCTGTAAAAGCGATGGAGTGACGATGCAGCAAAAGTTGCAAATTTTTAACAGTGCATTGCATTGCCAGGCATTTTTTATTATGGAATTTGATGATGATTTCCTGGAAGAATTCAATTGTACTCGTATGAGAAGTTAACAAGATTGACGAAAATTGCCCGCTCATCAAGATGCTTGGTGACTCGTTTTTGTCCAGAATCGTTTCAACCAATTATGTACTGTACTACTTGTGTCGTCATATTCATATCGAGGAATCCTACTCTGTAAAAAATTTGACACTTTTGCTATATCATCACTCTATTGCTTTTATAGAAAACGATTACTTCACCCAATTACGAAGCATTCTCATGGATCAAAAGAGAGATATTCTACAAAAGTAGGGGAGTGACGATGCAGCAAAAGGGTCACATTTTTTACAGTGACACTGTAATCGGAAATGAGTGGTGGCGTATTCGATGAGGAATCTGAAACTCATTACCTATACCTGGCTGCCTCTATAAGAGAGTGACACATTTCATTCCCAAATATTTCTTTTACAGACGCTTTTGTCCCAATTACACTACAAAAACTTGCCTTTTGCTATATCATCAGTCCACCGCTTTTATAGAAAACGATTACTTTACTGTGTTATGGAGCATTCTCATTGGTCATAAAAGACATATTCTATAAAAGCTGTGGTGTGACGCTGCAGCAAATGGGTCAAATTTTTAACAATGTATCATGGAGCATTCTCATGGGTCAAAGGAGAGATATTCTATAAAAGCGGGGGAGTGACGATACAACAAAAGGATCAAAATTTTTACACTGTAAAGTGTACACTGTAAAAAATTTGGCCCTTTTGCTGCATCGTCAATCCACCGCTTTTATAGAAAACGATTACTTCAGCCTATCGTGGAGAACTCTCATGGGTCAAGAGAGAGATATTCTATAAAAACGGGGGAGTGATTATGCAACAAAAGGGTCAATTTTTTTACAGTGTACACTGTTAATAAATGTGAACTTTGTCCAGTTAGGATTTCACACTTTGAAAAAAAGATCGTGTGTCTATGTAAGTGTAACTTAAAAACATGAAAAATGAACATTTCTAATTGGTCGATTGCTTCGAAAAGATATTGAATTTTAATGTTTTAATTTTTAAAAAAGTTCTAATCAACAGATTTTTATGAAATTTGAATGGGACCACATGGGCCCCATACGCTTTCAAACAAAAAAAGAATTATCAAAATCGGTTCATATTTACGAAAGTTATGCGTGAACAACAAATACATACAGGTTGAAATCATAACCTCCTCCTTGAAGTCGGTTAAAAATGAATCCTGTGCATCTGTATTTGATGTGAATGCTGTGGATAATAATGCAAGAAATCTCTGACAATGAAAATGAAAAGTAAAGTTACATTGAACTTTTTTTAAGTGATTTATTCATACATCTGATAACAACATAGCAACAAGTAAGAAAAATCATCGTTAAGCATAGATTTTGAAGCACTTTCCAACACTTCTTAAATCTTTAACAAAACTTCGTTAACAAGGGAAATAGCGTATTATTCTTCATATCGAAATATGTAATCCAATACTTTTGAAAATCCCTGTATTTGATCTGTCGTTTAACACGTTCACTGCCGCTTACGTGAAGATGCGATGATAGTTAATGCCGCACTGTAGAAGTGGATTTTTCCCAAAAGCCGATTTACTTTTTACAACAAAGAATCAGTGAAAGATCTTCCCGCGCCAGCGCGTGACTCGCTATTGGACATCACCCCACATCACACGCTGGCGCGTGATCGGCAGCGAATGTGTTAATATATAGACTGTATTATTGTAAAATTTCGTTTAGAAAGAAAACGCCTAACTTGTTGAAATTTTCCTTTCAGCAATTTATACTAATAGATGGAAACATACGTGAATAATTTTGCTTAGCCCTATAAAATACATAGTACCTTTAATACACGAAAGTATTTTGTTAAAGTTTAATTTAAATATAAATTCTCTTTAAACTCTTGAAGCAAATTTCTAGAAATTATCATCGAAAGGCGACCATATATCAAGTTCTTTGCGAGACACTGTATATCATTTTATCTATATTTTACAAACATTTCGTAGTAAACTAAATTCAGGTCTTCGTAAAAAGGCATAAAATATTTAAAAACCACCTTTAAGTAAATTACACTCATATTCAATAACTTTTCCAAGATCTTTTGAGTAACCCTGAATATCTAAATTGAGTAACAATTAACATTTATATAAACCATATAATATGCATAGATCTAGTGAAATTTAAAATAGTATATCATAATTAAAAAGTAAGAAAAATCATACGTTAAGCATAGATTATGAAGCACTTTCCAACACTTCACGAAATCTTTAACAAAACTTCGTTATTTTGGGAAATAATATTATGTAGCCAAATATACCCAAATATGTATTCCAGTACTTTTGAACAGCCCTGTATTTCATCTGTCAGCTGATAGAATGGAAAAATTTAATTTAGCAATAAAAGCTTGAAATTTCTCTTTCAGCAATTTATACTAATAGGTGGAAACATACTTGAATACATTTGTTCAGCTCTGTAGTTTTCCTTGTACCTTTATTACATGTCAGCATTAAGCTAAAATTTATTGTAAACTAAAACACTTTTAAAACAACTGAAATCACATTCTCATAAATTATCATTCATAGGCGTACATGTACCGAATTCTTTGCGGGGCCCTGTATATCATTTTTTCTATATTCTGTAAACATTTCTCGGTAAATTGAATGCATTTCAGCGTAAAAATGCATAAACTATTTAAGAACCATGTTTAAGTAATTTTAGCTCTTATATAGTAACGTTGGCGACCTCTTTTGGGTAGCCCTGTATATCAACTATAACATTTATACACACCCTATAATGTGCATAAATTTAAAGAAACCTAAACGCACATATCATAATTAAAATGCATTTCATCCATCCATCAGCCATCATCGGATACATATACAGTACTTCGGAAAGAATCTACTATTTGAAATCTTTTGTATGGCTGTGTAAATGCTATGTACTTCATATTACGCAAGACAGTATCGTATAATTTATATTGAGCTTTAGTGACATACATCAATTTTATCATACATGAAACAATTTAATATATTTAAAATATATCGCACAAAATTCCCCCATTTACCATTATCTAATGAAATTCTTTTGTGCGGCCCTGTAAATGAATAATAGCTATATTTTCACTGCATATATTACAGAATGCATATTACAGACATTATACAGACTGCATATATTACAGAATTTTAGTGCACTTTGCGAATCCGTGTAAATTTGAGTACCATATGAGTATGGTACCAAACCATACAGGTTTGATCCGTGTGTTTCCTGTATGTTTGACAGGTTGAACATCTTTAAAATTTATTTGAACGATTTTTCCCCATAGGCCGTAATGTAGTGGAAAATTTTGACTCTCCCGGTAAATATACTAATCATTGTAGAAACTTCATTTTCAACAGGGTTCGTGCTAGGGTAAACATCAATAATGTATAAAAATTTCATAGCTATCCGAGTATATTTACGGGAGTTAGAGCGCGGCCAGACGACCAGACAAACCGAATGCATAAGCACTTTTCAACTTTGTTGGAAATTGCTAATAAAAATGCATTTCATACATCTAACAGCCATCTTCCATAATATACAGAACTTCGGATAGAATATACTATTATAGAATCTTTTGTGTGCCCCTGTAAATGCTATGCATTAGTATTATGCATGAAATAACTCATATTAATCCTCATCAACGTATATCAATTTGATTATACATGAAATCGTTTACCATAATTAAAATATGCCGCAAACATTTCCCCCCTTTCTTGTTATGCATTGGAATTTTTTTGTGTGGCCCTGTAAATGAATAATAACTATACTTTTCGCTGCATACTTTACAAAATGCATATTTAAATGCACTTTTTAGATGTATATAAATTTGAAGATATTTGACACTGTGTAACATCTTATTAATTCATTTGAAACGATTTTTCTCCATAGGCTGCTATGTAATAGAAAACTTTTGACTGTTCCTGTAAATAAACTAATCATGGGGGAACCTTTATTTTCGATGGGGTTCGTGATCGGGTAAATGTCATTAAAGTCCAAAATTTCAAGACAATCCGAGTATATTTACGAAAGTTAGAGCGCGGATTGACGGACAGACGGACTGGCAAACCGAATGAATAAGCACTTTTCAAATTTGTTGGAAAGTGCTAAAAAGACAAAACAGAAGTTCTATATAAAAAAATCTTGCTAATGAAATTCTTTGAGACAGTTACATTTAATTCATCTTCCCATAAATAATAAGAAAAAATACCAGTTCTTCTGAGGGGAATTGAATTACCAATTAGTTGTTATACAGAACAGAATGTCCTAGTAATCGCAAATTCGAAATTCAAGAAATTCGAGTGACATTAAATTCAATTTCCAAACAAGAGTTCCGTTTGTGAACAATGAGAATGTTGTTACCATATCAATCGAAAGAAAAACCAAGTCAGGATGTGTCGAATTAATTACGTTTAAATACGCAATAGCAATCTCGCGTTAGCGAAATTTTTTCATTCCGAAGATTTTTGTACATGGTCAAAGATGACCATCCAGTTGTGATTTTAGACATTTTATTGACCCCATGACCGCAAAGCAAAAGGGCAAAATTGTAATTTTTTTCTCTGCAATTTATTTAAATTATAATAAAACAGGGATTTCCTATCATGGTGTTCTGTCGAAAATACAGGGTGATTATAAAAAAAAACTATCCCGACATTTGGGCCTCTAACTATTATACCATTCACAGAAACTGACTGAAATTTTTGCAAAAGGTATTTTAAGGTATGCGCTAAAGAATGATATGGAAAACATCAGTGTCACTTAAGCAGTTACGGTTACAATGAGAAAATTTAAAAAAAATCAAATGGCAATGCTCAGTTTTTTGTATTGGAATGTGAACTCCATAGTGAAAAACCCTAAATAGCGTTGGAATGGCAACTATAGCATGGAAATAACGGGAACTAGGCAAGTGAAAAGTAAAAAGGACTTTGCCGCACACCAGAACATTAATGTTCGTTTCATTTACGCCACACGTCACACCATTTCTTCGGCTGATATCCCAGCCTCATTTGTTTTCCACAAAACGAGAAGAAGAAAGCAAGAAACACAAATTTCGAGTTAAGATACAGTCATGACTGACGTCATTGCACTAGGTGAAAGAAAAGGCACTGCGAAATGCGATCCGCGTATGTTGCCTTCTGCCATTCCAAACAAGATGCCGCTTTCAGGGAAAGAACGTGGATAAATCACAAGGAGAAAGTGGAGAAAGATTTATTACCTGAATGGACAAAATGCCGCAGAAACTTTGCGTGTTTACCGACGCAACCATAGATTACGACGAGGCCCGTGCACTGTCAAAGCTGTACGGGACTTGATTCATAAATTTGAAAAAACTGGTTGCACATGCGATCGACCTCGATCTGGACGATCTTCCGTTTCTGTGGAAGCTGTTGCAGAAGTTCATCAAACGATAAGCACAGTTCGTCCCGCAACTGCACGCGGTTTTTCGCGTGTTCTGAATATGCCGTATTGAACTGTACTCAAGATTCTGCTCTCTGTTCTAAACATGTTTCCTATCGATTCCAACGTGTCCAGATTTTGGAAGCAGGAGACTATCAATTACGGCTGGATTTTGCAAATCAATTCTTTATCCGGTATGATGAAGACAGCAGCTGGCCTTTACGCATTCTGTGGACAGATGAAGCGCATTTTTCGTTAACTGGTGTCATGAATTCAAAAAATTGTGTGCACTTCGCAGAGAATAATCCACATGATATGCTTATCCGTCCATTACACGAGGAAAAAGTGACCGTGTGGTGTGGTATAACGAGTACGTTCATCCTCGGCCCTTACTTTTTTGAAGAGGTTATTGCCGGTAATCTGCAAACGTGTACAGTAACGAGTGATCGCTATCTGGACATGTTACCTTGTTAGCGACTTCCCGCATTGCAACGGCAAAATGCTAAATCTGAAGTTGTGTGGATGCAAGATGGTGCTCCTCCACATGTCGAGTCTTATGTCAAACGTATCTTAAGTCAACAGTTTGGTGACAGAGTTATCTCCCATCATTTCCCGTTTCCTTGGCCACTAAGGTCTCCTGATTCGACACCAATGGATTTCTGGATGTGGGGATATCTGAAATCCAAAGTGTATCAGTTTCGTCCTCAAACTGCATCTGATTTGAAAGATGTTATCAGAACTGCGATTCAAGAGATTTCTTTTGCCATGGTACGTTTGTAGTGCTATCCACCATCTGCCGCATGCAAAGTCTCATCGTTTGTGAAGGAGGTCATGTGGAAAATTTGTGAAACACAATAAAATGCTTTATTTTATGCTGCTTCTCTGTTTTTATCGGTTGTCTTCACTTTTAGCATATCTACCGCCGTTGATTTTCATGCTGCAGTTGCCGTTACAACGCTATATGGGGTTTTTCACAATGGAGATCACATTCCAATGCAAAAAACTGAATGTTGCCATTTGTTTTTTTCGTAATTTTCTCACTGCAACCGTAACTGTTTGAGTGACACTGTTGTTTTCCATTTCATTCTTGAGCACATATTTTAAAATATCTTTTCACAAAATATCATTCAGTCTCTGTGAATGGTATGATAGTTAGGAGCCCAAATGTTGGGATAGTTTTTTTTTATAATCACCCTGTATTTTGAAGAAAGCAGTAGACTATATTATCAATTTTTACACAATTTAATAACACATTCCACAAATAAAATCCGCTGAGGGAACACAATACTATATCGTCGAGATTCACAGACTCAACTCGTAAAAGTAAACGTAAGAGAACAATAATACCCCTTCGCAGAAGGAAAAACAAATGTTATCCTTACGCAGAGGGAAAAGCACTGGAATAAAAATATGCAGAGGACTTTTAAACTAAGCAAATGGAATAATTTTTTTGTTACGTATATGCTTGTAAGCCTTGAAATTATCAATCATAACTTAATTTCGTAAAACTAGATTATATTTGTAGAATTGCAACAATTTAAATAAAACTTCAACTGCAGTGAAACTTGCAGCCTAATAAACGGATATATATCCGGTCGCGGCAGTGGGAAGGTTAAATATCTAGAAAAATACATGAGGAATTATTCTCAAACTCTAACTGTGTAGACATAATAGTACAGGTCACATATTTCTCTGAAGATTTTTTTCCCGAAACTCTATAGGGGATCGTCAACAAATTAAAAAAGAACGAACATCTTTTGGATAACCCTGTCAAAACTAATGTAGCAAAAGCGCTCTAACTGTAGATTATGATTATATGGTTTATTGTAATATACTGTCTTTAATTTTATGTAGATAACATGTATACTTGTAGAGAAATTAAGGTTTTTATAAAAACAGTCCCAATTTTTTTCAAGTTTTTTAACTTATACTTTGCAGAGTTCTTAATATAAAATAATGTTCTTTTTTGAAAATATGACAAACAACATTTTACACAAAACCATGTCATCAGAATTAAAAAGTATTAAAAATGATACAAAAACTGAGCAGGTTATGTAAATAACTTTTCATTGCGCATGCGTCAACGATATCAAAATTTCATTTGCATATTGTGTTAGCTAAATATATCGAGCAACCTCTGTAAAAGTTTAAAAAAACATAGCTTGAAAATTCTGAAAGTGATCGTCTATAGAATCAACTCAAAACCCGTTTCCCCCCCCTACCCTTCCCCAAAAATTCAGGGGCTTTATTTAAATATAGTAGTACGTGCACTGTAAAAAAAATTCAAGAGGTTACTAAAATTTTTTTAGTAAATTTGTATTTCACAGAATTCTTTAGTAATCATTACAAATTTTTTTTGCAAGTGAAACAAGCATTTCTTTTGTAAACTGAACAAAAGAATTTTTTGTATAACTAACTTAAAAATTTTTAGTATGAGCCACCAAGAAAATTTTAGTAATAGCTCCAAAATTTGTTTTAATAACCATTACATGCGCCCGAAGGGCAGGAGCTTCCTTCGAGCTGCATCCAGACTTCTGAAGCGGAAGATTTTTGGAAAAACTGCAATAGATGGCAGCACCAAACATTGCTACCTGTTCCGACAGGATTTTCATAATCCCTTTATTAACGAGTACTTATACTACATACATTCGGGGCGTATTTGGCGAAGGCCAGTATCGAACCCGGGACCTTTTAGCCTGGAGTCCGTTACTATAACAACTATGCTATCAAGGTCACACCAAGTGAGTTTGAATAACAGCTATTAAAAATATAAAACTATTAACTCTATTCGTTGCTATCTTTTTTCTAGTAATTCTTACAGATTTTCTTGTAACCGACTAAGATTACTAAAAATTCTTTAGTAATTACAAGGATCACTAACGTTTTTTTAGTAGATCGACCCTTTTTTTTACAGTGTGCTCCATTGTGTATTCTATATTGCCATTAATCAATGTATATATGGAATACATGTCATGCGATAATATACACATTTATGTACCGATTTGGATATAACTTGGTGTGTACATAAAACAAACCAATGTCTTGACCAAGTTCATTGGTCATCTTCAACCGCCATTTTGTTTCAAAATGGCGGCCATTTAAAATAGTCGAAAAGCGTTTAAATTTATAATAATGTTAAAAAAATAGAAATTGAAAAAAGGTTTTTTCTGAAGTCTTTTATCTTAATGCAATGATTACGGGGAATTTTTTGATTTTCTTTATATTAAAAAATAGATTATATATAACAGTTTGAATTTTTAAAGTGGGGTAACATTTTGATGAATCTATGTCCCTGCGACAGCACTCGCATATATCAACCGATTTCGATGTGAGTGATCATTAGCATAAGGCTCACTATGATCTCAATTAGTCTCATTGGTTAATTTCACGCATCACGTTGTTTTAAAATGGCACTTCATTATATTGAATGTCAATCGCTTTAAATAAAACCAGCTTGTATAAAATCGAATAATTTCTCGAAATCCGCCATCATATTCAGTATTGATAAATACAAATATTGAATCTTCTATTACAGTGTTTAACTAATTTGAACTTTGTATGGCTGAATAATATAACTTGAATTTTTTTAAAAAATGTATAAGGAATATGAAAGCTACCTCTTCCTTTCGGTACTTGCCGGAAGGACTTCTATAACTGAAACTAATACCTCTCTATGGATAAAGGTTTAGGAATTAGCCATTAGCCACCATTGTGAGTAGATATCCTGTATAAGAAAGTTTAAAAATCGCTAAGATTTAACGATTTCTTTTATCTACACCGAAGACCCATTTCATTATGACAGGGATGGTTTACCTGCATCACCCATGGCGAAAAAACCCAGTATTTATTAATAGAAAAAACTACCTGTTTAATGACAGGGGTTCTTCAATTAATAAAGGACAAAATTATTATTCTTAAGAAACGGTGGAAAGTGAATTTTAGACAAAATGGTTGGTAATTCACACATTATGACCATCCTCCCTATATAGCAATGAGCTCGCCCAGAAAGAAAACAACGGCACGTGCGCGACCAATATTAAATATATATAGCGCTCATGCACTGTATTTCAAAACATAACGTGATTAGCAACATAATGGGAAAAACAGCAAATTGATTAAACTTTGGTAAAGGTCAAATCGTTATGGCTCGGCATCTAGAAAAGTTCGTATCGGAAATTGTCCGTTTGTTGGGTTGTTCACGTGCAGCCGTTGTGAGCATGTATTGAAAGTAGAGCACGGATTATAAAAAAAAAATGTCTCCAGCCAGACTTCATGATGTCTGCTGAGCATTTATTCGAGAGGAGAGCTGCAATTGTTGTACATTGCTTGTTGTGACTGGAGGAGCTGAAACAGCCGAAATAATCGATAGCTACAACAGTGACGGCCCAAACAGGAACACACAGTACCTCGTGAATTGCATATGGGTCTTTGCAATTGGCGACCTAAGCCCATTACTGCTCGAGATATGCCTGCAGTGTGTCTATGATCATTGGAATTGAATAATATAATTGGAGAAAATTGCATGGTCCGAACGCATCACGTTTTTTAGTCCATCACATCTACGGTCGCGCGCGAATACGCTGATTTTCAACAAAATTACGGCAGCCAAATGTACAGTTGGTCAGAGACGCATCTATGGTAGCTTTAATATTGTGTAAGCGATCTTCCTATAGAGTACATTAGGACCCATAATCTCCAGAAAAAAATCCCTCATGTCTGTGCGCTACCTGAACATCGTTATAGACTAGATACACCATTCATGACAAAAATGTTTACGGCGAATTATTGCAGTTACCAGTTGAATAATGCACCATGTCATACTAGTCAAATCCCAACAGAGTGGTTCGAGGAGCATTCTAGTGATTTTCAAGTCATGCCGTGGGCTCTAAATTAATCTAAAATAAATTCGGCATGTGTCCTTTAACTTGTAAAACCGCGTTGGATACCCGATTTATTAATGTGCTTTAACTGTTTTTTGATAGTTTATAAATCATATTTTACACAATTTTTACGCTTTATAGCATAGTTGCATGATTTGCTATAATTCATTTAAAGCTTTTTTATTGTTACAAAATTTACAAAAACAATTCGCATGCATATAAAATTAGGAATATGAAAGCAAATAATGCATATATAAAGTACATTATGTTTCTTAGATGTAATAAACTTTTATCTATACAGTACGTATACATTTAAAATAACGTGGACAAATCGATATGACAAATCAGGCATACGACAAAGATAAAAAATCGCATAGGAACATAGGGTCGCAAACTACTTATTGAGTCACAAATACAGGGTGTTTCACTCTAGCGACAACCGGTTTGAAAGTAATGATTTCCAGGAAAATAATAACATCGTAATGAAAATGGAACGATATGTACCTAATTTTGTGTGAAATGTGATAACATTACGAAAAGATCTGGAAAAACATATTGTTCAAGCAATCGATGATACCGTATAAACTGATTATCTCAGTCCAAAATGTGAGGTGCCAAGTGCTTATTGCTGGTGCGCATAATGCAAACTTCTACCACTTTTTATTGGTTTTTATCACATTTAAAACGAAGGTAAGAATGTATATTAAGTGTTTTATTATAACTTACTTCATTTTTCTGAAATTTATTACCGTCAACCCAAATTGAGTTAGGATGAAACACCCTGTATTTGAGACTCAACAAGTGATTTGCGGTCCTATGTTCCTATGCGATTTTTTATCCTTGTAGTATGCCTGATTTGTCATATCAATTTGTCCACCTTATTTGAAACACCCTGTATAATAAATATCATTAATATGCACACATCATTATTATTTCACCTATATTGTTATTGTTCATTATTATGTATTATATATTTATGAAATATTATTTATGTGTAATAAACATTATAACAAACATAAATAACGGTAAAACAATAACGTCTGTCTGCATTCTCTGAGGTTAATTATCATTTAATATTCCGCATGCATTAGTTTAATCATTGAAACGCTTAAAATCTTACTCATTACAGATGCTATCATCAATAAAAATTTCAAATACACAGATGTTTTTGAAATAATACATATAATGTCAAGTATTAACCACAAGATTAGAGTTAGATAGCAGAGAATTACACCTACTTACAATAATGTTTTATACTTTACTTCGAAAATAATATAGTATTAATAACATTAAAAAAAAACAATTTAAGTGAAGATAATTTTCTGATAAATCTTCAAAGTTCTCTAATTTTCCACACTCTTTCATTTTAAAAGGATTTTTATCGTCGAAAAATAGTAGGTTTTAACTAAGAAATAAGTCTAGCTCAGTCATCGTTTAATTTGTAATCTTAAGGTACATACATCAGATAATTGTAAACCAAATAATCCGTCTTATCGCGTGTAATAGCCTATGTTGAATAAAATGTTAATTTAAGGTGAATTCTATATTCCGCTTAAAAATGTACTTAAATAGATATGAGGTTCTTACTTCTTCTTCATACATCCTATTACAACACCAAGGCGTAATTTTTAATTTAACTATGCATTGTATTTTTTAATATAAGATATAAATGCACTTTTCTTACTGAGGTAACTTTGGTCCAACATTTCAGGTAACATTGTTTCAACCAATTATCATTAAATTTTTCTGTATACTTCCTGTCGATGTTATAAAAAACGTTATATTCACAGGAGAGTGTCTTATTTTTTAGTTGAATATAAAAATTGATGTTTTGTTTATTTTTGATATACTTTTGAAATGATTTTGCTGAAATTTCATCTATTGTATTGTACCCATACATTTGCCTTAAATGCACTAATTTGTGGCTACAAGTAAAGACGTTAAAATTAATTAGAAATATGCGTGTGCAGTTGTAAAACGCTTGAACAGCTTAAATAAACTCACAGAATTACAGGAATCTGGCAGTGTAAAGTTCCGGTTCATCTGACCTCAGGACGAATTTTACTGACTTATACTTTTGCAATTTAGGACGTCAAATAAAAAAAAAATCTATAAAAATCTATCTAAAAATCTAATTTAAAAGTATTACCGAATATTTAGAACAATTGCAAAAATCACGATTAGCTCAGGGAATAAGATATTCTTGTGGCTTCGAATTTCATAACATTATTCAGTCCAACAGTCAAAACGAGGCAGTTACATTCGAGTTTGTTGATACGTTGTGGAAGCAGGTGAAGTAATTATAATGCCATTCGAGTGACTGAAAAAGACCCGGATGATAATGTTAAGTTTATGAGGGCGTTATTTTCAAATATCTCGCTCATATTTTCAAAAATTACATGATTTTTTTTGCATAGGGTAACTGAGGACGATCTACATCTAGGCTATTTTTTACCTTTTCGCTTTTGGTCATATATTTTTTATATTATAAAAGTTTCAATTAAGAGCCGGTTTCAAACGATTTCAAAATTTAAAATAATTAAAAAAACATATGAAACCACAATCAAAAAAGTTAAAACTAGCTCGGATGTAGATCGTTCTCAGCTATCCTACGCAAACAAATCATGTAAAAATATTATTATTTGAGCGAGATATTTGAAAATAACACCCCTATAGATATAAAATTATCACCCGGGTGTTTTTGAGCGACTAGTTTGGGCTCTTAACTATCCAACAGAAATTTTGAATTCACTCGATCTGCCAGGAATGCTACTGTATGTAGTGAAATTGAAAATTGCAGCATAAATTTTCATGTTTCGAAATATCTACCATCCATAGCTTTAAACGGCACGTGGCTACCATTAAAAAAATAACTAGCAACGTCATAGAAAAAACAATCTGCACAGGACCTTTTAAACGCTTAAATGCTTCCATTCCCCGCATTCCTATAATTACAATAGATACGTCATTTAAATTTAAGAGATTGCAATTCCCAATATGATTGACGTTTGCAATCGCCATCAACAAAGCTTAGGACCAATCGTTAGGAGTTTATGGTTTAGATCTAGAGGCGGGTTGATTCTAACACGGACAATTATATTTTTCATGTTCTAGAACCATAAACCAGACAATTCCTATTTCTGCACAGACAATGTAGTAAAAAAAAAAATGTTGTATACTCATAAGCACGGTGAAAAAAAAACAGGGTAGTAACGTGAACTGTTCCTTATATTTCTTTTTCAGTTAAACATATCGCAACGAGAACGCTATTGGGGGAACTGGGGCACATTTATACAGTTTTTTTCTAAGAATTTTTTTGGTGTCCAGAAAGTAGAAATTTCAAGTTATCTTTCCATTTGGTGTAAAAAAAACTTGTTTAGTGTGTTATACAAGTCTACAATAGTTGTTTTGTATAGTATTTTTACATGTAATTAAAAAAAAGCAAAAAAAGTAATTTGTATCAATGGGCCCTATCCCCGGAGAAGATTGATACACCTCATGGGGCACTTCCATACGTTTTGAACGGAGACAAAATAACCTCATACGGACTTTCATACGGAGGGAAAATAACACCAATGCATATTTTTCATAGAAAATAAGTTAGAAAACTATTTTATATTAATTTACAGAAATTCAAATCACCCACAATTTATTTTAAGAAATTTTAAAGCAATCAAAATTAAATGACTAATGAATTGATGTTCTGGCTGTTCCTTGTCTGAGTTTTGGCTGTTTTAACTTTGTGGTCTGTATGTAGTTGTGTACACTAGCATCCCCTTTTGGAGCTGTTATGAAACTTCCTATAATAATCCTGTGAGCAGTAAGAGAGGATGTAGCCAATGGATGTAGCCATAGGATGGAGATCAATGTGCCCCAGTTCCCCCTACTTATTAGCTATTTGGAAAATAGTTGTTGTCCTCGGTAGAGAACGGGGAAATCTGCAGTATATTTGAATCTTTTTATTGGTCGAATTCTGCAACTTTTTTTTATTTTATTCATTTTGTGATTGGTCCTTGTTTAATGTCTAAAAATGGAACACTTCTGTTGCAACGATGACAAAAAAAAAAAAAAAAAAAAAAAAAAAAATAAATAAATAAAATAAATAAATAAATAAAAAAATAAAAAATAAATAAAAAAAATAAAATAAAATAACAATTTGAAAACAAATTGAGACAAAGATTTCAAACAAATTTAATTTAAAAGTGCATTTTTTTTCTCTATCAACGGTGTAAAGATGTGCGATGTTCAGAAGTTTAAAAATCTGCAATTTCGAAAATGGCAAAAGTGAAATTCCATTTAAAATTTGTTTATGGTGGCTCCAGGAATATTAATGTTTAATCCCTGCCGTACGTAATATGAGGTTTTTTGAAGTCAGTCTGATTAACTCCATCAAATAAAAATGCACATTTTAAACAGTTAAAGTTGTATATCTATCAACTACTGTTTTTTTAATCATTAGTCTAGGAATAATTATGTTTAATGCAATCGCGTACGTAATATATATCTCGGTATGATCATCATAAAATTAATGCTTATTATGAATATTAATTTAAATGTAGAGTTTATTTACAAGTCATTAAAATTTTAGTCTTTCAAAATATCATTTTCCAAATAGTCATTGTAATTTGTTAAATTAAAATTTTCTATTTTTTTAATTATTTGCTCTTTTTTAAAATATTTTACCACCGATTTTTCAAAGCAGAAAATGTTCTGTTGTTAAATCTTGAAAATGCTCTGATTAAATAAGGTAAAGTTTACAAATGAAAATTGGTGGGAATAATAACAGATTTTGAGCACCTTAAATAGCAAAGATATCGGTCGCTCGTATTCAAGGAGTTTATCCAAATGAGCTTCTGTAATGTTCTGCGTACAGCCGGGTACAATGTGACGGGTACAGCTATTTTTTTACAATGAAATAAGAGAATGAATATGGTGAACAAGCCATGAAACAGAGAAATTCGGGCCTAAATTATTCTAGTTGAAGGCACATGTGTTAAATAAATGAAAAATCAACGTGCAAAATAGAACTGTGGAGCGTGGTGTCCTTTTATATTTAGATAGACATACAAATATCTTATTAAAGTGATTACTATAAGTCGATTTGAAGAGAAATAAAAATTAAACGGAAAAATTTTTCGAATCTTTTCCATTTAATCTGTTACAAATTAATTTCATAGAATCTCTTTCTTAAATGATATTGGTACATATACACTATTTAAATATATAAATATATACAGGGTGATTCCGATTTTTTTTTTTTACAATAAAAGGGGGGTGATAGTACACATCAAGACAAACAATATTAAATAGGAGACCAAGGGTCCAAAACGTTTTCCTAAGGAAATAGCCGCCATTAGAATTTAGGGACCAAAATTTCAATCAAACATAAAAAACGGAAAAATCGGTCGATTGATTTGCGGTTTTCACTAAAATTATTCATTATGTCGGCATTTTCTTGAAATTAAATTATAAAGATAAATTTGAAAAATGCCGATAGAGGGCGCTTTAGACTTTGGAGTAACGAACAACTATTTTTTGCCGGTATTTTTTGCATCTCATTAAGTGTTTTCGTAAGCTTAGACTCAAACTTAAATTTTGAGCTCAAAATCTGTAGTTGGGAGTGGTTAAGTAACACAAACTGAGCTGTGTTCAGAGGGTACAAATTTCAAATGATTATAAAAAACGGAAAAATTGTTCGATTGATTTGCGGTTTTCACTAAAACTGTTCTTTATTTAGGTATTTTCGTAAAAATAAATTATAAAGATAAATTTCAAAAAATGCCGATAGAGGGCGCTTTAGACTTTAAAGTAACAAAACACTCTTTTTGGCATTATTTTTTGCATCCTATTAAATGTTTTCGTAAGCTTAGGCTTGAACTTAAATTTTGAGCTCAAAATCTAAATAGCTGGGAGTGGTTAAGTAGACAAACTTAGCTGTGTTCAGAGGGTTCAAATTTTAAATAATTGTAAAAAACGGAAAAATTGGTCGATTCGTTTGCGGTTTCTGCTAAAACTAATTTTTAATTCAGCAGTTTTCTTTATCAATCAGTTTCTTCTTGGAAATAATTTTTAAAGATAAATTTCACAAAATGCCGATAGAGGGCGCCTTAGACTTTGGAGTAGCGTACAACTATTTTTAACTGTTATTTTTTAATCTCATTAAATGCTTTCAAATGCATAAACTTAAATTTTAGGTTCAAATTCTGAATCGTTGGGAGTGTTTAAGTAGCGAAAAATTGAATTGTGTTCGAGGAGGAAAGAGGGTTAAATTTTAACTCCTGAACACACTTCAGTTTGCGCGTCTTAACTCCTCATAACGATTCAGGATTTGAGCTCAAAATTTAAGTTTAAATCTAAGCTTCCGAGAACATTTAAAATGCTTTTGCAAGCATTTAATTAGAACCAAAAATTAATGGTTAAAATGAATTGTTGGTTACTCTGAAGTTTAAAGCGCCTTCTGACGAAATTTTTTGGGATTTATCTTTAAAAATTATTTTCAAGAAGATCCTGACTTAAAGAATAGTTTTATTTTAAACCGCAAACGAATCGACCAATTTTTGCATTTTCTATAATTACTTTAAATTTGAACCTCCCTCTACCCCATGAACACAGTTCAGTTTGTGCTACTTAACTACTCCCTACTATTCAGATTTTAAGTTCAAAATTTAAGTTTAAGTCTAACTTTCCTAAATCATTTAAAGAGATGCAAACAATAACGGCAAATAATAGTTGTTCATTACTCCAAAGTCTAAAGCGCCCTCTATCGGCATTTTTTGAAATTTATCTTTATAATTTATTTTCGCGAAAATACCTAAATAAAGAATAGTTTTATTGAAAGCTGCAAATTAATCGACCAATTTTTCCGGGTTTTTTTTATCATTTGAAATTTGAACCCTCTGAACACAGCTCAGTTTGTGTTACTTAACCACTCCCAACTACAGATTTTGAGCTCAAAATTTAAGTTTGAGTGTAAACTTACGAAAACATTTAATGAGATGCAAAACATAACGGCAAAAAATAGTTGTTCGATACTCCAAAGTCCAAAGCTCCCTCTATCGGTATTTTTTGAAATTTATCTTTATAAATTAATTTTAAGAAAATGCCGACATAAAGAATAATTTTAGTGAAAACTGCAAATCAATCGACCGATTTTTCCGTTTTTTATGTTTATTTGAAATTTTGGTCCCTAAACTTTAATGGCGGCTATCTCCTTAGGAAAACGTTTTGGACCCTTGGTCTCCTATTTAATATTGTTTGTCTTGATGTGTACTATCACCTCTCTTTTATTGTAAAAAAAATTTGGAATCAGCCTGTATACAGGGTGTATTTAAACTACTGGGCAAAACTTTAAGGGGTGATAGTACACATATGAACTAATAATACTAAATGCGAAACTAAGGGTTCCAAACGTCTTCCGAAGGAGATAGGCGCCATCAAAGTTTAGGGTCCAAAATTTGAAATGATTATAAAAAACGGGAAAATATGTCGATTTGTTTGCGGTTTTCACGAAAACTACTCTTTATGTCAGTATTGTCCTGAAAATGAATTATAAAAATAAATTTCAAAAAAGGCCGATAGAGGGCGCTTTAGACTTTGGAGTAGCGAACAACTATTTTTTACCGTTATTTTTTGCTTCGCATTAAATTTTTTTAGAAGTTTAGACATAAACTTAAATTTTGAGCTCAAAATCTGTGGTTGAGTAGCGCAAAATGAACTGTGTTCAATGGGAGTGGGTAGTTCAATTTTCAAATGATTATAAAAAACAGAATAATTGGTCAATTGATTTGCGGTTTTCACTAAAACTATTCTTTATGTCAGTATTGTCTTGAAAATAAACTATAAACATAAATTTCAAAAAATGTCGACAGAGGGCGCTTTAGACTTTGGAGTAACAACTATTTTTTACCATTATTTTTTGCATCTCATTAAATTGTTTTGAAGCTTAGACATAAACTTAAATTTTGTGCTGAAAATCTGGATCGTTGAGAGTTGTTAAGCAGCGCTAACTGAACTGCGTTCAATGGGGGTGGGAAGGTTCAAATTTTAAATGATTATACAAAACGGAAAAATTCGTCGATTCGTTTGCGGTTTTCTGTAAAACCATTCTGTATGTCAGTATTTCCTTGAAAATAAATTTTAAAGATAAATTTCAAGAAATTTCGTTAGAGGGTGCCTTAAACTTTAGAGTAACTAAGAACAATTTTTAAGTGTTATTTTTTGTATCTAATTAATTGCTTTCAAAAACTTAGACTTAAATTTTAAGCTCAAATTCTGAAACGTTGGGAGGGGTTAAGAAGCGCAAATTGAACTGTGTTCAGGAGTTCAACTGTTACCCTGCCCACCCTGCGAACACAGTTCAATTTTTCGTTATTTAATTATTCCCAACGATTCAGATTTTGAGCTCAAAATTTTTGTCTAAGCTTTTTAAACATTTATTAAAAAAAAAAAAAAAAATAACGGTTAAAAATAATTATTGGTTAATCTAAAGTTTAAGGCGCAACCTAACGGCATTTTTTGAAATTTATCTTTAAAATTTATTTTCAAGAAAATACAGACATACAGTAAGCTTTTACAGAAAACCGCAAATGAATCGACCAATTTTTCCGTTTTTTATAATAATTTGAAAGTTGAACCTCCCCACCCCCATTGAGCACAGTTCAGTTTACTCTACTTAATCACTCTCAACGATTCAGATTTTCTGCTCAAAATTTAAGTTTATGTCTAAGCTTCTAAAAAATTTTAATGAGATGCAAAAAGTAATGGTAAAAAATAGTTGTACGTTACTCCAAAGTCTAAAGCGCCTTTTATCGGCATTTTTTTAAATTTATCTGTATAATTTATTTTCAAGACAACACTTGACATAAAGAATAGCTTTCGTGAAAATCGCAAATGAATCGACCAATTTTTCCTTTTTTTATAATCATTTCAAATTTTGGACCCTAAACTTTGATGGCTCCTATCTCCTTCGGAAGACGTTTGCGACCCTTAGTTTCCCATTTAACATTATTCGTCTTGATGTGTACTATCACCCCTTAAAGTTTTGCCCAGTAGTTTAGATACGCCCTGTATATATTATAAAAAATGAAAATCATCTGAATGTCTTAAATTAAAATTTTGAAAAGTTTTTTCAGCCTTTGAAAGCAATCAGTTGTATTTAAGCAAATCTTATCTTATATGAGTTTAAATATGGTATAAAAAACAGTGTATGGTATATAAAGATCATTGTTAGTTTTTTAAATTCAATTAATTCATCCAAAATCTCAATTTAAAGTATTGAAATAATCATTTAAGTATTTAGGCTTTGAATGATGAGCAACAAATAAAATAAATTTAAAATAAGTAAATTAAAGTAAAAAAAAGAATCCTAAAATGAGATTTTTTAGGTGAAATGAATTTTTTATTGAGATAGTTTTCCCAGAGAAATGAATGCAATAGTGGGAAGGGGGAATTATATAGTACCGTGTAGGAATTTTGTTTTTATAGACATAAAATAATCATGAAATTATGCATCTTCTGAATTGATTTTTATAACTAGGATGAGAGGGAGAGATATCAACAGATATTTATCATTACTTCTACAAAATTAATCACTGAAAAAGATGTAACATAATGTATTTTTTATTTAATAATTACTATAAAAAATTACCCATATATTTTTTAATTGACTTACTTATTCCTAAGCATTGCATATATTTATCATATTTTATTATTTTTCTTACATGCCGAAATATATAAGAATTTAAAACGGTTTCTTCTAATAACATTTCAAAATCCCATTAAACTAAATTGTTGAGAATTTAATGCCCTACTACGGATTATGAAAACCACAATCTTAAATAATCTCGAAAATAATCTGCTTATGGCATATCATTATTCATTTTTAAATAATCTATTTCACTTAATCGAAAATATAAATCTTATTTCATGTTTTACATAAAAGGAACATAAAATGCACAATAATATTCAAAGAAATGTTTCTTAATAATATAAAAAAAGAACTATGTATATGATACGTAAGGAATACAATTTACATCAAAAATGGTTTATTTATTGGGAATGGTTATACATTTTTATAAAAAAAAATGTTTATTAATCTTTCAGATTTAAAAAGGTATTTCGATGAATATTTCAACATTCTGACAAAGTTATCTGGATAAATTTTTCATAAGTCAGTATATTCTTATACTATATATTTTAAATTTAGGCTTGAACATTTTCATGTACAATAAAAAAGTCAAAATTGCAACAACTTTTTTTGTAAGAGCGACATTCACTTAATAAATTATACACAGATTTATCGATTCTGGAACCTATTTAATAAATTAAAATGAAAAGAAAAAACGTTTTTGAATGAAAAGGATTGGTGTTTAGTACACGGCGATAGATTATAATTTTGATTCACTTCTTACAATATACTCGTGCTGTCTAATTCAATTAAAACATACCATATTTTCTCAGTTTAGTTAATTCGAGAGAAAAGAGATAAAAAATTTACATGCAAGTCGATCTTAATTCCTTTTCAATTTTTCTATCCAATAACTGATTTGATTTTGAAATGAAAAAAAAGTAACCTTATAAAAAATTATGGAAACGAATATATAAATATGTATGCACAGGTTACCCACTCTCAACTGTTTCCAATGGCGAATTCCTAAACCATTAGTAACAGATATGTAGGGTGGGAAGAAAAAAAACTTCTTTTCGATTTTCGATATTGGCGGGTGCGGAAAAGTGGCCACTGGTGGCACTTATTTCACACAAAAAATTTGAGATTTTTTGGACACTTCCTTACCCTGCCGCAAATGGCTTGAAATTTTGCCAAAATGCTGATTTTTGAAATTTTTTAGCAAAAAACAATTTAAATATTAAATTAAGTTTTTTTTGGGTTGTATTTAGTTGAAAAGATGTATTTAATGTGCCAAATGTTTAAATAACCTCTAATTATGCATTTGTTTAGTGCTATGTTCTTTAAAAATGCACTTGATTTAAACTTGTTTTACGTTCCGTACCAATGCGAAACAACCGAGAGCTCCTCGGGTGGGATGTAGCTGCACGCCGAGTTTTACTCGACTATAAAAATCGACTAATTTAAAATACACATAGCAATTAAATAATGCATTATCAGAACTTATTTAAACATTAGATACGTTAAATATGCCTTTCCAAGTAAATACAGCCAAAATAAACTTAATGTAATATTTTAAAAGTTTTTACCAAAAAAGTTCAAAAATCAGCTTTAAGGCAAAACTTCAAGCCATTTGCGGCAGGGTAAGGAATTGTCCAAAAAATCTCAAATTTTTTGTGTGAACTGAGTGCCACCAGTGGCCACTTTTCCGCACCCGCCATTATCGAAAATCGAAAAAACGTTTCTTTCGGCCCACCCTAATATACAGTTCTAGTTACAAAAATGTTTTACATGATTTAATTACAAAATTTAAATTTTTATATGATTCACCCATCCTATAAATTGTATTTAGAAAAAATTCCCTGTAACATTGGCAAACAAGACAAAAGTTTTGCTATTTTACGATTAAAATTGTTTGAGTAATAGCTTTTTTAAGTTATAGCGTATCTTTTTTTTTTCAAATTAGGGGTCATTCACAAATTTAGTAGAAATGCCATTTACTCATGTATATTAAAAATCAGGTAAGAGTAAAATTAAAATTGCAATAAAAATTTAGAATCTTTAATCATTCTGAAACTTTAATGGAATATATAAAATTTGTAAAAAACATATCAAAAGAAAACAAGAAAGAAAGGCCTGAAACTTAGAAGAAAACACTGAATTTTTGTTAAATAAAATGACAAAAAATAACAGCTCTTTACAAAAGACTACATATTTTTAAATGTTATTAGATTACACTAGCTTGCAAAAATTTGATTATGTCATGTTTTTTAATTTTCAATTATTGATTCCTGTGAATTCTGTACCACTGAATCCGAACTTTTCCTTCATTTTTTTAATCATACGTACAAATATTTTGCAAACTGTAAATTTTAAAGTTATTAAAAGGAAAATATATATACAATAAAATCGATGTGATTATTGTATTATTAACTTTTGATATTTTTTTTAATTAATTTTTTACATCTGAATTGGAAAATGACTAACTTTTTAACTGCCACGTCAGTATTTTTCGAAAATTGTAAATTTCAAAGTTAAAATTGAAACTGTTTGGACACGTGAACTGTTTTCCTTTAAAAATCCTAATATAAGCGTAAAATTGGATACATTATTGAATTAAATATAATTAAAAAAAATTAAGAAAGTTTCACACCTTTTTTATAAGATAAGATTTTCGCTATATTCCAAGATTAACATTTACGATTAGCAAACATATTTTAACGTGATGGATAAAAATGAAGTTTATTTTCAGATTCAGAACTAAAATGTTCATAAAAATCAATCATTAAAAGTTAAAAAACACAGTCATCTTTACTATTTTATAGTACCTATTTTTTTTACTTTGATAAATTATTATTTACGGAAAATGCGGACATATGGTTAAAAATTAAAGTAATTGTTGGATTCAGTGCTAAAAATACATGAAATTAATAAAGCACAAACATCACAGTTTTGTGTTTTCTTATCTAAAACTTTTTTTCTTAAATTTTTAGGCGGTAATCAATCTGAAATTTTTTGTGATATCCTGTTAAAAGAAGTGTAAAATGTAACCACCGAAAGTTATAATAATATTAGATTATCACCGGATTTATGTCAATATGTAAAATTTAACCTCGATCGGACACTTGGTAGTGGAATAAAATTCGAGTACAAATTTTGAACTAGAAAAACATACATACGATCGTTGAATATAAAAATAACATTATTTTTGTTAAAAGAAATCATGAAAAGAAAAAGTATCTAATACTTACAAAATAAAACATACGTTAAAGTAAAATTATTTTAGCCTATCTCAAACTCAATATAAGTTAACAAAGCCATAATAATTCTACGATTTTTTTCAAAGTGCATATACACATGAAAAAAATTCTTCGAGTGCTTTAAGCACTTAGTATATGATCCCACAAACAATGGCCAAACTTATTTGTGTTGAGACGCGTCGCAATCGCGTGCCAGAGAGTCTAGTATCGAGCGTTCGCAGCGGCTTGCCGAACAAAATTTGAGGACTTCTGAAGTACGCGCAAGAGAGTCGAGAACGGAGCGTTTGCAGCGGCTCGAAGAGCAAAATATTAGAAGTATACAAGCTCGCACTAGGGAATCGAGCTCTGAGCGTTCCCAAAACCTTCGAGATCAAAGAGAAATACAACAGACGTCAACGACTAGAGTTCGTAATAGAGTTTTAGCTCATAGTAACAGATCGGCTTTCAGATACGATCAACAGATTGTTTATGCTCAACAGTCTTCCGTACAAATCGGAGCCAGAAATAAGATCTGCTCTAAGTGTTCTGCCAAAAAATGGGCCGATGAACATAATGGTATGTGCTGTGCTTCAGGAAAAGTTTGTCTCCCGAAATTGCAAGAACCGCCACAGTCAATAAAAGATCTTTTGACAAATAATCATTCACTATCTGTACATTTTTTAAACAACATGCAGTGGCGATCAAATATTTCTGGCCAGCAAAAATTTTTCAGTTAATTTGTAAATATACCCATATGAAGAGGAATCTCAAAGTGATATTTATACATTTTATTAACATAATAATTAGGAAATTAGTTATAGAAGAACATGTAAATATCAATGAATTTAACTGACAAAATTAAGTATAAAGGAAAACGCATGTTCTCAAAAGTTTCCGGCCACCTTCACAAGTTTGTAAAAAAGTAGTATTGTAATAGAAAATTACAGTGACCAACAACATTTACGATTAGTATTTTATCGTATTACTATTTTATTAGCTTTAGCAATAAGCACTGCGGCGCAGCAACGTGACATTCATACAATAAACGGTTAAAGATCGTCTATGGTACGTTTTTCCTCGATTTCTTTCAATTTTGGCCAAATTTCAGCTGAGTTGGAATATTTATAGTTCCGCAGACTTTTGTCAACTTCTTTTTAAATATTTTCTATTGGATTCATGATGGGCGCTTGGGCTGATCATTTCAAAAACGAATTTTTTTGTGCGAAAACCATTGCTTATCGAGGTTTGCAAACATCATTTATGTCGTTATCATGTTAAGAAAATTGATCTGACTAATTTGTTTTCTCTAATAAGGCAGAAAATAGTCTTGCAAGATATCCTTATACATTGTATAATTCACCTGGCTGTGGATTTCAAATAACGGACCGACACTTTTTGTGGAAAATACTCCCCACGGCATAACGTGTCCTCCGCCATGCTTCATTGTAGGAATAACATAGGTCGAATCATATCTTTTGTTGTTAGGTCATCGGACGTTGTGTCTGCCATCACTTCCAAAACTGTTTCGAATTCTATTGATGGAAAAACAGAACTTTTTTCCAGTTTTCACTTGACCAGACTTTGTGTTCCTTGGAAAATAAAAGTAGGGTACGGCGGTATTTTTTTACCTCTGAAAATTTTTTAACACCGCCTCTTCCATAAAGTTCTGTATCACATCAGCATCATAACACGGTAGACTTATTTCAGCAATATTTTCATTCCGTAAATCACAGTACATTGCAACAGAATTTTCATGCGGATTATCAATGGTTTTTCTCCTGATAATTCTGTCCTCAGGAATAGCAATTTTCCGGGGTCTTCCGGACCTATGAATGTCCTGAAAGCCATAACCATCTTTATATAATTTTGTAATATTGTTTACAGTCGAATTTACCGATCGATAACTTAGCCGCAATATCTCGAGAAGATTGGCCTTTTATCGACAAACTAATCACTAATTTATGAACAATAATTGTTGAATTTTTTAAATTTGAACTATGCTATACACGTTGATTCATTCATAAACACAACCAAAAAACACTTTATGGATAAAAAAAAACTAAAGAATGATAAGTGGCCAGAAACTTTTGAGAACATGCGTTTTCTTTTATATTTAATTTTGTCAAAAAAATTATTGATATTTACACGTTCTTCTATAATTAAGTTCCTAACTAATATGTCAATATAATGTATGAGTATCGCTTTGAGATTCCTTTTCATATGGGTATATTTACAAATTAACTGAAAAATTTTTGCTGGCTGGAAATATTTGACCGCCACTGTACGTAGGCACAATAGTCTTTTTCAAATGACGTCGTTTGGCGCGAAAGAAATTAGAGAAGAAAATTTTATGCCAACATTTAAAATAAAGGGGCAAGTATATCATCTTATATGTAGCCTTTTACCACCATCAGGCCAAAGTCCGCAATTTTTGCAAATATATTTTATTTCTGACGCAGATCAGCTATCGTTGCGGTTAAACATAGCACCAACGCTAAAAATTGATTTAATCAACGAATTACAGACCGCACTGAATAGCCACAATATATACATACGAAGTTTTCAACAAAACTTAGAAAGTAACACTTCAGATAATTTAAAGTTAATTATTCGCTCCGACCGCCCACCGCAGACGGCACACCCGAGTAGGTATAATGCTCCAGCTGTAAACGAGGTAGCCGTTCTCTTGGTTGACGAAGAAAAAGGCCCAAGAGATATAGTGATGCACGGTAGAGACGGACAACTTAAAAGAGTCTCTGAGTTACACCGATCGTATGATCCTCTACAGCATCCCTAAATGTTTGTAATGGGAGAAGACGGTTATTTTTTGATAATTCCTCAGCAAGGTACAGTGCGTAACAAAACTGTGACGTGCATGCAATTTTATGCATTTAGGTTGATGGTTACAGCCAGTGTTGCCAGATTGGGGACTTTTTTAATTTAGATTATTTCACAGTCACCACTTTTTTAAACAAGAAAAAATGCCCGACTTTACAGAATTTTCAATCCATTTTTAAATAGATCGAATATTTCTATTTAAAAAAGCGGTGGCTATCAAACAATTAGAATTAAAAAAGTCCCCAATCTGGCAACACTGGTTACAGCTAACTGTTTTAATTCATTACATTACTATAGGGACTTATTTAGTCAATATATTGTGGATATGATGGCAAAAATGATATCAGAAAGATTGAATTACTTATGCCGTAATCAGCAGAGACTGAGGGCTGATGAATACATTCATCTCAGAGACGCTTTAAATCAAGATGCAAATGTAGACCCATCAAATATAGGCCAACGTGTAATCTTGCCATCTTTATTCACGGGTTCTTCACGTTATCTGCATGTAAAAACCCAAGATGCCATGACTTATGTCCGAAACTATGGGAGGCCAGACTTATTTGACACTTTTACGTGTAACTCCGAATGGCCTGAAATTAAACTGGAACTATTATCTGGTCAGCGGCCTTTCAATGGCCATGACATAATTTCAAGAGCATTTCATTTAAAGATGAAGAAATTCATAAAATTATTCACTAAAAATGAAATATTCGGCAAAGTAAAATGTTAAATGGAAATTGTGGAGTGGCAGAAGCGTGGTTTACCACACTGTCATTTGCTGGAAAGAAAAATCCAGCCAGACGAAATTGACAGTGTCATAATTGCGGAACTGCCCAATCAACAAAACGATCCGTTATTGTATGATATATCGTAACTAAAAATATGATCCACGGACCATGCGGACAACATAACTTAACAGCTCCATGTATGAAAAATGGTATTTGTACAAAAAAGTACCCTCGCCGTTTCGTCAACGATACCCAAACCAGAGAAGACGGTTATCTAGTTTATCGTCGCCGTGACATCGAAAATGGAGGACAGAATGCTACACTAAATATTAGAGGAAGTAGGTTCAATATCGATAATAGATTTATTGTTCCTTATTCTCCACTATTGTGTAGGACATTTAACGCTCACATAAATGTAGAGTACTGCCACTCAGTTCAAGCCATCAAATACATTTGTATAGAAACCCAAATGATGAAGTGGAAAACTATGTGAATGGCCGTTACATAAGCACATCGGAAGCCCCCTGGCGAATATTCGAATTTCCGATCCACGATCGGCATCCTACAATCTTGCAGTTAGCTGTCCACTTAGAAAACGGCCAAAGGGTGTATTTCACCGCAGAAACGGCTGAATAAGTGGCCCAAAATCCACGTAAAACTACTTTGATGGCTTTCTTTGAGCTCTGTAATGAAGATGAATTCGCAAAGACACTTCTATACCACGAAGTGCCGCAATACTACACATGGGCCAACAACAATTTCACAAGAAGGCGGCTTGGTGAGGACATAGTTGGCCATACGGGCATAAAAAAAGATGTTGATTTAGGAAGAGTTTACGGTGTACATCCTTCTAATCAGAGTGTTTTTATCTTAGGATGTTGCTACATCACGTACGCGGTCCAACCTCATTCGAGTTCTTAGTTCTCAAAGAAACCTATCAAGCAGCTTGCAGCGACAGGGGTTTGCTAGAAAACGATGATCATTGGGAAAACACACTGAGAGAAGCATCGCTTTCGCAATGTCCAGTACACCTGAGATAGTTGTTTGTGGTCATAGGGTAACACCCCCAGTAATTGGCATGCACCAGTGATTGGCACATTTTACAAACATGTCTTAAAAAAAGATTTATATCCAGTCTTTTAAAAATTCAAGACCATATATCAGTTACATACTCATTTACGTTAAAGATTATAACTTTGATTTATTTTACAAGATGACAATAGAGCCTAGGAAAGAGAAACAAATCTGGCTTGTATCAAATTAGCCATTTTGTTGCAAATTCTTGTTCTTTGGCTTAAGGAAGGCATGCTTTTCAATTCATTATTATCTGATTTATAATATATTTTAAATTTTAATTGACAACAGTTTTGTTTAGTTAAAAAGGGTTACTTTAATTGTGTAAAAGTTTTTTCGACACAAATATTTGGATTTCTGAATTAATGGTAGTTGCCAATTAATGGTGCTTCAATTTTGCTAGTTCCAAGTAATTGGCACCTATTCCAATTACAAGGAATTCGCAAGGAATTTGAGATTAAACCATTTATTTTGGAAGTACTTTTAAAATTATAGACTAATTTTGTTTATCATTTGTTTTTATTTGAAAATATAAATTTTATCAGTAATGGGAATCCATTAAAGCTTCATATGACAAACTGGGGACAGCATGACAATTACTGGGTATTAATGTAAGTATATTGTATTGATTTAAAGTGATCACATTTCAGATTAATATGCTGCTTTCTTACTCTCAAAAACATGAAATATGGCATTTTCATCTACAGTAAATTAATTTAAAGCGATTAAACCCAATGCAAAATGTAAAGCTTTTTTTAAAAATATAAACATACGCCAATTACTGGATCACAAGGTGTCATACATTGGTGCTCTAGGTGCCAATTACTGGAGATTTCAGCAACTTTTTATAAATATATTTTTATAAAAAAACTTTTTCAATTTTTGTTTGCTTTTAGTGGGCAAAATAGATGCACAGATATGCATTCTTTGATTTAAAAATATTTCCAAGCAAATAGCTTATTTCTTTGTAATGAAAATTTAAGTAAGTTTAACGACAAATTCTTAATGTGCCCTTTACTGGTGATGTTACCCTACTTTTATTTTGTCACCCATCGGAACCATTAAAATTGTGGGACAATTTCAAAGACGAGTTATGTCAAGATATTAGACATAGACTCGGACTGCAAAATCAAGACTTCGCCTTACCGTACAGTGATGACATTTATAATAAAGGTTTAATACAAATTGAAAATAAACTTTTATAACTAAATGATAAAAACCTAAGTGATTTTGGATTGCCGTCTTCAGTTCGTACAGAAAACAATTTGACAAATACAATAGTACAGCACCATTACACAAATAATTTGGCCGCTTTTGTTAGTGAAAATCTGCCCAAATTAGTCCCAGATCAAAGATATGCTTTTGACATTATAGTCGCTAGCGTGAATAACAACAAAAACAAAAATTTTTTTTGGATGCGCCAGGTGGCACTGGAAAGACTTTTCTTGCAAATTTAATATTTGCTAAGATAAGACAATCAGGGAAGATAGCGATATCAGTTGCTTCGTCAGGAATCGCTGCAATCCTTCTAAAGGATGGAAAAACTGCTCATTCAACTTTCAAACTTCTAACCGTAAATCTTGAGCAACAATCTATATTTTTTATTCGCAAAAATGGGCCTCTTGGTAAACTATTGCAAGAAGCTTCATTGATTATGTGGGATGAATGCACCATGAGCCATAGAGCACATGTAGAGGCCGTGGACAGAACCTTAAAAGATCTTAGAAACTCCTCTGCTCCATGGGCAGGATTACTTTTGTATTTTTCTTGCTGGAGATTTCCGACAGACTCTTCCTGTTATTAACAGAGGTACGCGATCAGATATCATCAAAGCATGCTTAAAATCGTCGCCATTATGGACTTCGATTGAAAATATAAAATTACTGACAAATATGAGAGCTTATCTTCATGGAATCACAGATAGTGATTTTCCACAGCAACTGCTTAAACTTGGGAAGGAATTTTCCACACTCCAAATTTAAGCAGAAATTGTAAAATCCTTCTGGATGAGTCTCTAGGCCAAATAGTCCATAGTGTAGAATTTTTAATAGATGCAGTATACCCTGACATCGAGAATTTACACGAAAAAGACTTTCATTGGTTGTGTTCTGGGGCAATAGTGTCACCTAGGAATGATAGTGTCAACGAAATAAACAATCTGATTATTCAAAAAATTCCCGGCCAAGTAAAACATTTCAAATCAATCGACACCGTGACTAATATGGAAGATGCAGTCCATTATCCACAGGAATTTTTAAATTCACTGAACCCTTCTGGACTGCCACCACATGAATTGACGTTAAAAATTGGAATTCCAATCCTGCTTTTGAGAAATTTAAGCCCTCCGAACATGTGCAATGGGACGAGGCTACTTATAAATAAATTGAAGGACAATTTAATTGTAGCAACCATTATCACCGGCCCAGCAGCTGGTCAACTAGCCCCTATACCGAGGATACCAATGATTCCAACTGATCTACCAATTCCTTTTAAAGGGCTTCAGTTTCTTGCAAAAACATCTTTCGCGTTAACTATTAATAAGTCCCAAGGTCAAACCTACAAATTAGTAGGGATCGACCTACGAAAAGAATGTTTTACTCATGGCCAACTGTATGTTGGTCTGTCGCGGGTCGGAGCTTCTGAAAATCAATTTATTTTGCTGCCACAAAATAAAATAACACCTAATATCGTTTACAGGGAAGCTCTGAGGAGCCAAAAATCTAATGGCTTTTATTTTGTAAGTGCAAAACTTTTTACAAACATTATTACACTGAGAAAAAAATATGGTTCTGGCATATGGAATCTAAGTAATGGCTCTAGAAAAAATAGTTCCATGTCATCCCTATAAATTTTAGTTCCATTTCTTAGAGAGTTCCAGAGTCTCTTACTAGAATTCAAGCGCGTTTTCCTATATTTTTGTTGTCAAATTTATCTAAAAATCTCTTCAAATAAATGCGAACACAATAGATTTGATTTAGTAGCTAGAATTATAGCTTAAGAAACTATTCCTAAAATCAAGCGATAATTTCTCGCTACTGAAACGGTTCAATGTCGTTTCGTCTCCTAGAAAACACGAGACTAGAAATGTCAAGTCATTTCGCCTATTCAGCTTAGTTGTTTACCCCACTCGCATAGTTTGGACATCTATATTTCTAGTTTAGAGATTCAGAAAGTGACTAACTATTCATTCTAGTTGAAGGCGGCATATTTTTTTTCTCAGTGTACAAATAAATAAAAAAATAATACTAATATCCGAATTTTCTTTTATAAATTTACACTTTTTTAGTAACTCCACGCACAAAGAAGAGAGTATGAGTATGTGTGTAAAAATTTATAACTTGAAATTTTTCTTTAATACCCTTGCGAAGCCAGGGCGGGCTGCTATATTCATGAAACAAAATCATGTTCACCATTTATAACTCAAGAACGGATGGATCGATTTTTATGAAATTTTGAATGAAGGTATCTGACACTTTGGTTTAACATATAGGCTACTTTCTTATCCGACTACCTAAAAGGAAGATTTTAGTAGTTGAATTTAATGGGATGAAGGGGTAGTAACAGTTTGTGGTGTCAGTAGTGACACGGGACTGGGCAACTTGCTTTATCCGAAGCAAAGCGAGGGCGGGCCGCTAGTATTTAATGTTTGGATATTTTATATATGACGTAATTATCGAAATTTAAATGCATTTCGCGTGTTATAAATTAATTATTTTAAGATTTTTTTATGTGCGAACCCACTTTTAGGTAGATTTCGTATGAAATATTACGTAGATTTCGTATGAAATACTACCTATTGCATTGTCTCCCATGTTGGAATTTCTGAAAAATTTTTGCGGATCTACACGAATCATGACTCCTAGACCCCAAAACTACCATCAGTAAAAAAGTTTATATATCTATCTATCTATCTATCTATCTATCGGTGTATATCACTTTCTTCTAGACACGATAACTTCCATAATTATGCTCAGATCTTCATCAAACTTTTACATAAAATCAAGGGGCATAAAATCTCGGTTAAGTTCGTTAATGGGCAAAATCGGACCAAGGGGGTGGAAGTTAGGAGGTTTTTTGGGAAAACAGAAAAAAACGCGATAACTTTTTAATTAAAATAGATATCGAATCGGTTTAAAGTTTATATTACTTCTAAAAAATGAGGAAAAAGTTTATGCGTGACAGATTTTTGATAAAATTAAAAATGGGCTCAAGGGGCGAAAAAAACATGGTTTTTGGGAGAAAAAAATTCATAACTTCGTCAATTCTCAAGATATCAAATCCAACTAAATTTTATATAAATGTACTCAATATTATCTAAAACTTTTGTATTTACAAGTTTTTGATAGGACCAATTTTTACCGATGAAAAAAATTAAAAACGAAAAGAAAAAGGGGGGAGAAAAAAGAAAAAAACCCATAACTTACTCAATTCTTAAGCAATTAAATTTATTTTATATCTTCACAATAATATCTACAACTTTTATATTGACAAGTTTTTCATAGAACCAATTCTTATAGCAAAAATAAATTAAACAAAAATAGGAGTTGGAGAAAAAACCTCAAATCCAAACTGCTTATATTCTGACTCATTTTTAAATTCATTTTTGATTTTAAACGCATCCAAATGACAGATCCTCTTATTTAGCAACTATATAATGCGACGTATTGGCCAGTTTTTTGATAAAGGCACAATATATTTTTAAAAAGGCTGCCAAAAAGGGTATTTTGAACAGAATTTCCCGAAGTTGTCAATGAAAAATTGAGGAAGTATAACAAATTGAGTTTTTTCTAAGTCATTTTTAAATTCATTTTTGTTCTCAAACCCTTCCAATTTACAGGTCCTCTTATTTAGGGAATATGTAATGTGACGGATTGGCCAGTTTTTTGATAAAAGCAGAATATATTTTTAAAAAGGCTTCTAAAAAGGGTATTTTGAACAGAATTTCACTAAGTTATCGTGATTGAAATTTGAGGAAATTTAAGAAATTGCGTTTTTACCGAGTCATTTTTAAATCTTTTTTTTGTTCTCAAACACATCCAATTTACAGGTCCTCTTATTTAGGAACTATATAATGTGACGGAGTGGCCAGTTTTTTGATAAAGGCAGAATATATTTTTAAAAAGGCTGCCAAAATGGGCACTTTGCACAATATTTCCCAAAGCGATCATGATTAATGAACTGTGGCTATTCAAATAACAAATTGGTTATTTTATGACTCATTTTTAAATCCAATTTTACTCTGAAACGAATTCAAATGACAGTTTTTTGTTACTTAGGAACTATATAATGTGCGTATTCGTCGATTTTTTGATAAAGGGTGAATATATATTTTTTAAAAGCTGTCAAAGTAAGCACTTCGCAAAAAAAATTCCCAAAGCGATCATGATAAAAGAATTTAGGTTGTATTCAAATAACAAATTGTTCATTTTATTACTCATTTTTGAATTCAATTTTCCTCTCAAACGCATTCAATTGACAGTTATTTGTTATTTAGGAACTGTGTAATTACTGTGTATTGGTCAGATTTTTGATAAAGGCTAAATATATATTTAAAAAAATCTGTCAAAGTGGGCACTTCGCACAAAATTTCTCAAAGCGATCTTGATTAAAGAATTGTGGATGTATTAAAATAATAAATCGGTTATTTTATGACTCATTTTTAAATTCAATTTTGCCGTCAAATGAATTTAATTAACAGTTTTTTGTTATTTAGGAACTATATAATGAGCATATTGGTCAATTTTTTTAAATAAAGTAAGAATATAATTCAAAATATGTTACCAAAATGGGCATTTGAGTAGAATTTCGTTTAAGATAAAACCAGTTCTGATAAAACCAGTTCTTACAGAAAAATGAAATTAAAAAAAATTTAAAAGCGGCTGAATAAAGTAGTTAAACTGGGTTTATCTCTAATTTTTTTTTTTTTTTTTTTTTTTTTTTTTTTTTTTTTTTTGAGATGAAAACTTTTCGAAATCTACCTCCGCCTATAGGCCATGCCGAAAGGGATTTTTATGAAGTAATTTTTTCTGTTTCTTGATTTTAACTCGTGATCGCTTTTTATAAGTGTGAAGTTTCTTTTTTTTTACTTATGCGTAAAGGTATTTTTTTTATTTATTTATGATATTATAATTTGCGATGTTTCTTAAATCGGGATCTGTATCAAAAAATGCCATTTCTAAATACGAAAACTGTACTTATCATACAAACGGAAACAAAGTTAGTTAAATAAAAAAAGCGTTGTTTGCACATCGCCAGTTTATTAAATATATATTTAGAAAAAATAATTAAATTACTTTATATAATTTTTGTAAGTATAAAACTTTTAATGGAACGGTTTTGGCTGCTTTTAAAACCTGAAATTGTTTACAAAAATCTCTGATTTAAAACCTTTTCTGTGTGTTTACAAACATATTTGTTTAATACTATAATTTTTCATAATATAATAACATTTATAATAACTTATTTCTCACCAAGTTTAGCACATTTCTGTGAAATTGCATTTGAATAATGTTTATTTGGACCAACTGAAGATGTAAAACGCTAAGTATTAGGACATTTTATATATTTCCATCTTTGTGTCTTGCTCTTGCATGTTAAAGCTGAATTAAAAAATTTCCAAATTAACTAGTTTTATTTCTAACAACATCTTAGGTTCCCCAGCTACTATATAAAAAACAAAAATAATTTTTCGGACTTCCTTCACCGCCAATTAGCGTAAAATCTCTGGCTGCGAAATTAATACTTATTTTGCTACTCTTGAAAGTAATAATTTACAGATAGCTGAAAATGATAAATTTGAAACAGGTAGCGTATAAAAGACCGTTATTCCAGTGTGAGAAAACAGAGTAATCTATACTATTAAAAAAAAACTATATGTCTGTGTATTTTTGTTTTGTCAATGCTAGTGAAATCTATAGCACTAGAGGTCTGAAAATTTGTCATAAAGATAGTCCGAGGCAGGACTATCAGGTCACGAAGAAATTTAGACACAGATGTTTCTTTTATTATTAACAAAAATATTAATTTAAAAATCATGTGGCTCAAGAAAAACAAAGTCATTAATATATAGGAATTAATAAAATTTCAATTTTACTCTTCTTAAGCTTTTTTTTTTATTTTTTCTATGCATATAAAAATTTAGTTTCGCTATCTATTTTTCAAAATTATTCAAAATTCAAAAATATCAAAATTCGAAATTATCAAAATTATTTATCAACTTACGATTTCATGAAAAATATTGCAGACAAGAAATCTGATTTAAGAATTTTTCGATTTTACGATTTATCTGATTACGATGATACGAATTTTGAATATCAAAATTTACTACAATTCTAGAAAAAATGTGCAATTTGTGTTTTTCCTATACTTTTCATCAAAACGATTAGCTTGAGTGTCCAAAATAAAATAGTTTCCGATAATCGAGGTTACTGATATTCAATAGACTTCTTTCTATTATTACATACTAAGTACACACCGAATTTCAAGTCTCTATCTCCTTTCGTTCAGGAGATAGAGCATTTACAGACACACAGACAGATGGACAGAGAGGCACAGACAGAGGTGGCCAGTAAATTTGTTTTCTAAAAATATGTTTTTCAGAATCTCCAGTGTCTGAAACGTCAATTTTGTTTTCGATTTTCAAAACGATTCCAAGATTCACTTTATGCTAAGTATGATTAATATGTAAAAATGTATACAGAAATAAAAAAATTAGACAGAAAACTATAAATAAGAAGTGTCAATGAATTTTTTTAAATCAGAAAAAAGTATATGGACACCGAATTTTTGAAAAAGAAATCGCTAAAATATACGATTTCAGAAGAAAAATATTTATCAAACAAAGTGAAAGTAATCATTAATAACCTTCCTCTTCAATACATCGGAAACATAAAAATGAAAAACAGATTATATATGAATCTAATAAGATTGCGTGTGAATTGAAAAAGACTAAGTAAAATATTCTATTTTTCCACTTAAACTTGTAAAAAAAAGCTCATCTGTAGTAATAGGGGCTTTTAACGTATCATGATTATAATACGTACATTAATCTTCTTCATCTAATGACAAAAATGACAAATTTGAGTTTCTCCATTCTTTAAACAGTATGATTTATAATATCTAAAGTTATAATTAATAGACGTTCAGAATCTTTCCGGTTTTCTTATTTTTGGAAGTATTGGTGAGAAATATTATAATATATATATATGTTATAAAATATATATATATAAAAATAAAATGAATGAGAGTTATATATATATTGAAATGTATTGACTTCACAGAATGTTTTTAAGTAATTTCTGGAATGGGCGGGCTGAACGATTACGATATTTACCAGTGTGAAAATAAATCAAGCCATTCTTAAACCAACCAACCGGAAATTATAAATAAAATAATAAATGATTACTGGAACAGAATTTTGACTGTATGATAATTTTAAATAATCAATAGTTTAAAAAAAGGATATTATTGAACTTAACAAAATAAATTATAAATTTTGCAATAAAATGTGGAGACTATATCAATGATTAAAAGAAAAAATTAAAATAAAATGAAATAATTATTAATAAGAAATCAAATCAAATAATAAATTTGAAATGAAGCATTGAAAATTTGTGCAATGCGAGTAAAAAAATTGAACACAAGACAAACATACTTTTTAAAATGTTCTTATTTTTTGTTTTATTTTTTTTGGTTTTTCTGCCTTATTAAAATAAAAATTTTGTAAAAAAAAATCAACGTCGTATATAATTCAAAGCTCATATGTATTATTTATTTTAACCCCTTCGAGACAGGAGCCTTATACGAAAGTTTTAATCTTGTGTCCCCGGTGTTTAAAGACAGAAATTTGTGCCTATTTGAATCGAGAAAATGCTCCGTTTAAGTAAGACAAATTTTACAGTAAAATTTTAATGGTGGAGATAAACAGGGTTTATTAAGCCTTTTTTGCGGCACGTATACCTGCCGCTCCCACATTGTAAAAAAAAGTGTCGATCTACTAAAAAAACTTTAATGATCCTTGTAATTACTAAAAAAATTTTAGTAATCTTAGTCGGTTGCAAGAAAATCTGTAAGAATTACTAGAAAAAAGTTAGCAACGAATAGAGTTAATAATTTTATATTTTTAATAGCTATTACTAAAACGCACTTGGTGTGGCCTTGATAGCATAGTGGTTATAGTAACGTACTCCAGGCTAAAAGGTCCCGGGTTCGATACTGGCCACAGCCAAATACGCCCCGAATGTATGCAGTGTAAGTACTCGTTAGTAAAGGAATTCTGACGGAGCAGTAGCAATGTTTGGTGCTGCCATCTATTGCGGTTTTGCCGAAAATCTTCCGCTCCAGAAATCTGGATGCAGCTCGAAGGAAGCTCCTGCCCTTCGAGCCCAGGTAATGGTTATTAAAATTTATTTTGGAGCTATTACTAAAACTTGCTTGGTGGCTCATACTAAAAATTTTTATGTTAGTTATACAAAAAATTCTTTTGTTCAGGTTACAAAAGAAATGCTTGTTTCGCTTGCAAAAAAAAAAGTTTGTAATAATTACTAAAAAATTCTGTGGAATACAAATTTACTAAAAAATTTTTAGTAACCTCTTGAATTTTTTTTTTACAGTGCAAGAGGTTAATGCGTTCATGGAGCATCTCAGAAAAAGGTTATTTTCCTTTTGTTTGTCAAGGTAAGGTTGTCCCAAAGAAAAATTAATATTACTTACAAGATAAGTTAACAGGTGGGTGAGTGTGATCGCAGATCGCATAGAAAGTTGGTTGTCTATGATGGTCAATTTTATAAATACAAGGGATATAGACCCTAAGAGAGGGTCCGTAATAAATTCTTACATAGATGATAGCACCAAAAAAATTTAATTTTAAAATATTTATAAAAGGAACTTATTTGTTTTAATAAAATTAAGAATGTTCAAAGCAAATTATTTAACTAAAATCCAAAATGCTCAAAAAGTGGTAATATAAATAACATTTTTATTTTCTAAAAACGAAAAAAAAAATATATACTTTAATTGAAGTTTAAAATGCTGAGTCATTAATAAATTGCAATAGTTTTTAAAATAGAAAGAAAAATTGAATCCAAAAAATATTTTGAATGTCACATGAGTGAAACCCAAATAATATAAACCCTCAACTAATAAAAATTAAACCGGCAAAAATACCATCTTTATTATTTTAATTAAATCCATCTTAATATGAAAATTTCAACTTACAACATTGGGAATCAAATTAAGAATTTCATGTATATTAGCGAGACGCTTTATGTCCGAGCTATGATGTCTGCACGCAAAATGTTCTAATTAAGGTTTTCTTTAAAAAAATTAAATCGCAAAACTGGACGGATTGCATTGATAAAATTAATTTAATTAAAATGATAGACTTTATCAAAATTTTTGGTTTGTCGTGCGGTACGAGGTATTCCGCTGTAAGTACATAAAATTGTGACTTTTAATTTTTTATGCATGGACTATGTGGCAGACGGAGAGACAGTGAACAGAAATGAATAGGGTTTCATCAGATGAACGAAACCCTAACAGTGAACTGAAATGTGTTTGGAAGCTATGTTAATATTTATAAAATGCCATTACATTTTGATAACAATAACAACAAAGGTTTAAAATGAAGTTAATAATATGGACATTGTCATTGTACAAAAATGCATCGCAAAATATAGTAGTACGTGCAATATTGCGTTGTACCTTTGACACTATACTTTACTTTGGGAATAACGGATTTTGAGCTTATTCTATTGACGATAATTTTCAGAATTTTCAAGCTATGTTTTTGAGACTCTAACAAAGTTGCTCTACACATTTAGCTAACACATTATGGAAATTATTTTTTATTGTGTTTAAGTATCTGCAGGGAAACATTGTGTAGCAGATCTGCCCATTTTTCTTACAATTATTATTATATTTTAACTCTGATTATAGTGTACAATGTTATTTGTCATATTTCCTGAAAAGAACATTTTTTTATTAAGAACTCTGCCAATTATAAGCAGAAAATCTTGGCAAAATTTGGAACCGTCTTTTATAAATCTTGATTTTTCCACAAGTATCCATGCTATTCTAATAAAAATTAACATAGCTTATTACAATAAGTCACTTAATCATAATCTGCAGTTTGAATGCTTTTACGACACTAGTTTTGACAGGATTACTCAAAAGATTTAAAGATAAAAAACCAACGATTATAAATGCACAAATAAAGTAAGAAAAGTTAGCAAACAGCCGTTTCGAATCTACAATGGAGATTCTTCATCAGTGCAAAACTCAGCGAGCTAGAAAAAAGCAAAACTGAGCTAAGAGACAGAGAGACGCAGGCTTATATGGGTGATTCTCAAAATAGGGGACAATTTATGTCTTTCAGCATACAAAAAAAAAATGAGAGGTTTTCTGTCATGTTTTTACACTTAGATATGTTTGTCTTAATATTATTCATTATTTGCACTCAAGAATTACTCACTTTTTAGTTAAAAACACCTTAAAAGAACAGAATAAATGTTCAAAATGTCATTAGCATGGATGTCCACAGCAGCTGTGCCTTGTATATACTAGCTTTTTCAAGAGTTAATATCATGTTTATAAAATAAAACAAATGTTATTCTTTCTTTAAATTAATCAAGGAGAGGATTTATCCAATAAATTTCTTTTTAAAAATAAAATTATAGTATATAAAAAGAGAATTATAGTTTGTCCTCTATATTCTGTTTTCAAAACAAGGTCATACTATAACAACTGTTTATTAATCAAAATTTCATTTTCACATATGACAATACTTTGAAAATATAAAGTTTCTTCATGGTAACAAGTAGCCATTTTATTCCAGCCTGAAAATAGAAGCATGTATTGTATTTTAAGAATAGAAGTTGAATATTAGGCGAGTACATCAATTGTATGTCATTAGAATGGATAATAAATTTCATGTTTATTTTATAGTTAAAATTTTTATTTTACTTATTTGCATAGAACTTTTGTGTTTTAAACAGCCCCATAAAGGACTATTGCATTGTGATTATATTATGGCTCATAATCTTATTTAAATTAAAATTTGTCATTAGCATGGACAAATATCAGTGTCATTAGCATGGTTTTTCTGTCCATGCTAAACACTCCTATGTGCATAAATGTAACCAGTGGTTGTATTGTATCCTTTATAAAGTTTAATTTGACATATAAATTTAGGTATTACATGTATTATCCCTAAAATATGCATTAAATCTGTCAGAAAATCACTAAGACAGCTTCTTACATTGTTAGTGTCAGAATGTAAACAAAGTTTGCTCTTTGGTAATGTTTTTATTCTCCTTATATGTATATATGTAAAAATGGAAACTATTTGTTGGAAAGGAAGGCTAATAAACGTAGAAAAAAATATTTAAACAGGAAGAAAATAAGAATTTCTTAATATATTTATTCCATGCAACTTGTTTTATCATTAGCATGGCTCAAAAAATACTAATTATTTTTTTTAAAGTTAATTTTTAAATATTTAGCTCTGCTGACTACATGTAAAGTATACCTAATACTATATTAACAACACATATTTTTTTCAGAAATTTTGCTAACAGTAATTTTTTTAAGATTTCATTTTTGAAATTGTCCCCTATTTTGAGAATCACCCATATACCCGCTACGGAAACGATCCCGCCTAAAGGAAAGCAACCAATGAGAAGAGAGCAGCCTAACAACTCGCTAGACAAGTAGCGACATCTACCGGAGAATAAACAAAACAAAAACTAAAAAGCGAGGGGAAAAAAAGAGGTTTAAATTAAATTAAAGATTTCCAAATGCTAGGAAAATAAGGCTTACTTGATAAGTCATTTACTAAGGAGTGAGAATTTTTATTGATGTGGTAAGCTTCCCAAAAATTAAGATCAAGAATGGAAGGACACTTTTGGATGATGGTAGCTGAAGAAAAGTTAAACTTATGTTGTAAAGACCAACAATGCTGAGCAATGGAAGAGCGTTTAAGCTCTTGATTTTTGACATACCTTTTATGTTCCGTTAAACGAAATCTGAGAGCACGTTTAGTCTGACCAATATAAGAAAGGCCACATTGACATTGGCAAGAAATTTGGTAAATACCACAGTTATCTAAGCGATCAATGGGATGCTTAAGATTTGAAAAGGCAATTTTATTAACAGGAGAAAAAATAACATTGAAATCGAACCTTTTTAAAATTTTAGCAACTTGCTGACTGATTTGGGGGAAAAAGGCAAAACAACCAAAGTATTGGAATTTGAATTAAAGTTTTTTCTTTCAGATTGGTTGGATTTTGTTAATTTTCTATGAATTGAATCTATAATATTAGGGGAATAACCACGATCAACAGCAATAGCTTTAAGATAATTAAGTTCATCACTGAGTAACTGAGGAGTTGAACAAATATTGAAAGCCCGGAAAGCAAAAGTTTTAAAAGCCACAACTTTCTGGTTCGGAGGATGAGAAGAATTTCTATGAGGTGGAAGACTGACCGCAAAAGGTTTACGAAAGACAGTAATCTGAAAATTATCATCATCGCGCATTTCTTATATTGGTCAGACTAAACGTGCTCTCAGATTTCGTTTAACGGAACATAAAAGGTATGTCAAAAATCAAGAGCTTAAACGCTCTTCCATTGCTCAACATTGTTGGTCTTTACAACATAAGTTTAACTTTTCTTCAGCTACCATCATCCAAAAGTGTCCTACCATTCTTGATCTTAATTTTTGGGAAGCTTACCACATCATTAAAAATTCTCACTCCTTAGTCAACGACTTATCAAGTACGCCTTATTTTCCTAAAATTGGAAATCTTTAATTTAACTTAAACCTGCTTTTTTTCCCTCGCTTTTTACTTTTTGTTTTGTTTCTTCACCGGTAGATGTCGCTACTTGTCCAGCGAGTTGTTAGGCTGCTCTCTTCTCATTGGTTGCTTTCCTTTAGGCGGGATCGTTTCCGTAGCGGGTATATAAGCCTGCGTCTAACTGTCTCTTTGCTCAGTTTTGCTTTTTAATAGCTCACTGAGTTTTGCACTGATGAAGAATCTCCATTGTAGATTCGAAACGGCTGTTTGCTACCTTTTCTTACTTTATTTGTGCATTTTTTTTGCTGAAACTGTAAAAATATAATTAAAAAATAACTTATCGAAAATTAATGAAAATTTAAAAATTTTCATCGATACTATCGAATATTTAATGTTTGTTTAAGTTTACATACAATGACATTATGAAAGGATTTAATATGAAATATACATTTAGTTACGTAAATATAGACATGTACATTTTAATAGGTAATCTTATGCCATGTATCAACAGCAGTCTAATTTATTTTTAAAATGATATGTAATCTTTAATAAATACTGAAACTTTTATTTAAAATAGACATACAAAACCAAATAAATAAATGAAAAAAATCCTCTGCACATATAGTTGTTTTCATGCAGAGCTTTAAGGATCAATCTGCCATTAATCGTTTTGAAAATACAAACATTACCTCAACTTGACTTCAGCACTCAGGGAACAGATTTCTTGTCTGCAATATTTTTCATGAAATCGTAAGTTTATAAGTATCTCATAAGCAAAATTATCTGATTAATAAATAGTTTTAATAAAAGGTTTTTATCAATTTAGAAGTCAAGTTACGCTATGAGTTGCAATTCCTAATTTAACGTCCTTCTAAAAAGACAGTAAAATCCAAAATGTGTTCCCTTGTGTAGGATGCAGAGATTCAATTTGTTTTTATGGTTCATTCTCTGAATGTTCCTAAAGTTAATTTACTGAGAAGTTTTTTTTTCTGCGAACTTTTTTAAGGTACTAAAGTAACTTCATTACAATGACATGTAACATACGTAAATGGGTGATTCTCAAAATAGGGGACAATTTATGTCTTTCGGCATACAAAAAAAATTGAGAGGTTTTCTGTCAGGTTTTTATATTTAGATATGTTTGTCTTAATATTATTCATTATTTGCACTCAAGAATTACTCACTTTTTAGTTAAAAACACCTTAAAATAAAAGAATAAATGTTCAAAATGTCATTAGCATGGATGTCCACAGCAGCTGTGCCTTGTGTATACTAGCATTTTTCAAGAGTTAATATCATGTTTATAAAATAAAACAAATGTTATTCTTTTTTTAAATTAATCAAGGAGAGGATTTATCCAATAAATCTCTTTTTAAAAATAAAATTATAGTATATAAAAAAAGAATTAAAGTTTGTCCTCCATATTCTATTTTCAAAACAAGGTCATACTAGAACAGCTGGTTATTAATCAAAATTTCATTTTCACATATGACAATAGTTTGAAAATATAAAGTTTCTCCATGGCAACAAGTAGCCATTTTATCCCAGCCTGAAAATATAAGCATGTATTGTATTTTAAGAATAGAAGTTGAATATTAGGGGCGTACAACAATTGTATGTCATTAGAATGGATAATAATTTTCATGTTTATTTTATAACCAAAATTTTTATTTTACTTATTTGCATAGAGCTTTTGTGTTTTAAAAAGCCCCAGAAAGGACTATTGCATTGTGATTATATTATGGCTCATAATCTCATTTAAATTAAAATTTGTCATTAGCATGGACAAATATCAGTGTCATTAGCATGGTTTTTCTGTCCATGCTAAAGACTCCTATGTGCATAAATGTAACCAGTGGTTGTATTGTATCCTTTAGAAAGTTTAATTTTACATATAAATTTAGGTATTACATGTATTATCCCTAAAATATGCATTAAATCTGTCAGAAAATCACTAAGACAGCTTCTTACATTGTTAGTGTCAGAATGTAAACAAAGTTTGCTCTTTGGTAATGTTTTTATTCTTCTTATATGTATATATGTAAAAATGGAAACCATTCGCTGAAAAGGAAGGCTAATAAATGTAGAAAAAAATATTTAAACAGGATGAAAATAAAAATTTCTTAATATATTTATTCCATGCAATTTGTTTTGTCATTAGCATGGCTCAAAAATACTAATTATTTTTTTTTAAGTTAATTTTTAAATATTTAGCTCTGCTGACTACATATAAAGTATACCTAATACTATATTAACAACACCTATTTTTTTCAGAAATTTTGCTAACAGTAATTTTTTTAAGATTTTCATTTTTGAAATTGTCCCCTATTTTGAGAATCACCCAAATATTACATGAAACTTTTTCCTTTAAAATAAGTTTTTTTAAAAAAAAGCACAGACTATATTTTTTTTCTATCTGTAATAAATATATGTTATGAATAATCCTATCTAGCTTTTCTCTTACTGTCTATATCTTTATTGCACATACACACACACACACTTGATATATACATATATATATACATATGCCGGATGTTTTAGTAGAACGTTTGAAAACTTTAAGAATTAGGAAAGTATACTATAATAAATAGTTTTATATAGGAAACCCCACAACGTACGCATTAAGTGACTATTACATGCGATCCTTTGTAATTCGAACCCGGAATAATTCTTAATTTTTGTGTTCATAATTTTAAACACAACGAATATACTTGAACGATCTTTAAAATGTAGATGCCAACAAGAAAAAACTAAAAATGCTATTAGGTTAATGCACCTTATATAATATTAATTATATTTTGAAAAGTGCATAATCTAATTCAGTGCTGATTGGATGCGGCCAGTAGCCTGTTACACAAGATTTGTGATATTGTCTCATTTAATGTTGTGGTTGTGGTGAAAGCGGCAATCATTACTGGTATGCCTTAGTCGATACATTTTTTAAAATGCAATTGACAATATGTATGATGTATCAAACTAAGTATTGTATACTTCTGTTTATTTTCATTATTTTACTGCAAACGAAGTTAATACCGATGCAATATAGTTAAAATATCATAGTTTCTATAAAATTTAAGCGAAAAAAATTCAGGCTGAGGTTGAAAGGAAGCACTTTGTAGCTATTACGGAATTAGTAGATTGTGACTCAGGTGTACAACAGAAAAAATGATAGTCGTATTGTATTCTAGCACCTCTTAAAAATTTTAAAAGTTTTACCGAAAGCGTCTGCATAAATATATGTATGTTTAAATATTTGCATGTAATTTAAAATAAACCGTGAATTTCAAAAATTCTGTGCAAAAGTAAAACCTGATAAAAAATATCTGTGGGTCGGAGACACATTGGATTTGCAGATAAATGTTCAACGTGGTACGGGATTTTGTTTGACAGCTACCAAAAAAAATCGTTCAAAATGTCGACAATAGAGGGCACCATGCAGATAATTTCATGGAAAAATTCCATATGGCTTAACAAAACTCAAGATATAGGTGCAAAAACATTAGAGAATACTGTATTTACACTATTTTGTATCCAAATCTTACGCTGTGTGAGCAATATGGAATTATTCTGTGGAATAATCATGAGTTGCGCTCTGTATTGTCATGATTGTGAACTAATTTTTTTGTCGGTGTTAAACAAAGCCCTATATCGTGTTGAATATTTATCTTCAAACCATGATTCTCTCCGATCTCTAGATATTTTTTTATTGCGTTTTATTTTCACACTAAAACCTAGAAACACCCAGTATTTTTTCACCAGAAGAATGTTTTTAATAATCAAATCCAGTAAAATTTCAAAAATCCTTTTTCACTAATATTTTGGATTAACAATTGGGATCAACAAAATACATGTATCATTTGCAAAAGTTTTTAGATAAAATTTTATTATTTTATCTATTAATAAATGTATACATGTAATATAATTGTGTGTTTAGTATTGTTCACAAATGCAACATTACCTCGATTTTCTGGGACTTCGTTAATTGTTCGTTTTTGTTTTCGTCTGTTTTATTCCGAGAAAAATTTGTTTCAGATTCCATCTGTTGCCTTTGATTTTTTCGGTGAATCAAATTTGTTGAAATCGCATTTGTTGTAAACAAAGGATCAACTCACCCATACTTCTGTTCAGTGTTGCGGTTTTTCTAGCCGTTTGTGCACATCTCATGCAAATATTTTGTTTATTTCTATTATATTTTTGGGCTTTTTTATTGATTACCAATGTCCCGTCATGGAGCGAAAGAAAGTTTCCAGAGCCTTGACCTCTTCAAAATCAAGTTATAGAAGAAAATTATTCAAAAGTATTATTCAAATAATACTAATTTTTAAAATAATATATATAAAATCATTCAAAAGTCACATGGTGACTTTCTGTCACAAGACTTTGTCAAATGGTAACAGAGACTCTACTGTGAAGTAACCACTGTGAAAAGTGGTGAAAACTCACCATGTGACTTTAATGGGACATTGTTTAGTGATTTATCACAATGCAACATTCACAATGACTTTGAAATTGAGCCTCCAAATGACAGTCACATGAGAGTCTCAATAAAACGACACTGTAAAGTCACCTGGTGACTCGTCACACAGCAGCAGTCGCAGTGACCTGACAGTGGAGTCATATATAACAGTCATTTGACACTCATAAAGCAGACGTATGAAATTTCCTATTTTTTGTTTCACCGTACTGACTGTGACTCTTGTGACCATGCGTGACCTGAATGAGAGGTTATATGGACTAGCTGTTATTCAGGGATAGTAGTTATTCAAATTATATTACTTCCTTTTGAATATTCGCGTGAAAATTATCCCTTGAAAATCCCTTGAAAATTGGTATTTTGGGACTCCGTCCTTAAATTTTACACACCAGTGTACTTCAAACGATGATAGAGCTTTGCCAAATTTCAGTTTAAACTCAGATGTTCCTTTAAGAGCCCACAATAGTCACAGAAAAATTACTCAAAAAGACCCGGATGACCAAGTAAAGTCTATGGGAGCGTTCTTTTCTGATATCTCGCTCAAAATTTAATATTTTTGCATGATTTTTTTGCACAAGATAGCTGAGGGCAATCCACAACCGGGCTAGTTTTTACTTTTTCGATTTTGGTTATATATTTTTTATATTACGATAGTTTCAGTTTCAGAACCGGTTTAAACCGGTTTCGAAAGTTAAAGTAATTTTTTAAAGAAAATCTGAAACAAAAATTGAAAAAAAGTAAAAACTAGCCCGGTTGTGGATTGCCCTCAGCTATCTTGTGCAAAAAAATCATGCAAAAATATTAAAATTTGAGTGAAATATTAGAAAAGAACGCTCCCATAGACTTTACATGGTCATCCGGGTCTTTTTGAGTAATTTTTCTGTGACTATTGTGGGCTCTTAAGATATCTCATAACTTGTTTAATTGCATTCCAGTCATTTTCAGTTGGTTTACAAACTCGTCTTGATAAGATTCCAACTGCTATTGAAATATCTGGTCTTGAGGTATTAGAAATGTATAAAAGAGATCCTATTACTTCTCTATACTTGTTATTTGTTTCTAATTCGCTTGATGAATCTTTATTTTTCAAAAATTCTGAATTCATAGGTATATTTGCATTTTGAGCTTTATTTAATCCATATTTCTTCATAAGTTGATAAATTTTTATTTTATGGTTTATTAGAAAACACCCATCCTCTGCTCGTTCAAATTGAACTCCTAAATAATATGACACTTGTCCTAAATCAGATATATCAAACGATTTTTTAAATATTTGCATTATATTATTATTAGTTTGTTCATCTAATGTACAAATAAGTATATCATCAACATACAAAAGAATACAATTCCAACCATTTTCTTCTTTTCTGATGTAGAGACACTGATCCACTTTACTTCGTACATAACCATTTGATGTTAAAATTGAATTTACCTTATCATTCCAAGCTTTAGACGGTTGTTTTAAGCCATACAAACCTTTCTTTAATCTGTAAACTTTATCTTCTTGACCTTTAATAATGTATCCTTCTGGTTGTCGTATATATAATTCCTCATCTATATCAGCATTTAAAAAGGCTGTTTTTATATCTAAATGCTTAATCTTCATATTCTTGGCACTTGCCACTGTTAAAAGGACTCAAAATGTTACTTTGTTCGTAACAGGAGCATATATTTCTTTAAAATCTTCTTCTGGCTTTTGAGTAAATCCCTTAGCTACAAGTCGAGCATTATAACGTGAAACATTTCCGGTTTGATTTTGTTTAAGTTAAAAAACCCATTTAGTACCAATTGCATTTCGATTTTGAGGTAAATCTGTAAGTTCCCAAACATTTCTTTCTTTGATTGATTTAATTTCATCGTGTGCAGCTTTAAAGTCCATATATTTTGTTCATCTTCAGGTAAATTTTTCATTTCAGCCCATGACATAGGTTTAGCAATACTTTTAACAGATATTGTATAAGCTGTAATATATCTTACATGAGACACCTTTATTGCAACGTTCAGAACGTATTACTATTATATTTTCGTTCCCTTCTAAATCTTATCTTCCTCTAAAGGATTTGCTTCATGCTCATCATTTAAGTTTAAGGTAATTTTCTTGTGTTTATTACAGTTTCCTGTTTCAAGAACATTAGTTAATATTGTATTTTCTCTATCATTGAGACAAATTACATTTCTTGAAATGATTACTTTATTTCTTTATCAAGAATAATATAACCTTTAGATTCTTCTGCATAACCAAGAAAAATTCCTTTTTTATATCTCTTGTCCATTTTTCTTCTCAGTATAATATACAGGTGCAATATAGTATACAACTTTGCAACCAAAAATTTTTAAGTGCTTTACTGTTGGTTTATAGCCATGCCATATTTCAAAAGGTGTTTTCTCGCAAGCTTTTGTGGGTAAACGATTTTGCAGGTAGCTTGACGTCATTATCGCTGCTTCCCAAAACTTTTTATCTAACTTTGAATCTTCCAGCATGCATTTTGCCTTTTCAGTCAAATAACGATACCTTCTTTCTGCAACTCCGTTCTGTTGAGGAGAATGTTGTACTGATAACTGATATTTAATTCCTTATTTAATCATGAAATTTTGGAGTCTTTCATTCATTAATTCCCCTCATCTGTCACATCTTAAAAACTTTGGCGTACGTTCAAATTTAGTTTTCACATAACGGAAAAATTCTTCAATTTCTGTAGTTGCTTCGCTTTTTTGTTTCAGTAAATAAACAGTTAGATATCTTGATTTGTCATCAATAAGTGTTAAGAAATGGCGCTTTCCTGAGGGAGTCTCATTTTGTAAAGGTCCACAAATATCAGCATGGAATAAATCAGCAACTTTTTGATATCGATGTTCACTTCTCTTAGGATAAGCATTCTGAACTATCTTTATCTTTGTGCAACATAAACATTTCATTTTCTTCTTATGGTCTTTCATTTTTAAACCATGGACTAAATGATTATCTTGTAATTCCTGAATTGCTCGAAGATCCCGATGCCCAAATATTCTATGCCACATATGAATACAATTAATATGCGATTGTTCAGAAACTTTATTTGTGATTTCATTGCAGTCTAACTTGTGCAGACTATTTTCAAATTTTCCTTCAATTATGACTTGGTCGTTTTTCATTATTGTACATTTCCTGTTGCCAAAGTGCACAAAACAGTCATTTTTCATCAAGTCGCTTCACTGATAATAAGCTACTACCAAGATCGGGAACATATAGGACCTCACGAAATTTTATACTTCTAACTTCATTGTTTGTTCCTCTGTATTTAATTAAACAATCACCAATACCTTTAATATCGAGTAACTGACCACTAGCAACTTGTACTTGGCCTCCTTTGGGTTTTATTTCAGTGCAATAAATATTTTTATCATTTGCCATGTGAGTTGTCGCAGCAGAACCAATATACCAATTAACATTAGATAATTTATTGAAAACTTTAAGACATTGAAAAATTTCATTTTCCGGTGTAATTTCCTCACTATCTGTAATCATTTTAACTTTATGAACTTTATGATCTCTTGTTTTATTCTGCTCAGGTTTTCATAAGTAACAAAATTTCTTAATATGTCCTGGCCGTTTACAGTAATGGCAAAGCTGTTTTGATTTGTTTCTAGAGTTAACTCTAAAATTTTCTTTTTTCTTTGAGTCTACAAGTATTTTCATAGCTGTTTCATCATTTAATTTAGATGTTTCTATGCGACGCTCAATATTGCAATAAGTTTACTTTTTATGTATTCTAATGATAATTCCTCAGAAGAACGAGCTTCTAAACTTGTAATTAAAGAATCACAACTCTCTGGAACACCGCATAGTAAAATTGCAAAGATATCATCATCTGGAATTATTTTACCTAGACCCCTTAGTTGAGCAACTACTTCTAATATATTTTGAATGTAATCTTTCATATTTAAGGTTTCATCATATTTCAAACTGTATAACTTTCTTTGTAAGAAAAGTTTCGTATTTAAATGTTTTTGTTCATAAACTTTACGTAAAGAATTCCACATACCTTTAGCTGTTTCTTCATGCTTGAAATGCATTAATTGACTATCTTCGACACTTAAAGCAATTTTTGATTTAGCAGATTTGTTTGCTTTAATCCAAGCATCTCGATCAGCTCTCGCTTCAGTAGGTTGTTCCGATGTAATATCATCCCATAATCCTTTATTGGTTAAAATCCCTTCTCTTATGAATTTCCAAACATCATAATTACTGTTATTCAATATCATAAAATTCGCTTGTTGTTCAGTCATATTTCATACGTTAAATCGCACTTCTTCACAAAAATGAATTTGAACTGTTAAATAAATTTTCCTAATTCAAAATAAAATAGCCCCCTGGGCCCATAACCTGTTGAAATTAAATTGTAAAGCATACTACTTAAGTATGTAGCAAGGCAGAGTAATAAACGCAGTTTGAATAGGAAATAAATATTTAATAGAAATACGATATACACAAAACAACCTACATATTAGACATTAAAATATAAACTACTTAAAAACAGAATTTAGAGAAGTTGCCAAATAATAAAATTAAAATAAACATTTAACGGTACGTTGCACGTGAACACATAATTCAACACATGTAATGGGCAATGCTTCTGTACATCCACCAGATTTGAGAGACACATATATGGAGGAGTTCAATTTTATTTCTGTGAAGTTACTGTTAATATTAAACCACTTATCCAACCCATGAACGTGAATGTCATTTCAAACTACGAGATAATATACACAAAAATAAAGTTTCAAAGCTTTTTGAAGTGGCATTACGTACGGAATTGTTCAGAAGGGAATTTTGGAGAAAACGTTTCAGCATTCTCAACTGCATTTAGCCTCATAGATCATACTTGGCAGAGAGTGACATCATGAACGATGAACTCTCCCAGAAAGATACAAGGACAAAGATGTTTTTTGTAGGAGAAAAACATGTGGGGCATGTTTCAAATGATTGTGTATAATGTCTTCATGATGTACATCGTTTTGAGGTGAGTAGTGAGGAGGTGGAATAGTTGGTGGATAAACAGAGCAAAGTACCCATTACTGAAGATTTTCATCTAAAAGTGCAAAGGAAGTGAGGGGGAAGTGACAGGGAGAAATGTCCATTTTTCAATGATTACGGGCATTTTTTAATCTTGAGTTGGATATAGAGTGTTGGAGAAAAATCAGTCGCACAAAACTGTTTCTGAAACATTTAAAAATATAATGTCTTGTCAACTTTTAGGAGAATCATAAAAAAGCGGTAGAATCAGACTATTTTGGATAACTATTTTCAGCAACATAGGTTTCCAGTCTCTGAAGCTAGTTTGACAAAATATCAGAAAGAAAAGTGATTTTAGATATAGAGCCAATAACACTATATTAATTTCTTATTATTTTGCAATATTAAACGCTATACTTATTCTTTATAAAATGTATTTTTGGTGCATATTTTGAAGTCTTTAGAAACAAGTAATTCCTTCCGTGTTTATCAATTGGTTGGTTGTATAGTGTTTAATAGCACAAAATCCCATTAGGGATGTGCTGCGCCAAACAAAGACGAATTTTATCAATTTCATATTTTGGCTACTGTTTTCGGACGTTTTAGTGACGAAAAGTGAGATATTGCTGTATAAATTTCCCAATTCAAAATGCTTTCACATTAATTGAAGATCTATTAAAAATTGTTTATAATTGATTCAGTGTGTTAATATTAGGAATAAAATTCAAACCGATAAAATAACATGATAAAGGAGAAAAATAATACGGTGAAAGAAAAATATCCTTTTCAGATGCTTTTATTAAAGTAGTTACAAAGAAACAAAATATAAAACAAAATGACAGTAGAAAATATTTATGCAACAATTTCGGTATTTACAAAAGTTTGTAATAAGTGACAATAGTGCAAGTTTGAAACGCAATATATTTTATTAGTGTGAAACCACTTAAAAAGTAATTATTTATACTATTTCAGATCATTCGACAACAGTTCTACTATCCTGTGGATTTAAACTTGTATGAGATCAACATATAAATTTAGTAGGATAATGTATCTATGCAAACGCTTAACAGGGCTTTCTACTATCGTTATCCAATCGTATAATAGTTTAATGATGCTTTACGGTAATTTGTGCTCTCAATATCATTTGTAAACAACATATATTCTAATGTATTCAATGCAGTTGGAAATCCAATAATACTATCACTTATGACATGTAGAGAAATACTAGCACATGCTTCATGCTTCTATTAGTACTTACTAAAAATAGTTTTTAGTGCCACAAAAAGCTCAAAACTATATAATTCAAAGTATAGTGAATTTCGGTAGTATGGAAATAGAATTTTTAGTACTTTACTCTTAAAGCAAGGAATTTTTTTTTACATATATATGATATAGGACCGCGATACTCATACGAAGTTTTATCTCGAAACATTTTAAAATCAATAGTTTGACATAAATAGATTTTTATGTGGTGAAAAAACAACGTTTGCTTTTTTTTAATTAACAGTTTATGAATTATTATGACGGTTTTTAATTTTATAGCTAATGAATAAATTATTACCCTTAGATTACAAAAAGAAAAACAAAGTTTTTAGAATAAAGTCAAATTGATTTTTCTGAATTAAAATAATAATAAGTCCGTATTAATTACGATAATAAAAAATAAATTGAAGTATGAAACTACCTTTCAGTATTTTATATCATTTATTAATTTTTTATTTGAATTCTTGGATTCCTGTTATGACACGTTTTCATCGAAAAGAAATTTTGACTTTTTTTTTGTGTGTGTATGTAATCTGTGTTTGCTAACAAAGAATGCATTCATAAAGCGAGTACACCAAAAATATTTTTAAAAATATTAAAACAGCTGTGAATAATTACAGTAAAATATCAAATAATATTAAAGGTAGAATTATCTATCTGAATAAAATTAAAAACATTCAGATTTAGTAATGCCGAAGTCAATTTGAAAACATAAGTTGCTGCATTTTAAAAACAAATTTTTTGAAATGTTTGCAAATGGGATGATTTCGATAGTACTTTATAAAAGAGAAAATATTTCATATTCTTTTATCTTCTAAGGTACTGCTGATAATATATTTTATGTACATTTAAATAATAAGAGTAAGCCAAAGCGACTTCAAATACTTACCTTTCGACTTTGATTGTTAAAATGTCATCTTATATTTCTTTTCATAGCTGTGCACCTCGTTATAAATATAAAGAATATCGTCTTCTAGTTATTCAAATAATATACATCCAAAAAAATTGGATTTAAGTAATTTACAAAAGAAAAAGATAAAATTAGTTCCATGTTAAGAATAATTAAAACAACAATATAAAAATTGCCAAGACATAAAACGTTTATGTGGAATATGAAAAAAATTCCCGAAGGATTAGCTAGTGGAAACTGTCCAAATAACGAACGCTTTCTTACTTATTATAATCTGTGTTATACATTTTTTCATCTATATACACATATTTGTATAAAAGAATTTTTAAAGCTTAAATATAGTTACAGAAACATTTTTTTCTTTTTCTGAAAATCTCTTTTTTTTTCTATGTATTTAAATTTGGTTTTTCTACATTTTTACTCCAAAAACATTATTTTAAATATGGTTAAATTAAACATATTGTTCAAAGTAGCTTTTATAGTTAAATGTTTGTTCTAAATACACCTTTTTTTACAGAAAATTCACTACATTATCAACACGCGATCTAATATTTTTCAAAGTTGTTAGAATATGCCGCTACGGAAAACTTCATTGCGTTTTATAAAGCTTATTCTTCTTCACTGTTACACAGAGTCTTTATTTGGACATACTAATAAAATGCCTTATACTGCAATCTGATGCACATGTAGGTCATCGGTGATTTATAAAATATTTCAAAATGTCTTGTGAAAAATAGATTTCCGTTTGGATGTTGTAAGTATGAGTAAATAGAATACCACAGCACAGTTGTAATATTAATACAAAATATAGAAATTTCCCATGCATTTTGTTTTATTTACAGTGCGCGAAAAAATTATAAGGACACGCGAAAAATCGCCAAATCTAGAAGCCTTGTTATCAGAATCGTATGCAAATTTTTGCAGCAAAAATAGATGTAAAACTAAAATATTTCATGCGTAAAGTAATTAAAATTTTCCATTTTAAATCTTTTAAAATTTAAATTTTGATTTTTGAACTAAAATGAAAACGGAAAAAAGTATAAGGACATTGCTTTTTCTCCAGTAATTATTTAAAAATTTGCATATTTGAAAGCAACAAATGACATTTCCGAGTTAAAAGATTCCTTTGCGAAAAAAATTTCCTACTCGGCGACTTTCAGTGTAAATTTGTAACGATGCCCAAAGGAACTCAACTTTCTGACTCTGAAAAAGGAAAAATTGTTGCTTTTCGTTAATGTGGATTAAGTGGATGGGAAATTTCAAAAAGAATCAAGAGATCTAAAACGGTAGTTTATAATTTTCTAAAAAATCCTGGGATGTATGGTATGAAAAAGCGAACTGGGAGACCCGACATTCTCTCTCGTCGACAAAAAAGAATGATTGTAAGAAGAGCTTGCGAGAAAAAAGAAACCGCAAATGAAGTTAGACAATATTTGAGTTTACCATGCTCAACGAGGACTGTTCAAAATGTTTTGAGTAAACATCCTCAAGTTTCTTATGGGAAATTAGTGTCACGTCCCCCTCTTACAAATCATCATAAGAAAAGAAGAGTTGACTTTGCCAAAAAATACATTTCTCTTGGTCAAAAGTGGGCTGATGTAGTTTTTTCGGACGAAAAAAAGTTCAATCTTGATGGACCTGATGGTTTTCGTTATTTTTGGTATGATTTGCGAAAGACCAAGGAAGTGTTTTCCAGGCGTCAATTTGGTGGTGGCTCAGTTATGGTATGGGGCGGTTTTGCGGCAAATGGAACCACTCCAATTGTATTTATCAATCATAAAATGAATTCGGACAGGTATGTTGATATGTTAGGAGAAAATTTGTTACCTGAAGCGCCACTAATTACTTCAGGGGACTATATTTTTCAGCAAGATAATGCTTCGATACACGTTTCTAAGAGCACAAAACTTTGGTTTGAAGCTAATTCTGTAAAGTTACTTGATTGGCCGGCGAGAAGTCCCGATCTTAATCCAATCGAAAACTTATGGGGACTTCTAGCCCGAGAAGTTTATAAAAATGGCACACAGTATCAATGTAAACAAGATCTTGTCGTCGCTATCAAAGACGCTTGGGAAAAAATATCTGTGGACATTTTAAAAGATCTGTCAGGATCTCTGACCTCTCGGCTTATTCAAGTGATTGAAAAAAAAGGTAATTTTCTTGATTATTGAAATATTTTCAAAGTATTTTGGAACATGTCCTTATAATTTTTTCCGTATTTCCTTTAATGTTAAATTTTGTAAAATCAGTATTTTGAAGCTGTATTATGTTTTTTATCGGGTATAAATGTTATCACAAAATTATGTAGCAGAAGTAAGATGTATAAAAATTTCATTTAGGTGAAATGAAAATAAAGCATATTTTCATGCAATTAAATGTTGTCCTTATACTTTTTTCGCGCACTGTATTATGTCTTACAATATATTAAAATTGAATTATTGCTATTTGTAATCAGGGTAAACTTATTCTACATCCATAACCAAATTTATCCATAGAAAACCTTATGTATCAAACCTTTTCCATAACTCATTAAAGAAACATTTAATAGCTTTTTTAACATTGCAGAGTTTGAGTGTTTTTAATTTTTTTCACATCTGACGTTATTTAGCTCTGCAGTCTTTAAAACTTTAAATAAACAGTTCTAATGCAGCACGAAATTAATAAATTACTTTTGACTTCAAATAAGTTAATTTTTAACATTTACATAAAACAAATAAAATAACTTATTGAGCAGAAAAGTGTTTTTCACTTTTTATTTGATGGAATTATATTTTTGTGTTTTCTAATAAAAGCACAGTGCCGGAATCGTCATGATATCAGTGGTAATGGCGGCATGTTTTTGATTTTAAATACGCATAACTGGCCATATAAGTAAGAAAATTAGCTTTACAAACAAACGTTCACCGAACCACTGCATATAGTCCAAAAGCCGACAGCACAAAACCCTATGTTATCGAGCACAAGAAAAAACTCTATTTTGTGGAAGAGTAGCAACAGGAGAATCTAATCATCCATGTCTCCGGGAAGCGAAGTGATGCTTAAAGCAAAAAAGTGAATAACACTGGTGGTTGACTCCTAGGCTTAGCACTGTGTTTTCCTGCACCAGTTATCCCTGTTTTCATACTTTTGATTGTACGGCAAAAACAATGTTAAGCCAACGAGTCAACCAATGGCGGTATTAATTTTTGGCATATGCACCACTTTACTTCCGGCAGACATGGATCATTAGAGTCCCCTATTACTTATCTTCCATAAAAAAAGGTTTTTTTTTCTTATGCTCGATAGCATAGGTTTTTGTGCTGTTGGCTCTTGGACTAACACCTCGCAATGTGAACGCTTATCGCACCACATTGGTGCAGGAATTGAAGGAACCTGACCCAGCACATCGACTAATTACAAAATGACCATAGCCTAGACACAGTCCAGACTTGTCACCGCCCAACTTCTTCTTGTAAGGCTATTTGCAATATAACACATTCCGTGAACTGGTAGCCTCAATAACTGAACTGAAAACTCACATGACAGAAGAGATAAAAGCTATGACACAAAACATAATACAGAATGTGTCTCGAAATCCCTTCTAACCAATCCATATACAGGGTGAGTTATAAATATCAAAACAATAGGCTATCTCTTTAAATATTGCCCCTAGACCCATACTTCCAATTGCAAATTTTCATAGAAAAAGGTGAATTTTTGTATAAGATAAGTTGCAACTCCATGGGGGGTATATTTAAAAAAAAAGAAAATTAAATTTTTATACGGCCCCCAGAGGATAATACGTCGTACTACAAAATTTTCCCTTATCCTTTCCCGAATCGAACAAAGAAAAAATTCATCTCGATACCTTCAAAACTAAGATAATTATGACAATTTTTATAAATCGTGAGGTTTCAAGGAATCAGACAAAAATTGAAATGCCTGTAATTAAAGAAACAATGTTGTTGTAATGTTTCCAGGAACATTTATTTTATTTATTTATTTATTGAGTAAGACTTTTGACTGTTTTGTGATGGTTAACCATATAATTTGTGAGCATTATAACATCAGAATACTTCTTAATAAAATATTTTTTTTAATTTAGAGTGAATTAAAATTGTTATAACTCAACATATTATTTGTCGCGTTGATTTTTTTTTTTGTTTTGATTAAATGAAAATGCCTAATTTTCAATTTTGATTTAGCATGTTAAATAATATTTATATATTTTTTAAAATAAAAGTACATAAAATAGCAATATATAAAAAAGATGCAATTTTTTGTATACAAATCATATTTTTAAAAGTAAATTTTCTGAGGGGAAAACTTCTTTCGGCGCGTTGAACATTTTTTTAGATGTTAAAAAACTATTGAACTAGCTGGGCTGTTACCGTAACCGACGGTTATTGACTTATGTCAGTCTAAAAATGCGAAATACCGAAATAAAAACATTTGATGCAGAAAAGTGCATTTAGTTTTAAACAAAGATGGACTCCTAACGTTTAAATGTTTTTTAAAAGTTTCTAGGTGATTAACTCCGTCCTGTATAGTTTCGATTTCAGATTTTTTTTTAATTTTTGCCATTCTCACCTTCTTTAATTACTGCTTAAATGTGTCAGTTGATTTAAACCTCATTTTTTAATCACGTCGATTTCAATTTTTTCATTGTTTTGACCCTGTCAACTTGATATTTTTCTCTTTAAAATTGCTATTGCACGATACCTAAATTACGGGCGACACTACGCGTATAATTCTGGAGATACAGCTATTGCGGAAATCGCAGAAAAGCCTATACAGTAAGGCCACATGTTCAGCGATTCATACCAAAAACTAATCAGCACCAGTTTATATCAAGGACTAAGTAAATATAATTTTTTTAAAAATTCCGTGCATTAGTTCTTGAGATAGAGCGCTCAAAAAATTTATGTCATATACAGAGATACAGAAGCAGTGACTCACAGACAGGCATTTTGTAAAAAAATGTTTTTCTGAGCACTAAAACGTGTGAATCCGTCGAAAACCGGAATTCAAAATTTTCATGAATCCAATACTTTCTTCTTCTAAAGATAGAAGAAAGTAAAAATACGTTTAAAACCATCATAAATTTTGAAGTTGAAAAGTGAAAAGTAGACTTTTGAAAATATTTCTGTGTAATTTATTAAAATATATTTCCAATGATTCCGTTAATAAAAGTGTCATTATCATTATTACTATTTTTACTAAACTTAGTGCTGCAGGCAATAAGTTTTTAAGACACTTTAAATGAAAGTTTAATTAATATCACTTAATTTAATAACACTTTTAACAAGTCTTTAATAAGACGGTTCGGCCAATGGGTCGTGCCAGTTGCGAGGCTGGCGCCAAGCTCGAGATATTGCAGACATCTAGCATATTTCAAGGAAGTTTAAAGCAAAAACCTATACGCTTTTATTTTATATCTAAAAGTTAAAGTATTGTCTTTGATCGATATTTAATAATGCATAAATTTATGGTCGATCCCTAAATTGTATTTCAAATGAGCTGCTATCGATGCGCCCAGAGGTATGTTTAAGTGGTGTAAGTCACGAATTTTGGAAAATTTTGGATTTTAATATCTTTCGGGGATTTTTAAATATCGAGATGGATGTTTTTTTGATCAATTCTGGAATGGATACGGAAAAAAATTCCAATTGGAAATTTTATTCTCTGGGGGCCGTAAAAAAATTTAGATATCGTAATTTTTAAAATAGACCCCCCATGGAATTGCAACTTATCTTATAAAAAAATTCACCTTTTTTATGAAACTTTCAAACTGGAAATATGGGTCTAGGGGCAATATTTACGGAGGTAGCCTATTGTTTCGATATTCATGACTCACCCTGTATGTAAAGATGAAGTCGATGGTCACTTCCAACACCTTTTATAGTTGTTTAAGCACTTCTGTAAAATAAAAATTAATGTTTGTACCTTGTTCTGTTTTTGGGGGTTGCAAAATAAATCAGACACTCTGTATAATATGTTTATTATGATTATGTATAAGAGAATATTTTATAAAATTTGATTTTGTATTTTAATAAAATATTGGGAAAACATTTGCTACTTTACTTGATTTTCACTTTCAATTATTACATGAATTACTATTAAAATTTTTCATTCAGCATTTTTTAGAGTATGTTCTTCTATTTTACTATAACTTGCAAGACTATTTTTACAAAATATGTTAGAAATGCTTTTCAAGTAATATAAATTACTTATTTACATTTCCCAAGTAACCTTTGCGACACATTTATGTAAAATCAATAAAAGTAATAAATGAATCAGATGTTTTACACAGAACAGCATATAGATTATATGTTGCCTTTTCTAAACGAAAAATAAAACAATTGAGAGAAAGCGTGGGTTAAGGGAACACTTAAGCGGAATCTTGGAGATTTCGGAAGATAGATAAGAATTATGTTTTCTAAGATGTGTCACTTGATGATGTTTGAAGATATTCCAAAAATCTAGTCAAAAGTACTATTTATGCATTCTGAACGTTTGTGCATTGGCTATAAAATGGAATATATTTCCATTCCTCTAACTTATATAGGTCGTAAGCAAATATATTTTAACGTTACAAAAGTAGTCTCTTAATTAAGTTTTACATCGATATAAGGTACCCTGGGGTAATAACGCCACGTTAAGGTTCTACCAATTTTCACGGCTCAGTTTTAGTTTGAATTTTTAAACAAATATATGATTTGATACAGCAACGCATTGACTATCTACATAAAAAAATTAATTTCATAGATATGTATTCATAAAATGTAATGGCATGATTTCTTGACCAATGCTGTTTGGCGTTATTACCCACCTATATGGGTAATAACGCCATGCAAACAAAACTATGAAATAAGATGGAATAGTTGCATGTAGATTGTCCAATTCTAAAAATACAAACTCTACAAACTTAGAAATAGAAAAATTGCATTCTAAGCTATTGAAAATGTTCAATTTTTTGTGAAAGTGTAAGAAAAATAAAGGTGTGGTGTGTGTGTGTGTGGGGGGGGGAGGATGAGGCAAAAGAATATCAGACCGTGAACTTCTTTTTGCTTTAAAAGGCCCGCTTAAATAGAATTATTAGAAACATTGTACAGTTTTAACTGTGTTTATTTGAATCAGTATTTAGGATGTAGCTCGGACACTGTAGGGAATCAACCGGGGTATTTATGCAAAGGATTGGCGTTATTACCCCGTTATAGTTATTGCGCTGTACATTTTAAATTACAAATTATCTCGAGAAGATATTCAAAATATTCAACAACATTTTGAAAGTCCATGAAATGTACTACAAATTAATGTAACTAACAAAGTATTTTAGGATAAAAAAATAGTCTTCACATCGCAAACCTTATCTCGCAAATTTTAGATCAAGCGTTAATTTTAGTTGCTTGTAAAAACAATAAGACCAAAAAATGAAACAAATTAATTTGAAGCTGTTTTTTGCGATTTATATGACTCAAAACCCTTCTGCGCAGAGCACATGGGTGTCATTTACCAGATTATTTCATAATTATGCAAAATATTAGCACTTGGCGTTATTACCCCGCCTGGCGTTATTACACCAGACCACCTTATAAAAACATAGGATCGGGAAAAAATCTGTTACCATAAATAATTACATTGATAAACAAGGTTTCTAACTAAGTATGCGATGATTTTTATATTTTAGGTGGTGCTGTGAAAGAATACGCCATTAAAAAGTTTCTATCACCCACAGAATTTTTTAAAATTAAAAATCGTAAAAATCTGAATTTTGTAGTATTTTTTCAATACATATACCTTATGAAATTTACCACTTGGTATTTTAGTAATGACAAACTTTTAAATAAACATTTATAAAGCTTAAAAGTAATATTTAAAACACTGAAAGTATGCATTTTCTAAATTTTCAGAAAAATATAGAAGAATTTTTGTAAAAAGAAATGATATTAATAAGAAATTTCATACTTTATGTAGCGGTAAATGTCTTATCTTTGGCTTCTCTCTTACAGACCATTGATCCGAGTTATATTGACAATTTAAGGCAGACATTAAGCCACTTATATAATTAATATAGCATAAATAATCTTTTCTTGAAAAATATGTCGAATATTTCTTGTCAATCTCGATAAATATCTTTGTATCGTTTTTTAGGAGATTAAAACCTTGCAATCTTGATCCAAGTAAATTCTTACTTTTTCTTTGATAAACTCTCTCACAAAATTATTTAATTCTTTTTGAGTAATTAGGCGTGTTTCTTCATTTATGCGAGGAGAATAGTTCATATTAGATGTAGAGGAAGTTTCAATTTCATCAATTTCCATTTCTACTGCTACATCATCATAGGTAAAATTCTCTGGAGGTTTCGGTATTTGTAAATCATCATTATGTAATGCTGGTCATACTGCTGAATATAAGTTCGGGTACTTAATTTTATGTTTACTTCTTGATTGGAATCCTTTAATTTTTCTAATACATTAGTAGCAGTCAGTTATATGATCCTTCGGCATGCGCCATATCATGGGTATAGCAAAGGACATGTACACTTTTTTATACCTTTCATCCACGTCCAAAGATTTGTAGCACATCATGTACCACAAGAATAAGGTGCCCATTTCTTATCTTGTTCACCTACTTTATATCAAAAGTTCATATGATAGGCAGTCTTTATTAACGGCGTGAAATCGCATCAATTCTTTTTCAAAGTTAGCTCCCCGCACACATAGCAAAAAGAATCAGGTTCATTAACGCATCCTCTAGACAGTTTTACATACTGTAGAGGAAAATAGGATAATTATAATCAAAATTTAATTAAAAAGTCTTACAGAACAAAATAATAGTACACTCGCCCCGAAAGTTTCAACTGTCATGAATTTGCGTTAAAGTCAAATACTGTGAGGGTGGCTAGAGCTGTCTGTTCAAAGTCTCTAACATAAAATTTATTAAAATGACACCTGTTAATACTCTCTTGGTGTATCTTCTATCGTTGTAATTAGAAAAAGGAATGTTTGTGTGAATCAAATACATGAAAGAGAATAATGTAATATAATTAAATGCCTATACGATGCCTACATACTCCAAAAAGTATAAATGAATTTTCTCAAAATTGGAGGGTGATAGAAAATTTTTCAAACATATTCTTTTTCAGCAGCTTAAAATATATAAGAAACACCCAACCTATATAGAGAAACAGAAAATTCGTTAATTTTTTTTTAATCAGTGTTATTGAGATGGAGCTTGGTGCAATATAATGGAATATAAAAATGCGGTTTTTCCTACATTGAACAAACTAAACGCTTAAAAAAAACGTATTAAAGAACATTAAAATTATATTAGGAAACAAGAAAATAATAGATCATCCATTGCAAAACATCGCTGGGAGATGAACCAGCAATGTTTCCAGCAATTATCTTCGGTTCAGTTAAAATAATTTCCAAACCAACTCCCATACATGAACTTAACTTCCTTGAAAATTCCCACATTTATAAAAAATTTGATAATATTGCCCATTGTGAATTCGCCATCCCTCGACTATCGGATTGCTGGAAATATTTTTTTTTAAACATCTTTTTTTAAATACAGGGTGATTATAATTAAAGTCAGAGTTTCAAAACGCTATAAAAAGCAAACCACTCGTTAGAATGGCGTCAAAATTTAACAGCGTATTATTGAAGAAGGGGGAAAGAACATTAACCAAAAAAAAAGTTCCAAATTTTAGCGACAAATGGCGCTGTAAGCGTCAGAATTTCGATTACAAAGGACAAATCGTAAAACAACGGCTAAGGCGTAAGTTACACGATATAAACCAACTGTATTGTTCAATGTGCATGACTGTACGCGTGTGATACTGTTAATTACGTAAGCCCTCCACCATGGCAAGGTCGTACCACATCGGATGGGAAAAATCGGTTTTTAACTGTCCTGAGGCCAAAAACCGCATAAAAAGCGTCCCTCTAATCGGTTTTTAATTGTCCTGCGGCCAAAAACCGCATAAAAAGCATCCATCTAACCGGTTTTTAATTGTCCTGAGGCCAAAAACCGCATAAAAAGCATCCATCTAACCGGTTTTTAATTGTCCTGAGGCCAAAAACCGCATAAAAAGCATCCATCCAATCGGTTTTTAATGGCGCAAAACATGTTCAATATGCTGTCCGCCGTTGTGGGCAACAAGATTAAATCGGGAAACAGCATGTTCCACAACCGATCGAAGTGTATTCGGGGTCAAGTTCAGAATGTGTTGCGCAATGCGTGTCTTTAATTCAGCTACGTTAGCAATCGGAGTACTGAACACAATATCTTTCAGATAACCCCACAGCGAGAAATCACACGGATTAAGATCAGGTGATCGGGCCGGCCAGGCTGTAGAGAAATGACGACTGATAATTCTAGCATTTCCGAAATGCCGCCTCAACAACTGCTTCACCCGATTTGCAATGTCCGGAGGAGCGCCATCTTGCATAAAAATGATACTATCCAGACATTCACGCTGTTGCAGAGCTGGAATGACGTCATTACGCAAAAGAGACTCATAGCGCTGACCATTGACGGTAACGGTAACAGGATTTAAAGCACCCGTCTCCTTGAAAAAATACGGCCCTATGATAAATGATGCCGTAAATCCGCACCATACAGTGACCTTTGCAGGATGTAGTGGTACTGGGTTCGTTGCGAGTGGATTTTCTGTTGCCCATATTCGGCAATTCTGTGTATTGACATATCCCGTCAGGTGGAAATGGGCTTCGTCTGTCCACAGAATTTTCCACGGTCAATCATTGTCCAGTACCACGCGAGCGAGAAACTCCAAAGCAAAACGCTCTCTTGCTGGCAGATCAGAAGGGAACAACTCCTGCACATGGCAAATTTTATACGGACAGCATTGCAGGATGTTTCGTAGAATGTTACGAACGTACCGTGCTCACAGGCCAGTTCAATGTTCGGGCAATTCTCCGTGCACTGCATGGTTGCTCACCACCGCTAGATTCTTTCTGAACTGCTGTGGCCACTTCTTCAACTACCGCCGAATCACACCTTTTCCTTCCTCTACCAGATTGCACATCAAACGAACCTGTATTTTCGAATTTTTGCACCATTTTCACCAGACCTCTGACAGTCATCGGTACAACGCCTTTTTTCATACCCTTGAGAGTCCTGAAATTCTGCAGAGCCACTGGTGCAGAATCATCGTTCTTGTAATAAAGCTTTACAAGCAGAGCACGATCCTTCATTGAGACACTCATGGCCAACGTCTGAGAAGCGAAATGAGGAAACGCCGTTTACCCAACGCTTTTATAACACCTGAAATTGTCGTGCGCATGCCAGGTAGTTTAATTTATATATACTGACGCTTACAGCGCCATCTGTCACTCAAATTTGGAACTTTTTTTTAGTTCATGGGTTTTCCCCCTTATTCAATAATACGCTGTTAAATTTTGACGCCATTCTAACGAGTGGTTCGCTTTTTAGAGCGTTTTGAAACTCGGACATTAATTATAATCACCCTGTATATCATAACCTTTGGCACTTCTTTAATAGTAAAAAGTATAAATATAACAAAGCGAAAAGCTATAAGTATTTTTGGGCCCACTCAAAACAATTTTTAACTACACTGAAGTAAAAAATTATGTAGAAATTCACAGCTGAGCCGGGTAATGATTTAAACTTTTTTCCAGGCTGATCCGGATTATGATTTTAACATTTTTTAACATGCCGGACACAACTTTTTTAACTTTGGGTCGGTTTGGGACCGGACCTAGATATTTTGAACCATGCAGACCTCCAGTGCTAACGATAGACTTATTTTGAAAACAAGTTTTGATTTAAATCAATACCTGCTTTATTATGTCCAAATAAGAGGCACGGTCTTAAATCGACATATAATAACGGATAATTTGTGGACGATCCGTCATTTGCTTTGAAAATTAATCAAAAACTCTTCGTTTACAGGCATGATAAAGTGGTGTAAGTCACGAATTTTGGAGAATTTTGGATTTTAATATCTCTGTCAGGTTTTTAGATACGGAGTATACAGTTTTTTTGTTCAATTTCCGAATGGATAAGGAATAATTTCCTAATTGATAATTTTGCTCTACGGGGGCCGTATAAAAATTTTATTTTCATATTTTTTTCAAATAGATCCCCATGGAGTTGCAACTTATCTTATCAGAAATGTCACCTTTTTTTTAAAGAATTTTTGCAATTGAAAGTATGGGTCTAGAAGCAATATTTAAGGAGATAACGTATTGTTTCAATATTTATGACTCATTCTGTATATGTATGCAAAAATACATTGAAAATGAACTTCTACATATTATGAACATCTACTTTTTAAATACATTTTAAACAATAAATATTAATTTGTGATTATAATTGTGAGCAAATGTGCATTCAGCTCTATATCAAGCAATTCGATAAAAACGGCATTTTGTAGGTACTCTGGCATTAAAATATTGTAGATAATCACATAATAAATACTATTACTGCAATTCAAAATATATTGATCAATTAAATGTTTCTAAAATTCGATAGGTTCAGTAATATCTGATGCTATTGCATGCGATATACTTAAATGCATAATGATGTTACAACTACTGGTTCTTCCGTTCAATCTCAATTTCTGTTGAATATTTTATTGCACACATAAAATTATCATCATCGTGAGTAGTATAAATTTGTGTTTGTTGGTAATTGTGATTTCTTGTCGATCTTTTTTTCTATTTTTTGTTTCTTTTTCTTTTTTTTAAACACATACTTTAAAGTCATCGTCTTTTTAACCTCTTCGCTACTGGCGATTATTACAGTATTATTAATTATTACTGAATTATTTTTTCTCTCGTTTGACTTCAGAGCGAGATTTTTGTTTTATTTTTATTAGCTCGAATCTTAGAATTCGAAACATACTATTCTTATATCGAAATTTCATTTATATTTGAGTATCATTAATAAAATGGGACAAAAGTGATGTACATATTTGGGTACTCAGGGACTGAAGAGGTTAAACCTCTTGTATATAAACAGAATTTCTCATAAAACAAACACATATTTTTTCAATCGATGAAGAAATTTAATTATTACAGAGGCATAAATTCTTATTCAGTTACAAAAAATAGAAAAAAAATGTTCTTATATAAGAATTTAAAATTTAGTAAAATATTAATAATATATAAAACGTAAAATATAAAACATTATTATTAGCACTACCAATTTACTGGAACATCCCAATTAGCATAAATTTTAAGAACATAATGCATGGAAACACAACGTGGGATGAACTTTCAATTATTCTGAATTTCTGAAATGCAAATTTAGAATGCATATACTTTAATCATCTTTTAAAGCTTTGTGTGAAATAACCAATTTTAGACCATTCAGCGTTATTCATTGCATATATATGATGCGTTTGTTTGAAAGAGATATCGATATAACTATTCCTCAAAACACTAGCCATAAACGTAATTACATGATTTTGGTTGAATAATTGATTCATAAATGATTATAAATGGAGTAGAAATTATAATATTATTATATCTAAATTATGTAAGTGAGAGATAAATTTAAAAAAAATGTGGCCAAAATACTAAGTTAAATTGCAATTTTCGATGAACAAAACAATCGCAAGTACTACAAAAGGAGTTTTGGTGATGGCTTCAATGAACATTTTTATAGTTTTGCAATTTAATTTTCTGAAGAAATTGATTGTTTTTTAAAATACGGAGTGTTTCTAAATGAATATCGGGGTTTTAACACTTCGTAGTATTTATTACAAAAAACTTAAAGTTATGATTAATACATAAAATGAGAGAAAAACACAAACCATTTTACCTACAAGCTTACAAGTATTCTATGTGAGCAACTTTCGTCACATGACATACTTCAAGTCGATAGTTCAGTTCTTTCCAAACGTTAATTAAGAAAGAAATTCTGTTCAGACGCTGATCCGATCTAACATCATGTCATTTCTACCTGTGGGGGTTCATAAAGGATTATGTGTATGTGCCTCCACTACCAGCTGAACATTGCAGCTGTTGCAACAATCACCCCACAAACACTAATCAATGTTTGGGAAGAAATGAGCTATTGACTTGATGTGTGCTGTGTATCGAAAGGTTCTGACATTGAAAACTTGTAAACTTGTAGGTAAAACTGTTTGAGATGCTATTTCATTTTATGCATTAATTCGAATTTTATGTTTTATGTAATAAATACTACCGAGCGTTAAAATGACGATATTCAGTTCGAAACACTCCGTGTCTCAGAGAGTTGCGTATAGGGATTGGAAAATATCTTTTACAGATAACATTGCTAAAATGTCCTGTAAAAGAAAACAGTCCAAACAAGGAAATTGCATAAGAATTCCGATTTTCAGACTATGTTGTATATTTGCGCATTTTTCTTTTAGTATAACTTTTGAAAAATATATACAGCGTCTCATTACTTCACTTATTACTAATCTAGTTTCATTAATTACGCGCTATTAAAAATTCTTTCTGTACATTAACAATAGCTTTATTCATTATTCTATTTTATTTTGCCATCTCAGTATATAATTCTGGGATTCTTATTTTTTTTTAAATATTTATTACATTTTTAGTTTCAATGTAAAAGAAAAAATAGACAAAGTGTTTTTAATTTTACAGAACAACACCCCTCCCTCCACACCAATTCTCAAATATACAAAAAAAATTAAATCTTATTGCTGTAAAAATCCTTTGTTAGGGAATAAATCCAAGAGAGGAGTAACAAGTTTTAAAACTTTTCGCGTTTCTTTTTGCTTATATGACTTTTAATTTAATATAAAATCGCGTGAATTAGTTTAAAAATTCTTTTTGTAAATTAAAGTTTGTCACATACCAAGCATCATTTTGTTCTTTTATACCCAATAATACGGTTTACCAGAACTAAATTTTTTTTGGAAATTTTAATATAAAAACATGCAAGTGAAATAACAGTTAAAGAATTGAATAAATTTTTGTTAAATGAAGCAAAAATACATTTTTACATAAAAATGGAAAGATAGTTTTACATAAAAAAAAATAATTTCGCGTGTTTTTTCTTCTTTATTTGAGTGGGGAGAAGGGGAAGTGTGGGTGAAAATGTTAATTTAGTTTAAATGAATGTGCAAATTATTTAACTTTCACATTTAACCTCTTGTTGGGGGCTGATGCAATTATGAACAAATTTTAATCTCGAATTGCCACATTGGCACTAGAATTTGTGAATAAAAATTTCACTTTTATTTAGTATGCGAAAATTACTTATACTTGTTTATAAATACATTTTCTTGTAAATACTGGAGTCATTGAATTAATTATGAAATTTTAATAATTCAAGTACCTCGCCCCTGAAAGGATAACTTGACTATACTTTCGCAGTCGAATCAGTACAAAGTTGCTTCAATTTGACAATAAACAATTTCAGTTTAATTGCAATAATGTATTGATTTTTACAAATATATAGCCTTTTAACCTCCTCAGTCCTTAGACACATTTTATGTGGCACTTTAAAAACAGTTTTAAATTAATATAAAACATCTCCAAACATATATTAGTTTATATAAAAATGCTTCTAACATGCACACATCAATTAAAAATGTCTAGATGTAATTTTAACAATTGTAGAAAAAATTAAATTAATTTAAAGGGTAATTTTTAGTGTCGCCTCCAGGCGACATCAGGACTGAGAAGGTTAAACTGTTTACTTAAATAAGTAAACGAAAATCGTGGAAAACATGAAATCACATCACGATAACTTTTTTTTTTTTACTGAAATTATACTAAACTTTTTGATAAAATTAAAAATGGCTCAAAAAGTTACATATTTTATATACATAACCGAAGAGTTTTGGGAGAAAAAAAATTACAACTCCGTCAGTTCTCGAGAAATCATTTAAATCGTCTCAATAATATTAACAACTTTTATATTAATAAATTTTTGTCAAGATCGATTCTGACCGAGAAGAAAACGTTCAAAAGACGGGGAAAGGGGTGAAAAAAAATAACGTCCTCAATTTACAAGACATCAAACCGCCTAAATTTATTATAAATATCCTTAATAATATACATATATCTGCAATTTTTATTTTTGGCAAGTTTTAAACAAGATCAACTCTAAAGGGTAAAACAAAAATAAAATACGTATAGGTGTTAATAAGAATTATAATAAAATCAGAACTTGCATGAAAATGAAATTGAAAACTTTTTAAATGCAGTCGCATAAAATACTTAAATTTGTTTTTCTCTAATCTTTATTGTTTGTAAGTTTTGTCGGTGAAATTACTACTTAATGTCAAAATCTACATTCACCTGTAGGTCCAGCAAGCAGTGATTACAGGTAGCCTTTTTTACAATAAGTAAAAGCTATCTATTGCAGCCCTCCTGAGGAAAGAACTTCCGGACAACTTTGGTATATTTTCACCGGTCATTACCTCCAGACTAAAAAACCACCCTCCGACCAAATGTTGACTTATATGTACTATATATATAAATATGTATAATATATATATGCATGCGGTAAATCACGTATTTATTAACTGATTGGATGAGATAAATTGTATACATAGTACATACCAAGGTCTTGACTGAGTTCATTGAGCAGTTTCAAACGCCATCTTGTTTAAAAATTGCAGCCATTTGAAAGTTTTTAAAAATTAAAATTTTTAAAATGTGATGCAAATAAATTAAAACTGAAAAATATATTTTAAGAGCATGACTTAAAGGCTAACGATTCTGAAACATATTTTATTTTGTCTTTATTTTAAAAAATGGCTGAGATATAGCAGTTTGAATTTCTAGAGTGGCTGACATTTTGAAACAATCTTATTTTCACCATGCTGTAGCTCTTTTATTTATTAACTGATTTAGAGGAGATTGATTGTATGCATGATACATAGCATTGTCTCCTCCGAGTATGTAGGCCAGCTTCATCCGTTATGTTGTTTCAAAATGGCGGCCATTTCCACAGTGCATTGCTTCGAATACTTCGATATTATTAATATGCATTAGTTTAAAATTTTCGCCATGCTTGACGATACTTGACGAAATATCGTCAAGTTTGGAGAACAAAAAAAGTAACCATAAATGATACGAACTTGGGCTATAGCTTAATAATTTGGCGCAATTCTCATTCAAATTCAGTGACAAATATTCTCTTATCGGATTCGTCGCATTTTAGCTTCTTAAAATTTGAGTTGATATAGTTTCGTGTAAAACTTGCAAAATTTTAAAACCAAGAAATATGAAAGCTGCCCCTTCCTTCCGGCAATGGCGAAAGGCCTTTTTTATGTTACGATTTAGAGATAGTAAGGTAAATAGGACTATTCTTTCTTTCTACTGGCCGACTATATCTGAAAACAAAACAAAATTAAAAAATAAATCATCTGACATAGATTAAAACACACATCCGAGTAGTAACATTATATTAACGAAAAGTTTCACATGAAAGAAAATGAGACGTCTAAAAAGCATTTCAATACAATCAACTTTTATAAAAAATCCCTCTTCAGCAATTCCTGCCCATATACGGTAACGTGTGCAAATTCTGCCGTACAGCCATTATTTGATTTATGAAATTTATTCACAAAACATAATACAATAAAATCAAGAAAATCAGAAACATTCATACGGGAAAGCCCATCCAGGGAAATTTAATAATAGCCAGTCTTGTAAAAAAATGCTTTTTGCATCACTGTAAATGAATGTTAAAGGGTGCCCAGAAATTCACGTAATAAATTGTTTTGATAAAAACCCTAGATTTATAATTAAAATTGCAATTTTTTTATTGGTTCAGAAAGTATATAGAATAGGGTTATGTATGAGATAAAATATCATATAAATGGCCTTTACGGCTTTTATTGGGTGTTCTAAAAATCCCGTAAGATATGAATTTTGCATCATTTCTGCCTAAATTGAAAGCTACGGATGTGGGCAACAGGTGATTTCAATAAGACTTTGACACATGCCATACAAACTGAGAGGCGGCTGCAGAGACCATTTCTTATCGAGTTCATGAAAGAATTTCTAGGATTAGCTAAACTTCGATGAGCATATTAAAATGCATCTGGTTTGCCGAGTTATATATTGGAGGAAAGCATAAGAAAACTTTATTTTTAGTGGTTGATTGGTAGGTTTATACTTATATTTTAATGTGGGACGGAAGGTATAACAGACAAGGAGTATCAGGAGCAGAAAAAAATGATAAACCTTACCGTTTAATCAATAAAATTAGATTTTCCGATGTTTTCACCAATATATGACTTACCAGATAAATTGCATGTTTAATATGGAATCGAGTTTTAAGTAATTCTAGAATTTAAATCATAAACTCGATGAGGTGATGGTGAGGGCAGACGTCTTCCAGTTTAATCCCTCCCTCTTCCAAGAAAAATTTCAATTATTACATGAATCATTTCCTGTTCTATGATTAGAAATAGCTGACCTGATCACGTGATTTAATGCCGTTGGACTTCTTCCTTATCGGTTTTTTTTTAGATCTAACAAGGAAGGTCTCCATAGGGGCATACTAAGAAAAATCTGAAAAAATTACAGACTGTTCTTCTCATATAGTTATATATGTTTATAAAAAAATTTCGGCGGAACCTCCTTATAACGTCCGTAAAAAAATAATAAAAATTTCATTTATTTGGCGATTTATCTCCGGTTGTCGAAAAAATTAAATTTTGAAAAATACGCTTTTACGCTTCGAATACTTTTTAAAGAAAAAAACTTTCTATGTTCAATTTATTTAAATAAGTTTAGTTTAAGTAATTTTACTTTTGCATTTTTACTTTACTTTAAGTGTAATTTTGTCATATACGTTTATATGTACTTATAACAAAATGAAATTAATATATTTTATCATTTAAAACACAATTTAAATTGATTAAAAGTGTTCCAAATTGAAAAATACACTGTTAAAAATCTGCTGCATTTTGTTGCAACGCACTACCTTGCTTGTATAGAAAATGGTTACTTGGCCGTGAAATGGAGCTTTCTCATTGGTTGTAATAGATATAATATATACAAGCGGTGGAGTGCGTTGCAGCAAAATGCAGCAGATTTTTAACAGTGTTGCACAAGCTACAACACCGCTAAAAATCTGTATCATTTTCTGCAGCGTCACTCCACCGCTTTTATAGAAAACGGTCAATTCACCGTACTATGGGACATTTTCTTTGGTCAGAAGAGAGATATTCTATAAAAGTACTGGAGTGACGTTGCAGTAAATGCTGCAGATTTTTAACAGTGAAGTCAATTAAAATCAATTTACACATTCGTTAAAATCGTCTGCTTTTGGCGAGGAAATGCAGTGCTTGCGAAATCCCGCGTCGCTTTCAGCTTTTCACGCCAATTATTCCAAACTATTTTATTTTTTTACATATTTAATAATGTAATTCCGCCGCTAATTTTTACTGATCCTTTATTACCTACATGAGTAGTTCAATTCGTATTTTTTTCAATAAATTCTGAGTATGCCCCCAATGGAGACCTTCCTTCTAAGGTTTATCCAACGACTCTTCAATTATAAAGTAGGAAATTGAGAACTGTATCAAAGAAGATCAGCCTCATTTAAGCAAAATGATCAACAAAAGAATGCCCATGTGCCACGAAACCCGTATAGGCCATGTTTTGAGATACTATTTCTTACTAAACCCTGTATTTGTACTATATGAATAAATTAAAAAATATATAATATTTGATTATAAAATTTATATTCTATAATATTAATTCGTGTGTCAATTTTAGAGCAGCCTTATCATTCATTTTCAGTGGCGCAAAAAAAGTAAAAAAAAATAAAATAAAAAAAGAAAGAAAGAAAATCCGTTAAAAAGCTGAGTGTGTTTAAAAAACATTTGAAGTGCATGTTCCGTTGTGGTATGAATATATTTTTTAAATGCTCTCCCCAATCTGTAAATATCCATCTTCAATCTATATTCAGCTTCATCAATTTATTTTAATTAATTTAATTTCATTAAGTTTAAAGTACCATAACATCGCTAAATATCATTGCGTATCACTACAACTGTTTTTTCACCATGCATAATATTAGGAAATTTTTTATGGTCCCTATAATCGAATTATAAATGCTCGTTATTCCATACTATTGAGAGAGCATGTTGTAATAAATCTCAAGAAGCCTTTCAGTCTTATTACGTTGGTAATCTCGAAACATTAATAAAATGCATTGTAAACAATTTTTCCTCATTTTTCATAAAGCCATGGAAATTTTTGTAGATTTATGTAAACAAACAGCAAATGCTATATACACTTCAATTTCAATGTCGAGATTATTTACGAAACTTTAACACCATACATAAATTATATAACAAGAACAGTACATTTACGAGAGTTATAATATTTCTAAACGGTCTCAAGATCAAACAGATAGACAAAGTTAATTAATAAAAAGGAATTCTGTTAATTTTCACCAATTTTTCGAATTCGGGCTAACGGAGATGTATTGAGAACAAAACAATGTGGTAAAAAAATAATTTTAATTTGCAAATAAAAGCTATTGAATGTTTTACATATGAACATTCTTTTATAAATAATTTTTTAAACATTTAAAAAAAATAATTATTTTACGCTCACTATATATGGTTTTCGAATATACTTTTCAAAAGAAGTTTCGTAAACTACTGCACTTTTTATGCATTGTTATGCAAATTTATTAGCAAATATTTTTAATCAAACTTAAATATAATTTTCGAATATTTTCATTACGTTATTTATTCATCTAAAAGTGCATGCTGAAAAAGATCCATTTGTCGATATTTTATTTATTTTTCAAATTAATAAATATACAAATTTTAAAATTTAAAAAACCTTTTAGAAATTCTTTATTAGAAATGCCATAAAAATATTTATGAATCATATTACAGCAAAAGAATTTTTAATTACGAATGACAAATGTGTAAGATTTTGTTCAATTGTTTGCAAATATTAAGGATATAAAAACAGTCATAATTGTTTATTCTAAATGGAAAAAGGAAAAAACTGCGAAATTTGTTAAACAAAACGTTTATTTGAAAATGTATTAGATATAAATAACTTTCAATTTCATCTTACTTATTTTATATTTATACGCCTTTTAAATATCCATGTAAGAATGTATAGAAAAATATAAATAATTCTATAAATTGCATATCATTAAACAATGAGCTGTAAAATATATTCTGTTTTTCAATATTATGCATTTCTTAAAATAAACCATTTTCATGAATTTGCTTTTAAAAATTGCGATTCAACGAATTGCAAATAAATAAATAAATAAATAAATAAATAAATAAATAAATAAATAAATAAAAGCATTTGTTTTATTGAAATAAGAATTTCTACTTCTTCTTCTTCTGAAGCTTATTTTTATTTATTTTATTGTTAAGATTGCTCAAATATTGAAAAAATTCTTTTGTAATCATTTTGCGGAAATGTATTTTTTAAAATAAATAAATCTAGATTTGATATTTTATGAATTGAGGAAGCTATGAATTTTTTTCCCTTAAAAACTTATTTTTTCACATTTGAACCCATTTTAAATTTTATAAAAATATCTGTCATACATACATTTTTAGCCTTTTTTTCTATAAAAAAATAATAACTCTAAACTTTATTGATATGTATTATAATTGAGAAGTTAAGGAATTTTTTCCCTGGTTTTTTCAAACCCTTATCTATTTCCAACCTCTTGGTGTGATTTGTCCATTAACGAAATTTTCTGACCCTTTATTTTTTACATCAGTTTGGAAGAGTTTTGTGAAAAATCATGAAAGTTATCGTGTCCATAAAAAAGTGTTTATTTATTTGTGTTTACGAGAGCCAATTATCCATACTTAGGATATACGCCCTAAAGGGAATTTGTCCTCTGTATGTGTGTGGGGTCTTTCTAAGGAAGCCTAACCCGTATTTACACAAGAAAATCCAAGGGTCGAAGAAAAGTACGGAAAACTCCGAACGGTTAGGCAACGGCCGCGATTGGGCTCTAACCCAGCGTCTACTATCTATCAGTTTCGTAAGCAGAACCTCTCGGCCATTGGTGGGGCCCATAAGAAAATGATATACATACATAGAGAGTCAGATATATAATTAAAGCTTTGAACTGTGGATAGTTTTGTGTCCTAGGGGTCGTGATCGCCGTAAATCTGCAAAATTGTTCAGAAGTTCTAAAATAGGTAAGAAAGTAATACGTATTATATCTTGCAAAATAAGTCTAAAAGTGAAATAACCATTTTACTGGCTATAAGAACTTAAACGAAGCAAAAGCAATTAGAGTGTTGTTTCAAACTGATACTGTGCAAAATTCTGATTTTTTCAATTGCAGCACCTAATTTCAATATCAGATATCGCATTTTTGTTAAAATTTACTCTTTTATATGAAACTGGAAGTCTTTTAGCTAAACAGTTCCGGAATTTCGGAATTTTAAAATTTTGAGCTATTAATGTTAAATTATTTGCAATGCTTGCAGAACAGACTTGATGTGGGTAGTGATTTAAGCGGGTAGTGCTTAGTGCAAAACTCAAAAATTACTCGGAGAACGAGCCGTAAATTTATGCGTCAATTTATATCAGGTTTGTGTAATATGTATATACTTTGCAAACCATTAATAACTATGCAGTATAAAATATTATTTAAAAAGCGTATTTTATTTCAAATTAAAAATTCTTAATATCTGTCCTTTTCTAACTTTTGTATAACTGATAAATTCATCCAAAGAATACAGAGAAAATTTTATTTTATGAAAATTCCATAATGTGAAATCTTGATTTTAGATCCAAATTTTCATTTTACTGCAACAAAAATTAATATTTGAGTCTCTTTCATAATAAAATTTTTTTTGAATTAAAATTTCTTAATATCAATTATTATATACGTGGGGGTTTAGTAAAGTTACAGTCACAGACAGTTATTTCAATAGTGTATTTACACCACTATCTAAAAAATACATTTCGTATTATATTTCTCTTGTAAATGTTCTCAAAGCGTATTTAAAATATTTTTGTCTTGAAAAAGTGTTGCGGTGTAGCATTGAAAAATATTCGCCTTTAATTGAAATTTTACGATACCCCCCGATTATAACCGATTACCGATATCGTAATCGGTACATATCGAATAATTTGTACCTTAAAAAAGTAAATGTTGTTCACGATATTATTTTCTTTTAGTTTGGCTCTTAATAATTCTGATAATGTAAAATAATTTTATCTAAAACTGTGTGAAACCACTTTCACGACATGTGTAGATATAATCAGCAAGAGAAGAAAATGAAATGAAATTTCTTTGAATTTCTCCCATATCGATTCTACATTAACTTCCTAAGAAAAAGAAAAGAAAGAAAGCGTGTGTTAAGAAAAAGTTAAACGTAATCTTACAGATTTCAGAACAAGATAAGTAGAAGTATATTTTCCAAGATGTGTCACAGATGTTCTTTTTTTACTTATTTTTATTTACTATTTGGCTACAAGATATTGGTTAGACAGTTTTCATAGGGTACTTATTTCACATACATTAAGTCTTTAAATAGTCTTATTGTAGACAAAATCTTTTAAATTACTTTATGACTAGAACTTTATTTTTTTTAAAGTATAGTGCATAATTTTATTCTAATCATTGTTCTTGAAAGTCATGACTGACTTTTTCGGAATTTTAGATGATACATTAATGTTATAATTACCGCATACGATTATTTACTTTACTATAAAAAAGTAACGACATTAAAACATTTAATTAATGAAACAATATGTTTTTAGGTTCAGTGAGTAGTTTACTGTTACAAAATGTTAAACCTTTACACAGAAGGCTTACATTTGAGAGCTGTGCAGGTTACTTATAAATATACTGATAACAACTATTATCTGCGTAATCTAATAACACAAAAATCTAATTATCTATCATTTGCATGATAATATGGACATAAATACACTGCTCGACATTGAAAATGCAACACCAAGAAGGAGTGGTCAGAAATTTGTGCAAATTTCAGAGTAGGCGCATGTCACTGAGTTATGCAAATGATGTGAAATGCGTAGGTTTCCGACGCACGTGATGTAAGATATAAGGGAAGAAACTTGTAGAATGGGCAATATTCGTGTCGCTATTTCTGCCAGACAAATTATCGAAGAAATTTTGTTTTTGTCTCGGAGGATACGTGTATAGAAGAGAATGCCAGGCCTCCGTCAACGAAGGCACTTCCAGCAGATAGACGATTTTATGAGAGGTATGGTGATGGGACTGAGAAGGGGGGGTTGGTATGTAGGTCAAATCGCAGCTGATACCCACATGGATGCGAGCACGGTGCATCAGCTATGGCGAACATGGTTGGAACAAGGAAATGTGGCAAGATTGAGGGGTGCAGGTGCAGCCAGAGTGACGTCAGCACGCGTGGATCGACGCATCCACCGACAAGCTGTGGCGGGCCCGCAAGTCACATGTACCTCGATTCTGCAGCATGTACAAGATACTCTGGATGTTTCCGTGTTGACCAGAACCATTTTCCGTCGATTGGTTGAACATGGCCTGCACTCACGGCGTCCCGTAAGAAGACTGCCATTGACTCGACAGCATAGATGCCAACGTTTGGAATAGTGCCGGACTAGAGCGACTTGGATAGCAGAATTTCGAAACGTTGCGTTCTCAGATGAGTCACGCTTATGTTTATCCAGTGACAGTCGCCGCATACGTGTGTGGCATCTACGTGGAGACAGATCAAATCCGGCAATAACTGTGGAACGCCCCACCGCGCGACAACGTGGCACAATGGTTTGGGATGCTATTGCGTATAATTTCATGTCACCTCTAGTTCGCATTTAGGGCTCTATGACGGCCAACGATTCTTGGATAATGTACTGCGGCCAGTGGCAATCCCCTACCATCAGAGGCAGCCTAATGCAATTTTTCAGCAGGATAACCCCGACCACATAGTGCTCGCATGTGCCAACATGCTCTGCAAGGTATACAGATGCTTCCCTGCCCACCGTACTCTCCTGATCTGTCACCAATCGAACATGTGTGGGATGTGATTGGACGCCGTTTTGCAGACTCTGCCCCTGCCTCGTTCAGAAGTTGAACTGTGGCAAATGGTTGAAAGGGAATGGAAAGCGATCCCTCAGGACACCATCTACGCTCTTATTGACTCGATGCCTAGACTTGTTTCTTCGTTCATCGCAGTTCGTGGTGGTCCTACATCCTACTGAGCCGATGCCGTTCTCGTTCTGTATTCTGACTATCATTTTGAAATAAAGATAACATTATACTCCTTGCTGTCTCTGTCTTTTCCCCAAATTTCATCACTTTCTGACCACTCCTTCTTGGTGTTGCATTTTGAATGTCGAGCAGTGTATTTACGAAAATTCAAAGCAAACTTCTTTATCCTTGACTCATGAAACCTTTGAGTTATTTTTCAACTTTAAAAAAAAGTTTGTTAAGAATATTCCGAATTTTTCTATAATCAAAAAGTACATAACGGAGAGTGGCGTACCTTGGACATATGTGTACCTCGGACCAATGTGAATTATAGCTTTACTTGTTTAGATCATTAAACAAGAACATTTGTATATAAAATATCAGCCACCAGAGTTCTCCTTTAAGACATTTGTTCAGAAGCTCAATTAATTGTACAATTTTTAAAAAAGGAAACTCACCCTTCAAAAGTAAATTTTTCTTAGAAATATCTATGATATTTTAGGTAGCTTTCATTACAAAAAGTAAAAAGCTACCTATTGCAGCCGTCCGGAGGAAAGCTCTTCCAGAAAATTTTGGTATATTTTTACCGATCATGACCCCCAGATCCCAAAATTACCCTCCGTTCAAATGTTGACATTATATATATATATATATATATATATATATATATATATATATATATACTGGGCGATTAAAAAAAGATGGGCAAAATTTTAAGAGGTGATAGTACACATCAAGACAAATAATATTAAATGGGAAACTAAGGGTCCCAAACGTCTTCCGAAGGAGATAGGGGCCATCAAAGTTTAGGGTCTAAAATTTGAAATGATTATAAAAAACGGAAAAATCGGTCGATTCGTTTGCAGTTTTCACGAAAACTATTCTTTATGTCAGTATTGTCTTGAAAATAAATTATGAAGATGAATTTCGAAAAATGCCGATAGAGGGCGCTTTCGACATTGGAGCAAGAATGGTTTTAGAGAAAACCGCAAACGAATTGACCAATTTTTTCTGTTTTTTTTTATAATCATTTGAAATTTGAACCTACCGACTCCCATTGAACACAGTTCAGTTTACGCTACTTAACCACAGATTTTGAGATCAAAATTTAAGTTTATGTCAAAGCTTCTAAAAAAAATTAGTGAGACGCAAAAAATAACGGTAAAAAATAGTTGTTCGTTGCTCCAAAGTCTAAAGCGCCCTCTATCGGCATTTTTTTAAATTTATCTTTATAATTTATTTTCAAGACGATACTGACATAAAGAATAATTTTAGTGAAAACCGCAAACGAATCGACCAATTTTTCTGTTTTTCATAATCATTTGAATTTTTGGACCCTAAACTTTAATGGCGCCTATCTCCTTCGGAAGACTTTGGGACCTTGGTTCCCTATTTAAATATTGTTTGTCTTGATGTGTACTATCAGCTCTTAAAATTTTGCATATATATATATATATATATATATATATATATATATATATATATATATATATATATATATATATATATATATATATATATATGTCTGATTTTTGTCATGCTATAACTAACGTATTTATGAACCGATTTGAATGAAACTTGGTATGTACATAGTACATACAAATATCTCAACCGAGTTCATTGGCCAGAATCATCCGCCATCTTGTTTCAAAATGGCGGCCATTTAAGTTTGTCAAAAATCTGTTAAATGTATAATGATGAACAAACAAAAAATTAGAAATTGAAAAAAAAATTCTTTCTAAACTATTTATCTTAATAATGATTTTTTTAAATTTAAAATTTTAAATTAAATGCGAAAATATTAAAAGTTGAAAAATATTTTTCTTTTATGTGTTAGATCTTAAAACACCAATTCCAGAACATTTTTTATTATGTCTATATCTTAAAAAATGATTGAGTTATAGCACTTTCAATTTTTCTTATGGCTGACATTTTGAAAGGATCTGATTTTTGTCACGTGATAACACGCGTATTTATAAATCGATTTGGATGTAACTTGGTGTGTACATAGTAAATAATGAAGCCTGGACAGTTCGTAAGCCAGTTCCATCCGCCATCTTTTTTCAAAATGGCGGTCATTTAATTTTTTTCTAAAAATTAAAAATTTAAAATTAGGTACAAAAAAGTGAGAAATTGAAAAAGATTTTTCTTTTATGAATTTGACCTTGATACAAAGATTTCAAAGCATTTTTTGTTTCGTCTGTATCTTAAAAAAATGGCTGAGTTCTAGCACTTTTAATTTCTAGTGTTACTGACATTTTGAAATGATCTGGTTTTCGTCATGTGATAACACGCGTATTTATATACCGATTTGGATGAAACTTGATGCGTACATAGCTCATACCGATGCCTGGACCGAGTTCGTTAGGCTAGTTCCAACCGCCATCTTGTTTCAAAATGGCGGAATATTAAAAATGTTTTTAATTTAAATTTTAAAATTAGGTGCAAAAAAGTAAGGAATTGGAAAATACTTTTCTTTTGTGTTTTGACCTTGATACAAAGATTCCAGAGCATTTTTGTTTAATCTGTATCTTGAAAAATGGCTGAGTTTTAGCACTTTCAATTTCCAGTGAAATTGTCATTTTGAAACGGTCTGAAATTTGTCACGCGAATATACGCATATCTATGAATTGATTTCGATATAACTCCGTGTGTACATGGTACATACCAATGTCTTGACCGAGTTCACGGCCAATTTTATCCGCCATCTTGTTTCAAAATAGCGGCCATTTAAGTTTGTCAAAAATCTTTTAAATGTATAATGATGAACAAACAAAAAATTAGAAATTGAAAAAAGGTTCTTTGTAAACTATTTATCTTGATAATGAATTCCGGAGTATATTTTGCTTTTTCTTTATCTTGAAAAACGCCTGGGATATAGCAGTTTGAATTTCTAATGCGGGTGACTTTCTTTTTTTATTTTTTTTTATCAATTTGCCCACGACAGCATGCGTATATATTAATTGATTTCGATGTGAGTGTGCATGTTCACAAGAATTAAGATTTCGACCAAGCTCATTGGTTTGTTTTACCCATCATGTTTCTTTAAAATGGATATCGTGGAATTTGGCGACCTTATAAATCGCTTAAAATAAAACCAGATTGAATAAAAGATGACTAATTTCTAAAAATTCCTATTAATATTCAATATTGACAAAAATTATATATAAATTATATAATCGTGTTCCACTAATTTCAGCTTCGTATATTTGAATAATATAACATAACATAAAATAAAATAAATAAGTATATGAAAGCTTCCCCTTCCTCCCGGCACTGCCGGAAGGACTTTTTTATACTAAAACATATCTAATTTTTTTAAATGAAGATTTTGCACAATAAAGCAATGCTTTAGCTATAACACCATGTGCTTTAAATAAAGTTAGGCCTAACCTTAACATTATGATTGGTAATTTTGTTTTTAAATGTCAAGTGGTGTACCGTGAACCTAATAAAACTGGTGTACCTTGGACTGGATCCAAGGTACACTAGGTATTAAAATAGTAAATAAAGCCTTTGTGCACAAATGTTTAAAGATATAATACCAACGATTATAAATGCACAAATAAAGTATGAGAAGGTAGCAGCAAATAGCTATTTCGAATCTACTATCGAGATTCTTCATCAGTGCAAAACTCAGCGAGCTAAAAAATAGCAAAACTGAGCAAAGAGACAGAGAGACGCAGGCTTATATACCCGCTATGGGGAAAATCCCGCCTAAAGAAAAGCAACCAATGAGAAGAAAGCAGCTAAAAGAACTGGGAGGACAAGTAGCGGCATCTATCGGAGAACAAGGAAAACAAAAACTAAAAAGCAAGTGGGAAAAAAAAGTATTAAATTACAGATTTTTAAATACTTGGAAAATAAGGAGTAGTAGATAAGTCATTGACTAAGGAGTGAGAATTTTTTATGATGTGATAAGCTTCCCAAAAATCAAGATCAAGAATGGAAGGACATTTATGGATGATGGTGGCTGAAGAAAAGTTAAACTTATGTTGCGAAGACCAACAATGTTGAGCAATAGAGGAACGTTTAAGCTCATGATTTTTGACATACCTTTTATGTTCCATTAAACGAAATCTGAGAGCACGTTTAGTCTGACCAATACAAGAAAGACCACATTGGCAAGAAATTTGGTAAATACCCCAGTTATCTAAGCGATCAATGGGGTGCTTAAGATATGAAAAAGCAATTTTATTAACAGGAGAAAAAATAACTTTGAAATCGAACCTTTTTAAAATTTTAGCAACTTGCTGACTGATTTTGGGGAAAAAAGGCAAAACAGCCAAAGCATTGGAGTTCGAATTAAAGTTTTTTGGGAAGCTTATCACATCATAAAAAATTCTCACTCCTTAGTCAATGACTTATCTAGTACTCCTTATTTTCCAAGTATTTGGAAATCTGTAATTTAATACTTTTTTTTCCACTTCCTTTTTAGTTTTTGTTTTCCTTGTTCTCCGATAGATGTCGCTACTTGTCCTCCCAGTTCTTTTAGCTGCTTTCTTCTCATTGGTTGCTTTTCTTTAGGCGGGATTTTCCCCATAGCGGGTATATAAGCCTGCGTCTCTCTGTCTCTTTGCTCAGTTTTGCTATTTTTTAGCTCGCTGAGTTTTGCACTGATGAAGAATCTCGATAGTAGATTCGAAATAGCTATTTGCTGCTACCTTCTCATACTTTATTTGTGCATTTATAATCGTTGGTATTCTATCTTTATACACTAGGTATTGTCTAATGGATCTAAAAGTCAACTCAAGGAGTTATATTTGGAATTGATTTATCTAATTAAAATTTCGGCTAAAAATAAATATATTTACTAATATAAATATGTTTTAATATCTTCTGTGATCATAATAAGTATAATTGTTATCAAAATTTATGTCTATTTAGAATTTGTTATTTTTTAAACCTAATAAACAATGAAATATATCAAAAATTTATATATGTAGCTTCTTGATTAACAAATGTTAATTTTATTCGCTAAAGAAAAGTTTTTTTTTCCATTCTTAGTAATGGGACCAAGGTACATAACTAGTGGTGTACCTCGGTCATATTTTCATTTTATTTTTAATTCAAAAATTTTCATGAAAATTATTTATATAAAAATTTCAGACAAATATATTTAATATATAACATCATAAAGTTTTATAAAATCTTTTCTTTTTTTAGTTTTGGAATTTTTTTTAAAATTAAACATTAAAAATTCAAAATAGGTCCGAGGTACACCACCTTCCCTTATAAATTTTATATAATTAGCTTTGTGGAATAACTATTAAGATATTATGATATTATAGTGGTCAATTACAAAAATGATTCTAAGTTTAAAATTGGGTACATATTGTCAATTATTTACACTAACAAATTAGACATATACATATATTTACAATTACATTATGAAACAAAATAAATATTATATCAAAAATAATGAAGTAAAATCTTGTACTTTAGTATATTTATAAATAGGTATATATATTTTTGATACATTATTTGTAAGCAGGATTTTTTCATGATAATATGAACATAAGCTTTTTCATAGCATAAACATTTACGAAAATTCAAAGTAAGCTTTTTTATCCTTGATATTCAATTATTTTGTGAAAAAAGTTGCAGTATTACAAAAAGAAAATTTAAAAGGAAAAACTTTTATGCAATTAAAAAAGACCTTTCTTGAAATAAAAACAGGAATGCTGTCTGTATGTTTTGAAAATAGCTGCCTATTAATAAAATAACTACTTTCTTAAAAAGAAACTAATTATTTATAAATAATAGCATGTAGTAATCCACTCTACAAATAAATACGAGAAATTTTCATGATAATATGATCATAAACATTTACGAAAATTCAAAGTAATCTTTTTAGATACGTTTGCAATTATATAAATGCGTTGTATTTATAGTCGTCATTCAATCCGTCAGTCTGTCCTCAATTAACAGAGCAAAAACTAGCCAACCGAATCCTTCGAAATTTAAAAAATATAAATGTTGCATAATTTCGTCAAATCATTTCAAATTTTATGAAATTTTGATGCATAGTTTAATATAGGGACAATCAAAAGTAATCTTTTGTCAAAAGTAAAAATTTGGATTTAAATTTTCCTTGCGAATTGCCCAGAAATCACAATCGGAGGATAACTCTACTTTGATGCTGTAGAAGCCTAGCATTAAATTATATGTTAAAAAATATTGGTATTCAGTTCGCGGGTTATTTGGGAGCCCTGCTTTGAATCAAAATTAATTAAATTAAGTTCGTATAACTATGTTAACCGAAATTCCTAATGAGGATGGCATGTAAAATATAATGCAATAATCATTATATGTATGTATGCATATATATATATATATATATATATATATAATATACATAAAGTGAAGCTAATTGCCTTATGGGACACAGTAAGAAATCTCAAGATACTGAAAAATCGAAATAGCTAATTTTTATAATATCGGAAACCTCATAACCGTAACATTATTAATGTAGACTGTTGCATATTGCATCTTATTATCGTAAGCATACATATATATAGAGATAGAGTTCTGCCCCCTCCCCCCCAAAAAATAAGTTTTTCATTTTGAGATAATTTTATTAATTGCATGACATTTTTGCATTTATGTATTGAATGACGATAATTTCACTGAATTCCAGTGTACCTTCTCCTGAATACTATACCTGAGTTTTGAGATAGAAATGGCGACTGCTGAAAGCGATTTTTTTAAACTTAAATACGATCTGTTAAATTTATACGCCACAATTTTACAAAAAAATTCTGTGACTAGTGTAACCTTAACAGAATAAAAAAAAGGAAAAAAGGAAACCAATGAGAAAAATAGTTCCAAGTGCAATTTAATGGTGTTACACTTTTTTGAACATAATAAATTTGATAATCATCTATGAAGTATATACTGAAATATACTTTCTGAATAATCTGTGGTACAAAGAATATATATTATTAATTTACTGGGCTATACAAAAGTATTCCATTATATAATGATATAGGGGAACCATCGTTTGGGGGAGTATTTAATAATATTAAATTATTTCACATAATATGAAATTGGTATACGGCTGTTGTGGTTCACTATAAGTTACTTCCTGTATAATAGACTGCAGATAGTATTTACAAGGACACAAACAAGATTTCGAATTCTCTACTGTATCCGAAGTAATGCATTTCAGGTACTGTTTCACTAAGATCTGAATGTCTTTAAAACTTCCCTATAGTACGAACTACGAACACATCTCATTTGATATCCTTTACGTGCAATTTTCAACTTATTTATCCTTGACTCATGAAATCGTTGAATTATTTTCTGAAATAAATTACAGTATTATAGTATTCCAAAAAGAATATTTAAAATTAAATACTTTTATATAAGTATAGAAAACCTTCTTGAAATAAAAAGATGACATGCTGCGTGTATATTTTGAAAAAAGATACCTGTTAATTAAAAAAAACTACTTTCTTAAAACAAAAATTAATTTTCTCTAAGTAATAACATTTAAGAATCCACCTAAGAAAACAAATGTGGAAAATTTTCATGAAAATATAAACATAAACATTTTCATAAAATAAATATATACTGAAATTCAAAGTAACGTAGTTTATTCTTGACTTATGAAAGCTTTCAATTGTCTTCTGGAACAAATTGTAGTATTTAGAAAAAGAAATTTTAAAAGAGAATAATTTTAAGTAAAAAAAAAACCTTTTTGGAAATAAGAGAAGGAAATGCTGTCTGTATATTTCGAATCAGTTACCTATTAATTAAGAAAAATTAATCTTTTTAAAAGTCTGATGGCTTTATCCGTTGAAAGTTTCAAAAGAAGTGGAAAGGGTTTTATACATTTGAAATACTTGAGAGTATGCTTTCTGTATGTCATTTTTACTTTTTCTATCATATTATATTTTTCTATATAGTTTACTTTGCCGAGATTTTCACAATATTTAACTTCGTTTCATTTTAATTTATAAGAACTACTGCTTTTAAATGATTTCTTAAATCAACACCCTTCTCAATGATTTTTGACATTGAATATAACTTGTTTTTACGCTTGCATTAAATATTTTTTTAAGTTAATGATTTCATTCTAAAATAAACATTGATTAGAAAAAGTTTCTGAAACGAATTTATGTTAGTTAAAAAATGCTTCAAGTTAACTACGCTATATTAGGAAACTTTGATAAGCGAAAGAAAAGGAAAATATTATTTAACTATGCAAGCCTTCTTGAATTTAAGTATATAAACCTTCGTGTATGTATGTTTATATGTATGTTTATACATATAATACCTTTGATTAGGGCTCCCAAATGGTCTACCAACTAAACACCAATAATTTCTTTAAAAAAATTTGGATTTAAATTTTCCTTGCGAATTGCCCAGAAATCACAATCGGAGGATAACTCTACTTTGATGCTGTAGAAGCCTAGCATTAAATTATATGTTAAAAAATATTGGTATTCAGTTCGCGGGTTATTTGGGAGCCCTGCTTTGAATCAAAATTAATTAAATTAAGTTCGTATAACTATGTTAACCGAAATTCCTAATGAGGATGGCATGTAAAATATAATGCAATAATCATTATATGTATGTATGCATATATATATATATATATATATATATATATATATATATATAATATACATAAAGTGAAGCTAATTGCCTTATGGGACACAGTAAGAAATCTCAAGATACTGAAAAATCGAAATAGCTAATTTTTATAATATCGGAAACCTCATAACCGTAACATTATTAATGTAGACTGTTGCATATTGCATCTTATTATCGTAAGCATACATATATATAGAGATAGAGTTCTGCCCCCTCCCCCCCAAAAAATAAGTTTTTCATTTTGAGATAATTTTATTAATTGCATGACATTTTTGCATTTATGTATTGAATGACGATAATTTCACTGAATTCCAGTGTACCTTCTCCTGAATACTATACCTGAGTTTTGAGATAGAAATGGCGACTGCTGAAAGCGATTTTTTTAAACTTAAATACGATCTGTTAAATTTATACGCCACAATTTTACAAAAAAATTCTGTGACTAGTGTAACCTTAACAGAATAAAAAAAAGGAAAAAAGGAAACCGTTAAAGAAATATTTGTAAAAAAATTTAATGAACCATACACACGCTGAATAAAATCCACCGCAGCTGCCATGCTTGTGTCGGCTCTCAGATCTAATATTCGGGGGGCGATATACTGGGAAAAATTTGACATTCAGACAAATCATCCAAAACATAAACGCAAAATGTCATTTAATTACTAGAATTACCTTGAAATGAACAAAAGTAGATGAATGTGCATGAATCAAACAATACTCATACTTTTTTTTTGCAAGGACTGTATATTTATGTGTTTACATAACTATACTCATCGTATATACATATCCTGCGTACTTGACATGTATAACAAAGAGAAAAAAAATCCAGAATTTGGTAAAAGTTATATTCATAGTGTACTTCGGATATATAATCCATAGAAATTTAACGAAGATGATCCAATCTACAACAATATGCTTCGTTTGAATAAATACTTTAATTACATTTATAGCCTGAGGCATAACACTCAAATTGTAAGTAATTAAATGTCATTCGTTAGATATTTATGGCGCGTCATGAGGAAAACTGATGTGAATGTAATTATACTTCACGAAGCCTGCCAAAATGATGCAGTTTACATGACGTCGCACATATGGGATAATTACTTGCAAAGTACGTATAATTGATAATAGTATTTTACATATATGTAATGCATTCTGAATATTTAAAACGTTTAATCATTTTGTTAATAAATATTACTTTCAGCAGACTATCCTATTTTGTTGTACTCCTGAAAAATGTAGATTTTTGAAAAGATGTAGGATTTAAAAATAATAATAAAATGAGCATACACAATTCTTCATTATATGTTTAAAGAATGGTGCTGTGACATGAAATGCCAAGAATACAAAGTTTTATTTATTTATTTATTACTATTAATTGTAGCGTTGCGTCGTCAGTTTTCACATATAGGATAGATAAGATGATAAAGATAACGAATCTAAAAGTCTGCTAGTGCACTTGCGGACGGTATTGTATATGAAAATCATACACCCCTGCCTAATGTGAAATGAATGCAAATAGAATTGTTTGTGATGCCTCGAATACGGGATAACATTGGTATTCCGGTTGCCATTTACTTATTATTATAGCAAACTGCGAAATATTCATATCGTAGGAAACCCATCAGTTTCATTATCTGTATTGCCTTATTTATTGTATATACAAAAATCATTGGTGCTAAAATTTGCTGCAAAATATGAAGATTCAGCTATTATAGCGTTCTTCACTCACACAGAGTTAAACGATGTTACAACTTTTTAAAAGGGCACTATCGCAACCTTAGAAGCAACATTTAACTAGCATGCAAATGTTCTCGGATAGCATATTCCGCGTACATGCTTTTTTTAAATCACGCATGTACCTTAATACTGCAATAGGGAGATCTCGAACCAAAAAGCTCAAATACAATCAAGCTCAATATGGTGAATGTCTTCGTTGAGCGAAACTAAACCTCAAAAATTTCCTCAAGAACTTCGAATATTTTTAAATTATTGTTAGAGATAAATATCTAATACATAGCTACCATGCCAAATTTTATATTTCTAGGCCCTTTACTTACACAAAAATCACGTTTTAGAACTTTTTTGCTCCCGCACGTTTTTTGGAATTAAGACAGACACAAAATGTATTACATGTTGGAACAAGGACTGTCACATGTTTTTGACACCAATATTTCTTAATTTGGTTCGGTACTTCCTGAGATTTCGTAAACATCTTCATTTAGAACGTTTTTTAAAACGTTTTTCGCGTGTTTTCATTCCTTTTGAATTTATTTATTTTTTAAAGAAAATGCTCTTAGAGATAATTTATATCTACACTGTAAAAAAAAAATTGGGAAAGTTACAAAATTTTTTCTAGTAGAATTGTATTCCAAGAACTTTTTATGTAACGGCAACGATAAAAATTCATGTAACAGATTTGCACTTTGAATCAAACAAATTTTAAGGTTACTAAGGGTTACTAAGAATTTTTTTGGGAAATCGTATTCCAAGAACTTTTTAAGTGACGATAACGAGCATTATAGATAAAATTTTTGTAAAGTTACCAAAATTTTAGTAAATTCTTTTGTAAAGTTACAGATGGTTTTAGTTTTGCTTACAAGTTTTGTAGATTGACATCATTTTCTTGTACAGTGTACACATAAAATTTTAGTAAGCATAAGAGATTTTGGTTAATTTAGATTACTAAGGTTACAGATTTTTTTTACAGTGTAATAAATAACTGCCATTCTAACTTTCATGTTTCTAGGTCCTTCAGTTATACAAAACTAGTGTTTTAGAATGTTTTTTGCTCCCTCACCCCCTTTGGCACCGACAAAATAATAGCCTATATTTGAATAGAGAATAAAACCGCCATTTGATATCATTATTTTTTCAAGTCCTTTATGTGCTTCTAGAGATTCCATTCTACAGAGAAAAAAATTTTGTTTCTCTATAATATTAGTATAAATTTAAAAAATCGCTGGGTACATTTTGTAAAAAACAACAAACTTACATAACCATAATTATCTAAAATACAGGAAAGAAAAAATCATGCGTCAAGTCAAGTGCAAAAAATCAACTTTCCAACACTTTCAGAATAATGTAACAAAACTTCACTGGTTAAAAAATTGTAATATTACGTCTCATTTCTCCACATGGAAATGTAAAACGCAATTTAAAACAGAATTTCAGCTGTTCCCATCTACAAACAAAAAATTATCCAAACTTTATAGTAGCTCTGTATATGATATAGAAATTTATATCTATTAACAAAATGCATTCCAAAATTTAGTTCATTTAAGAAATACATATATTTCAATTGAAAACTCTCCTTCAGCAATTTTCTCTAATAAGGAGAAATATATAATATGCGGATTCTTTTGTGCTGCCTCTAAATTAGGTATAGAATTTATAAATAAACAGTAATATGTAAAAAACTAATTGAATTTAAAAGCGTATACCGAATTTTAAAACGTACACTCTAGCAATTAATACGCAAAGACAGTACAGAAATCCATTTCTTTTGTGTGTCCCTGTGAATTAATTATATGACTGCTCTGTTTTAACATGACCGTAGTGAAATTAAATGATTTATATGAGTTTCAATTTAAAATAGTTCAATGCCATTAAAGTATTCTCCCAACGCTTTTTTCCCATAATGTAATCGAATTCTATTAAGTGTCCATATAAATAAATCATTAATGGAACATATTTCATCTGAAATACCAAGCATGCTTTGGTGATCCTAAATAAGTTTTATCAATTCCATGAACATTCAAGCCTATTTTCGGGGTTATACAGCATGGACAGACTGCCAAACGTACAGAAAAACCGAATCCATTAGCAATTTTCTACTTCGTTGAAAAGTGCTAAAAAAAGGTTTTGCAGAACTCAAAATATATGCACGTAGAAATGCAAAAATTTCATAATAGAACTACAGAAATATAATGCTTCAAAGGATTTTAAAACAATAATATGTAATATTTCAAGTTCACAAAACTTTTATTCATTTTTATTTTTCCAATTTATTCCACTATGTTTATGTTCGCGAGATTTTAGGTAGATTTCGTAAGAAATCTACCTAATCGTAACGTAACCTACCTAATCGTACGTAAGAAATCCACCAAACTGGTACATAAAATCAAAGGGGATAAAATCTTGGCTAAGTTCGTTAATGGGCAAAATCGGACCAAGGAGGTCAGAATAGTGGGCGTTTTTGTGAAAACCGAAAAAACGCCATAACTTCTTAATTAAAGTAGATATCGAATCGGTTTAAAGTTTATATTACTTCTTAAAAACGGGCCAAAAGTATATGCATGACAGATTTTTGATAAATTTAGAAGTGGGATCAAGGGGCGAAAAAAACAGGGATTTTGAGAGAAAAAAATTCATAACCTCGTCAATTTTCAAGATATCAACTCCAACTAAATTTTTTGTAAATGTTCTTAAAATTATCTAAAACTTTTGTATTTACAAGTTTTTGATAGGACCAACTTTTACCGATGAAAAAATTTAAAAACTAAAAGAAAAAGGGCGCTGAAAAAAGAGAAAAATCCATAACTACGTCAAATTTTAAGGTATCAAATCTGATTAAATTTATTTTACATCTTCTCAAAAATATCTACAACTTTTATATTGACAAGTTTTTCATAGGACCAACTCGTATAGCAAAAAGAAATTAAACAAAAATAGGAGTTGGAGAAAAAACCTCAAATCCAAACTGCTTATATTCTGACTCATTTTTAAATTCATTTTTGATTTTAAACGCATCCAAATGGTAGATCCTCTTATTTAGAAACTGTATAAAGTGACGCATTGGTCAATTTTCTGATAAAGACAGAATATATTTCAAAAAAGGCTACCAAAAAGGGTATTTTGAACAGAATTTCCGAAAGTCATCGGGACTGAAAATTGAAGGAATTCCTTCAATTCAAAGAAAAAAACGCAATTTCTTATTTGAATACTTAAGTATTCAAATAAGAAATTGCGTTTTTTTCTGACTCGTTTTTAAATCCATTTTTGTTCTCAAACGCATCCAATTTACAGATCCTCTTATTTAGGAACTATATAATGTGATGCATTGGTCAGTTTTTTGATAAAGACGGAATATATTTAAAAAAAGGCTACCAAAAAGGGTATTTTGAACAGAATTTTCAGAAATCATCGTGACTGAAAATTTAAGGAAGTGTTCAAATAAGAAATTGCGTTTTTTTCTGACTCGTTTTTAAATCCATTTTTGCTCTCAAATGCATCCAATTTACAAATCCTCTTATTTAAGAACTATATAATGTGATACATTGATCGGTTTTTTGATAAAGACAGAATATATTTTGAAAAAGGCTACCAAAAAGGGTATTTTGAACAGAATTTCCCGAAGTCTTCGTGATTTGAAAATTTAAGGAAGTTTTCACATAGCAAATCGCGTTTTTTATGACTCGTTTCAAAATCCATTTCCGCTCTCAAACGCATCCAATTTACAGATCCTCTTATTTAGGAACTATATACTGTGATGCATTGGCCAGTTTTTTGATAAAGATAGAATATATTTTTAAAAATGCTGTCTACGTGAGTATTTCGCACAAAATTTTCTGAAGCAATCATGATTAAAGAATTAAGGATGTATTCAAACAACAAATCGGTTTTTTTATGACTCATTTTTAAATTCAATTTTTTCTCAAATGCATTCAGCTGACAGTTTTTTGTTATTTAGGAACTGTATAATGTACTGTTTTGGTCGATTTTTTAATAAATTCAGAATCTATTTCAAAATATGTTGTCAAAATGGGCATTTGAGCTGAATTTTTCTTAAGATGATTCTGATAAAACCAGTTTTTGCAGAAAAATATAAAATGAAATTTTTTTTCATAAACGGTCAAATGAAGTTATTAAACTGGGTTTATCTCTAATCATATATATATATATATATTTGTTGAAATGAGCACTCTTCGAAATCTACCTCCGCCTATAGGCCCAGCCGACAGGGATTTTTTGTTTTTCTGTTAGCTGTTTTCAATTTGAAACTATTTTGGCGAAAATTTTCTGTTATCCTTATCTTTTTGGAAAATTTTCCGTTATTACATACGAAACATGTGAAATAAAAAGGAAATTCGCCATTTTTTTATGTATGATTTGTAGCATAATGTAAGTAATTTAAATATAATTTTGTTAAAAAATGAGAACAATATGAGCTATGCGTTCTCAGTTATAAAATGGCAGTTTTTCATGTTTCTTTTGATATCTAGTTAGCTGTTTATGAGTTCCGCCATTCAACGATTTCACACTTATAGCTGCGTCACTCGAGAATACTGTCGTCTCCTATGATTTACATACGAAGAAGAACAATATTTCAAATAACTTTGAGTTTGGAACTATGCATCCAAAATTACTGCTGTAGCTTAATAGCTATTGGTAAATGATAATAAAGGACAATTTGTACAGCATTATTGTTATCAAAAACAAATTTTAATGAACCAAGTGATTTTTAAAACTGTTATAAAATGTGTTGTCTAAATTTTAATGCTTTTAGATATATTTTTTTGTTCATTTTCGTTAAAATTATTCGTAAAATAGAAAGATATTTTATCTCATACATCGCCATTTAAATACATATATACATATAAATATATTTTTATCATCTATCGTAATCGTTTTATTTATTTGATTTTTATTGAAATTGGTTAAATATTTTAAAAGAAATTTTAAAATCTTTATTTTTAAAGAGAGAAACAAAACAATATTTGTAGAGTTTGGTATGCCGCAAACTTTAAATTTACAAAACATTTTTAAAAATAATTCTCGTTTATATTTAAAAGGTTATATTTTATTGTATAAACCAGTAAAACACCATAAAATATTAAAATTTAATTTTATTTGAAATAATTTTATCAGAATACAATTGCGATGTAAATTGTCTTCAAATGTAATTTTAATATTACCCTTTTATACATGAATAAATTTGTATTCGTTTCATATTGAAATTCATATATACATATATAGACTATATAAAAACCTAGTATTAAAATTATTGAAATAAAAAAAATATTTTGCATACATGTAAAAAAGAAACATTGAAATGTAAAATACCAATAATACTATAACGATAACAATAATTTTAAATTTTAAATTTAGGTTATTTATGTTAAAAGTTTAGAATACGAACTTGGTACTTGTGCTTCAGGGGCTTTCAAGGACATTTTATTAAAATTTTTGTAAGGCTATATTTGCCTATTTTAATGGGGAAAAAACGATAGCCAGACATAGCGACTGTTACTTTACGAAATTTCTGGTATTTAAAAATTTAAAATCCCCTAAAATCCTAGGCACCCACCAGTGGCCGAGAGATTTTTACCTCGAACTGGTAGATGAGAGGTGATGGGTTCGAACCCTTTCCGTGTATATCGGGCTAATCCTTCGCAGTTTTCCGCGGTTTTCTTCGAACTTTGTTTTTCCATGCGTAAATACAAGTTAAATATCCTTGTAAAGACCCCCAAGGAGGACCCCCTCCCCTTAAAGCCCGTCTTCCTTGTGTTAATAATTGCCGTCAGGGGTTGTGTTTACAACCAACCCCAGTATTTTTTTATGCGTCCGAACCCTGTGTTTGGAAAGCTAGTTATATTTCAGAATTTTGTCTGAAAAATAAATAAATAAATAAAACGCTGTCCAGAACATTTTCCGTGATTTTCTAAACATTCCTTGAGAAATATTTAAAAAGATATATTCTATTTTAATTTTTTTTCAATTCTTTAAAATAGTACCCTTTTCTGACCCACTTAAAAAATTACTTTTGAATGACAATATAACATATGCAAAGTAATTTTCTACTAGAGTCAGTCTTTAACATGTTCGCTGCCGCTTAAGTGAAGATGTGATGATAGTGCCGCACTGTAGAAGTGAGTTTTTCCCAGAAGTCGATTTACTTTTTATAACAAAGAATCAGTGAAAGATTTTCCCACGCCAGCGCGGACTGTCTATTGGACATGTCAAATGCAGTCAACATTTACTGTTATACACTAACTCTTCGACATGACAAACAGCTATGATTAGATAACCTAAACATTGATTAAATATTGATTTTATCGCTATATATAATATAATGGATAGAAAATTTTATTTTTCGTTTTTCATTTTTCTGGAATATTGACGTGAATGAGATAGAAGACAGTTTTGAGATTGCCATATCCGACTAGTATTATTTTTTTTTGTTTGTTTTTTAATTCACTTTTATACTTAATGGGTCAATCCATTTCAAGTGGTACAGAAAATATAAAAATGGTCGCTCGACCATTTTTAAAAAATCTGAAATTTTTTGTACAACAACCCTAACATGACGGAAGTTAATGGCCGTTATTTTAATCTTACTATTTTTTGTTTGTGCATGGCGGCCATCTTTGTTTCATCGTGTTCAGCGATTTTCTCAGATACTAGGATAAACAAAATTGTAAATATCTCGTCTTTTATTTTCCCAATTGAAATGGGGTTTGCAGCATTTTGTTCAAAATAAAATAGGCTAAATGTACGGTTGTAGAATAATTTTGAAAAATAAATTATTATAAGTAAAATTTTAGCACAAATTTTAAGATTTTTTCCAAAATCTATCCGTTTGCAAGAGGAAAATTTTCTTGTAAGGAAAACTCTCAACTTTACACAATTTTTTCTACAAATAGGTCAAAAGTGCGTGTACTCATACACCAAGTCCCAGATATGAGAGCTCATTTCTCTTTGCGAAAAAAATTCCGAAATTCGTCGAAAATTTCAAAAATCGCACTTTTCAGGCTTTGATATCTCTGGTAGAGCACGAGATAATAATCTGAAATTCTGGCCTTTGATAGTATTGTGTAGTAGTGTCATGTACAAAAAATTTCAAGAAGGAGATTTGACTACTAGTTGAGATATGACATGGACAATATGTAAAAACAATACTTCTAAACTATTGTAACCTGCTATGTGTTAGTTCATACCTACAAAATATTAAACTAATGGTTGATGATGCAAAGTTACAAAAATCATCTTCAAATTCTGTTTAAATCGTGATTTAAATAATTCAGATTGTATGCTAAGCCAATGCACTATTTGTCCAGATGAATAAAACATACTGGGAATGCTACTCGTCTATTTAAATGGCCCCGAAACCATTTTGGTTGATTGACCGTTTTTAAAAAATCTGAATTTTTTTTTTGTACAACAACCCTAATATGGGGGAAGTTCAAAAAAATTATTTTTTTAATTTTAATGTTTTTCGTTTGAGTATGGTGGCCATCTTTTTTTCATCGTGTGCAGCTATTTCCTCACATTGAAGTTTGATATCTTTTGTGTGGCGCGAGATAAAAATCTGGAATTCTGGCTTTTGATAGTATTTTATGGTAGTGTTATGCACAAAAAATTTCAAGAAGGAGATTTGACTACAAGCTGAGATACAGTGATAAAAATAATGTTAAGAAGTTCTATTACGAGCACATTAGGAGAAATGAGATTAGTCTTTTTTATTACAATATTTATACAGAAAATATCGTTTGTTGAAAACAGCTAAATAATAAACATCTAATTTACAAAGATACTATATGTGCTCAACAAAGATCTTAACACTATTTAAGAGCGGTGTTATGAGTTCGACCAGTTACTGTTGTCAGTCCGTTAGGCTCTTCTTTCAGAAAGTTTTATTTGAAGCCACCCAAGTCTTGTCATCCCCTGTTAACTTGAATGAAATTCTCTCGGTTTAATAATTGAAACCATGTCAACTCGATCAGTTACAACCCATTGTCTGTAAATTACTTTTGCTGAAATGTGTACCGAGTAAAATTATTGCAATAGCATTTCTAGTAGGTTTGTTCCTCTGGACAAATAGTGTATTGGCTTAGCATACATTCTGAATTGTTTAAATCACACAGAAGCATTTGAAGAAGATATTTGTAATTAATATTTAACTTTGTACCATAAATAATTAATTTAAAATTTTGGAGGTATGAACAATTACATAGTAGGTTACAATAGTTTGGCAGTACTGTTTTCACATATTGTCCATGTCATATCTCAGCTTGTAGTCAAATCTTTTTCTTGAAATTTTTTGTACACAAAACTACTACACAATACTATCAAAGGCCAGAATTTCAGATTTTTATCTCGTGCTCCACCAGAGATATCAAAGCCTAAAAAATTGCGATTTTTGAAATTTTCGGCGAATTTCGGAATTTTTTTCGCAGAGAGAAATCAGCTCTCAGATCTGGGACTTGGTGTATGAGTACACGCACTTTTGACCTATTTGTAGAAAAAATTGTGTAAGGTTGACAGACTTTTTGGACAATTACATATTAGGTTACAGTAGTTTGGCCGTATTGTTTTCACATATTTTCCATGTCATATCTCAGCATGTTGCCAAATCTCCTTCTTGAAATTTTTCGTACATAACACTACTACACAATATTATCAAAGGCCAGAATTTTGGATTTTTATCTCGTGCCCACCAGAGATATCAAAGCCTAAAAAGTGCGATTTTTGAAATTTTTGACAAATTTCGGAATTTCTTTCGCAAAGAGAAATCAACTCTGAGATCTGGGACTTGGCGTATGAGTACACGCACTTTTGACGTATTTGTAGAAAAAATTGTGTAAGGTTGACAGTTTCCCCTGCATGAAAAAGGTCCTCTTGCAAACGGATAGATTTTGGAAAAAATCTTAAATTTTGTGCTAAAATTTCACCTGTAAAAATTTATGTTTAAAAAATTTTCTACCACTTTATATTTAGCCTATTTTATTCAGAACAAAATGCTGCAAACCCCATTTCAATCGGGAAAATAAAAGCGAGATATTTACAATTTTGTGTATCCTAGTATCTGAGAAAATTGCTGCACACGATGAAATAAAGATGGCCGCCATGCACAAACAAAAAATAGTAAAATTAAAATAACGGTCATTTTGAACTTCCATCATATTAGGGTTGTTGTACAAAAAATTTCAGATTTTATAAAAATAGTCGAGCGACCAGTGCTGGACCACTTGACATGGATTGACCCTAATTGTTTACTTGTGGATATTTTCTCACTTGTTAAGCTCTAAAAAATATTGCCGTTTAATATGAATTAAATGAAAGAGATTCTTCTGATTTCTTGAAGAAAATCACATTTCAAAACTACTAGTTTAAATCGGCAGATTCTATAACACTACATTTTACATAATGGACTTTAAAATTTATTACTTAAATTATTCTTTATCATCTGATTTGCATATAAAATACAAATGAGAATTTCGTTCCGCCTTTTTATAACATGAGTTTTGCTGCATGTATTTTATTGGGACCAAGACTTAGTTCAAAGTCCGATGCTTGAAGTTGAAATTTTCATACTAACAAGGATTTAATTAATAGAAATTTAATACTTTGCCAATTTAAGAATTTATATTAGGTAGATTTCGTATGAAATACTACCTATTGCGATCGCATCAATGTTGGAATTTCTGAAAATTTTTTGCAGATCTACGCCGATCATGACCCCTAGACCCCAAAACTACTATCAGTAAAAAAGTTTTTATCTATCTATCTATCTATATGTATATATATATATCACTTTCTTATGGACAGGATAACTTTTATAGTTTTGCTCCAATCTCTTCCAAACTGATACATAAAATCAAGGAGTATAAAATCCCGGCTAAATTCGCTTATGTTCAAAATCGGTCCAAGGGGGTGGAAATAGGGAGGGTTTTTGTGAAAATAGAAAAAACGCCATGACGTTTTAAATAAAATAGATATCGAATCGGTTTAAAGTTTATATTACTTCTTAAAAATGGGCCAAAAGTTTATGCGTGACAGATTTTTGATAAATATAGAAATGGGCTGAAGGGTTAAAAAGAACGAAGTTTTTTGGGGAAAAAAATTCATAACTTCGTCAATTCTCAAGATATTAAGTCCAACTAAATTTTTTATAAATGTTCTTAAAATTATCTAAAACTTTTGTATTTACAAGTTTTTTATAAGACCAACTTTTACCAATAAAAAAATTAAAAACGAAAACAAAAAGGGGGTGAAAAAAGAAAAAAATTCATAACTCGGTCAATTTTTAAGCTATCAAATCTAATTAAATTTATTTTACATCTTCTCAATAATATCTACAACTTTTATATTGACAAGTTTTTGATAGGACTTATTCGTATAGCAAAAATAAATTAAACAAAAATAGGAGTTGGAGAAAAAGCCTCAAATCCAAACTGCTTATATCTCGACTCATTTTTAAATTCGTTTTTGATTTTAAACGCATCCAAATAGTATTATTACTTATTTAGAAACGGTATAAAGAGACGCATTGGTCAGTTTTTGCAAAAAGACAGAATATATTTCAAAAAAGACTACCAAAAAGGGTATTTTGAACAGAATTTCCCGAATCATCGAGACTGAAAATTTAAGGAAGTATTCAAATAAGAAATTGCGTTTTTTTCTAACTCGTTTATAAATCCATTTTTGCTCTCAAATGCATCCAATTGATAGAGCCTCTTATTTAGGAGCTATATAATGTGACGCATTGGTCAGTTTTTTGATAAAGACAGAATATATTTAAAAAGGCTACCAAAATGGGTATTTTGAACAGAATTTCCTGAAGTCATCGTGATTTGAAAATTTAAGGAAGTTTTCACATAGCAAATTGCGTTTTTATGACTCGTTTTTAAATCCATTTTCGCTCTCAAAAGCATCCAATTTTCAGATCCTCTTATTTAGGAACTATATAATGTGACGCGTTGGTCAGTTTTTTGATAAAGACAGAATATAATTCAAAAAAGGTTACCAAAGAGGGTATTTTGAACAGAATTTCCCGAAGTCATCGAGACTGAAAAATCCATGATGTATTCAAATAACAAACTGCGTTTTTTCTGATTCGTTTTTAAATCCATTTTTGCTCTTTTATTTAGGAACTATATAAGGAACTATATAATGTGACGCATTGGCCAGTTTTTTGATAAAGATGGAATATATTTTTTTAAATGCTGTCGAAGTGGGCATTTCGCATAAAATTTTTCGAAGCTATCATGATTAAAGAATTATGGATGTATTCAAATAACAAATTCGTTATTTTATGACTCATTTTTAAATTCAATTTTGCTCTCAAACGCATTCAATTGACAGTTTTTTGTTTTTTAGTAACTATATAATCTACTGTTTTTGTTGATTTTTTAATAAATTCAGAATATATTTCAAAATATATTGTCAAAATGGGCATTTGAGATGAATTTCGCTTAAGATGATCCTGATTTCTTGCAGAAAAATGAAATTAAGAATTTTTCATAAGCGGCCAAATGAAGTTATTAAACTGGGTATATCTCTAATCATACTTTACTTTTTGTTGTTGAAATGAGCACTCTTCGAAATCTACCTCCGCCTATAGGCCAAGCCGACAGGGATTTTTTTTATTGTTTATTTAACTATTTTTACCTTTATACTTATTTACATATAATGATTTTATGTCAATTTTTCAACTTTATAAATATTTAATTTAAGTTACAAAAATTATAAATAAAAAAATACTCAGGATTTTAAATTAGAATCTAAGAAATTTAATGAAATATATCAAAAAGTGCATTTAAGTTTTTTAAATAAATTACTTACATAATAAAGTTATTTATTTTTTATTTTAAACTATTTTACCTTTATACTTTTTTATTATATTTATCAAATATAGCTCTAATAATTGAAAGTGCAATTAAAAATATTTTTACTTATTAACGAAAAAAATTTTAAAGCGATTTTGGAATAATTACAGGTATTTTTTCAAAATAAAATATTTTTGTCATTTTTAGTGCTGTCATCTATTGGGAAAACATATAGCGCATATTAAACGTCAAGAGACGTTATTTAATTAAATATAAGAGTGCTGATATTTATGTAATATTCTGTAAATCATAAATTAGCAATTTTGATTTATTAATTTAAGGATAAAGTATTTTGAAAGAGGTATTAAAAGAAAAATCTCTGCGTGATATGTGATCGCACTTACCTACTTGTTTATGACGCTTGATTAGTCTCAAGACTAGACATAATCGGCCAGATTTATAAATTTATCGCCTCCAAAAAATGCAGCTCAGTTATCTTTCGGAAGAAAATGATCACTTTTATTAAACTATAATAGGCCAGATTTATAAATTTATCACATCCAAAAAATGCAGCTCAATTATCTTTTGGAAGAAAACGATCACTTTTATTAAATTACTCTAAGAAAGAATTCTTTGTTCCAAAGTAAATTCAATAAAGTTTACAGATTCTGATAATTGTTTTATGTTTCGAAATGCTTACCTTAATTGAAAATATAAGAGAAGATAAAGTTTTCAGTTATGTAATAAAATGTTCTTTAGTTCGTTTATAATTAAGAACAAGGATATAGCAAAAAGTGTAAAAATAGATAGAGACTTGTAAAGGTTTATTTCTTATAATAATGAACTACATTGCGAATGTGAATTATGTAATATTTATTTATATTTTTAGGATTCCGTTATCTAAAGTGGAGAATAAAGGAGATTGGAAAATGTATGTGAAAAGTCGCAAATGATACGTTCGTACTATAGCAAGTTTTATAAATATTCAGATCTAAGTTCAATAGTTATTGCACTCTTCTACAAAAATGCATGAATACAAAATTTAAGAAGATTATAAATGTTAAATTCAATAATATGGAAGAAATAGGAATCCATTCAAAATAGAACTAATTACCTTGGCAACCTATAATCATTACATATAAACGAATTAATGACGTATGATAGGATTTATCAGAATGAAGAAAGTTTTTATTGATATATCTTTACGTTCTGATTCATTTTCATAAAATAGGAAATGATTCGACAAAATTCTGCTAAAATTTCAATTTATTCGGTTAAGTACTCTTTGTGGTTTATATACGGACAGACGGTTCAGATGGCGAATATAGGTCCTACATATCTATATAATCACAACATTTACCCATAGTCTAAAATGTAATGGAATACTTTTGATTTTCTCTATAGATAAACTATGATCGATATACAGGGTGAATCATAAATATCGAAACAATAGGCTATCTCCTTAAATATTGCCCTTAGACCCATACTTCCAATTCCAAAAATTCATAAAAAAACTTAAAATTTTTGATAACATAAATTGCAACTCCATGGGGGGTCTAGTTGAAAAAATACGAAAATTGAAATTTTATATGACCCCCGTGGGATAAAAATTCCAATTAGGAAAACTTCCCTTGTTCAGTCCTGAATAAGACACAAAAAGTTGCAGCTCCATATCTCCAAAACTCGCAAAGTTATAGCCGTTTAAAAAATTCATCAGGTTTTAATACTAGAGCGCCAGACGGTGTCATTTCGACACCGAAGCGTGTAAATTTCTATGTACAATCTGGAAATTATAAAGGAAATTTTTTTAAAATCGATTTATTCAAACTTGGTTTATGGGTAAATTTACTTAGAACGCCGGACTGGTGTCAATTGGACACCGCAATAATTTCATTTCCCCCAATTTTAATTTCGTTCTTCTGTGCGATAATTCCACACACTATCGTAGTTCAGGGGGATCTCAGAATGTTTTTTCAACACCTGGTCATCACGTGATTTGTTTCAGCTGCAACAACACCAGCCTCGAAGGTTTTATTTCTCACAAATATAGTACATATGCGGTTGCTTCCGAATTATGACTAGTAAAATTTCGTGAGATTTTCTTTCGTTCTTTTTACATTTTATGAATAAATTTAAAGTGTCTCATAAAAGGGGGCTTACTGCGGACGAAATTACCGCGCTTCTGAGAGAATTGTCAGATAATGAATCAGAAGGTGGAGAATTATCCGAACTGTATGATGAATCTGATAGTGAAAATTTTATTCCTGTTATATCATCTGAATCGGAAAGCGATGAGGATATTGAAATTAATTATTCTCGAAATCAGACTGAATTTATGGCTCGCGATGGCTCACGCTGGAAAGAATGTGGTTCTGGAAGTGCAACCGGTAGATTAGCAATACAAAATATTTTGCGAGAAAATAGTGGTCCAACTAGTTATGGAAAAAGAAATGTGAATTATGACAGTGTTTTAAGTGCTTGGTTGTTTTTTATAGACAGAAGGATTTTAGAGCATATAATTAAATGCACAAACACAGAAGCTCGCCGAGTATTAGAAAATGATGCTTTGTCTTTTTCAGAACAGGAAGTTTTAGCTTATATTTCGATTTTGTATGCGCATGGAGTTACAGGAGCTAGTAAACTCGAATTTCATTCATTATGGTCTACAGAATGGGGCATAAATTTTTGTAAAATAACATGTCCAGAGACAAATTTTGTGAGATTTTTGCAATTTGATATCAAATCAACTCGTCGTAATCGAATTAAAGATGATAAATTTGCAATGATTTCAGAAGTATGGAATCGTTTTATTGAAAATTGCATAAGCTGTTACAAACCAGGCCAGAACATAACAATTGATGAACAATTGTTTCCAAGTAAGACTCGCTGTCCGTTTACTCAGTTTATAGCATCAAAACCTGCTAAATACGGGCAAAAATTTTGGATAGCTGCAGATTTAGGAAGTAAGTATACTTTAAAAGCATTTCCCTACTTAGGAAAAAATGAAGAACGAGATCAAAGTCAGATACTTTCTAAGTATTTGGTTTTAAAATTAATAGAACCTTTTAAAAATATGGGAAGAAATGTCACAGTTGACAATTTTTTTTTCTCTTGAGTTGGCAAAGAAGCTAAAGGAAAATCGGACGAGTTTAGTTGACACGATAAATAGGGCGAGACGAGAAATTCCAGATTGTGTAAAATCAGGAAAAGAAGAGTTGCATTCAACAAAAATATGAAGAATGAAGAATCGGGATCATCACTTACAGTTTATCAATCTAAAAACAAAAAAAAAATGTGATAATTCTTAGTTCTATGCATTCAAGCATCACAATTGCTAACAATTCAAAGAAAATATCTGAAACCGCCAGTTTTTACAATGAAACGAAATGTGGCGTAGATATTGTTGAGCAAATGGCAAGACAATACTCAGTCACAGCAGGTTCAAGAGGATGGCTAATTCACACATTCTACAATATTTTAGATTTTGCTGCCATAAATGCTTGGATTCAAACGTGTAACGAGAAAAAACATAACAAGGCGTGTATTTATACAGACACTAGCTGAAGAAATGCGAGCAGAATACATTGAAAAATCCACTAAAAGAAGCAGGAGAGATGAAGAACTGCGGACTGAAAATTCTTCTAAGCGTAGTAAATGCAAAGTTTAAAAATGCCATGGAAATGTGACAAAGTACCGTAATTTCGGGTGTATAAGCCGCATATCAAACAATTCTTTTTCGACCCAGAATTTTTTAAGAAACAAATACAACTAGTTAGATCGCCGTAAATATTTGTCCTCAACTACTAAATAAGATTTATGGGTCAAAGAAGAATTGTTTGATCCGCGGCTTATACACCCGAAATTACGGTATGTTCTTCTTGTAATAGAATGACATGCGGCGAATGCACAAAAAATGTCACCTATAAATGTATTGACTATTGGTAATGCAAGTAGTTATTTCACTTCTTTATATTTTCATATTATATTGCAAAAATATTCTTAAGTTATGGACATAATAATTATTTGTGTGTGCCATATGTATGCTCTTATCATCTAGCAAAATTGCTCTTATATTATAGATAAAATATAATTTGTATGTGAAATATATTTCTCTATATCTCGAAAAATTAAGAATATTTTACAAATATAATAATATTTGTGTGTACTTTAAGCATTTTAATTTAATCTTGTAAATTTTTTCTTTCTTTTTTTTTTTAGATTTGACATTATTTGTGTGTTCTACATGTATTTGTAGAAAGAATATTAAACTGTAAATTTTTTTGCATAATATCGACCAGTGTCAAAATGACACCTGCCGGCGTTTTAGGGGGTAACAATATTTCAGGCGTTCTAGTGTTAAGGGATTAGACACAATTTGAAATGCGCGCAATTCAAAAAACAATGTTACTTTAACAGTTCTATTAAACGCGTAAATAATCTATTTTTTGAGTTGGAATTTTGATTTTTTTTCTTTTTTTGTGATAATTAGCCGTATAATTTGCTAAGAAAAACACATCCTAAAATTTCTTGTACAATTTATAAAAGTTTCATGTGGTTAGTACTGGTTTAAATGGGACAATCAAGAATCGTTATAACTCGTAACATTATTTATGGAATTTTAATTTCTTTTCATTTAATTAAAGATGAAAATATGATTTTAGTTTTGTTCCAGGTTTTTGGTTTTAATATTAATTTTAAAACTATTAAAAATATTTATTTAATGAATAATATAACTTTTAAAAAAATCATATTTTTAAAAATAAATATTTTTTCAAATTTTCCGAAACAAAACGAATGTAAAAAAATCAAAAATGACGTGTTTCAAATTATTTTTTCCTTTAAAAATTCTTAACATTTAATAATTTAAAGAGAAGAAATAGTGGGAAAAAAATTCATTATGAAGAAAAACGAAGTGTATTGTTTAATTGTCCGTCAGTTATTTAAAAAAATGCTTTTTCTAAGACTCAGATTAAGTCTTAAAAAAAATAGCTCTGACAACTTCAGGCTTTTTATCGTCTTAAAAAATATTTGTTCTGGTCCCAGGCCGGGCCACTACCGAGATGTTACTTTTTTCTAAAAACTCGCCAGGCCGGGCCTAGCGTACTTTTTATGAAGGAGAGGACTGCTTCCTTGGATGAAATTTTCAATTCCGGCCTCGACAAAACTCGCATTAAAATCACTGTCTCTGACTGACTTAATATGTGCATAAAATTAATAAAATTCGGCTCAATCGAAATTTTTACGAAAAACACATTGGTTTTAAAATCTTTATTTTACTATATATATATATATATATATATATATAAAGGCTAAAAGATTAAAAACAATAAAACCAGTGAAAAAAATCTGCCTATGACGGAATTCTGTCTTAAACGGAAAATATATTGATCCATGCAAAATAAATACAATAGTACTTGAGAAAAAATAAACTCCAATTACATCTTCTAGGGAAGGGAATATCTTTTGTATAACCCCGTCTAAACTAATGTGGCAAAAGCATTCAAACTGTAGGTCATGATTATTTTTATGCGGATAGCATGCATACTCGTAGAGAAATTAAGGTTTTTTTTTTATAAAAACAGTCCCAAATTTTACCAAGTTTTTGCTTGTAATTTGCAGAGTTCTTAATATAAAATAACGTTCTTTACCGAAAATATAACAAAAATATTGTACACAACAACTTGCAATCAAATTGAAAAATATTAAAAGTTTTGTGAAAAATAAGCCGGTTTACTAAATGATTTTTCTTTGCGCAGGCGTAGACGTTATCGAAATTTCATATGCATATTGTTTTAGCTAAATGAAGCAAACAACTTTTGTCTGAACACAAGTCTCAAAAACATAGCTTGAAAAGTCTGAAAGTGATCATGGATAAAATAAGCCCAAAATTCATTATTCCCAAAATGAAGCCAAAAAAATGAGGGGTTGTATCCAAATATACGTGCCATATTGTGTATTCTAAATTGACACTAATCAATGGAAAATTTGTATTCAATTATTATCCTTTTTTTATTTTGATTACTGAGTGTTGTGTACAATCTTGTTTGTCATATTTTCGAAAAATAATAGTAGTTTATATTAAGAACTCAAAAATTATAAGGAAAAAAAAATTTAAAAAATTCTGGACTGTTTTTATAAAAATCTTAATTTTTCTACGAGTATACAATACATGCTATCCACATAAAAAGGAACACAGTTTATTGCAATAAGCCACTTAATCATAATCTACAGTTTGAACGCTTTTGCTACATTAATTTTGACTGGGTTATCCAGAAGATATTCTCTCTTTTCAATTCGTTGAAGGTCCCCTATGGAGTTTCGGGAAAAAATCTTCACATAAATGTATGATTTCTACTGTTATGTTTCCATACTTTGAGTTTCAGGATAATTCCTCATGTATTTTTCTAGATAATTAACAAAATGTCTAAAATCGCAAGTGGCCGGTCACCTTTGGCCACATAGTGCATCTATTACTTTGGGTAAAATATAGTATCCGAAATCTTTTTTGAGTTTTTGTAAGTACCACGCACTTCCTATTATATGCAGGTAATTAGTACTAAACCTTAAAAGAGTCTAAATATTTGATTATATGTGAAATAGTTTAACCGAAATACGCTGCAAACAACGTTTCTTCCTAGATCATTATGTAACGGAATTCTTTTGCGTTGTCCTGTAAATGTGTAAAAAAATACCCCTTGCACCACATTTTTCTGCAGAATTTATATTTTGGTGCACTTCCCCATGCATTTCAATTTTCTTATGTTCGAAAGTGTGTAACATCATTAAAAAGCACTAAAAACAACTTTTTCAACTGTCAATAATGTAAAAAAGTATTTTTGATTGTCCCTGTAATTGGTCTATTCATTCGATTTTTATGCAATTGAAAATAGCTCACATCATTCTGCAACAAGTATATAGTTAAAATTTAAACCAATTGATTGGATAATTTTTGCACTCTAGAATGTGGACTGACAGACAGATAGACGGACCAGACGTTGTTTATAGGTACTTCGTATTTACACTTCGTAAGTTGTGATGCTGATAGATTCATAATCTGTGTAAAAAACTTTGCAATCTTAACTGAAATGCATTTTCTTTTATATTATACGCTAAATATATATATATAAACTCGCGATGTGTAGGCAGCATTTATCAATTTTTTTTATTCGACTTACTGTTTGGGAGTTTATTTCAAATTTAAGTTCTAATTTTCCAGATTTCTAGAGTTTTTTTTGCATATTTTTCAAAAGGTTATTATTTCAAACTGTTACTAATTATAAAAACTTCGCATGAAATAATCTCGAGAAATTGAATCTTATTAAAAATGTGGATATTATAAAGATAAAGAAAGCTGCTGAATATTTAGCCAAATTTAAAACTACATTTACAAACATGTACTGTTATTTATAAAATACGGAAAATCTATTGATTAAAATCATTTTATATTTGTAGCAGTATTTTTCGTAATATTTGCGAAAAAAGAGCCATGGTTACAAAAAATTCATCGACACCGGTAATAACAGCATTAGTTAATTTTCTTAGAATAGATAGATAATATATTTGTATACAGCACCTCCTCTATTTGCTTAATTTATGGAACAACGGATGTAGAGCTTATTATATAGACAATAATAGCATCCAATCTATGAACATCCAGTTTATGTTTTTGAGATTTTAACACGAATTGCTCGATGCATTTAGCTAATACATTGCGCATACATTCGTTCGCGCATGTACAGTGAAACATTATTTAGTAAACATGCTCATTTTTTTATCCAATTTTTAATATTTTTATGTTTTAATTTCAGGAGTTTCTGTATAATGTTATAAGTCAAAGTTTCTGAAAAGAAGAAAAATGTATTAAAAAATTCTGTAAATTATAAACAAAATTCGTTTCGAAATTTGGGAATGCATTTTTAAAAACCTTTTTTTCTCTACCAGCGTACATGTTATTCTTATGAAAATGGACACAATTTATTACAATAAGCCTCTCAATTATATTGCACAGTTTGAACGCTTCTGCTACTTTAATTTTTATAGTGTTATCCAAAAGATCTTTGTTTTTTTTAATTTGTCGACAATCCCCTATAGAAATTCGGGAAAATATATGACATGTACTCTTCTGTTTACACACGTTGAGTTTCAGGATTATTCCTCATGTTTTTTTAAAGATATTTAACATAAAATCTAAAATAGCAAGTGACCGGTAATCGTTGGCCATTTAGTGTATAAAGAAATACTTTGTTTGTTTTAGGAAAAATTGCAACTTTTCACAAATAAAAAAGAAATTTTCCGTTAACATGCAGAATTTTGCATAAAATCTCCCGTATTTATGAGGATTTCTTTCTATACTGTGTCTAACATTTCGATAGAAACTTTCATTGAATTTATATTACTATAATCAAACATGCGTTTATATTTGCATGTGATTATTTAAATTCTGTTTCATACAAAAATAGCAGTTAATTATTTCTAAGGCAATTTCCTCTTTATACCTCTGTATACCAAAGGGAAACCCATTTGTTGATTTCTTAAAGTAGAAAAAAAATATTTATTGCCTGAATATTTGATTTAGATTATTTGTAAAAGAACAAATTATTTTGACCTAAACAAGTGCATCTTTTTTAGTTAAAAACACACGTATTCCGTTGAAAACAAATGCAAACAGAAATAGTCAACACGTTTTGCGTAATTTAAGCAGCTGCAATTTATTTAATAATCTACTCGACTATCAAAGGTTTTACTTTATTTTTTTTCAGTAGAAATAAAAAAGAGCTGCTAACAGGTAATTTAGAAAATGTAAGTTTAATTATAAAACCAATTTATAGTAGCCCATGTAGAAAATTAGCCAATGTTTTTAAATTAATTAAAATGTTTTTTTTTGTGCTTTTTCAAAAAACAATGGTTTGTGTCAGTATTAATTAAAATGTAAAATGCGATTAACATAAAGAGAATGTTTTTTTAATAGGTGTTGTTATTAGATTTTCATTTACAAGTCGAAATATAATGAGTTTAGAAAAAGTTTTTTTTCTGAATTCGTAATTACAAAGGACTCATTTTTTAAATTACATAAATTACATTTATTTAACTTAACTTAAATATTCATAAATGTATGAAATATCGGTTTAAAAGACATGTTAGAAATTTGCGTCTTTTGCGACTTCGATTAACCGAGCTAATTGGGAACACTAGTACTTCGGATATCGGGAATCTCGGTTAAAAAAAACTGTGTATAAGAACTCGGCATACTTGCAAATTTAACATATCTTAGTTAAAAAAAAAAAAAAAAAAAAAAAAAAAAAAAAAAAGTTGAACATTTTTTAGGTGACAAATATAAATTTACATAAAGTTATGTTTCACACCTCAACAAATAAAAGCCAGTTCCAAAGATTCAGTTAGCCGAAGTATCTTACGCTATTAATATTTTTACAAAACATATTGCTTGTCCTACACATTCTAAGAAAAATTAAGTCCAGCTCTTGCCCGGTTCGACTATGTAGAAAAAAAATATATGGCTGACCTCGGTGCGGTACGTGTCTCCGAAAAAAAAAAAAAAACTAAGCTAAAGGTTCAAATGGCGAGTAACATGCAACTGTCCGATGCCAATCTCTGCGTTGGACATGTTACATTTTTGTATCGAAATTGCCAAATCAGCATAGGCTCGTGACGCACATTTATACTTATTTTCGAAAAGTGATAATTAGGAAAAGTTCATATTTTATCGCCTTCATTTAATTATTTTATATTGAGTCAGTGGGTCCACTTAACTTGTTATCGGCTCGATCCGGCCGGCCCGTTCATTTTTTCGTCCAGTTTGTGCAGATCTCAAAAGGAGCTTTTAACGGACAGTGAACAAAAAAAATATGCTCAATTTAAAAAGTTTATTTACAGACACACGCACACATAAAAACAGACTTGGTTATTGGCTCGATTGACAGAAACCTCGATTAATAGAAGTTAGGTTAGTCGAGGTCCAACTGTAGAAGCAAAAATTAGTATTAAGCAAAAAAAAGTATATTTTTCCATATTGTTTGTGAGGGAGTGTGCCTAATAAAGACACTCAACAGATCGCAATGTTCTAACATGTGTGGCTATTTATTTACAGGTTAGTAAAATTAGTCCACGACCTGAAGAGAAGAGCCGAATTAGTGATTTGAGCCTGACTTAGTTGTAATGTGAGTACAAGCTAAAGTTTACTCTCATAGTAGAGTGTTTAGTTGTCGAAAATACCGAACTTTTCTCCACTCCCCGCTTACCAATTACAGTAAATAAAATTTTTGCGTTTTTAATTCTACTCAGAATATGTCTTCATTAGACCGACACGTCACATGTTTACTAGCTTTATTTTATGTGAGATATGTAATTTTACATCAGTTCATACGCCTAATTCACGTTGAATACCAGATGCATTTAATGAAAGCGTATAGAAATATTCCTTTCCATTCAAATTATTCACTATTTTTGCAGTGGTGACAATGTACTTAACGCTATTTAAACTACTTTGAATGTTTAATTGATTTGTAGTTTTCTGTAGTTAATTAAAAAATAGTATTTATGTGCCATCTGTGCCAAGCAAATATACCCCGCCATCAATGGAGGTTATTATTTTTATTACTGACTTTTTATTTTCATTCTGTATTGTAATTATAGATGGACGTTCTGTAGTGTGAAATGATAAGAGATTCTTTTCCATAGAATACTTTGAGTAGGAAAATACCTTGTCCAAAAAATCTTTAATAGCAAGTCTTCATGTGCATTTCTTTTTTTCCCTTTCTTCAGAAAATATATTAAATTCTATTTCTTTTCAAAGAAACACAAAGTGTTTATTAAGTTTTGTAAACCAGAATTACTATTGTTTAAATTAAGGTAAGTGTTAAATAGCAATTTTATTTTTAAACAGAAATAAAGTATCCTCACCAGATTTAGGCATTAAATTCTGTTATCTTGCATTATTTATCTTTACCTTCCAGTAATTTATTCCAGTTCGAAATTTATTTATGTTACTGTAATTATTTTATTTTACTTATTTTATTTTATCGTTGGAAACAAATGTTTAATGATACGATGTGCGTTGACAGATTAAAAAAATACATGCTTGATTCTTTTAATCGGTAAGATATGTTAGATGTTAAGCAAGCTTTATTTAAAATTAAAATTATTGTTCTTAAAATTAGAATAAACTTTCTAGCTATTTGGTATTTAGAAGAATGAAACTAATGAAAATGCTACCTATAACTTTAAAACATATCGTTAACCCTTTCAAGGGTACGGCATATTTGCTTTAAAATCATTCAATGAACTAATTCACACCGTAATTTATGAATTAATTTATTTGAAAATAATCAAAAGTTCTCTTTCCCATATATTATATAGATAGAAATTGTATTAAAATATTACTGGTTCCACTTGTCATTTTGGAATTTAAAATAAACCGTTTGGAGACCGCAAACATAACTTATGAAAGGGTTAACACATTAAAACTTCTCCAAATTTATAAAGATGTTTCCCATTACTCTACAAAAAATATAAAAATAAATGGTCAACTGCAAGTGCTACTCGCAGGGTTCTGTACAATAAACATATGTATTATCAAACTCTTGGGAACGAACGACTGGTATACATGCCTTGAAAGTCATAGAACTCTTCATTATTCCCACCAGTTCTTTTTTAGTGAAAAAATTACCTTGTTTAATAGAGGGATTTTCGCGATTCAAATCGAGAAAATTTTAAGTTAAAAAAAAATGATGTTTAAACATTAAAAATAAAGCATATGCTCTCATCGCGAAGAAATTAATAGTATTATTAAAAAAAATCGTTGCTGAAAAAATAATAAGACTTTGTAAAAAACCACAGAAAGTTGGATTGGTTATACCTGTATGTATTAGAAAAGTATGAATGGGTATACCATAAAAGTTGAAAAAGATATGAAGGCTAAATAATGCCAAATATTCATTTTCTGTATAAGTATTTTTCTTAATCTTATCCTTATCAATTTATAAGGGATTTAACGCAGTACTGAGAATAAAAGGTAGTGCATATTTAAACTACATTTCTCATTTCATAAAACTAAATTAATCGTAGTAATAACCTTTTCTTTTTCACAGTTTAGCTAACACAAAACCCATGTTCAATGTTTAAACTCAGCATTGTGCTGAAGGAGCTTCAATAGAAAGGAGCTCGCCAATTTGCAAAGCCGCTTTGGTCTGTGAAGCGTTTTTTGGATAGGTATTTAATTAACTTTAAAATACACTATAGTCGTAATTAGAGACCCACTCAAGTTTATTTTGTCGCAAACCTCATAGTATTCATAAAGGGTTCGCGAAAGAAATTAAAAAATAGACATTTTATTGCAAAAATTTCGTAAAGCTGCTTTATCCGAAATAAGGAACGTTTTGCATTAAATGAGGCAAAAAATACATTAAAAAAATCCTGATACTAGAATGGATAATTTTTTCTTAAATTTCTTATGTGTACGAACTCTTGATTTATATCATAAATTCTAATTAAATTTCGCATTCCTTTGAAAAATCATTATCAACAATGCTTTTATACTTCTGCTACGGTAGGTTTCTCCAACGCTCCTCAGCACCTTTGCTCAGTGCCAACAATCGAAATTTGTGTGTAATAGAAAAATGTGCGTTTCTCAAACGACATAGAGTAATCACTATGGTTTTCTTCCAAGGTTTAAAGTAACACTATAACCTCTATTTTCTTCATAATTTTAGTTTCAGTATATTTGTAATTAGATGGGGAAACTACGTATATAATATAATATGTACTGCGTTTTTAACGATATCGCTGAAAATATAATGCTTAAAATTAAAAGAAATATACTTATGAGTATAATGTAACGAGAGCTTTATTAAGATATCCCGCACGATGTATAAATAAAAGATTTTTTTCTTTAAGTAACTTAATTAGCTCTCTACCTACTTAGTACCAATCCTAATTAGCCTATTTGGCATTTTGGGATTAAAATAAACCGTTTTCAGACAACAAACGTAGCCTGTGAAAGGGTTAACATATTAAACCTTCTCCAGATGCGTAAAGATGTTTCCCATTACTCAACAAAATATATAAAAAAATATACGGTCAAGTTCTAGTGTTACTCGCGTCTAGAGGGTTCTGTACAATAAACATTTGTATTATTAAACTCTTTGGGGCGAGCGACTGGTATACATGCTTTGAAATTAATAGAATCCTTCATTTTTTCCACCAGTTCTTTTATTGTAAGGTTTAAATTATTTAATTGGGGCATTTTCGCGATTCAAATTTAGGAAATTTTAAGTTTTGAAAAATTGATGGTTAAACATTAAAGATTAAGCCTGTGCTTGCTCTCTTCGCGAAGGAGATAATTGTATTGTTAAAAGAAAATCGTTGCTGAAAAAAATAATAAGACTTTGTAAAAAACCATACAGAATTGGATTGGTTATAGTTGTATATACTAGAAAAGTATAAATGAGTATATTACCTTAAAAGTTGAAAAAAGACATAAAGGCTAAATAATATCAAATATTGTTTTTCTGTATATTATTTTTTAAAAACATCTTATCCTTATCTATTTATAAAGGATTTAAATCAGTACTGAGAATAAAAAGGTAGTGCATGTTTAACTACATTCGGCATTTCATAAAACGAAATTCAGCGTAGTAATAACCTTTTCTTTTTCACAGTATAGCTAACACAAAACCCTTGTTCAATGTTTAAATTCAGCATTGTGCTAAAAAAGCTTGAGTAGAAAGGAGCTCGCAAATTTGCAAAGCCGCTTTGCCCTGTGACGCGTTTTTTAGACAGGATTAACTTTTAAATACACAAGAGTCGTAATGAGAGACCCAATCAAGGTTAACTTGTCGCCAACCCCATAGTATTTATGAAGGGTTCGCATGATAAATAAAAAAAAATAGATGTTTTAATACCAAAAATATCGTAACGTAGTGGTTGCTTTATCCGAAATAAGCTCAAAGGCTATTTCGCAATATAGATAAAAAATATTTGCATTAAATAAGGCTAAGGAAAATAATACTTTAAAAAAAACTTGAAACTAAAATGTATATATTTTTTTAATTTCTTGTGTGTACGAACCTTGATTTGTGTTATTTATTCTAACCGTATTTCTTATTTCTTTCATAAATTGTTATCAACAATGTTTTTATACTTCTGCTACGATAGCAGCACCTTTGCTCAATGCCCGCAATCGAAATTTGTGCGTAATAGAAAAATGGGCTTTTCTCAAAAACTATACTACCTAAAGTAACCAATATGGTTTTCTTGCAAGGTTTAAAATGACACTATAACCTCTAATATTTTCATAATTTTAGTTACAGTAGATTTGGAATTAAATGGGAATAGGGTAGAAAATTTTGCACTATGTTTTCGACGATATCTCTGAAAATATAATTTTTAAAATTAAAAGAAATATATTTGCGAGTACAACGTAACGGATGCTTTTACAAAATACCCCACACAATATATATATAAAACAAATACGTGTGGCACTCGGGGACTGTCGCGGTAAAGCTATTGCAAAGCATTTTTTATCAACTTATGCAATTATAATTATTTATTTATTTTTTATTTATGCAGTTTTTTTTGTCTTTGATATTAATTCAAGTTACATTTTCTGAGCGTGATGACCGATAACAATTTTTTTATTTATTTATTGAATAAATGAAAAGTTAATATCGTTTAAAATATTTTTATTATCTTACAATACATGTGGTTAATCAGGAATTTTTATCATTGAAACTATACGTTTATGGTAGCTGAAATAAAAAACATAAGTTTGAGACTTGATATTCTCAAAATATCTGAAAAATACCGCGTGAATGTCTGCCGAAGTCTACCGAAGGATACCGTGACGAAGTCTGCCAAACTGAAGCGACGTTAGCAGGAGTGTTAGGTTTTTTTTTCTCGTTACGGAATTTCTAGATTATTTCGCCGCGCTCAAAGCCCGCGATAAAAGCTTTGCAATACCTTAATAAATTACCAAACAAAGTTTGGCCGCGCTACGGAAGTTAGATCGCGAGTTATAAGTATTTTAAATTTTTCGACCCTCACCGTGGGAGGGGGGCTCCTATCACCAAAAATTAAAACTGTCTCATAATAAATTACCAAACAAAATTTGGCCGCGCTACGAAAGTTAGACCGCGACTTATAAGCATTTTAAATTTTTCGACCCTCACCGTGGGGGGTCTCCTGTCACCAAAAATTAACACTGTCTCATAAAAAATCATCAAACAAAATTTGGCCGCGCTACGAAAATTTGATCGCGTGTTATAAGCATTTTAACTTTTTCGACCCTCACCGTGGAGGGGGGGTCTCCTGTCACCAAAAATTAAAACTGTCTCATAATAAATTACCAAACAAAATATGGCCGCGTTACGAAAGTTAGACCGCGACTTATAAGCATTTTAAATTTTTCGACCCTCACCGTGGGGGGTCTCCTGTCACTAAAAATTAACACTGTCTCGTAATAAATTACCAAACAAAATTTGGCTGAGAGTTATAAGCATTTTAATTTTTCCGACATTCACCGTGGGGGGGGGGGTCTCCTGTCACCAAAAATTAACACTGTTTCATAATAAATCACCAAACAAAATTTGGCCGCGCTACGCAAATTAGATCGCGAGTTATAAGCATTTTAAATTTTTCGACCCTCATCATGGAGGGTCTCCTGTCACCAAAAGTAATACTATCTCATAATAAATTACCAAACAAAATTTGGCCGCACTACGAAAATTAGATCGCGAGTTATAAGCATTTTAAATTTTTAGACCCTCCCCATGGTGGATCTCCTGTCACCAAAAATTAAATCTGTCTCATAATAAATTACCAAACAAAATTTGGCCGCGCTACGAAAATTGATCGCAAGTTATAAGCATTTTAAATTTTTCAACCCTCACCGTGGGGGGGGGGGTCTCCTGTCACCAAAAATTAACACTCTGTCATAATAAATTACCAAACAAAATTTGGCCGCGATACGAACTGTAGATCGCGAGTTATAAGCATTTCAAATTTTTCGATCCTCATCGTGGGGGGTCTCCTGTCACGAAAAATTAACACTGTCTCATAATAAATTACCAAACAAAATTTGGCTGAGAGTTATAAGCATTTTAATTTTTTCGACATTCACCGTGGGGGGGGGGCTCTCCTGTCACCAAAAATTAACACTGTTTCATAATAAATCACCAAACAAAATTTGGCCGCGCTACGCAAATTAGATCGCGAGTTATAAGCATTTTAAATTTTTCGACCCTCATCATGGAGGGTCTCCTGTCACCAAAAGTAATACTATCTCATAATAAATTACCAAACAAAATTTGGCCGCACTACGAAAATTAGATCGCGAGTTATAAGCATTTTAAATTTTTCGACCCTCCCCATGGTGGATCTCCTGTCACCAAAAATTAACTCTGTCTCATAATAAATTACCAAACAAAATTTGGCCGCGCAGCAAAAATTGATCGCAAGTTATAAGCATTTTAAATTTTTCAACCCTCTTCGTGGGGGGGGGGGGGTCTCCTGTCACCAAAAATTAACACTCTGTCATAATAAATTACCAAACAAAATTTGGCCGCGATACGAACTCTAGATCGCGAGTTATAAGCATTTCAAATTTTTCAATCCTCATCGTGGGGGGTCTCTTGTCACGAAAAATTAACTCTGTCTCATAAAAAGTCATCAAACAAAATTTGGCCGCGCTACGAAAATTAGATCGCGTGTTATAAGCATTTTAACTTTTTCGACCCTCACCGTGGAGGGGGGGGGGTCTCCTGTCACCAAAAATTAACACTGTTTCATAATAAATCACCAAACAAAATTTGGTCGCGCTACTAAAATTAGATCTCGAGTTATAAGCATTTAAATTTTTCGACCCTCAACGTGGGGAGGTCTCCTGTAACCAAAAATTAACAATGTCTCATAATAAAATACGAAACAAAATTTGGCCGTGCTACGAAAATTAGATCGCTAGCTATAAGCATTTTAATTTTTTCGACCCTTTCTATGGAGGGGGGGGGGGTCTCCAGTCACCAAAAATTAACACTATCTCATAATAAATATTAGGCGGGTCTCCAATCAATAAAAGCTACATTTAGCTTGTTTTATCTGAAGACAATTCTTTTCTATACACATTCTATCAGGAATTTTTATTATTGAAACTATAGATTTATAGTAACTGAAATAAGAAATATAAGTTTGAGACTTGATATCCTCTAAATATCTGAAAAATACCGCGTCAATGTTTGCCGAAGGATACCATGCCGAAGTGTGCCAAACTGAAACGACTTTGCCGAGTGTTAGGTTTTTTTTCGTTACGGAATTTCTACATTCGGTCTACATAAGGAACGTTTTGCATTAAATAAGGTAAATAATACTTTAAAAAATCCTGGTACTAAAATGGATATTTTTTTTTTATTTGATAAGTGACCGAACCCTGATTTGGTTGATTAATTTGAATTTGATTTCCATTTCTTCTCAAAGATCATTATCAACAATGCTTTTATACTTCTGCTATGATAGGTTTCTCCAACGCTCCTGCTTAATGCCCACAATAGAAATTTGCGTGTGATAGAAAAATGTGCTTTACTCAATAACTTTACGACCTAGAGCAAAGACCTTGCAAGAAAAACAGAGTGTATGGTTTTCTTGTAATTTTTAAAGTAACTCTATAACCTCTAATTTTTTTCAGAATTTTAGTTTCAGTAGATTCAAAATAAGATGGGGGAGTGGGGTAGATTTTTTTACACTATGTTTTCGACGATATCTCTGAAAATCTAATTTTTAAAATTAAAAAAATATATATATTTGAGAGTAAAACGTAACGAATGTTTTTAGAAGATACCCCACACGATATACAATGGAAATTTTTTTTTCTTGAAGTAACTTAATTAGCACCCTACTCCTTCTTAAGTATATTTGTAAATGTTTAATAATCTGTAAATATGTGCATCAATACATTTTATTACATTTCTCAATTTGAGCTTTCCATGTTTCATAGTTTATGAGTAAATTGACTGTGACAGGCGGACAGACAGATACGGGAATGATGTTATAATGGTTCCGTTTTTTCTTTATAAGTACGGAACCCCCCCCAAAAAATTTAAAAATTACAACAATCTATTGGAAAATGATTTTTTCGAAGATCAATATTAAAAATTTAAATAAATACTATATACAAAAAATTGTAATTGACAAAGAATTAATTCAACATTAGATTATTTCCTTTTTCGGGAGTCACATACCGGGTGTCCAGTAAATGACTGACCCATTTTGAATGTAAATAACAAAAAAACTGTTTGAGATAAAAATGCGCGACTTGCTGTATTGTTATTAGAATATAAATAAATTTTAAAATATGCACTTTCTTAATGTAATATAATAATATTCAAAATAATATCTCAGTCTCAAGACTGAGGAGGGACTGAGGAGGGGAAATATAATACAGATGGTTCAATCACAAATATTATTTTAAATCCCTTTTCAACCAACGTACCCTATTTCTGAAGCTGATTCGATAGTCGATTCAACATATAGATTCAGATTCGACAACATATAGATTCAGATTCAGCCGAAAATCTCATATTTATGAAAATTAGAGTCATATCTGTATTCAAACAGCCTGTTACCGCCAGCGCGATATTTTTTTCCGAAATTTGAACTATATTAACAAAGTAAATGTTTAAAAATTTATTGATTTTCTAATAACAATGCCGCAAACCGCGCATTATTATCTCAAACCGTTTATTTGTTATTTAAGTTCAAAATGGGTCAGTTATTTACTGGACACCCGGTATTTCGTAATCAGCAAGCTCGATAATCAGACCTTCGGATTCTTTTTTAAACTTTTTTTAGGCGACGTCTTTTTAAGGATTGGTTTTTTTTCCATATGCGGTAATTTGCGTTTACCCATTTTGTAACTTTTTTTATTTTCTTTTTATTAAAAACGACATTTTAAATTCCCATTTAAATAGAAAAAATTTCAAAATTTAAAGAATTTCACAATAATAATAATAAATAAAATGCGGACATCCATTATTCAAAACAAAATATTTGAATGTTTCCCATTGCGTTATTAAAAATCAGTAAAGATATTTTTTATGATGATCAAAATGTGGTTTGCGTAATAACAGAATCATATATTACTTACGCCATGGATTAAGCATTATTATTCCTGGACCAAACCTAAAAGGAAATAAAAGGCGGATATCACAAGGTCCATTCTCGACAATAATATACCGACTTAATATGATATATTACAGTGATAGATATGAGTATCATAATCAGATTTACAAATTTAACATTATAATGTAAGTATAAATAGCATTGTGAATGCATTCTGTCACAACAATCATCGAATGTATAGCAATGTTTTTCAAAACTATGTATTTTAACCATTAAAAAAAGTTTGTGAATGCCGTTTGTTACTTCTTACAATTGTCATCAATTGAATGCAGAAGATGTTTTAAGAAATTATTTAAAACTTTTATTTTTTTATAAGCTGATTTATGTGGTAGATAATTTTCATATTCTGGCTTAGCATATATTTTTATTTTTCAATCCAATTGGAACTTAAAATTATTTTTTTATCTATTAATAATTGAAATCTGATGACATACAACATAATTTAATTCATACATTATCAGGTGTTAAGTTTCTTTTTCTACAACAAAATCAAAGTGCTAGTGAAATGTATTGGATTTAAAACGAAAGCTGTAAAAATGCAGAAAGAAATGATTTAAATTTGTTCAACAAATTTATCATCATGTATATGTGGTAATTTAGGCATATTACAGCATATTTTACTGCAAAGTTTATCACAAGTTCAATCATTTCTGATAAAATTAAGAGCTGTAAATTTACTACAGAACTTTTTTTGCAATTTGGGTGAATATTTTTTTAGGAAATCTTTCGGTAATTTCTGCTTTTTTTTCTCACCGATTTTATATAATATGTTTCGTTTGAAATAAAAAAATGTTTTATCTCAAATCTTTGCATGTTTTTAAAAAAATATTCCATTTTTCACTATATTAGTTTTCAAAATTATGTATTGTATGTGTTATGAAATACATACAGAGCTAATTATTTCATAATTTTTTTATTTTAATTTCCAATTATGTATTTTTAAAATAAATTATCATATGATTGGAGTTTGTTTAAAAAATTGTTCCATATCTGTAGTTTATGCTACAATCTTGGCAAAGAAAACATTTGCTTTTGTTTCACTCAACAGAGAGAAGTATGATGTATGCATTTACAAGGGTGGTTCAATAATTATTGTCCTTAATGTATATAAAACATTCATTCTACGTTAGTTTATGTGGGATATCGAAACCTTATGCCTTAAATGCCTATATGCTCAATTTCAGAACCGTAAATGCTATATTAGCATATTTTTGGAGGGTAGGGGCGGGAGTGAAATGCTGGTTTGGAGTTTATGGTCTAAATTTATGATAGTGAATGAGAGGTTGGTACTGTCATTTGGATTGGGATCATTGTGAGGTAGCCACTTCTCAACCGTTTTCGCAAATCTAACCCCATAAGCTCTTAACCAGCTTCATCCCTTCACCCCCCCCCCTTAAAAAACACCTTTAAAATAGGTCGGCAAAACTTCACATCTTCCCCAAAAATATGTTGGTATACCAGCTACTACTCTGAAATGGAGCAAATAGGCATCTAAGCGATTAGGTTTTGATATTCAACATCAACCACAGCAGTACAATTATTATATATACACTAGGGGCAATAATTATTGAATCAGACTCGCATTTTTAATAAAGTAAGTTATGCATAAATAACGATAATATTTTATAAAAAGAAGCCTATTTTTAATTATTTTAAACTCTTTTAGAAAATATACCTGTTTGGTGTATTCTTTTTCCTTTCTTAGAGTACATTATTTGTGCCAAATTTAAACAATTGCTATCACAACGTGAAACTGTCCACATAAATAGAATAGACGAACAAACTCGTTTGTGTATTAATACTGATTTCTAACTATTATACTGATCTATGCACGCTTTCTACAAAAATGACAAAACTTTGTCATTAATAATATTCTAATACAATCTAAATTTACATTAGTTAAAATAAAATAAATAAAAATATTCTATAACTGTTAACAATTTATGCTTTGACAGTTTTTAAGTACTTTTGAAGAAAATGTAATACAAAATTTATTTAATCTGTCTATTAATAAAGGTTTATTTTTCTTTCCCGTTAATCTACTCTGCTCAATCATACCTACAAAGAGAAGAGAAACAACAGAAGCTAAATATTTTTAAAAACTGCTATTTTCTTAATCATTTTGCATAGTTTCAGCATTACGCACTTAATTTGTACTTTTTTTTTAGGTTTTACGAAAAATTTTCAACTGTAATAGTCTTTCAATTTACAGAGAATATTATAATACATCTTAATACATTGTTTCTATAACTGAAATATTTCTAAAAGAGTATTTTTGGGAGAGCATTAATATGTTTATTTTAGCAAATACTTTACAAACAATGCTAAAACTTCTGATATATTTAACCAATTTTAACGAAAATAATATATATATTTCATATTATTATAATTTAAAAATTCCAATACATCTTCAGATATTAAGGAACATAATTATTCAGACAAACAATTTCTTGGTAAATAATTTCGCAAGTAAAGGATTACAATAATTTGTTTTTAAAAAGTGTGTCAGATTTCTTAAAAGTTAATTTAAAGGATTACAATATTTTTAAAATCTCTCGCTTTTAGGTGTAAATTCCTTTTCAAAGAAACATATTTGAAGAAAAAATTTATTAAATGTAATCAAGTAAATTTCAAATAACTATCACATGGATATAAGATTGATATAATTAATTAATTTTTCTCTTTCAAAATATATTTTATTAAAAAATACTGGAAGAGAGAGAAGCATGGTTTCATAATTTAATTGAATTAAATTATTTGAAAGCGGAAATTTTATCCGAGAAACATTTTAAGCAGTTTTATAAAACAAAAGAATAGAAGGAAATGTTTTCACAAAGAATTTTAAGAAACAATAACTATATCTTTCTGTAATTACGAAATATTTTCCAAGGACATTTTTATAATTTTTACTTTCTTAGAAATTTATTTATGCAGCGAAAAGTGTAATGAATGAATTTTACTCTCTAAAAATTGAATATCATTATTCTTGTCTTCCGTATATTTTTATTTTATCTGTATTTCAGATGCGAGTAGAATAAATTTAACTTTAAATACGAGTGACATGCAGAATAATTCGTACTTTTCTATAAAAGTTTCCTTTTATACAGATTAATTAAATTGTTAAAAAGATGTACTCGATCTAAATTTAATAGAAGTTTTTTCATTTCCATGTTTTGTAATATTTTTTTTGAAGTAATCTTCTTCTTATTATAGCATTTTCAAAACCAACCATTTTTGAAGTATATTTTTCTGGCTTGAATTTTTTTTATTTAAAACTGTGCTTATCTGTTACTATATTGACTGTATTTTAATTAGCACTAAACATTGTAACATTTTACAACAAAATTAATGAATATCTTTTTAACGGTCTTTCTTTTCTACAGAATAATTAAACTTCAAAAGAAATCTACTACATTTAATGCACGTAACAACGTTTTTGTATAACAAATATGTAAAAGTTATTTTAAAATTTTGTTATTGTCTTCATTTGAAAATATGTATAAATTTTAGAAAGTTTTTTTTTTCAAACTCACGTTTTCTTAAATTACAACATATTTTGTGTGTTATTTTATGTATTGTTTTCAAATCTTATCAGAGTTTTAACGCTATTTAATGCATAAAACTTAAAATTATAATTAATACATAAAATGAAAGAGCAACACAAATACTTTCATTTACAAGCTTACAAGTGTTAAATGTGAGTATCTGTCGTCACACGGCATACATCTAGTCGATAGCTAGGTTCTTCCTAAATGTTGATTAATGTTTGTAGGGTCATTGTCGCAACAGCTGAGGGGTCAGCTGGTAGTGTGGAGGCACATACATACGATCTTTTATGAATCCCCAAAGGCAGAAATCACATAATGTTAGATCAGATCAGCATCTGAACTGAATTTCTTTGTTAATTAACGTTTGGGAATAATTGAGCTATCCACTTGATGTTTGTCGTATGACGAAAAGTGACGCGCGGAACACTTGTAAACTTGTAGGTAAAACTATTTGAGTTTTGTGCTTTCATTTTATGTATTAATTATAATATTAAATTTTGTGTAAAAAATATTAACAAGTGATAAACCCCGAAATTCATTTAGAAACATCAAGTATGTAACATACTGTAATTAGCTACAAATAAGTGTTTCCTTAACATCTAATTCGTAAATACTAAATTGGATAAGTAAATTAATCTTTTTTTAAAACTTTACTTCTCGTCCTGAATTAACTTTTATACAAGCAGCTGAATTTTTCAGAATTTATGTTAACTTTTCTTTTTATGTAAAGGATAATTGTAAGGTTTAACTTCTATATTTCAATTAACAAAAGAAAAAAAAATAATTACATTTTCTTAAGATAATATATTTTACAAAGAAAATGTGTCTATAGAATTATTTAATTTTAATTCTATTGAGTAGTTCTTACACAGAATTCTATGAAACTTGTAGAAGTCCTATTGACTAATAATCCTGTAATTTTTTTTGCAACAAAAATCATATTTTTGGTATTTTAAGATAAAGATATTAAAATTTAATAAAAATTAGTTTTGTCATACATCCGTTTAATTTAAGAGAATACCATAGATTTCATATGGTTAAATTTAATTCATAATTCTTTGTGATTTAATTGTCGATATAATAATTATGTGGTGCCAACGCTACTTCAAATGCTTTTATTCGAAAAGTTGGCCAAATTCAATTTCAACGGAATTATTTTTGTCGCATAATATTAACAATCATAATCAGTTACTAGTAGATCTACCACAAATGAAATGAACTGTATTTGGTAATGCAATTTTGGTAAATTTTACTTTAATATAATTTTTTGTAATACAAGAAAATGAAATTTTATTACTAAAAACAAAACAATCATGATGCATTGTCATCCATGGAGTTCGGAAATAGCTATGTATTAGATGAAACTTTATTTTTGTTAGCAATTTTAATGCATCTTTCTGTCATTTTATTTTAGGTTTGGTTTGGTTTATTTTATGACGGTACATTATCAACACGTGGGATATAGGCCGTAAAATATCAAGAGGGGGTTCAATCCATGAGAGTCATTCTAAGGGGATCTAACCCTTATTTACACAAGGAAATCCAAGGATCGAAAAAAAACCCACGGAAAACTCCAAACGATTAGGCCATCGCGAGCAATTGGTTGCCATGTCCAGCACCTCATGTCGACCAGTTTTGAAGGCAGAACCTCTAAGCCACTAGTGAGGTTCCTCGTTATCGGTACCAACCTCAAATTATAATGGTTTCACCTAGACGAATAAGTTAAGGGAGGGAAACATTTATATACGACCTGAAGTTGGCCCTACGAATTGCCAGAAACCGTTTTGAGTTTTTATTGAATATTTGATATATTTTAATCTATTTTAAACAATTATATATTAGATGCATACATCTGAAAGCCATTATAGAGCATTTTATTTGTGCTTTTTATATGAATTTTAGTAACTTATTGTTTCAATTTGTTTCGTCCAAAACAAAAAGAAGCAGGGCTGCTGTGCATAATCTCATAGTGAAATCTGAAATAAATTTATTATTTAATGCAAGGGAGCAATTATGTCAGTCGCGATCAACAACGTTATGAGATGTCCGTATAATGCATTGAATAACTGTGAGTTCACAGTGATGAAATAAAGGCAAATTTAACTACGACAGGAATATGTGCAATTTTTATCATTGTATGTAAGAGTTTAAATAACGAATTGGTATTGTCATCTCGAATAGTAATTAGTCATAAAACATGTCATAAACATCCAGAGGTCTCAAATTTTTGTAGTTGATTGTCAAATTACAATATAAACGACACATTATCACAATGAGAAAATAGCCGACAATCTTCCTTTTAAAGAGATGCCTCCTTTTAAATACCTTCTTTTATAGAAAAATGAAAGGTAACTATTCAATTTTATAATGGACATTTGCATACTGCTTATCTCTTTCCAAATTATCTTATTTTTACAACTTTATGAGGCACAAAACTTTTATTTTTAAAATAAATTTATCTCCTATCTGAAACACAGCATCATGTGGTTCTAAAATGTTTATTTTTGATGCTCCAGAACTTTTGATGCTACCCATTTTTTGTGAGATTTATAAGTTTTAGCATTATGTGTTTTTAGGCAATTTAGTGTATTCTAAGTGACGATTTTCTTTCTGTAAAAATTTATACGGTTGTATCCCAATGACCTCAATATTGCAAAAATTTGCCTCAATTCCTAAGAATCTTTTGCAATACATTAGAATTCTCTTAATCACTTATATAAAACCAGAACCTCAGTACAATAAATTATTTTAATAAGATTTGCAGAAACAAAATAACAAAATCAAATATTTCAGTATAGAATTGTCAAAGATAAACATTTTAGTTTTCTGTATTTATAGAAAAAAACTTTTATGAATATTTCCCCAACTTTTATTTAAAATATTTATGTATGCAGCAAAATCTTTTGTAATGAATGGAATTTTAAATTCTAAAAATTAATTTGATTCATTCTGTATTGTGTATGTTTCTGTTTTAGATTAATTTAAATAAGGAACAGAATAAATAATTTGAAATTCAAATTATGTACAATAGACTTGAATTAGTATTTTTTCTGCTACATAATTAAAGCTTTACAAATATAGATAGTTATTCAAAAACGTATAAAATGTAGTTGTATATTTTGGTTTTCCATTTTTATTGAAAAATTTTAACATTAAAGTCATTTTTTTTATTTATTATCTGGGAGCTATTTTCAATAAATTTCAGAAGTCATTATGTCATTATTGTGTTTTTCATATGTTAATTGGCTGTACATACAGCAAAATTTTGTAATATACTAAACCACAGTTTACTCATACCGATTTTCTTTTCCTCAACATAATTAAATTACAAAAGAAATTTATACGTCTAAATAAATAGAAGTTTTCTTTTTATTATTATTTATTTTTTAATTTCTGTTTACTTTAAAATTATGTGAAGCATTTGCTATTCTTTGTAACTTTGTTTATTATTATGTAAATTTCAAAATAAGCCGCTTTTTAAATGTTGTTTTTCTTAAAAAAAATTTTCATTAAATAAAGCATCGTTTTGTGATATATGATAAATTTGAGTTTTAATAATTTGAAATTTTATAAATAAACAAATAGCTTTTTTTTTCAAAATATACCTCCCCGAATGTCTGAATGTATATTAGAAAAGTAATAATGTTTCTTGGAGATAGTAACGTCAATGTTGGTAATAACGCGAAGTGCTAATATCATGCATAATTTTGAAGGAATCCAGGAAATGACATCTCAGGTTTCACGCAAAAAAGCTCTAAGTCAGCTGAACCACAAACAACTGTTAAAAGTTAATTAAATGCATTTATAGACCTTATCTCTGGAAGAAGCATGAAAAAATCAACACCCGATTTAAAGTAATAGAGGTGAGTTCTGTGATCTCAAGACTATATATTTACTAGAAAGTGCTTTGTATATTACATAAATTTGTAGTGTGCTTCATGTACTTTTAAAATGTTATGGAAGATTTTGGACCAGTATTTTGGATTAACCATGCAATCAACTAGCGTTATTACTCCGGTTATTCTTTTCAGTGCCATAACTTTATCTGAAGAGAGTTTACTTTTTATTTTATGTAAAAACAACATTATTGTGATTGTTAAAAATTTTTTAAAAATGCAGACGGATTTGTATGCTATAAATTCTGCTAATTTTATTCATATCAGGAGAATTTAATATCAAGTGAGTATCACGGCATCCAGGTATCGCAATTAATGGTAAGCAAGATAAATTTGTCAATTTATAGGTTTGTAAAGTTAATATCTTTAGAATTGGACAATTTACATGCAAGTATTATGTCTATTTTTATAGTTTTGTTTGCATATTACACGAAATAGCATTGATCAAGAAATTACGCCATTTCATTTAATGAATGCATATTTCTAAAATATTATTTTTTCATACATAATCAATAAATTGCTATGTGTACATCGTTCAAAAAATGCATTAAAACTGTACATTTGTTTGAAAAAATAAAAATAAAGTATTAACATTTGAAAACTGGTAGAACCTTAACGTTATTTTATTGCGCCAGAACACCTATAATAAAAATATGAAATTTACAGAAGTTTTTTCACTAAAATATGTTTAACACATTGATAATTAGTTTTATTTTTAATTGTTCTTTTAAAATGTGGTAAAATAAAGCTTTTTGTGGGAAAAACAAAACAATATACTGGTTAGTAATAGATGAAACGTAACTTATTCCATAATTATTTTTCTTTATCATTATTTAAAAATACAGTCGAAATAAAAAGAATTACATTGCTAACTAAAGAATTGCAGATTGCGTCAGAAAAACAGTTATTGTTTGATCCATTCGATACTAAATCATGAAACCTATATGTAAAATATAATCTGTCTCAGTATAATAAAGGGCTTGTAGAACCTCTTAGCGACAGACTGCGGATTTAGTGTTCTTATTTTGAAAGTGTACGAGGTACGCGAAAAAGTTAATTTCAGTGTTCTAGTGCGTAATTATTATGAAACGATATCTTAAATGTTAAAATACCTATTACAAGAAGTAAACTGAGTTATTTTATATCCTATAACAGTATAATACCTCACAAACTACAGAGATGCGTGCGGCATTACAGAGTAGATCAAATTTGTTAACATAATTAACCACAAAAGCAAGTTTTATAATTTGCTCAAATTTTCTGATAGTAGGCAAATTAAGACTTTTTAACTTGTATTTTCCTTATTTAAAAATACTATATTTTACATACGTATTGTAGCTGTATTAACAATATACCTAGTAATATCATACATAACATCATATCAAATATATACCTAGTAATATCACATTTTTTGTATGCAGTTTGCGACGCATTTAAGCTCGAGATAAAATGTTAAAAAACTCATTTTTTTAAAACTTCAAGTAGAGTTTTATTTACATAAAGACACCATTTCATATTAAATAGGAGATGCTCCGCATCTTTGTAGCGAACCTTTACCCTGTATCTTGTATTGTTCTCGACGTAGGGACGCTTACACTGAAGTTTGCCGTTAAGTCCTGCCAAAAGCAATTTCACCACATAGTGCAAAACATTTACTACATGAAAAGATGGTGTTTATGACTTTAGTTGTTACAGTTTACATCACATTTCTGTATGCAGTTTGCTCGAGATAGTATATAAAATATTCATTTTAAAACTTCAAGTAAACTTTGACTTACACGTAAGATATCATTTCATATTAAATAGGAGATGCTCTACAACTTTGTAGTTAACCTTTATCTTGTAACTCGTATTTTTCTCGATATAGAAAAGCTAACACTGCAGTTTGTCGCTAGGTTCTGCTGAAAGCGATTTTATCACATAGCACAAAACATTTACTTCGCGTACAGATTGTGTTTATGACTTTAGTTGCTACACTTTATAAGAATGGAAATCGACAGTATTGTCATACGTGAATCTTTATGTCCATTAAAAAAAATTGTTTCCACAAAATATCAATTAAAATGTATATTATTTATTTTATGCGAGTTATTGTTCTATTTCTTATAACATATTTCAATTCTTCCGAATGCATCAAAATAAAAAAAAATCGGATATGATAAAAACTCTTAAAAGAATTTTTTATTCAAAAATAAAACCAACATTTTCTGTCTGAAATTGTTTCTGGAGCTGTAACTTTCAAAAATTACAAAAGATCTCCTAAAAATGTATAACCTTCATTTTCTTTGAAACACTTATGCTACAAGAAACCTTGTAATTAGTTTGAAATGCTAAAAATCCGTTTCATTATTGTGTTTCTTTGTATAATTTTCTTTTGCCTATGTTTTAGATATGGATAAAATACACGATTTTAAATTTAATTACAACTTATGTAACTATCTTAATGTCATATTTTCCACTGAAATATTTTCTTTTTTATTGCATAATTAAAATGGTAAGAACAAGTACGTAATACAGTATGATTTTTTTTTATTTATATGTTTTATAAAATTCTTCAAAAGCATTCCAATTTCTATTATCACCCGTAAACAAATCCCTCTCTGAAATTATTTTCCGTAGAATAATTGTAAATTACAAAAACTTTCTTTTAATATGCATTTTCTTTACTGGCTGTAAACGTAACAATATTTTTCAGGTGAATTAATTTTCTACATCCTCAAAAATTTTACCGTTTCTACAGGATAATGAAATTTTGAAAGAAATGTACAGCATATAAATAAACGGAGAATTTTTAATTAAAAAAATTCTATTTTTTTTTCAAAAACCTTAATTAAAAAAATCATTTTTTTTTCTGAAACTAAACTTTTTTAAGAGTTATAAAATCTCTGATGTGTGGCTTATTATATTAGTCATATTTTAATTATATATAGAATAAAAAAAAAACTTTTTTAAACATATACGACATTTTTTTTGTCATTACGTAATGAAGTTGTTTTCCTAAAATCTTATTGGATATACATATAATATTATTTCGATATTAATGCATATCCAATAAGAGAAAGCAGGGTAAAAGCATATAATCTGATGATGTGAATGTGTTAGTTTTTAATCATTTACATCAGAGTTTTGTCGGTAATTGTTAAAAAAATATACATCTAGATTGAAAGATGAAAAGTGTATTATGACTATTTTTTCCAAGTTGGTAACTGAGTAATTTCTGCACTTTTAGAAAATAATCTATCACTCTAGACGATCCAGCAGTCCTTGAACTATATTTGACAATCATTTCGTATTAAAATCACTTAATTTCTAACGAAATGGGAACTGTCAAATATCTGACGAATCTGTTTTATCATTCTCGGCCAAATTCAATGCATTTTAGGGAAATAGTAGTGGTAAGTGTTTGTTGAGGAGAGCGCAAAAGTACCAACTTAAATTCCAAAATTTTAGAAAGTTTTATTCTTGTTTTGTCTTTTTAGTTAGTTCTTGTTTATGTTATTCCTGTCACAATTTATTTTAAAAACAGCATTTTTAGCGCTTTTCAGGGAATGCCGAAATATATATAATAGTTGTTTCTGATTTAGTAACTATTTCATACGTTAAAGCTTTTAAGAATTTTTATTATTTATTTATTTATTTGTTTTTACTGTTGCACGTTATTTAATTCGAAAATAATAAAAATCCTGTGCTTTACAAAATCTTTCAAAAAGTAAATTTAGTCAATAAAATTTGAAAATTCCAGGGCCTCCTTTTCATTTAGGAAATATATTCATGTAACTAACAAATAAAAAATATGGATAATTAATCCTTCTTCTCCCTATAAACAGTAAAGTGTTACCATCTTAATAACCATCTCAAATACATAAAATTTCTTCCAATTTGCACTTGAATTTTTTTTATTTGTGTGCAATAAATTAACCTGACTATGTTCTAAACATACATTTAGAAAAGAAATTTTGTCTTATAAATTATATGAATCAGGCCATATTCTAATTATTAATTAACCATAGGAAAACCACAATAATAACCACAATCTAGACTTATTAATTAAAATTTACAAGAATTATAAGAGCACAGATTAAGTTCCAATTTATTTTATAAAAATATAAATACGCAACAGAATTTACTACATGCATCTAAAATATTTCCTTTGAAGGTCCAAATGGCGTAATTGGTAGAGCATTAGAATTCCACACCGAAGTTCGTAAATTCAAATCAGTTCAAAGGAAAAGGTAAGTGCAGCAATTTTTTCCCTTGTAAAAAAATACTGATGCTTCTAAAATATCAATAAATGGTAACACTGATAAGTGGCAACAAGCACTTATGGCGAAATTTATATCTTCAAACAAGAAAAGAAAGTAATTTCCCGAAATATTTGAAATATTCACTCGAAGCTTTTTCGGCTTTTCCCAGGAAATGGTTTCCTCAAAAACGGAGAAAATTTCGTAAAATCTGAGTATTTATTTCTGAACATGTTCATTAGAACGTTTCTGTTATTTATTTTTTATATAATTTTAAGCTTTTAAAATTCTGAAATATGAAGATATTTTTAAGGTATTGAATCTTTTTATGTTAATGTGTGTAGTATGTTTAATAAGGATTGATGTATCACGGTGAAATTGTTGTTAGTTTTTATTCTTTTATTTGTACTTTTATGATTGATTATGATTTTCTATTTTTATTGGCTAAAGTTGTATGTTTTATGTGTTTTAAGGGGACAGTGAACCTTTTACTTGAGCAAAATCATCTATAGCAAAATCGTCAGAAAAAAGGTCTATTTCTGGGGTATAATAGTATCTAAACAGTTTTTTCTTATTAAAATATCATTTATGAAGGTTTTAAGGAGTAAATAATAAAGATAATTTTTTTTAATATACTTTAAATCTGTTTTTCTCAAAACAATTTTTTAGCGTTTTTAGACTTTTGAATTGCTCCTTGCGTGTTAATTTTTGATCAATATTTATAAAATTGATAAGGAAGTATCCTGATATTATTTAAAAAGAAATTGGGTATGCTTTTTAAAATTCGTCTTCATTAAGATAGTCAAATTTTATTTTTTCCTTATTAAAAGGCAAAATTTTGATGAAAATCGATAAGGAATTTAGAAAAAAAACCCGGAAAAATATTAACTATTCAAGAGATTTTAAAAATCTTACACAAATTTGTTTATAATATAGTTTTAAGTGATAAAAATGCAAAAGCAAGAAAATATTTCAAAAATTAAGACACGAGGAACATTTTAAAATTTCGTTTAAAAATTTAAATTTTTGTAAAAAAAAATTACAAATTTTAATAAGGTTAGAAATTTTTTGAAGGTATTCTATGCTATGATAAAAATGAATGAGGTATGCTATGATAAAAATGAATAAAATAAATTTTTAACTTCCACCGTCCCCTTAAAACTGTCTATCAGAAAATATTGTTGGAAGAGGAGACCGTCAAATGCATATTAAATGGGAAAAACATGACTTTCTTCATGGACAAGAAATATTTTCATTTTTGTAAAATGTTAAAGTGACAGACTTTTTTCTGTAATTTCTCCATTTATAATGAAATTAATAATCTTTTTGTCATTAAATAATACTTAAACAGACTTTTTATTAAAAAAGCGTTATTTAATCCCCTTAGATAAAATTGTTTTTTCTTTTTTTAAAAATGTGTAAACTTTTTTATTTTTTGTAAGAAATATCGATTTTGTTATACTTTCCAGTTGGAGTAAGATCGACCACGAGATTTGACTTCTTTCTAGAAATTCCTTTACACACACACACACACACACACATATATATATATATATATATGGATCATTCTCAGATAAAGCGAAATTTTGGCTTCCATAAAATGATTAGACTCAGATATTTTAACTCTTGATTTCTGACTCAAATTACACCAGACATTTCAGAAATGGGAATTTTTGCTAAGGAATAGCAATGAACTTTTAAAAAATGTCTAAAATTGTGATTAACATGACCTTGAAAGCATAAATATAATACGCCATGATAATGACCATGGTAATGACATTTTTAACGTTAACCCTATTTTAGAACTGAAGAAGAAAAATTTAAAACTTATGGAGTATCTTTTCTGAAAGCAGTCTCAATCTGTCTTTGTAATTGATTCTGTAAAGTTAAATTACTGAATAAGCATTTCAACAATAAGGAGCTTGGTATTGACACATGTTAAGTACAGACTGTGATTTTGGAACAAAATCCATAAATTGATGCAGTTCTTGCATAATTAATTAAAAATAGATTCTACAGCTCGATGGAAGATGTGGAACTATACAATCTAAGAGAATTTTCATACAAAAATAACATATAGGGGAAAATTAAATGAAGAACTACTGTGGAGCATGGTAATGACAGTTAATGCTAGGAACACTCTTTATAATCAATAAAAATGTTTTCTGTTGTGTATAAGGTGTTAAATGTATAAAAAGTAGAAACATCAAATATATCCATATAATCATTAAATTTTTTTAAAGCTTTCCAAATCTCAACAATATAGGTTTGAATTCAAAAATTTGAATTTTGGGACAAGTCATGGTAATGACATTTGTAACTTTATAGCTTTTTTAGGTATTGAAATTATTTTTATTTTCATATTTAAACTTGGGCACAATGTAGTATTCAAACAGAAATATTCACAAAAAATGCATACATTCATAGCTGACTTGATTAATTCATATTTTTTATCCAGGTACATAAAATTTACCTTTATCAGAGAATGACCCATATATATATATAGTTAAAGATTTAGAATTCATATGCATTAAATGATGTAAATGTACAATGTTAAGAGCAAAGTGTTTATGCAATTTCTAATTCTTTTCTTTTACAGTAACAATTAAACACTAATAAGAGCAATTTTTTTAAGCATTTTCCCATTCAAAGCCGGTTTACTTAACCTGAGAAAATTGTTTAAAGAAGCTTGTCTAAACAAAAGTTATTTTACTAAAGAATAAAATACCATAACTTTTATCTTTCTGTAATTAAAGTTGACATTGGAAGACAATTCTTGCAACATTTATTTCTTAGTTATTTCTTTGATTAAGAAAGATTTTTATGATGAATGGAATTTCAAATACTTTAAATGTATTCACATATTTTTCTTTTACGTAAATTAGAAATATGGATTGAAGGCGTAATAATAAATTTAAATATGAATGACGTATAAGAATATAAGTCGCATCGTCTGCCGAAAAAAGCTTTTTTCCTGCAGCCTAATGAAAATAGTGAAGACACGTACAGAAAAGTTTTGATTAAAATGTTTTGCAAATTTATTTTGGAATATTTTTATTTTTATTAAATTGCTTTTTAAAGGTTCTTTTAAAAAAATCCATAAATTGATTTTTTAAAAAGTGACGAAATGTTTACTTGATGTTGAAGTTCTTGTTGAATTTTTATTAGCTGAAATCGAAGCAAAATTTTGCTATCAAACAATATTTTCTCCTTTAGCAACAAAATTACTTTCCATTAACAAGATAAATCTGAAAAGATTTTGAAATTCAATGTGAACAAAAAATTTTTGTCTGAATATATTTTTTAATATCTTTTGAAGACTTGGAAGTCCGTAGTTTTTCAGCCCTACGTTTTTATGCATATAAAAAAAAAAGAATTTAGATGAGTGGATGTTGAACAAGATTTATGAAAGGCAACTTATAATATTATTCTTATGTTCAATGTCTTGGGGTTAATTGTTTTAAATATTACATTTCCACAGTTTATCTTACTTAAATAGATAACTGGGGTTAATTGTTTTAAATATTATATTTACACAGTTTATCTTATTTAAATAGATAGATTTTTTAAAATATTTTAAACACTCTCTTGATATAATCTTGCTCTTATCAATGTAAACTCAAAAAATTCCTTAAAACCAGAGCTGATTATTAAAAGTAGCTCCCTTTATCCTTTCTTTCAAAATACGGTTGGATTACTCAAACATAATAAGCAAAAATCATGGAACGCTATTATAGAAAAATTAAACTCAATTTTCATCAATACTCAATTTGAATGAGAATTTCGCAAAATTAGCAGACTATACCCAAATTGGATTCATTTATAACGTTTAGCTTTGATCAAAAATTGCATGCTTTTTTATAAAATATTACGGCCAGATATAGAGACTGGTGGATATGACAATGGACTTTAATGCGAATGAGTGTGGCGGCATTCTTTGCAATAAATAAAACAATATTGTAGGATAACATGTTTTTTAAAGCTCGTGGAAAAGCCTAACTAAGGAAGAAGCTGCTACTCGTGAATTCCAAACTACTGTATCTCAGTATGATTGCAATCTTCTAAGCACTTCGAACTCATACATTCATGTAGCAAACAACAGGTATTATTGCAATATACATATTATTTTAATCAATCAAATATTGAGATATAATACATTTCAAAAACATTCTGTAATAATCAATATTGTATTAAAATGTAACGAAGAATTTTACATATTGTTACAAAAACCATCCCAATTTTAGCATTTCTGAACTGTAAAGATAAATCACACGGCGGATAAAACTGTCCAACGAACTTGATTGAACCTTGCTATGACTGCTTAGCCAAATTTCAATATTTCATAATCACAAGTATTACAGTATGATACAAATCAAATACATACACACATGCACACACACACACATATATATACATATATATATATAATTTTTATTTTTTTCTTTGGAAGTTTTCTTTCAAATGGCTCCAATAGATAGCGTTTTACTTTTTCTAGTGAAAGTTACCTAATAAATAATTTTCTCAAAACTATTTTCCTGGAATGAATGTTTGTTAAATTCAACGATATTTATGAGTTACTACATCAAATGATTTTCATTAGAAATATCCCAAAATAATGTCATGATACCAATTACTAATATGCTCTGTAAAAGTTGTTTTATACATTTATTATATTTTTCATTTCAAAATACGACTCTTTTTTAAAATTTTTGTCCAATAACACGATTTTTTTTTAAATTCAGCACTGTTTGAGAATTTTTATATTTACATATGTTTCAATCAGCTGTTATTATCACAAAAAATTGTTAGCATCAAGTTGTTAACATCTAGCTAAAGTATTTTAGGGTGTATGCATTAAAGATATATATACACTTTCTCTCTACTATAATTTAAGTAATAATACATAAAAAAAAAAATATTAAGCAAAATTTAAGATTGAACTATCTGCAAATATTAAAAATATCTATATTTATTACATTCATCAACCACATTAAAACTGTTTATACGTTTTTTTATATAAATTTTTGATTAATTAGCTTTGAAATTAAATAAAAACTGCGTAAAATTTCGTTTATTCGGAATTCACTACATCAGACGTTTTGGAAAACAAGATATTTTATCAATATTTTACAGAAAAAAACAAATAAAAAATATTTCATATATAATAATTTTATTTTTAAGCAATTATGGAACATCTTCCAAGAACGTTTAATCAATTATATTCCCTCGAATATAATTTATAAAAATATTCCAGGTGTAAAATTGAATTCTTTGAATACTTGTTAATGAAATAAAGTAATGAATAAACTTTTAAATGGTAAAGTTAATTTTCTCCGTAGAATTTTATTTTGTACACATTTGAAAGATAAATTAAATAAAAATTTCCAATTTAATATCCGTTAAACACTATAACATATTTCACGTTTTTGATTAAAAGATTTATTTTTATTTTTCAAATTTAAAACAAAAAAGGATAGAATTATATAAATAAAATATTTTTATTAAATATTTTGTCATTTCTTTTTCAAATGGAATTTTTTAAAGTGTGTATCTTTAAAAATATACCTAGTTTCTGAAGGTCGTTTGATAATTGCTTTAGTAACTAATTTTTAATATAAAATTTCTTGAAGCAGATATTTCAATAAATGTTATCGTATAGTTCTTTAAAACTAAATTATATATGAGATTAATTTATTTTAATGAATTTATGTGATATAACGCGTAAAAAATCATTTCTATCTTTATTTTTAAATAAAAGGCGTGACGTTAAATTTTTCGGAAAATCTCCTGCATTTTACTTGTCAATGTGTTCTCAGTACATGGGAAATGCACTACGTATAAAATTAATAGAAATGTTTTCGAAAACTCTTTGAAATATTCTTATTGTGGTATTTTCTTATTAACTCAAACTGAGAAAATTATTTTCTTATCATGTCTTTTTAAGTTACAGCAATATTTTTGTGCACTACGTTACTCGAATTTCAATTAGATGTAAACAGAGCAAAAATTTAACAACGAAATTAATTTACATACGCTTACTTCAAACTTCTGTTTCAACCGTATGATTGAATTAAAAAAGAAATGTCGCATAAATATTTAAATATGTTGAAAAATCATTTTGAAATTATTTTTTATTATTTGCTTCTTTTGCAAATAATGCTGCTTTTAATTTCTACAAACTTTCATAATTAAGAAAGCTTTTTGTATTTTTTTTATTTATATGTATTTTATTTACCAATAATTTCGATGATATTTTCTAAGTATCCAATCGAAGAACTGCACTGCTGCGTAAAAGAAATATATTAATTATTTTATTATACTTAATTGATATGGTACTACAAGAGATTAAATTTTCAAAAAAAAGTACTATTTTGAATCATAATTCATTCCTTTACAATAAATGGTCAGTATTTGTAACACAAATATTTATGATTGAAGTTTCAACTTTAGACCTTTTGTGTCTGGTGCACTATTAATAGTACATGTCATTTCATCGGGCATTATTTTGTTTTAACAATTACTTAGCTATTTTTTATATATAAAAATGATAGCATATGAGAATGTCTTACTTGTGATTTCATTTATGATTTGACACTTACTAGGGAACTCAAGAAGTTTAAGTCACCGATTTTGACGAAAGTGGCATTGTTAGAAAGATCTCATCGTGAGCAGTAAAAAACTCAATGGAACCGTGCGTCGCAAAGGATTAATTTTCGAGGTATCCGACAATTTATGTCACGTAGCTAGTGCACACTTAATGGGAGAGCACAAAAAAATTTTAGTCTCGATTTTAACGAAAGTGGTACCATTGCAGAGATATCATCGTGAAGATTAAAAAACTCAATGGAATCATCCGACGGATATGAGACATTTTCGAGATATCCGACAATCTGTGTCACATTGCTAATGCACACTTCTGGGAAACTGCATTAAGTTACATAAATTGTAGGATATCTCGAAAACAGCTCATTTCAGTTGGTTAATTCCATTGAGTTTTATTTTTCTCACAATGATATCTTCGCAACGACACCATTTCCATAAAAATCAAGAAAACAATTTTTTGCGGTCTACCATTAAGTGTGCATTAGAACATTATGCACTAGCTACGTGACATAAATTATCGGATATCTCGAAAATCATATCTTATTAACGATACCACTTTCATTGAAATCGGGACTAAAAATTTTTGCGGTCCCCCATTAAGTATGAGCTAGTTACGTGACTTACATTGTCGGATATCTCGAAAACGGCTCATTTGCGATGAGTAGTTCCATTGAGTTTTTTACTGCTCTGGATGAGATCTTTCAATAGGTACCACTTTCGTCAAAATAGGTGACTTACACTTCTTGCAGTTCCCTAGTTAGTAATAATTATTATATTAATAAAAGTTAACATAATTCTCTTTGCACCGTTAGCGATTTCTTAATTTAAATTTTAAATATAAGTAACTTTTCTCAGTCAATCATGTGTGATAAAACGCAAATAAATATTTGAAAATCGTAATGTCCTTTTAACACGTTATTTTCAAAACATCCTCAAAATCTTTTTCTTAGCGTATCATCATATAAACATAAATTGATTAGTTCACAAAATAAGTACATTCGTCAGATTTTAAACAATAAAATAATTTTTAAATTTCAGTAAATCTATCTGGATAATTAATATTAAGATTATTAAAATAAAAGTAATTTTGTTTTGAGAATGGAAAAAACATCGAACCCGAAAGGTCTATATTCGAAAAAAAAAGAATAAATAAATAGAATAAATAAAAAGAAATAATAATAATAGTAAAATAAATTGTTCTGAAGCACATTGTAAATAGAGAACTGAAAGGTTTAGAAATACCATGGCTATAGAAAACTGGTTTATCAATTGACATACGGGCCATTTTCAAATTTCGCTTACATATGTTGTCCCAGAGTAAAAAGAAGAAAATTCAAACATAAATTAATATTTAAAGTTTGATTTGAGCTATGCATTAGCTAAAGAAGGTTATATTGAACATTTTTAAGAACAACAACAACAAACAACAACAACAACAACAACAACAACAACAACAACAACAACAACAACAACAATAAAACCTTTTGAGATACAAGCCTTTAAAATTTTGATTCTAAGCAAAAATGCCTATCCCATTCCAAGTTTTATGATTTTAACAGTGTTTTTTTTAATTTGAGGTATCTTTTTCAAATAAAAAGATTTAATTATTTAAAATATGAACTGTTAGTTTCTATATGAATGAAAAAAAATATTACAAAAGATATTTTCTTTAAGAAAATAACAGAAATCTTTTGTCTCTCACTTTTGGTCAACTCCGTTACCTTGTGATTATTTTAGTCAGAATAGGTTTCGAATTCCGTGTTAAGTTAGCAACAAATATTCATCAATATAGTTAAACTATTCACGCAACTATTACTTGCCATTTTCACTCTTCAATTGTGAAGCAATGTAATACTGTAAAGAATAAGCTTTCATCAAAATTGGTATTTTTTTTTTTCACTGTCAAGTCTGTTACCGTAAATTTTAATATTAAAATAATGATTTTTGTACTTTTGTAATTAAATATTGTTTACTAAATAGTTTCAGAAGGTACGTGTATTATTATTATCTAAGTTATAAATTATACAAGCTAGTTCATTTCTAATAGTTATATTTGAAATGTGAAGTCTATTACTTGTAATGTCTGTTACCATATTTGTAAGCATTGAAATGTAAGCTGCTAAATAAGTTTACTAAATAGTTTTAGAAGGTATGTAAATTCTTATCTAAGTTAGAAAATATACAGGCTAGTTCATTTTAATATTTTTTTTAGTTTCATCTGAAATGTCAAATCCGTTACTTGCCAAGTCCCTTACCATGAAATGTAAGCGAATGGTGAAAATGGCCCATATATAACTGACAAAATCTTGCAGTATGTGATTTTGGGTAGTATTTAAAGTCGTTCAAAATACAACGTTATAGTTGTAAAGTTTGAAAATTAGTTAAAGAATAGCATTGCCTTTGAATATTTGGTTTTTAAAATTAACGAATATTCTTTACTTCGTTGATAATTGCTAACTAACTACTGACACTAACAGTGTATAACATAATTAGCATAAACATTATAAAACATCTTAAGACTTTTGTGTTTAATAATATGTAATGACTTTTTAAATCCATTAAAATAATATGATTTGGCAAAATAATTATGAAGCTTAACAATGTGGTTTGATTTAAATGTAAATCTAAAACACATTGCATAAGTTCCAAATCCTTTTGAATAAGAATTTTAGTACGAAAACTGTTTTAAGGACTTTTACAGAAACAAAAATTAAAAGCAACTCTTTTCCTTAAAGTATTTTTAGATATAGCAACTTTATGTTTCAGTAATTACACAAGTTCTAAGAAAATCTTTATATCTTTCATTTCCGCGAAAAATTATTTATGCAGTAAAGAGTTTTGTAATAGGTAGGATTGAAACTTTCTGAAAATTAGTTTAATTATTGTGGTATCCTACATATTTTTGTAATCATATATTTTAAATATAAATATAATAATAATTTAAAATTTAAATAAGGGTGGTACAAAAGACAATTTATTTTGCAATTTTAGCTGACTGAACTCCACTTCTGTAGAATAATAAAATACACTGAATCTAACATTAATAGAAATGTTTTTAATTAAAAGTTTTGTAAAATTCTTTGAAATATATTTATTGTTTATTCTTCCCAATCAATACCTTTTTTGAATTTGCATCCCAAGAGTAAATGTTTATACATTAGAAAAGCGTTTATATTTTACTATGTTGAAATACATTAATTAGCTACGCCATACCAGTAAACATGTCAATTGTTTCGCATATTTGTTAGACAGATTTTCTTTTTTACTGTATGATTACTCTAGAAAAGAAAGAGTTGCATCTAAACTAAATAGAAACAACTCCATTTAAAGAGTTATATTTAAAACATAATTTCTATGTTTTGTCGTTAATACATTTATTTCAAATTAAAGGTTCTTTATTAAGAGCTGACATTGTAATGTATATTTTCATGTGTTAAGTACATTTTTATTAGCTACAAGAATATAAAAATTGCTTAATTAGTTATAAAAACAAAAATATTTTTAAAAATATTTTAAAAAAGGTTATTATTATTATTATTATTATTATTATTATTATTATTATTATTATTATTATTATTATTATTATTATTATTATTATTATTATTATTATTACTCGTTTGATACTTAAATATGGCAAATAAATTTTTTATAAAAGGAATATAATTTTAAAGATTGGTCCTGATATATTTTTTCGATAAATGACAAATATTGTTATTGAAAATATTTATTATATTATTGTAGTCCTTTTTTAAATAATAAATTTTAAAATGGTGCAACGTCCAAACTTTTTAAGTCTAGTTATAAGTGTTTAATTTTTTTTAAATACAATTTAAAAAGAGAGAGAGAGAGAGAGAGAGAGAGAGAGAGAGAGAGAGAGAGAGAGAGAGAGACGTATTTATTGGTGCAACAATCATTTTAAACTAGTCAATATTGCTTATACAGGGTGTTTCTAAATTCATGGTACAAACTTTAAGGGGTGATATTAATAAAGGGGGATAGGAAACTAAGGGTCCCAAACGTCTTCCGAAGGAGATAGGCGCCATTAAAGTTTAGGGTTCAAAAATTCAAGTGATTATAAAAAACAGAAAAATTGCTCGATTCGTTTGCGGTTTTCACTAAAACTATTCTTTATGTCAGTATTGTCTTGAAACGAAATTATAAAGATAAATTTCACAAAATGCCGATAGAGGGTGCTCTAGACTTTGGAGTAACGAACAACTATTTTTTACCGTTATTTTTTGCATCTCATTAATTTTTTTAGAAGCTTAGACATAAACTTAAATTTTGAGCTCAAAATCTAAGTCGTTTGGAGTGGTTAAGCAGCCCTAACTGAACTGTGGGGGGAGGTTCAAATTCCAAATGATTATAAAAAACGAAAAAAAAATGGTCAATTGATTTGCGATTTTCACTAAAATTGTTCTTTATGTCAGTATTATCTTGAAAATAAATTATAAAGATAAAAATCAAAAAATGCCGATAGAGGGCGCTTTAGACTTTGGAGTAACGAACAACTATTTTTTACTCTTATTTTTTGAATCTCGTTAAATTTTTTTAGAAGCTTAGAAATAAACTTAAATTTTGAGATGAAAATCTGAATACTTCGGAGTGGTTAAGTAGCGCAAACTGAACTGTGTTTAATGGGGGTGGGGAGGTTCAAATTTCAAATGATTATAAAAAACGAAAGAATGGTCGATTCGTTTGCCGTTTTCACTAAAACTATTCTTTATGTCAATATTTCCTTGAAAATAAATTTTAAAGATTAATTTAAAAAAATACCGTTAGAGGGCGCCTTAAACTCTAGAGTAACCAACAACTACTTTTTAACCGTTATTTTTTGTATCTAATTAAATGCTTGTAAAAGTTCAAACTTAAATTTTAAGCTCAAAACCTGCATCGTTGAGAGTAATTAAGTAACGGAAAATTAAAATGTGTTCGAGGGGTGGGAAGGGTAAAATTTTAACTCCTGAACACAGTTCAGTTTGCGCTTCTTAACCCCTCCATCGATTTAGAATTTGAGCTCAAATTTTAAATCTAAGCATTTGTAAGCATTTAACTATTATATACAAAAAATAACGGTTAAAAATAGTTGTTGGTTACTTGAAAGTTTAAGGCGCCCTCTAACCGTATTTTTTGAAATTAATCTTTAAAATTTATTTTTAAGGAAATATTGACATAAAAAATAGTTTTAGCGAAAACGGCAAACAAATCGACCAATTTTTCCGTTTCTCATACTCATTTGAAATTTGAACCTCTCCTCCCCCATTGAACACAGTTCAGTTTGCGTTACTTAACCACTCCCAACGATCCAGATTTCCATCTCAAAATTTAAGTTTATGTCTAAGCTTCGAAAAAAAAAAATTATGAGATTCGAAAAATAACGGTAAAAAGTAGTTGTACCTTACTCCAAAGTCTAAAGCGCCCTCTATCGGCATTTTTTAAATTTTATCTTATAATTTATTTTCAAGATAATACTGACATAAAGAATAATTTTAGTAAAAATCGCAAATCAATTGACCAGTTTTTCCGTTTTTTATAATCATTTGAAATTTAAACCTCCCCCCACAGTTCAGTTTGCGCTACTTAACCACTCCCAACAATTTAAATTTTTAGCTCAAAATTTAAGTTTATTTCTAAGCTTCTAAAAAAATTTAATGAGATTCAAAAAATAACAGTAAAAGATAGTTGTTCGTAACTCCAAAGTCTAAAGCGCCCTCTATTGACATTTTTTGAAATTTATCTTTATAATTTATTTTCAAGACAATACTGACATAAAGTTTTAGTGAAAACCGCAAACGAATCGACCAATTTTTCTGTTTTTTATAATCATTTGAATTTTTGGACCCTAAACTTCAATGGCGCCTATCGCCTTCGGAAGACGTTGTTGACCCTTAGTTTCCTATTTAATATTGTTTGTCTTGATGTGTAACTATCACCCCTTAAAGTTTGTACCATGAATTTAGAAACACCCTGTATATATATATATATCAGCAAAGATATATTTTTGTGTGTGTGTGTGTAAAATGCTGCTCTAAAATATCCAATATATGTAGCTAATTCTAGATATACCATTTACCATGAAAGACTCAATATATATATATATACACTGGTGGACAAAATTAAGAGATGGAAGGCATTTTCCGAAATATCTCGAGAAGTACTGAATAAAATAAATGTAAATTGTCATGGATATAACTTATAGTATGACAATAATATGTGCAAAGCAAAAATTAAAGTGCCATTCATTGGCAATAGTTATTGCCAACAGTCCAATGTGGACTGAAATTCATGATGAAAGATGGCAATGAAAGTGAGGCTTGTATGGTGTGTGGTCGCCTCTAGTATGGTATGTAGTCACCTCTGACAGATAGACAGCATGTACAACGAGTATGCATGCTGTTAATAAGATAGTTAAGGATTGCTTGTGGAAGACTCTCCCACTCTTCCACCAGAGCAGTTTTTAACTCTTGAATGGTTCTGGGTGGGGGTTGGCGTCTCGCAATACCCCTTCCAAGAGCATCCCAAGCATGTTCAATGGGGTTAAGGTCAGAAGATTTGGCTGGCCAATCCATTCGATGAATATCGTCGCTTTCCAGATACTCCTCAACCAGGCGAGCGCTATGTGGTCGGGCATTGTCGTCCATAAAAACAAATTCAGAGCCAACAGCACACCTGAAAAGACGCATGGAGTATTGTAGGATCTCCTGCCTATACTTCTGGGCATTCACGGAACCAATGTCAAACACATGGAGCGGTGTTCGGGTATATTGCATGATCCCTGCCCAAACCATCAGTCCTCCACCAGCATTATGGTCCCTTTCCATGATGCTACTGGGATGGTATCGGGTCCCAGATTCCCTGCTACTGGGATGGTATCGGGTCCCAGATTCCCTCCATATGAATATTCGCCGAGAATCAGGTTGAAGACTGAATCTGGACTCATCTGTGAGCAGAACATTATCCCATTGGAGCTGTTTCAGTATTGTTTCTGTCTGCACCAATGTGTACGCTCTCTTTTGTGGAAGGGAGTGAGTGGGATGCAAATGGCGGGCTTCCTGCCATACAACCCTCTTTCCCTGAACCTCCTGGCAACAGTCTTGCTTGAAACTAATGTTCCTGTCGGACCAGCAAGGTCCCTAGACAGTTGTGTTGCTGTAGACGTCCGTTGAGGAGTATCTGGAAAGCGAGGATATTCATCGAATGGATTGGCCAGCCAAATCTCCTGACCTTAACTCCATTGAACATGCTTGGGATGCTACTGGAAGGGCTACTGCGAGACGCCAACACCCAACCCAGAACCATTTCGGAGTTAAAAACTGCTCTGATGGAAGAGTGGAAGAGTCTTCCACAAGCAATCCTTAATTCTCTTATTAACAGCATGCATACTCATTGTGCATGCTGTTTATCTTTCAGAGGTGACCACACACCATACAAGCCTCACTTTCATTGCCAACTTTCATCATGGATTTCAGTCCACATTGGACTGTTGCCAATAATTCTTGTCAATGAATGGCACTTTAATTTTTGCTTTGCACACATTATTGTCATACTATAAGTTATATCCATACCAATTTTCATTTATTTTTATCCAGTATTTCTCGAGATATTTGGGAAAATGTCTCCCATCTCTTAATTTTGTCCACCAGTATATTATAGCAAAGACTACTGCGATTTTGAATCGCTCCAAATTTGCATAAAGTCCTTTCTCATAATTAAAAAATGCCATCTATCGGTCAAAATATGGACTAAGAAATTTTATTGCAGGTTTCTTCTCCCCATTGTCACTACATTATTTAACTTACATTACAAGTTTCAGCGCTATCTGTCTATTAGAGTGGTATTTACATAGGTCTTAACAGGGCAACTTTAATTTTAATCGCCATATATATATATATATATATATATATATATATATAAACAAGGTGCTTTTTAAAATAACACACTAATTTATACAAAGCTATCTCTGAAGCTCAGAGACCTTTCGTCTTTTGATTATTACACTTGATTCAGATTACTGCATCATAAAAATCATTTTGCTTGCTTTAATCAAAATGATAGTTTTTGATATAAATAAAATATACTTTGAATAGGATTTTGTGTCACAATCATATTAAACATTTGTTTTAATAAATAAAAAAAAACGCATTATAGTTTCACTATAATTGCTGAATCCTTTAATTTTATTAGTTTTATACTATTGTTTAAAGTATCCTGAAGTAAGAATTTTTTTTTCTATGGAAACATAAATTTGATTATATTATATTGCAAATGGCCTTATAACTGAGTAAAAAATTGATATTCCTAAGTATACTTTCCGATACCTTTCTAATATTGTGTATCTGTTTACTATAAATAAAATTGTTTTTTTAATTAAAAAAACCTGGATAATAAATCCTTATGTTAAACTTATGATATTTTAAACTAAAGAAGGAAATTTTGTCTTTTAGGATCAAGAATCATGAAAGAGCAACAAAGTTCACCATATTTGGCATCGAAAATCGTGGAAGGAATTTGTGCATTTCGTGCATCTTTTAACTTTAAAATTATACTATTTTTAATCATCGATAAGACCATGTCTTAAAAGAAAAAAAAAAGATGTTAAAGTTGTGAAAGATTTTATAATGAATCTCGTTAAAATATTTGGTCATTTTATTTATGAATAAAAAAAAATATATGTATCTGTTGTTAAGATCAATGTCATTTCGTCAAAAAGAAAACATTTTGCAATCTCTTGTTTGAAAATTGATCACTTAAATATAGGAAATTATGTTTTTTCAGGATTTAGTAAAACTTGTTAAAATGACAGGATACCAGAGATACATTTTAAAATTATATGTTTAGGAAATTTTTTATCTCGTTTTAATGATCGGACGGGGATAGCAAAGGTTTGCTTTAAAGCTTAGAAAAAAACGCTTATACTAAGTCCAATTTTATCTTCAAAAAACTCTCTATTTTTAAAACAATATTCATTAGTTATCAGAGAATAAATTTGCAGTTAAAACCAAACAGCAATATTTTAGAAAAATTACTAGATAGTAAAAAGTAGAAGAAAGAAAAAAAAATATGGGTGTAAATTATAATGCACAAAAGCGACGATCACAAAATCATGTAATGAGTCAATACTTTTGTAATCTGCTTGAAAATTTGCAGAAATATTTGATTACGACATTACTCTCCACGAAACAGTTGAGTGCATAAAATACAAAGGTTAGTTAAATGAAAACGTACGGAACGAAACAGTGGGTATCATTGAAGAATGTATTCAAAAATAATCACGAAAAGCATGAACACAATTATCCCTTTGATTCACGAACCAAACGCTTAACTGTTCCCAGAATTCCTACAGCTAAAACAAGAGCCCTTCCACCATTGGGTCTTTTAGTTCGTCTTCCAAATTGGAGCGGCTTAAAGGTTTTTTTTTTAGGAAACCAAACTCATTGAAGACACTGGCCTACACGTTCGACATATTTAAGTCTCTCCCGCTTGAAATTGATCCCTACATTTGGTGCCTTTGAATATATATATTGCTTTATTGTGAAGAGGAATTTTTCTCCCAGTGAGAATCCCACGTAATGTGTTCTTGTTAAACTGGCGTAGACTACGGATTGTCTCATAATACAAGTCATTATAATGGTGCGTCTGTTCTTCAGGAATTCGATAAGTGTCGTTTTCCTAACGTCGAAAAAAGACAGTGAGCATTAATTTGCCTGCTGAGGGAACATTTTTGATTATTTTATAGGGTTGCTGACTAATTAAGTTTAATTTATTCAAGTATTTTTAATAAAGTATGGGGACTCAAAACGAAAGATAATTTCAATTGTACCTATAATTAAACTAGAAATAACAATTTAAACTCTAAAATTAAAAAAAAGCGTTTAGTGAGACTGCAAACAGCAGTTAAAGGTTAATTTTGCAGCTAATACAGAGATAATGAAATATAACAATCTGAATCATGCATAAAATTTACTAAGAGATCTTACGGGGATATTGATTTTTTATCAAAAATCTTATTTAATTAAGGAAAAATACAAATTTATTAAAGCATTTTTTATATAACGCTGACATTTTAACTTCAAGTTTGTGCGAATTCACATTAATGTGAAGATTACGAGTTAAAAGAATTTACAAGAAGAATTTACAAGAATTCTACAGGAGTGATAACAAAAATATTTATTACACATTACTCTAGTTATTATAAAATTTTCATGATAAAAATATTACATTAAAAATAGTTAAATCGTGCAATGTTTTCTATAACTATATTTAAGCGGGACTTTTTTAAGCAAACAGAAGCTCAGGGTGTTATATTCTGTAGGAGATCCCTCTCTCTCCTTTTTCTTTCGCTTTTACAAAAAAATGAATATCTTCCTATCGCATAGAATTAATATATTTAAACTTAAATACTTATTTAGATAAATACAGTTAAAATACTGCAATGTTTTTAATAATTTTATTTAAACGGTACTTTCTAAGCAAAAATAAGCCCAGTGTCTGATATTCTTTTGCCTCTCCCGTCCCCCTACTCCAGTATTTCTTTTTCTTTCATTTTCACAAAAATTTCAACATTTTATATCGCTTAGAATGCAATTTTTTTTCAATTTCTAGGATTGTAGAGTTTTTGTTTTGAGTATTTAACAATCTACATGAGATTACTTCATCTTATTTTATAGTTTTATTTACATGACGTTATTACCCACATAGGTGGGTAATAACGCCAAATAGCATTGGTCAAGAAATCACACCATTACATTTTATGAATGTAAATCTCTTAAATTATTTTTTTTATATAGATAGTAAATGAGTTACTGTATCACATTCTATATTTGTTTAAAAAATACAATTAAAAACTAAACCATGAAAATTGATAGAACCTTAACATGGCGTTATTACCCCAGGAAGCTGTAATTAAAATGGCACGTTCATTAATGAATAGTAATTCATTAAACCGACATTTTTAGCATAATATTAGCGTTATCATGTGTATTTTTAATTTATGTATCACAAAAATTGGTACTACTAGGTTATCCTGTCGACCAAAATCTTTCGCCAAACTATAAGATTAAATGCCAATAATGGATAATCGTGAATGTCATATTCAATGACATTACATGCGATTCACGTGTTTAAAATGTCATTAAGTATTTTTTATTTTGACTTTTTATTGTATTTCCATTAATATTCTACTAATTATTTGTTTTTTTTTGTTAATCAAAATAAAAATTATGTCAATAAGTGTAATTTGGCTATTAGTTTGGCGATTTGTATAATTTGGCGAAATTGGTCGACGGGATAACAGAGTAGTACCCAAAAATTCAATGCTTCTTGCCTGTTGTTTTCTTTTACTGTACTTTAGATAATAATTACTATTAAAATAAAAATAAATTATCACCTAATTGTGATAGATACCAAACTTATTAAAAAGTTAATCACAAATTTTATTTTTAATTTACGAAATGTTATTTTTAGTATTAAGTTTTGCAATGTTCTATTGTAAAAAAAAAAAAATAAATAAATAATAAAACAAATAACCAATTTAAACCATTAATTGATAAAAAGCATGCTTGGACAGAAAATTTTATGTATTTATTTACGAATTGTTTATATATTCTTAATAAATGTGCAACCAATTTTACTTAATTAGCTTAAATATTTATTTAAATTATAAGGAGCATTGTATCCCTCCTCTTGCCTATTCACTTTCAATATCAATGTCAAATTTGTCAATTAATAGATAAAGTAAAAGTGTGAAAAAAAGTTCATTACTAAAATTTTATTATAAAGGAGACATTTTGATTATCTTTATAAACTTTCCAAACAAGCAGAGGCAGATAATAACTCATCTACATAATAAAAATGAAATACTCTATGCCACCTTTTTTCTTGCCATCTTTTTTCTATTGTTCATTTATCCATTATTCTCCGCGATATATGAAATTTCACAGTTTTAATATTCTAAATATAAAGGGGTTAAAAATTCCAACTGGGAAATACTTGCCGCTGTTTGAATAATAAGCATTCTTTCCTTTATCCCTATTAAAAATGGGGAAAAATGAGTTCATAAGCCGTAGCTTAAATCAATATGTATTACGGTTAATGACTCTTAATCCGTAATGTATTCCGGTATCAGAATAAATAACATATGAGGATTTAGATTTACAAATATTTTACTGATATTTAAATAACACATTTTATCTGATTTTCAATTCTCATGAAAAAGTATTCAGTTTTTTTTTCGGTAATAGTAAGTGGAGTTTTATTTTATTCGTTTGAATTATATCCGTGATGATCCTTTAAAAACGGGTATTTTTAAAATGATATTCATGTCTATAAATATCAAAGTAAATATCTAAACATAAATTTTTACAACAGATTATTCATTAATTTCTGTGACATAAATGTATGTTCTTATCGATATTTATTTTACATAAAACTAACCATTTAAAATTATCATCTTATTTTACATAAAATTAACCATTTAAAATTATCATGAAATATTGCATCAAATCTTCATTCAAGTTCTTAATTATGTTCTTTTCTGTGACATAAATGTATGTTCTTATAGATATTTATTTTACATAAAATTAACCATTCAAACTTATCATCAAATATTGCATCAAATCTTCATTCAGTCACTTCCATTTGCAATTGCAGTAAAGTAAAATTATATAATGCAGATAATAGTGTAATTTGTAATGCATATAAAAGTACATCATATCGAATACATTAATATACTATATCAAATAGTTTATAATTATTACTACAGTTATTAAATAATTGAACAATAGGACTAAAGATGAAATCTAAATTCTTGGTAGGATTCATATTTTGCAATTTTGAGATTTATGCTGATAGAAGACAATAACATTTTTTTTTTTTTGCTGTGCCAGTAATACACAAGGCATAGCAGAGCCATTTTTCTTCTTTATTTGTATTATAATTCACGTTTTAGAGTTACAATAAATGTGCAATCGGCTATGCATCCTTTCTCGCATAATACCAAATATGCAAAATCAAATTATCTAAACTCGGGGATGATGATGACACTAATGAAATACTCTGTTGAGTTCATTTTCTCAGGTGAATAGAGCGAAAATCTAACGATGAGTATTAAAAGATTTAAATGATACACGAATGCACTACTTATTAAAATAAAAATGATTACTTATTACGCTTACCATTATTAATAATTGTACATTATTTGTATAAGACCTATTAGTACAATTATTTTCTAAATTGATTTTTTTAATTCCAAATATGTAATTTCTAACATTTGTCTTTAGTAAAAAAAAATATATATATTGGCTACATCATAATTAATATTCACAATATTGTTTTGAAATACCGCTTTGGTTATTGACATTTTGTAAGCATTGTATCAATATTTTTGTATCAATGTTGTACCAATGTTCAGTTGCTTTGCTTTTTCATGCCCAAAATTTCTTGTGTAAAACCAATATTTATTAATTAAGGACATTTTATTGCAAATATTTCGAAAGAAATATTTGTGTACTAAGGTATTTAGTAGCTAATATTTTCAATAATAAATATAAAATTAAATTATTTTCATTTATTTAAAGAATTTCCGAAAAATACAATATTACTGCAGTACTGAATCGCAATATAGCCAATATACTGAATATTTTTTACTACTACAGAAGTTGAGATTATTGTATTAACAATTGGTTAGTTTTCGATGCATTTATATAAAAGGATTGCTTTCAGAAAAAAAAATTGTTTAACAAATTATAGGAATTCTATTTTTTGATTAAAATAAAAAAGTGGAAGGTTAGACTATTAAAAATATGTCAAAAAATGAGGCCGCAAGCCTAGATTCGTCACATTTACACTATCAAAAATTTGACACAAAGTTAAACCATTTTTTTTCATACTGCAGTAGCTTCCAGCATAGCATGATAAAACTTTCTTTCATCATTTGGTTCTAAGGATGGACCATAAGTTGGTGAAAGGCTTAACCGCAATTTGGTGAAATGTTGAACTGTAAGTTGGTTAAATGTGGAATCTTAAATTGATGAAATTTTATTGAAGCAATGGTTACTCTCCTTTCCCTTTCAATAGGTGAAATATTTTACTTATTTAAAGATGTTATAATTGCCAGAGTCATCAATGAAAAGCGCGAGACTTTGGCAGATGTGTAGCTGCGTCACTCAATCATCACACTCAATGTAATTGTAATTATTCTTCCGCTAAATGAAGCTGCCAACGGCAGAAATTATGTTGCATGTCTTTGTTGGGGAAAAGAACGTGCGCTATTCTATTACTTTTAAGTTGTAAGATGGGTGACTTGTGTTCTCACTTTAATGGTTAGAATGTCTATGCGTATTTCTAGTGCGCATGTTGATACTGTTTTGTTTCCCGCAGAAGTTTGTAGAAGAAAAATTTTTAGGGTTGTAGTGGGTTTCATAAGAGCTTGTTGTGTAAGGTTCCCACTCACATATATGCTCATATTTTATTATTGTTAGGTACCAGGATTTAAGAGTAGTGATGACTATTAATTTGTTCTACATCTTCTACAGACGGAGAGCAATTATTGGGTTAAAGCGGTTTTTTAAAATCTTTTAATGTCCGGAATTTCTTCAATGCAGTTGCTACATGGTCACCGATTTTGTAAAAAAGTATAGCTCGTTCCTTTAAATATATAGATAAAACTACCACCTCAGATGCAGAATTATAGGCACAGCATGTTCAAAACTTTTTTATTACAAGTGTAATGTACAGTGCACATATCACGTCTTATTTATTTGCATTTTATTACGAGTACAATGCCATTTTTTGGTCAATATTTGATCTTTTTTCTTTCACAAAATAAATATATTGCTTCCATATACTCAGCTGGAATATTAGATCATTCCAACCAGTGTTTTTCGTATGGCTTTTTAAAAGTGCATTGGCGTCGTACTATCTTAAAATATCAGCCACAAAACAACTCAAGTTCAGTCCAAATCCCCTCACCTCACAATTTGAAAGTAAGCTGGTAAACAGTTTAAACAACTCAAGTAAAAAAGTTGTTTTTAATGAAGTTAAATTAAGATGAGTAATTCAAATAATCAATTAAAAATGATGAGTAAAAGGTTTAAAAAACAACTCATTCACGATCTAATAAATTGCAACTCTTTCCACCAACTAAATCCATTCTTTCGTTACAAGAGTGTAGCCAAAGACATGCTGTTCTGGTTAGCTGGTACTTAGTTCGAATGCATGATTCAACTTATTACTATATCGTGGATTAATTCAGCATAATTTTCAAGGTTATACCATGAAATGGAATTTTAGAAAATTAAGAAGTACTCTATTTTGGTAATTCTCATTACTTTACTTCATATTGGTCCATCGTTGGGCGTAAAATTTTAACTATGCACTTTTTAAAAAATAATTTTTAATTTAAAAATGTATATATATTTATATATATTTATATACAAATATATAAGGGAATTACACAGTTTTAACGAAGTTAAGCAAATAGGCCTACTTAATAAACATAGAAAAACGATACAGCCATAATGTAATGTGTAGTAAGAGACAGAAGAAAGAGAACATTTTATATATGAATGAACATTCATGACGTCTGATAGCATTAAAATCAAACATGTGTTAAATCGTAATTTACCAGAATTTCTTTTTTACTTTCTTATTTGTAAAAGGCAATTTCTCAAAGTTTTGTGATAAAAGCGATATTAAAACACTGTGAAAATTACATTTACCATGGACTATCTAAATATTTAAAGACTGAGTTCCCCATGATTCCCAAAAGCGTTCTTTGTCTTTAGAAACGACAAAAACGAATATATTTTCAATGTTTGAAAGAGAATTTATAAAAGTAAATTTATTTTTATTGCCATTGATTTTATAGTTTTTGGTTAGAATTCATAGAATATAATTAAATTATTAAATACAGCTGTTACGTTGGAGTCTATTATCAATAAAACAATTTCACCTTCTCCACCGACCATGATTCCCAAAAGCGTTCTTTTTCTTTAGAAACGACAAAAACGAATATATTTTCAATGTTTGAAGGAGAATTTATAAAAGTAAATTTATTTTTATTGCCATTCATTTTTGTAGTTTTTGGTTAGAATTCATAGAATATAATTAGATTATTGAATACAGCTGTTACGTTGGAGTCAATTATCAATAAAACAATTTCACCTTCTCTACCGAATTTATATGTGCAAGAGTAACAAAATCTATATTTATAAGAAATTCATGTGAAATGTTTATCTATAAAAATGCTGACAAAAAAGGAAAATATTTATTTCAGAATCGATAGAATTAAAAAAATAGACAATAAGCCCTTTTGAGAAACCAGTAATGATCTAAAGGTTACACAGAGATGTTTCCGAAAACTGTTCCGTCAAAGAAAGTATTATTAATTTTTAAATTCATCTTTAAATCTCGAAAATATTTCAGTTTTTTTTTTATTTTAAACAAAGCTTTTAACTTTCATGGGTAATGTAGAGGAAATTATTGAATATTTTAGTTTCTAGCTGTATTATTATTGTCATAAATTGATAATAATTTTTTCGTGCAACTTCGTAGCAACGGTCTAACTATGTATTTATCTATCATGTGTCGCCGTAGAGAACGAAAGAAAGAAATTAAATATTAAATCGAAGTTATTTAAAAGAAAACAAGATTTTACATGATATTATTTTCAACATTAGTCTTAACATGCAAAAAAGATGATATCCCATTCTACTCAGAGTCCTTTGGAATACTTAAATTTTGCGTCGCTGGTAATGAATTGGCAACTTTCTCTGGAAATTTTCTAATGTAAAATTTACAACAAAAAACTGTAAGATTATAATTATAAAATATCTCGTACTTTTTAAAAAAGCATACATTTGAGGCATAGAATATGAAACAGATGATATTGATACACCTTAAAAAAATAAAATTGAAAATATTAAAATATTATAACGATTATAATATAATTTCCATCTTTTTGTCATTCTGATGGCCCCATTTATTCTAAAAGCATTATTAAAAAAATTTAAATTACAGAGACCCTTCCATTCTATTTTGCAAAATGAATAATTTAAATTACTTACTGACAAACTATTAAAAAAACAAAATCGCTTCTGTATTTCACAAAACAAATATCGACTGTGTATCGACTGTGTATCGACTTAAAATATCGATTGTGTTGCATAAAAATCTAAGTTTTAAATCTTACAAAAGGAAATTTCTAAAAGAAAATGACTCACATCCAGAGTGTATACATTTCCATAGCAATAAGAGATGAAAAATTTAATATTGACTAAAGTACTAGTTTTAAAGCTTATTTTGCAGATATGTGATTTTTCAGGGATCATATTTTCAAATATATATTATAACATATATATTTCTAAATACTAGTTAGGTATATTTATACTTCAACTGTAATGTGATGCTTCAAATGCTAAAATTACAAAATCTATCAATTATTACATTTCTGTCATATTTCTGCATGATAAGTCATTAGGAAGGCTTGAATTATTAATCATCTATAATTTTAAATTCTGAAGTGATACCTTTAGTGAAACTACTTTCAAAGTCGTTTCATTATTCAAATTCTTGTCATTTCATACTTTATTAATTTGACCTCATACAATAATCCTTTAAGTTAATTAATCTGAATTATTATTTAAACGTTTCAAAATAATACTTCTGGCAATGAGAGTGACAGACAATGGATAATTCATAAAGTGCATTACTTTAACTAAACGTTTGGGGGTATTTTTGCCTATAAAAGGATCTTTATTAAGTATGTTGTTGTAAGTTATTTTAAAAGGAAGGCATTAACCTTAATATTTCCCATGCGAAAAACAAAAGTCTATTTTACAAATGAAAAGTATCTCACATATATTTAGAAAAATAAAAAATAAAATAGTGTCACTTTCGCACTTAAAGAGAAACATATATTTCATACTTATAATGCAATAAACGTAATCTTATTAACATTTTATTTAAAAACTTCTGAAAAAAGTGTTCCTTTTGCCATTATTATAAACATAACAAGGTGAAATTGTAACATTAAACCCACGGTGAGCGTCATTTGTAACGGTAGGTTGGTCGTGGTGGAGGTTAAATGTAGACATACTCAGTAATTTAGGATAAAATAACAAAGTTTATTAAAGTGATAATGGCTGAAGGGAAGTGGAGCAAGTCTTCAAATTTACACAACTGAAAACACTATGAACAGCTAAATCATACTCACAGGCTTCGGCCTAGCTCAGTCGGGGCACCTACTAACACTTCTCACTATCTTCTGGCTGAGCTGCTAAACAAAGCTTAGTTAAACAGCCCGTGGCTGTGGGTAATTTTTTATTTCACCAAATAATCAAAAATGGAACTATTGTAAATTTTCTTACCACGGCCGAATCTTAAATCAATTATCCAAACTCCTTTCCACTTCGCTGGAGGCCGTCGCTACTTCCTATTCGCTAGCACTTCGCTGAACAATAATTCACTTCGCTTGTCTAATACTAGAGATCCTCACTCGCTGGCTGCTGGCTAATGCCAGAGACACACTCCATTCACTCAAAACCAAGCTTTTATATGCTGCAAACTGAGATTCTTCACATTAACATATTACCAATAACCGCAAGCTAACTGTAAAATCCGAAAGAGCACACACACTCTAGAAAGTTAAAGTAAAAGAGAGGATAGATGTCGCTTTTACGCTTACACTTGTTAAATTATTGACGTCACGATCTCAGAAATACTAGAGTGCCTTTACAAAGGTCACTCCCTCACAACCCCCCCTCGGATTTTACAGAGAAAAAGGGCTGGGCCAAATGCATGCCCAGAACTTTTTCTTGTTATAAATTTCGAGCCGTAAAAAACACAGTGATGGGTGAAATTTAGAACCAAACACAACTTTCAAAATATTAACTTTAACCCATCACAACCAAAAAACCTCAGTTTGCCTCAAAAATTCACATATTCAATCCAATCATTCTTCTATCTTACAAATAGCCTCCGTAAAACTTCCAAAAACTCGTAAAACTCTCAAAACTAATTACTTCTTCTTTCAAAACAGCCCACTCCACTGGGAGTGCTAAAATTTCTCAAAATACTAAACTTCCGAAATTATCCTCAATATTGCAATACAACTATAACCTTACCAAAAATTATCTATCCATAACTTTCCTAATACTAAAATTCGCACCAAGTCCAAAAAACCCAATGCGCAAAAATTTTCCTCATCCAAATTCCGAACTCATCTAAAATTAAATTTTACTTCATACTCAAAATAACTCTGCTATTACGTAATACCTACATACCCATTAGCCAATGAACTAACTCCCAAAATTCTTCAGAACTTAACTCCACTTTAACAATAATTGGGGCACATACGTACAGCATCATATCGCTGTGCTTATGCAACAATCAAATATCAAAAATTTACAAAATGACGTCATCATGCTCTTCATCTGTATTAACTAAAAGAAAAATAGCAGAATCAATACATAACACAGGTATACTTCCCTGCAAGAAAATCACATTAACATTCAATTTTAATACAATACAATTTCAGATTCAAACGCAGCTTAAAAATTCGCAACATGCGGAAACCATTCCCAACTAAAGTACAAACGCAACACATAAAACACGAACGATAAGAAGAAAGTTAATTCATTAAATGTTAGTATAAGAGATAGAAACGCGTGTCAAGGACTTCTTGACCGCAAAACACGTGCGCGCCTGAACCGCGGCGCGTGTACAAAATAACCCAAATTACTATCTGTACTTTCTGAAAATTTAAACATACATTAACATACATTTTATAACAAATGAACAATATAACAATACAGTAACATTTTTAACAAATAACACAACAATTTAACAATAGATCCAGAATTTTTAAAAGCAGTTAAGACCAAAATCTCAAACATACATAAAACTAACAATTTTGCAAACAAATTTTGAACACAATTAAGCACTAATCGTGAGTCCGTCAAAAAATTCCAAAAATGGCCAAAAAGTACCAAACAGTCTTTCTGCTTTCTATTCCTTCATATTGCTACCACATATATGCACTCTAATAGAAATTTAATAAAGAACATTATCACCCAATCATAGAGATGATTCGCTGCTGGCTGGCTTCATACTACAGGATGTTTTTCTCCTCTTGTCCCAGAAACCTTGTACGAAGGATCTTTCGTCATCAGAACTGTATGGTGACGCCACAGTTGACTGTCGTGCCTGCAGCCTGGTTCGGAATGGATGCCGTGGGATACTTGTATGTTCCGCTCGACGACTCTGCTCTGGCCGGTTCGCTGGGGTCACTCCATGGCGAGATTCACACTGTTGATGCCGGTAATCTGAGAGTTGTCTCCTCTTTCTAGACGCACCCGAAGTTACTGAAGATCCTAGGCCACGTTTCTTTCCTGACCTATGTTGTTTCTTATTGGGCAAAAATTCCGACTTTAAAGTCCTTTTAACAGTTTGGCGAGTGTCCATCTGAAATCTTTTCCGGGGATTAAGTACCGAAGATGGTGAACTATTAGATAATTTATGTTTGCGAGGTTGCTGTCTCATAAGTGGAGGAACGGGATAGTTTATAATCTTTTTCCTTTTATGGCACACAGAATCTGATGTATTTGACACAGCTCTCTTATTTCTATTATCATACTTTGCTCTCGGATTGCTAGGCTTTCGACTTTCAACAACAGTTTTTGGAGCTGTTTGACCAAACTTTCTTCTTGAATATTGATGAAAAGAACTAAATGAAGAAGTGCTGGACTCGGGACACTCATTGGATCGGGAATTTCGCGAAACACCACTCGACACATGAGAACCTTCACTACCATTTTCTCTAAACTTATAAACTCTAACCTGATCCAAATTAACCGTCATTCTTTCACCATTGACATCAAAACCATATTATTATTTCGAACTTCTAAAACCTCGAACGGACCTACAAACTTCGGACCAAACTTAGCTACTCTCTTTTGACGACTTGAACTTAACCAATGCTTTTCTACTAACACAAAATCTCCAACTTTCACTTCTAACTCCCTCCTACGCATATTATAATACTGAGCCTGCTTTTCCTGCGCTTTTCCCATTTGAACCTGAGCTTCCTTAACCAACCTTTCAATATCCTTGCACATGTACTGACTTTCCGCATCCGACACCATAACTAACCTTTGGAATAGAGTAATGACTTTTCTACCCAAAAACAATTCAGCTGGCGTTTTCCCCGTCGACTCGTGAACTGCTGTACGAAGTGCATACGCAAAATGCTGAAGAAACTGGTCCCAATTTGCGTGATGAGAACCAACATATGAAGAAATCATTTGAATTAATGTACGATTTACACGTTCAGCCATATTAGACTGAGTAAGTTCCTTACCGTCCCCAGTCTCCAACTTTTCACACAAAGACTTAAAAATATTAGATATAAAATCATAACGAAATGGTTTACTAGCAACTAGTGCGTCAAAACCAATATGAATTTCATTCCTTAAACTCGGTTTATCTGAAAAAACTTTACCAAAATCGACTAAAGACTCATTAAACTCCACTTTCTTAACCTCACTTAACCCCGACTCCTCCAAATTAACTGACACTGAAACTGGCTCTTTCTTACTCACATTCTCATCATTATTCACTATTAACGACTTTTTAAAGAAATCCAAACTAATTCCTCTATCCTTCATATAATCCACACCAACTATACAATGCACTGTTAATCCATCTAACACACAAAACTCCCAACATGTCTTAACCGAACGAATTTCAACTTCCAACTCTACTGAACCTTTATTATCGCAAGCTACTCCCTGTGCCGACTGAACCACCAGACTTGACCTCTTCAACTTCTTATACGAAAAATATTTCCGATAACAATCAAAAGAAATGAACGACTTATCTGCCCCTGAATCGAAGACACTTTTAACGACAATACCATCTAACACAATTAACACTTCAGGTAACTCAACCGGATTAATAGTAATTTTATTCAAACTCACCGAAGACATTTCCGACCTCTGAACACATTTGTTTTGCATTGACCTATTTTCAACATTCTCATCCGAACTTAATCTCCTTACTTGCGAAGAAACATTCCTGTCCCGTACTCCCCCACTACGATTATAACCACTATTCTGTCTATTTCCATACATATTTCTCTCATTACTTCTAAAATTATCAGCACCACCACAATTCCTATTACCATTACTCGTATTCGACATATTACGACCAAATCCATCATTTCTATTACGCAAATTATTATCCGGAAATCGCTGCCCCCCTCTCACAAAATTACGTTCCCCCTCATTTCTCAAATTACTATCTGTGACTGGTCTCTGACGAGGGTTACGCAAATCCCGTTGATCCGAGCTATGCCGAGTCTCATACTTCGATAATATCTGATGCATTTCTGCAAAATTCTTCGGTGCTCTAACTTCAATAAAGTCCTGTATATTTGGATTAAAAAGAAGAAAAACAATGTCCAACAATTCCTCAAATGTGATATCTAAATCTAATTTATTTTTTAGTTCAAGCTTACGTAGATAGAATTTTGACGCCGACTCATAAATATTCTGCTTATTACAATAGAACTCTTTTCTCAAAATACTTTTATCTTTAACTGGAGGAAATGCCTTCTTTAACTCAATCACAGTTTGTTCAAATCTTTTCGCTTCATCATTAATTAAAAACTTTCCTATATTTTCCAACCACAAAAGTGCTTCGCCCTTCAACGAGCATTTAAGCACTACGTACCTACTTTTCTTAGGTATATTATTGAACAAAATATAATCATCTAATTTAACTAAAAATTCACTAATATCACCTTCACCGGTAAAATACACATGTGGCACAATCTCATAATGTCCGATGTTTCGTTGGGCGCCATTTGTAACATTAAACCCACGGTGAGCGTCATTTGTAACGGTAGGTTGGTCGTGGTGGAGGTTAAATGTAGACATACTCAGTAATTTAGGATAAAATAACAAAGTTTATTAAAGTGATAATGGCTGAAGGGAAGTGGAGCAAGTCTTCAAATTTACACAACTGAAAACACGATGAACAGCTGAATCATACTCACAGGCTTCGGCCTAGCTCAGTCGGGGCACCTACTAACACTTCTCACTATCTTCTGGCTGAGCTGCTAAACAAAGCTTAGTTAAACAGCCCGTGGCTGTGGGTAATTCTTTATTTCACCAAATAATCAAAAATGGAACTATTGTAAATTTTCTTACCACGGCCGAATCTCAAATCAATTATCCAAACTCCTTTCCACTTCGCTGGAGGCCGTCGCTACTTCCTATTCGCTAGCACTTCGCTGAACAATAATTCACTTCGCTTGTCTAATACTAGAGATCCTCACTCGCTGGCTGCTGGCTAATGCCTGAGACACACTCCATTCACTCAAAACCAAGCTTTTATATGCTGCAAACTGAGATACTTCACATTAACATATTACCAATAACCGCAAGCTAACTGTAAAATCCGAAAGAGCACACACACTCTAGAAAGTTAAAGTAAAAGAGAGGATAGATGTCGCTTTTACGCTTACACTTGTTAAATTATTGACGTCACGATCTCAGAAATACTAGAGTGCCTTTACAAAGGTCACTCCCTCACAAAATCGTTACATCAGAAAATAGTAAAAAAGCCTTCATCCTCGAATACTAGTGTGTCCTTAAAAGAATATTGTAAATGTAAGGAACTTTTATTGTTCCAAAATGTTTTATACGAAAAGTATGTAACACTGAAATAGGTGTTATAGGGATTTGCTGCAGAGATTTCAATACACATCAGCATCAGAACTATGCAATGTATGTGGAATAAATGCTGTAGTAGAAGGCATCCATCTCTGATCACTTTTTTACTGTACAAAGTTATGCGCCTTACTACTTATACGGTTTCGCGAGTCTCAAAGTCAATAAACCTCATGAATTTCCCTCGTCAACGTTTAACTGCATTCTTTAAAGTAAAATATTTCTAAAAGTGACGTGTGAAGGGATTTAATATTAAAAACAAATGGTCTCTTTCTGTAGACCACTGCTATAGATCCTTTTCAATAAAAGAAAATGAATAAAAGAGGCATAAATTACCTTTAATAAAAAAATAGTCTACTTATTGTAATATGTAAAAATAATGAAATGAATTTGATTGTACAGCCTAGTTATATGCAATACCATTTTTGCATCTTTTTAAAGCTGAAATCAAGGAAAATCATGGTATTTGATGTAAATTATGTATAATAATAAAAATGTGTAATTAGAAACTGAATCCAACTGAGTGAAAAATTCCCAGGTTGGAAGAAGGACGTAGTAACTTTTACTTAAATCGGCAGCACTCTAACTGTTGAGTTACTGGGGCCGACAATCAACAGATACATTTTGCTTGATAAACTGAGATTCAGTATGATATCTTTACTAATCCATTAGATTAATTAAAAACAATAAAGTATAATTGTTATCAAATGGAGAAAATAATTAAAAATTTGAATTTCTACAATTTAGTGACGTGGGATATTATTTTCCATGCTTTTTTCATTCTGACATAATAGAAGTTAGTATAAACTATGTTTAATAACATAACAGTGTGTTTGATTGTCGGATGCTAAGAACAATGGGAAATCCGTGATTGTGCTTCTTTATTATGTGTGATATCATTTTTATTTATTTTTTTATTCTGAAAATAAAGAAATAACGAAAAAAAGATGGTCGACGTTATCTTTAATAAGAAAACACAGGTTACGAAATGGTTGTAATAATGAAAAAATGAAGTGTTTATTCCTAGTCGTGCAAACATCACTTCTCATGCTTTTTTAATGCTGACATCAAGGAAACCATTAACAATTATTTTCTGTTACTTTTAATACGCGGACAGTCAGTAAATACTATGAAATACCTTTTTTGGAAAATATTTATAAAGTGAATATTAGTAGTGATTATTAGTAGTACCTATTGGTTCACAATTCTCAATCCCATCAACATATGATAATTTTACTTAAAGGGTTAATTTTATAGATTTAATTTAAAAAAAAACACATTTTATTACATATTCAATCTATTCTATCTATCTCAGTTATTCTTACATATTCAATTCCGAACAAAAATTACACATTCAAGGGGGAGAAGTACAGATTAGGATTTTTTAAATGCGGAGTAACAAATTATCAATTTCTCATTTAATACCAACAAATTGTCTTCAGTGAAAAATATTGATAGCATGCGTGTTCGTCGCGACACAAGAATTATTATTGGCACACATTTTTGTTTACCATGGTAGTCTATACTTTAATAAGGAAACATACATTTATGATTTTAAAACTTTTTCTACTTTATTTTGTTCTAAAGTATGGTGCTCACTTTTTTAAAATGTTATGTTTAAATATTGAAGCATTTTAAAGTATATATTAGTACAGTATCCCTTTTACGTAAATAACCTGCTTTTATTTGTCATAATTTTATGCACATAATTTTTAGTGGTTTTCTGCTTTGGCTTAAGCTATAACTAAAAAGATGTAAAGTTTAAATAATGAAAATGGTTATGTAGTCATCTAGGCAACAATATTTATCATTGAGGGCAAAAAATAAGGATAACAATTCGCTTTTACTAAAAGTAAAAATTTCAAATATAATATTGCAGTTACCAATTTGCTTTTAATATTGAAATGTGCTGTATAAACAAATATAATAAATATAATGAGAGCTTACATTATTTTTTTTCTTAAAGTTAAGTTGTCAAATGTAAAAATGTACTAATAGTAGATTAAACACCATTTATACTTCTTTCAAGCGGCCGACATAAATTGACGTCTAAATGAAAAGATATATTAATGGAACATTACTAATAAATTTTGATTTTCAGTGTTTTAACGCTATAAATACAAACAAAGATCTTTACCTGAAAAAAATTGCATTTTTGTACACTCAGTTTCTTTCAAAAACAGTTTCTGCTATCAGCCGCCTTGTAATCGATTTGTTTTTTGTCATATACAATTATTTTCAGAGTAAAAGCTGGGATATGCAATTTTTTTGCAAGTTCTACTTTGGTTAATCCTGCGTTCTTATAAAATTCTTTCAAAATTTCATTTTTTTTCTTTCCATGAAAGTGCTTTACGAATGTGAGACATTGTGGGTTTTAAGAAACAAACAGAGCTGCAATATAAATCAAAAAACGTTTGTACAAAGAACAAAAATTCCAGTTCAGAATGATGCGCTACAGTGAATTGCTATATCAGATAAAACAGTTCAGCAAATTGCCCCCCTGAACTGATTCTTTCCCCAATCGTCATCTACACCCACAAGCCAATGAATGCGGATCTTAACCTTTCGCACACCCTTTGTTTGAACATCTCCCTTCTAAAAATTTTAGTAATAACTGCGACAGAAAATTTTTTTAATCTTTTGACGATGGTAAATTTATTAAAATTCAGCAAGTTATCAGTAAAAACAGCTCTTTCTAAAACATTTCAACCAGTTTATGAGTAAAACCTTTATTGCGTATTTCTTAGACAATGTATCTCAATATTTTTTTGTGTTTTTTCATTGATGAAAAATAAGGTTATATATTTCAAAATTATAAGATTAAAAAAAATTGAAATTCTGAAAATTAGAGCGTTTTGAATAAAACATCGTAAATTTGGTTACAATAAATGTTTTCCTTATAAAGTTTTGTGTATTCATAATTTTGCAATATTTTTTTTTTCAGTTTCAAGCTAGGTACAACTTTCTCCTTGATATCAGTAACTTTTTTATTCAAAATATATTAAATATTATATAAAATAGCAATTTTAGATGTAAAGATTTGCAATGATATTTGTTAAAGGATTAATTTAAAAAATATGTATATTCGGACTTATTTATTACATTATAGCATTGAAATACGTGTTCCAATAGCGATGCCTAAATAATACGCTTTTATTACGAAATATTTATTGTATTTAAATTCATCAGTAATTTTAAATATTGCTTCTAAAACTGTTTTGAGCATTAAAAAGTTATTTGAATTGACTTTTAAATTAATTAGACGCTTGCAGAAAATTGAAATATTGAATGCAGTCAGGTAAGTGTATAAGAAAATCTTGTTGAATAATGAAGTGAAATGAACGTGTCTGTATTTCGTTGAGCTGAAATCATTTATGCAAGAATTCATTCTGATTTTACGTTTCATATACGGATAACAAATGATGCTATATTAATGATTATCAAGTTTAAGAAAGTACGCTAGAGTTTTCTATCTTGATAATATTGTTAAAATCAGACTAAACTTTTATTGAAATTCTGAAGTTCGTTTCAAAATTTGTGCATGGTAGAATACAGACAATGTTATTATTTTGAAATATGAAATTATATTTAGATTTGTCGGATGTGGCATTCTGAAAAATTTTCTTGTTCCTGATGCATGCCAATACTTTGAGATTCTTTATCACCGTTCAAAAATTTAATGGCAATCTATGGCCATCGTGAAGATTTTAAAGGTATGGAATTCCATGCATTAGCTCCTAAAATAGGACTAATGCAAAAATCATAAAATTACAGCATACAGGCTGTATCATAGGCTGCATAATACAGACCCTGCATCATACAGGCCCTATTTGGCAATTCACACCAACACATACAGGGTGTCCAGCAAATAACCCCCTGATTTCAAAATTAAATTTCTAAAAAACGAAGATCTAGAAAATAATGCGGTAAACGGTATGCTTATTAGGTAAGCTGTAAAAATCTTATATAGAAGTTTCGAACGGTGAATATTTTAAAAAGATCGTGTTCTAATTAAAACAATGCCTGATTTGATATTTTTCTTTTTTTTCTTTTTCTTTTTCTTTTTTTTTTTTTTTTTTTAGCAGAGAACAAATATTTTGGCGTACAGTGCCATATTTTAACGATTTTTGGAAAAAAAAGTTTCGAAATTTCAAAAATTAAGTTCGGAAAATCGTTAAATATGGCACTGTACACTGAAAAACTCATTCTCTACAAACAATCTAAAACAAGAAAAATGTCAACTCCAGTATTCTTTGCAATCAGAACACAATCTTTTCAAAATACTCACTGCTCGAAACTTTTGTATCACATTTTTACAGCTTACCTAATAAACAAACCGTTTATCGCATAATTCTACCGATCTTAGTTTTTGAAAAATTTAATTTTGAAATCAGGGTGTTATTTGCTGGACACCCTGTAATTATCAGTAACATTTATCGAAGTACATTCGAATCTGAAGATTCACGAAATTACGTGAATAAGTTCTCGATTATGATTGTAAGTAAAAACTAATCAAAATCAATTTATATCATGGACAAGCTGAATATAGTTTTTTGTTAAATTCCGCGCATTATTTCTTAGTATAAAGCGCTCAAAATTTTGTGTCACATAAATACCGATGGGCAGACAGTCAGAGTTTCAGATTCACAGACAGACATTTTGAAAGACATGTTTTTTGAAATCTTTGACCCTTAAAATATATAATCTTTCAAAAACCAAAGTTTGAAAATTTTCATGAATCCAATGCTTTGTCGATGTAAAAAACGTTGATAAGTTTTTAAATAACATTAATGACAAAAATTATATAACTGGAAGTAAACAATATATGAACTGAAAATTGTGGCTGTATTGAATTTCCTCACAATAGCTTCAAATTTTATAAAAAAAATTATTGATATATTCCACAAAAAGGTCATGTGAAACTGTTATTTTATACATTACAAATATATCTTATGTTAAATTATCTTTTAACGAAATGCATCATGATGCTACACAGTAACCAATTAATATCTGATCTACATGACTGTGTATGAATTCCTAAAGTAAAAGAAATAACTATCTCTTCTTTTTGTATGATTTAAAGCCAAGTCTGCACACACGTAATTGCGTATATCTTTCCCTTGTATAACCTGAAATAAGGAACTTTTTAAAAGATATTTTCAATCAAATACGATACTATTAGTTAAGGAAAAAGATCAAAATTTTTCATTTCTACCAAAATCTCGAGTTCTAAATGAGTTATCATTTTTAGCTTTTTTACTTGGACTAACCTACATACTTTACATTTTCTACCTCACATTAATAGTATGTAATTTAAACTAATTTTAACTTACTGATTTCAAATAAGCATAATAAATGACTGGAAACTGACCATTTGTGATGTGATTAGTCACTACTTGACCTTATTTGACTAAGAAGACAAAAACTGTATGAAACAGACTTTAATGTAGAATTATATTACTTTTTGCAAGTATACTAACCACAATCAGTGTTGCTGCATTCAAACTCAATTAAAACAACTGTGCATTAATTTTACTAAAATTTTTATGTGTGACCCGTGTTGCCATTACATAAAATGTTCAAAGCATCCCAGTTTTCTTAAAAACTCTTAATAACCTTGCAGATTTTTTTAGAGAACAAACGTGTAAAATCTATTGTATATATATATATATATATATATATTGTCATTTCATAGGAATGCCTTTAGAGGAATTCCAGTTTCGGCCAGTTTCCTAGAAAAACTTTCGTAACTTTACAGAACTTTTTCTTTGGTAACTTAACTTAACTGAACTTTATTATTTTATTTTTATTGTGCATATGATATTATGTTGAACCGTTGATTTTTTTAAATGAAAACGACTTTTTCTTGAAGTAAACAGCAGATGATTTGATTCCCAAACATTTTTGTTTTCACATTTCTTTTCAAATATATTTCTTATTTTTTTTTATTTGTACGATTTATGAATTAGAAATGTTAGACGAGTCAGCATCAAGCGGATAAGTTTCAGTGATTTATCAACTGGATCTACCTGGCCATTAATATTCCTTATCAGAATAATATCATCATTAGGTAAAAACCACTTTAACATTACAAACCATTTATCACTAAAATCTGATTCTTCATAATAATTTAGCTTCGTAATAATATAGATTTCGAAAATTATCATTATTTATAAATTATACCTACTCATGTTTGATATATTGATGCATCGTGAATTAATTTTCAGTCGCTTAAAAATGTCATTTCAAGGAGAAATTTATGTGTAACGGAATTTATATGAACGCTCTAACCGCCGAGCGAAAGGGAAAACTGTAATGTTGTTTTCTCTGATTTTTTACATTCTTCTACAGTGCTCAGCAAAAGTTTAGAAAATGATCGATTACGCTTCTATATTCAGAAGTATGTGCCGAATTTTTCTGATTCATTTGTCATACATTACTTGTGACTTATCTTTTATTCACAAACAATAAATTTTGAATTTTACCTTTCGCATAATATATAATGACAAAAAGAAATAACATTGTGGCAAAAGTATAGACAATTTGTATAATCACAGAAAAATAACTGCAAACTGAAATCTAGTTGCATCCTCATTGCCTGCAGTTAGAGCAAGAATGTGACTTTTGATCGAAGAAACTAAATGCTGGGTCACTTTGGGGCCTATTTTGTACCAAACATGTTCAACAGCATCTCGAAGCTCATTAACAGAAAAGAATAGCAAAAATTTGCATAAATCGTACAACATATGATGTTACAAACGTTTTCAATTGGGTCCAGATCAAGGGTACACGCCGGCCAGTTGAGATCAGTTGTACTTTCAGAGTTAAACGAAGTTTTTATTTTGTATGCAACATGAATAGACGCACTATCTTGCTAAATTCCATACTTTGGATCAGTTAAATGTTCCCCAACTGACTAAAAATTAATCTCCAACGTATATACGTAGTCTTGTGTTGCTTTTCAACCATTGAATAACTCCAGAAATATTTGAGCATTAAAGCAAAGTGACGACCAAATTACTAAAAAGTCACCTCCTTGTTGTCGACTTAAGAAAGTCCTAGGCTCTGGACGATGAAATGCTACTAAAACTTCTGCAACAGTCTTCCCTTTCCATTTCAACTTTCCTACTTCAATTACCTCATCTAACTGAATATTTTTAGCTCGTGGCATTTAGCTAACTGATGCTATATCGAGGTATAATTTAATACTTCAGACTTGTAACATCATAACTTAGAAATTTGCATTTTTCCATGAATAGTTTGTAAAATATCAAAAAAGTGTCTAAACTTATGCATTATGCAAATTTTACTTTCTTCTGTTAAATTAAATATTATCTTATATTACAACCATTATTTTTATCTTACATTGTTTAAAATGTATTTAAAATTAAGTATAGCCATTTGTAAAACTCAAATGTTCGTATTTTTTTATTTAAAGGTTAAAAAACACCAGTGTCTAAACTTTTGCTGAGCTATGTATCATCATTACAAGAAGAAAGTAATGGATTCGTAAAAATTTTCGTCATCCGGTTTTCGACGGATTTACACGTTTTAGGGATCAGAGCTACTAATAAACATATTTTCCCAAAATGTCTCTCTCTGACTAATTCTGTTTATATGTGACGTAAATTTTTAAGGCGCTCTATCTCAAGAGCTGTTACACGAAATTTAATCGAAATTGATATCCAGTTAGTACCTGATTTAAATTGGTGCTGATTAGCTTTTGGTGAAAATCGCTCGATTTTTTCAAGGTTTTCGCAATGTCTGTACCTCAAGAACTAATGCTCTTATTTTCGCGAAACTTCAGATTAAGTTTGCCCATGACAAGATTTGAAATTTTCTGCGTTTTGGTGCACATAGTGCAACAGATGGGGCTGCTATGCAGCATTTATCAAGATTTTAGCAATAGACCTATTTCAAGAACTAATGCGCAGATTTTGGTCAAATTTCCGATTACTTTAGTACATGAGTTTAGTTGTTTGTTTCTACATTTTACTGTAAATCAGTTAACAGGTGGCGCTGTTATGCGCCATCTGTTATCTGGTGATTTCTGCCGATTTCTGTTAACTGCGTGTAAAATGATTACTGCGTAACTTACGATTTCTGCTATAACTCTATCTCTAAAAATAATGCACGGATATTCGTAAACTTCAGTTTCAGCTATTCTTTAATATGAGTTGGCGTTGTTGACCATTTTGATGTGAATCGCCCAACAGGTTGCACTGTTATGATGCATTTTTCACGATTGCTGCAGTAGCCTTATCTCAAGAATTACTGCACGGATTTTCATCAAATTTCTAATTCAGTTAGATATTGACATAACTTGTTGCAAATTAGGTTTCTTTGTAAATCCCCCAACAAACGGTGGCGCTGCTATGCTGCATTTTGCATAATTTATGTAATTTTAGCGATAATCATATTCCAAGAACTAATACATTAGGGGTGCACAACATGTGGCCCGCGGGCCAAACTGATACCAGTAATTTTATGCAGATTAACTTTCCTTATAATAATGACAGAAACTTTGCTATGAAAGAAAAAAAACGTCACGTTTCAAATATTCTGGTGGGAAACGATTTTCTGGCAAAAAGGTTTTGCATCACTATAATACATAATTTACTATCGTTCAAATTCCCACGATGGACATAGATTGCCATTTAATTTTGGCTCTGTGATAACGAGTTTTGAAATATTAACATGGAGGAGGTAGAAAAAAGTTTAGGGATTGCCACTCCGTCTAGTTTTAATATGCTTAAAAAATATATCTTTTCTAATGCGATGTGCATTTTTATTGTGTATAGGCATATATGTCTTGGGAGTATTAATCATAACTTAATTTTTTAAAACATGATTATATTTGTAGAATTTTGTTAATTTAAATAATACTGCTTCTGTTGCAATGAATCGTACAGCTTAGTGAACGGATATATCAGATGGCGTTACTGAGAATGTTAAGATAAATTTTGTAGTCTTTTGTAAAAAAAAAGTAAAAAAAAAGACATTTTGTTAGCAAACAGACATTTGCATTTCCTGTGACAAACTGAAAACATAATTCAACAAACAGCATTAATAAATCCCTAAAAATATTATTTATCAGATGACCAGAAAACCCAGAAAAAGGAAAAGTTACATAGTATTGTTTCTGATTGGTAGACACTGGAGCTAGATAAAAAATGGTTCTGAAACATTAAAAAAGCTAAAATATATAACCTGAACGGTAAACTCATGAAAACCTTTCATGATTATAAAAAACATTATTTTTTTTTATTTGTAATTCTGTGAAACATTTTGAATCAGAACGCAAATGAATGTCAAGAAAGACACATAAAAAAGGGGAGAAAGAGAGACAAATCATGCTGCAAGCATAGATTATGAAACACTTTTCTACATATTCAGAATACTTTAGCAGAACTTCCCTGTTTAATAAGGTTAAAGAAGATGCGTAAGGGAAAAATTTGGAAAATCCATGACACATTCGAATGTCCAATTTTAGTAAAGAGTTTCAGGTCTCTTAAAATTGAAAAAAAGAAAAAAGAAAGAAAGACCATTTTCAACAATTAATATTTTAAAATGTATATCATAATACTTTTTTTAAATTGGAATGAAATATATAAGTATGTTCTCTAATTTAATCCATTTAAAAATTTTTAAGATGCTGAATTAGCTTTTGTAGAGGGCTCCAGACTGTCTGACATTTGACCAGTGGAAAATTCATATAACAGCTTACAGTAATATATACAATAGCTTACAATATTAGGATATCAAAATAAAGTTTATAACTAGAATAAAAAGTTTAGTACCTACGTATACATCATATTACAATAATTGCCATGAACCTGAATAAATTTATATTAAAAGCATTTTTATATTTTTAAATCAATGTTTTGTTTAGTAAATGCAAAATTTTGAAAATTTCAACTATATAATTAACTAATATATATATATATATTTTTTTTTAATAATAAAAAGGAAATTTTAGGTTGTTTTGTATGAGAGCCGTTTATTTAATGTAATATCATTAATCAGATTACAATATTCGACGAGCATATACTGTCAATTTGCATATAACTAATATTTATATTTATTAATGCCACTTTAGTGCAGAATTGTGACACAAACCCAAGATAATTTATCCTTAAACATTATAGGTGAAATAAACCTATTAATAACTTGAAGGTTGGAAGTCTATCCATTGCACTTTAAGTGTATTTTCAATATTTATTATTATTATATAATCTTTTCAAACAGATTGTCTGAATTTGAAAGTAAATATTTTAGATGATATAGAACACAGACTGCAGTGAACATTTGATAAAAAATTAAAATGGAACTTAATGTTTCGCATTAGACAATTCAGCACTTAAGCTATCCGAGTACGTTCGGGGGCATGTTTTTAAAAACTCTACTTTTGGCACATTTTTTGGTATTTTTCAGCGTAATCTAATATTGAATAAAGAAAATTATAAAACAATATATAATATCTATGCAACGTTTTAAACTTTTAATAAATTTCGGTACTGCTTATATTTTTTTTTATAAAAATAGCTCCGGCTCTAAAAAAGGAAGTAATGCATACAACACAAATCTTTTTTCAACATACCCATATTAGATTCTTTTGAATGTAATAAAATTAAATCTACTCAATATACGAAAATCTACAAGAGATACGGCTGATTATATACAATTGCATAGAGAATTCTAATCATTTCACAGGTAAATCTTCCTAAAAATAGATATAAGGTGTCTTGGGGTAATAACGCCACGTTAAGGTTCTACCAATTTTCACGGCTTAATTTTAGATTGTATTTTTCAAACAAATATAGGATTTGATACAGCAACTCATTGTCTATCTATAGAAAAAAAATAATTTAACAGATATGCATTCATAAAATATAATGGCTTGATTTCTTGAACGCTATTTGGCGTAATTAGCCACCAACGCGGGTAATAACGCCATGCAAACAAATCTATAAAATAAGATGGAATAATCCCATGTAGATTGCCCATTTCTAATATGCCCTAGAAATTGACAAAAAATTTCTAAGCGATAAAAAATGTTTAATTTTTTGTAAAAGTTCAAGAAAAAGAAGGGGGGGGGGGCAAAATAATATAAGACCCTGAGCTTCTTTTTGCATAGAAAGGACCGCTTAGATAAAATTATTAGAAACATTGCAAGGTTTTAGCTGTGCTTATCTAAATCATTATTTATGTTCATATATATGAATTCTAGGCGATAGAAAATATTCAATTGTTTGTGAAAGTGAAAGAAAAAAGAAATTAGGAGAGCATCTACAGTTTATAACACCCTGAGCTTCTGTTTACTTAAAAAGTCCCATTTAAATATAATATAAAAAACATTGCACCATTTTAACCTTATTTGTAATCATAATGTAATATTTTTATCATGTGAAATTTTATAATAACTAGAGTTATGTGTAATAAATATTTTTGTTAACAGTGTTATAGAAAATTTTTAGATACTTTTTAACTGGTAAACTCCACACTAATGTGGATTAACTCAATCTTAAAGTTAAAATGTCGGCGTTATATTAAACATTATTTAATAAATTTGTATTTTTAATTAAGTAAATGAGATTTCCCTATTATCAATATCCCGTATAAAATTTTACACTACCCCTTACTAATCACTATTCCTTATAAAATTTTACACTATCCTTTACTATATCCCTTATTAAATATCACACTTGATTCACCTGGTTATATCTTCTTATCTCTATATTAGCAACAAAATTAACCTTCAACTGCTGTTAGCGCTCTCACTAAACGCTTTTTTTTTAAATCAAATTTCAGATTTTAACTTGTAGTTTAAAATTTAACTACAGGAACAACTGAAATTCTCTTCCGTTTGAAGTCCTTGTACTATTGTTAGAAACATTTAAATAGATTAAACTTAATTAAACTTAATCCTGTACAAAACGTTTAGTGCATAAATAGTACTCTATGAGTTTTAATCATTGATTGCCTTTTAACTTTTAACTAATGTTACACTCTAAAAAATAAATGTGTAAATTGGCTAATTTTACATTCACATATGTGTAATTTTCTAAAATTACACACATTTTTTTTAAAAAAATACCGGTTTTTGTGTGTATTTAGCTTCTGAATTTAAGTGTGTAATTTGTTATCACTTCATAAACTCAGAAAAGTGTGTAAATTCTGAAAAATGCCTGGATTTACACGAAATGGAGTGTCATTCTAATTTAAGCATAATTATGTGTACACAGAAAAGTGTGTAAATTTTGAAAGTCACCCAATTGTCATAAAATTTACACATTTTGTACAAAACATAAACTGTTTTTATGTGTATTTCGTTTATGACAGTGAGTCTGTCTGTTTTTATCAGTTGATAGACACACAAATGTGTGTAAATGTAAAAAATTACATGCATTTACACGAATTGGAGTGTTACACATAATTATAAATGTGTAAATCTTAAAGGACAGTGTTTAAGTGTATTAGAAGTCTGCACCGTCTGCAATTTCCAGGCCCGGTGCGACCCGAATGACAGCTTTCATGGCCCGGCGTGGGAAAGTGTAAAAATCATAAGTTCGGCCCGAGACAGGCCCGTTTATATTTTTACAGTTCAAGGTATACTGTATATTAGAGATGATTGCTGGAAATGCATTTTTAACACTTCCCAACAAATTTGAAAAGTGTTTATGCTTTCTGTTTGTCAGTCCGTCTGGCCGCGCTCTAACTCTCGCAAATATACCCGGATTGCTAAGAATTTTTTAAATGTTATTGACGTTTCCCTAGCACAAACTCTATTGAAAATGAAGTTTTTATCATGATTAGTTTATTCACAGGGACAGTTAAAATTTTTCGATTACATAGGGAAAAATCGGTTCAAATGAATTTTAAAGGTATTACACCCGGTCAAACATATTCAAAATTATATGTATCTACGAAATGCATTAAAATATGCATTCTGTAAAATATGCAGTGAAAAGAATAGTTACAATTCATTTACAGAGCATAATTATTTCATTAAAAGACATAATAGCTCAGGGGGTAATAGTTTGCGTCAGATTTTGATTTTGGAAAAATATAATCAAATTGATATGTGTCACTGAAGCTGAATGTTAATTATTTCACGCATAATATGAAATGCATAGCGTTTACAGGGAAACGCAAAGATTTTAAATAGTATATTCTATTCGAAGAACTGTATATTACGAATGATGGCTGTAAATGGATGAAATGCATTTTTAATTATGATATGAGCTTTTAAGTTTTACTAAATATATGCATATTATAAGGCGTTATAAATGCTAAAAGTTACATAATTTAGATATACAGGGCTAAACAAAAGTGCTCGGAATTTACTAAGCTTTGCTCGGGAGGTTACCAAATATGAATGTAATTTACTTAAAAGTTGTTTTTAAATAAATTATGCATTTTCACGTTGAAGTGCATTTAGTTTACTAAGGAATATTTCTAGAATACACATAAAATGAGTTACAGGGTCACGCAAAAAATGGATACAGGGTCGCCTATGAATAATAATTTCTGGAAATGAGATTTAAGTAGTTTAAAGAGTATTTTTGTAAGAACTTAATTTTAGCAAAATACTGGCGTGTAATAAAGGTACTAGGTAAACTACAGGGCTGAGCAAAATGTTTAAGTATGTTTCCATGTATTAGTATAAATTGCTAAGAGAAAAATTTCATTAGTTAGGCGTTTTCTTGCTAAACTGAACTTCCCTATTTTATAGTTTATCTATTAACCGACAGATCAAATACAGGGCTGTTCAAAAATATTAGAAGCCCGCATTTGCTCCCTTAGTTTTATAAATTACAAATTGCTCTTAATATCAGAAACGACAAAAATAATACGCTGGTGGAGAAAACTAAGCTTTCACTGTGTGTGGGGGAGGGGAGGAGGTGTTCTAGTATACTTTATTATAATAATGACACATGTATACTTTCAAAAATAATTTTCTTTTCTGTTAGTGTTTAACCATTTGACTCTTTAAAAATAAATTTTGCTATTTGTCCCATATTTTTTCAATAAATTTAACATTTTTCAATATAAAATAAGATGTGCAAAATGTGTGCTGTGACATATGATTCATAATTTAACTCACCCCCCCCCCCAACACACGCGCACCGAAATAAAAAAAAACTATCTTTAAAAATACATGTAAAAATACCTTAAAAATAACTTCATTTCCCAGATAACCCATTTTATTTTAAGGATTATACTTTGCTTTTATTACATGTGATACAAAACACGTGTCACTTATTATAACTGATGCATTATTGCTCATTAAACTGATTTTTTTATTTTCTAAAAGTTCACACATTTTTAATTCATGTGCCATATTATGACTAATACAACTTAATAATTTATATATAAAAAAAAAGAAATTTTGAAGTTCGTTATATCAAGAATTTTTTTAATTAAATAAAAAGAAAAATGAAGTGCATAAAAAAATTCTTCAAACTGAAAATTTTAATCAGAGCCATTCTCATGAAAATATACATTTAACTTCCAAATCTAGCATTGTATAAATAAGCGGAAACTAACATCTGCGCGCAAAATTTCACTTGCAGACGATCACAAGCGTGTGTATTTATTCTCTAGAATAGAAACATACCAAGAACGGTCAGAGTGTTCGAACATATTGTTATGTTATAAACGTATATACACTGTAAAAAATAAATGTAAATTAACGGGCATTTATTGTAATATTTTACGGTAGTTGTCCGTTTTTGAAGCTTAACGGTACACTTCCGTAAATTTACGTTGCGGAAACATAAATTCGGAGTACTAATATGTTTTTACGGGCAAAGCCCGTTTTTTTATGCAGGGTGTGAAAATCTGCTGCCTAGCCATTTTTTTTACGGACAAATACCTTCGAATAAGTCTTTCGATGACGTCATAACAGAACGTTTTATTTTGTTTGTTGAAAATATTATTATTATTTAATCAAATTATTGTCTGGTTTAAATTATCGCATAAAATTATCGTCTGGTTTTAATATGCTATTGTTTTGGTAAATTTATAGAAAAATTAGTCGGTTGTGGCACTCCAAAAATTTTCTTCTATCTTATATATGTAAATACTCTCCTGAAAAGTGCAGTATAACAGCGCCACCGGTTATGTGACTTACACCAAAAATCTAATCATTCCCAACTTTACGTGAACTCCTAACTGCATCTGAAGTTAGCTGAAAATCCATGCATTAGTTTCTGAGATAACGCTATATTCTTATGACATCATCAGTGGTGACCATCCCTTTCCCCCAAGCCCCACCAGTGGCGGAGAGGTTCGTACCTCTTAACTGGTAGACGGCAGGTGCTGGGTTCGAACCCAATTGCGGCTGTCGGCCTAACCGTTCGGAGTTTTCGTGGTTTTCTTCGAACCTTGCGTAAATACGGGTTAGGTTCCCTTAGAAAGACCCCCACGAAGGGCACCTCCACCCTGGGCCTATATCCCTAGTGTAGATAATCGGCCGACAAAAATAAACCAAACCAAACCCTTTCCCCCAAAACCCAATGACGCAAATCCCTCCCCCCCCCAAAAAAAAATCTTCATACTTTAACATTGACACCCCTCCCCCCCGACCATCGCCTCCCAAACCCAATGACGCAAATCCCCCCCCAAAAAAAAAAATCTTCATACTTTAACATTGACACCCCCTTCCCCCCAAAAAAACAAAATATCAATTGTAAAATATATTCTACTTATAAACTACTGCTCACTCAAAAGATAGCGAGTTGAGCATAGCGTAATGGGTTCGTATTGCCTTTATCTAGAATTTAAAGAAAGAAAACACAGGAACATTTCTGAAAATCCAATGTTGAAAAAAATTAAAAGTGATATTAAAAAAATCAAGACTTTTTTAACAGTAAGAAAAAAGGAAGTACTAAGAATTTAAAAATCCCCCCCCCCCCACAAATTATACTTTTTCTCAAATTCCTCCCAAAAGTAAATTGTATGACGCATCTTGCGTCACCAAACCCCTCTCTGGGCACCCCTGGACATCATTGTAGATAATGACGTGATGGTTTTGTTATGTCTTAAGACATCATACTAGGTAAAATTGTGGCGTTGTTTACAGTTTGAATTCACTTTCTTATTGTCATATTTATGAACTCAGAAACGAAATTAATGAAAAAAAGCATGCTTTTTCATTATTAAATTTTGAAATAAATGAAGTATGAAATGCTACCATTATTGCAAATAGTTCTTAATTTCTCTGGTCGGAATCTTCCGATTTGGATAATGATTGAAGAAGTAAATTAAATTAAGAGTAAAAATAACATGATGGAATGCTTAGAATACTTTTAATGGAGACCAAAGTAGTCACCATAGGCGGCTAATGCTTTCAATCTTCGCTTTTACGATAAGCCGTGGCAGAGAACCACATTTCATTAATCATCGATATACGTATTCGTATTGTGCGCATGCGTAAACTCAGTTCCTCTTAAAATGCTATGGCGGCAATCGGTATCTTCATGTATAGCGGTTATTTCTATCTATCTGATGTGAAGGACGCTTGTTCGTTTTATATAAGGTTTTACAAAAAATTCCGTAAGTTCATTATTAATATATTATTGTTATTTAATTATTTCTTCTGTATTGCCTTTTTTTATGGATGATGTTCATAAATTTATCATATATTTTAGTTAGTTCCACCTTCGGTTTGTGCATGCTAGATTTTTAAATTACAGTTTCTTCTATAAAAAAGATATCGCAGACATTTTTACAGAAAATTCCGGATGGTTAAGAAACAAAAGAGAGATTTTATTTAAATAAATGTATAACGTCTGTTTTGTTATTCATATACAGTGTGTAAGCAAACAGTAGACACAAAATTTAGAAAAGTTATAGTAATATAGTATTAAATATGTTTTATTATAGCCAGGGCCATCGCTAAGACTTTTTATTGGTGGGGGAGAAAACCTTAAATTGCCAAGTCAAATTTTCATATTTGCCAACTCGTTTTATAATTTTGCCAAGTTACCACACTTAGAAAATGTAATACAGTTCTTATTTGTAAAAAGTTTGGCTTAGATGCAGTATCTTCCCGCGAGCCGCCATTTTGTTTTCCTGTTATTTCTCTTACATTATTATTTTACCTTAAATTAGAAAATACAACTAAAATGATTATTTAATGATTGAATCATGCATTTCAAAAAATGATATGAAATTAAACAAGAAAATCTACTGTAGAAACTCAAAGATTGAAAGAGCAAATTTTTAATAGCAAAAATCGTTTGATTTACTTATTGATTTATTATGTAAAACATTCAAGTAAAGAAAAAATAAATTTTTTACTATGCACAAGACTTAAAAATATTTATTTTATGTTTCCTCAAAAAATAATTGCAAAATAATGATAATAATAACAATTTGTGAGAAATAATAAGGAAACAAAATGGCGGCTCGCGGGAAGATACTACATCTGTTCCAAATTTTGAAAGGGTTTTGATTTTAAATAGTGTTTTATTTTATGATTTGTCGAAAAAATTTTAGATGTAGATTGGCGCTACTTAAAAACCGCCAAATCTGTAGCTGCAGTGGCATTAATATGCAAGTACCACAGGTACTAATTACTTAATAGTTCTCTACCAAATTATATTGAATCATAAACATCTATGCAACTCAAATCATAATTAATAAGTTTGTTTTATGTACATTTGTTGACAGATTAAATTTTACTTTTTTAAAGCTATAAAACAAATACATTGCCAGCTAATTGAAAATCAGCAAAATTCTTAATCTTGATCATGAGTCTCAAATGCTTGTCTAGCTTATTATATTACTAGGCCAGAAGTATTTATAAATTAAATGTTTAAATTCAACAGAAAGCAAAGCTTGGCTGATTTTTTAATATTTTAATAAATAGTTAAATTATTTTATCCTTTGCCATTGCATCCCCCCCACACACACCCCTTCAACTTTATTTGTACAAAACATTTTTATATCCTAGTAGCAGTTTGTTTCTTTTTGTTAACTTTAATAAATTAACAATATAAAAGAATATTTAAATTAGTCTTTGGTGTCTGTGTTTAAAGAATTATGTGAGAATTTTGTTGAATTATATCAATATTCAACAACTTAAAAACACAGCTTTTTTTTTTCTCCCCATTTTTGGTAGATGGGAGGATTAAATATTTAATATATAAATTATTATTGACTATCCCATATAAACATTAAATTCAAATTTTATGTTTAAATGTACATGAATATAACAATGAAGCAATATACTGTGGATACAGAGCAATGTTAAAATGTTATACAGTCAACTCTGAAATATGCCGATGTAGAATCTGCAATACTCTATTATCTGCACTACATGTTGGAATGTAAACAATGAAAATAGTCATTAATAATTAAACACTTAAGGTTATTATTATTTTTTTTTCAGTTATCAATTTTTCAGTGAATGAATATTTAAAGATAAATATCTAAATTTCTTTGAGTAACAAAATTTTATCTTGGAGCAAGAAACAAGAGTAATAAAATTATCTACAATAAACCAAAACTTAAACTACAATTCTGTTGTGTCAATGTTTAAAAGAATGAATAATCAATAAAATGTGTATTATACGTAATTTAAATTTTCTTTAGTCTTAGTTATTATATGTAACATAACATACTAGTGTTGAGTTTTATAATTTTTATGTAGTTACTAATTTATAGTCAGATTTTAAAGAGTAAAATGTAAACAAAGGGATGATCTATAAATCTTCCACAATGTATAATATGCAAACCACTCAGTCCCTCAGTGTGAGGATTTCACAGAGTTGACTATAATCTGGAATAATATATATATTTTTTTCTTTTACAGATTTTATTGTAAAACACCAATCTGTGCAGCTCAGTTGCAAGCGTTTGTCAAATGTGAGATTTTTTACATAGTATAAATCGTAATTGTAATACAGTAGACTCCCTCAAACCCCCACAGCTTGGGACCAGAGGTTGTGCAGATTTTAGAATTTTGCGGATTTCTGGTCATTTTTTTTTAACATTTTTTAAACAGTAATTTGAATGCAATTAATGGTGCAATCGGAACTACAATGAAAGCTTACAATATAATTAAATATTAAAATAAGAAATAAACTAAAATAATAAAAATTCAGATAATTTTTTTAATGATTAAAGTACTAATAGCAAAAGTCAAGTTAATAATCAATAGTGTATGATTAAATACATTAAACAGATTAAATGTACTTTTCCAAAATTATTCAACAAAACTTGCTTTATAAAAGTACATTACTACCGTATATACTCGCGTATAAGTCGAGAAATTTTAGACAAAAAAAGAACTTCAAAGTGGGGGGGTCGACTTATATGCGAGACATAAAAAAATATCAGAAAATAGTTTGCTATCACCTAAAAAAAGGAGAATGGCAAAATCGTCCAATATAAGGAATCGTTCCAGTCAGAATCATTCACCAAAAGGAATGAGTCATTCGAAGTTGTTCCGAAAAAAGGACGAATTTGAGAAAAATGGAACGAAAAAAGGAACAAATCCGAGAAAATGGAACAAGTCCAATAAAAAACTGAATGAATCTGATTTTTCTTCGTCATTCCCTGATTCAGATTTATGACATTAAGCATAATTTTTCGGAATGAAACTGATGGATCGTTCCTTTTCAGAGTTATTTCATTTCAGAACGAGTCCGAGGATTCGTTCTTTTCAGAACGATTCAGAGGCGTCCTTCTTTTTTGGAAGGTTTCCGGGGAATCGATTCTTTTCAGAGTCGTTTCATTTCGGAACGAGTCTGAGGAATTAGTCCTTTTCGGAGTCATTTCATTTCGGAACGAGTACGAGGAATCAGTCCTTTTTGGAGTCGTTTCATTTAGGAACGAATCTGAGTCCATATCCTTTTCGGGGGAAAGTCAAACGGTCCCCCTTTTAGAGGGAGGTCGACTTATACACGGGTTTTCAATTTTTTCTTATTTTTAACTACATAAGTTAGGGGGTCGACTTATACGCGGTATAGTATATACGGTAATTCACATCAAAATCATAAAATAATAATATTTTTTTCAAGTTTAGCCAGGCTTAATAACCAAAAAATTTTGATTAATGCATAAATATATTTGGTAAAAAGATTGTGATTACCGATAATATTTGAAATATCTTGAATTTTTTCCAAAAAGAATTTATTCTTCCTTCATGAAAGAAACATGAATAGAGTATTAATAAGAAAATTACTAATGCAAAAATATATGGAATTGATACAAACTAAAAAAAAAGATCAAATTTTGTCCCAATATCCAAACTGAAAGTTTCATTGTTTACAACCATAAAATATGCGCGAATTTTAGAGAGTTGCGGATTTGAGGTAGTCTACTGTATTTGTTGCTGTTTTTTCTTTCATGTTTTGGACAATTTTTGCTTTTTAAGGCTTTTAAAAATTACACGCCTAAATACATGAATTAAGAATTAGGTTTAAATATTATTTTCTTTTTGTATTTTTAAATATGTTGTAGTTATTTGTATTAAAGCATATAGTTTTTGTATTGTATCTCAGCCTGCTGTAATTAGCCAGAGTTTCCCCCAGAGAGTTTCAGGGGGGCGCTCCGCCCTTCCTGCCCTTTAGTTTAAAAAATAGCACCCCTCTTGCCCCTCATTCAAAAATTAGCGCCCCTCTAGTCGCTCATTGAAAAGAATAGCGCCCTTTTTGACCCTCTTCCCTACATTTGAAAAAACTCAGCTCTTCAGCAATGATGCGAACATGCTAAAGCGTGTAAATTACGCAAATAATCGGCGACGGGATGCTAAAAATAGCTCTTACACGTCCCATGGGACGCCTAATGTCATCAACAAATCGCTAAAAAACGCGAAATAATGACAAATTTCCGGCAAGTTTCGAGAAAAAAATGGCTAATTTCGTCACAAAATCCAGAAAAAAAAACGGCAGATTTCCTCAAAAAACAATGAAAAAATGATAAATTTCGTCGATAAATCAGTATAAAACGGAAGATTTTGTCAAACAATTCGCAAAAAACGGAAACTTTCACCAAAAGATCATGAAAAACAGCAACTTTCGTTAAAAAATTACGATAAAACGGCAGATTTTGTCAAAAGATTTGCGAAAAAACGGCAAATTTTGTCCACAAATCGCAATAAAACGGAAAATTTAGTAAAAAAAAAAATTCTCAAAAACTGTGAATTTCGCCAAAAATTCGCAAAAAACACAAAATTCGTCAAAATATCCTAAAAAACGGCAGATTTCTTCAAAAGATCGCAAAAAAAAAAAAAAATTGCAAATTTTGTCAAAGTATTACAAAAAGAAGTTAATGCCAGAAATGAATCTTTCTGTTCTTAAAACTAATTTTCCTGCTTCAAAAATTGCGTTTTTATTGCTCCAAAAGCGGATTTTCCTAATTCATAATCATTTTCGTGCGAAGAGAAAATTGCACCTGGGGCATAATTAGAATTTGATGACCCCCCCCATCTTTTTTTTATGTGACAGCCTAAAAATGACGTTTGTAGTATAAATTTGGCGCCTCCTAAGTTCCCCCCCCCCTGCACGGTTCTGTTCACAATCCGTCACAAATTTGCCGTTCTTTCGTGATCTTTTCACGAAATTTTTCTTTTGCTTTTATTTAGCAAAATCTGTCGTTTTTTGTCGTGATCTTTTAACAAAACCCTCTTTTTTTCCCCCCCCGATTTTTTAACGAAATCGGAAGTTTTTTGCGATCTTTTAACAAAATTTACCCTTTTTTCTTGTTTTTCAATTTTTTGACGAAATTTTTGGATTTTTTTTCTGGATTCTTTGACGAAATTTCTGTATTTCCACAATTTTTTGAACCGCTAAAATCTAGATTCAACACTATAAAAGTGCCCCTAAAAATAAAAAAAGGTGCCCTGAAGAATGAAAAAGTGCCCTTTTCAGAACAGTAGCACCCTGCCCCTTTTTAAACCTGGGGGAAACTCTGAATTAGCTGTTAAACAATAGATTTTGATTTTAGAAATTTAATTGATTTCAGCTCTGAATTGATTACTTATAGCCTTCGAAATACATTGTTAGCTCAGTGATCCATTTTATCCTGACTGTTTGTTTTGAGCTTCTAAAAGCAGAGTTGTATAATATAGACTGCGCAGAAAATTTTATGGAGTTTGTAGAAAATTTTAAGAAAGAATTATTTACTGCTAATGCGAATGTCATCAAAAGACCTCGAAAAAATCACGAATTTCGATAAAGAATTGCATAAAAATATGCATTTCGACAAAGAATCGCATCAAAAATGTGCATTTCAGCCAAGTATCGTGTAAAAGGAACCAACATTTCGGCAAAATACCGCGCGAAAAACCTGAATGTCGGTCGAAAGCTGAGTAAAAGATGCAAATTTGTTGCATGAATCACATAAAAAACACGAATTACATCCATGAATCGCTCAAAAAACATGAATTCGACATCCATGAATTATGTAAAAAAAAAAACACGAATTACGTTCATAAATTGCATAAAAAAACGCGAATTACATCCATAAATCGATCAAAAAACATAAATTTTGTCGCTCAAAAAATGCAAATTACGTCCATGAATCTCATAAAAATAGCAAATTATGCCCTTAAATAGCATAACAAATGCAAACTATGTTCATGAATCGCATGAAAAACATGAATTATGCTCATGAATCGCGTAAAAAAAAATGCGAATTACACCCATGAAACGCTCAAAAACGCAAATTACGTCTATGAATCACGTAAAAAACGCGAATTACGTTCATAAACTGCATCGAATTACACCCAACATTAATTTGCAGATAGTTTTTAATTCAATATTACGTGCACAGAAAGTTTTTCGTTTTATACAAGTCTGTCTAAAAGTAAAATTCATCATACTTTTCTTTATTTTTAATTAAAGGTTATAGATAAATAAGAATTTTTTTCTTGTAAAGGTAAGATACTTGTTTTGATTTAACCCTTTGCAGGGCAGGACAAATTAATTTCTTAAGTGTTGAAATAAATGACTGACACTGGAATTTGAAAACAACTTTATTTGTAAATAAAAAAACGCTATATTTCACACTGTCAATAAACCATAATTTTTTCCAGTGCCAATATTGCGTTTGGGAATTAAAATTAAGTGGTATATCTATGAAACCACTGCACCGCAAAGGGTTAATATTAAATTTAATATGGTTAAAAGAAAACTTTAAATAGCAATTTTATGATTATGTATTGAAATTTAACATGGGGGCACAGTGGACCTACATTTGTTTCTAGAAATATTTTGCCTTATGAATAAACAAAAAAAAAAAAAAAAATACTGGATCAGTTTTTGCTTGTTTTATGTAGTAGCTTTATTTTATTAGGGGGAGGGGGTAACACTATTTGGGAATAGTGATGCATGGAGGCTTTTCCTGACAGATTTTAAGTTTTTCTTGGTTGTCATTATAAATTTTGTATTTTTCAGTCACAAATCCTAATGACATCAGCTGATAAAGATGCCAAAGCCATGTCTTCAATGTGTTGAAAAAATATTTTGTAAAAGAGGGAAGCAACTAAAAGCAAGAATGTGAAAACAGGTTTATTTATTATATACTATTTTAGTAAAATTAATATAATAATAATGAGTTCTTGTACAATTTTTTAATGCTTTCTTTTATTCCAGGAAAGTTTTTCTCCTTTTTTGGGGAGGGGGGGGGGGGGTATAATTTTTTTGTGCAAATTATGTGGGATGTTTTTGTAAATTAAAAGACATTATTATTATTGTTCAGAAAAAAGGGTATCATTGTGAAATGGAGAAGGGAGGGGGATACTATGTTAACTGGCTTACTAAATTATAAATTTTTTGTGGATTTTATTTGGCTCTTTTTACCATTTAGAAAATAGTTGTTGTTTACATGTTTTTGTTGTAAAATGCATCCCTTTTTTATTTATTTATCTTTTTTTCTTGGAGGGGGGGGGGAGCATTATACATGATTAAATTTTGTATACACTTTTACATATTAACTGTAGCACTGACTTTTTTTTCTCGGGATGTTAATGCTATTTTCAAATTGTAACATTTATCTTATTTAATTGTAAATTATATAAAGTGAATATTATTGTTCAAAAAGAGGTAGCATTGTGAAATAAGTGTAAGGAAAAGCTATATTAACTAGTTTACTTAATTAAAAATTCTTTTGTTGGATTTTTCTTGACTCTTAAATTTTTCATTTTTACATCTTCTACTGACAAGTTTGTTTGTATTAAAAGCTAAATAAAATTTTTTAATCTTTTTTTGTTATCTCATTGAATGATAAAAGATAATTATATATGAAATAACGATTTGAATATCAGTAAAATTTATTTCAAAATAATTTTCATTTATAAATTATTTATTTTGCTACTTTTTATTTTATAACTCTTGCTCTTACATATGAATATTGTATTACCAAGGGTGGGGAAATGAATCATTTTGCTCGCCAGTGGCAAAGGATTTTCTGGCAAGGCGAGTTCAATTTTTGTTTTTGTAAAACTGTAGATAATAGACATTATCAGTGACTCTTTCTCAATCTAGATATTTTGACTTTCCAAATTATTACAGTGTAAATAACTAAACTAAGTTTTAATTACTAAATGGTACTAAGTTCTATCTTATATTAAGCTTACCTTTGTTGTATATATTTCTTAATATTATAGAAAAAAAGAATTATGAAAATGCATTGTAGTAACCGTAAGTTTGTCTGCAATTGCATGCAATTTTGTCATAACTATTTTCAATTGTGTGCATTTTGCATCTTGCTGGTGGATGAAACAAATACTTGGCTGGTAAGATTTTTGAAAATTTTCCCACCCTTGTGTATTATTATTGTTCATTAATTATGCTTCTTGATGTAAGCCTTATTCTTGTTTCGTATAAAATAAGCACATGAATCATTTGTACAGTTATTGCCATTTGTGCTTACAAATGGCATTAAAACACATAGTTAAAGTTTTAAAATAAAATTTGAAATAAGATCTATAACATAGTGCTTTGTATTTGAACTGAAAGTATGTTTAAGTAATATAGCAAAGCATATGACAATTGGTAGAGGGGGGAGGGGGTATGACAAGTGTGACAAATGGGGGGAGACAAGGTAAAAAAATTCAACATCTTTTATGGATAGCCCCTAAGTAAAAATAAGGTTTAGTTTTTATATTTATAAGTGTTCGCAACTACCCTGCTGTTGGGGCACTTGTGAGCAATTCATTGAATTTATAAAGTTATTACAAAAAAAGAAGAGCTAACTATAAAGATGATTTTATAAAAACTTACCTTGTTTAAAAAAAAGGGCTCTATTTACTGTATTCAGTATTTTTTGTTTTCAGAAATTAACCAGTAATAAAAAAAGCTGTGTATGTGAACTATTCACATGTGCTCCAGTCTCTCCTTCATGTATTCAAAGACAATACACACATTAGGCTAATTTTTTTTTCTCATTTAATTCAGTCCCTAAGGTGGTCAGTAGGCTGCCGTAGGTATAATGGCAAAATAGTAATAGCAGTATTACTACCATAGAACTAAATTTTGACCAATTTGGTCATATAACACTTAATTAGGCAACAAAATAAATTGCCATATATAAAACCAACTTAGCTGGTTAATTTAGTGAAATTTTCTATCTTTTAATGCATTTTCAAAAAATGTATATTTTTGTGAATGTGACAATAATGAAAACATGCTTTGTTTTCATTTATATTCAATTCATAATAATCTTTTTTTTTTTTTTTTTCTCGTATGTAGATCTGTAATGTTGCAAACAAATTTTTACCTACTTCCTAATATGTTAAAATAAAAAATTTTGCAGAAAAATATTGTTACAAACATTGTAATATTGTTACAAATAATTATTAATTTTAAGGCATTTTCATTCAGTTAATTATAATTCGAAATGTTAGGTGTTGCATTGAAATCATTGTAGTGCCAATTCATCGCAGCGCCAAATCATCACAGCGTCAATTTGTTCGTGTAAAGTTTTATTTCCAGCCCCCCCCCCAAAAAAAAATAAAATAAATAAATAAATAAATAAATACTCACCACTAAGAGGGTGACACAGTGTGCAATATTATTAATCTAAATACGTTTTTGTTAACTTTAAAAAATTGACTGTGAATTACATGTCGGCAAATTAGATACTCTACCATATAATATTTTTTAGAAAGGCATGTATTGTTTTTAATTTCTCAAAAATTAAAATCAATTACCAATACCACTACAGATCTGCCAACTATTGCAGTTAAATTGTATTTTGAATGATTTTTTGTCATACCTGAAATACTCTAAATTCTAGAAAGAAAAAAAAAGGGGGGGGGGGCACCAGGTGGAATTTTTCGAAGAGGAACCACTAATTTAAAGCAAAAGTACATTTTTTCAAAAAGGGCTATTAAAAAATGGGGGAAGGGTATGCTTGTTCTTTGTATACCAAAAATATTTGCTATAATTTTCAAAGATCAATTGAATTTCCACAGGCTGCCATGGAAAGGTTAAAAAAACCATTGTGTGCATCAAAAGGGTTTAAAAGAGCCGCCAAGCACATAAAATAAATAAATTGGCTGCTTATGGTGCCATTTTAAAAGTTTCTTGGAAGATGGGTTGTCTTTGAGGGGTAGGGTTTGAAATCGTGTGCAGAATTGTAATTGTGTGATTTACATACAGAAAAGGAAAAACCTACATATTAAAATTCTGTACTGTATTTCCCCCTGTAAATTCTTCTACATATTTTTTTCTGCAAAGTGAGCCAATCAGTTGTGCAAAACTGTTGAGAATTTTGGCAATCAGTCACGATAAACTATCGTGAATTTTAACAAATGAGTACGTATAAAAAAGTCAATTAGTTGCAGAAGAAATAAATTTTGTCAAAGGGTCATGGTAAAAATGCACATTCTGCCAAGATATCACAGAAAGAAATTGCAAATCTCTTAAATAGAACAATCGCATTAAAAAAAAAGAAGTTTCATCAAAGAATCTTGGTAAAAAATGCTAATTTCATCATATTTACAAAATGCAGATTTCAACATAGAATCATGATAGAAAAATGGGAATTATGATTCTGCAGAGAGGGAGGGGAGTGATATGAACATCATTAAATAATCAAAAAAAGTGTGACTTTAGTTGACATCTTCGGAAAAAGTATGAATTTAGTCAAGATTTCAGGGGGCGGGGTGCAAATTTAGTTAAGATCCTGGGAGGGAGTGCAAATTTAGTCGCGGTCTCGAGAAAATGCATTATTTAGTCGAGATCTCAATAAAAGATGCAACTTTAGTCGTGATCTTGGGAAAACATGCAAATTTGTTGTAAAAAAAAAAAAAAAACGTGCAAAAAAAAAAAAAAAAAAAAAAAAAAAAAAAACTTTAGAAAACTTGCAAAATTAGTTGAGATCTCAAGAAAAAGTGCAAATTTCGTCGAGATATCACGAAAACGTGAAAATTGAGTCCAGATCCTGGAGAAAAAAGTGTGAATTTAGTCCCGATCGTGGGGGAAAAATGCGAATTTAGTCGAAATCTTGAGAAAAAGAGCAAATTTAGTCGAGATATCTCGGAAAGAGCACCAATTTATTCGAGATATCTCACAAAAGTGCCAATTTAGTCGATCTTGAAAAGAGGGCGAATCTAGTTAAGAGAACTTGTAAAACATACAAATTTAGTTGAGAGTGCAGGGACAGAACTATCTTCAAGTGTCTGCAATAATAATATTATTAAAAAGTCTGCAAGATGGAATGTATTATATAAATCTATTCTTTGTAGTGTTAATTATGGCAATATGTGTGTGTATATGTAAAATCATCACTTACAAAAAAAAAAGTTTTTCGATAAACAAAAATATTTATTTATGGCATTAAGCAGAAAATTAGTTACTAAGGGAACATTGGAAAATGCTCTATTTGAAAGAAAAAAATATTTTATTAGTCTCCAAAATTCTCAATATAACTGTTGATTTATTGCATGATACAAAAGAAGTTGATATCGATATATTTTTGAAATGGTAGTAAAAAATTGTTCCCTATATATCAATTGAAGCACTTTTTAAATCACCCGTAAGACATGGTGACGTCACGGTGACGTCGAAGTGAAGTCACATTGTGACTTTGTGACCGTCGATGTGACGTCACGTGACGTCGATGTGAAGTCACAGTGACTCAAATGTGAAGTCGTTATGGCCGTTTTAGAGCTCGTTTGTGACGTCACATTGTGACCACTTTGTGACGTCACGATGTGACCAAAATGTGAAAAATGTGTCATTTGTGACAAAATTATCATTAAAACTGTGACTATTCTGTGACGATAGTGACAAGGTTGTGAAGACAGTTTGCGATTATATTTTGATTTGTGACAAATTTTGTCACTAACTTTGTGACGGTAGCAGCATTGTCAATGTTGCGAAGTCATACTGGGACACAATTATACAGTTATGAACAATGTTATTTAGTGTAAAATCACTTACATCAATAATTTTATTATACTTTGGCGATACATCTCAATTAAAACTTGGGAGCTGCTATAAAAAGAATGTTCGAAGAGAAAGTTACTGGATCAAAATGTAATGCCATGCAGACTTTAATCTTTGATACATTTTTTTTCTGTTGCAATAAATAAAAATATTTAAGACAATTGAATATTCGATCTATCACAATTATTTCAAATTTAGCAATTTTTTATTCTAATAAGCATTAAAATTATCAAAGAAACACTTCCTTAAAGATGCAACACTAGTCACAGAAAAAGAGCCGGATGATAATATAAAGTCCGTGGCAGCGTTCTTTTCAAATATCTCGCTCAAATTTTAATATTTTTGCATGTTTTTTGCATAGGAAGCTGAGGACGATCTACTACGGGCCTAGTTTTTACTTTTTCGATTTTACTTGCATATATTTTATATTTTGATAGTTTCAATATCAGTACCGGTTTAAACCGGTTTTGAAATTTAAATATTTTTTTTTAAACTGAAACCAAAATCAAAAAAGTAAAAACTAGGCCGCTTATAGATCGTCTTCAGCTATGCTATGCAAAAAAAAATCATGTAAAAATATTAAAATGTGAGCGAGATATTTGAAAAGAACGCTGCCACGGACTTTATATTATCATCCGGGTCTTTTTCTATGACTAGTGTTGCACCTTAAAGGAAGCGTTTCTTTGATAATTTTAATGCTTATTAGAAAAACAAATTGCTAAATTTGAAATAATTTTAATAGATCGAATATTCAGTTGTCTTAAATATTCTCATTTATTGCCACAGAAAAAAAATATGTAACAAAGATTAAAGTTTGCATGGCATTTTGATTCGGTAACTTTCTTTTGGTACATACTTTTTATAGCAGCTCCCAAGTTTTAATTGAGATGTATTGCCAAAGTATAATAAAATTATAGATGTGATTTTACACTACATAACAATGTTCATAACTGTATATTTGTGTCCCAGTGTGACTTCACAACATTAGTAATGCTGTCACCGTCACAAAGTAAGTGACAAATTTGTCACAAATAAAAAAATAATCACAAACTGTCTTCATATACTGTTTTCTATGAATATTAAAATATTATTAAAACATGCAAAGAGTAATTATGGAAAAAATTAAAGCTAAATATTTATTAGTATATTAATAAACAAAAAACATTAAGGGGCTATCCATTACTGCAAGGCTATCCATCACAGACACATCTATCTAATAAAAATTCCGACGATAAACATAAATTAGAACAACAAATACGTTAATCATAATTATTAATATTTTATTTATAGTATTAGAGAGTATTTATAATATCCATTTTAATCACGATGTTCACTTATACTACATATAATGGATATTCTGAAATTTACCTCTGTAAAATTATTCAGGAAAGGAAATAAAAGTTTCTGAAATGAAAAGTTAATAATAAAATACAGTTATTACTTTTTAGCTTCATACCGCTCAAGTATTTGCGTCATTTGTTTTAAATTCAATCATGTTTAAATTCTTATCGATTGCATAACTTCCAAATTTTCATCCAAACTTCTAGTTCTTTCTGAAAACATTCCAATAAGAATATTTACAACTGAAACGTTTTCACCCACGATGACTATCCATTCAGAAATTTTATAACATTTCACAAGTTGAAAAATACATTAAACAATCATTAACATAATTGTTTTTTTTAATATCAAACATCTACGATTTCTTTTAATAGTTCTTCTCGTTCTCTTATAAATTCCTCTTCTGAGCAGATACAATTTTTTTAAATAAAATTATGAAATGTTTCAGAAGATTACTTAATACAAAAATTAAAAAAGGATGTTTGTAAATAATTTTATTCCATAAAAAAGCTTCTTTATTACAAAATATAATTATCTTTAAATGTTTAATAATTATATTATCGATTTATTATAATTTACTATCATATGATTTTATGTTTATGGAAACACATTATTTTTACCAGATATTTTAAAAAAGGAAACAACGCAGATTAGAATGCAATTAAAATCACTACCTGTAACAACCTAATCCAAATTATTAAAAATCAAGTTCTTTATGACAACAAAATAAATAATGAATGCATTAGACTTTATTAAGTTAATGAAGCATTGATGTTTTACAGCATGTTTTTGACAATGTAATTAAAATCGTTCTCAGAACAATAATAATAAAAAAGCAACCATTAAAAATAATATTTTCCATACCTTTTTTCCATCGAAGTCATTCGTTCTAGTTATTCTTGCTGCATTAACTAAATCCGATAATAATTAAAGTGGCAAAGACCAAATTATTTTAACAGTCAAAGCCCCATTAATTTTCTCGGACTTATATTTTGCCGCTTGGAAGACCTGTAGTGGACATTCTTCTTTAAATTGTTAAATCCGTGTCAATATGCAACTACTCACAACTGCCATAAATTCCAGCCAACTAACTTCTTGCGTCTATCATCAATTTAAAATATTTCTGTTTACGTTTATTTATTCTTTCGTTTGCAAACGATTTTCATTTCCTATGCGCATGACCGTTTAGTTTTTTCTTTTTCTGCGCAACAGCTTCCGAAGTTAAATACGAATAGTTTTATGAGAATGCCTTTTTTTTAAGTGTATTTTTACTTTTTATTTTTATTAGTTTCAAAACAATTCAAGTTAAAGCAAATTGTTAAATAATAATAATAAAATTCATAATTAGATATTATTGGATAAAACATTGTTTAGGTTTTAATAAAGTAAAAATAATAGCTTTAATGGTAATATAATTTTTTTAATCATTACCATTACTTGTATCAAACGCAAACATACATAGTATCTTCTTAAAAAAAAGGAGCGGGAGGGGAGGGGAGTTATAGAAATAAAAAGAATAATAAATAAATAATAACTAATAATAAAACTAATAATAAATTCTAAGAAGGTCACATTTCAGTCACAATGTGACGTCACTGAGGGGTGGCATTTTGGTCACAGATGTGACGTCACATTTCAGTCACAATGTGACGTCACTGAGGGGTGGCATTTTGGTCACATATGTGACGTGACCACAGTGACTCACAGTGACGTCACTGTGACGTCACTGTGAACATGCATGCTATGTGGGCAGGAACTAACAGAATTTGATGTTTTATAATAACCTGCACATTAGTTCTTGAGTTACAGATGTTATGGAAACTGTGAATAATGCATCATATCAGCACCACCTGTTAAGAGATATACCCCAAAAACTAACCAGCTTCAGTTTATATCAATGCTCTAACTGAATGTAAAGTTTTGTGAAATGTCATGCATTAGTTCTTCAAACAAAGCAACCACTTTTTTTTTTTTTTTTTTTTTTTTTTTTTTTTTAACTTACAGTGTTGATTGATAGATATTTTCTAAAGACTTTTAAATCTTATTCCGTGCCTTCCAATATGTACAAATCTACTGAAAGTCAGAATACCATATTTTCTTTGAATTCAATATTTTCTTGTAAAAATAGAAGACATAAAAACATATGAAAAAACATGCACTCTCAATTACAGTTAGCAATGAAGAAGAGATCTAAGAAATGCAATATACACATTGGCTGCAAAACAGACATAAAACAATTCAAAAGTGATTAAAACCAACTATAACTGGTTCAAACAGCTATAAGTGCTATATATAAACGGTTCAAGGTGCTATAAAGGCATTTTACTTTGATATAAAGAACATTAATGTCTATCAGAGATGTTCAGGCCTTCTTATTTTTGGGCCCAAAGTTTTATATCAGAGCTTAAAGAATTTTGTCATTTTAAAATTGCTTCAAATTTAATTTACTCATTTAAAAATATTTTACATAGAAATAAAAGGTCAAGTGCAAGTTTTATGTTTTATTCATGTACAAAAGGTTCAGTAAAATAAATTACTAACTGTAACATTATAATAAATGAATTATTTTACAATAATTGAATTTAATTTTGGGTTAAACTGGAATGAATTCTAATTCCTTACTTTTTTGTTACTTGTTTTAATAGGATGCTCATAACAATTATCTATTAAACATAACTGCTGTTTTTGCTGTTCATCTGGAATAATTGAGACTGTTACTATACTTAATTTCTGTTTATTCTGTATATTTTTATGTAATATTTATTCTTACCTTTTTTTTTAAATAGGAGATGCTTGGCTATTAATCTGGAAAAAGGCAAAAATCGAAAAAACGATCTACCACATCCAAAATCAATGTGAAATTGCAGAACCTTGGCGATAAATTGTGTTACTACAAATCTGTCTGAAAAAATTAATTTTTTATTTGTTGTTTCTTAATTTGTTATTTAAATTTGTTACTTCTAAGAATACTGTGTTGAAATATATTAAATAAATTTGTAAAAATTCATGTTTTCTTTTTATTTATTGTCTGATAATTTATAAAACAGAACCATTGTAATAATTTCATCTTCAAACATTCCCAAGTTTAATCAATTTTCACTAAAATCTCGTAAACAATATAGTATGTATTATCTGTGTACACAAGATCAAGAACCGTGGGACATGGGTGCAAGACCTTCAATCTCAGGTTTGATTTCAGTGTTGAAGAGATTTTTGACTGACTCAAAATTCTACCTTATGCACTTAAATAATAGTGGTTCTACCATCAAGAACATTTAATCACTTTCTTTTATTATAAGAGACCAATAAGATTTCAGTCTTGACATAGATGAGTTTCTTGCACCCATGCGTGTAGGATTATGAATCATTGTTAAATCAAAAATGGACTACTTTTGTTTCATTTAGTATTTAGTAAATATGTAATACATAAAAAATGAAATAATAAATTAGCATTTGTGTATCTTAAAAAAGCTGCTCTCTATTATTATAAGGGGCTTGGAAGGGAGGAGAGGGAGCAATAGCAGTACAGCTACTAAACTGATATTACTAATCATAATTTTTTCAGTTCAGGAGTTGATGCAGGTTTTTATTCTTGGGGCTCATTTTGTGAAAAAGAAAAGTTATTTTTGTGAAAATAACATTTTGTAATGGAAGTTGACTTTGTTATTTGAACAAGGAATTTAAAAACTAAAATATATATTTTTAAAAATTCCTTTGCTAAGTTTTTGAAAATTATGACATGTTTTTTGTGTACAAATTAGATTTTAAAACAGTATTTATAAAAATGGCATAAAAGAATTTTGTGAAAGGGTCTGTTTTATTAAAATTATTTTGTGAAGAAGCCTATTTTATTAAATAGATTTTTGTGGAGCCCAAATTTTGCCTGGATCAACCCCTGAAATTTAATATTAAAGTAACTAGTTTTCTATTTTCATTTTACATATCAGACTTTTATCTAAACACACGAAGGTTTGTTATCTTATCAGTTTTTAAATGCTCCGCCACTCTCACTATTAAAGTGTGTGATGGTAAATTTTGGAAAGCTAAAAATTGTATTTTAACATAAGTTATTAATGCAACAACACCAAAAGTGAGAACCTTGTAATTGAATAAAAATGCAATTTACTATAGTAAATGAATGAGAATGCTCTCCTTTAATAGAATTAAACTTTTATTTGAAGAAAAAAAAAAAAAAAAACCTACAAACTGCCTGCTAAGTGTACCTTTAAAACCTTGGAAAATTAGGTTTTGAATATACAAGTTTTATAATATAAGTTATGAATGTTTTGTTCAAATATTGCGAAAACATAAGTACTCCTGTGAAAATTTTTGTTTATTAGTGTTGTGAATTATCTATATTCCTCTTTTAAATCTATTATGGATTTTCAGTTGGTATATATGGCAATACCCATTAAAGATTTTATTTAAAAAACCCTATAATTGTATGATTTGTGCCCCCCCCCCCCCCCCCCCCCGAGTCCAAAAGAGAATGGGGTAATACTGGATAACTGTATGGAAATTTATATTAATTTCACTGAATGATACTTTTTGTAATTTTACAGACAATGCATTTTCTTTAATGAGGTATCCTAATGTATGTGTTTTGTTATTTTATGGACAATCGCCCCCTTTTTTTTTTATGGGCAGAATTTGTATTATTTTACGGGCAACATCCCTTTTCTCAGAGATATCTTGGTATTTTTACGGTCAATGCACCTTTTTTTTATGGGCATCTTGGCATTATAGTTTTGCGGGCAATGCCCCTTTTTTGACGGGCATCCTGGCATTATATTTTTGCGGGCAATGTCCTTTTTTTCACGGCCATCCTGGCATTGTAGTTTTACAGGCAATGCCCTTTTTTTCACGGGCAACTTGGCATTGTATTTTTACGGACAATACTACTTTTTTTACGGGCTAGTTATGCATTTGCTAAAATGTAAAATTACGGGTAATTTGTTGATTTACGGTCTAAATATTTTTTTACGGACACTGTCCGGAATCTCTGCTGCCGGCTTTTGTCCGTAATTTTACTTAGATTTTTTTTACAGTGTAGTTCACATGAATTTTCAAAATTTTACAAAAATGTTACAAGAATGCAGCCAATGGATATTTTACATAACAGTCCGAAAAAGGTACAGTTTCAGTAATGTAGTTAATAAGAGCTCATTAATGTCATTGTACTGGATTCGGACATAATTCTACGAATACGAAAGAATCTATTTATTTTTGGATTATCCCAATTTAATACAGAGGAGGGTCATTGATGAGAAATAGGTAAGAAAAAATATTTTCTCAGCTTCCTTTTTTTGTTAATAGTTTTAGTTTTACTTAATTGCACATAAACATTTTATAAAAGCAATGATTAACATTAATTTAACTTTTATAAATTCAATAAACTTTAATAAGTTTAATTTTTATTTTGTTAAAATGAACGGCCGCATGCCAATTATTCATTCATTTAAATAGCATTTAAATCAGATTTTTTTTCTTTTTAAAACTATGTGGTTAAATTTCTTTCAATTTTAAAAGTTTGCGGTTTTAAAAGTAATTTAATTATAAGTTAACATAATTGCTAAACATGTATTATAGCATTACAATAACTTCAACGTTAAACAGAGTTTTTAACTCATATATGAATCAAATCACATTATAAAATGTATGAATATGAAATATATGATATGTACATCATGCATATGAGATACATATATAGACTAGATGGGAAGGTAATAGACAAGATTCAATATTTTTGGTTAATAAAAAAATATTTAGTAACAGTTTAATTTATATATATAATTTCATAACTTCTCTTTACATGATTTAAAAGCTATATTATTTTTGATGCTCCATATCGAGCCAATCAAGATACAGAAAATAATATTTCAAATTTCCATCGATTTTCAGTGAAAATTTTAATGAATATGCTAAGAGTTGACTTCATTTGATAAAGTAATACTGTAATTTTTCTTTCCTTGCAAAATTTGCATATGTTTATGTTTCGTTAGAAAGAAAGCTTTAAATTTTATGTACTTATGACTATTTGCAAAATTTCATTTATTTTTAATAATTTAAGAAGCAGGTGTTATTGGAATGCTTAGTTATTCAATTTCCAGTACAGAACAATCCAATGTTGACATAGTTAAACGGGCAATTACAGTATTGTTCATGGTGCATAAAATCGTTAAATTTAATTAAAAATCTAAGTAATTCAATTTAACATTTAAATTGCACTTACTATACTGTAAAAACATAAAAAAAATTATACATAACTGCTATTAATTAATTTCGTGTGGTTTATAGAATTTTCAATGTTTTAATCGAAAAATATTTTTATTAACTCTACCTTGTATACTGGTTCGGGAGAGGGGGGCGCTCAGTTGCCCTTTAAATCTAATAATTCCCATTTAAAGAAAAACAATTAAATTATAGAAATAGTTAAAAATCAATTGTATTTTGTATAAACAATTGCATCTACTGTGTCTGTTACCGGTAGCTGAGTGGCGCTCAACGTGTTAATTGTTAAAAGTAGAGGGAAATAAACGAATTTGTGCTCAAATAACTTTTTTTCATATTTTCTTTTACCCACCCACCTTTCTTTTACCTCCCAATGTAAAAATAATTTGATAACTGTAATTATCCGACATTTAGAAGTTTAAACAATGTATCTAAAATAATTAAAAATTTTGATATTGTGATAGCTACAATGATTGATTTAAACAGTGAACAGTTCTCAAAATATTTAATTAATTATTGCTATTCTAATTCGTTAAATTTATTTGAAGTAACTATTTTGTTTTATTAGTATGCCTTCATTAAAATTTGGCTCTAATTATTGTTATAAAAATCTATTACTTTTGTGAGGTTCCATTACTGGATTCATACATTCCTTATTCTTTTTTTATTTTGTCTTATAAAAAACAACCTGTATTTTTAATACAATGATATAAATAAATTTTTCTCCACATTTTATTCTAAAAATTGGATAGTAATAATTCTAATCCCTTGTAATATTTGTGATAGTATCGGTGCCTTGGCAATAGACATCCAGCCAGAAATTACATCTTTGAAAAAAAAAAAACATAAAAATTTCTCAATATAGGCCAAATAGAGTACATTCAGTTGCTGTAAGATATAAACAATTAATTACCGTTTTTTTAAATCATGTATCAAGAGTTATTATTGGTTTAAATTTATAATTTCATAAATAAGCATGTAATATCGAGAATCTATTATTCAAGTTATTTTTTTAATAATCAAAAAATTGTTTTTAAGTTTACTTTTATTGCTTGCAAACCCTTATGTAAAATGAATTAATCCTTTGTATCATCACGTTGTATATCTGCAAACACAAGGAGATAATATATTATAATTTCAGAAAGAAAATAGATTAAGAAAAATAATTAAAGAAAATAGATTATAATAACAAAAATATGATAGAATACAATTTGAGACGACCCTGTTCCTTGATTAAGCGTAAATGATTCGTGGTCTTGCTTTCAGATTACAAATCTGTTACAAAAAACAAGTTGAAAATTGCGCGTTAAAAAAGCAAATGAGATGCGTTTCGTACTATAACGAAGTTAAAAAATATTCAGATTTTGGTGTAATAGTACACAGTACTTCGGATACTGTTTAAGTATCCGAAATCTGTTCTTTGTTTTCTTTGTAAACACTATATATCTGCTTTTTATTATAAAATAAATAATCTTTAGCAAATCTCAGCAACATAAACATCAATTTCATAAAATGTGAAACATTTTAATAAAATTAAAACGCGTCCCAAACAATGTTTCCTTCTTTACCATAATGTAATGGAATATTTTAGTATGGCCCTGTAAATTAATAAAAACTATTCTCTGCACTACAGATTATATAAAATTTATATTGTAGTATATACTTCATAGATGCATGTCAATTTTATTATGTTCGAAAACGTATAACATTATTAAAAGGCACTTGAAACTATTTTTACCCATCGGCCGTTATGCAAGGGAACACTTTTGACTGTCTCTATAATTGAATTATGCACCTCATTTTCTTAAAAATTGAAATGGCTTGATGAAATTATCAAAGAGTTATGTATTTTAAATTTCAAACAATTCGGATAAGTAGTTTTTGCGTTGTTATATGCAAACGGACAGATAGACAGACGGACGGATTGAATGACAACTGTAGTCCTTACGTATTTACATAATTACGATCGCGTACTTAGAAACAAGTCAAGCATATACGAATTTGTTCTTCATGTAATTTTGTTTTGCTATTTTAAAAACTTTTTCGCAGTTTACACATCAAAGAATAAGGTAAATCTTTGTACACAAAAACCTGTGTATTTTAAATATTACACAAAAATGTGTTTCTATGTTACGTAGACATATGTGTAAAAACAGAATATTACACAAAAATCTGTGCATTCTGTACATAACACAAAACATGTGTATTTTGCATATTACACAACATTGTGGGTATTTTCCTATTACACAAAAATATATGTAAAAAAGAGTATTACACATATGTATGTGTAAAAATAGTACTCAGAAATATATGCATTTCAGTGCAATTCAAACATTAAAGAATGTATTTCAAGAGTTATCAGATAACTTTTACACATTTGGACTTATCATCAAATTACACATTAAAATGTGTATTTTAAAATTTACACATTAGGCGTGTATTTTGGCAATTTACACACAAATTTACATACATAGACATGTCGTTTTTGTATTATCGATTTACACATTTTTGTGAGTAACTTTACACATTTTTTAGAGTGTACTGGTCTCACAGACTATTTCTTTGTGCAATTTTTATAGTTTAACTTGAAATTTTCAGTTTAATTATAAACGCTATCGAGATTTTGTTTCATTTGGAACTTTTGTACTATTACTAGACACCTTTAAATAGATGCATATTAATTATAATCGTCTTGTACAAAACGTTTAGTACAAAATGTCATCCTATGAATTAATCATGGCTTTTATTCATCTTTTGATCTTACTGTCTCATAGACCCTTTCACCTTAGTTATGTTACAATTTGTGTCACATCAGTTAAGGTTAAATTTTGAAAATTTTGAAAAAAAGAACGCTGAGAAAGCGGACAGTTAAAATTTAGAATTCAATTGAACAATCAAGTGGGAATTTATAGAAACCTGATTTTGAAAATGTATGAATTAGAATATCAAAAACATTTTGAAATCATTTTACTATTATGAGTTTAAAATAATTTTTAAATTAGCATTAAAAAAGAAAGGTCAGTTATAGGTATCGCTCCTCCCCCCTTTCCTTTAATCTAACCATTTTAATAATGACAATAATCCTGCCTCATACGTAATGTAGAAAACAAACCCCTTTTGGATGTAGTTCCGCCACTGTAAGGAATCAACCGGAGTATTAACGCCAATTAATGGCGTTATTACCCCGATATACTTATTGCGCAGTTCATTTTAAACTAGAAACTATCTCGCGAACCTATCTAAAATGTTTTACAATATTTTCAAAGTACATGAAATGCACTACAAATTTAAATAGAAAACAAAATATTTCCTGGTAAATATATAGTCTTCACATCACAAAACTTACCTCTCAAATTTTAGATCAAGCATTAATTTTAGTTGTTTCTAAAAGCGATAAAACCTACAAATGGAAAAAACTAACTTTAAGCTGTTGTTTGTGTTTTATATTACTCAGAGTCCTTCTGCACAGAGTCCATAGGTGACATTTTCCGGATTATTTCATAATTATGCCTAATATTAGCATTTGGCGTTATTACCCCTCCTAGCGTTATTACACCAGAACACCTTATACGAACAAATAAGTCACTTAAAACTAATTCTTTTGTTTATTACATTCTAGACATCATCAAAAAGCTACATACAAAAAATTTCACGGCTATAGGATAATAAAATTTTAAGTTAGAGCAGTAGTCGTTTACATTTTTATTTAAAAATCCTAAGTTTTCAGAAAACTTATTTAAAATTTTCAACATCAATTTAAATTAACGTTGTCTGCCTTTTTTTAAGAGCTCTAATTTTATTTCAGATAGGCAAACAAGCAAAATAAAAACATATATAATGCTAATTTTTATCGAAATTGATATTTCAAACGTACACGGATACTTTAAGATATTGCATCACACATTTTTGTAAGAAGCGTAGAATCAGGCGAAAATGTCCAGAAAAGAGCTTTTTTTTAATTCTGGACTAATTTTAATTTAGTCTTTTATCTACAGGATTGTTTATGAAGAAATGGCTTCACCTCAAAAATTATCTTCTTTAATATCTGAAGACATATTGGAATTTTTAAATAATAACAAGATATTGCCCGTCAAGATTTGACGGTAAATAACTTGAATGTTTCATCATAAAAATTCTTTAATTTTTAATTATTAGCTTTTAAATTTGTCTATTCAAATTGTGATGAATTACTATATTATATAAGTGATTTCTTAAGACGATAGACGGTCTAATCTATTCGATGAAGTAAAATAGTTTTAAGTTTATAATTTACAACTAATTATGTTTATATTTTATCAGAAATTTAACTATAAATACTGTGTAAGGTATTTATTTTTGTTTATTACGGCCTATTTTCTTTCTGTTCCCCCTCTCAAGCAACAATATTTACATGACCATTCAAAGCTACCATGACTTTTATTTTTATCTGTCTCATTCTCTAAAATCCTAAATTTGATATTTGATGCAACTAACTATTTATAATAATTTTTTTTTTTTACTTGAACTTTCTTATACATTTTTATACATCTTTCCAAATATTAAATCATGGGTATCAATGCACTTTATTTTTTAGCTGTTATACTAATATTTTCTTTCTTTCTTTCTTTTTTTTTAATGAATGACAAACTTTTCTTTCTTACAGACATTTATAATCTTGATAATGGTAGAAAAAATGTAACGAAAATTGTAGATCAGTTCAATTTATGTAATTGATAATTGCATGTAAAATATTTTAGGTTATGTATTTTAATTATAAAATAATTACTTTTTTAAAATATTGTTTAGTGTTAAATTTTGTTCAATTATAAAACATTGAAATAATAATAATAATAAAAATCCTAAAACTTTTCTTACTAATAAAATAAGTATTATTATTAAAATGAATTACCGACAAAAATTCAACACAAATCATATTGCCGGGTTTAGATTCGAACCTGCATACTTATCAAAAACTCAAGTTGCGTTACCCCACTGTACGCTACCGGGAACACACTGAGTAATCTTCTATAATGGATAAGTTCTAGAATCAGTTGACGCATGCGCAATTGTCTAGAATTTGGATTTTAATTTTACAGAAACTGTTTTGTGTTTTCTTTACAAAGTTTATGATAACGTATTATTATTCTTCAATTATTATTATTATTTAATTTATAAGAAGGATTACCAGTCGTAACTTTTAGCCTCAGATCATTCAGTTTATCTTCTATGTGTAGTACGACACCTTCCGAAATAAGGCATATTTTTTAATTGTTAATAACACTGAAAGAGACAAATCATAACTTTGTGGTGAAAAGAAGAGCTTGTTTACAATAAGATCGAATAAATTATAATTGAGATGCGGACGCATTTAAAACTAAACTTCTAGCTGTGAAGTGATCGTTCAACTGAGCGAGGATCTCTACGCATGTGCAGTGCGTCACTCCAAAGGCAGACTTGTACTTATGTATTACGCATGCGCATACGTGAAATTTTAATTGAAAATTGTGGCTAATTAATAAAATTTTTGAACAAATAAATGTACGATAACAAATCTGTGGCCAAATACTTTTCGTTTAAAAAAAGAATGGTGTGATTTGATGCAGTAGTTTGCTCTCACGGACTGTCGAAAGGAAATGCTTAGCGTTTTAAATATATAGATAATATGGAATTTAGCTATTTAGCATATAGAAAGAAGTAAAAAGAAAATACTGTCGTTGATTATTGGGCGACAAAACCACATTTTTTATATCCACTAATTTGTATGAAGATATAATGAAATATCAGGTTAAATTTAACCGTTTTAGTGCTAAGCAATTTTTGCAAGAATGCACGAAAATTGCGGTACATATTTTGATTTCTTTAAAGGAAAAAATAATGTTGTCATATAAAACACTGTTATTTAGACAAATATCAATCAATTTTAATAATTCTTTTTGTATTATAAAGAACTCTCAGCGCAAAAGCGCTGCGCCGCGGTTTTCGAGATAAACTATCGCAGCGCTTTTGCGCCGCGTAGCAGTCAAACGGTTAAATCCATGCAGAGTTACGTGCTCTGAATATATTTAGCGCACTACAGAATAACACATTTTCTACTATTAGACAATTCCATTTTAGGATATCCAAAATTTGTAAATACGGGTTGGTTATAATGTAAGTATCTCTATTTGGAGCTGTCTATAGCTTAAAACAATAACTCGATTGAAACCGAAATCGATGTACTTACTATTAGAGAAAGGAGAAGAAAAATGGAACAATTAAAAGTAGTTATCTCTAATCACGAGCAGATTGTGCAAAAGTCTTGTCTGTGCAAAAGTGGTTAATACAAGGGTAGTATGATAAGCACCTAGCCTAGGCCATTGGTGGTGGTACTAGAAATAATTTATTCCGTAAAGCTGACCTTTCGCATGAAACATGACAATTTGCTAATTCATTATGTGGTTTAGTTTGTGAGTGGAAGCCATTTGAATAGAGCAACTTTAATGATATTTCAACTATGGGAAAAAATAATATTGGGGAGTAATGAAAAACTGTTTTTTAAAAAGAAAACAATTTATGAGATTAAAGGAAAATTCAAAATTGTTTATGGAGATTTTGCACCTTTATTATCAACTGTAAAATTTTGAACAACTGAATGCATACGGGGTCTTTAAGTATTTTTGATGAAGAATGTTTAGATCGTTCAATTGAGATTACAAAGTCAAAAACGATTTAAAAAATCAACGGTATTGTAATAAACGACTGGAAAGTAAAAGTACGTAAGATTTCTGAGATTGTGAGCATCTCAACTGAATGGGTGTAAAATATTTTAACAATATATTTCGATATAGAAAAGCTTTCCGAAAAAAGGCTGCCGCAGTTCCTCCTTATTAAAATTAAGCACAGCCGTGTGTCTAATGAAAAATAATTCTGTTAAACTTCTCCAAAAGAACGTTTGGAGAAGTTTAAGTGAGATCCAAATGCCTTTTTTATGTCGATTCATATTATGGATTCGACAAAGTTTACCAGAAACTAAAAAGTAGTCGAATCAGTGGGTTTTTCATTGCCAGCCTGCACCAAAAATGTTATAAATTATCTGCAATCAGAGTCAAGGTTACATTATTTAGGGATGTATTCAACATAATCCTCGCCGATTACCTTAAAAAAGACAAAAGAATATTATGTCAACTTATTGTATAGCTTTAACGATTTTGTGAAAGAAAGACGGCTGAATTTGGCGAAATAAAAAATTCTCTTTCATCGAAACAATGCACGTGAGCACACCTGTGTCATCGTCATGGCAATATTCTATGAATTGGGTTACGAACTGCTTCTATATTATCGATTTAGACCATGTCGATTATTTTATTATAAAAAATGAAAAAATATAGCTCGGTGGAAAAAAAATTTGGCTGTAGCAATGATCGTATTTTGAAGGTTTGGACAAATCCTCATTATATACAAACTATATTTTATGCATATATTATACAAATTATATTTTTAGAGGTGTTAAAAATAGAAAAAACGTTGGACTGAGTGAATTGAACTAATATATTATTTTGAAAAATTAAGTACATTTTGGACATAAAAATGTATTTTTCTTGTCAAGGCCAGGTACTTATCATACAGCCCTAGTATCATCAGAATAAACAAGATGTAGTCTTTTTTGCCAGCCATTTTTCTCATTATAGAGAATAGTTTTAATCTTAAAAGCGCGATTTGCCAAACTGATAGGCATTTTACACAACATTACTGTTAAAAGATGGAAAAATTGACCGCTTCTTGATTTTGTTGATCGTTACAAGGGCTTTTACACCAACAGTACTCGTATTGCCATATGTCAGTGGTTATTGCTAATAATTTTTTTATTGCTGAATTCTTTTTTTCCACCTAGCTCTTCTCCAATAGTAAGTGTGCGATTTTGGATTCATTCCGGTTATTTATTCGAGATATAGAGAGCTCCAAATAGAGATACTTATATTATAATCACTCGGTACATTAATATATTCAGATACAGAAATTTTAATAAATTTATATTTTTTCTTTATTACATAGAAAAGAATGAAAAATATATATTTATTTTAGAAAAGTTTCAATTTTTATTAGTCGTTTTTCAATATAATAATGTAATCATAAAATAATTAAATCTGTCATAATATCTAAATTCATTAAACCGAAATCAAGCAAGTTAAAAAAAGATTTTTTTTTCATTTAACATTGATGTCGTTCTTTTACCATGAATTTATGAGTAAAATTAATTATTTTCATATTGGTCATTCAGAAAAAAAAATTGAATTTTATTCGTTTAACAAAAAGTTGTAATTAAACATATATATTTTTGCAGAATAGAATCTATCTTTATATTTAAAATAATTTTGATATCAATTTGCATTTTTCTATAATTTTAAATTTCGAAAAAAAAGCTTTGCAGCTGTTTTTTATACTGTAATTTTTATTATTGAAACTTTAGCTATACTGTTATTTAAAAGTGTTTAAGAAAGATTTATTACCTACTATCAAAAATGTGAAAAAATTAACGATAACGTTATAAAAACTGTTTCAATATAAGTGGGTTTTCTGATGTATGTTTTTTTTAAATTGTTAATAGAAATTTTGTTGCGTTTAAAAAATTAAAATAATAGCGAATTCTTTATTAAGAAAAGATCAGATGGATATTTTGAAAATCAATAAAAAAATTAGGAAAGCCGACATTATTTTTTAACGCATTGAAAACGAGGATATGAATAGAACACTGCACATTTTGACATTAATAATTAACTTTTGAATTTCTTAATTAATCTATATTTTAAGTTAATGGATAAAATACCTTTTAGAAAAAGATATTTGTCATTTAATTTAGTAAAAAGTATTTTAATATTTATAAAGAATATTTCTTTTTATTATACGATTAACGAAAAAAAAATAATTTCATTTGATGTGGGAAATTACTAATGGTATTTAATTTTTTAAATACCTTTAATAAGATAATTTAATGTAAGATAATGTGATGCATTAATAAATTTTTATAATTAAAAAAGCAACTTTCTATTCTTACTTTTTTCTCCTTTATAAAATACAATGATTCAAGGGTGAAATAGGTTATGTGCATAAGGATTTTTCTTCATTTATCAGGTTTAATGTTTTAAAGTCTAAGTAATTTTTATTATTTTTTTGTAGTTTAAATATTAAATGTCCACCTCAATAGAGGACTTTATTTATATATTACTTCATAAATTAAACACAAATCGAATTATCTAAATCAGAAGCTTTTTGGATTTCTGCTATTATGTATAAAAATTTCGTTAGTAAAGTGAAAATTCGTTCGTAAAAGTCTTTTAACAGTATATGCAATCATATCATAGTTTGCAATCACATTAAAATTCAATCAGAATTCAAAGAATTTTAGTATCTTTTGCTGCAATTATATACTTAAAAAAAATTAGGGGACAGATGTTGATTATATGGAAACGATGATATTTTTTTAAGACACTGCCGAAGATTGTGATTATAACTAAAAAATGTTTTAAATAAATTCTAAAAATGTCATAAATTAAAAATATATGTATATATTACATGGAAACAGAACTGTAGAACTGTATATATAATTAAATAAGTCGCACAGATGTTTTATACGTACCAAATTGGTGCGATTGCAACAGAATGGCGATTTTATGTCTCGAATATTGTTGTTTATTTATCACTAAACAGTTTATTAACTTTTATTTCTTTTTTAAAAATGATATAAATATTTTTGCTCTATAATTATTAATTATTATTTCTTATTTTTTACTATTTCCATTTTAAAATAAAAGAAAACAAATAAAAATATACATGTAACTGATATTTAAAAACGAAGTTTTTGCCAAATTGGCATCAGAAAAAAATCGCACCATTGTGGTGTCTATATGACAGCTGTGCCTTAAATAAAATAAATGATGTCAAGTAAAGTCATATATTCTTATGAAAATAAAAGTTCTACGGTAGTGTCAAACCATATTAAGAAAAATCTTGAATGTAAAGGTGTGAGGTATTTATGTCTACTCACGTGTTATTTAGTGTGTTATTTATGACGACAGATCATCTGCACGAGTAACATAGGCCCTAAGAGTAGAGCCTTCAATGGGTGTCTTTCTAAGGGAATCTAACCCGTATTTATGCAAGGCTCTAAGAAAACCACGAAAACTCCAAATGGTTAGGCCTAAGGAAGCGATTGGGTTCGAACCCAGCACACCTCCCATCTACCCATTTCGAGAGTAGAATCTCTAAGCCATTGGTGGAGCTGTGTCCATTCACGAAAAACATATGTCCTTAGATTGTAATGATTTAGGTAAAGTAAAAGAGAATTGTAAAATGTACCGCAATATGTCCCATATTCCATACGAAACTGTTTCTCCTTATATAGAGAACAAGTTTCCTGTGGAATTTTTAGAAATATGAAATCAAAACTCTTGCCTGATAGAGACAATCGAAAATACTAAGCAGGTATATCACTGCTATATTGTGCTGTTACCGAAATATCACGAGAAAAATGTTGATTTTAGAGGAATCACAAGCAGATATACCGACCAAAATCTCGATATTTCTGGTATAATAGTGAGTTCAGCTTTATTTATATTAATCAAACTTAACGAAACGACACTCGTCGATGAAGAAGAGTATTTTCTGATGTTGTAGACATGGTTTTAAACTTCGTTCAATTATTTTGTTCCCTGTTTTTTTTTTGATCAAAATACTGTTAGTACGGTCTAAAAAAGACTAAAATTTTAGTCTTTGAAAATATAATTTTCCTAATAATCGTTGTAATTTGTTAAATTACAATTTTGTAATTTTTATTTAAATCTTGGTATGCAATGTTTCTCCGCGCATAACATTCTCCATACTTGTTATAAAAATATCCAAACTGCATGATTTCGCGTTGTTCTTTTTGCAGAATTTTCTCAAATTTTCATTCATTGCTTAATTTTTGGACACAAGCATGGTTTTACAGACGGTTCTCATTTGTGAAAATTGATGAAAATGAAAATCATAAAAAGTGTAATCCAAGAAAATGAACCATAGAAATATTTAATAAAAGTTTTACTATACTGTGCAGGTCAGGAGCGAAAGATTTAGCTTTTTCTTTTTTCTTCATCTAAAATACCAACATGACTGCAATATCTTAAATCACCTTCATACTGAGAAAAAACACATTATTTAAAACATTTTTAAAGATATAAAGATTAAATGTAACTCTAAATTCACTTCAATAACCGTTTTTTATTTCAAACTGAAAAATATAATTATAAAGGCAATTATAATATATTCAGTTGAAGAATGTGCTTCACGAAACAATTACATTATATTCGCAACTAATGATGTTTGCCAATTTGCATGCTCTCTGGTGTTGCTTTATACAATTTTTATTTTTCACAATTATGAAAAAAAATCAGATCTTCAGTTTCATATTTTATCACGATTTTGCTGATATTTACACATGCAATTTGTCCACTAATGTAATAAAAAACGGTAAAAAGTAAATTGTATTTGAATAGAGCAGAGAGAAAAACTTGTTGTGTTTTTATTAAAGAACAGCTTTTAGAAGTAATTGCATTAGAAACAAAAACTGAAATTCTTTGATCTTCCAATATTTTACAAACCATAAAGAAGCAGTTTTAAAAGAAAGTGCACAAGGAATTCAATTTATTGAAGTAATTCTTTTTTTAAAGGAGATATAACAAAATATCAGAAGGAATAAGTAACGGAGGTAAACGATAATTTTTATATTTTACTTAATTCTATTTACATAGTTTTTTTAAGAATATCATAAATTAAATTTACCACTTCCCGATAATAAAGATTAGAATAAGTTGTAAAGGTTAAAACAGGAATAAATTAAACATGTTAGGAGAAACAGGGATGTTATGGGGTTTTCAACATTAATTAGTTACATGTATTTAAATTTATAATAAAAAACTTTTAAATGCCTCGGAAAATTTGAATTTTAACTCTTATTTAAAATATAAAATACACTATTTCAGATCACTTTATAAACGGAATAATATTAGTTTATATCAAATTGCATTTATTTTTTCGGTGAGAATTTTCGTACTCAGGCCTTCTTACTTTCGTCATTAGCAGCCTTGAAAAATTTATTATGTTGTAAGACGGTTTTTGCTGTTTAAGTGGTAATGGCTTCCATCCGCATCCGCTCTGGTGTATTAAACTCATGAACCCTACCAATCTATCAATGAAAGATAGATGCTATATTTGTGAAATTACGTCATTGTGATTTCGTAAACTATCATTGATGATTCTGATTAATCGGTTTAAACTGGTTGAATTCATTTCATCTTAAAAGTAGAATTTGAGAAACAAATTCAAAGGCAATGGGCAAGTAAACCGAGTGTTCACCAAGGCGCAGTGAAAACTTATTTAGCAAACCTGCTAATTTTTCATACAAATTTAATTATTTTTTAATTCTGATTACAGGATAGTATTTACAAAGTTGTTTCACTTATTTTCTGGAAAGTCCATTATTTTTAAACTAAGAACTCTGCAAATTATAAGCGAAAAACTTAATTAAGCCGATCACCTTTGGCCATATAGTGTATACGCCTACTCGTCTAGTGACAAAAGCGTGAGCTTCAAGTCATGAGGTATGATAATCGAATTTCTGCTGTTGCTTGGTGGTTCTTATTTTATTAGGTTCTCCTTTTAATCGGACATTCATATCTGTTTATTACATGTTCATGGATGACTATTTTATCACTTAATGGTTTAAACTGCACAGATTTCTGTTCAATCTAAGACCAAGCTTTTGCTTAATTTTATATCAGTCCATTGCTTATGTAATGAATTAAATAATACTAACTTTTTTTTCTTACTCTATTACCGTTACTACCAAAACAACTTCAACGTTCACTTTTACCTAGATTTAGAATTTTAACATAGAAGAAATAAAACAAATCGTGATAGACTCACGCATATTGACATTATCTATTTAATTTTAAAGAATCCCTATCGTGGCTTACAGGCGCAGGTAGATTTCGAAATTAAGTGCTCATTTCAACAGCAAAGAATAAAATATGATTTGAGATAAATCGAGTTTAACAACTAGTTTTCGCCGCTTTTGAAGAAATTTTCTTTTTTCTGGAAGACCTTTATATTAGAATAATCTTAAGCGATATTCGGCACAAAATGACCATTTTGACAGCATTTTATGAAATATATTCTGACTTTATGAAAACATCGATCAAAATGGAGCATTATATAGTTTCTAAATAAGAGAAACTGCCAATCGAATGCGTTTGGGAACAAAATTGAATTTAAAACTTAGTCAGAAAATAAGCAATTTGTTATTTGAATACATCCTCAATTCCTCAATCCCGATCGCAGCGGGAAATTCAGTTTAAAATGCCTTCTTTGACAGCATATTTTGAATTATACTCTGCCTTTATCAAAAGACTGACCAATACGGCACATTATACAGTTTTGAAGTAAGATAACCTATAAATTGCATGCGTTTAAGAACAAAAATGGATTAAAAATGAGTCTGAAAAAAAAAACTGCTTTTTGAATACTTCCTCAATTTTCAATCACGTCGCTTATGGAAATTATGTTCAAAATGTCCAATTTGACAGCATTTTTTGAAATATGTTCTATGTATAATATATATATTTATCAAAAAGCTGGCCAACACGTCACATTATATACTTTATAAATAAGAGAATCTGTTGGAGAACAAAATGAATATGAGTCAGAATATAAGCAGTTTTTATTTGAGTACACCCTTAATACGATTTTTCCCTAAAATCCTATCTTTGTTTAATTTGTTTTTGTTATAGGTATTGGTCTTATAAAAAACTTATCAATACAACAAATCATAGATATTATTGAGAAGATACATAATGAAGTTAATTGGATTCGATATCTTAAGAATTGACGAAGTTATGGATGTTCTTCTGCTTCCACCCCGGCCCGACCAGTGGCCGCGAGGTTCTGACCTCCAAACTGGTAGACGGTAGGTGCTAGGTTCGAATCCAATCACGACTGTCGGCCTAACCGTTCGGAGTTTTCCGTGGTTTTCTTCGAACCTTGCGTGAATAGGGTTAGGTTCCCTTAGAAAGACTCCCACGGAGGGCATCCCACCCCTTAGGGCCTATATCCCACAGTGCAGATAATTGGCCGGCATAAATACAAATAAACAAATAAACTACTTCCACTCCTCCCCCACCTCCCACCCTCCACCTCTGTATTCGTTATATTTTCTATTCTTTTCTATTCTTTTCTTTTTATATTTTTTTCTTTGAGACAAGAGTTGTTCCTATCAAAAAATTGTAAAAACAAAAGCTTTAGATAATGATAAAAAATTATAATAAATTTAATAAGATTTGATAACTTGCGACTTGACGAAGTTATGGAGAGTTTTTGTCCTTCAAAAATACTATTTTGTTCGCCCCTTGAGCCCATTTTAACTTTATCAAAAATCTGTCATGCATTAACATTTTGCCCATTTTCTAGAAGTAATATATACTTTAAACTGGTTAAATATTTATTCTAATTTAGAAGTTATGGGGATTTTTCAGTTTTCACAACATACCTCCTTATTACCACCCCTTTTGTCTGATTTTGCAGATGAACGAGATTTAATGCCCCTTGATTTTATATATCAGTTTGGAAGAGATTTGAGCAGAATTGTAGAATTTATGGTATCCATAAAAAAAGTAATACATGTATACAGGGTGATTCTACTTTTTTTTTTCAATAAAAGAGGGGTGATAGTACACATCAAGACAAACAATATTAAATAGGAGACCAAGGGTCCAAAATGTTTTCAAAAGGAGACAGCCGCCATTGAAGTTTAGGGACCAAAATTTCAAGTAAAGATAAAAGACGGAAAAATCTATCGATTGATTTGCGGTTTTCACTAAAATTATTTTTTATGCCGGCATTTTCTTGAAATTAAATTATAAAGATAAATTTCAAAAAATGCCGATAGATGGCGCTTTAGACTTTGGAGTAACGAGCAAGTATTTTTAATGTTATTTTTTGCATCTCGTTAAATGTTTTCGTAAACTTAGACTTAAACTTAAATTTTGAGCTCAAAATTTGAATAGTAGGGAGTAGTTAAGTAGCACAAACTGAACTGTGTTCAAGGGGGAGGGGGAGGTTCAAATTTAAAATAATTATAAAAAATGGAAAAATTGGTCGATTCGTTTGCGGTTTGAAATAAAACTATTCTTTAAGTTAGTATCTTCTTGAAAATAAATTTTAAAAATAAGTTTCAAAAAATTCCGTTAGAGGGCGCCTTAAACTTCAGAGTAACGAACAATTCATTTTAACCATTATTTTTTGGTTCTAATTAAATGCTTGCAAAACCATTTTAAATGGTTTCGGAATGTTTTCGGAGATTTAAACTTAAATTTTGAGCTCAAATTCTGAACCGTTATGAGGGGTTAAGAAGCGCAAACTGAAGTGTGTTCAGGAGTTGAAATGTAACTCTCCTTAATCCTCGAACACAATTCAATTTTTCGCCACTTAATCACTCCCAACGATTCAGAATTTGAGTCCAAAATTTAAGTCTGTGCATTTGAAAGCATTATATGAGATTTAAAAAATAACCGTTAAAATTAGTTGTATGCTACTATGTCTAAGGCGCCCTCTATCGGCATTTTGTGAAATTTATCTTTAAAATTTATTTTCAAGAAATATCTGATTTTAACATTAGTTTTAGCGAAAACCGCAAACGTATCGACCAATCTTTCCGTTTTTTACATCATTTGAAATTTGAACTCTCTGAACACCGTTTATAGTTTGTCTATTTAACCACTCAAAGCTATTCAGATTTTGAGCTCAAAATTTAAGTTCAAGTCTAAGCTTACAAAGTATGTAATAAGATGCAAAAAATAACGCCAAAAACGAGTTGTTCGTTACTCCAAAGTCTAAAGCACCCTCACATTTTTTGAAATTTACCTTTATAATTTATTTTCACGAAAATACCTAAATAAAGATTAGTTTTAGTGAAAACCGCAAATCAATTGACCAATTTTTCCGTTTTTTATAATCATTTGAAATTTGAACCCTCTGAACACAGCTCAGTTTGTGTTACTTAACCACTCCTAACTATTCAGATTTTGAGCTCAAAATTTGAGTCTAAGTTTACGAAAACATTTAATGAGATGCAAAAAATACCGGCAGAAAAAATAGTTGTTCGTTATTCCAAAGTCTAAAGCGCCCTCTATTGGTATTTTTTGAAATTTATCTTTATAATTTAATTTCAAGAAAATGCCGACATAAAGAATAATTTTAGTGAAAACCGCAAATCAATCGACCGATTTTTCCGTTTTTTATGTTTATTTGAAATTTTGGTCCCTAAACTTTATTGGCGGCTGTCTCCTTTGGAACACGTTTGGGACCCTTAGTCTCCTATTTAATATTGTTTCTCTTGATGTGTACTATCACCCCCCTTTTATTGTAAAAAAAATTAGAATCACCCTGTATATATTTATAATTATATAGATAGATAGATAAAGTTTTTTACCGATGGTAGTTCCGGGGGTATCATGATCGGTGTAAATCTGCAAAAACCTTTTCAGAAATTTCAACATACTACCGCAATAGGTAGTATTCGATACGAAATCTACCTAAAAAGAGAAGAAGTTAAGCATATGATTATTTATTGAAAAATAAATACTGACAGATTGATGAATGTCAACCGCTGTTAAAAGCATATTTATTAGGTAATGAGAATATGTTATACATGTAATTATTATTAAGATATTGCGCATTATGAGCCATTTAATTTAAGTAATCGATTTATAATATGTTAAGACTTTGGAGTGAAATACCTATCTGTAGTCAATTTAATGACATTCATCACAGATTAATGATGGAATTAAATGTTTATTAATGTGCATAATTTCTAATATTCACTATCGGTGAAGTGATATTTCTAACTATTGAATAATTATGAAACTAGTCAGTAAACCAATTATTTAGATGTAAGCCTGTTCTCTATTACTTTTAGGGAAAACTAAATGTTATTTATTATAGAATATAAAACTCAAAGTGTCTAAATTATAATTCTACATTTCGTTAGTCACAAAGGCATATTTATGAGATAGATTGGATTAAAATTAGGTTTAATATTTTTTAAATGATGATATATTTTTTTAATCACAATGTGAAAGAAAAAGCAAATAATAAAATTTTAATTTAATAAATTACAACGACTATTTAAAAAATAATATTTTTAAAGACTCATTTTTTAAAGACATATAAATAAATTCTATATTTAAATTAATAATAATAATAAACATCTTTTTGAGTATGATTACAAAGAGTCGTATATTACGTACTCCGTGCTCTAAACATTAACATTTCTAGACAAACGAAAAAAAATCAATAGAATAAAAATAGACAACTTTAACTGCTTAAAATGTGCATTTTTATTTGATGGAGTTAATCAGACTGATTTCTGAACGCTTCATATTACGTACGACATGGATTAAGCATTAATCTTTCTGGACCCATCACAAACAAATTTTAAATGAAATTACAGTTTTACAATTTTCGGAACTGCAGGTTTTAGGTAGCTTTCATTACAAAAAGTAAAAAGCTACCTATTGCAGCCTTCTGGAGGATAGCACTTCCAGAAAATTTTGGTATATTTTCACCGATCATGACCCCCTAGACCCCAAAACCACCCCCCGTTCAAAAGTTCACACATATATACACTATCTACCAAAAAGTATTTGTACACTTTCAGTTTTTGACATTTTGTCAAATATTTAAAAATATACTGGTCGGATTCTTCTGGAACTTCAGAAATATACAGATTATGTTTCACTTTATATCTTTTTACATTCATTTGTTAAGAGGGTAATTAGGGGGCCGGCAAAAAAACAAAGAATAATAGAAATATTTGGGATCGCCCTGTACATGAAAATGCACGAAACGACTTATCGCTTTAGAATACAAATATATGAATACAGTAGAATATGTACACTAATTTTTGTGAGAATAGCATGTATATTTATGGCGATAGAGCGATTTTTTTGAAAAATTCAAAAAATTCTGGTATGTTTTTTGTTTATATCATGCTGGGTTTTTGACCAAATTTAACGCAAATTTCAGAAAAATTGGCAAAATGCAGTAGAAAAAATGTAGCGCAATTGGAATACAAATATATTAAATATTTTATGAAATATGAGTAGTTGTATAAAATAATTTTTATCTGCGCATGCGCGAACTAGAAAAACATTTTTTTTACATCATTTAATAGTCAATTCTATTGAGTGACTTATAAAAAAAATCCAATCAAATATCGTGAAAATTCAAAAAGATATCATTATTTTAGTGAGATGTTTTTACTCTGCTTTCTAAAAACGGCTGAATCTTAAGGGATTCTCCACAAATTGACATTTTTTAATAACTGACTTTAAAAAAAACTAGTATTGAATTAATACAATATCTAATACAATATTGCTGCTAATAAGTACTTGACAATTGTGATAGAAAAGAAAAAGAGCTTTATTCACATTCAGGGCCAAAACTAAGAGAGGGTTGGGGGAAAAGGGCATGTGCCCCGGGCGCTAGGATGAAAGTGTCCCAAATGTACATTTTGTTTGGCGATTTTTTCCATGTCTATGTTTAGCATGATATTGTCAAAATCGTCCCATTCAAAGCATTTCTCCTATAACAAAGAATAGAAAAATCTAATGATGATGGCATAAAGATCCCGCATAAAGCAGATTTTTTTTTTCGTTTTGATTCGGTTTCACGATTTTAAGGTATCATTTTTTTAAACAAAGCGGATTACTTTAATCAATATGACATATTTTAAGTTTTAAAATAAGTCGGCTATTAATAAATTAGAAAATTTTTCTTTGCAAATACTTTTGCAGATGCTTTGCAAAGAAGAAAAGGGAGGGGGGGGGGGATTTAACCAAAATTCTTTGAAATATAAATATATTAAATATTTTCTAAAATGTTCTATGTTTTGCAATATTTTCAACCAAATATAAAGCCACATTCAGAAAAATTCGCAAAATGTAGTAGAAAGAATAAGGTGCTATTGAAATATAAATATATTAAAAGTTTTCTAAAATATGAGTATTTGTATGAAATATTTTTTAATCAGCGTATGCGTGAACGATAAAATTTATCATTTTACATAATTTAATATTCAACTCTATGGAGCTACCCATAAAAAAATCCGATCGAATTTCGTGGAAATTCAGAAAGTTATTGTGGATAGGAGTGAACTGATTTTCAATTGGTCTCTGAAAGCAGTTGAATGACGTCAGATTTTACGCAAATTGCCAAATCTCCATTTATGTTTTTTACTGGTGATTTACTTCTTTTCTTAGATAATTACCAGAACGAACCTATTTCAGGATAAAAATAATCATAAAAAATCGAAGCATTTGTGTCAAATCTACCCATTGATACATAATTGATAATGGCTCTTATGCAAATGCCGATATCTGCGATCCTGAAATACGTCAAGTTCTCCACTGTTAAATGTGGTGTCGAAAACAACACTGACATCAATCGCATGCATGATGCCAAGAAGAACAGAGCTGTCTGATTTTGAGAAAGGTGTGATCATCGGGTACCACCGAAATGGCCGATCTTTAATCGACATATCTAGCGAGCTTAATTACCCCAAAACGACTGTGGCTTATGTGATTAGAAAATGGAAGCTGAATGGTGATTGTCAGAATGTGGCCAGAGTAGTCAGACCGACGAAACTGGGAGATAGAGACCGACGGGTTCTGTCTAGAGAAATTCGGAAGAACCGCAACCAACCAATGTTACACATACGCCAAGAATTTCAACAAGCTTCAGGATGTGTTGTTTCCATGAATACCATCCGTAAGGAAGCTCATCTGCTTAATTTTTATGGCCGTGCTGCCGCCCATAAGCCTTTAATCACCAAGTCCAACCGCGCAGCTCGGTTAAGTTGGTGCAAAACACGCCAGCAATGGACTGTACAGCAATGGAAACAGGTTCTCTGGAGTGATGAATCAAGGTTCACCCTCTACCGTTCTGATGGTAGGGTCTGGGTCTGGCGTCTGCCTGGAGAACGCCTCCTACCAGAATGTGATGTGCCCACAGTTAAATTTGGCGGAGGGGGAATTATGTTCTGGGGTTGTTTTTCCTGGTTCGGACTAGGACCCTTGGTCCCAATTCATGGTAAGCTCAATGCCGATGCCTACTGTAATATACTGGACAACAGTGTACTTCCTACGTTGTGGCAATACTATGGATTGGACCCATGTTATTTCCAGGATGACAACGCAAGCTGCCATGTAGCGAGGTCCAGCATGGATTGGTATGCTGATAATGGAGTGCATCGACTCGAGTGGCCTGCCCAGTGCCCAGACCTGAACCCAATAGAGAACCTCTGGGACGAGTTGGATCGTCGAATTAAGGCGGGTGACACACGCCCAAAATCAGTAAAAGAGCTTACCTGCCTTGTGCAAACAGAGTGGAATAAAATACCATTAAATGTAATACAAGGACTAGTTGAGAGCATGCCCAGGAGAGTCGCAGCTGTAATTGCCTCTCGAGGAGGATCTACAAATTATTAAATGTGAACAGGGCCAAAACCAGTCTTTTTTTCCCGAGGCAAACGTAGATTTTGAAGGTACCCCTTTCCCCCTTCTTCACAAAGCATATTTACAAAGAAAATTTCTCCAATTTATTAATAGCCGACTTATTTTAAAACTTAAAATATGTAATATAAAATAACGTATTCTGCTTTATTAAAATACTCCAATTTGATACTTTAAACCGAATCAAAAAAATTCTACTTTCAACAGGATCTTTAAGGCCCTTGTCCCTGCCCGCGAAGACACTGCTGAGCTAATGCTATTCCTGTGGGGAGGCATTTTTCTAATAACTCTTTCGCATTTTGAAATTTTCATTTTTTTTTCTTTTTTTGCATTGGATAGCGGAAGTCCCTCTCAAAATCGTTCCTTGACTACTTTTTCGATTTGAGTCATAGATATTTTTTATAAAGTTAGTTTCACTTTCAGAACCGCTTTTGGAAGTGAAAGAAACATTATAAAAATATCTACGCCAAAATTGAAAAAGTAATCACGGAGCGATCTTGAAAAGCACTTCCGCTATCCAATGCAAAACATATTATTTAAAAATGTCCAAATGCAAAAGAGTTAGAAAAATGCATCCCCATAGGAATAGCATTAGCTCGTGAGCATCTTCGCGGGTAGGGGCAGGGACCTTAAGCCATCATCATTAGATTTTTTTATGCTTTAGCATAGCCCAGATATAATAATTTTAACAATATTATGCTAAACATAGCCATGAAAAAAATCACCAAACGAAAGATACATTTGGAACACTTTCATCCTAGCGCCCGGAGCACATTCCCTTCTCTCCCCCCCCCCTCTCTTAGTTTTGGCCCTGAATGCGAATAAAGCTCTTTTTCTTTTCTATCACAATTGTCAAGTACTTATTAGCAGCAATATTGTATTAGATATTGTATTAATTCAATACTAGTTTTTTTTTAAAGTCAGTTATTAAAAAATGTCAAATTGTGGAGAATCCCTTAAGATTCAGCCGTTTTTAGAGAGCAGAGTAAAAACATCTCACTAAAATAATATCTTTTTGAATTTTCACGATATTTGATTGGATTTTTTTTATAAGTCACTCCATAGAATTGACTATTAAATTAGGTAAAAAAATGTTTTTCTAGTTCGCGCATGCGCAGATAAAAATTATTTTATACAACTACTCATATTTCATAAAATATTTAACATATTTATATTCCAATCGCGCTACATTTTTTCTACTGCATTTTGCCAATTTTTCTGAAATTTGCGTTAAATTTGGTCAAAAACCCAGCATGATATAAACAAAAAACATACCAGAATTTTTTGAATTTTTCAAAAAAATCGCTCTATCGCCATAAATATACATGCTATTCTCACAAAAATTAGTGTACATATTCTACTGCATTCATATATTTGTATTCTAAAGCGATAAGTCGTTTCGTGCATTTTCATGTACAGGGCGATCCCAAATATTTCTATTATTCTTTGATTTTTGCCGGCCCCCTAATTATCCGCTTAACAAATGAATGTAAATAAAGTGAAACATAATCTTTATATTTCTGAAGTTCCAGAAGAATCCGACCAGTATATTTTTAAATATTTGACAAAATGTCAAAAACTGAAAGTGTACAAATACTTTTTGGTAGATAGTTTATATATATATATATATATATATATGTGTGTGTGTGTGTATATATATATATGTATATATATGTATGTATCTGATTTTTTTCATGCGATAACTAACGTATTTATGAACCGATTTGAATGAAACAGGGTATGTACACAGTACATACAAATATCTCGACCGAGTTAGTGGGCTAGCATCATCCGCCATCTTGTTTCAAAATGGAGGCCATTTAATTTTTTTTTAAAGATTTAAAATTTAAAATTAAATTCGAAAAAATTATAAGTTGAAATTTTTTTTTATTTTATGAACACCAGAACACTTTTTACTTTGTCTATATCTTAAAAAATGATTGAGTTATAGCACTTTGAATTTTTCTAATGGCTGACATTTTGAAACGATCTCATTTTGTCATGCTATAACTAATGTGTTTATGAACCGATTTAAATGAAACTTGCTATGTCCATAGTAAATACAAATATCTCAACTGAGTTCGTTGGCCAGCATATTCCGCCATCTTGTTTCAAAATGGCGGCCATTTAAAAAATTGAAAAAAAATAAAATTTAAAATTAAATGCGGAAAAATTATAAGTTGAAAAATATTTTTATTTTATGTGTTAGATCTTAAAACTCCAATTTCAGAACACTTTTTACTTTGTCTATATCTTAAAACATGATTGAGTTATAGCACTTTGAATTTTTATAATGGCTGACATTTTGAAACGATCTCATATTTGTCATGCTATAACTAACGTGTTTATGAACCGATTTAAATGAAACTTGCTATGTCCATAGTACATACAAATATCTCGACCGAGTTCGTTGGCCAGCATATTCCGCCATCTTGTTTCAAAATGGCGGCCATTTAAAAAATTAAAAAAAAAAATAAAATTTAAAATTAAATGCGGAAAAATTAAAAGTTAAAAAATATTTTTATTTTTGTGTTAGATCGTAAAACACCGATTTTAGAACAGTTTTTACTTTGTCTATATCTTAAAAAATGATTGAGTTATAGCACTTTGAATTTTTCTTATGGCTGACATTTTGAAACGATCTGATATTTGTAACTGATAACACTCGTATTTATTAATCGATTTGGATGTAACTTGGTGTGTACATAGTACATAATATATCCTGGACCGAGTTCGTTAACCAGTTCCATCTGCCACCTTGTTTAAAAATGGCGGCCATTTAAAACTTTTTTTAAAATTAAAAAAATTGAAATTAGGTACAAAAAAGTGAGAAATTGAAAAAGATTTTTCTTTTATGCATTTGACCTTGATACAAAGATTCCAGAGCATTTTTTATTTCGTCTGTATCTTTAAAAATGGCTGAGTTATAGTACTTTTAATTTCTAGCGTTGCTCACATTTTGAAATGATCTGGATTTTGTCATGTGATAACACGAGGATTTATACACCGATTTGGATGAAACTTGGTGCGTAGATAGGGCATACTGATGCCTGGACCGAGTTTGTAGGCCAGTTCCAACCGACGTCTTGTTTCAAAATGGCGGAATATTATTTTTTTAAATTTAAATTTTAAAATTAGGTGCAAAAAAGTAAGAAATTAAAAAGATTTTTGTTTTGTATTTTGTCATTGATACAAAGATTCCAGAGCATTTTTTGTTTATTCTAGATCTTGAAAAATGGCTGAGTTTTAGCACTTTCAATTTCCAGTGTGACTGACATTTTCAAACTGTCTGAAAATTGTCATGCGTTAATACGCATATTTATAAACTAATTTCGATATAACTCTGTATGCTCATGGTACATACCAATGTCTTGACCGAGTTCACCGGCCAACTTTATCCGCCATCTTGTTTCAAAATATCGGCCATTTAAATTTGTCAAAAATCTTTTAAATGTATAATGATGCATAAACAAAAAAATAGAAATTGAAAAAATGTTCTTTCTAAACTAATTATCTTAATAATGAAAACCGGAGTATTTTTTGTTTTGTCTTTACCTTGAAAAACGTCTGGGATATAGCAGTTTGAATTTCTAATGTGGGTAACATTTTTTTTTTAAGTCAATTTGACAGCACTCGTACATATTAATCGATTTCGATGTGAGTGCGCATGTTCACATGAATTAAGATTTCGATCAAGCTCATTGGTTTTTTTTTTTATCCATCATGCTGCTTTAAAATGGATATCGTGGAATTTGGCGACCCTATAAATCGCTTAAAATAAAACCAGGTTGAATAAAAGATGGCTAATTTCTGAAAATTCCTATTAATATTCAGCATTGACAAAAACTAGTATTCAATCTTACATAATAGAGAATCTTACATAAAAAAGATCATCACATCCCATTAATTACATCATTAAATCGACTGCGGAATGTATACAGACTGAGATTAGTATCTTCATACCGAATAGAAATTTATTTTATGAAGAAAAAATTTTTATGTAATAAAATGCATCATCATATCCTTTGAAAACACATATATGACACTTTATTTGAGTTAATACGAATACACTAACTAAAAAAGGGTAAAAGATATTGCGTTTTCTTTTGGTTCATTTAATAATAAGTTATAATGTGTTACAGGTATATCCATAAAGGTGAGAAAAATAAAATTATAATAAATCGTATTTTAGCTTTTGATTTAGTAACCATAAAAAAGTATTAAAATTGAAATACAAAATAAACTAATATAAAACATTAAAAATGATGATTATCTTTTTTTTTTATGCAACTGTACATTTAAATAGATTATTTGAAGAAAAATATTAAAATGAAAATATTTCCTGATTTTGAAAAATATTTCAATATGAATTACAAAACTTCGTTGATTAAGAGCCCTGTTCCTGCCCATGAAGACACTCGTGAGCTAATGCTATTCCTATGGGGAGGCATTTTTCTAATAACTCTTTCGTATTTTAACATTTTTAAATCTATATCTATATATATATATATTTACATTGGATAGCTGAGGTCCCTCTTAACATTGCTCCTTGATTACTTTTTTGGTTTTGGTTGCAGATATTCTTTATAAATTTACTTTCCCTTTCAGAACCGGCTTTGGAAGAGCAAAGTAATTTTATTGAAAATACCTGCGACCATAACCAGAAAAGTAATCAAGGAGCGATCTTGAGAGAGACCTCAGCTATCCAATGCAATATATATATATATATGTATGTATGTATGTATGTATGTATATTTAAAAATGTCAAATTGCGAAAGAGTTATTAGAAAAATGTCTCCCCATAGGAACAGCCTTAACTCCAGAGTGTTTCACGGGCAGGGACATGGGTCTTAATAAATTGAAGCAAATTGTAAAATTTTTATTTTATATTATTCATTTATAGCATAAGAAAGTAATAGACACATCAGGCGCAGCAAAGACTCTTTGTGTGTGACTTTATAAACTGTTAATGTTTTTATGTGAAATTACAGAAAATCTATGGGTAATCCAGTATCTTAAGTGTGCACAATTATAGTCAACCAAGTAGATACTGAATGTAGAAATTCATTTGAAAATTTAAAAAATATCTATAGTATATGTTGTAAATGTTTTATATTGTTCGTTAAGGTAATATTTAAACATTTTAGAGCAATAATAAGTATAGTGTGAATCTGGTGCACTTAGATTCACAATAAAAATAAAGGAAAAAAATATGCCAATATTGAAGATCTAAAAAAAAGAGAAATGTTTTCAATCTCAGAAATCTGTTGGTTTCTAAAATTTAGAGAATCATTTCTGAAAAAAAAAAATAACAATTTATAAAAAAGGTAAAGCCTATTGATTAGTTCTCTCAGTGCGAAATATCAGTTTAAGGATGCTAACTTTATAGAAATAAATATCTTGAGCTGCGTAAAAAAAGTTTGTGTATACAAAAATAGGAAAACGATGTTATTTTTTTCTTTTGTTACTTTTAATGATATTGCTTTAGCATGTTTGTGTGATAAACATGAAATTATTTTCTTCAGAGGTTATAGAAAAGAAACACTATGCAAATAGGTTGTATTTTATTAAGTTTTTACAAGGAAACGTTATTTCACTTTTATTTATTTATTCCTTTTTGCAGTGCACTGTGTTGCTAGAAATCAAACTATCTATTAGTACCATATTAATGCATATAGTACTCGGAGAATGTCGGATAGAAGATTTTTTTGCAAAGTGTATATACTGAGGCTAGTACAGAAAAACTAAGTTTTCAACAAAATATATTAAGGCGAATTTTTTGTGGCTAAAAAAACAACAAAATTTTGTGACCTTGTTTTTTTGTAACTATCGCTAGACCCTTTGTCGTGGAGTGTTATTTGTTAACTACAATTCTGAAGAGGAATAAAATATTCACAGCTTTAATATTTTACAACATTTTTATACCTTCAACAACAAGCGCAGTACAACAATTCAAAGATAGATTTTTTTTTTCAATTTTCTTAAAATGCACCGAAAGCGAAGTTTTACACCGATTACCCAAATGTTCCCCACAGGTATAATCATATATCTGATATTTTCAGAATTACTTTAGACATAAAAAAAATTTAAATATCTGATCAGGATAACCTATTCTATGAAGAATTTTGAATACGTTTAAAATTGTTATTTAATTCTAATTAAATGAATGATCCAGTAAATGAACAACAAATATTCTGTTGAGAACACATAAATTTAAGAGTAAGAATATATATTGTAAAGAATGTATATTGAAGTACAAAGTTCGTGAATGCATATCAATTTTATTATGCTCGAAAATGTGTAACATCATTAAAATGTACTTGAAACTATTTTTTCCTATTTATCGTTATGTAACAAAATACATTTGATTGTTCCTGTAATTAAATTATACATCTGACTTTCATAAAATTTGAATTCGTTCAACAAAATTATGAAACAATTATGTATTTTAAATTTCAAGTGATTTGGTTTGGTTGTTTTTACTCTGTTATTTGCGGACAAACGGACTGAACGATGACTATAGGTGCTACGTATATACACAATTATGAAAGCGCCTAAAAGCACAATTAATTTTTTATACTATAGTTAAAAAAAACCCCATTGTCTCCTTTAGGCTCAAGAACCTAGATTTTAAAGCACAATAATCTGTTATTATAACTTTTTTTCTAATTTTGTGTTCTTATCTTTCCTTAAAAATGCTTTACTTTAACTGTTCTTTAGTGAGCATTTTTCATTTCTCTTTAGACAGAGATCTAATAAATTTTATAATCAGGATTTAATAGTATATGTGGAAATGATAATTTTAAATTAAAATTTAGGAAATCACAAATTTATTTCCATATTTTGTAAAATTTAAAACATTCGTGCAATTGAGAAAACTATTTTTCTATTAAATTAAATCATTTATATAACAGTGATATACTTTTCTTTATTATTTCTTTTGAATACCACTTCAACTCCAACGAAATGTTAAAGAGTATAACATTTATAGTGTTAATATCTCCTGCTCATAAGTAGTTGTTTTACTAATTGCGTAACAAAGAAATCAATTTTATTGAATGCACATCCGGGTAATCGATTATAAAATCAATGAAATCATTAAATGGGATTTAATAATGAAAACTTGTAGTGTAGCTCCTATCGTTCATTGTTCTTGAAAGAAAGCTTCAAAAGAAGAAAAAAAAAGTCGTAAAAAACAACTATGTATGTGCAACTGTTTTTTTCTTTTAACAACAACAACAAGAAAAATATGGACCGTAATGAGAAAAAAAATTAGATAAAATATGCAAAAATTATGCAAAACAAAAACTTTTTCTATGGTAGTATGTTTTACATAAATTTAGATGCGGCGTTGGATTTATAAGTATTATATTTATAGTATAATCATACCTTTTAAGTGAAAAAAGATATCACTTCTATTCATAATTAATGTGAATCTTAAAAAAATAAAATATGCAATAATTATACAAAAGAAAAACTTTATCTATAGTAGTATGTTTTACATAAATTTAGATGCGGCGTTGGATTTATAAGTATTATATTTATAGTATAATCATACCTTTTAAGTGAAAAAAGATATCACTTCTAATTAATGTGAATCTTAAAAAAAAATAAAATATGCAATAATTATAAAAAAGAAAAACTTTTTCTATAGTAGTATGTTTTACATAAATTTAGATGCGGCGTTGGATTTATAAGTATTATATTATATTTATAGTATAATCATACCTTTTAAGTGAAAAAAGATATCACTTCTATTCATAATTAATGTGAATCTAAAAAAAAATAAAATATGCAATAATTATACAAAAGAAAAACTTTTTCTATAGTAGAATGTTTTACATAAATTTAAATGCGGTGTTGGATTTATAAGCATCATATTATATTTATAGTATAATCACACCTTTTAAGTGAAAAAAGATATCACTTCTATTCATAATTAATGTGAATCTTAAAAAAAATATATCCTTTTTTCACATAATCGCTAGTGATTTACAAGAATGGTCGTATTCCTACTCAATGAAACTGATTCATTTCAAGCTGGAAATACCATTTTATGCTGACAAAGTACTCACCTCATTGTTTTAATATTTGTGACGAAAGCTCTCACTTGCATGCTGAATTTATGTTATCTCTCATGAATTTACATTTATTTATGTTACTGATATGTAGCTTTAAATATATTCGAAGCATCATATATTTTTTTATTGATTTTATATGCATTTAAAATGTTAAATCATAATTTATTAATCATTATAATCATTTTCCACAATTTAAAATATCTTGCAGATTAAATTTTGAAATGGTTGATTCCCATATACGTAATTATGTTAATGACACTGATTCTGTCTTTAAAGTAACTATAATTATGTTAATATTATGTAATTGTTTTTAAAACAACTCTTGAATTAACTTAACTACTATCCTAAATTGAATTCCTTGATTTGAAAATTTTTCGTATGTGAAGGAGTTTTTAAGAGGCTCAAAAAATGGTCTCTAAAAAAAGTTATGCAAATGTGAAATTTGAAATTTTTATTGAAGCAATATTTGATTTTATAAAAATACATAATTTGACTATTTTTAGAGATATAGTGCCTCAGAGCACAGTACTATCTGACTATGATAATTCTTATTATGCTACTCATACCGAAAGCATCTGACTTACTGTCAAGTCTTAGAGTGAAACTAGTATTCCCAAAGGCAGTATTAAATTCAGACATTTTTCTCTGGGAAGGAATTCTGTGGCTCCATGGTGACATTATGGAATTCAGGGTGAAAAATTGAACTTTTTGACTATTAAAAACACTAAATTTCAAATATTCCGGTGAGGACATCACATTTTTACAGTGATATGAAAAACTTGCCTCGACGGATTAACAAGCTTTATAGGTCCGAGAACCCGAAAAACATGTTTTTACAAAATGTTTGTCTGAGAATCTGTGAGTCTTTCTGTTAATCTGTATGTGACAAAAAACTATCTCAAGAACTAATCCACGAAATTCCACAAAAGTTTAGATTCTGTTAGACCTTACTAAAAACCAGATCTGATTATTTTTTGGTGTATCTCGATCAACAGGTGGCGCTGCTATTCTGCATTATTCACAATTTTCCCCAATAGCCACAGCTCAAGAACTAGAGCAGGAATTTTTATAAAAATTTAGATTCAATTAGTACTTTGCATGACATAGTGCTGATGACGTTTTGATGCAAATAGCTCAAAAGATGGTGCTGCCATGGTGCATAAATCGTAGTTGTCTCAATAGTTTTATCTCAAGATCTAATCAACGAAATTTTTATAAACCCTCAGATTCAGTTAGTCCCTGATATAGATTAACATTGCTTAGTTTTTGGTGTTAATCGCCGGACAGAGGGCGTTGCTATTTTGCATTTTTCACGAATTCGCAATAAACGTACCTCAAGAGTTTAGGCATGGAATTTTATCAACTTAAGTTTCAGTTTATATCTAAGAAAAAATTGATCCTGATTAATTTTCGGTGTACATCACTCACTGTGATGTTGTTAAGCAGATTTTTTTAACATTTTGCAATAGTTCTAGCTCAAAAACTAATGTGCGGATTTTCATCAAACTTCAAATTTAGTTATAAGTTGACATAATCTGTTGACGACTAGATTTTAGTTTAAACCACTTAACCGGTGACGCTGCTATGCTACATTTTTGGAAGTATTAGCATGCATAAGGTAGGACAAAGTTTTGGGATATCCACTTCTGACTAGTTTAATTATTAAAAAAAATTTTCACTATTTTTGGTTGATATGATTATGCTTACATCTGCTTATACATATATACATAATTTAAATGATTTAAATTTATTTCGATGCATTAATTTTCTTAAAACTTATTTATACAACTTACTGCTTATTACCAAATAATATTTTACAGAGAAAATTTAAATTTTTTTTTATAAATTTCTTATGTATGACCTATACATGTAAATTTATAGTTTTTTTTATGAAGATAGAAGTTATCGAAAAAGTAATACGTGTATTTGCGCAGGTACACTGTTTTAAATTGTAGAAAAGGCACAATTAGAAAATTTAATAAATAAAATTATTTGAGCAAAATTATTATTTCTATAAGATGCACATTTGATTTAATTTATCAATTAAGATTTCTAATTCAAAATAGGTTTACTTTACTTAAAGGGATCAGGGATACAAAGATTTTCCATTTTTTAAGAAACTTTTATTGCATTAATTTTTTCTGCGTAAAATGATGCTTAAATCATGTTTCTTTCTTAATTGAAACAGTAAGTTTTAATTTTTTCGTTTGGGCTTGTTTTTAAAATTTAGCATTCAAGCAATAGTTGTTATGATAGCAACCTTTCGTGAAATTGCGTTTTCCTTCGTGATGGTTTTTTCACTATTTCTTCTTTTTAAATTGTTATAAGTCGAGAACCATTCATATTAATTAGTTCAAACTTAGAATATAACTTTTTTAATTGTTCTACTTTAATTTTGATTTATAAAATTCGAAAAATATATTTACTTTTTAAAATATGATTAAAAAAATTGCATCCTTTTTAAAATAATAACTTGTAATATATTTAATTTTTATTTAAATTATTATTTTAAAAAATTACGAATCAAAATTAAAGCTTGCATATTTTTGTTTATTTAAATGGAAAAAAATTTAAAATTCAACGAACAGTATTTTGAGATATAAGGATTTTGAATTTTCACACTTTTCAAATCAATTTTAAATTATTTTTTTATTTATAAGGAATTTTATCATGTGCTTTTATTTACAAATAGTATGGTTAACCATCACAAAAAATTCAAAATTTTAACTCTATAAAGTTATTTTAAATCCGTCCCGGACCTCCTGAAACATACAAGAAATTTTCTCAATATGAGTTAATCACATAAACATAGTCTATTCTTGCAAATATGAGTTAATCACATAGTCTATTTTTGCAAATATGAGTTAATCACATATACATAATCTATTCTTGCAAATATGAGTTAATCACATATACATAGTCTATTCTTGCAATTATGAATTAATCGCATAAACATAGTCTATTCTTGCAAATATGAGTTAATCACATACACATAGTCTATTTTGGCAAATATGAGTTAATCACATAAACATAGTCTATTCTTACAAACCGTATTTAAAAGTAAGATACTATTGTGAAAGTTTATAATTTCATTCTTTTGGTAATATATTACAAATAATTTTAAATTTTACATCAATATATATCAATATTTTTTATCTAACTATCTGAGACTTAATTTTTTTTTTTTTTTTTTTTTTTTTTTAAATAAGTAAAATGCTTAAATATGATATTTTGTTCTGTCGATATAGGTTACTGGAAAATATTAGCATATTATTTTTGTATAACATTTTATAGCAATACTTTAAAATATAATTTCAGATCTTTTTATTTATTTTGTATATTTTGTTTATTTCATTGCAAAAATATAATGCAAGATAGAGATGTAATTTTGGAACTAAGTATAAAAAATACTTTTATAAATGCGTGCCTTAATGCTTTCGCCATATAATTTATTGAATTATATTAATGACAAATTGCGATTTATAATAGAAGAAAAGAAAAAAACTTTTAATAATACATTAAAACTAATTGCATCAAATTTGATTAATAATTAAGAACATATTTCCAAGAAATGAAGTTTAAGAATTACAGCATTTTAACTAGGCATAAAATCAATATACTGTATTTGGTAATCAATATGTCAATACTAAAATTTACCTGAGTAATTTTATTTCTAATATATTTTTCTTCTATCTTTACAAGAAAAAAGTACTAGATTTGTGAAAATTTTCGAAATCTGGTTTTTGACGGTTTGACACCTTTTAGGGGTTTAGAGAATCCGAAAAATATGTTTTTACAAAATGTCTGTCTGTCAGTCTATCAGTCTGTCTGTCTATAGGTAGCAGAAATTTTCTGGGTGCTCTATTTCAATAACTAATGCACGGAATTTCACGAAACTTTTGATTCCGTTAGACCTACATATGAGCAAGTTAAGATTAGTTTTTGGTTTATATGGCTGGTGTCGTTGTTATGCTGCATTATTCACAACTTCCGCAATAGCCATATCTCAAGAACTAAAGATTGGATTTTCAAAAAACTTTAGATTTAGTTAGTACTTGAAATAATATGGTGCTGATTTCATTTTGGTGCAAATCGCTCAACAGGTGGCGCTGTCATCGTGCATTATTCGTGATTATTTCATAAGGCTTATTTTAAAAACTTATGCACGCAATTTCATAAAACTTTAGAATCTGTGAGACCTTGATACAAAATAGATCTGATTAGTTTTTGGTGATTATAGATTGATAAGTGGCGTTGCTATGCTGCATTATTTACAATTACCATAATAGCCATATCTCAAGAAGTAGTGCATAAATTTTCATAAAACTTTATATTTAGTTAATATTGATATAACATGGTGTTAATCACGTGTTGGTGTGAATCGCTCAAGAGGTGGCATTGCTATGGAGCATTATTCCTGATTATCGCAATAGCTCTATCTCAAGAATTAATGCACGAACTTTTCTAAAACTTCAGATTAAGTTAGTCCCAGATATAGATAAGAGTTATTGAGTTTTTGGTGTAAATCGCCCTACAGATGGTACTGCTATGCTGCATATTTCACGATATCGCAATAAATGTATCTCAAAAACTAATGCGTGGATTTTCATCTAATTTCAGATTCAGTTAGTACCTGATAAGAAGTTGATCATGATTAGTTTTTGGCGTATATCACTCAAAATGTGGCTTTCTCATGTAGATCTTTTTTAAGATTCTGCGAAGCTCTTTATCAAAAACTAATCACATATTTTCATCAAACTTCAGACTCAGTTGACATAAGTTGATATAAGTTGTAGCTGACTAGATTTTGGTTTAAAACACCTAACCGGTGGCACTGCTGCGCTGCATTTTTCATTATTATTTACATGCGTAAGATAGAAGAAAGTTTTGGGTTTGCCACATTTGACTTATTTACGGGAACGATCTAAAATTTTAAAATGGGTCATATATATGATCAAACGAATTGATAATGAATTTCTCCTTGTGTAACCGTGGATGTAATTCCTCTCAGTTTACATATGAATTGTGCAATTTTCCCTGTCATATTTAACCAATAATTAACCACATTAATTCAATTTAATTAAACTAATCCAACTAACGCAACCTATGCAAATATTTATTATTATTATTTTTTTTTTTTGGCGGATAAATTAACATTCGAACAAAAACTTCTTTTTAAATCGTAAAATGGACATGAAGAAAATTATGTAAGATTACTAAATTAAAATATCGTAATTTGGTTTCTAATACAGAACATTTTATCTCTATAGCTTTTTCTCGTAGTATATCATAATTTGAACTCGTGATGTATCGTGTTAATAAAAAACTAAATACGATCTTATACTATTTTGCATTGAAAACGCGAAGTAAATTATTTTTCATTAAATTATCCAAATCATTTATTGAATCATAGAAATTATTTTATTAATAATTAAAAAAATAAGTTTCAATTGGAATCAATTAACTCAAGTTAGTAGCAATAATAAAACCTTCTGCATCTGTAGAAGATACTCTTACTCAATAAAAAAGTACTTGCGGGCAGTTAATCTTATAACGAAGGAATAAATTAAGTTTTATTAAATATCATGCAAAAGTAGCAGCTAGAGTTACCGTCCTGAACAAAATTTAATTTCTAATTACATGATCGGTAATGTATAAGTCATATTAGATATAGAAGTATTTCCTGAATTAGATATAAAATTTCCATGAAAATACTTGCTAAATACCTTTCTCATCAGATTTATTTAATTAGGCTCTTGACGGATGTGATGTTCATTAAGAAAAAAAAAAGTTTTCTTAAATGCGTCAATGCCCTAGAATTTATTAATAAATTAGAACTATAAAAACTTACGACATTTAGCTATTACAGTATTTTTTCTATACATCAAGACTATGTACAGTAATAAAATTATTTTTAATCACAATTTTGTTGAGTTATTTGTTTTGCAGGATGAAATAGTTACGTACATAAAAAAAATTGCATTTTCTTTTTACAATATTATCCGAAATTAATGTGACTCAAATAATTGTGAAATTAGTTAATATATAAGGTACCCTGGGGTAATAACGCCAGGCGGGGTAATAACGCCAAGTGCTAATATTTTGCATAATTATGAAATAATCTGGTAAATGACACCCATGTGCTCTGCGCAGAAGGGTTTTGAGTCAAATAAATCGCAAAAAACAGCTTCAAGTTAGTTTGTTTCGTTTTTAGGTCTTATTGTTTTTACAAGCAACTAAAATTCAAGGTTGATCTAAAATTTGCGAGATACGTTTTGTGATGTGAAGACTATTTTTTTTTATCCAGAAATACTTTGTTAATTACATAAACTTGTAGTACATTTCATGGACTTTCAAAATGTTGTTGAAGATTTTGGATGTCTTCTTGAGATAATTTGTAATTTAAAATGTACAGAGCAATAACTATAACGGGGTAATAACGCCAATCCTTGGCAATAATATCCCGGTTGATTCCCTACAGTGACCGAGCTACATCCTAAATACTGATTCAAATAAACACAGTTAAAACTGTGCAATGTTTCTAATAATTCTATTTAAGCGGTCCTATTTAAGTAAAAAGAAGCTCACGGTCTGGTATTCTTTTGCCTCATCCCCCCTCCCCTCCACACCACAACTTTATTTTTCTTACACTTTCACAAAAAATTGAACATTTTCAATATCTTAGAATGCAATTTGTCAATTTCTAAGTTTATAGAGTGTGTATTTTTAAAATTGGGCAATCTACATGCAATTATTCTATCTTATTTCATAGTTTTGTTTACATGGCGTTATTACCCATATAGGTGGTAATAACGCCGAATAGCATTGGTCAAGACATCATGCCATTACATTTTATGAATACATATCTGTTAAATTATTTTTTTATATAGATAGTCAATGAGTTGCTGTATCAAATCATGTATTTGTTTGAAAAATACAAACTAAAACTAAGCCGTGAAAATTGGTAGAACCTTAACGTGGCGTTATTACCCCAGGGTACCTTATATGTATATATAAAAATACAAAATAAATGAAATTTATGCCTTGAATGCTGCACATTAGGGTAGCAGTATTTACAAGAAATAACTAGATTTATCACTGTCAATTATCTCAAAGAAAATGTAATAATTCTATAACACGGTTTTTTTAAATGGATATTTTAAATATAATGGCAAAACTTTTTGGGTATTAATTCTAATTTATTGCAAAAATTTCAATGTAAAACAGATATTTAAACGTTACTTTATTCTTTTGGAAATATTTGAAAAAAGCAGTACTAGCAAAATATTACACAACATATAGCGGAGACCGGGACAAGTTTTTCATCTTTTAAGTAATTTATTCTTATCTATTTTGAGATATATGAGATATAATTGTATTCCCCAGACATTTCTCTACAAATAATGTTTTTTCAAAATATTAAGTATAATTTTTTTTTATCGAAATTGATTTAGTCTAAACATGACAAGTTGGAAAATGCGTCTCATAGCGGGCAAACTTTCCAGTTTGCTAGAATTGCGCAAGGGCAAATTTTCCAACCGTAATTTAAATAATTAATCATAGGTATTAAATGTTTCTTGTTAATTAAAAAGTACTTTTTGTTGTAAACTAAATGCACAGTAACATAACAGCAACATAAAAATCAGTTTTAATTTACTTTACATTTTAAGGTAAATGTCTAAAAATTCTTCCTAGTCGAGATTCGATTAAATTTTCCTCATCTATATCACCTGATTTCTTTTGAAATTTACTTTTTTTAAATGAATCTTTTGAGTTTCAGTTGATTTTTAACAGGAAAATCAGTCAGTATAGATGACTTCCTATTTTTCTCCCCAAGCCGTTTTTGCCTCCTCAATGTATGCCTTCGCAAAAGGTCTAACTTTTTCAAGTGTAGGCAAAGCTTGTTTGAATATAAAAGGAATGACCTTTATATAAGAAGCTGGGAACGTTTGACAGGATCTTAAGGAACAGGTTCTTTGGAAGTGCTAGCCTGCATTGGTGTAGAAAGATTAGATGCTTTCGTTTTTTACAGGGGGGAGGGCCTAGCAGGTTGAGAGACAATCCATTATGGAGGAAAATTGGAAATATTTTCACGATTGTTTGTGCTTTCAAGATATGGTGCGGCAGGAGCTGACTTCTCAGAAAAGTAGGGTGGCATAACATCAGATTCTGTAAATATTTAAGGATCCACAGAATAGTTCATTTAGGAGGGAGTACGTTTACTAACGAGAAATATGCTAGAATACATGCGCCCTAAGCTCTTGAAAAACCTGCCTGTCGCTAATTTGAACTTTTATGCTATCTGGGCAAAATGTGGTAAAAGTTATTTATAGCTATTTATAACAAATAGTTAGATAGAGAAGTCACTTTTATTTTACATTTTAATAAAAAATTAAAATTTGACTAAACGTTGAAGAAAAGCGAAATTTTTTTTAAAAAATCAGTTTAAAAAAGTGACAGCAGCTACTAAACTATAACTTTTGTAGATGATTTGTACAATGTTGCCATTTCAGCCAGTTCAGGTCTGCTCATTTAAGAAATAAAACTAGTTGGAAAACCTGCATCTAATTAAAATGTTTCCTGGTCTCTCTTATAGTATTATTTTGGTTATAAGAGGATCTTTTTAACACTTTCCATCGAAGTTGAAAAGTGTTTATCCTTTCGGTTTTTCTGTCCTTTTGTCCGCCCTGTAATTCTCGTAAATATACTTGTATAGACATAAAATTTTAGGACGTTCTTGACGTTTACCCTAGCACAAACTCTATTGCAAATGAAGTTTCTACCATGATTAGTTTAGTTTCAGGAACAGTCAAAATTTTCCCGTTATATTACGGCCTATGCGAAAAAAAAAAAAAAAAAAAAAAAAAAAAAAAAAAAAACATTGCAAATGAGTTTTATAGATGCTACACCCTGGCAAACATAGTCAAATTTATATTCATTTACGAAGTGCTCTAATATACACATTATGTAAAATATGCAATGAAAAGAATAGCTATTATTCATTTGCAGTGCCACACAAAATAATCCATTACATAACAATAAAAGGGAGAGTTGTTTGCGACATATTTCAATTATATTAAAAGATTTTATGTATAATTAAACTGATACACCCTTCACTGAGGCTTAATATAAGTTATTTCACGTATAATATGAAGTACATATCTTTACAGGGACAATAAAAAAATTAAAAAGCATATTCTATCCGAAGTACTGTATATTATCAATGAGAGCTTTTGGATGGATGAAATGCATTTTTAATTATGCAATGCGCTTTTAAGTTTCCTTAAATGTACGCATATTATATGATGCTATAGATATTACTAATTATGAGCGTAATTTACTTAAAGGTGCTTTTTTAAATAAGTTTTGCATATTTACGCAATTACGCGTAAAACTAATTTTTTTAATAGTTATGCTTTCAGTTTACTAAGAAATGTATGTAGAATTTAGATAAAATGACACACAGGGTTAGCAATGAACTGGATACTTGTTCGCCTATGGATGATAATTTCTGGAAATGTGATTTAAAACTTTTTAAAAGTATTTTTGTTGATGAACTGGATATTTGGTCGCCTATGGATGATAATTTCTGGAAATGTAATTTAAGTAGTTTTAAGAGTATTTTTGTTTGAACTAAATTTCAGAAAAACACTGGTACAGGTAACTACCGGGCTGAACAAAAATATTCAAGTATGTTTTCTTCCAATTATAAAGAAAGTAATATATAGAATAATTATAAGCTCAAAGAAAAATTTCAACCAGTTAGGCGTTTTCCTAAAATGCTAGTTAGGCGTTTAGCTAAACTAAATTTCCCCATTATGTGGTATATATGTCAACCGACAGATCAAATACAGGGTTGTTTAAAATATTGGAATACATATTTGGCTATGAACAGTAACACCTTATTTCCCTAAATAACGAAGTTTTGTTATAGATTTCAGGAAAGATTTTCATAATCTATGCTTAAAGCGAAGATTTTTCTTATTTAGTTTTACATAATTTCATTTTTTTCTTGTAAAAGGTAAATTTCGTTTTTAGCGAAATAAATATTGTAAATATATTAAAATACTATTTCGTCTGAAGTTCTTATTTAATTTGATTAAACATAAAAAGATAATTCTTTTCTAAAACCTTGTTACTGACAGAGTGATTTAATGTCTTTTTTTGTATATTTTCAGATAATATATCATTCTGTATATACTCGTAAATTAAGTAATAAATGGCGTGTATATATCACGACTTTTTGTTACTAAGCACAATCTCCATTAATTTGTTTTTTGGCTGGATGACAGTTTGAAAAATTATAAAGCAGGGACATATCATGGGACTATGAATAATCCGAACAATTCATCTGTTAGAAATTTTTTATAGTTATTTTATAGTAAATTTTATATTTAGAATAAATCACGAGAAACATAATAAGAGAATAATAAAATTTAATTATGTTTTCAAAACCATTTAGTGAGATGTAATAAATGGAAAATTTATGAGGATGTAAATGATAAATATTCGAGTATTGTTTAAAAAAACAAATAAATATATCAATAAATTAAAGTAATAATAGTAATAAAAATAATAATGTAAGCTACTTTGTCGGAAGAAGCTTGTTTCTAGTTCTTTAATGTGTCAACAGATGACAATACGGACCTTGCTTGTGTGTATAGAGCCTTTTTCAGTGTGCACGTGGTTTCTTTATTTGACTTTGTTTGTCGTCGTTTTTTTTTTCGTTAACTCGCGATCATTTAATCTAAAGTAAATCCCTTATAATATTCTGTTGCTCAGATTTAAAATTTATAAACGAAATTTTTATTTTAAATAAAATATTAGCACCATAAGTGAGTTGCGCATTCTGTCACACACACATAGCAAGCATAAGCTTGTGTTACATGAATATGGCAAATATAAGCACTTGTGGCATTTGTCTAATAGGCATAAGCGTGTGTTCCTCCTATACTAGAGGGAAGACGCAAATTAGTTGAGAAATAGTTAATATTGAACACAGGAAAGGAAATAATTCTATTCCATCTTTCATGTCAATTATCCGGTACTTACCGCCATTTGATCGTTCAGTTTTAAAACCATTAAAAACATGTTAAAGACAGTCCTTGAACGTCTGGGTCCAGAAAAAGCAAACAAGCAATTTTTTTACATTGGAAATAACTTTATCTTTTAGAAAAAACAATGTCTGATCTTTAGATATGAAAAGTAAAAATCCCATACACATTTTTTAAACGATTGAGAATTTTCTGAAGATCGAAAAACATGGTTATAAAATGTTCATGTCTTATACATTTCCAATAATAAATATAATCAGTGATTAACCCATTAACTACCAGATTTTTTTTAAAAATCTTTTTTCATATAAAGTAACTTTTTTGCATGTAAACAAACACAAACAAGTAAATTTTACAATATAATAGAAAAATTCATAAAATTTATTAAATTGAAAATCATTCCCCATTTGGGGATCACGGTAGATCGCATGTGAAAGAAATGCGTAATTTTTTTATGAGTGCCATTGTATTACACATTCAACATGCAACCCTACATCACATTTTACACATTGTTTTCCAACATTTTTTTACAAACAGCACACTTTCTTTGTTTACCTTCTAAAGTTCTTTCTAAATAATTTCCTTTAGAATTTTTTCTTACCTCATCTGGTTCTCTTCTCTGGGAACTTATACTATATGATGGTCTTCCACTATTTTTTGGATCCGATAGAGAATGTAAACTCAAGTAGAATCTTGCAACTTCTCTCTTGAAGTTTAGTAGTGGCATTTTTTTTTGTTAGCAATGTTGTATATTGTATGAGCATTAACTAGAGCCATATCCCCAGCATTGGTAAAAATTGGAAAGTACCACTTCTTGCCTCTAATTTTCGTCCTATATTTTTAAATATTCCAGTCAAGTTTGTCGACACCACCCATGTTCTAATTTGCAATAGCATTAGGTTTCGGAATCAGCACTTGTTTTTTCTCAGTTCTAGACCACCTTTGCACACGTCCCAAAGGTAAAACTTCCAGATGATTTGATAACATTTTCACAATGCTATTATCTTTCCATACAAGGCAAAATATTTCATTTATTTCATCATATCTGTAATGAAAAGCCCCACGAAATTCTTTCTTCATTTCCTTATCTGTTTTTATAGGGCATTTATTCATCCTATTACATCTGACCGTTCCTGTTGCAGGTATATTCCTCTCTTTTAAATTTTTCATCAAATCAAAACTAGTGAAAAAATTATCAAAATAAAAGCAGTGTTCTTCTGGTTTGTGTATGGTGGCAATTTTATTCAATATAACAGACATTCCTAATCCATGCGTATCTTTTTCTAAATTATTCGTTTGTTGCCCTTCATATATTTCAGCATTATAGCAATATCCTGTCACACCGCAACACATTGCCCATTGTTTGAAGCCGAAGCGAATGGGCTTGCCTCTAATAAATTGCTTCAGCTAATAATGACCATAATAACCCACCATTTGTTCATCAATTCACAAATTATATGAGAATACTCCAAATTGCATAAATCTTTTATTTAGTTCATCAAGAATTGGTCGTATTTTGAACAGTCTGTCCTTGTTTCCATTTATGTTTGGAATACTTGCATTGTTACAGAAGTGTAGGTTTCTTTTTATAGCTATATAACGATTTTTTGTCATGCATTTTCTCACAATTTCAAGATTTATATCTTCATCTTCAGACCAGTACATCTGTTCTTGGGGTAAAGAATGATATCCAGTTAAGAGTAAAAACTCAAAAAAAATTTTATACAGTCTGCTGAAAGTGTAAACTGGTGACGATTACTTTGAGCAGCATAAGATACACTCTGTTGTACGATATAGTTTACTAATTCATCTGTAAAGAACATCTCAAAAACTTCTACTGGTGTTTTATCTTTAATTGCATTTATCATATTCATTTCATGTTGCTTGCATTCTTCTTCTCCATTGGTAGAAATGTTATATGATGCACTTTTTCTGTCCACTTTGATATGGGTTTTTCTTTTTTAGGTTTTTTTTTCTCGGAACTATAAATTCTTCATTACACTTACCACCATGTATTTCTAAAGAACTTGGAACATCATTTGGAATGGTATCTTCTAGTATATTATCATCTATATCTTCCAAATCAGAAACTTCATCCGCTTTGTCTGGGGGCAGTTCAACTATATCTATTGTACCACCAGGTTCTTCCTCACCTATATCAATATCATTGTCCCAATATTCTTCAAGTTCTCTGAGTGTTTTAAATTTTTTTCGACTCATAATTATCCACTTAAAAAATTCAAAATCATTCACAAAAATACTAGCAGAACAATAATTTCGTTAAAAATCTAAACCGAACCAAGTTAGTTTTCATTAGTTCAAAGCTGATAACATTATCTCTAAGTGAAGCAACTTCTCGAGTCAAAGTTCATAGCTATCTGCTCTAAAAAAAGTCTAAACTTTTGCTGCCCAAAGAAAAAAAAAAGGATTGAAGATGTCATTAGAACAGTAAAAAAAATTTGTTTATCAAAGCACCTGCTCCTAACACCTGGTACTTCTTCCCAACTTTCCCTCCCCCCCACGTGACCCATTGTATATATTTTCTTCTGTTATCAGAGGGTACCTTCCACACTTACTGATAAATAACCTTTAAAAACATTCCAGGATCGTATTGTATTAGTGGAAAAACATATCCTGCTTGCAGTGTGAATAGTAAGTCCTTTTACATTGAAACAACCAGGAGCCCCAAATGGGGATCAGTGTATTTTGGATATAAAAATCAAAAAAAGAAAAAAAATTGCTCCGTTTTGATATTACAGGGTGCGTAGTCGTCAAGAAATTCAGAGGATTTTAATTCTTTTAGTATCAGAAATTCTTTAAAGTACTGGTTGTAACATCTGAAAAAGGATTTCTTTTTCTTCAAACAGAACAAACATTACATTATAAGAATTCTGGTAAAAGGTCCTTACAAGGTCCTTCCAGACTACGCACCCTGTATTATGCTATTTAGCACACATGTACAAATAAATCCTATGGTAAAAAAATATTTCATTCCAAATTTGCATATTAGATATTCATAAGGTAAATCCATAAAAGAGAAAAAGAGTTACTTTCGAGCAAACTTTGAAAGAAAAAGTTAAATATACTAATAAATATTTTAATCACACCTAACATTTTGACCATACATTAAGAAACAACTATTCTGTAAACATATACCATGAAAAATAAACAAAAACTTTGAAATTAGGGGAGAGCAAGATCAAAATATTAATGATCCCCAAATGGGGATCACGGCAGGGAATGGATTAAATAGAACAGAAACAGTTGCATTCTCTTTTAAATTTAGAAAATTATATCTGCATAGGGTAACATCCCCAGTAATTGGCACATTAAGGATTTGTCTTTAAACTTACTTCTATTTTCATTACGAAGAAATAAAATATTTACTTGCAAATATTTTTAAATCATATCTGTGCATCTATTTTGCCATCTAATGTATGAGCACGCACATGTGAGAGGAAACTGATTGTGAAACCAGGATATCGCCCACCACAGAAAGTCTGGTGAACATGTCACTATATACGCATTTACCACATTACTGCGAAATCTCGCCGCTTGTGCAGCATTTGAGATTCATATTTGAAGAGCAATATTTAAGTTGCGAAGTGCATGACGTGATAGAATCGTCACAGGTATTGACTATTATAATTCCGGCATAGCATCGTCATAAAAAATAAAGTGAAAAAGAAACTTCAGAATGCATTGGGTTAAGAACTTTAAGTAATAGTCTAGATATCGTTTGTACCAAACAATGTTTCATGTTGTGAAGATGCGCAGAGCATTGTGATTTTTATTTGAAAGCATCATCACCAGGTCAATTATTCTTACAAAAACATAAAAAAACACGTCTTTTGAATTATTATGTTAACCCCGTTTAACAGCTTTCCTGATTTTTCCGTACGTCATACGGTCAATGCGTTTCAACCAATTATGATGGCGTTTAATGTAGGTCAAAAGTAATTCACATTAAAACAAACTCATCCCTTTAAAAAGAAATAATCTATTAAAATTATCCATATTTGTTCAATGAAAACTTAAATTATAACCATTTATGGAGCGTAGAAATTTAAATACATACATTTTGGGATCCATATACTGATGCAAAAGAATAAATTAGGCAAAAAAACTAAAAATATGCAAAAAAGAATTAAATAAAAAGAAAAAAAGAAAAAAAGAAAACAATTCAAAATTAATCAGTTGTTGGAAATTCATTTTCAGAAATTTTCGCTAATAGTGAGATTGGCACGCGAATTCTTTTATTCAGCTCTGCATATGAGATATGGAAACTTATATATAGCGTATAAAATGCAAAATACGTATTTAAATGTTTAAGCGCATACCGCATTTTCACACGGAATTCCCGCAACTATTCCTTAAAAACAGTACTGCAACCCATGTCTTTTGATGTCCCTGTAAAACAATGACAAATGCTATGAATAACCTTTTCTATAGAAATAATATTTTAGTGAAATTTAGTGATTCATATCAGTTTCAATTCATTTGAAATAGAGTAATCTTATTAAGACACTCTGCAAGGGATTTTTTTTCATATATCATAATTGTAATAAAATTCTTTTGAGTGCCCCTATAAATGAACTACTAATTCTACATATTGCATAAACAATACGAAACATGCATTGTGTCTCTTAATAACATTTATCGATTGCATGGGAATCCATGTGTATGTACGAGATTTAGATCATGGACTGGCAAAGGGGCAAATCGAATGCATAAACACTTTTCAACTTTGTTGAAAAGTGTGAAAACGTATTTTTTGACAATAAATATGTACATATTTTATGTGGCTTACTTAGAAGGAAGAAAAAAATTAGTATATTTCTTCTAGACCTAAACTGAAAGGATTTAAACAATTTACAGCTTTCCACTAATTAATTAGAAATTTAACACCCTAACCATTGGGCTAAAATTTTATTCTGATATTTCGGGATCATTAAGTAACACAAAGAAACTATTATTTGCATATACTTCATATACAATTCTAAATATGTTTTGGTGACTCTAAATAAGGTTTACTATTTTGATGAGAATCCAAATATATTTACAAGAGTTAGAAGGGGGACAGGCTACCAGATAACTAGATAAACCAAAGCATAAACTCATTTCAACTTTTCTGGAAAGTATTCAAAATACGAGGTATAACTGCTTGCAGAAATTTAAATCATCGTATGCCTATGTATATATATATATATATAGCCATAATAGAATACTACAAATAAATATCCACAGCGAATACATTTTACAATTGTGTAGCATGGCCATGACAAAAAATCTACTCCCAAATCCCGTAGAGCACAAAAATTACCCCGCACTCATGCAAGGATCATCAAATTGAGCATATATGAATTTAACAAGACATGCATGTGGAATGAGCAAATGGGTATGTTGCACTACATTTAAATAGGTTAAAATGGACACAATTAAAAATAGATTAAAAACACAACTTCCAGCAACACAAACACATGCTTCGTTTTATGAGTGTGTTTGCTTCCTCCTCCTTTATGACTATGTAATGACTTCCTTTCCTTTTCAAATAAATGAAACAAAGTTTGATTGATAAAGTTTTTGCTCAGTCTTCAACATTGCAAATTCAGAACGTTAGAAAGGGAGAAGTTCGTAAAACAATAATGAAAAATTTTTAATCTTTGTAATTAATTTCATTATTTCCTTTTTCCTGAGATATTTTGACGAAATTCCTTATTTCTTTTACTGTTATCGATTGTAGAAATTTGCGATATATTTACCTAACTGGTTGAATTCTTTTGATTCGGTTAAATTTACTTCCTTATTCTTTGATTTTTTGACGAACCCATTTTTTTCGATGGATATATTAAATGTATTCATATATAATATAATGCAAAATATGCATACATATTTTGATATTCATTGGCTAAGTTTGATAAAGGAATTAATTAAAAATATAAATATTTTATTTACTGAGAAAGAAATCCAAGCAAGTTTATAAAAAGGAAAATTACGACAATTTTCCGCACTCTTAATTCAATTGTACTTGATTTTTACAAGTTTTAAACGTGAATCTAAAATGGTGTAAATTTAAAAATAATTCGTTTTAAAAAATCAAATAATGCATTGAAATTTAACAACAATATTAAGAAAAGCTATAAAATATACGAAAACCAACACTGTTTGTGTTGTTATAGTACTCATTTCAAGGTTTTAAAAAAGAATTTTTGCATCATGTTGCTTCCTTTTATAAAATCACATGAAGTGTTTTCTTTTTCATATACAGAAAAATGTATTTTGATTATAATATTTACTTTTATTAAAATAAAAAAATATCTATTTGAAAGAATTGTGTATTTTAAAATAAAGTATTTTAAAAAGCACTTTCAAAAACTTTTTTCAGATAGTGGATTATTATATATTTTTTCTTCAGAAGATTGAACAATTAAGACAACACTTCTGAATTAATTAAAAGTATAATACAGCATAATTTCAAAATGTTCTATTGTAGCTTTTTCAAAAATGTTATTATTTTGTAAAAATAAATTTGAATATTAAATTTCTGCTGGAGTTAATTTAATTGTTAGAAACAATTTCATTCATCGCTCTGAAGATATGTAACATAAAAATGAACATCTTAAAAAGGTTATTGTATTGTGATAATGTCACTAAATGAAAGATAACATAATTTTACATATTTTTGCATTATGTATTTTGCGATTTATATTATATGTGAAACAATACAAGTAATTAAACAAAAAAATAATTTTATTTGAGAAATAGTCAATAGCGACAAAAAGGGATATTTTAAATAAAACACTTTTTATACAGTGTTCAGCAAAAATTTAGACACTGGTGTTTTTTAACCTTTAAATAAAAAATACGAACACGTGAGTTTTTCAAATGGCTATACTTATTTTCAAATATATTTTATATAATTTAGAATAAAAATAATGGTTATAATATAAGATAATATTTAATTTAACTGAAAAAAGTAAAATTTGCATATTGCAAAAGTTTAGACACTTTTTTGATTTTTAGCCAACTGTTCATGGATAAATGCAAATTTCCAAGTTATGATGTCACATGTCTGAAGTATTTAATTATACCTCGATATAGCATCAGTTAGTGAAGATGCCGCGAGCTAAAAATATTCAATTAGATGAGGTAATTGAAGTAGGAAAGCTGAAATGGAAAGCGAAGACTATTGCAGAAATTTCAGCAGCATTGAATCGTCCAAAGTGGTATGTCTATGAAGTATAGTCTAAGAATGACTCCTTCAAAGCAAAACATAATCTGGAAGATCTTGTGTGACGAGAAAATGAGATGATAAAAGGATCCAGAAACTGACATTTACACAAGTAATGATTGCTAATCATATTAAAAGTAAGTCAGAACTTTCTGTGTCGACGGAAGTGATTCGTAGATGAATTAAAGAAACAGGTAAACCAATTTACATGAAAATGATAAAACAATCAGCTTTAAAATATCGCTATAAATTGGCGAGAATTCAATTAACTTGCAAACATACGTCATATGGACCCAAATGGTACGCCATGATATTCAGTAACGAAAAAAAAGTGGAATTTGAATGGCCCAAACAAGTGGGCATGCTATTGGAATGATTTAAGTAAAGATCCTGGAACTTTATTAAGTCGACAAAAAGAAGGTGATTTTTAAATAATTTGGTCCTCACTTAGCTTTAATGCTGTATCTGTGTCATTGGTTGCCAAGCAACACAAGACTACGTACATACGTTGGAGATTAATTTTTAGTCATTTGGGGAATGTTTGCTGATCTAAAGTATGGATTTTAGCATCTATTCATGTTGCATACAAAAGAAGAACTTCGTTTAACCCTGAAAATACTATTGATCTTAACTGGCCGGCGTGTAGTTCTGATCCGGACCCAATCGAAAACTTTTGTAACATCATATGTCGTAACGTTTATGCAAATTTTTGCTATAATTTTCTTTTAATGAGGTTCGAACTGCTGTTGAACATGTTTGGTACGAAATATACCCCCAAGTGACGCATCATTTAGTTTTTTCAATGAAAAGTCACATTCTTGCACTAACTGCAAACAATGTGGGTGCAACTCGATTTTAATTTGTAGTTATTTTTCTGTAAATACACAGATTGTCTATACTTTTGCCACAATGTTAATTTTATTTTTTTGTCATTATATTTTATGTAAAAGATAAAATTCAAAATTTATTGTGTGTGAGTAAAGGATAAGTCACAAGTAATATATGACAGAGGAATAACAAACATTCGGCACATACTTCTGAAAACAGAAGCGTAATCGATCATTGTCTAAACTTTTGCTGAGCACTGTATGTGTAACTTTAAATTAAAACTGTTTAAAGAAATTCTTTTATTATTCATGTTTACTCTCTAATTATTATTATTATTATTATTATTATTATTATTATTATTATTATTATTATTTTAACTTGTGCAATTTTATTTTTATTATATTAACATTCTAATATCATTGCTGCATATGCATATGATATTCTAAGTATCATATTATTTAAATACCTTCTTTCTATAACAATATTTCTATCAAAAAATCAAAAAAAAAAAAAATTCTCGATATTTTATTAAATATAGTGATTTCCGAGATTTGCAATGTAAGTTTTCACCTTTTTTAATTTTTAAAGCTCTCCTTTTACAATTTTTCATAATATATTTTCAACTATTATGTAATACATTTCGTATGAATTTTTTTTATAGTATATTTTATTGCAAAATTTTACGTAATATATATATATATATATATATATATATATATATATGTGTGTGTGTGTGTGTGTGTGTGTGTGTGTGTGTAGGGGAGAGTAATCTTATTTGCACAGCTGCTTTAAATAGGCATTTCCAATTCTGATATTAATTATAGAATGAGATCCATATGAAATCCTACTTACCAGAATGGCGTAATTTATGATTAGAAGAAGCAACCGCCTACCACGTGCTGCTTTTGAATAATTAAAAATAAACTAAAATTAGCTGTTTGATATAATTTTATCCTAGTAAATGTAAGAATTTTCTTTAAAATTGGGGTATCCAGTTATATTTTTATATGCATAGCTAAATTCATAGGTTTATTATGCATACTTTTCATGTGATTTGTTTAATTACGTTTTTGTTCTTAGTCTTGAAATTATCTGTTTTAAAAAATGTCGCATTTGCCCTTAATTGAACTAACTTCAGATACTTAAATTAGACTAAATATACAATCATAAATTTGAAAAGTATCAATGCTTATCAACGGCTTTGTACACTATTTTTTCTATTTAAAAATTATAATAGTTACAAGTTCCACGCATGTTCTGTTCATTTCTGGATCAATTTTTTATACAGTTTGTGCCTATATAAACATAAAAATATGTTTATATGTTTATGGAATGTCACTTTTCGTTTATTTTGTATGTATTTATATTTATATTCATTGAAATCTTTATTCTTACGGCGTATTTGTTTTTCATTGTTGACTTCAGACATTTTTCTCCTGAAAGATATTAGCTGTTTCGTGGGAGAAGGGGCAGACTATATCCCTCTCTTATTGTTCTGGAGTGTGAAATTTCAAGGCATAAAATCTCAAATCTTTCAGCCGGGGGGGGGGGGGGAATTCCGTGATTCCAGTACTGCCTGAATACATAATATTTTTCATTTCATTAATCATAGAGTTTTTGATTCTATGTAGCCTATATTTTTAACCACTTTTTTAAAAATGTAACTGAAACATATTGCAAATGACACTAATAGTGAGGAAGAAAAACAACCGTGGCAAAAATTGTAAAGACAAAAGAATATTACTTGTCAAAGACATAAGATTCGGAAAGAAGAGAGTATGCTGTGAAAATATTGACCTGGAAGAAGGCTATAGCTACCAACCACCCTCTCCTCCACCCCCAACCCCCAAAAAAGAAAAAAGCCAAAGAACCTTTAGAAATGTTTTCACCTTTGCTAAAAACAGTTAAATCAGTATACAGGAGGAGTAAAAAAACTGTGCTGTTAACATATTCGACATATGAAATAAATCTTGAGCAGAAAAAAAAGACAGAAAAGAACCTTGAAAAGCTCAAAAGCAATTGGAACATCAAGTTTTAAAAACAGGCGCAATTAAATTGAAAACAAAATGATGGAAGGGAAGAAATAGCACATAAGTTAAAGAAAACGTCTGTTGTTAAAAAAAATCTATTGACTCAGAATCTAAAAAAAAAAAAAATCAAAACTGTGATGATTGGTTCTGCTTAACTTGTGAGAAAAATGAAACAGAAGAAAATGTTTTAATTGTCAAATGCGATTTCAGGTTGTGTGCGCTGGAATAAAAATTGAATAAATGAAATTCCTGTGACAATCATGCATCACGTCTTAACCCTTTCAGAGGTGCCAGTTGTTTTCTGCAAACGGTAAATTTTAATGCCAAAAATGGGAACTGCCACAGGAAAATTTTTAATACAATTTCGATCTCGTTATATACGTGAAAAAGAGTTTTTGATTATTTTCAAATAAATTCGTTCGTAAATTACGGTGAGAATTATTTATTTGAAGATTTTTGGCACATGAAAGGGTTACCTTGCCCTTGATAGGGTTAAAGGATATTCAAGTTACTGGCAATTAGTTCCATAATTTACATTTTTAATTACTGATAACTTTGATTTATGTTTTAAATGCATTTTTATTTAAAACAGTTACTTTTACTTTCAGATATTTGGTTTCATTATGTTTTATTGCTGTTGCGTTTGATTGTTTCATTAATCGCAAACTTTCCTTTTAATGAAATCGGTTATATTTCTTACTCATTAAACCTACCTGACATTGTTTGGTCCAATTTAGAACTCTGGGAGTCCAACTTAGGACGAAAGTCACTTAAATTGGATCACTTTTACTCATTTTTCAAATTAAGATAAAACTTAAGATTTGCAAAAAGAAATTGATGCAAATATTTATTTAGTTAGTAGACGAACAAGTCTGGTGATAATTTGCAGTTATTTGAAAAATTAATATGCATATACAGTAAAGCACCGTTTATACGACGATCACTTGTACGGCGTTTACATTTAATGTGGTCCCGATTCATTCCTATTTATTTTAATGTAAAAATATATCTTTTATACGATGCCCAAAATCGTTTATATGTCATTTTTTCGGGTTTTTTATAGGTTCACTTTTGCTTATTTTTCTTGTGTAATTTAAGAACGAGCGGAAGTTAGCAGCTATGAATGATTTCAAAGAGCGCGTTTAAATGCGCTCGACGTTATAAAAATGTGGGCTGGTGTTCGATTAGTGTGAAAAATAAGCTTACGTGTAACAGATTACACTGGGAGAGGCCATTCTTTTTTCGGGGATGGTCAGCTTTCCCGATCTGTTTTAAGTTGCAAATAGACTATCCTTCTAACTGTTGTCAGTATTTTTGACTTTTAGTTGCCCACGCAGGTTTTTTAATCTTTCACTTTAAATGGAAAGGAAATGATGTACTGCAAATGAGGAACCTTTCGGTGAAAAATAAATAAAGGTACGCATATTTAAATTGCTTACTAATCCCCCCCCCCGTTTTTTGGTTATTTGTTTATTTTGGTTTATTTAATTTACAAATTCATGTAAATCATTCCGTTAAACATTAAAATTACTTGAAAACAAAATTTATTCTAGTTTTGGAAGTGAAAATCGATTATACGTCGTTATCGTTTATACGACGTTTTTCAATAGTCCTTTCGGCGTCGCATAAACAATGCTCCACTGTATTTTGAGTGCCCGCTGAAAATAAGTAAAGTGGCCCAAATCTGGCTACTCTCCCTCAAATTGATAGGGTAGACTAAGGGGGCTTGTTGATCCACTTTTTACAAAATGATTTTTTATTTTCTTTTAATATTGAACCTAGAATAAAGTTTTATGCATCATTTAATAGTTTTACAAACAATTATCAAACGAAAATTGCTACGAAAGTAAAATACATAGTATAAAGGCCAGGATGGGTATCTTAGGTGCTTCAGTTGATAGAACATTGATGCACTATACCAATGATCCAGATTTAAATCCTGGATTGGTCACTTTTTCGCTCTCTTGGATTTATGCTTTTTAAGCAATTAAAATTTGAAATAATGATTGATTTTAACTATGAGAAAGTAATGATTAAGCTCGCCATTTATTGGAGGCTCGATTCAAACTGTTTTTTATCGAAATATTTTTTAAAAGAATTTGTCTGAGCCGGTACAATCGCACAACAGAGGAAATGAAGTTTTAACATTTAAGACAGCATTAAATTAGAGACAGGCTCAGTTTACATGCTATTTCATGTGTCTTTATACCTGGTTTAAGAGCTACTGCTCCACTTTTTTCCATCGCTTTGTCCTATTTTTTGTAAAATTTTACCCGACAACACTAGTTGTCACATAATTTGGCTTCATCTCACAGTATTCAATATGGTAAAATTTGTCTAGGTACCTTCCTTAAATTTTTCGACCAATGCTATGTTCTTTTTCAGCCGAATGAGCACTCATCATTTTATCACTGAACTATTTCAAAGTGGCTGCTTACATTCTGCAAATTTTTAATTTCAATGCCCATACTGACAAATGGCGCCAGTAATATTATTTGTGCAATTTCAATTTTATAATATTTGTAAATAAAGGATATAATTATTTTGAAATAATTTTGTTTCTAGAATCTGGTGTGGATTTATTATTTGAATATTTTTGGAGCCGAAATGCCTTGGCCAGGAATTAACAACTTATCCTTACCAATTTTTAAGACTGTTTCTTTCATTCTATCTAGTTTTTTCTAGTGATGCTATTTACCTACTGTAGGTAATATTTAAAAGGTAAAAAGTTCCTATAAACTTTCTCCAATTACATTTTATCAAATGTTCTCTTGCAGTGGATAATGAAACAATTTTCCACTTTTTTTTCGAGAAGTAGTAAGCATTTTCTTTTCTATCACTTTATTTTACTGTAGTGTTTTCAGCATAAATTTATATTATTACTATACTTAACCATTAGTATTCAAATAATCACAGTGAATAATAAAAATATTTCCAAAACGAATAATTAAGGGAGTCTTGACCATCTGGTCAACGCTCCTTAACATGCATTGAATCAAACCTACACACTTAGCCAAATTCTAAAAAAATAGCACATAATCTACAATTTACTGTACAATGCTTATGCCTGGAACAAAAGCTCAATATTTCTGCATTACTTAAAACCATTCTGCATTACTTAAACTAAAATTTCTATACAATATTTTATGCTAAAAAAGATTCAAAATATTTCTAAAAAACACAACTTTTCGATTGAAAACATCTCAAAACTTATTTTTTTGCACGCCTATTTCGATTATTTGTATAAAACAAAGATAGTTGTCTGAGCATTCTAATACCTTTGGTGGACACTTATCGGTAAAAGTCTAATATTCTTTTAAATATTTACGTATTTACGTAACATTATTTTACGTTTTTAATGCAGAAATGCAAGATGCATCTGCGCTTTTCTTCAGCTTTTTTTCTACTAATTTTTTTATTTTTTTTCATCATATAAATTTTATACAATTGCTGTATTTTTATTTGCTCCCAATCTGTATGGTTTTACTCTAAATTTTTTTATGTATGCTTGCTTAATTTTTAATTTTCTAATTATTATTGAACTTTTTACATTCCTTTTTCTTTCTATACTAGGATTTTTTTCTGGCGGTTCTCCTGCAACTGGGTATATTAATTTCCCTTTAACTGGGGAGTTCTAAAGTCAAATCAGTTGTTGTTGAGTATTTACAGGCTATTTATATGTTTAATTAAATAAGATCAATAAAACAGTTTAAATACAGAAAGCCATTGCGTAATGTTACTTTTTTTAATAATAATTTTTATTTTGAAGCTTTCTTTATATATATATATATATATATTCACATGAAATTACTTTTGTTGCTAGGAAAGGTACATTTTTATTTGCATTGCCTAAGTATTAACAGGAACAGTGTAATCGATCGTTTAGAAATGTCTTATTTTTTATCTAAAACTATTTCCTGTGTTATTATTTGGCTGCTATGATGTATTTTTTTCCATTTTACTGCGGTAAACGCATTTTAATGAATTCGTCATTTTAAAATTTTCTTTATGTTTTAATATTAACATGTAAATATAATGTTTATGACTTAATTTTCAATATTTTCACGCAGTTAACTCTTAATAATTTAATTCCCATTTGAAATTATTTTTTCTGTTTGTAATGTTGCGTATAAATATTTTTTTATTTGAATTAACTATTATTCTTTGATCATTTGGCAACAATTTAAAATAATAAGCTTTTCTAAAATGTCTACAAATATTTCTCTAAATGCTAAAAATTTGAGTTGAAAAGGGAAATAAATACACAAACAATGTTTCAAAATAAAATAAAATAATTATAATCTCAATACCGGGATCTTCTATTGCATATTTTTAGATAAAATAGTTTAATTCCTATGTATAATTTTTGCTACTATAATTTTTTTAATGGAGCATTTTTAACCAATTTCAGTTTTAAATATCTCTTTAATTTATTTTTGAATTTAAAAATAGCATGCATCTGTGTATTTAACAATCATTTCCTTATAATACTACCTATTTTGATATTTTCTGTGTGCATTAGCTTACTTTATTTTAGGGAAGAAAAACCTTAGGTCACCAAAAATTCATTGTCAGTGGAGGTAGCAGCATTGATTATTTTTTAGAATAGAGAGATTATTAAATTTTACAATGCATCGTTTGGGTGTTTTTTTTATTTATTGGTCCATTTGTTTTCACACGTGATTTTATTTAAAATAATTAAATACATAAATAAACTAATTTACTTTTTAAAAATCTAATATTGATACCAGGGCAATGTAAATTTGAGACAGTTATTTGAAGAATCGAAGACTTAACGTCACAAAAACATTTATTTTCACAAAACATAACAAACACACACAAAACATACCACGATTACAGATGAGATTTTACACACAGATGGGAAGTATTCACCTTGGATAAGGTGTGGAACATTTTACATGTCAACGGTGCGACATGTTTTCAGTCGGGCTAACTCAGATCTCACTGGGGGGGGGGTAAGAAAAAGTGTTCCATGCAAGGAACCAATGAAAACAGCGCCCTCTGGGCTCTGGAAAGAATAGTGGAGTTGAGAGGTACGTTAAAAATTAATTTTTTTTAAAAATAAGATTGTAAGTAAGACTATGTAGATTAAATAGTTTTGCCAGTAATTTTCAAAAAGTTACACCTTTTAAATTTTTATACGGTCCCGGTTTCCATCATGTTATATACAGAAAATAAAATTGTAGCGGTTTGTAAAGTAAAAATAAAATAAAATAAAATAAAATTTGACTGTGCTAGGACCAAAAATTACGCAGAAATTCTGTGCTCTTTCGACATTTAAAATGAACATAAGATTTTTTAGTGCCGGAAAGCTATGAAATCTCATGAAATTTATAGAATCTTAACTGGTTGAGCAATTGACTTACAGAAATGGAACGTTGACTTTTCTATTTCTCACAGCCTGAAGAAAGTTGTTATATTATTTTAAAAATCTCTTTTAATCTGACTTTTATATCATCCAGGCATGTAGAAAAAAATATATTTTTTTGAAAATTTGATGTCATGACTATTTTGCCATCAGAGTTTTAGTCCTACACTGCACCTTGTAACACATTTTACACATACCTAAAAACACTAGAATTCTCACTGTGTCTCATGAATTTCGCCCATATGATCACTGTATTTAATTAAAAAGAGTTCAAAGGATGGAATAGATCTTATTTTGTCCATCTCATGTGACTGCATTTGGCAAAAAATAAAAATTGTTCTTTGGAAACAAAGTAAAAAATTCGGTCAAGCAATTAAGGCAAAATTTATTTATTTATTTATTTTCCGAATATGTAACAGAAATTTAAAGAACGTTTGATAGTGTTAAGCAGATAAATTAATTAATTTAAGCCCATTTATTAGCAAAATACAGCAGTACAATATTGAAAAACCCTAATTATATAAATAGAGTACACGCCATAAAATATCAAATTTTAGCTGAGAATTTGAAAATTATTTTTCTTACTATTTTCCTATTATTAGACCGTACTATAGATTTCAAATAATTTTTCTTTCGTAAATATAGAATAAAATCTGCAGTGAAGGGTTAATTCCCAGTTTATTTGGTAATTTTTTGCTATTCATATTCTGTACAAATCTCCACCAAGTGAAAGATTTTCTTGTCTTTCAATTTTGTTGGACATATACATGTATGTATGTAATAACGATTGAAATTTTAAGTTTCAGAGTAGAAATAAAATACTACTAACAAATTAATCATAATCAATCTTGTTGAGAGCATTGTTGGATTTTATATAATAAGGACAGAAATATTTTAAACTTAATACATGGAATAAAATGTATTTCTTATATAACCTAGTGTATTTTTTGGGATTTTGTTAAAATTTAAAGAATTACGATATGGTATATAATATAAAGTTATATAATTTCAAGTAAGATTAATTATACGATAGTTTTTTGTATTTTTAAACTATTCGCACTTATTTTTCACAATCTTTAAAATTCTTTCAAAGTTTATTTAAATTAAAAGAAAAAACACTTAGCTTTTAACATTAAAATAATATATTAAGGTTTAACCTCTTTGTTAGGTAATTATTCAAACTATGATAGCTAACATTGTTTAGAGTGTAATTAAAATGCTCGTTTTAATATTTTTTACATTATGTTTCATCCTTTCAATAAATTTAGAAAATGTTTTCAGTATAGCTGGTTTTGTTAAAATAATAAGGTACTTCAAAAGTCTCTATAAACCCAAGACTGAATCCATAGAATATTACATATTGTTTCATAAGAAGTTTTTAAATAAGACCGCATCTTCAAATTAATTATACATGCAGAATAACACCTGAATATTTCGTTAATTGCATTTTCGGAATCGTTATTGTTTTAAAAAATTTAACTGAACTATTAAATAATTTTGTACTAAAGTTAATTGAACTATTAGAAGCAATTTACTTTGTTGTTAATTAATTTTAGATGTAATCATTAAAATTAATTAAACTTTCTCATAAAAATAATAATGTTAATTTATTGTATGTATGCCACTGTTTTTAAAGAAAATCAACTTTATATATTTTCGTGTTGTTTATTTCTTCTTCAATAATAATTAAATCACATATCATTCATTAAACATATAAAACTATGTGTTAATACATATACTCTAAAAAATGAATGCATAAATTCATATTTGAAAACAGGACTTGAAAACTGACGATATAAAAACGATTTATCTATATGTGTCAAACGTTCTTCTGGTATGTGCGTTGTTCCTTTAATTTAACTTAATTTATTTTGACACACAAAGCTAAAACTAGTGCATTAAACGTTCTCGATTACAGATAATTCAATAAAAGATTTCTTCAATACGGGACATGAATGAGAATTTCGGCAAATTAGTGAGCTGAGTACACGTTAGTTTCATTTAGAGTGATTTATATTTTATCGTCAAATTGGCTGATATCTTGAAATCCACACCATTTTAAAACAACATAGAGTGGCGAAAGCAAACAAATGAACTTGGTCGAGACTTTGGTAAGTCTTGTGCAAATGCCTAGGGACAACAAAGTGCTTAATACAACTGAGTATTATATTTGAACTACTATATATCAGACATAATATAATAATCCTTTCTGGTCCGATTTTTTAAGATGTTAGAAAAATTCTTTTACGTTAATAGCATTAAAACTAGCAATCCAAATAGATTAATAAGTGTTTAACAGTTATTTAATTGTTTGAAAGATATTGAATGATTTTTTTGCGTACTATTCAATTAATATTCATAAAACAAAAGACTAAAGAAGAATTATCGGAGATGTTTAGAAAATATTGCATTACAGTAAGTTTTAATTTATATTACAACTTTCTAATATATTTTCGCTTTATTACCCATTTTTAGGTAGATTTCGTAAGAAATACTACCTATTGCAATCGCACCAGTTTATCTATCTATCTATCTATCTATCTATATATATATCTCACTTTTTTATGGACACGATAACTTCTATATTAGGTAGATTTCGTAAGAAATACTACCTATTGCAATCGCACAAGTTTATCTATCTATCTATCTATCTATTTATCTATATATATATATATATATATATATACATATCTCACTTTTTTATGGACACGATAACTTCTATAATTCTTCACCAATCTCCACCGAACTGGTACATAAAATCAAAGGGGATAAAATCTTGGCTAAGTTCGTTAATAGGCAAAATCAGACCAAGGGGGTCGGAATAGGGGGCATTTTTGTGAAAACCGAAAAAAAAACGCCATAACTTCTTAATTAAAGTAGATATAGAATCGGTTTAAAGTTTATATTGCTTCTTAAAAATGGGCCAAAAGTATGTGCATGACAGATTTTTGATAAATTTAGAAGTGAGCTCAAGGGGCGAAAAAAACAGGGATTTTGAGAGAAAAAAAATCATAACTTCGTCAATTTTCAAGATATCAAGTCCAACTAAATTTTTTGTAAATGTTCTTAAAATTATCTAAAACTTTTGTATTTACAAGTTTTTGATAGGACCAACTTTTACCGATGAAAAAAATTAAAAACGAAAAAAAAAAGGGCGCTGAAAAAAGAGAAAAATCCATAACTCCATCAATTTTTAAGATATCAAATCTGATTAAATTTATTTTACATCTTCTCAAAAATATCTAACACTTTTACATTGACAAGTTTTTCATAGGACCAATTCGTATAGCAAAAAGAAATTAAACAAAAATAGGAGTTGGAGAAAAAACCTCAAATCCAAACTGCTTATATTCTGACTCATTTTTAAATTCATTTTTGATTTTAAACGCATCCAAATGGTAGATCCTCTTATTTAGAAACTGTATAAAGTGACGCATTGGTCAATTTTCTGATAAAGACAGAATATATTTCAAAAAAGACTACCAAAAAATGTATTTTGAACAGAATTTCCGAAAGTCATCGGGACTGAAAATTGAAGGAAGTATTCAAATAAGAAATTCTGTTTTTTTTTCTGATTCGTTTTTAAATCCATTTATGTTCTCAAATGCATCCAATTTACAGATCCTCTTATTTAGGAACTATATAATGTGATGCATTGGCCAGTTTTTTGATAAAGACGGAATATATTTCAAAACAGGCTACCAAAAAGGGTATTTTGAACAGACTTTTCCGAAATCATCATGACTGAAAATTTAAGGAAGTGTTTAAATAAGAAATTGCGTTTTTTTCTGACTCGTTTTTAAATCCATTTTTGCTCTCAAATGCATCCAATTTAGAGATACTCTTATTTAGGACTATATAATGTGATGCATTGATCGGTTTTTTGATAAAGACAGAATATATTTTCAAAAAGGCTACCAAAAAGGGTATTTTGAACAGAATTTCCCGAAGTCTTCGTGATTTGAAAGTTTAAGGATGTTTTCACATAGCAAATTGCGTTTTTTATGACTCGTTTTAAAATCCATTTTCGCTCTCAAACGCATCCAATTTACAGATCCTCTTATTTAGGAACTATATACTGTGACGCATTGACCAGTTTTTTGATAAAGATAGAATATATTTTTAAAAATGCTGTCAAAGTGAGTATTTCGCACAAAATTTTCCGAAGCAATCATGATTAAAGAATTAAGGATGTATTCAAACAACAAATCGGTTATTTTATGACTCATTTTTAAATTCAATTTTTTTCTCAAATGCATTCAACTGACAGTTTTTTGTTATTTAGGAACTGTATAATGTACTGTTTTGGTCGATTTTTTAATAAATTCAGAATTTATTTCAAAATATGTTGTCAAAATGGGCATTTGATATGAATTTTTCTTAAGATGATTCTGATGAAACCAGTTTTTGCAGAAAAATGAAAGTAAAAATTTTTCATAAACGGCCAAATGAAGTTATTAAACTGGGTTTGTCTCTAATCGTATATTTTTCTTGTTGAAATGAGCACTCTTCGAAATCTACCTCCGCCTATAGGTCCAGCCGATAGGGATTTTTCTTTCAGGAAAGTAACATCAAGTTTAAATTTAAAGAGTGAAATATATGTTTAAAATAAAAGACCCCCAAAGGGCACAGAGAGACCGAAACGAATAATAATAATAGCTCTTATTAACAAACGTCAAAACTCAAAGAAGTTACATAATAAATGAAAAGATTACTACGTATAAATAGTAGCAAAAGTATTTTTTAAAACAAAATAATACTCCATCGAAAAACATTTGCTATTAATAGTACACCAGACCTAAAAGATTTAAAATGAAGATGATAGAAAATACTTTGGATCCCTGTATTTGTGTCAAGTACTTAAGGGTGTATTCGAAAAAAACGCTTTTCCACCTTCAGCAGCTAGAAATTTTCCGATACAATTTCAGACACATTTTTAAAAGTAGAATCATGAAACTTGCTGAGGAGATTCTTGAAGGGACGTATGAGATGCCGAGTAAAGTCTTTTTACGCTCAATTCATTAGAATTTGATTTATAAGCAATTAACGTCTCTGGAAGATCCTTTTTTTCGTTCTCTTATCTCCCACTTCGGAAAAATCGGTTCAAATTGCCGTTTTTGATTGCTTTTTTTGCAATATTTTGTACACTTATCAAAGAATTGACCTTTACGGCACCTTGTGCACTTTCTAAATAAGAGAATCTGCGAGTTTCATGTGTTTGAGAGCAAAAGTGAATTCAAAAATAAATCGGAAAACAAGCAGTTTGAATCGAAATACACTCTTAAAAGAAAACGTTTTTACAGTTTCCTATTTTTTTCTTTTTCTTTTTTAATTTTTAAAAATTTCCTCAACTTTGAATGAAGAAGTCAGATGAAAATGGTTAGCAAACTCGATACTGACATTGGTACGTTCTGTATCCATGCATAGTCACATCCAAATCGTTTTTTTTTTTTTAATTCGTGGATTACAACATGAAAATAATCAGACCCGGGGAATTCCGACATTTCTTAAAATAATATCTCAGTCATTTTTAAAGATAAATGCGAAACAATAAATGCTCCAGAATTCTTATGTTAAGGTTAAAAACTTAAAGGAAAAATTATTTTCAGTTTTTAAATTCAGTTGCACCATTTTTTTTTTTACTTTAAAAATATTTATAAAAAATTAAATAGCCACCTTTTTAAAACACAGATGGCGGATGAATCTGGCCAAGAACTCGGTTTAGATATTGATATGTACGGTACATAAACTTAATCTCATCGAAATCAGTTTAAAAATACGATAATCACAGCATGAATAAAATAAGATATATATATATATATATATATATATCAATGTAGATGTGTGTGTGTGTGTGTATAATATCATGTTTTTCAATTACCTACTAAATCCTAATTGAATAAACTGATACAACTAAAGTTATAAAATCTAATGATCATTTTTTAATTTTTATGTGTAGCTATAATACACTATTAATGTACAAAAAGTATTGCAGTAATTTAGTTTATTTGTAATCATTAAATTTATAGATAGATAGATAGAACTCCATTCAACATTTGATTCGAATGCGAAATACTGAATTAACGCCATTAGTTCAGAATTTAGATGTGTATATCAATAAACTATTCAAAGGAAATTTAAAATGACAGCAGGATACATGGATGTTAGAAGGTGATAACATATTAAGGGGACAGTAGACCTTTATTTGAGCAAAATCGTCTATAGCAAAATCGCCAAAAACGTCTATTTCTGTGGTATAATAATGCCAAAACAGTTTTTTCTTATTAAAATATCATTTATGAAGGTTTTAATAAAAGATATTAAAGGTAAGTTTATTTATATACTCTAAATTTGTTTTCTCTAAACTATTTTTACTACGTTTTTATTTTTATGAAGTTCTTCTTGCGACGTAATTTTTGATCAATATTTAAGAAATTGATAAGGAAGTATCTGGATACTGTTTAGAAAGAAATTGTGTAAGTTTTTAAAATTCGTCTTCATTGAGATAGTCAAATTTGATTTTTTACCTATTAAAAGGCAAAATTTTGATGAAAATCGATATGTAATTTAGAAAAAAACCCTGTAAAATTTTAACTATCCAAGAAATAAAAAAAAATCAGTTAAGTGAGTTTTAAGTGATAAAAATGTAATAGCAAGAAAATATTTCAAAAAGTTAAGACACAAGGAGCATTTTAAAATTTCGTTTAAAAATCGAAATTAAAAAAAATTAAAAATTTTAATAAGATTGGAAACTTTTTTGAAAGTATTATTTATGCTTTTGGTGAAATGTATATATGCACAAAATTTCATATTGCTGTGATGAAAAATAAAAATATTAACGTCCACCGTCCCTTAATAAAAAACGTCCACATGCATCAAGTTATTTTATAAACCGCTGGTGAGTGGATAATAAAAGCATTGAGTTTAATTAAACCTGGCCTAATTCAAAAGTTTTTTAAAATATGTAAGGTATTCTGGTGTAACAATGCCACGTTAAAGTTCTACCAATTTTCACGGCTTAGATTTAGTTTGTATTTTTCAAACAAATGTAGGGTTTGATACAGCAATCCATTAACTATCTGTAAAAAAGAAATAATTTAACAGATATGTATTCATAAAATGCAATAGCGCGATTTCTTGACCCATGCTATTTCGAGTTATTACCCACCTATATGAGTAATAGCGCCATACAAACAAAACTGTAAAATAAGATGGAATAATGCCATGTAGATTGCCCAATTCTAAAAATACAAATTTTACAGCCCTAGAAAGTGACAAAATGCATTCTAAGCGATAGAAACTGCTAAGTTTTTTTTGTAAAAGTGTAAGAAAAAGAAATAGCGGTGTGGGGGGGGGGGGGAGAATACCAGACGGTTTTAACTAAGTTTTTCTAAATCTGTATTTATGTTTCCATGTATGCATTTTATAAAGGAGAAAATATTAAATTTTTTTGTGAAAGTCAAGTAAAAGGAGGGAGGCGGAGCTTTAACAGAATATAACAGTCTGAGCTTATCTTTCGTTAGAATGTCCCGCTTAAATATAATTATAAGAAACCTATTTTCGGTTTTAACAATTTTTGATGTAATATTTTTATTATGTGAAAATTTATAATAACTAGAGTTATGTGTAATAAATATTTTTGTTTTCACTGTTATAGAAATCTTGTAAATACTTTTTAACTAGTAAACTGCACACTAATGTGGATTCGCGCTAATCTAAAGTTAATATATAGGTGTTTTATAAAAATACTTTAATAAATTTGTATATTTAATTAATATAGTAAGATTTTTGATAAAAATCAATATCTGTGTGAGATCCCTTATTAAATTTTGTGTCTGATTCATGTGGTTATATATACTTATCTCTATTCTTAGCAACAAATTTAACCTTTAACTGCTGTTAGCAATCTCATTAAACGCCGTTTATTTCCGAAAATTTTAGAGTTTAACTTGTATTTTCTAGTTTAACTATAGCTGCAATTGAAATTAGCTTTCATTTGAAGTCCTCGTACTGTCGTTAAAAATATTTGAATAAATTAAAATTAATAAGAATTAATCCTGTACAAAAAGTGTAGTACAGAAACAGTACTCTATGAGTTTTAATCATTGATTGCCTTAACCTTTAACTAGTGTTATCGGTCTCACAGAATTACCGAAATTTGTTTCGCTTGAAACTTTAGTACTAACACCAGGGACTTTTAAATAAATGATTGTTAAATATAATTAGCTTGTGCAAAAAGTTTAGTGCAAAATCACCATCCTATGAGTTATTTACGCCTTATAATCATCTTTCGATCTTGCGATCTCACAGATCGTTTCATACTAGTTATGTTACAATTTTCGCCACATCGGTTAAAAGTTATATTTATAAAATTTTGAAAAACAGAACGTTGAGAAAGCGAACAGTTAATATTTAAGACTCAATCAACCAATCAAATTGAAATTTTATAGAAATCTGATTTTGAAAATGTTTGAATTCAAATATTGAAAACATTATAGCATAAGAGTTTAAAATTGTTTTTACATTAGTATTAGACAAAAAAAACAGTTTTGGGTATCGGACCTCTTTTAATCTAACTATTTGAACAATGACAATAATGCTGTCTCATGCATAAAGAAAAAAATAGACCCCTTTGAATGTAATTGTGCCACTGTAAAGAATCAGGCTGTGTAATAGCGTCACTCTTTGGCGTTATTATCCCAGTATACTTATTGTGCAGTGCATTTTAAACTACGAAGATATCGAAAATCTTCTACAACATTTTAAAATTACATGAAACGCATTACCAATTTATGTTATAAACAAAATATTTGCTGATAAATATACAGTCTTCACATCACATAACTTATTTCGCAAATTTTAGAAGTAGCAATAATTTTAGTAGCTTCTAAAGGCGATAAGACCTATAAATGAAACAAATTAACTTTAAACAGTTGCTTCTGTTTTACATGACTCAGACACTTTCTGTGCAGTGCCCATAGGTGACATTTACAGGATTATTATATAATTATGCGTAATATTAGCATTTGGCGTTATTACTCCTTCTGGTGTTATTATACCAGAACACCTTACTATATCTTAAATCTAGATGGAACGGAAGATGATTACTTATTTATGGATTCGAGTGACAGTTATGTTAAAGATGAAACAAAATTTGATAATTGGCTTTAAGTTATAACCGAAGAAAATTATAATGAACTGTTCATTTTATCCGATAATGGAAAATATTAAGTTCATAAGGTCATATCACTTTCTTTAAAATAAACAGTATTTACAGTATCTATGTAGAAATCGAATTTTTTATCCTAAAACTTTTTATTATTTTTAAACCTATCATTTTTATAGTCGGCGTATAACACGCCCCGTGAATTTGGATGAAATTTTTGGTATTGAAAATGCGCGTTATACACCGTATTTTGCAAATCAAAAACACTCTAAAATTTAAACAATACATTTTTGGTAGAATTCATTATATTTTTCGGGATACGATTTTTAACTTAATAATACGTAGATAGGAGAAGCAATGATAGGTACTTCTTAATTCAGTGAATATATATATAGGTGTGTGTGTGTGTGTATTTACCATACTTGGACATCGTATTCATGACTGAGGCTGATCAGTTGCCCATTTACTTTAGATTGAGTAGATTTAAAGTATACAATTTACATATATCAATGATTGAAATCGCCTTTAAAAACTATCTAAGCAAACAGATAAACATTGTAAAACAAGCCAAAAATAAAACATCTGTACTAATTTGCAAAATAATTATAAATTATGCATAGGTCATCCTACGTCATGCGTGGGCCAGATTTTCTACACATTTCTGCTATTTTAACAATGGTATTATATCCTCAAATAAAAAATTAATAATATGAAAAATATGAGGGTTTTTTTGTTATTTTTAATGCATAGTTTATTTTATAAATTTTGCAAGTCTCAAGATATAAGTATTTAAGTAAGTCTCGGGCGAAAGACACTTGTCAGTTTTTCATGGGATAGTCCTGAAACACACAGATTATTTAGGTCCAGGATTTAAAATGTGGAGATTTTTATTACATATAATTTTTATTATTCTTTTAGTATTGAAAACGCACACCTTTATAAGGTCTAAGGTTTCAAATGTGAAGATTTTTAAATCTATTAAATAGTCTTTTGAAACATCTTTTCTACGTATTAGTACTTTTTAACAGTACTGTATTTTATCTTCAAATTAAACAAAAGATATGCTAATATAAGTTATTTTGTTATTTTTAATGTAAAATGTATATTTTAACAGCTTATAAGTGGATAGATATGGGTATATATGTAAGTGCCACGTGCGGGACATTTTGTCCGTTTTCTTAGAATGACCCACATTTAGACAAAGGGAATCGTTAACGAACCTCAATGATAAGCGGAACTCTCCTTTAGATTCAAGAAAGTCTTAATTAAGTTTCTCATTTTCGTTCATGCAACGCACGTGTCCAGGCTTTAGTTGCAGAGAACATCAACTTAATCATTAGAAATATGTATAATATTAAATTTAGTTGGAAATGATTCATTTTTGAATATAAATTTGAAAATAAGCTAATTCTAACTAATTTTGGACTTTTAATTAATTAAAATATGAGACTCAAAATATTTTTCATTTAATTCCAATAATAATATTTTAAACGTATTTTTTTAAACATTTTAAACATTTCACAACGAGCTAGTACGCAGCCTTGATAAATTATTTTGTCATGATTAAAATAAATCATATTTCAAGTTTCTCATATATTACATCAATGTGGAAATTTTATTTGATAACTGATTCTATAAATATTAAAATAATGTATTAAATTTCATTCTATGTTCCATATTTAGAAAAAAAACTATTTTGAAAAAAAGTGGGTGAACTCTCCCTAGTCTACCCTATATAGATTTTTAGTGCAAAATTTAAAACATTTCTTAATTATAAAATATCTGTCTTAAAATTAACATTATAGTAATTAAGTCAGCAAATAGAAAGGGCGTCTCCTTTAGCGACATTTTAAGCTGAATTACATTGACTTTATCAAATCAAATTCAATGAAATGCGATGTCTTCAATAATTCTAAATTCACGCGTTCATGTCATTGTAAAGTGTCAATAAATAAGTATTCACGGAAGTGGTTCCTCTTATAATTGTTAATAAGGATGGTTAATAAAGACAAGGAAATGAATGTTTAGAAAGGTATAAAATTTTTTCTTAATATAAGTTAAAAGGGCAACAACAATTGTGGAATCATATGTAAGAGTATTAATATAAAATTTTCTCCGGAACTATTGAGTCAATTCCAGTAGTTTTTTTTAAATATATTAGCTGTAACTAAATTATAAATATATCCTTCGTATAAGAAATACGAAATTCCGCAGTATTTATTATCCTTTTTATTTATTTTCTTTCTACACGATAAATTTATTTTTTAGCTATTGCCAAAATCCTTATAAAAGATTTATCCATTGAAATCTCTTCAGCAGTTTACAGGAAAAAGTATATAAATTGTCAGCTATTTTGTAAGTTACCATATTTAGGAATCATATAATTGATGCATTTTTTCCCGAACATTTACAGTGTATCTACTATTAAAAGCATTTAAAAGAATCTCTTTAGTAAATCGCGATTTAATTCATTCTGTTCACCCATTTATATTAGATTTCACAATCACATTCAACTCTTTTTCCAAGCTTTTGCTTAATTTTGTCAGTCTTTAAAATACAGCTGTTTGTTTCGCAACTTTGATTAATTTATTGGTAGGAAAATAAAGTTAGGCAAATTCCCGTTTGCTTTGACAACATCACTTCAAGTGCTGCGAATAAAATGACCGATTAATATCACTAAATTTTTAAAGTTTTTCTCGCCTTATTTAATAATACTACTTCTGAGACTTAATAAATCATAGAATAGTATTAAATTTTACTGGTTAAAAGCAATCATTTTTTGTGCAGCGCTTGCATCCATGCTACATCCTTTTGCCTTGATTATACAGTGCCAGCAAAGAAAAAAAAATCTTGACACTTGTGATTTTTAACATTTTGTTAAATATCTAGAAATATACGTAAGGAATTATTCTGAAACTCATGGTGTGTGAACAAAATAGTACAGATCATATATTTTCGAGGAGATTTTCCCCCGAAATCTCATAGGGGACAGTCAAGAAATTGAAAAAAAAAAGCGAATATCTTTTTGATAACCATGTAAAAACTAATATAGCAAAAGCGTTAAAACTGCAGATTATGATTCAGTGGCTTATTGTAGCAAACTGTATTCCTTTTTATGAATATAACATCTTTAGTCGTAAAAAAATTAAAGTTTTTACAAAAACGATCCCAAATTTTGCCAACTTTTTTGCTTATCAGTTGCAGAATTCTTAATAAAAAAAAATATTATTTTAAGAAAATATGAGAAACAACATTGTGCACTGTAAAAAAAAACTGCAAAGGTACTAAACCTTTTCTAGGAAACTGGGATTCCAAGAACTTTTCCTGTAACGGTAACAGCAAAAATTCAAGTTTAAGAATCGATTACATGAATTTTTCCTGTTATCGTTACATGAAAAGTTCTTGGAATCCCAGTTTCCTAGAAAATATTTAGTACCTTCACAGATTTTTTTTACAGTGTACATAACACCATGTAATCAAAATTAAAAAACATTAATGATTGTTGAAAAATGAACAGGTTTACTAAGTGAGGTTTCAGTGCGCATGCGTGAACTCATTCAAAATATAATTTGCATAATGTGTTAGCTAAATATATACAGCAACTTTTATAAAAGTTTCAAAAACATAGCTTGAAAATTCTGAAAATTAGCAGCGATAGAATAAGATGAAAATTCGGTATTCCCAAAATGAAGCATTCTCATTTGTTATTTTGTTTGACGTTTTTAAACTGTACACTTATGTAAAACCGCAGAATATTAAATTATTTTGAAAGATTTTCACTTCCATTTAAAAATGAGCAAAAATATTCAAGCTAGATTTACAAAGGAAAAAGCTTCGTAATCTTCTAAAAACAGTATATCTTTGTATTGTAGGAATTTTAGAAAGATATCTAGCATTTTTAATTTGAAAACTTTTTAAAATTTTCATTAAGATGTTGAAATAAAAGCCCCTGTATTGAAAATAATTTTATGAAAAGAGAATAGATTAGAGAAAATGAATGCAGAAAAAATTCATTGACAATATCGTTGAGCTTTTTTAAGTGCGTGTCACGCAGAGAAAGGACCATTATCTGATTTGATCTCTCTTTACAACTTAGAACTACATGTGATTACGTATAAAACTTGTCCATTCGCAGTTATCTGCAAAAAAAATATTTTTTTACGACCTTGTGTATAAGTCAACACTTCATTTTTTTCAACTCCCAAATTTTGTCTAAAATTCTTTGATTTGTACACTATTCTATACGGTTTTCATTAAAAACTGGTTGTTTGGGCCCACCATGATACTTACCCATCATGGATATGTATACTATAAAATACGAAAAATAGCCATGTGGAAGATATTTATAAAATGCATCGCAATTCCAAAATAAAGTTTAAACATATATTTAAATATTTCAATACATAGTATTGCTCTATTACGGCATTGCGGGTACTACTTGATTATCTCTTCGACCCATTTCTAAATATGATATAAATCGCCAAACTATTAATAAATTATACAAATTGGCATACTTTTTATTTTAGATAACGAAATACCAAATAAATTATTAAAAGATTAATAATACTTCAAATAAAACATCGAATTAAAATCACTTAATTACGTAATAATAAAGTATAACGCGTTAGTGGATATGACATTTACGATAAGTCTTTATTGCCATTTAATCTTACAGCTTGGCGATAGTTTTTTGACCGACGGGATAGTCAAGTAAAACCAAATTGCGTAAAGAAAGTAATCCTCATAATTTTTTTAAAAGATAATTATATTAACTAACAATTTACTGCATTGGTTTAAGCATTTCTTCTCCAAATAAATGCATCTTGGAATTGAAATTTGAATGAAATAAAAGGTCATGAAAAATCGAAAATGTGAAAAATATTATTACAAATATAACACCAACTATTTATCTAGTCAAGTTTATTTCTTCTAAAAAATGTATGTTTTCTTTCTTGTCTTTTACATCCATTTTTTAAAATAAAATAATTCGATTTTTTTATATACCTTTTATCACAAAGATTAAGTCAGTTCTGGATAATCGAGATTACTGATATTAAATAAACTTCTTTATATTCTTACATTCTAAGTATATTCTAAATTTAAAATCTCTGTCTCAATTTGTTAGGGAGACAGGCGGACACACAGATATATAGACAGCATTTTTTTTTTCTAAAAATATGTTTTTCGGAATTTCCAATGTCTGAAAAGTGTAAATCCGTAAAAAAAAATTTTTTTTTCGATTTTCAAAACAATCGCAAGACTTACACCATACTACGTATAACGAGTAATAAGGAATGTAAATCTTATTTGAATAGATTGGTCGAAATTTCTTCCATTTCCGAAGAATAAATTCTAATTTTTTGTCCAATTGCAGCCTTTTGGCATGTTCAAAATAAGCGTTATTGCATTCTTTGGATTATTCCTGATCAAGGACAGAGGTCATATTGGCCAAATGCATGTCGCATAGTGAAAATTACAAATTATTTAGATATGTGCCATATATGCCACGTGTTGCAGAGATAGGTTGAATTTGCAATAAGTATATTGTGCAAACAGTGAGTAAGTGTCTAAAAATATGATATGAAAAGAAATAAAGAAATATGAAAAAAATAATAAAAAAAGTTATTGAAAACTTCTGAAATTTTAATTATGTACTTTAAAAAAAATACATTTTCATCCAAATTCGCTTATTACATCATGTAAATTAGTTTTTTGTGCTTACTAATATACTATGTGTCAGGTTTTGATGCCACCTCTGCTAAAGAATGGAATTTCCGCTATTTCTCTATTTCAATATTTCGTATTGTATGGCTGTGTACCAGAATTTCCAAGGTGACATTCCTTCTTTGTGGAAAGGGGAATTGCCAGTTAATCCTATGCAGGTAGTGAATAAGAGAAAGAGAAGATTGCTGAGAGGCATGTCCATCTGTCAATGAGGTATGCGGATGACGAGCAGATGAGCAACATGTCACTAAGCAAGAAAGGAATGGAGGATGTGTCCAATGAATGAGCTCCAAAGGGGGTTGACATTGGTGTGACCCAGTGATTTGGGAAGAGCAAGGCTTGTCTCAGATTAGTCAGTCCGTTCCTGGGTTTCTTACCTAAAGGGTGCTCTGTGTTGTAGAGAGTAAGTAGTGCGTTTCTGGAGAGGAAGTTACGCAGACGTCCTGGTGTTTAGTGCGCTGGGCCGAGAAGTGCAGGCCGAGTATGCTTGTATTGGGAGAGTCAAAGCTGATCTCCAATAAATTGAATCTAACGTGCATTGAGTGTGAGGTGGAAAGTGTAATTGGAATAGTACACAGCCAACCGTTACTGTATATAATTTAATGTTGAACCGGATCACCTATATCCGAGTTGTAATTGTATATAATTGTAAATAGCGTATTTAGTGTGTACATATATTCTTAATAAACTGATAATTCAGTTAAGTGACAGCTTCAGTGTTCATTTACACAATCCTCACAGTGGGTGACCGATATCACCTAGTAATATCGGTGGTGGCAGCTATGTCTACTACGGACTTTCTTCAAAGTTGTGTGGACTGAGAGGAACGTCCGACACTATGCTAATATTAAAATATTATTGCAATTTGATATAACATAAAAATGAATATTTTAACTAGTTTATATCATTTATCGAAAGTTTACTATTAATGTTCTTTTAAAATATTTTGTTAAATATGGTTATACTGCAAAAAAAATAAAAGAGTAAATACTACGCACTTATTTTCGATGAAAAATTTCACGCAGAAACTGTAGAGGTGATGGTATTCTTATTTATTTTGCCTTTGTCAAAGCAAATACAGCATTTTCAAAACAATAAAACATTCTTTATTTTGTAAGATTAAATATTTACACATAGAATTTCATTTTTTTATGTCAAATATCAGGAATGAAAATAAAAAGTGTGCAATTTGATTAAGACATATTTAATCAAATAAAGTTTTTCTTTACTATTTACACTGAAAACAAGAGAAGTGCACAAACAATATTTTTGAACCATACTTCATGAACAAAGATAGTATTATTTAAGACTGTTTTCTTTTCTTTTATACAACATAAAAAAATGCATGTGAAATGCTTACATTGTTTTAAGAAATGTACATAAATAGAAAATGATATGCTTAGGTATCACTATTTTTTTACATTTGTCGATAACTCATTTAAAAAATTAAAAAACTCAATAAAACTCATATTTAAGAAAAACTCTATGAAATGTATATTTATTTAACTAGCTCACAACTCAGCCGCTCATGGCTGCGTTCTCTTAAAAACTCTAAACTCATAAAAACAAATGCAGACGATAAAAATCGTTGCCAAAAATACAGAATAAATACGACCGAACATACCGGCCCCCGTTGAATGATTTTCATTCAACCACAATTATAATACATTATTACATGAAATTTTTAAATAAATAATACAACACATACTAATAAACAATAAATAGCAAATTAAATGAATAACAATTACTTTTCCAAGGGTAATAAACATATTTTTGACACTGGTCTCTTAAAAAACCCTCTTTGTGTTTTCACTTTTACTACTCTAATAATTCCATCATTACCTGGAAACAACTCTACAATTCTACCTAGAGGCCAATTGCAAATAGCAACATTGTCCTCCTTTATAATTACTAAATCATTTATTTTTACATTTTGTTTTTCAAACATCCATTTTGTTCTTTGTTGTAATGAGCTCAAATAATCTTTGGACCATTTTTTCCAAAAACACTGAATCATTTTAGTAGTTCTTTCCCATAATTTTAGTTTGGAATCTTGAACATTACTTATTTCCGGTTCAACAATAGAGTTGATCGGCCTACCAATAAGAAAGTGGCCAGGAGTCAAAGCATTCAAATCATCCGGTTGAGATGAGATAGGCACAAGAGGACGCGAATTTAGGACTCCTTCAATTTGTGTTATTACTGTCAAAAATCCTTCATAAGTTAATTTTGCATTTCCCATCACACGTTTCAGATGATATTTGAAGGATTTGACTCCTGCTTCCCATAGACCTCCAAAGTTTGGAGCCCTTGGAGGAATAAATTTCCAGTTAACACCCTCACTACTCAAGTATCCAGATAAATTATCGTCAGGAATTCTAACTAAATTATGTAATCGTTTGAGTTCATTATTACTGCCTACAAAATTTTGAGCATTATCAGAAAAAAGACAAGCAATTTTACCTCTCCTAGCAAAAAATCTTTTTAAAGTTTCTATGAAGGCTTGCGAAGTTAATTCAGTAACAATTTCCAAATGGATTGCACGTGTTACAAAGCAAATAAATATGGCTACATATACTTTGTGATAAATCCCTTTACGTTGGTACTTATATTTTATGAGAAAAGGCCCAGTAAAATCTACACCCGAACAATTAAATGGATAGTTCTCAATTACTCTTTCTTTTGGTAGATTTCCCATGAACTGTTGACATGAGATGGATTTTGCTTTAAAGCAAATAATACAGTTATGAACTGTTTTTCTACATATTGCACGACCATTTAAAGGCCAAAACTTCTGCCTTAACTGGAAAAGTAAAGCTTGTGGGCCTAAATGTAAATATCGTTTGTGAAAATATTCTACTATCATCTGAGTAAGTTTACTTTTATTATGTAGTAAAATTGGAAATTTTTGGTTATCATTTAAGTTACTGTTTGCTAACCTACCTCCTACTCTAAGAAGACCTGCTTTATCAAGAAATGGGTGAAGATTTCTTATCTGACTATTATTATTTACCTCACCTGATTTTTGCAAGGATTTTATTTCCTTGTCAAAAAATTCTCGTTGAACACTTTTTAACAAAAAGGTTTCTGCCTTTTTGAGCTCCTCGATGTCTAAAGGACCCTCTTTTCTTTCTTTTTTACAAATGCTAAGAAACCTGAAAATAAATCCTAAAATACGAATTATCTTACAATAATTATTACTTAAATCAATTATATCATGCACAAAGGTATTATTAGAAACTGAAAAAAAAGACATGTTTTTAAAGTCATTAGTTTTAAAGTTTTTCAGTTCTTTTGAAAAGTCATTGGAATCAACTGCTTCAGGTATGGTTGTATTTGGATAGTCTTTTCCTTTTAGGAACATTGGGCCACTCCACCACAACTCATTTGAGATTAGCTTATCAGGATTAATTCCTCTTGTTAGAAGGTCTGCTGGGTTATGTTGAGAAGGAACATGTCGCCACTGCATCCCTTCAGTTAGCTCTTGTATCGATGAAATTCTGTTCGCAACAAATGTTTTTAGTATGTACGGTTCTTTTTTAATCCATGACAATACTATCATAGAATCTGACCATAAGAAGATTTTGTTTATATTGATCTTGAGAGCAGAAATCACACGTTTAATTAGTTTTGATAATAAAACAGCTGCACACAGCTCAAGTTTGGGAACAGTTAATTGCTTTAAGGGGGAAACTCTTGATTTACTTGTCACTAATTTCACTGACAATTCTCCAGATTCTGATACTGATTTGCAGTAAATTACTGCTCCATAGGCTGCTTCGGAAGCATCGCTGAAACCATGTAACTCGATTATAATAGCATTTTTCAATAAAATACACCTACTAATTTCAATTTTGTTAATTAACTGTAGATTATCTGAAAACTCTCCCCATTCCTTAGCTTCTTTTTCCGGTAACAAGTCATCCCAATTTAATTGCAATAACCACAATTTCTGCATAAATATTTTCGCTTTAATTATAATAGGCGATACTAAACCAAGAGGATCAAACAAACTCGATATAATTGATAACACTTGTCTTTTAGTGACATTTACCTCATCATGAATTTTTACATCGAAACTTAAACAATCTTTTCTCGATTTCCACAAGACACCTAATGTTTTGGATTCTTCTGAATCACCAAAAGGATATATCTTGTCATTTGTTTGGTAAAGTTGTGGAGCATTACTGCACCATTTATGTAATAACATTCCTCCGCTTTTTAAAATTTCTATTAATTGATTTTGGAGCTCTAATGCAGAACTTAAAGAATCAGATCCAGATAAGATGTCATCCATATACATGTCTTCTCTCAGCACGGGTGCTGCTAAAGGAAACTTGCTTTCTTCATCCCTAGACAATTGAAGTAGTGTTCTCATGGCCAAAAAGGGTGCACTAACAGTACCATAAGTAACAGTAGTTAGCTCAAAATTCTTTATTGGTTCGTTTATACCTTCTTTCCATAAAATTTTTTGTAGTTTCCTTTGATCTGGATGAATAGAAATTGCTCTATACATTTTTTGAATATCTGCAGTGAAAGCGATAATATATTTTCTAAATCTCAGCATAATTGAGAATAAATCATCTTGTATTACACCCCCATTATACTGAATAGAATTAAGTGAGTTTCCTTTTGTCGTTAAAGAAGAGGCGTTAAAAACTACTCTCAAAGGTGTTGACATACTTTTTTCTATTCCTCTATACACTCCAAGGTGGGGAATGTAATAGGATCCATTTTCTTCCTCGCTTTCGTTAACTTCGACCATGTGGCCTAACTGTTGGTATTCTTTCAAAAAATCGGAATATAATCTTAAATACTCGGGATCCCTTGCTAAGCGATTCCATAAAGAATTCAATTTTTTAATTGCTATCTGTTTAGAACTTCCTAATGTAGTTGGATCTTGTTTTAGGGGCATTTTAACAACATATCTGCCGCTTTTTTCTCGGGTATAATTTTCTATGAAATGTTTTTCACAAATTAAAGTCTCTTTGCTTTTTGGTTTTTCTATCTCGATATTTTCTATTTCCCAGAATTTTCGAAGTGTTTTATCTAAGTTAGTTTCTTTCTTTATTAAACCACAATGAACTTTATTTTCATTTTCTATTGGAAAACTTCCAGATACTACAAAACCGAAAACTGTGTCTTGCAGAATAAGATCAGAATTATTAATACGAATCTGGCCCGGTTTTAAAAGTTCATAGAAAATTCCTGCTCCGAGAAGCATATCTACATGTTCTGGGATATTAAATCTCTCATCTGCTAATATTACGTTAGGGAAATCCTGTGCTGAAATTTCAATTGGACGCGAAGGGGTTAAATCTGCAGTTATTTTTGGAACTATCAAGAAATCTAAATTTTTTACAAAACTTCCATCTCTATTGCTTATTGATGCATTAACTTTATGATTTATTACTAAGGTGGCATCATTTAGACCTGACACTAAAATGTTTGTTCTCTCTTTTTTCAAATTCATCATGTCTATTAAATGGTGGGATAGAAAATTAGACTCGCTGCCTACATCTAACAAACACTTTACTCTATATTTAGATCCTGATTCATCAATTAGAAAACACATAACCGTTGAAAGTAAAACTTTATTCTTTTTATTCGAATAGTTACTAATAAAAGTTTTCTGAACGAACTCTTCTGCATTAGCGTTTAACATTGACGTGCCATAATTTGCTAGTCTTGAATCTGAACATTCTCCTACATTTATTTTACCTTGTATATTATGTTCTGAAGAAACATATTCTTTCATATATGTATTATTTGTTTTGGGAAAATGAATAGTTTTGTGATGTCGTTTCTTGCAGAAACAAATGTTCTTTGATGTACAATTGGCTACTGGGTGTAAATTTAAACAATTGAAACATAACTTGTTACATTTTATTACATTTACTCTCTCATTAACAGATAACTTTAAATAATCTGGACACTTTGAAAGATGGTGCTGTTTGTGGCACAAAATACAGTTTAATGTTTTAACATCAGTTAAAAATACTTTATTTACACTTTTGGGATTATACTTTCGATTAACACTAAAATTCTCAGTAAGAGATTTTCCGCGTGATGTAAAATATAAATCAATCTCACGTCCTAATTCTTCTGGTAAAAACCATTTATCTCCTTGTCTCACACTAATGTGAGAAGCAGTCTCCTTATCTAATGTTTCATATAATTTATCTGACACAATCAATTGTTTTAGACTCTCGAAATCGGACACATTTCTTAAATTTAGATAATAATTCCAATTGGTCATCAGTCGTGAAGCGAATTGTACATGAGTCTCATTTGGTAGTTTAAAAGCTTTTCTAAATTGTTCTAGGCAAAAATAAGGTGTTGGTTGAAATTCTTTTAAGACTATTTCTTTTAATTTTTCATAATTCTCGATATCTGTATCGTGTAAATAAGTTAAAATGTTAGACGCTTTGTCACCTAATAAATTCAGCAGAATTTCTGCTTTATTTTCTTCCGAAACATTTTTAGTTTTGAAAGCCCGTTCTAAAGAAGAAAAGAAAAAACCCCATCCTTCAGGCTTAGTTGGAACTTTTACAGTCAAAGTTTTAATACTTTTTATTATTTGATCTAACGATTCCATTTTTACTTGACTTTCAGTAATAAAAGATTTAGTTTCAGATTTAATTTTAGCTAATTCCAATTCATTTTTTGATCGTTCAAATTCGTTTTTTGATCGTTCAAGTTTAAATTTTTCAAGATCAAATTGCCTTTGTTCTTCATGTTTACGACTCTCAATTATGGTGTTAGCTATTTCTGTTACAAAATCTGGTTTATTTTTATATATTTCGCTATTTTCAATAATATTGTTTAAATCAGCTATAGTCATTTTATCATTAATATTTAAATTTATTTCAGTGGCTATTTGCCTTAAATCTTCCTTTTTTGCTCCTTTAAACATTGTTTTAAATTTATATATAACAGTACAGATTAGAAAAATCACATTCACTTACTTTAAAAATTCCACTGCACGAAACTATATCGTTTCTTCTTGAACTCGAATAATTCAGAAATTTATGCGTTGCACTTTATTATCACTGATCCTTCGTGGTCGACGGACCACAAATTATGTCGATAACTCATTTAAAAAATTAAAAAACTCAATAAAACTCATATTTAAGAAAAACTCTATGAAATGTATATTTATTTAACTAGCTCACAACTCAGCCGCTCATGGCTGCGTTCTCTTAAAAACTCTAAACTCATAAAAACAAATGCAGACGATAAAAATCGTTGCCAAAAATACAGAATAAATACGACCGAACAACATTATTGAATTATATGAGTTTAAATAATGTAGTTACATGCCATTAGTTATGAAATGCATGACGGGTGCATTTATTTCAATTTTATATGTATAGTTGGGCTCATTAATATGTAAAAAAATATCTTCTGAATAATTTTGTCATTATTGAACTTGACTTATATGAGTAAACTCAAGCATAAAAGTTGAAGCATTTGCACCCAACAGGAAAATATATGAACACTTTACCAACAGTACAATGTTAACACATGTAACAAAGAATAATACATATCAAATACTGTGAAACTTTTTTTTTTCATTTATGAAAATCATAAAAACAAATCATAGTCGCACCACATATTAGGTGATATTCTCCAAAGACTAATCAATATCATTTCATTCGAAAGTCTAATTTAATGTAAATTTTTATAACATTTTGTGCATTGAGTTTTGAGATATAAGTGTTAGGGGAAGCTTTAAAGGCAGAACTTAGCAACGTCACTTGTTAGACTATTTACACCAAAATATAATTTAAATAAATTATGTTGTACTTCACCTAAATATGAAATTTGATAGCATAGTGTGCATATGATGGAATTATTTCGGTTTGAATGGCAATTAAATCTATAGAATTTACACATTGACAACAAAACTTTTAACAAGAATAAATAATTTTTTATGAGTGTAGCAAAAAAATTTCATTCATTTTCAAACTGAAATCAAAAATTTTCACATATTCAATTCTTTTTCTTATATGTATGAAATGCAATAGAAATGAAAATACTTCTTTCTTTTATATTTTCTTGATAAAAATTGTAACATAACCTGATGGGAAAAGATGTGTAGACTTGTAGTTCTTCAGATGTTAAGTGTTTGGGGATATATTTTGATTTTTTAGTAAAATAAAATGAAACCTTGCTTACATAACAGCTTCTTTATGAAGTCTTATAATTTAATTAATTATTTATTTATACGTTTAATTACTTATCAAAACATTAAGATTTTAAGGCATTTAATAAAGTATTTTCACGTGTAAAATGTCTTTTGTCACAAATTAGGGGATGCTCTCCCAGTTTGTATTCGAATTTTAAAATTTTTTAGCTTTCTCATAAACATGAAAATAGTATTGGTATCTTCCAAATTTTTCACATGTGGCACTACAGTTACTGTCATATAACATAAAAACAATCTGTTTTTAGGTACACTCCTGTACCTCAATTCTAGCTTTAATCGTTGAAGAGTTATTTAACTGTACATTGCAATCTTAAAAGGAAGGAATGTGTAAGACAAAAGTTTTTTAAAAACAGCATTTTACATTCAGTCTATCTGAAAATATTGTTTTTACACTGAAAAAGGACTTTACCTGAGATATTTAGGAATATTTAATTTGTAATTATGTGATATCTCACTTACATACGTTTCTAGAAATTAGTTGTATTATTAAATCAAAGAGCGTGCCGATTATTTGTTCGGTTGTGATAATTACAAATGTATCCAAGTCAACTATGAAAATGTCGTAATTTCGATATTACAGAGATACACTAATGATAATCATAATGTACTTTAATGTAAGATTGTGCAGATAATGGGCATTTTTGGTCTTTTAAATTATGCTATTTTTAAGTTTCATTTTTTCTCTAAAAATTAATATAATTAATGTTACTGACAGATCTTCGTAAATACTTATTTTTTATAAAACGGAATACATATTCAGCGTAGAAAGAGCTTAAAATTTACATATTTTCGACCATGAAGTTTAATATGGAGTTGCTAATTTTTTATTCGTGTTTCTAGCAATATAGTTTTCGGCAAGCTGCATAGGTCTTATAGAAAAATCTAATTTTCCTAAACAGTCATTAATTAACACAGCACAAAACATTTTTATATTTCTAGTGTTAAATGTAAATGTCTACTCAAATTCTATATTCGAAAACTTCAAGAAATATCTTGTATAGGAATATTAATATAATCTATTGAAATATTTCTCTAATGTGGCGCAATAATAAAGTTGAGTTTTTAGATTGCTATATAGTGGCAACCACAGCAATGATTCTCTTGACGGTCACATGACCATACCCATTCAACAATACAAAATTCACAGATAATCTCTTTTTAAAGACAAATTGTTCCATTGGTGCATGAATAACGATGCTATTGGTTTATTTTACACTGTTTAAAATTTTGTGCTACTTTGAACCCTAATTTGGTGCTTAGTAGCTGCCACCATAAGATGGTGAAATCGTGTTCCAAAATTTGGAGCTTCGGTTGAACCATAGTACCATTTTTTTCAAATAATATGGTGTAAACTCGTTCCAAGATTTGGAGCTTCGATTGAACCATCCTATGGTGGCAGCTGGTAATAGCTGCGAGCACCAAATCTTGGTTCAAAATAGCACGAAATTTTTTGCAGTGTACGATAACGAGTGTATGCATAAAATTAGCTTTCTGATCAAGATAGTTTTTTTGCGCACAGCAGAAAATGTTTTCTTTACAATTTGTTAACGTCATACTATCAACTCCTTTGATTTTTCCGAACAGTTTTTGATGAATTTAAACCATGCTGTGCAATATTATAGGCGAAAAAATTCATTTTTATTTTCAAAGACGTTTTCCATTACATTTTATACTTTTAAAAATGTTGAAAACCACATATATTAAAATTACTTAAGACAATATTCATTCTGACTGGATTTGATGCAAGCAATGGTGAGAGCGCGAAGTCGCTGGGCACAACGGTACTATTGCGAATTGTAATGCAATTCACGGGATTTGCAAAGGTTGGAGCGGAAATCTTTAGTATTAATACAATTTAAACAAAATAGATATGGATTTGTTGAATCTTAACCGAACAAATTCTCTATTTTATTTTTAAAGGTATTTTTAAATGTAAGCTGACTACTTTCTACTACATTTCTGAATGTATTTTGCTCATAAAGGCGTGTAATTAGATTCTCTTAATCACAAACTATGAAATTAAATTATCCCGTCAGTAGTCGCGTGTCGGTCTTTTCGCCGCCCGTATAACTTATCTTCTCCTAACTTATATCACATTACAAATACAGCGGAGATCTACCATGTAGCTGACTTTGAAGCTTTCTCGAGCATTTTAGTGAAGTAACAGGACACTTCTGTTTTTCTTTCATGTAGAGTTTTAGAAACAAAGTTGAAATTGGCAAAAAAGTCCACGTAAAAGGCACTAATGCGAGTTCATTTTTACTTTTTCCAATTACTCCAGATCTCATAAATAAAATGCATAATTTAAGAAAATTGCAAATTTATATCTTCGTTATAATGTTATTTTCGTATATTAGGTGAAAAATATTTCTTTTTTTACATATTTGGTATGCGGGAAGCCAGCGGCGAAAAGACGGAGCGCGACTAATGACGTTGTGAAAAAAGTCGCGACTATTCGCGGGTTAAATATATATTTTAGATTTTTGATTAAAGCAAATAGAACCTAAAAAAATGCTGCAAAAGTTTACATCTTGATCCATATTTTTCGATATAACTGACCATCACAGATCTTTATGATCAGAAATCACACTGTAACTAAATATATAATCCTATTATATAAAGATTAAAATGACTTTTCGATTACAAATCTACTTAATAGTCGTTCAATAAGTGCCATAGTTTTATGTATAAAAAATGAGACAGTAAAGATGGGGAAAAGTTTCACCTGAAAAAAAAAATATTTTATTTTAGAACAACTTAATTGTCTATTCCATATAATCGTGATAATCCTTTACTATTTTTATAATTTATATTTCATTCTTCCTCTTTAATGTCAAGCAACCGTATGGAGATAAATACTGATAAATTACCTGAACTACAATGAACGTATTAGCATTAAAAAAATACGAATCAAACCGATACTCTATAGCAAAATTATGCCAAAATGTATGCTAATCGGTTATTTATTTCAACAAGGACCGTGCACAAGGTATGCGTACTGTAGGATTTGCAATGACAGCTATATCAAATAATTGTCACTCAATATTTACTGAACATGATTTTTTGGGTTCTTTAGAAATTATGTAAATGCGTAGCATCTATAATCGTCGTCTAGCTCGTCCTATCTGTCTATTTGTCTGAATATAAGAGCACGAGGACGACCTAACCGAATGCTTTGAATATTAAAATGTATAATAATTGCTGAATTTTGTCGAGTCATCTCAAATTTTATAAAAGTGAATCGAAACTTAAAAATATATCAATAGTTTTTTTTCATTCTACTAAATCTTATCGAATGTAATTAATTCAATAATATCCTATGATATGTAAAGATTCTAGATTGTCATAGTGATTTGGTCCTATTAACACTAGAATTACCGAGGCGGGTCATCCGTGACCCAAGACGTGGTCTTTCGCTCGTATCACAGTTTCTTTTCAAAGTAAAACTTTGAAACTGCTTGACTTTTCCTAAATACTTAGTGTAATGTCTTAGCACGAATTTAGTTGAGATCGGACGAAAACTTTTTTATAAACACATCTTTATATCTAGAACTACCATACTGGGTCATCGCTGACCCGAACAAAATAATTCCATTTTTCATTTATTTCAACAAGAATTCCGACTCTATTTTTTTAAATAAATTAAGAATAGCGCATGGATATGTTCCACACTTACTTTTCACAGAAAAGGGAGAAGAATGTGCATATGTACAGAACAGGGAAGGGGGGGAGAGGCAGGTCATGATCATATATCTGTTATGTATTTGGAAGCTAAAAGTGTGAGTTTTTATGGCATTTCAAACTACTGTAAGGATGGTAAAAATAATTGTTTTTTTATGCTATACCTTAGAAAGTAAATAAAAAGAATACTTTGCCTCTCATAAATCCCATGGAGGACAAAAAAATTGGTTGTGGTATTTGACTTTCACATATTTATATTAATGGCATCACTACGAAGGTTTCTTGAATGCGAAATTTTTAAAATTGCAATGTGAATTGCCTTTAAAAGACTTTAGTTATATTAACGACGAAGTTAATATTGTCATCATGTGATGACGCTGACAGTCTTGACATAAATGACGAAACAATTTTTGTTAAAAATGACAATAAAAATGCATTGTTCAAATCCAATACATGTATAGTAGCAAGCTGAATGAAAGTAACCAAATAAAAGTTGTCGGAAAAATTAAGAAACACAAATAAATTGCAAGTATTTTGCAGAAAATTAAAAATACAGGAATTCACTTTTTAGAAATAATTCTAAAAAGTGAGAAAGACACAAAATAAATCACTCTTTGAAGCTATGTGGACCATCGAACTATATTGACGGTAGAGCCGCAGTGTTCAATACCTACTGACTTATGCAAAATCTGATTCAAGATCTAGTGGTCGTAAATGTTTCGGTAGTTTTTAAAGATACAACAGATTCTAATTTAAGTAGAAAAGTCTTTTTGCTAAAATTATAAATAAAAGCATTGCAAAAGAACGTGAAGATATTCGTCCACGCACCAGCACTTAAATTTCAAACAAATAAAAAATGTTGTCACATAAAGCAATGCTAAAACAAAACAAAACAAAAAACTAAAAAAAACAATACTGTTTGCGGAAATTGCTTATAACTTGTGTGTGCATTATACACAGAAAAAAAAAGAAAAAAAACATGCATTTTGTATGAAATGATTGGTCAGTAAACTGTATAAAACGTAAAAGTGTAAGTAAAAAAACCCCACAAATATGTATATAGATATTGAAATTTATTGAGTTTGAATATCTAATTGATCTATAGGAACATTTTTACACAATTTAAATCGATAAATCACATGTATATATGTTATATTAAAACGATATCAAAATCTCAAAGCAATTTATTTTTAAAATTAGAAATAAGAAATTTCCTTTGTAGTATTAATTTGAAAATTCCATATTATGCAATAATCTAAATGCTAGATTGTATTAATTATTAATTAAAAATCATTCTATTAATCGTAAATAATTATTGTGTGCCTTTATATTCCGTATAAAACAAGAATAGCGTCTTTAAAAGCCATGGGTCAGATGTGACCCACCCCGGTATTTCTAGGTATACAAGAAAAGTGGCAATTCTAATGTTAATGATGGATTCACATTATTTTCATGTTACTCAGTTTAATAGATACAGTTCTAATTCCTATTCATGTACTTTTTTTTTCATGAGAGTGCTATTTTATGAAAATCTAAATGTTTATAAAACATATTATATAACGATCGCACCTCAATTTCAATTCTAAGATGGAACTCAATTATGAGGTAGTTGCAATAAAATTACTTAACCGCTATGGAACTATGTAGAAAAAAGTCTTTTTGTGAGATGCCGACTACGAAAATTTTTACAGTAACCATTAGACACGAGAGAATATTTCGCTCTGTTATCTTGAGTGTAATTTGTGCTACAATCTATCTAATTTGTAATTAACTGTATTTTTTAAGTCAGATAAATTCTTTCAACGAGAGTGCTATGTTAAAACCATGTCAAAAACCACGTCGCATAGTCAAAATGGCTCCTATTCAAAATTACTCAAGTTTGAAACATGTATGTACCAATTTCTGAAAACATAGACTGACTCAATTTGAAGCACATGATACTTTATCCATGATGTTTATTCATTATTATACATTGTCTGTATTTATGTATTGTTGAGGGGTATCAAATTCCACCTGTGAAGTCTTCCTTTCCGCATGTAACCACTCTTCGGTTTCTAAGGCTGATTAATAAAATTATACACTTCTGCGATTACATTATGATGGCTTTTAAGAGTTCTTCATCGAATAGGATGAAAATATATTATCCACATTTCATGTTATAATATATTATTGAAAGAAGCATTTCGTCCTAAATCATACCAAGTAAAATAATATGAATAAATTCAACAATCCTGGTGAAATTTATTACATTTAACGAATATAAAGTTTTTTTTTTGTTTGAAACTGAATATTTGCGGTATTTCAAAATTGAAAAAAATGTGTCATCGCAATTGTATCCAAACTTTCATAACGAAATGAAAACATCCATTTACTCAGAATTGAAAATATTATTTTTTTTTCAGTGTACATATAATTCCGTTAAGCACAACACTGTATGTAATATCCATTATAATGAGAAATTATAGGGCATTCATGCAAAATGGCGTAATAAATGATAGTTTAGAATCCTTCCTTATTCTATTTACACTTCTATCTTATAGAATTCATATAGCAATGTCATTATTCAAAAAATGAAATTTATACCGCAATGCTAAGATGTATTTAAAATTCTGTGTATGGTATTTAAATAGTGTTTTACAATGCTCAGCAAAAGTTTTAGCAAAGATCGTTTACGCAATTTGAAAGTTTAAACAATTAAATTATTCTTGACGATGAAAATCTTAACATTTCTTTTCTTTACTGCTTTTGTATTGTTACTTAGAAGCTGATATTTTGTATAGATAATATGAAATCATAATAAATATCGCAAAAATATTTTACAGTTTGTGTTGAAAGATGATTTTTTACCAGTACTGACATTGGTAAATAAAACTAGAAGAATTAAAGTAAACTATTTGTTTATTAGCATTAAACCTCACGCTGCACATTTTGCGATTTCCAGAGGTACGTCAAAATAGCAAAATTTGTAGAACTCACGATTTCTGTGACCTCTTTTTTATGATCTGATTCTAAAATAAATAAATAAATAAATAAATAAATTGTGCAGCGAGAGAGTTAAGCATATACAAATTGTAAATGCCAACTCAAAATTAACTTTCATTTTACAGTTATTGTCTCTCATTATTTTTTTGTAGTCCTAATGGCAAAATTAGTGCAACATACTGTTAGGCCCGCCACACATCACAGAGACATGCGCCAAAACGTGCAACATGACGCAGTCAAACCGGTTTTTTCTTTGTTATCAGGGTGAAACTGTCGCATGTCGCACGTTTTTTCGTTCAATCTTTCACTAGTGTGTGGCGGGCCTTAGCCACCATAGTACTTTCCTTAACCACGCTTACAAATATCAGCTAAGATCATGTAATCATCACTTACAGTTTTCTTTTTCTGTTTCAGTCCTATTTTTCTTTCGTTTCTGCAACAGTTTATTTCTGGTTCCCAAGTTTGTTCACTTGAAATAACCATAGTTATAAATAATAGATAAAGAGATAAACAAGTCCACTTGTTTATCTCTTTCCGTATAGACTCTTTCAGTGTGACGCTAGGGTTAAGGTTTGGTTGCTAGGGTTAAGAGCTGACTCCAAACAAATCGTTGCTATTCGCCATTTTAAAACTGCCACGCATTCGTTTTCGTTCGTTCTATTGAAGGATTCGTTCTATCGATTATCCCGTACGTTTTACTCACGCTTCGACGTGTACGGCATCGCATTTCGCCGATCGGAAATCGCGATCGCAATTCGCAGTCATTAGACCGTTGTACCTGGTATTATCGTTTTGCCTCAAGGCAGGAGCGTGTTTGCTCAAATCCGGAAACATTTGGAAAGAGGGCGTTTCACGGAAGCTTCGAGTTGCCGGCCGGCGGTGTATTTAAAAGGCTGTGGTGTGTCGACTTAGAGCGCGGTTGCGAGATGTTAGTACATTGATAAAAACAGTGTCATTTTGGTTATAGAAAATGCACGGTGGTTGTTTTGAAGTTAAATAGAAGGACCGCTACTCCACTGTTTATTGTGTTATCAACAATTATGGATTTAGTGATATTTTTCTTATATTCATGCCCGGTGTTTTACTTTGTCGCTTCTTGTTACTTATTATGCGAATATCATCTGAAGTTCAATTTTTTGGGGGAATTTACTGGACTAACAGCTGTAACTGATGAAAAACTTTAATTTAATTTTCCTACATTTTAGTTTTTCCTTTGAGAATTATTAATGCTTGTTTCATCCTGTATGTCATGCCAGTTTTATTTTCACTTGAATGATTATTTAATTTAAATTACGTTCGTTACAATTTAAATCTGTTTGGTCATTTTATGTTACAGTATTTACATATATATTGTTTAAGTCTGCATTTAATTTATTTCAATAAACGTTAGTTCTTAATTTAAATCAAAACTGTTTCTTCACTGACTCACTACCAAAAACACTTTTTGTCACAGTATCGTTCAATCATATTTTCTAGCTCTACTACGCTGCTAAATTTAAGCGTTTTTAGACCAGTTTCGGTTCACGAACCGATCACATACGATTTCTGTGACCTCTTTTTAATAATCTGATTCTAAATTTAAAAAAAAAAAACTTTTTTACAAAAAAAGCTTTACATATTTTTACTCTAGAATATGTATATATTTGAAATATGAAATAAATAAGTGCACAGTTTTTGAACGTATTTTATAATAAATAAATAAATAAAAATGCGCAGCTAGAGAGTTAAGTATTAAAAACTATACATGCCAATTCAAAATTAGCTTTCATTTTAAAATTATTGTTTCTCATTATTACTTTGCAGTCCTACTTTCTACAGTCAAGATTTTCAATTTTTAATTCTTTTCATTTATGCAAATGTCATATCGTAGAAAATAATAATCTGTAAAATGCAAAATGCAAATTAATCATTTCCACTTTTTTAAAAACGTTTTCAATTGTTTTACTTTCACTTTTAAAATAAATGATACATAAATGGAAATTTTATATTTATCTTACTATATTTATACAATTAAATTATTATACATTCAATGCATTCTAGAAAATTTAATTACATTTATTTGCTAAGATATGAGGAAATATCTAAATTCAAGTGCACATACATTTTTCATTTTATTATAATGATAGAAATATTTAGTCTATGATGAATTGATTGACCTTGCAATCGTGAATGCGAAAACTCACCAAATTATTAAAAACTGTTATTTGAAGAAGAAAAATATATATTTATACTTAACCAATTTAACCTACAAAATATCAAACTTTGAAATTTTTGTGAACTGAATAAAATAGTTTAGAAATAATTTTTATTGAAAAAAATATAGATATATTATAATGCTTTTTATTTTAATTTCTCCTATTGAAGCTGTTGAATTTGAATGCACTAGCTTTATTAAAAATTTTATGATTTAAACTAAACTCTAGTTTATCTGTGAAATATTCAAATATGAAATTGAACATTTATTTTGATATTTTTAAAGCTGTTTCTCCTGAAAAAAAATAAAATAAATGGATATATTAAAATAAAGACAGCTGTGAAATGTTATATGTAAGAAATATAACGTATCTTCTCTTAACTTAAAAGTACAAACGGGAAAAATAAATTTTTAATGAAAATCAGAGTTTCATCTGCTATTTTCTATATGCAACTATAGCGGATGATTAATAATTCACATGAATTTTCTATCGATTTGTAATCATTCAGACTTTTTGTAATTAAAGACAGCGCTCTTCTTTTCGAATCCTGAATTGCATTTTTAAAATACAATTCGAAAAAAAAAATGCAGTACTTATGAAACCTTTATGAATCAGCATAATTCAATCAAAGGTAATATGAGTTATACTACATATTCAATATTCCATGGATTTCTGTTGCTTCCGGGTATTTTATTTTTTGCTGTCTATATTGCAGATCAGATGTTAGTATCAATTACACGTTATCTTAGTGAAATTTGTCGTGCCGGTTATCGGTGAAGGTAACTCAACTGGCAAAGTCAACTTATGGGCACATGGATTATCTCGACAAGTAAATTGAAGCATTTTTTCTGAAATATTTAACATCATGTATGTTACTCATAAATAGATATAGAAATGATGTTTTAAAAAGTAACCATACACATTATAGACCATTCAAAAATGAAATCAAATTAATTTCATTCATAAATTAGTTTTCAAAAACTTATTAAATTTTTGACTATTTTTTAAACAATATATCTCTTTGGTACTCTTTTCTAAAAAAACTGTTGAACATATTACCTTATAATTTGATGTGATGTCAGAAAATATACTATTTGAAAAAAAAAAAAAAACATTTATTTTGGCTGAAAAGAAATAAAAATACAAGTTGAATGTAGATTCTGCCATTGCAGAATTCAGTTTCGCCTCCAATTTAAAAAAAAAAAATCGATAGAGGTTTTTTAGAAAGGCGACCTCGTTTAGAATGCAATGAACTAACTTTATTTTTCTTGTGTTTATCTATATAATAGCAAACAGAACGGCGTGAACTACCCAACTGATTCGCAATTTCTCTCTAACACAGTAGAATTGCGGAATAATAAAGAGATACAATTTGACGTGCTACTTCTTCATTGACTAGATTAATCAAAAACGGATTTTTTCTTTAGTTTAAATGCTTTTTTATAGACTCTGAGAAAAAGGAAATGCATTTTAACAATAAAATTGTATGAATGTCTCATTTTAACGGCCAGATTACGAAACTAGTCGTTGGAGGCCACCGTAATACTTACCCAAAATGGATATGCATTTTATAATACATGAAAATAAAATATGTGAAAACTATTTATAAAATGCATTGCAATTTCAAAACAAATTTTAAACGCATATTTAAATAGTCTTAATATGCATAGTAATGCTCCATTATTGAATTGCTGATGAACTCATTTCGACAAATTATGTAAAATACCAAACTACACAAATAATACCGGATTGCACAAAAAAACATCCTTACAACTCCAAAAACAATAATCATATTAGTTTACTGCGTCAGATTAAGCGTCTCATTTCCAATTATAACATATCTTTAAATTGAAATTTGAAGAAAATACAGGGTCATGAAAAATCGAAGAATGTGGAAAACAGGGTTACAAATATCTCGGCAACTATTAATCAGAAAGATTTCGTTCTTGATGCAAAATTTCTGTTATTTTATTGCATTTTACGTCATGTCCTGAAAAAAAAAAAAAAAAAAAATCGAACATTTTTATATACATTTCATTAGAACGAATTTTTCGAGAGTCCGAAAAAATATTTCCGGATAATCAAGGTTACTGATATTAAATAGGCTTCGTCCTATTCTTACTTACTAAGTACATACAAAATTTTAAGTCTCTATCTCCACTTGTTCGTGAGATAGAGCGTTTACAGACAGACAGACGGATGGCAATTTTTTTTTTAAATATGTTTTTCGGAATCTCCAAAATCTGAAACGTGTAAGTCCGCCAATTTTTTTCGATTTTCAAAACGATTGCAAGACTTTCCCTATACTACGTATAATAGGTAAGTAAAAGTGGGCCACAATTTTTGACACGACACTTTTTAGCTTGTCCGAAAGAAGTAGCATCGGTAGCTAATAAAAAAAAAAAAATACAAACATACTTTAAAAATTCTAAACATTTTAATAATATATTCTCCAATCAGACTCATTATGTTAGATATTCTTAGAGAAACAAGTTAGTTACACAATTTTGGAAACTTTCATAAAAAAACACATTTCGAAAAAAAGGAATGAAATCTATATATACACACGCAGTGTTTAAAAATATATTTTAAAACCTCCCAACTGTATTATCTTCTAGGTTCATAATCATTCATTACCATAATCTTTTAGTTCTATTTTTTTAATAGCTAATTAAAAATGGAAAAATTGAACCATTTTATGTTTCATATGCCCTTAAGCGATTGAAATTAAGGCGAAAGATATTAAATTCAACCATCGGAATTGAAAATTATCACTTAATTCGGAATTCGTGAGGTGAAGGCATTGTTGTGAAACATTCATCGTACCTTAGTGTAATGAGGTATGACGTTTAAAAAATAAACGTCCAATTAAGATTATCCAGCTAAAAATGTTCTGAATACGCTTGATAGTGCAATGACTTTTTTAAACTGACCGAGATTACAACGGTTGGATGTGGCAATCCGAAAACTTTGTTCTTTCTCACAATTTAAAAGTTGCTACCACAGTGCCAAAATTAAATGACAATCTATGCTCATTGTGAGGATTCTAAAGAAATGAAATCCTTTGCATTAGTTCTTGAAGTAGGACAATTGCGGATATCGAGAATAAAGCAACGCAAAAGCGCCACTTTTTGTGCAATTTAAGTGAAAATATAAACAGCAAGAATATTTATCAAACTGAATCTGAAGGTTCATGAAAAATTTCGTGAATTAGTTTTTTAGATAGAGCTATTGCAGGAATCGTAAAAATTCAATATAGCAGCGCAAACCTGTTGGGGAATTGGTATTAAAACATAAACTTAACTATTTCGTACCACAGATTTATTGAATCTGAAGATTAATGAAAATCAGTCCATTAATTTTTGTGATAAAGCTCTTGAGGATATCGTAAAAAATGCAGCATAGCAGTGCACGTGTCCACAGACTTACACCAAAATGTAAACATCACCAACCCATGCGAAGGACTAGCAGAATCTAAAATTATTGAAAATCAGCGCATTAATTCTTGAGATAGAGCTGTTATGGAAATCGTAAAAAAGGCAGCAAAGCAGCGTGATCTATTGATTCATTTATGCCAAAATATGCTACAAATTACACCAAAATTTACACCAAACAGCATCATTTCGTATCAAGGACTAATAGAATCTTAAGTTCTTGAGATAAAGCTGCTGCGGAAATCGTGAAAAAGGCAGCATAACAGCACCACCTATTGGCACAAAATGTAAGCAGTATCTACTCAAGTAAAGGACTACGAGAACTGACAGTCGGGAAAATCCGTGCAGTATTGCTTAAGATAGAATTCTTGTGGAAATCGTAAAAAAAGACAGAATAGCAACGCCATCTGTCGAGCGATTTACACCAAAAATTAATCTGCATAAATTATATTAGGGGCTATCTGAATATACATTTTTATTAAATTCTGTGCATTAGTTCTTGAGATTGAACACACGCAAAATTTGTCACATACATGGGTACAAGTTAAAAATATTGATGATGATGAAATAGGTTAACTTTTTAGATTCCTTTTTTTTACCACTGATTTGAATTCATGAAGTTAACATAAATAGTCAAAACATACATTACTTTGTTAACCTTAATCATTTACATTACTTTTCAGAATGTATAATAGGTGGGATTGGTTAATTCTGGATTTTATATGTTCTGGGATACATTATATTTTCTACATTATATGTATGGGCGTGAAAAAAAAAAGACAAATGTAAACACACCTACCATTTCCTCGATTAATTATCGAGCAAGAAAGTTACTGGTACCAAACGTTTGGAAATAAAGTCTACTTTTAAATGATGTATAAAAAATTTACTTAGCAGGCCATGTATATATTTAAACGAGCCATAACTTTGTCTTTGTTTTTTCAGTAGCTACAACAGCATAAATTAACTCCAATCCTTTTTATAAGACTAGAAAGAAATTTTTGTGGAATTCGTACTATAAATATCTATGAATTTAATTATTTTACAATGAGCATATTTTAGGGGCTGTATCCAAATTTCTCGATTGTAGTCACAGAGAACACCCTTCCTGATCAAGGCATTTTAAATACCACTGAAACAGTCTTTGAAGATTTTTTAATTTCAGGATAACATAAGAAATTTGAAAATATCTCATCATTTCTTTCCTTGATGGCTCCTTAAACCACGTTTTTTTCAGCATAATTTAAAAAATACCTGGAAGAAAATTGGAAATTTTGTTTTGTATAAAGCAGGACTTAATAAATCTAAATCTACAAAAAATTGTAAGTTGCAATTCATAATTTTTTCGAACGTTAATTTCGTAATTTATATCATAAAATTATAAAAATTGTAGATTCAACGCATACATGTTTGAATATTTTAGCATTATTTATAAATAAAAAAATCGCACATTACGGGTATAATTTTAGGAGATATCAGTTAAAATATGAAAATATAATTTAACACTAAGAAGCACTAAATTTTGAATGTTTATAATTCAAAAAATTATCATTCAAATGACTTGAAATTTGCTGTATAGACATATTTTGAACCAAAGATTTGAAATATGTTAAAATTTGATATTGCCGATGAAAAAGATGAAATTTTGGTTCCTTTTAATATGTAGATAGCCCTCTAAATAATATTTTACATACATTATTTAAAATTAGATTTTAATCCCAATCGTTCTGTACTAAAAACTTTCTTCTACGATAATTTATTGAGGAAATAGTTGGGGTGTTTATTTTTTTTTTCTTACGATTGTACATAGACTATAAAGGGGTATAGTTTAAAACCTGTTTAATAAATTTGAAACATGAGCTAAGGAACATTGCAAGAGACACACATGGCATTATATAAAAGCTACTATAGAATAGAGTACAGATAACTTAATTATTTATTTACAGCGGCAAACAAAACAATTCGTTTATAGTACTATATATGAACAATAGTTTCTAGAAGTGTGGTTTAGGTTGTGGTACGCCTTTTTTTACATTAAACTAATATTTCCCCAATCACTTGATGTTTATAAATACTATAAATGACACTCAGGGCAGTACGAAATATCTTGAATACATTTTGCTTATGGACGAAAGTTGCTGAAGGAGAATTTACAAGTGTGGAATGAGTTTCCTAAATGAACTAAGTTTTAGCTTATTACTTAAAATATCTATACAGTACCTGTGTTAGTTAAATAAGGCTATCAAAAAGAATTAAAAAAAATTTCTAACTATCGATGGTAATGCCTCCAATTGTGTTTCAAATATGTCATAAACTTCTCAAATTTTTATGTTTATATAGACATCATATTTCAGCTTATTAAACAATAAAGATTTCTCAAAGTATTTTGGGAGTATTGTAAAATGTTTCATACTCTATGCTTGACGCACATTTTCTCGTTTTTGTTATATTTAACTTTTTGTTATATTTTTTTCAAAGTCATATTTGACGAGTTTGTTACATATTTTTTATAAGTATACTGGGATAAAAACGTCAAGTGTTAATATTATGCGTAGTTATGAATAAAACCGGTAAAATGGCATTATAGGTTCTGCGATGGAAAGCTTTGAGTCATCTAAATCACAAACAACTGATAGAAGATAATTTGTTACATTCGTAAACCTTATCGCTGGAATAAGCAAGCGAGCATCAATGCACGATCTAAAATTTTCTAGATGAGTTCTGTGATATCAAGATTATACGTTTATTAGGATATACTTTGTTTATTACAAAACTTTGTGGCGCATTTCAAGTACTTCAAAAAGTTATTTGAGATTTTTGAATTTGTTTCACATGAATTTTTTTTTTCTTGAATAACCCACAAAAGGTTGCATTAGCCTTATAGTGAAGGAACTATGCACTAAATACACCGATATTCATAAAATACTTCTAGGTGGCGTTATAATCTAAGTGGTCAAAGGTAAAAATGGTCAGAGGTACAACGCATTTCCCTACACAAATATCTGAAAATATTGTAGATTTTCTAGCTGTAAACTTTATACATAATTTTTTGAGCTGAATCAAATTCTTAACCCGCGTTTTCTAAAAACCTGTGCTTTTCATTATGTACTTTTGCGAGAATCATCACTTCTTTAAAAGTTATAATATTGAAATAAAATTTGGTCACGAGGTTCTGCTTATCTATTGGTATGTTATCAAACAAAATATAGATTTTAAGTTCGCATATATTAATTTAAGATCTATTTATATTGAAAACTATACCTTTAAAAAAATCATGTGATGTATACAAAATTTTTCATTTGCTAGAAAATTTAAGAGGCGTTGCAAATCTTTTGCTTCATAGCACAGATATGTGGTTTGCTAATATATTGTTGGAAAAAAATGTGAAACACATTGAATAGATTTCGTTATCAAAAACTTAGCCTAAACGGAATTCCTTATTAAAATTTGACTAAACATTGCCGAAATTTGAAAAGTTAATGAAAATTCCTTTAAAAATTACATGAATTCATAGTTTCATTACATCTTTTATCTAAAAACACATGAGATAAATAAAAATTCCATATTTGAAAAAAAAAGTCCAGAAAGTGGGCAGATATCAAATTACAAGTATGAATTTCTATATTTTTCAAGCAACCCTGAAAAGTTTTATTTAATCTTGTTTGATTGCAAATACGAATCTTTAATGTATTCCTAATGATCAAATTAGCTTAGTTTCAAGATTTAAAACATATAATACATAATATAAATATAAATAAAATAAAATTATAATAAGATATTTTAATTACTGTAAAATGTTTTTGGTGGAAAGAGATGCCTTTCTCTAAATTTTTAATTTGTATGCATCGACTTGTAGCTTTAGAAATTAACTGATAGGCTGTATTTACTCTAATTAGCACGTATGACAGGATATTTACTCGTTGATGAAGATCGTAGTGATTATGCTTCCAAAGCCTTACGTGAAGCTTTGATCAAGATTGAAACGACGATTATTATAAACTTAGTTAAACTTGCAGTTAGAGTTTAAAGTATTATGGTATAAGTGACGGCTATATACGTAAAGTTTCAAATTATACAAATACACCTGCTATTTGTTCATTTTTTATTACTTAAAAGATAAAATACTCAAAAATGTTTAAAAATAAATAAATAAAGATATTTTATTAAATGTAAAATTATGTATGAAATATTTATTTTGAATACATAGATCGACAATAATTTTGTAATTAAAAGCATTTTATGCATACAAAATGCATGTAACATAATATAAATAAAATAAATACTTCAAAATAAAATGTTACCAAAAAATTATTAGTTACAATTTTGTCAGTTCTGATAATAACAAATATTCTTATCTAGAAATTGAATGCATCGATTTCTAACTGTGAATATTAACCAGCCGGCTCTTTTATAATAACGAGGTTCCTATGACATCTCACTTATAAGCTTGTTACTGATAATGAAGATATTTACGATTATGCTTCAAAAGGCTCATGTGAACTAACAACTGCGAGTGAAAAACTAATTATTATAATCTTAGGGAAATGTATAGATAGAGTTTAAAGTATTGTCTAATGGATAATTAAGATTTCTAAGTTAAACTGTAACACGTTGAGTGCATGTTAGTCAATGATGACTGACAAGGACTTTTGCATATAGGCCGCCTTAGTCATCGGTTACTGACAATAAAAAAAATGTATATATATAGTTAAATTTTAAATTCTAAATAAACTTTAATTCATTACAGTTTTGCATCATAAGGATAGTAAATATTTTTTGCCAAAAAAATTAATAATTTTCATTAAAATACAGTGAACATAAAAAAATCCCTGTCTTATTGGCTTACATGCGGAGGTAGATATCGAAGTTAAGTACTCATTTCAACTACGAAAAAAATAAAATATGATTAGAGATAATCCTGTTTAGCAACTTTATTTGGTCGCTTTTCAAAAAAATGTTACTTTATTTTTCTATAAGAGCTGCATTTATCAGAATCAACTTGCGAAATTCGGCTCAAATGTCCACTTTGACAACATTTTAAAAAATATATTCTGACTTCATGAAAAACTCGACCAATACGGCATATTATATAGTCCCTAAATAGGAGAAACTGCCAATTGATTGCGTTTGATAGGAAAATTGAATTTAAAAGTGAGTCATAAAATAACAAAGTTGTTATTTATGTACATCTTCAATTCTTTAATCAGGATCGCTTCGGGAAATTTTGTACGAAGTGCCAACGTTAACAGTTTTTTTAACATATTCAGACTTTACCAAAAAATTTACCAATACGGCACATTATACAGTTCCTAAATAAAAATAACTGTCAATTCGATGCGTTTGAGAGCAAAATTGAATATAAAAATGAATCAGAAAAACGCAATTTGTTATTTTTAGAAGTCGATTTTGCAATCACGATCCCTTCGGGAAATTCTGTTCAACTACTCTTTTTGGCAGCCTTTTAAAAATATATATTCTGCCTTTATTAAAAAAACTGAACAGTATAGCACATTATACATTTCCTAAATAAGTGAACCTGTCATTTGGATGAGTTTAAAACCAAAAGTTATTTTAAAAATGAGTCAGAATATAAGCAGTTTGGATTTGAATTTTTTTTCCAACTCCTATTTTTGCTTAATCTATTTGTGCTATAAGGTTTGGTCTTATGAAAAACTTGTCACTATAAAAGTTCTTGATTTTATTGAGAAGATGTGAAATAAGTTTAATCGTATTTGATATCCTAAGATTTGACTGAATTGTGAAATTTTTTTATCTACGCCTACCCCCCTTTTTGTATTAGTTTTAATTTTTTTCTATGCAGTAAGAGTTGGTCCTTTCAAAAACTTGGAAACACAAAAGTTTTGAATAATATCAAGAACATTTATATAAAATTTCATTGAATTTGATATCTTGAGAAATGACGAAGTTCTGAATTTTTTCTCCCCAAAACTGTTTTTTTCCACATTTTAAGTCCATTTTTATATTTATCAAAAATCTTTCATGCATAAACTTTTAGCTCATTTCCTACAAGTATTATAAATTTTAAACCGATTCGATATCTATTTTAATTAAAAAGTTATGATATTTTTTTCTGCTTTCTCAAAAACCTTTCCTATATCCATCCTCATGATCCGATTTTGTATCCATTGATGAACTTGAACAAGATGTTATGCATCACTTTGAAAGAGATTTGAGCATAATTATAGAAATTGTCCTATCCATAAAAAAGTGATATAGATTGATAGATAGGCCAGTCAAATTGTCAGAAAAAAGGGCCGATAGATGCAAAAATTCTGCTAGAAGATTTTATGTTTTTAAAATGTTTATGGGGATGCTAGTAACAAGAATTAGTGGTTTTCCAACAAAATATCTCGAGGCTAAATTTTGTGGAGCCAAAAAACCACCAAATTTTCGGGCTTTTTTCAGTTTTTTTCCAATAACTCAAAAATTATAAATTTTTGCGTAAAATACTCAGTTACAAAAAGAAAGAGCGTTAAATTTTCTATAAATTTTGTTATAAAAACGTTTTTCTAAACCCATTACTAAGCGCGCTATGGTTTTTTGAAAATGTCACTTTTTTTTTTTTTTTTTTTTAACTTTACAAAATGTAACCTATTTTTCGCCTCCCATCCCAAACAACTTTTTTCATCACTAACAATGAAAATTAAAAGCACCTATTAATGGATAAGAAATGAAAGTTTTAAGAAAGGAAGGTAGAAGAAGTACAAATTCTAGAATCCCTATAAGAAAAACAATTATAAAGGGAGGGAGGGCCAGGGATAAAAAAGGGAATGTAGTTGGAAGATTGCAGCCACGTGACTTTCCCGAGCCTTAATCATTTAGATGCAAGTTTCTTTTATAAAGACATATTCTTCTAACATGCTGTTCAGTTTATTGTATCTCTTCTCGTGCAGTAATGAAAAATCAGTGAGCTCGACCCAAAATTGTGTTTCATTTGCCAAACGACTTCAAATAGTGATACTTGCGTTGTGAGCCAGAAAGGTCTTGCGAAGCTCTTTGAACATAGCGATCAGAGTCAAAGTAATATTCATCAAAAGTATTATTCATCAATTTTTTGGAAAGTAGCAAGGAAGTTAGAATACAGGATGATTGCTGAAAAACATATGCGAATGAGAGATAGATAGCAGCATATGTTTGTCGGGGTGAAGATTCTACACAGACTATAGTTTGTCCCAAAGATCGAGCACTTCTTTCAAGTTTCAAGATAATTGCTTCTTATGTGAAAAAGGTAATCCCGGTCACTTCAACAAAAAACAATAAAAAAAGCCCTAAGTAAAGAGAAATTTGATTCACAAAGTAATGAAGTTAGAAGCGAAAATTAGAGAGTAAGTAGTGCGTTTCTGGAGAGGAAGTTACGCAGACGTCCTGGTGTTTAGTGCGCTGGGCCGAGAAGTGCAGGCCGAGTATGCTTGTATTGGGAGAGTCAAAGCTGATCTCCAATAAATTGAATCTAACGTGCATTGAGTGTGAGGTGGAAAGTGTAATTGGAATAGTACACAGCCAACCGTTACTGTATATAATTTAATGTTGAACCGGATCACCTATATCCGAGTTGTAATTGTATATAATTGTAAATAGCGTATTTAGTGTGTACATATATTCTTAATAAACTGATAATTCAGTTAAGTGACAGCTTCAGTGTTCATTTACACAATCCTCACAGTGGGTGACCGATATCACCTAGTAATATCGGTGGTGGCAGCTATGTCTACTACGGACTTTCTTCAAAGTTGTGTGGACTGAGAGGAACGTCCGACACTATGCTAATATTAAAATATTATTGCAATTTGATATAACATAAAAATGAATATTTTAACTAGTTTATATCATTTATCGAAAGTTTACTATTAATGTTCTTTTAAAATATTTTGTTAAATATGGTTATACTGCAAAAAAAATAAAAGAGTAAATACTACGCACTTATTTTCGATGAAAAATTTCACGCAGAAACTGTAGAGGTGATGGTATTCTTATTTATTTTGCCTTTGTCAAAGCAAATACAGCATTTTCAAAACAATAAAACATTCTTTATTTTGTAAGATTAAATATTTACACATAGAATTTCATTTTTTTATGTCAAATATCAGGAATGAAAATAAAAAGTGTGCAATTTGATTAAGACATATTTAATCAAATAAAGTTTTTCTTTACTATTTACACTGAAAACAAGAGAAGTGCACAAACAATATTTTTGAACCATACTTCATGAACAAAGATAGTATTATTTAAGACTGTTTTCTTTTCTTTTATACAACATAAAAAAATGCATGTGAAATGCTTACATTGTTTTAAGAAATGTACATAAATAGAAAATGATATGCTTAGGTATCACTATTTTTTTACATTTGTCGATAACTCATTTAAAAAATTAAAAAACTCAATAAAACTCATATTTAAGAAAAACTCTATGAAATGTATATTTATTTAACTAGCTCACAACTCAGCCGCTCATGGCTGCGTTCTCTTAAAAACTCTAAACTCATAAAAACAAATGCAGACGATAAAAATCGTTGCCAAAAATACAGAATAAATACGACCGAACATACCGGCCCCCGTTGAATGATTTTCATTCAACCACAATTATAATACATTATTACATGAAATTTTTAAATAAATAATACAACACATACTAATAAACAATAAATAGCAAATTAAATGAATAACAATTACTTTTCCAAGGGTAATAAACATATTTTTGACACTGGTCTCTTAAAAAACCCTCTTTGTGTTTTCACTTTTACTACTCTAATAATTCCATCATTACCTGGAAACAACTCTACAATTCTACCTAGAGGCCAATTGCAAATAGCAACATTGTCCTCCTTTATAATTACTAAATCATTTATTTTTACATTTTGTTTTTCAAACATCCATTTTGTTCTTTGTTGTAATGAGCTCAAATAATCTTTGGACCATTTTTTCCAAAAACACTGAATCATTTTAGTAGTTCTTTCCCATAATTTTAGTTTGGAATCTTGAACATTACTTATTTCCGGTTCAACAATAGAGTTGATCGGCCTACCAATAAGAAAGTGGCCAGGAGTCAAAGCATTCAAATCATCCGGTTGAGATGAGATAGGCACAAGAGGACGCGAATTTAGGACTCCTTCAATTTGTGTTATTACTGTCAAAAATCCTTCATAAGTTAATTTTGCATTTCCCATCACACGTTTCAGATGATATTTGAAGGATTTGACTCCTGCTTCCCATAGACCTCCAAAGTTTGGAGCCCTTGGAGGAATAAATTTCCAGTTAACACCCTCACTACTCAAGTATCCAGATAAATTATCGTCAGGAATTCTAACTAAATTATGTAATCGTTTGAGTTCATTATTACTGCCTACAAAATTTTGAGCATTATCAGAAAAAAGACAAGCAATTTTACCTCTCCTAGCAAAAAATCTTTTTAAAGTTTCTATGAAGGCTTGCGAAGTTAATTCAGTAACAATTTCCAAATGGATTGCACGTGTTACAAAGCAAATAAATATGGCTACATATACTTTGTGATAAATCCCTTTACGTTGGTACTTATATTTTATGAGAAAAGGCCCAGTAAAATCTACACCCGAACAATTAAATGGATAGTTCTCAATTACTCTTTCTTTTGGTAGATTTCCCATGAACTGTTGACATGAGATGGATTTTGCTTTAAAGCAAATAATACAGTTATGAACTGTTTTTCTACATATTGCACGACCATTTAAAGGCCAAAACTTCTGCCTTAACTGGAAAAGTAAAGCTTGTGGGCCTAAATGTAAATATCGTTTGTGAAAATATTCTACTATCATCTGAGTAAGTTTACTTTTATTATGTAGTAAAATTGGAAATTTTTGGTTATCATTTAAGTTACTGTTTGCTAACCTACCTCCTACTCTAAGAAGACCTGCTTTATCAAGAAATGGGTGAAGATTTCTTATCTGACTATTATTATTTACCTCACCTGATTTTTGCAAGGATTTTATTTCCTTGTCAAAAAATTCTCGTTGAACACTTTTTAACAAAAAGGTTTCTGCCTTTTTGAGCTCCTCGATGTCTAAAGGACCCTCTTTTCTTTCTTTTTTACAAATGCTAAGAAACCTGAAAATAAATCCTAAAATACGAATTATCTTACAATAATTATTACTTAAATCAATTATATCATGCACAAAGGTATTATTAGAAACTGAAAAAAAAGACATGTTTTTAAAGTCATTAGTTTTAAAGTTTTTCAGTTCTTTTGAAAAGTCATTGGAATCAACTGCTTCAGGTATGGTTGTATTTGGATAGTCTTTTCCTTTTAGGAACATTGGGCCACTCCACCACAACTCATTTGAGATTAGCTTATCAGGATTAATTCCTCTTGTTAGAAGGTCTGCTGGGTTATGTTGAGAAGGAACATGTCGCCACTGCATCCCTTCAGTTAGCTCTTGTATCGATGAAATTCTGTTCGCAACAAATGTTTTTAGTATGTACGGTTCTTTTTTAATCCATGACAATACTATCATAGAATCTGACCATAAGAAGATTTTGTTTATATTGATCTTGAGAGCAGAAATCACACGTTTAATTAGTTTTGATAATAAAACAGCTGCACACAGCTCAAGTTTGGGAACAGTTAATTGCTTTAAGGGGGAAACTCTTGATTTACTTGTCACTAATTTCACTGACAATTCTCCAGATTCTGATACTGATTTGCAGTAAATTACTGCTCCATAGGCTGCTTCGGAAGCATCGCTGAAACCATGTAACTCGATTATAATAGCATTTTTCAATAAAATACACCTACTAATTTCAATTTTGTTAATTAACTGTAGATTATCTGAAAACTCTCCCCATTCCTTAGCTTCTTTTTCCGGTAACAAGTCATCCCAATTTAATTGCAATAACCACAATTTCTGCATAAATATTTTCGCTTTAATTATAATAGGCGATACTAAACCAAGAGGATCAAACAAACTCGATATAATTGATAACACTTGTCTTTTAGTGACATTTACCTCATCATGAATTTTTACATCGAAACTTAAACAATCTTTTCTCGATTTCCACAAGACACCTAATGTTTTGGATTCTTCTGAATCACCAAAAGGATATATCTTGTCATTTGTTTGGTAAAGTTGTGGAGCATTACTGCACCATTTATGTAATAACATTCCTCCGCTTTTTAAAATTTCTATTAATTGATTTTGGAGCTCTAATGCAGAACTTAAAGAATCAGATCCAGATAAGATGTCATCCATATACATGTCTTCTCTCAGCACGGGTGCTGCTAAAGGAAACTTGCTTTCTTCATCCCTAGACAATTGAAGTAGTGTTCTCATGGCCAAAAAGGGTGCACTAACAGTACCATAAGTAACAGTAGTTAGCTCAAAATTCTTTATTGGTTCGTTTATACCTTCTTTCCATAAAATTTTTTGTAGTTTCCTTTGATCTGGATGAATAGAAATTGCTCTATACATTTTTTGAATATCTGCAGTGAAAGCGATAATATATTTTCTAAATCTCAGCATAATTGAGAATAAATCATCTTGTATTACACCCCCATTATACTGAATAGAATTAAGTGAGTTTCCTTTTGTCGTTAAAGAAGAGGCGTTAAAAACTACTCTCAAAGGTGTTGACATACTTTTTTCTATTCCTCTATACACTCCAAGGTGGGGAATGTAATAGGATCCATTTTCTTCCTCGCTTTCGTTAACTTCGACCATGTGGCCTAACTGTTGGTATTCTTTCAAAAAATCGGAATATAATCTTAAATACTCGGGATCCCTTGCTAAGCGATTCCATAAAGAATTCAATTTTTTAATTGCTATCTGTTTAGAACTTCCTAATGTAGTTGGATCTTGTTTTAGGGGCATTTTAACAACATATCTGCCGCTTTTTTCTCGGGTATAATTTTCTATGAAATGTTTTTCACAAATTAAAGTCTCTTTGCTTTTTGGTTTTTCTATCTCGATATTTTCTATTTCCCAGAATTTTCGAAGTGTTTTATCTAAGTTAGTTTCTTTCTTTATTAAACCACAATGAACTTTATTTTCATTTTCTATTGGAAAACTTCCAGATACTACAAAACCGAAAACTGTGTCTTGCAGAATAAGATCAGAATTATTAATACGAATCTGGCCCGGTTTTAAAAGTTCATAGAAAATTCCTGCTCCGAGAAGCATATCTACATGTTCTGGGATATTAAATCTCTCATCTGCTAATATTACGTTAGGGAAATCCTGTGCTGAAATTTCAATTGGACGCGAAGGGGTTAAATCTGCAGTTATTTTTGGAACTATCAAGAAATCTAAATTTTTTACAAAACTTCCATCTCTATTGCTTATTGATGCATTAACTTTATGATTTATTACTAAGGTGGCATCATTTAGACCTGACACTAAAATGTTTGTTCTCTCTTTTTTCAAATTCATCATGTCTATTAAATGGTGGGATAGAAAATTAGACTCGCTGCCTACATCTAACAAACACTTTACTCTATATTTAGATCCTGATTCATCAATTAGAAAACACATAACCGTTGAAAGTAAAACTTTATTCTTTTTATTCGAATAGTTACTAATAAAAGTTTTCTGAACGAACTCTTCTGCATTAGCGTTTAACATTGACGTGCCATAATTTGCTAGTCTTGAATCTGAACATTCTCCTACATTTATTTTACCTTGTATATTATGTTCTGAAGAAACATATTCTTTCATATATGTATTATTTGTTTTGGGAAAATGAATAGTTTTGTGATGTCGTTTCTTGCAGAAACAAATGTTCTTTGATGTACAATTGGCTACTGGGTGTAAATTTAAACAATTGAAACATAACTTGTTACATTTTATTACATTTACTCTCTCATTAACAGATAACTTTAAATAATCTGGACACTTTGAAAGATGGTGCTGTTTGTGGCACAAAATACAGTTTAATGTTTTAACATCAGTTAAAAATACTTTATTTACACTTTTGGGATTATACTTTCGATTAACACTAAAATTCTCAGTAAGAGATTTTCCGCGTGATGTAAAATATAAATCAATCTCACGTCCTAATTCTTCTGGTAAAAACCATTTATCTCCTTGTCTCACACTAATGTGAGAAGCAGTCTCCTTATCTAATGTTTCATATAATTTATCTGACACAATCAATTGTTTTAGACTCTCGAAATCGGACACATTTCTTAAATTTAGATAATAATTCCAATTGGTCATCAGTCGTGAAGCGAATTGTACATGAGTCTCATTTGGTAGTTTAAAAGCTTTTCTAAATTGTTCTAGGCAAAAATAAGGTGTTGGTTGAAATTCTTTTAAGACTATTTCTTTTAATTTTTCATAATTCTCGATATCTGTATCGTGTAAATAAGTTAAAATGTTAGACGCTTTGTCACCTAATAAATTCAGCAGAATTTCTGCTTTATTTTCTTCCGAAACATTTTTAGTTTTGAAAGCCCGTTCTAAAGAAGAAAAGAAAAAACCCCATCCTTCAGGCTTAGTTGGAACTTTTACAGTCAAAGTTTTAATACTTTTTATTATTTGATCTAACGATTCCATTTTTACTTGACTTTCAGTAATAAAAGATTTAGTTTCAGATTTAATTTTAGCTAATTCCAATTCATTTTTTGATCGTTCAAATTCGTTTTTTGATCGTTCAAGTTTAAATTTTTCAAGATCAAATTGCCTTTGTTCTTCATGTTTACGACTCTCAATTATGGTGTTAGCTATTTCTGTTACAAAATCTGGTTTATTTTTATATATTTCGCTATTTTCAATAATATTGTTTAAATCAGCTATAGTCATTTTATCATTAATATTTAAATTTATTTCAGTGGCTATTTGCCTTAAATCTTCCTTTTTTGCTCCTTTAAACATTGTTTTAAATTTATATATAACAGTACAGATTAGAAAAATCACATTCACTTACTTTAAAAATTCCACTGCACGAAACTATATCGTTTCTTCTTGAACTCGAATAATTCAGAAATTTATGCGTTGCACTTTATTATCACTGATCCTTCGTGGTCGACGGACCACAAATTATGTCGATAACTCATTTAAAAAATTAAAAAACTCAATAAAACTCATATTTAAGAAAAACTCTATGAAATGTATATTTATTTAACTAGCTCACAACTCAGCCGCTCATGGCTGCGTTCTCTTAAAAACTCTAAACTCATAAAAACAAATGCAGACGATAAAAATCGTTGCCAAAAATACAGAATAAATACGACCGAACAACATTATTGAATTATATGAGTTTAAATAATGTAGTTACATGCCATTAGTTATGAAATGCATGACGGGTGCATTTATTTCAATTTTATATGTATAGTTGGGCTCATTAATATGTAAAAAAATATCTTCTGAATAATTTTGTCATTATTGAACTTGACTTATATGAGTAAACTCAAGCATAAAAGTTGAAGCATTTGCACCCAACAGGAAAATATATGAACACTTTACCAACAGTACAATGTTAACACATGTAACAAAGAATAATACATATCAAATACTGTGAAACTTTTTTTTTTCATTTATGAAAATCATAAAAACAAATCATAGTCGCACCACATATTAGGTGATATTCTCCAAAGACTAATCAATATCATTTCATTCGAAAGTCTAATTTAATGTAAATTTTTATAACATTTTGTGCATTGAGTTTTGAGATATAAGTGTTAGGGGAAGCTTTAAAGGCAGAACTTAGCAACGTCACTTGTTAGACTATTTACACCAAAATATAATTTAAATAAATTATGTTGTACTTCACCTAAATATGAAATTTGATAGCATAGTGTGCATATGATGGAATTATTTCGGTTTGAATGGCAATTAAATCTATAGAATTTACACATTGACAACAAAACTTTTAACAAGAATAAATAATTTTTTATGAGTGTAGCAAAAAAATTTCATTCATTTTCAAACTGAAATCAAAAATTTTCACATATTCAATTCTTTTTCTTATATGTATGAAATGCAATAGAAATGAAAATACTTCTTTCTTTTATATTTTCTTGATAAAAATTGTAACATAACCTGATGGGAAAAGATGTGTAGACTTGTAGTTCTTCAGATGTTAAGTGTTTGGGGATATATTTTGATTTTTTAGTAAAATAAAATGAAACCTTGCTTACATAACAGCTTCTTTATGAAGTCTTATAATTTAATTAATTATTTATTTATACGTTTAATTACTTATCAAAACATTAAGATTTTAAGGCATTTAATAAAGTATTTTCACGTGTAAAATGTCTTTTGTCACAAATTAGGGGATGCTCTCCCAGTTTGTATTCGAATTTTAAAATTTTTTAGCTTTCTCATAAACATGAAAATAGTATTGGTATCTTCCAAATTTTTCACATGTGGCACTACAGTTACTGTCATATAACATAAAAACAATCTGTTTTTAGGTACACTCCTGTACCTCAATTCTAGCTTTAATCGTTGAAGAGTTATTTAACTGTACATTGCAATCTTAAAAGGAAGGAATGTGTAAGACAAAAGTTTTTTAAAAACAGCATTTTACATTCAGTCTATCTGAAAATATTGTTTTTACACTGAAAAAGGACTTTACCTGAGATATTTAGGAATATTTAATTTGTAATTATGTGATATCTCACTTACATACGTTTCTAGAAATTAGTTGTATTATTAAATCAAAGAGCGTGCCGATTATTTGTTCGGTTGTGATAATTACAAATGTATCCAAGTCAACTATGAAAATGTCGTAATTTCGATATTACAGAGATACACTAATGATAATCATAATGTACTTTAATGTAAGATTGTGCAGATAATGGGCATTTTTGGTCTTTTAAATTATGCTATTTTTAAGTTTCATTTTTTCTCTAAAAATTAATATAATTAATGTTACTGACAGATCTTCGTAAATACTTATTTTTTATAAAACGGAATACATATTCAGCGTAGAAAGAGCTTAAAATTTACATATTTTCGACCATGAAGTTTAATATGGAGTTGCTAATTTTTTATTCGTGTTTCTAGCAATATAGTTTTCGGCAAGCTGCATAGGTCTTATAGAAAAATCTAATTTTCCTAAACAGTCATTAATTAACACAGCACAAAACATTTTTATATTTCTAGTGTTAAATGTAAATGTCTACTCAAATTCTATATTCGAAAACTTCAAGAAATATCTTGTATAGGAATATTAATATAATCTATTGAAATATTTCTCTAATGTGGCGCAATAATAAAGTTGAGTTTTTAGATTGCTATATAGTGGCAACCACAGCAATGATTCTCTTGACGGTCACATGACCATACCCATTCAACAATACAAAATTCACAGATAATCTCTTTTTAAAGACAAATTGTTCCATTGGTGCATGAATAACGATGCTATTGGTTTATTTTACACTGTTTAAAATTTTGTGCTACTTTGAACCCTAATTTGGTGCTTAGTAGCTGCCACCATAAGATGGTGAAATCGTGTTCCAAAATTTGGAGCTTCGGTTGAACCATAGTACCATTTTTTTCAAATAATATGGTGTAAACTCGTTCCAAGATTTGGAGCTTCGATTGAACCATCCTATGGTGGCAGCTGGTAATAGCTGCGAGCACCAAATCTTGGTTCAAAATAGCACGAAATTTTTTGCAGTGTACGATAACGAGTGTATGCATAAAATTAGCTTTCTGATCAAGATAGTTTTTTTGCGCACAGCAGAAAATGTTTTCTTTACAATTTGTTAACGTCATACTATCAACTCCTTTGATTTTTCCGAACAGTTTTTGATGAATTTAAACCATGCTGTGCAATATTATAGGCGAAAAAATTCATTTTTATTTTCAAAGACGTTTTCCATTACATTTTATACTTTTAAAAATGTTGAAAACCACATATATTAAAATTACTTAAGACAATATTCATTCTGACTGGATTTGATGCAAGCAATGGTGAGAGCGCGAAGTCGCTGGGCACAACGGTACTATTGCGAATTGTAATGCAATTCACGGGATTTGCAAAGGTTGGAGCGGAAATCTTTAGTATTAATACAATTTAAACAAAATAGATATGGATTTGTTGAATCTTAACCGAACAAATTCTCTATTTTATTTTTAAAGGTATTTTTAAATGTAAGCTGACTACTTTCTACTACATTTCTGAATGTATTTTGCTCATAAAGGCGTGTAATTAGATTCTCTTAATCACAAACTATGAAATTAAATTATCCCGTCAGTAGTCGCGTGTCGGTCTTTTCGCCGCCCGTATAACTTATCTTCTCCTAACTTATATCACATTACAAATACAGCGGAGATCTACCATGTAGCTGACTTTGAAGCTTTCTCGAGCATTTTAGTGAAGTAACAGGACACTTCTGTTTTTCTTTCATGTAGAGTTTTAGAAACAAAGTTGAAATTGGCAAAAAAGTCCACGTAAAAGGCACTAATGCGAGTTCATTTTTACTTTTTCCAATTACTCCAGATCTCATAAATAAAATGCATAATTTAAGAAAATTGCAAATTTATATCTTCGTTATAATGTTATTTTCGTATATTAGGTGAAAAATATTTCTTTTTTTACATATTTGGTATGCGGGAAGCCAGCGGCGAAAAGACGGAGCGCGACTAATGACGTTGTGAAAAAAGTCGCGACTATTCGCGGGTTAAATATATATTTTAGATTTTTGATTAAAGCAAATAGAACCTAAAAAAATGCTGCAAAAGTTTACATCTTGATCCATATTTTTCGATATAACTGACCATCACAGATCTTTATGATCAGAAATCACACTGTAACTAAATATATAATCCTATTATATAAAGATTAAAATGACTTTTCGATTACAAATCTACTTAATAGTCGTTCAATAAGTGCCATAGTTTTATGTATAAAAAATGAGACAGTAAAGATGGGGAAAAGTTTCACCTGAAAAAAAAAATATTTTATTTTAGAACAACTTAATTGTCTATTCCATATAATCGTGATAATCCTTTACTATTTTTATAATTTATATTTCATTCTTCCTCTTTAATGTCAAGCAACCGTATGGAGATAAATACTGATAAATTACCTGAACTACAATGAACGTATTAGCATTAAAAAAATACGAATCAAACCGATACTCTATAGCAAAATTATGCCAAAATGTATGCTAATCGGTTATTTATTTCAACAAGGACCGTGCACAAGGTATGCGTACTGTAGGATTTGCAATGACAGCTATATCAAATAATTGTCACTCAATATTTACTGAACATGATTTTTTGGGTTCTTTAGAAATTATGTAAATGCGTAGCATCTATAATCGTCGTCTAGCTCGTCCTATCTGTCTATTTGTCTGAATATAAGAGCACGAGGACGACCTAACCGAATGCTTTGAATATTAAAATGTATAATAATTGCTGAATTTTGTCGAGTCATCTCAAATTTTATAAAAGTGAATCGAAACTTAAAAATATATCAATAGTTTTTTTTCATTCTACTAAATCTTATCGAATGTAATTAATTCAATAATATCCTATGATATGTAAAGATTCTAGATTGTCATAGTGATTTGGTCCTATTAACACTAGAATTACCGAGGCGGGTCATCCGTGACCCAAGACGTGGTCTTTCGCTCGTATCACAGTTTCTTTTCAAAGTAAAACTTTGAAACTGCTTGACTTTTCCTAAATACTTAGTGTAATGTCTTAGCACGAATTTAGTTGAGATCGGACGAAAACTTTTTTATAAACACATCTTTATATCTAGAACTACCATACTGGGTCATCGCTGACCCGAACAAAATAATTCCATTTTTCATTTATTTCAACAAGAATTCCGACTCTATTTTTTTAAATAAATTAAGAATAGCGCATGGATATGTTCCACACTTACTTTTCACAGAAAAGGGAGAAGAATGTGCATATGTACAGAACAGGGAAGGGGGGGAGAGGCAGGTCATGATCATATATCTGTTATGTATTTGGAAGCTAAAAGTGTGAGTTTTTATGGCATTTCAAACTACTGTAAGGATGGTAAAAATAATTGTTTTTTTATGCTATACCTTAGAAAGTAAATAAAAAGAATACTTTGCCTCTCATAAATCCCATGGAGGACAAAAAAATTGGTTGTGGTATTTGACTTTCACATATTTATATTAATGGCATCACTACGAAGGTTTCTTGAATGCGAAATTTTTAAAATTGCAATGTGAATTGCCTTTAAAAGACTTTAGTTATATTAACGACGAAGTTAATATTGTCATCATGTGATGACGCTGACAGTCTTGACATAAATGACGAAACAATTTTTGTTAAAAATGACAATAAAAATGCATTGTTCAAATCCAATACATGTATAGTAGCAAGCTGAATGAAAGTAACCAAATAAAAGTTGTCGGAAAAATTAAGAAACACAAATAAATTGCAAGTATTTTGCAGAAAATTAAAAATACAGGAATTCACTTTTTAGAAATAATTCTAAAAAGTGAGAAAGACACAAAATAAATCACTCTTTGAAGCTATGTGGACCATCGAACTATATTGACGGTAGAGCCGCAGTGTTCAATACCTACTGACTTATGCAAAATCTGATTCAAGATCTAGTGGTCGTAAATGTTTCGGTAGTTTTTAAAGATACAACAGATTCTAATTTAAGTAGAAAAGTCTTTTTGCTAAAATTATAAATAAAAGCATTGCAAAAGAACGTGAAGATATTCGTCCACGCACCAGCACTTAAATTTCAAACAAATAAAAAATGTTGTCACATAAAGCAATGCTAAAACAAAACAAAACAAAAAACTAAAAAAAACAATACTGTTTGCGGAAATTGCTTATAACTTGTGTGTGCATTATACACAGAAAAAAAAAGAAAAAAAACATGCATTTTGTATGAAATGATTGGTCAGTAAACTGTATAAAACGTAAAAGTGTAAGTAAAAAAACCCCACAAATATGTATATAGATATTGAAATTTATTGAGTTTGAATATCTAATTGATCTATAGGAACATTTTTACACAATTTAAATCGATAAATCACATGTATATATGTTATATTAAAACGATATCAAAATCTCAAAGCAATTTATTTTTAAAATTAGAAATAAGAAATTTCCTTTGTAGTATTAATTTGAAAATTCCATATTATGCAATAATCTAAATGCTAGATTGTATTAATTATTAATTAAAAATCATTCTATTAATCGTAAATAATTATTGTGTGCCTTTATATTCCGTATAAAACAAGAATAGCGTCTTTAAAAGCCATGGGTCAGATGTGACCCACCCCGGTATTTCTAGGTATACAAGAAAAGTGGCAATTCTAATGTTAATGATGGATTCACATTATTTTCATGTTACTCAGTTTAATAGATACAGTTCTAATTCCTATTCATGTACTTTTTTTTTCATGAGAGTGCTATTTTATGAAAATCTAAATGTTTATAAAACATATTATATAACGATCGCACCTCAATTTCAATTCTAAGATGGAACTCAATTATGAGGTAGTTGCAATAAAATTACTTAACCGCTATGGAACTATGTAGAAAAAAGTCTTTTTGTGAGATGCCGACTACGAAAATTTTTACAGTAACCATTAGACACGAGAGAATATTTCGCTCTGTTATCTTGAGTGTAATTTGTGCTACAATCTATCTAATTTGTAATTAACTGTATTTTTTAAGTCAGATAAATTCTTTCAACGAGAGTGCTATGTTAAAACCATGTCAAAAACCACGTCGCATAGTCAAAATGGCTCCTATTCAAAATTACTCAAGTTTGAAACATGTATGTACCAATTTCTGAAAACATAGACTGACTCAATTTGAAGCACATGATACTTTATCCATGATGTTTATTCATTATTATACATTGTCTGTATTTATGTATTGTTGAGGGGTATCAAATTCCACCTGTGAAGTCTTCCTTTCCGCATGTAACCACTCTTCGGTTTCTAAGGCTGATTAATAAAATTATACACTTCTGCGATTACATTATGATGGCTTTTAAGAGTTCTTCATCGAATAGGATGAAAATATATTATCCACATTTCATGTTATAATATATTATTGAAAGAAGCATTTCGTCCTAAATCATACCAAGTAAAATAATATGAATAAATTCAACAATCCTGGTGAAATTTATTACATTTAACGAATATAAAGTTTTTTTTTTGTTTGAAACTGAATATTTGCGGTATTTCAAAATTGAAAAAAATGTGTCATCGCAATTGTATCCAAACTTTCATAACGAAATGAAAACATCCATTTACTCAGAATTGAAAATATTATTTTTTTTTCAGTGTACATATAATTCCGTTAAGCACAACACTGTATGTAATATCCATTATAATGAGAAATTATAGGGCATTCATGCAAAATGGCGTAATAAATGATAGTTTAGAATCCTTCCTTATTCTATTTACACTTCTATCTTATAGAATTCATATAGCAATGTCATTATTCAAAAAATGAAATTTATACCGCAATGCTAAGATGTATTTAAAATTCTGTGTATGGTATTTAAATAGTGTTTTACAATGCTCAGCAAAAGTTTTAGCAAAGATCGTTTACGCAATTTGAAAGTTTAAACAATTAAATTATTCTTGACGATGAAAATCTTAACATTTCTTTTCTTTACTGCTTTTGTATTGTTACTTAGAAGCTGATATTTTGTATAGATAATATGAAATCATAATAAATATCGCAAAAATATTTTACAGTTTGTGTTGAAAGATGATTTTTTACCAGTACTGACATTGGTAAATAAAACTAGAAGAATTAAAGTAAACTATTTGTTTATTAGCATTAAACCTCACGCTGCACATTTTGCGATTTCCAGAGGTACGTCAAAATAGCAAAATTTGTAGAACTCACGATTTCTGTGACCTCTTTTTTATGATCTGATTCTAAAATAAATAAATAAATAAATAAATAAATTGTGCAGCGAGAGAGTTAAGCATATACAAATTGTAAATGCCAACTCAAAATTAACTTTCATTTTACAGTTATTGTCTCTCATTATTTTTTTGTAGTCCTAATGGCAAAATTAGTGCAACATACTGTTAGGCCCGCCACACATCACAGAGACATGCGCCAAAACGTGCAACATGACGCAGTCAAACCGGTTTTTTCTTTGTTATCAGGGTGAAACTGTCGCATGTCGCACGTTTTTTCGTTCAATCTTTCACTAGTGTGTGGCGGGCCTTAGCCACCATAGTACTTTCCTTAACCACGCTTACAAATATCAGCTAAGATCATGTAATCATCACTTACAGTTTTCTTTTTCTGTTTCAGTCCTATTTTTCTTTCGTTTCTGCAACAGTTTATTTCTGGTTCCCAAGTTTGTTCACTTGAAATAACCATAGTTATAAATAATAGATAAAGAGATAAACAAGTCCACTTGTTTATCTCTTTCCGTATAGACTCTTTCAGTGTGACGCTAGGGTTAAGGTTTGGTTGCTAGGGTTAAGAGCTGACTCCAAACAAATCGTTGCTATTCGCCATTTTAAAACTGCCACGCATTCGTTTTCGTTCGTTCTATTGAAGGATTCGTTCTATCGATTATCCCGTACGTTTTACTCACGCTTCGACGTGTACGGCATCGCATTTCGCCGATCGGAAATCGCGATCGCAATTCGCAGTCATTAGACCGTTGTACCTGGTATTATCGTTTTGCCTCAAGGCAGGAGCGTGTTTGCTCAAATCCGGAAACATTTGGAAAGAGGGCGTTTCACGGAAGCTTCGAGTTGCCGGCCGGCGGTGTATTTAAAAGGCTGTGGTGTGTCGACTTAGAGCGCGGTTGCGAGATGTTAGTACATTGATAAAAACAGTGTCATTTTGGTTATAGAAAATGCACGGTGGTTGTTTTGAAGTTAAATAGAAGGACCGCTACTCCACTGTTTATTGTGTTATCAACAATTATGGATTTAGTGATATTTTTCTTATATTCATGCCCGGTGTTTTACTTTGTCGCTTCTTGTTACTTATTATGCGAATATCATCTGAAGTTCAATTTTTTGGGGGAATTTACTGGACTAACAGCTGTAACTGATGAAAAACTTTAATTTAATTTTCCTACATTTTAGTTTTTCCTTTGAGAATTATTAATGCTTGTTTCATCCTGTATGTCATGCCAGTTTTATTTTCACTTGAATGATTATTTAATTTAAATTACGTTCGTTACAATTTAAATCTGTTTGGTCATTTTATGTTACAGTATTTACATATATATTGTTTAAGTCTGCATTTAATTTATTTCAATAAACGTTAGTTCTTAATTTAAATCAAAACTGTTTCTTCACTGACTCACTACCAAAAACACTTTTTGTCACAGTATCGTTCAATCATATTTTCTAGCTCTACTACGCTGCTAAATTTAAGCGTTTTTAGACCAGTTTCGGTTCACGAACCGATCACATACGATTTCTGTGACCTCTTTTTAATAATCTGATTCTAAATTTAAAAAAAAAAAACTTTTTTACAAAAAAAGCTTTACATATTTTTACTCTAGAATATGTATATATTTGAAATATGAAATAAATAAGTGCACAGTTTTTGAACGTATTTTATAATAAATAAATAAATAAAAATGCGCAGCTAGAGAGTTAAGTATTAAAAACTATACATGCCAATTCAAAATTAGCTTTCATTTTAAAATTATTGTTTCTCATTATTACTTTGCAGTCCTACTTTCTACAGTCAAGATTTTCAATTTTTAATTCTTTTCATTTATGCAAATGTCATATCGTAGAAAATAATAATCTGTAAAATGCAAAATGCAAATTAATCATTTCCACTTTTTTAAAAACGTTTTCAATTGTTTTACTTTCACTTTTAAAATAAATGATACATAAATGGAAATTTTATATTTATCTTACTATATTTATACAATTAAATTATTATACATTCAATGCATTCTAGAAAATTTAATTACATTTATTTGCTAAGATATGAGGAAATATCTAAATTCAAGTGCACATACATTTTTCATTTTATTATAATGATAGAAATATTTAGTCTATGATGAATTGATTGACCTTGCAATCGTGAATGCGAAAACTCACCAAATTATTAAAAACTGTTATTTGAAGAAGAAAAATATATATTTATACTTAACCAATTTAACCTACAAAATATCAAACTTTGAAATTTTTGTGAACTGAATAAAATAGTTTAGAAATAATTTTTATTGAAAAAAATATAGATATATTATAATGCTTTTTATTTTAATTTCTCCTATTGAAGCTGTTGAATTTGAATGCACTAGCTTTATTAAAAATTTTATGATTTAAACTAAACTCTAGTTTATCTGTGAAATATTCAAATATGAAATTGAACATTTATTTTGATATTTTTAAAGCTGTTTCTCCTGAAAAAAAATAAAATAAATGGATATATTAAAATAAAGACAGCTGTGAAATGTTATATGTAAGAAATATAACGTATCTTCTCTTAACTTAAAAGTACAAACGGGAAAAATAAATTTTTAATGAAAATCAGAGTTTCATCTGCTATTTTCTATATGCAACTATAGCGGATGATTAATAATTCACATGAATTTTCTATCGATTTGTAATCATTCAGACTTTTTGTAATTAAAGACAGCGCTCTTCTTTTCGAATCCTGAATTGCATTTTTAAAATACAATTCGAAAAAAAAAATGCAGTACTTATGAAACCTTTATGAATCAGCATAATTCAATCAAAGGTAATATGAGTTATACTACATATTCAATATTCCATGGATTTCTGTTGCTTCCGGGTATTTTATTTTTTGCTGTCTATATTGCAGATCAGATGTTAGTATCAATTACACGTTATCTTAGTGAAATTTGTCGTGCCGGTTATCGGTGAAGGTAACTCAACTGGCAAAGTCAACTTATGGGCACATGGATTATCTCGACAAGTAAATTGAAGCATTTTTTCTGAAATATTTAACATCATGTATGTTACTCATAAATAGATATAGAAATGATGTTTTAAAAAGTAACCATACACATTATAGACCATTCAAAAATGAAATCAAATTAATTTCATTCATAAATTAGTTTTCAAAAACTTATTAAATTTTTGACTATTTTTTAAACAATATATCTCTTTGGTACTCTTTTCTAAAAAAACTGTTGAACATATTACCTTATAATTTGATGTGATGTCAGAAAATATACTATTTGAAAAAAAAAAAAAAACATTTATTTTGGCTGAAAAGAAATAAAAATACAAGTTGAATGTAGATTCTGCCATTGCAGAATTCAGTTTCGCCTCCAATTTAAAAAAAAAAAATCGATAGAGGTTTTTTAGAAAGGCGACCTCGTTTAGAATGCAATGAACTAACTTTATTTTTCTTGTGTTTATCTATATAATAGCAAACAGAACGGCGTGAACTACCCAACTGATTCGCAATTTCTCTCTAACACAGTAGAATTGCGGAATAATAAAGAGATACAATTTGACGTGCTACTTCTTCATTGACTAGATTAATCAAAAACGGATTTTTTCTTTAGTTTAAATGCTTTTTTATAGACTCTGAGAAAAAGGAAATGCATTTTAACAATAAAATTGTATGAATGTCTCATTTTAACGGCCAGATTACGAAACTAGTCGTTGGAGGCCACCGTAATACTTACCCAAAATGGATATGCATTTTATAATACATGAAAATAAAATATGTGAAAACTATTTATAAAATGCATTGCAATTTCAAAACAAATTTTAAACGCATATTTAAATAGTCTTAATATGCATAGTAATGCTCCATTATTGAATTGCTGATGAACTCATTTCGACAAATTATGTAAAATACCAAACTACACAAATAATACCGGATTGCACAAAAAAACATCCTTACAACTCCAAAAACAATAATCATATTAGTTTACTGCGTCAGATTAAGCGTCTCATTTCCAATTATAACATATCTTTAAATTGAAATTTGAAGAAAATACAGGGTCATGAAAAATCGAAGAATGTGGAAAACAGGGTTACAAATATCTCGGCAACTATTAATCAGAAAGATTTCGTTCTTGATGCAAAATTTCTGTTATTTTATTGCATTTTACGTCATGTCCTGAAAAAAAAAAAAAAAAAAAATCGAACATTTTTATATACATTTCATTAGAACGAATTTTTCGAGAGTCCGAAAAAATATTTCCGGATAATCAAGGTTACTGATATTAAATAGGCTTCGTCCTATTCTTACTTACTAAGTACATACAAAATTTTAAGTCTCTATCTCCACTTGTTCGTGAGATAGAGCGTTTACAGACAGACAGACGGATGGCAATTTTTTTTTTAAATATGTTTTTCGGAATCTCCAAAATCTGAAACGTGTAAGTCCGCCAATTTTTTTCGATTTTCAAAACGATTGCAAGACTTTCCCTATACTACGTATAATAGGTAAGTAAAAGTGGGCCACAATTTTTGACACGACACTTTTTAGCTTGTCCGAAAGAAGTAGCATCGGTAGCTAATAAAAAAAAAAAAATACAAACATACTTTAAAAATTCTAAACATTTTAATAATATATTCTCCAATCAGACTCATTATGTTAGATATTCTTAGAGAAACAAGTTAGTTACACAATTTTGGAAACTTTCATAAAAAAACACATTTCGAAAAAAAGGAATGAAATCTATATATACACACGCAGTGTTTAAAAATATATTTTAAAACCTCCCAACTGTATTATCTTCTAGGTTCATAATCATTCATTACCATAATCTTTTAGTTCTATTTTTTTAATAGCTAATTAAAAATGGAAAAATTGAACCATTTTATGTTTCATATGCCCTTAAGCGATTGAAATTAAGGCGAAAGATATTAAATTCAACCATCGGAATTGAAAATTATCACTTAATTCGGAATTCGTGAGGTGAAGGCATTGTTGTGAAACATTCATCGTACCTTAGTGTAATGAGGTATGACGTTTAAAAAATAAACGTCCAATTAAGATTATCCAGCTAAAAATGTTCTGAATACGCTTGATAGTGCAATGACTTTTTTAAACTGACCGAGATTACAACGGTTGGATGTGGCAATCCGAAAACTTTGTTCTTTCTCACAATTTAAAAGTTGCTACCACAGTGCCAAAATTAAATGACAATCTATGCTCATTGTGAGGATTCTAAAGAAATGAAATCCTTTGCATTAGTTCTTGAAGTAGGACAATTGCGGATATCGAGAATAAAGCAACGCAAAAGCGCCACTTTTTGTGCAATTTAAGTGAAAATATAAACAGCAAGAATATTTATCAAACTGAATCTGAAGGTTCATGAAAAATTTCGTGAATTAGTTTTTTAGATAGAGCTATTGCAGGAATCGTAAAAATTCAATATAGCAGCGCAAACCTGTTGGGGAATTGGTATTAAAACATAAACTTAACTATTTCGTACCACAGATTTATTGAATCTGAAGATTAATGAAAATCAGTCCATTAATTTTTGTGATAAAGCTCTTGAGGATATCGTAAAAAATGCAGCATAGCAGTGCACGTGTCCACAGACTTACACCAAAATGTAAACATCACCAACCCATGCGAAGGACTAGCAGAATCTAAAATTATTGAAAATCAGCGCATTAATTCTTGAGATAGAGCTGTTATGGAAATCGTAAAAAAGGCAGCAAAGCAGCGTGATCTATTGATTCATTTATGCCAAAATATGCTACAAATTACACCAAAATTTACACCAAACAGCATCATTTCGTATCAAGGACTAATAGAATCTTAAGTTCTTGAGATAAAGCTGCTGCGGAAATCGTGAAAAAGGCAGCATAACAGCACCACCTATTGGCACAAAATGTAAGCAGTATCTACTCAAGTAAAGGACTACGAGAACTGACAGTCGGGAAAATCCGTGCAGTATTGCTTAAGATAGAATTCTTGTGGAAATCGTAAAAAAAGACAGAATAGCAACGCCATCTGTCGAGCGATTTACACCAAAAATTAATCTGCATAAATTATATTAGGGGCTATCTGAATATACATTTTTATTAAATTCTGTGCATTAGTTCTTGAGATTGAACACACGCAAAATTTGTCACATACATGGGTACAAGTTAAAAATATTGATGATGATGAAATAGGTTAACTTTTTAGATTCCTTTTTTTTACCACTGATTTGAATTCATGAAGTTAACATAAATAGTCAAAACATACATTACTTTGTTAACCTTAATCATTTACATTACTTTTCAGAATGTATAATAGGTGGGATTGGTTAATTCTGGATTTTATATGTTCTGGGATACATTATATTTTCTACATTATATGTATGGGCGTGAAAAAAAAAAGACAAATGTAAACACACCTACCATTTCCTCGATTAATTATCGAGCAAGAAAGTTACTGGTACCAAACGTTTGGAAATAAAGTCTACTTTTAAATGATGTATAAAAAATTTACTTAGCAGGCCATGTATATATTTAAACGAGCCATAACTTTGTCTTTGTTTTTTCAGTAGCTACAACAGCATAAATTAACTCCAATCCTTTTTATAAGACTAGAAAGAAATTTTTGTGGAATTCGTACTATAAATATCTATGAATTTAATTATTTTACAATGAGCATATTTTAGGGGCTGTATCCAAATTTCTCGATTGTAGTCACAGAGAACACCCTTCCTGATCAAGGCATTTTAAATACCACTGAAACAGTCTTTGAAGATTTTTTAATTTCAGGATAACATAAGAAATTTGAAAATATCTCATCATTTCTTTCCTTGATGGCTCCTTAAACCACGTTTTTTTCAGCATAATTTAAAAAATACCTGGAAGAAAATTGGAAATTTTGTTTTGTATAAAGCAGGACTTAATAAATCTAAATCTACAAAAAATTGTAAGTTGCAATTCATAATTTTTTCGAACGTTAATTTCGTAATTTATATCATAAAATTATAAAAATTGTAGATTCAACGCATACATGTTTGAATATTTTAGCATTATTTATAAATAAAAAAATCGCACATTACGGGTATAATTTTAGGAGATATCAGTTAAAATATGAAAATATAATTTAACACTAAGAAGCACTAAATTTTGAATGTTTATAATTCAAAAAATTATCATTCAAATGACTTGAAATTTGCTGTATAGACATATTTTGAACCAAAGATTTGAAATATGTTAAAATTTGATATTGCCGATGAAAAAGATGAAATTTTGGTTCCTTTTAATATGTAGATAGCCCTCTAAATAATATTTTACATACATTATTTAAAATTAGATTTTAATCCCAATCGTTCTGTACTAAAAACTTTCTTCTACGATAATTTATTGAGGAAATAGTTGGGGTGTTTATTTTTTTTTTCTTACGATTGTACATAGACTATAAAGGGGTATAGTTTAAAACCTGTTTAATAAATTTGAAACATGAGCTAAGGAACATTGCAAGAGACACACATGGCATTATATAAAAGCTACTATAGAATAGAGTACAGATAACTTAATTATTTATTTACAGCGGCAAACAAAACAATTCGTTTATAGTACTATATATGAACAATAGTTTCTAGAAGTGTGGTTTAGGTTGTGGTACGCCTTTTTTTACATTAAACTAATATTTCCCCAATCACTTGATGTTTATAAATACTATAAATGACACTCAGGGCAGTACGAAATATCTTGAATACATTTTGCTTATGGACGAAAGTTGCTGAAGGAGAATTTACAAGTGTGGAATGAGTTTCCTAAATGAACTAAGTTTTAGCTTATTACTTAAAATATCTATACAGTACCTGTGTTAGTTAAATAAGGCTATCAAAAAGAATTAAAAAAAATTTCTAACTATCGATGGTAATGCCTCCAATTGTGTTTCAAATATGTCATAAACTTCTCAAATTTTTATGTTTATATAGACATCATATTTCAGCTTATTAAACAATAAAGATTTCTCAAAGTATTTTGGGAGTATTGTAAAATGTTTCATACTCTATGCTTGACGCACATTTTCTCGTTTTTGTTATATTTAACTTTTTGTTATATTTTTTTCAAAGTCATATTTGACGAGTTTGTTACATATTTTTTATAAGTATACTGGGATAAAAACGTCAAGTGTTAATATTATGCGTAGTTATGAATAAAACCGGTAAAATGGCATTATAGGTTCTGCGATGGAAAGCTTTGAGTCATCTAAATCACAAACAACTGATAGAAGATAATTTGTTACATTCGTAAACCTTATCGCTGGAATAAGCAAGCGAGCATCAATGCACGATCTAAAATTTTCTAGATGAGTTCTGTGATATCAAGATTATACGTTTATTAGGATATACTTTGTTTATTACAAAACTTTGTGGCGCATTTCAAGTACTTCAAAAAGTTATTTGAGATTTTTGAATTTGTTTCACATGAATTTTTTTTTTCTTGAATAACCCACAAAAGGTTGCATTAGCCTTATAGTGAAGGAACTATGCACTAAATACACCGATATTCATAAAATACTTCTAGGTGGCGTTATAATCTAAGTGGTCAAAGGTAAAAATGGTCAGAGGTACAACGCATTTCCCTACACAAATATCTGAAAATATTGTAGATTTTCTAGCTGTAAACTTTATACATAATTTTTTGAGCTGAATCAAATTCTTAACCCGCGTTTTCTAAAAACCTGTGCTTTTCATTATGTACTTTTGCGAGAATCATCACTTCTTTAAAAGTTATAATATTGAAATAAAATTTGGTCACGAGGTTCTGCTTATCTATTGGTATGTTATCAAACAAAATATAGATTTTAAGTTCGCATATATTAATTTAAGATCTATTTATATTGAAAACTATACCTTTAAAAAAATCATGTGATGTATACAAAATTTTTCATTTGCTAGAAAATTTAAGAGGCGTTGCAAATCTTTTGCTTCATAGCACAGATATGTGGTTTGCTAATATATTGTTGGAAAAAAATGTGAAACACATTGAATAGATTTCGTTATCAAAAACTTAGCCTAAACGGAATTCCTTATTAAAATTTGACTAAACATTGCCGAAATTTGAAAAGTTAATGAAAATTCCTTTAAAAATTACATGAATTCATAGTTTCATTACATCTTTTATCTAAAAACACATGAGATAAATAAAAATTCCATATTTGAAAAAAAAAGTCCAGAAAGTGGGCAGATATCAAATTACAAGTATGAATTTCTATATTTTTCAAGCAACCCTGAAAAGTTTTATTTAATCTTGTTTGATTGCAAATACGAATCTTTAATGTATTCCTAATGATCAAATTAGCTTAGTTTCAAGATTTAAAACATATAATACATAATATAAATATAAATAAAATAAAATTATAATAAGATATTTTAATTACTGTAAAATGTTTTTGGTGGAAAGAGATGCCTTTCTCTAAATTTTTAATTTGTATGCATCGACTTGTAGCTTTAGAAATTAACTGATAGGCTGTATTTACTCTAATTAGCACGTATGACAGGATATTTACTCGTTGATGAAGATCGTAGTGATTATGCTTCCAAAGCCTTACGTGAAGCTTTGATCAAGATTGAAACGACGATTATTATAAACTTAGTTAAACTTGCAGTTAGAGTTTAAAGTATTATGGTATAAGTGACGGCTATATACGTAAAGTTTCAAATTATACAAATACACCTGCTATTTGTTCATTTTTTATTACTTAAAAGATAAAATACTCAAAAATGTTTAAAAATAAATAAATAAAGATATTTTATTAAATGTAAAATTATGTATGAAATATTTATTTTGAATACATAGATCGACAATAATTTTGTAATTAAAAGCATTTTATGCATACAAAATGCATGTAACATAATATAAATAAAATAAATACTTCAAAATAAAATGTTACCAAAAAATTATTAGTTACAATTTTGTCAGTTCTGATAATAACAAATATTCTTATCTAGAAATTGAATGCATCGATTTCTAACTGTGAATATTAACCAGCCGGCTCTTTTATAATAACGAGGTTCCTATGACATCTCACTTATAAGCTTGTTACTGATAATGAAGATATTTACGATTATGCTTCAAAAGGCTCATGTGAACTAACAACTGCGAGTGAAAAACTAATTATTATAATCTTAGGGAAATGTATAGATAGAGTTTAAAGTATTGTCTAATGGATAATTAAGATTTCTAAGTTAAACTGTAACACGTTGAGTGCATGTTAGTCAATGATGACTGACAAGGACTTTTGCATATAGGCCGCCTTAGTCATCGGTTACTGACAATAAAAAAAATGTATATATATAGTTAAATTTTAAATTCTAAATAAACTTTAATTCATTACAGTTTTGCATCATAAGGATAGTAAATATTTTTTGCCAAAAAAATTAATAATTTTCATTAAAATACAGTGAACATAAAAAAATCCCTGTCTTATTGGCTTACATGCGGAGGTAGATATCGAAGTTAAGTACTCATTTCAACTACGAAAAAAATAAAATATGATTAGAGATAATCCTGTTTAGCAACTTTATTTGGTCGCTTTTCAAAAAAATGTTACTTTATTTTTCTATAAGAGCTGCATTTATCAGAATCAACTTGCGAAATTCGGCTCAAATGTCCACTTTGACAACATTTTAAAAAATATATTCTGACTTCATGAAAAACTCGACCAATACGGCATATTATATAGTCCCTAAATAGGAGAAACTGCCAATTGATTGCGTTTGATAGGAAAATTGAATTTAAAAGTGAGTCATAAAATAACAAAGTTGTTATTTATGTACATCTTCAATTCTTTAATCAGGATCGCTTCGGGAAATTTTGTACGAAGTGCCAACGTTAACAGTTTTTTTAACATATTCAGACTTTACCAAAAAATTTACCAATACGGCACATTATACAGTTCCTAAATAAAAATAACTGTCAATTCGATGCGTTTGAGAGCAAAATTGAATATAAAAATGAATCAGAAAAACGCAATTTGTTATTTTTAGAAGTCGATTTTGCAATCACGATCCCTTCGGGAAATTCTGTTCAACTACTCTTTTTGGCAGCCTTTTAAAAATATATATTCTGCCTTTATTAAAAAAACTGAACAGTATAGCACATTATACATTTCCTAAATAAGTGAACCTGTCATTTGGATGAGTTTAAAACCAAAAGTTATTTTAAAAATGAGTCAGAATATAAGCAGTTTGGATTTGAATTTTTTTTCCAACTCCTATTTTTGCTTAATCTATTTGTGCTATAAGGTTTGGTCTTATGAAAAACTTGTCACTATAAAAGTTCTTGATTTTATTGAGAAGATGTGAAATAAGTTTAATCGTATTTGATATCCTAAGATTTGACTGAATTGTGAAATTTTTTTATCTACGCCTACCCCCCTTTTTGTATTAGTTTTAATTTTTTTCTATGCAGTAAGAGTTGGTCCTTTCAAAAACTTGGAAACACAAAAGTTTTGAATAATATCAAGAACATTTATATAAAATTTCATTGAATTTGATATCTTGAGAAATGACGAAGTTCTGAATTTTTTCTCCCCAAAACTGTTTTTTTCCACATTTTAAGTCCATTTTTATATTTATCAAAAATCTTTCATGCATAAACTTTTAGCTCATTTCCTACAAGTATTATAAATTTTAAACCGATTCGATATCTATTTTAATTAAAAAGTTATGATATTTTTTTCTGCTTTCTCAAAAACCTTTCCTATATCCATCCTCATGATCCGATTTTGTATCCATTGATGAACTTGAACAAGATGTTATGCATCACTTTGAAAGAGATTTGAGCATAATTATAGAAATTGTCCTATCCATAAAAAAGTGATATAGATTGATAGATAGGCCAGTCAAATTGTCAGAAAAAAGGGCCGATAGATGCAAAAATTCTGCTAGAAGATTTTATGTTTTTAAAATGTTTATGGGGATGCTAGTAACAAGAATTAGTGGTTTTCCAACAAAATATCTCGAGGCTAAATTTTGTGGAGCCAAAAAACCACCAAATTTTCGGGCTTTTTTCAGTTTTTTTCCAATAACTCAAAAATTATAAATTTTTGCGTAAAATACTCAGTTACAAAAAGAAAGAGCGTTAAATTTTCTATAAATTTTGTTATAAAAACGTTTTTCTAAACCCATTACTAAGCGCGCTATGGTTTTTTGAAAATGTCACTTTTTTTTTTTTTTTTTTTTAACTTTACAAAATGTAACCTATTTTTCGCCTCCCATCCCAAACAACTTTTTTCATCACTAACAATGAAAATTAAAAGCACCTATTAATGGATAAGAAATGAAAGTTTTAAGAAAGGAAGGTAGAAGAAGTACAAATTCTAGAATCCCTATAAGAAAAACAATTATAAAGGGAGGGAGGGCCAGGGATAAAAAAGGGAATGTAGTTGGAAGATTGCAGCCACGTGACTTTCCCGAGCCTTAATCATTTAGATGCAAGTTTCTTTTATAAAGACATATTCTTCTAACATGCTGTTCAGTTTATTGTATCTCTTCTCGTGCAGTAATGAAAAATCAGTGAGCTCGACCCAAAATTGTGTTTCATTTGCCAAACGACTTCAAATAGTGATACTTGCGTTGTGAGCCAGAAAGGTCTTGCGAAGCTCTTTGAACATAGCGATCAGAGTCAAAGTAATATTCATCAAAAGTATTATTCATCAATTTTTTGGAAAGTAGCAAGGAAGTTAGAATACAGGATGATTGCTGAAAAACATATGCGAATGAGAGATAGATAGCAGCATATGTTTGTCGGGGTGAAGATTCTACACAGACTATAGTTTGTCCCAAAGATCGAGCACTTCTTTCAAGTTTCAAGATAATTGCTTCTTATGTGAAAAAGGTAATCCCGGTCACTTCAACAAAAAACAATAAAAAAAGCCCTAAGTAAAGAGAAATTTGATTCACAAAGTAATGAAGTTAGAAGCGAAAATTACATTTTTGAAAGTTGCAGAAAAACGTGGGGATGAATGGTTCCATAAAGTAATTGAACGTATTCAGCACGAACCTGATTAGCAGATGCGAACCTAACTTACAAATGCATGGTATCATAGTTTCTGTTGTGTAAAACTAGATCAATCTGTAACAAGTGAAGAGAAAAGAGAGCGTCGATTCGCACCATCCGTTGACGAAGCCAATGACATAAACAAGAGCTTTTTCATTTCATTGCTTAAAACAAATTTCGAAATTTCAAAATAAGAATTTCAAAATAACAGAATTCAAGTTGAGCAAGCAAAAGAAGAATCTGATGTCATGATAATTATCTCAGCCATTTCAAGAGCCGAATCTTCTGAAAGTGTTGTAATTGTCGGAGAAGATTTTTACCTTCTCGTGATCATGACGATCTTAAGCTATCACCACAAAAATCTACTTTTCCAAAAGCCAGGAAGCGGTAACATCGAACCCAAATAGTTTTCAACCAATTACAACAATGTTCTTTTCACTCATGCAATCAGCGGATGCGATACAACGTCCACTCTTTTTGGACAAAGAAAGTCAAAGTTTTGTAATACTTTGAAAACACATGATCAGCTTGGAGAAATAGCCTGTGTGTTCAATAAATTAGGTTTTACTCGAAAAGAAATCATCAAGGTTGGAGAAAAATTCCACGCTGCACTATACAGTGGATGCATAGATAATACATAGAAATTGAACACCTAAAGTTTTCAGCTATTTGCTAAATCTGTCACAAAAAGGAAAGTTCATTTTGCAAGACTACCACCAACACAAGAGGCTGCACAGTATCATTTTCTCCGATGTTATCATCAGGTACAAGCTAGGCTAGCCCCTCCTGCAAGCTAGGCTAGCTCGGCAAGCTAACATCCCTCCTGAAGAATGGGAGTGGGCTCACAGGTCGGACGATCTCTTTCGGCCAGTTCAAATGTGATAAGACCCGGCACCTGAATCCTTGCTCATGCTGCATCATGTAGCTGTAATAAAAGGTGCAGCAAAGCATGTTCTTTTGATAAATTAAGACTAAAATGCTCGAAAATTTGTAAAACATGTAATGGGATCAACTAAGAAAATGTTAACGACATTATTTATCCAGAAGGAAGGGATGTAAAAATGTCACCGTAAGTATTTTTTACTTACAATCAGTTAAATACCTAATATTAATGTTCTCCATTAAAGCTCTAAATACAAAAAAAAAATTACAATGTTCTTAATTTTTTACAATGTTGCTGTTGTAATTTATCCCGATTTTTATCATGCAAATACCTATAATTTAAATAAGTTACATTAAAGAGGATAAAATAATGAAAAATTGTGTCAAATTTTCGTTTTTGCAATTTTTTTATAAAATTAGAAAAAAAGAGTCACTTTCAGAAAGCTGTAGCGCGCTTAATAATGGCTTTAGAAAAACAGTTTAATTATCAAATTTGTAGAGAATTTAAGGATCTTTCTTTTCGTAATTGAGTATTTTACGCAAAAATTTATAATTTTTGAGTTATTGGCAAAAAACTGAAAAAAGTCCGAAAATTTTGTGGTTTTTTGGCTCCACAAAATTTAGCCTCGAGATATTTTGTTGGAAAACCATTAATTCTTGTTACTAGCATCCCCATAAACAGTTTAAAAACATAAAATCTTCTAGCAGAATTTTTGCATCTATTTATGACAATTTGACTGGCCTAAGATAGATAAAGATTTTTACTAATGGTAGTTTTGGGGTCTAGAAATCATGAAAGTTGTACATCTGCAAAAAAATTTCAGAAATTCCAACATGGGAACGACGTTAATAGGTAGTACTTCATATTCATTCCTCTACCTAACAAGTCAGAAATTGCACATCAAGCGTAGCAAATGAGGTGCATTCGAACTATAACCAAGTTTTAAAAATATCTAAATCTTCATGTAATTGTATGCAGTAGAGAGTAGCCGAAATCTTATGTGCATACCTAAAAATGCTATCTGCTTTCTATTATACAGAAAGTAACTTGAGTAACCTCTGCAACGTATATAAATTTCGTAAAATGTGAAATATTTTAAAATAATTAAAATGAACCCCAAACAGAATTTCCCCCTATACCAGTATGTAATGGAATACTTTTATATGCCCCTGTAAATGAATAACAATTATTCGTTGTATTACGTATTGCACAGAATGAATATCATAGCAAACGCGGCAGCTTTTTTGATATAATAAGTTTAAGAAATAGAACATGCAAACGTCTTTTTGAAAATCCTTGAGAACCAATTGACGTACTATTGATTTTTTAAGGTGGCTTGTCAAGACGAATAAAATGATAGCATTAAAAAATATATCATAGTTTACTGTACTTTTTTATTTAACTTTTAACGAAAATATGAAAACGCAAAATTCAACAAACTGTAGCTAACGATCCCGCGCATGGATTAACTTCATTTCTGTATTATTTTTATCTTCATTATAAAACTTAATTTAGATTTTTTTTCCATCTTTGTATGTTTGATGGTCGATGAGAAAATCGAATTTGTCTCTTACGCTCTTATTCACCAACTACTTCGACCCCGAGTTACATCGAAAACCTCGGTCGAACGCTCAAAAAGTATTCATTTTTAATCCTGATTGGATGTCTCCTTGATAATGTCCAATCAAATGTTAGCACGAATTTCATTTGAGCGTTCGGCCGAGGTTTCCTAGGTTGAGGTAGATGGTGAATAAGAGCATTAAAGCTCCAGTTGAACATTGTTTCTTGTTGTTGCTGTTGTATTTTTTTTATTCATTGCCACCAAATTTATATAAGTATAAAAGTTGCTATGATGTAAGATAAATGCTTTTGCACGTGATTCAAATTAAATAAATCACGTACAAAAACAATTATTTGTTTTTATTGTGAAGTTTTCAGTTTCAGTTCTTTGAATAAATTTGTGAGCGCACTGTCATTTTTTCGTTCGTATCCTTGATTTATTTTCCAGATATCATGAATTTTTTATGGCAATGCAAAAACTTTCTTAATTATTCTAATGATATAATAAAATTTTGACAGCAGCAAATATTTTCCAGATTATTAAAAATTAAAATATTGAAATAAAAAATATTGCAAATATTTTTTATTTCGAAATGTAAAAGAAAAAATTCAGTTTTTATCAAAAATATAAATGACAAGTATTAAAAAATACTCTGATGAACACTAAAAAAGGATGAAGTATCAAAAAGCGTTTGACAAGTGCTTTTAATTGAGCATGAAAAAGAACAAGAGATCCCTTCTTGGCTGTAGCCATTGTCAATGCCAGATTTGAAAAACAAAATCATATTTGCGCTTTTTCCATATAAAAGAAATCTGCGTAAAACTTTTCATCTTATATTTTTAAATTTCAATCTCGCTTTACATATTAACTGCACTGTTGACTACGCACTGCAACTGCACCACAAATCAATTTTCTGTGCAGTTCTACGCTGCGGGTATGCTTGGTGGCAATGCATGAGTATGATACGCTGCAGGAACTAAGGTTTCTGGTATTATTTCACTTTACATTCATATTTAATTAAGCTGTGTTTTTTCCCGCCTACGTCTTTACCCTATACATTTTTATCATAATTGTGACTGATTTGTTTTGTAAGGAAAAACGTAAATATGTTTTTTTACATCTGACATTGACTGTGAGCTGCAACCAAGAAGGCACCCTTTCTCCTTTCTCATGCTCAATTAGTAGCACTTTGCCAAATACGTTTTCATACTTTAAAACACATTAACCTTTTTTGGTGCTCATCAGAACATTTTTAATATTTATTTTAGTTTATATTTCATGGATGCATATGACTTTTATTATGTTCGGAAGAATGTAACATAATTAAAATGCACTTGAAACTGTTTTCCCCCATTGGCCGTGATGCAACAGAAGTTTAACTGTACCTGTCGTTAAATTATGCATCTGATTTTCATAAAATTAGAAATGACCCGACAAAATTATGCAAGATTTATACATTTTAGATTTCAAACGATTAAGTTGGGTAGGTTTTGTGCTTTTATATACGGACAAACGTACAGACTGTCAGACGAATTGATGGGTGACTTTAAGTGTTACGTATTTATATAGTTACGAACGCATCTAAAAACGGTTGTCTTTCGCAGGTACCATAAAATTTGGCAACTTGCTTAGTTAATTTTCTGGTCATTCCTCTAACAGATTGCGCCTCATTTTCTTCTTGGCATAGCAACAGCAGCGTCTCACTTTACAAATTTTTAAAGACATTCATTTATTTTTAGATTGCGCAATGGTAATCATATTTCACGGTTCAATACGGAAATACAAATAGACCTAGCACTTATTTTATATAAAATATTTTCAAATAACTTATAATATTTAAAATATATAAACCCACTTAATTTTCTACACTGAACATGTCATCGTATATACTAACAATATACAGTGGCGGTCAAAAATTTCCAGCCAGCAAAACTTTTTCAGTTAATTTGTAAATATACCTATATGAAGAGGAATCTCAAAGCGATACTTATACATTTTATTGACATGTTAGTTAGGAACTTACTTATAGAAGAACGTGTAAATATCAATAAATTTTATTGACAAAATTAAGTATAAAAGAAAACGCATGTTCTCAAAAGTTTACGGCCACTTATCATTCTTTAGTTTTTTTTCTATCCGTAAAGTGTTTTTTGGCTGTGTTTATGAATGAATCAACGAGTATAGCATAGTTTGAATTCAAATTTGAAAAGTGCAACAATTATTGTTCATAAATGAGTGTTTAGTTTGTCGTGAAAAGACTAATCTTCTCGAGACATTGCAGCTAAATTATCGATTGGTAAAATCGACTGTAAACAATATTTAAAAATTATATAAAGATGACCATGGCTTTCAGGACTTTCAGAGGTCCGGAAAATTACTCTTCTTGGGGACAGAATTATCAGGAGAAAAACCATTAATAATCCGCATGAAAATTCCGGTGCAATATACTGCGATTTACGGAATGAAAATATTGCTGAAATAAGTTAGTCTACCGTGTTACGATGCTGACGTGATACAGAACTATATGGAAGAGTCGGTGTTAAAAAATTTTCAGAGGTAAAAAAAATACCTACATACCCTACTTTCATTTTCCAAGGAACACAAAGTCTGGCCAAGTGAAAAATGGTCAAAAGTTCTTGTACGGAGGCGTACTAAATTAAAAAGAAAAACTAAATTAAAAAGAAAAAGCAAGTAGACTGTAAATTTAATGGAATGTTTATTTTCTAAGAGTCGCCGCTTGTAGCAGCATTAGAGCTTGTTGCTAAGAGACCGTTTCTCTCAATCCGCTGCGTCACACAACACGTGAGCAGGGTTACACAAAATTGTCGATTGGCGTATAATTGGCTTGGGCTGTGTTTGTCGCCAAGGCGATGTTACAAGATCACAATACAGAAGCGGAACATCCCGCCCGGCGTAGAAATATTTTTATATTTCAAGATACATATGCAATACAAGTAATAACACAACATGATACAGATTATAAGCAAAAAAAATAAATAAAATAAATAAACACAAATAATACATGTAAAATTAATACATAATAAAGCAGATTTAAGGTTTAAGATCTATGATGTTGTCCTCAATGGGTAATATACTTATTTTTGAAATAGGTCGTTTAAAATTACCCTTAGCGGTACGAACTTCAACTACCCTGACTATCCCGTCCGCGCCTGGGAAAACCTTATTAATGCGGCCTAGTGACCAAGTGCAAATGGGTAATTGTGAGTCCTTAAGCAAAACTAGTATTCCTGGCAGAATATTAGGCCTTTTAAATAGCCACTTGTTTCTTTCTTGTAACTGGCTCAGATAATTATTCTGCCAACGTTTCCATATTAACTGCGTTAATTTTTGAGTCCTTTGCCATTTATTTAGCAAATTATCTTTGACCTCACTTAAATTGGGTTCTGGAATTAAATTAAGAGGCTTTCCTATGAGGAAGTGACCAGGAGTCAACACCTGAAGATCGTCAGGATCTGTTGACAAAGGACAAAGTGGTCGCGAATTTAAAATAGCCTCTATCTGTGTGATAACTGTCAGGAATTCCTCCATCGTGAGATGAGCTGAGCCCACAGCTCTTTTTAAGTGGTATTTGAAAGATTTGACTCCTGCCTCCCAAAGGCCACCAAAATTTGGCGCCCTAGGAGGGGAGAACTTCCAGTTAATACCTTCAGAAGCTAAAAAGTTCGAAACTTCATCACTCGTAACAAGTCTGTGTAAACGTTTTAGTTCTGCTGAAGCCCCAACGAAATTTGTAGCATTGTCGCTAAAGATTACAGAGCTTTTCTCACGACGAGACAAGAATCTTTTTAGAGTCGCTATTATAGCCTCAGATGTCAAATCTGAGGCAAAATCCAAGTGCACAGCTTTAGTGACCATACATACAAATATGGCAACATAGATTTTCTGAAAAGTACCCTTTCTTTGACCTTTATATTTTATTTCAAAAGGCCCACTTAAATCTAATCCCACATTTGAAAATGGGGAACTGGGCACTATTCTTTCAGCAGGGAGATTCCCCATCATTTGACTAGCCGTTATAGGTTTAATTTTAAAGCATTGTAAACACTCATGTACAATTTTACGCGTAATATTTCTGCCACCAAGCGGCCAATATTTTTGACGCACAGTGTTCAAAAGAGCTTGGGGTCCTACATGAAAATCTCGTTTATGATAATATTGAAAAATTAATTTCGTCAAGCGACAGCTCGCCGGAAGTATAATGGGGTGTTTATGGTCAAAATTCAAATTTGATTTTGCTAGTCTTCCTCCCACCCTCAATAAACTATCTCCATCTAAAAAGGGATTTAAGAATTTTAACTTACTTGCGCGAAGAACCGAAGATCCCGCTTGGAGGGCCGAAATTTCAATTTTGAAATACTTTACCTGTATATCTTTTATTAAATAATTCTCTGCCTTTCTTAATTCCTCCAGCAACAGAGGGCCGGTTGCAGATGTTGCTTTTTTACATTTATGTATAAATCTGAAAATATAAGCTAAAATTCTAATTAATTTTTGGAAATTATTTGCTAAGATTAATTAAATTATCACACAAATTAGAGTCAGTATGAATAGCGAATGTCAAGTTGCTGGGAGCTTTAAGCTCACTAGAATAATGTTCATCTTTAATGTCACTTATATTAGAGTCAGTTTTTGCTATTGTTTCTTCAAGAATTGAAAGAGGCGGGCCATGCCACTACAACTGGTTAGAAGACAGGTTTTCCACACTTGCACCTCTTGATATCAAGTCAGCTGGATTGTGTTCTGACGGAATATGAAACCATGGAAAGTTTTTAGTTTGTTCCTTAATTTGCACAACGCGGTTTCCCCACAAACGTTTTCAGGAGATGAGGAGCAGTGTCTATCCAAGCTAAAGCAATAGTTGAATCAGAAAACAAATTGACTGAAGCTATTTGTTTGTCTAATGAATTTAAGACCTTGTTAGTGAGTTTAGCCAGAAGAAGACATGCTGACAGTTCGAGAGGTGGCACCGTTATTACCTTGGTTGAACACACGCGGGATTTACTACACAATACGTGACTGATGGTTTCACTAGAATTAGATGTTTGCATGTATATTACTGCGCCATAAGCCTTGGAAGACGCATCTGCGAAACCATTTAGCACCACTGATTGGTTCACAGCTAGGAAGCATTTTGGCACTTCATTGGATTCCAGTTCTTTAAGACTTTCGAGGAAGGTTTCCCATTGTTTGGCAACATGAGAGGGCAGCTTCTCATTCCACTCTATTTTAAGAAGCCATAGCTCTTGCATGAATATTTTTTCTTTAGCAATCACTGGCCCTAAGAGACCGAGAGGATCATAAATGCGGGCAATTTGCGAAAGTACGTCTCTTTTTGTGAAATCACTCTTTGTGTTGATATTAACTTTATACCTAAACATATCATTGAAACTGTTCCACAACATCCCTAATGTCTTAACAGTTATTTCTTCAGAATTTCTGTCCAGGGGAAACATGTGATTATCAGTAGATTGGACCTCATTGGTGCACCATTTGTGTAAAACCATACCTCCCTTTAGGAGGAGTTCTGTTAATTGCGATTTCATTAATCTGAATTCTTCTAAATTGGATGAGCCCGATAGGCAATCATCCATATAAAAGTCCTTCAAAACAATTTTCGATGCTAACGGGAATTCCTTTTTCTCATCTAGAGCTAATTGTTGTAATACTTTGGTGGCTAAGTAGGGAGCACAAGATGTTCCTTACGAAACTGTTGTTAGCTGAAATACCTTAACTGGGGATGACATACTGTCTTTCCACAAAATTTTTAAATATTTGTACTGGGATGGATTTATTTCTATCATCCTAAACATTTGTTTAATATCCGCAGTAAAAGCATAAATATGCTTTCTAAATCTAATTAATATCGAAAAAAGATCATCTTGCAGAACTCCACCCTTACATAATAAATCGTTCAAATATTTTCCATTGGTTGACTTGGCACTAGCGTCAAAAACGATGCGTAGTTTTGTGGTTTTACTAGAGGGTCGTAAAACGCCGTGATGTGGTAAGTAATAGCCATCATTAAAGTTCGTGTTTTCTTTTATTTCATGCATGTGATTCAAATCTTTATATTCTTTAATAAATTCTGTGTATAAATTTTTCATAACAGGATCTCGATCTAAACGTTGCCACAGAGAGTTTAATCTTTTCAAAGCAAGATTTTTGGAATTTCCCAAATCTGGTTCTAAAACCTGTGGTTTAAACGGCATCGTGACCACAAACCTACCATCCGGTTTTCTGAAGTGCGTTTTATCGAAGTGATCATTACAATATTCTAATTCTTCACTGTTACAGGGTTTTAAATTTTGTACTTCTTCAATTTCCCAGAAAGACTTCAAAGTATCATTAAGTATTTCAAGATTTTTTGTTAAGTAACATTAATTAGTATTATTTTTATTTACTGTTTTGTCATAAATACAACCAGATACAATATAACCGAAAATACTTGATTGCAAATATAAATTATTGCCTAACTTTATTTTTTCTTCATTTAAAAGAGAAAAATACAGTTCAGCACCGATAATTATCTCCACACTGCTTGGAATGTTAAATTGTTTATTCGCTAAACAAATATTTTTTGGAATTTTTAAATCTGATATGTTTATCTTTTTCGAGGGCGTGAAGTCACAGATGTTTGGAACGATTAATAACTCAATATCATAACTGGTACTATTCATTTCATTTGACAACTTTGATTTGATTCTAGATTTAATGTAAATAGGCAATTTATTTATTCCACTTACAGGAATATTTATTTTCTCTTTTTTCAAGCCTAATATTTGTGCTGCTTTAAATGTACAAAAACAATTCTGCGATGCGGAATCTAATATTGCCCTGAAAGGAATTTTGATGCCATTTACATCTGTCAAATAAATTATTGCAGTGCTAATTAAAACAGATTTATTATTATCATTTTCATATGAAAAAAATGAATGAGCAGTAGTTTCGTTTTGTGATAAATCTTCCGAAACAAAATTGCTATTTATTGTTTCATGTATTGGGAGATTGTTTATAGGATTGTTTACTGGTGTTGTATAGTTATGTAATTATGAATGATGGCTTGCGCTCTTGCAAACATGACAAGTGCTTTTTGAATTACAATAATTAATGAGGTGGGCTGAACTTAAACAATTGAAGCAAAGTTTATTTTTCTTAACAAGGTTAATTCGCTCTCTTAACTTCATGTTTTTATATTTAACACAATGATATAAGGGGTGGTTTTCGGTTTTACAAATTACGCAACATTTACTTTGAGGTTTGTTTGTTTTTATGAATAAGGATTTTGCAGTATATTTAGAGGATACGTAAGAACTTATACTATTTAAGATTTGACATCTTCGCTCAAGAAATTCTAAAAATTCATCAAAATTAGGCACTTCATTATCCTTTAATGTTAGTTCGTATTGTTTACGAGTTTCGTTATCTAGTTTATTTAGAATAATATTCAGCAAAATTGCGTTCGAGAAATTATCTCTATCATACTTTAAGATCTTTAAAGCCCTTAAATTTTTCTTTACAATATCTAATAAAATGCGGAGATCCTTTGCGGACTCCTGTTTAATTACATAAAGATTTAAAATATTCTTTATATGACAATCTACCATAACTCTTTTATTCTCGTATCTTTGTTCTAACGCATTGAAAAGTGAAACATAATTTTCATCTCGTATAAGCAAACTCCTCGCTTCACCAGTCAAAGCAGAACGCAAATAAAATATTTTTTCATTATCTTTTAAATTTGAATTATCATTAATAAGCTCATTAAAAGTACTTTTAAATACGGACCATTCTTGAATTCTGCCACTAAAAACCGGCAATATGACCCTAGGTAGCTTAATCTAGATGTTTTAGCTTGGTCCTGTTCAATGGATTTTTTATTTGAATCAGTATTTTCATAATAAGCATTAATAGAGGATTTTAAGCTTACCTCTAGTTTTAGAATATTCTCGTCCAGTTGACTGAGTGTTTTTTCAGTTTCTTCCAACTTTTCTTCCTCTATTATTCTATAATACTCTAGTTTAAGAGCTTCGAACTTTTCTTCTGTTTTCGACAGTAAATCCAGGTGAGCTTTCCATTCGGATAAATTAAATGTTTTTCCATCCGTTGCGTTAAATATTCTAGTGACTTGGGCCTTGATATTCCCTCGCCTTCTGTTTAACGATGTTATTTCAGTTTCCGACATTATTCATCTTGTTGACGAAATTCGATAAATTCAATATTTAATTCAATAGAAAAGACACTGGCTCCTTCATACCTCCGGGTCGCTAGGACCAAAATGTACGGAGGTGTACTAAATTAAAAAGAAAAAGCAAGTAGACTGTAAATTTAATGGAATGTGTATTTTCTAAGAGTCGCCGCTTGTAGCAGCATTAGAGCTTGTTGCTAAGAGACCGTTTCTCTCAATCCACTGCGTCACACAACACGTGAGCAGGGTTACACAAAATTGCTGATTGGCGTATAATTGGCGTGGGCTGTGTTTGTCGCCAAGGCGATGTTACAAGATCACAATACAGAAGCGGAACAGTTCTATTGTTCCATTAATCGAATTTGAAACTTTTTTTGTAGTGATGGCAGACACTACATACGATGAACTAACAACAAAAGATATGATTCGACCTATGTTATTGCTACAATGAAGCATGTCGGAAGACACGTTATGCCAAGAGAATTATTTTCTTCAGAAAGTATCGGTCCGTTATTTGAAATCCACAGCCAGATGAATGATACAATGTATAAGGATATCTTGCAAGACCATTTTCTACCTTATTAGAGAAACAAATTTGGTCACAACTATTTTTCGTAACATGATAATGACATAAATAATGAATGCAAGCCTCGATAAGCAATGGTTTTCGCACAAAAAATTTCGTTTTTGAAAGCGCCCAACATGAATCCAATAGAAGATCTTTGGAAAAAAGTTGGCAAAAGTCAATAAATATTCCAACTCATCCGAAATTTCGCCAAAACAGCAAGAAATGTGGAAAACACGTACCATAAACCATCTTTAACCGTTGACTGTATGAATGTCACGTTGCTGCGCTGCAGTACTTATTACTAAAGCTAATAAAATAGTAATACGATAAAATAGCATTTGTAAATGTTGTTGATCACTGTAATTTTCTATTACAATGCCACTTTTTTACAAACTTGCGAAAGTGGCCGGGAACTTTTGAGAACATGCGTTTTCTTTATATTTAGTTTTGTCAATTAAATTTATTGATATTTACACGCTCTTCTATAAGTAAGTTCCTAACTAATATGTCAATAAAATGTATAAGTATCGCTTTGAGATTTCTATTCATTTGGGTATATTTACAAATTAACTGAAAAAATTTTGTTGGCCGGAAACTTTTGACCGCCACTGTATATCTATTTCATAGCAATCTGATAGTAATTACGCGAGATAAAGTACGAAAGGACAGACATACAGACAAACTGAAAACATAAACATTTTTCAACTATGCCGGAAAGTGTTAAAAAGAATAAAAGAATGAAAAATGCATTTTTTTTCCTCGTATGAAAGAGCATTAATATTTATTTTATTTTCTATTTTGTAGTACATTAAGTTTGGAAAAAGCAGTAAAGTTTACATTTCACTTAAAAGATACAAAATACCGTAAATAACATTTCCACTATTTAACACGCGAGTAGTCGCAACTTTTTCCTCAACGTCATTAGTCGCGCTCGGTCTTTTCGCCGCTACCCCTCCGCATACCAAATATATAAAATAAGAAATATTTTTCACCTAATATATGAAGATAACATTTCAATGAATATATAAATTATCAGTTTTCTTAAATTATGCATTTTATTCATGAGATATGGAGTAATTCGAAAAAGTAAAAATGAACTGACATTAGTGATTGTTACGTAGACTTTTTCGCCAATTTCAACTTTGTTTCTAAAAATGTTCCTGAAAGAAAAACAGAGGTGTCTTGTTACTTCACTAAGCTGTTCGAGAAATCTTCAAAGTCAGCTACATGGTAGATCTCCGTTGTATTTGTAATCTGATACAAGTTAGGAGAAGATAAGTTATACGGGCGGCGAAAAGACCGACACGCGACTACTGACGGGTTAAGTTGTCACAAAAATTTCCATGAAAAATTATAAATAAATAATTAAGAAATAAAAATACATTAAAAAATTCAGATGCACTAAAGATTTACTATGAACGCATTGTCCCGCAAAGAAATATAATTCTGACAACGTGAGAGATATGACTCAACTCAGACGAATGTTTCCATGTTTGTCTATTTATTTAATATATTATATCTCCCTTAATATTTATTTCGTCATAGATTGTTTATTTTAGTATTTATTTAGAATTTTTTATTTATTGAAAAGTATATAAGAAAACCTTATACGGTTTCTAATATATTTGTTTTAAAAATATTTTAAGAAATATTTTTTAATTTAACTTAAAATACCAAAAAATATTTATTGATCATGATTTGTTATTCCAGTAATTATTTAGTATTTATTAAGAATGTTTTAATTTGATTTCTAATATATTTTTTTTATCCTTATTTTTCACATATTTGTTAATTTAACTTAAAATGCTATAGTTTTTTTATCAATTTATATTTATATTATATTATGCCTATCTTAAAATTTATTTATTCCTAATTAGTTTATTCCAGTAATTTTTTATTATTTATTGATAAGTATATACGAAATTTTTAATTCGATTTCTAACATATTTAATTTATAATCATCTTATACCATAAGTATATAACCTTATAACCATATACATACCTACATATTTTTTAATTTAGCTAAAAGTAATACAATTTATCTATTGATAGTAATTTGTTGATTTCAGTAATTATTTCTTATTAGTAATTTATTGATGAATAAATAAGAATTTTAATTCCATTTCTAAAATATTTGTTTTTATATAATTATTTTCGATATATTTATTAATTTAACATAAAATATACAATTTATTTATTATTTAAAATTCATACTATATTACATTGAATCAAAATATTTATTTCGCCCTAATTTGTGCATTTTAATAATTATTTATTTATTATTAATTATTGCTAAATATATATGACAGTTTTAATTCGAATTCTAATATTTCTATTTTATAACCATATTTACTTCACATATTTTTTAATCTAACTTAAAATACAGTGTATTTATTGATTTAAATCTATTCATTCTTAATATATTAAAATTTGTAAGCAGTGGGAGAAAAAAAAATGATTATGGTCAACATGGGATGTTACCGTTCCACTGCTTATTCCACTAACGACACCAACAAATTTTGCACACCAAGACCGATCTTTAAGAAAAATGTTGTTTTTAAGGAATAACAGTGATATTTTAAATATTTTTTCAAGAAGGAATTTAAGCTATAAGATGAAGTCTAAAGACATATTTCAATTTTTAAAAGGCTGACGACCTTATTTGTTGTAATAATTAAACAAAGAAAAGGTAAAATAATGTTTTTTTTTATCCTCGGTCTATTCACACTTCAATAATTAAACTACAAAAATTATTTTTTCAAAAAAAAAATAATAATAATAATTTTTAAAATAATGAATAGCTGAAAATACCAGACTTATTTTTTTCCTGTAAATAATTTTTACCAAAAACTGATTCCAATACTACCTAGCTGGAAAAATGACATTTTTTTAACAAAAGATAAATTTTACGCATATTTTGTGATTATCTAATAAAATCACGGATTACATTTTTTATCTTTCAGATAGCCATAACAAAGGGAATACTCAAATTTAGGAAACATTAGCATTTAAACAAAAATTTTAAATATAATTGATTTTTCTGTATTTTCCCAAGTTTTATTTTACGAAAGTTTAATTTTAGTTGCACTTTTTTCGGCGTTATGTAGCACATGGATCAATAAGTAGATTTGATTTTTCTGTAAATATTACACCCATTTCCAAAATATTAGTATGACGATTTCTACTTTTTTTTTCGATTAAGAGATTGATCACAGCAATTTTACGTTTTCTAATACTACGTATTTCTAGCGATTTATTATGTTTTTTTATATCACGTTTTGGAACGTAAGTTAAGATTCATTCCTCTTATTCAATATTTTTTTCAAAAAAGTTCCAATATTTGGAGAATTTAGGTAAAACAAAATGGGGGTTTAAATGAGGAAGTATAAGCTGAGTAAGTTTAATTTTTTGCTTGCATTTAGTAATTTTAAAGAATCACTTCTTCAGTTTGGAATAATGAGAAATGCAGCATAATTTAACATCATATGCAATTTCAGTCTTGTTTTTTAGCACAAGACCATTTACAGAACTCACAGATATAAGATTTTAGCGTCATATCCTGTTTGTGCACATTTTCAGTGAAAAAGTTGCAATTTATGAACTCATTTAACATGCATAATCTAAAAGTGCATTGAGGCTGCTGGTCACCCTCTTTCTAAATTCCCCTCCATAATGTTATGTTTATGTTAAGTCTCCATGGGTGTTTGATACATTCTTATATTTAAAATATCCCTTCAGGAAACTAATATTTTTAAATTCTTCTTCCGGTTTTCTCTTTTTAAAGGATGTCACCTTCTTTCTTAGTTTTCAAAATATTTCTAAAATATGTATTTAATTTAATATTTTATGTGTAAAAATTGACGAAATGGAAGTAACATTGTAACACTTTTTATAAAATTAATAATAGATTTTAGAAATATTTTGAAAACTAAGAAAGAAGGTGACATCCTTTAAGAAGGTATCACCGAAAAATAACCTAAAAATATTAATTTTATGAGGAGAAATTTTAAATATAAGAATACATAAAACTCCCATAAACTTTACATTATGGAAGGGAATTTGGAAAGTGAGTGACCAGCATCTTTAATTGTCGAAAAAAGCGATATGGATGATTGGCTAAACATTGACGAAAATGTACCATCAAAGAACAATATAACAGACAGCAAGATCGCTGACGCTGTGCTACAAAGAACAGCCGATAATGTAATTACCAACTCAGAAGATGAGAAAGAACAACCAGCAGAATAAAATGTGTCGCTAGAACAAATGAAAAATTTGAACGGAGATTTGATAGATGCCTTAGAGAAATAAAACTGCATTTCCAAATAGAAATCTCTTCATTTGCATAAAATGTTAAAAAATCTTGTTAAAGAACGACCCAAAACCTTTTTGAATCAAAGAAAGTTGACACCGATATTTCCAAAATTACCAGAGAAGAAATCAATCCACTCTGTATTAGATTTTGTTTTCTGTAACATAGAAAATATCCAATGTAGTATTTTTTTTATTAATTTAAATTTTTCTTTCCATCACATAATTATTACTTAATAATGAATTAGCGTATGGATAAAGGCACCATTAAGAATATAATGATACTTTTGATGTTCATTCAAAAATCCGAAATTTTCAAAAATCCGGCAGAGTCTCCGTGACGATACCAGATTTTTGGGTTATATACTGTATTTACTTATTGTAACCGAAAAATCCCACCACTCATTTAATTCATTGTTAAATCTTGATATAAATTAATTCTTTTTATCCATTTATGATTTTGGACTACTTTATGTTGAATGATCTTCATTAGAAATGTAATAAAAAAGTAATTTAGTTGTTATTGCAAAAAAGAAAAAAAGTATTTTTCATTTTTTTAAGTTAATTTAAGTTACAATATATGTTTGCTGTTCTGTTTATACTGTACTAACTTTCGAAAAAACTTTTTTTCTTTAACATAGAAATTATCAAATTAATGTAAGTTCTTTTTTTACCTTTAACATTCTCTTTTTCTTACTAATTATTACTTAACAATGAATGTAAGTATGGCTAAAAGCACCATTAACAACATAATGCTACTTTTGATATTCTATCAAAAACAAGGCATAGTCTCGATCTTCATGATGCCAGATTTTTGAAGTTATATACTGTATTTACTTATTGCAACCGAAAAATCCCATCAATGACTTAATTCATTGTTAAATCCTGATATAAATTATTTCTTTTTATCCATTTATGATTTTCAGACTACTTTATGTTGAATGATCTTCATTAAAAATGTAATAAAAAAATAATTTAGTTGTTATTGTAAAAAAGAAAAAAATGTTTTTCCATTTTTTTTTCTTTTAAAGTTACTGTAAGTTACCATGTATGTTTGCTGTTCTTTTTTTATTGTTTTAACTTTCGAAAAAAACTCATAACGTGAATTTACATTTTCATTTGAAGTACAAAATAACCTAAAAGTGTTTGAATTATTTCAGAAGTTACATAACTTTTCATAAAAGAATAAATAAATGAAAACTTTTATCTGAAGATTAATTACGCTCGCTTTGTTTAAGGGAGAAATAAATCTCTTGCAGCTTGGAAAAATATTATTTAACTCACGGGAATGTCGTTTGCGTTTGTTCTTTTTTATTTTATTTTATTTTTATTTCTCCGTAAATTGTTTGTTCATGAAATTTAGGAAGTCATATATATTTTTTTATTTCCATATATTATATTTCTTATAACACACGCATTATTGTCGTTAATTTGAAAATTTTTACAATTAATAGTCATTATTATTGATATATTGGTTCTTCTGTTGTTATAAATCCAAAAAATGAGAATATTGTTCAGTGAGCATTAGATATATTGGGATTCTGTAGGGTCATTAGAATGGGTCAATAATTAATGAAATAGTAGCCTTAATTTGGAAATATTTGCAACGAAATGCAGAAATTATAGAAATATGAATACAAAAATAAAGTGTTCTGGTGTAATAAGGCCATTGTAGGTAATAACGACAAGTTCTATTATTATGTGTAATTATGAAGGAATCCGAGAAATAGCACATACAGATTTTTGTGCAAAATGTCGCGAGTTACTTTAATCACATAAAACCGAGAAAGTTATTTTGTTCTTTTTATAGATCTTATCGCTGGAATATGAATGCAAATGTCAAAGCGATATCTAAAATTTGCGTAAGTTCTGTGAATTGAAGACTATGTATTTATTAGGATATACTTTGTTTATTATTTAAATTTGAAGCGTATTTCATGCACTTTAAAATATTGTGCAAGATTTCAGATGTGTTTTCAAAGCAGTTTGTAGTTTAATATATACTACACAATACAGTTATTGTGATAACAATGCAATTCATTAGCGTAATTACTCGTATTAATGCTTTTCAGTTTCGGAACTACATCCGAAGAGGGTTTAGTTTTTATTTTATGCCCGAGAAAGCAGAATTGATATTTCTGAAAATTGAAAGGATGAAGATAAATTCGTAGCTCTAAGTGCTGCAATTTTGCTTTTCATATTTGTCAATTTTAGAGCTATAGACTTTATATTTGTAAAACTAGTCAATTTACATGTCATTAATTCATCGTATTTTGTAGTTTTGTTGGCGTGCGTTATTACCCATCAATGTGAGTAATTACGGAAAATAGCATTGACCAGGAAAACTCGCTATTACATTTTATGAATACATATCTGTTAAAATATTCATTTTTGTATCCATAGTCACTAAATTATTGTATCACATCCTACATTTGTTTGAAAAAAAATACAATGAAAATTGGTTTAACGTCGCGTTATTATCTTCAATAAAATATATTAAATAAAGAAAAAGTTGTTTATTTACTAGATGGCTTGTACTACAGTTATATTCCATTGGCTAATCAGTGCATTGTTTACAAATCAACAACATATACGTGAAAAAAAATCTCATACAAGAGTAAAAAAGAAAAAGAATACCAGAAAACCTTGCAAAATTTGCCAAAATATTCATAACACATCAATTTGTAACTTTGTATTTAAACGAAAGGCCACTTCTCTTAATCCGCTCCCAATTCCCTACTTATACTATATCAATGATTATTTACGGCGAATATAATGATGAGTATGTTTCCGAATTTTCATATAAACTTCATTTTTTTCCAAAATGGTGAATATACTTTATATATTTTTTTTACCCGACAGGCTATTTTTTTTACTTTTTCAAATCATAAAATAACTCAATAGCTTGGTTATTCAAAGTTGTTACATCGTCAATACAGGTTTCTCAGCGGCAATTTCTTTGGCTATCATTATTTTCATGTAGTACATAGCGATAGATTTCTAAAATATTTTTTATAGAAAGAACAGAAAGATTATTCTTTAGAAATAGTGGTTAAAAATATTATTACTATAATCTTGTATATAAACTGGCTATTATAATTTTTATATTCAAAAAAGTAACTGAAATTATCACTAAATACTGCAATATTTTTTATATAATTTTATATAAATAATGTTTATTTAACTCTTTTTGATCTAATGGTACTTTAAAGTATCACAGTTTTTTATCTTAATTAAAACACACGTATTCAATGCATTTTCAATGGTAGTTTCATGAAACAATTCCTTTGACCATCATTAGCAAACAATAGCAATTCATGGAAGCTGAATCATTCACGAAGCTATTTTGGTGTACTTTAATTCAATTTTGCTTCTTTTTTCTTGTCCCACAATTTTTAAATGAAAGTACCTTAAATATAAAAAGTAAAACTGTTAAAAAAGTATTTTTTTTCTAGAGTGATCTGCTCCCACCAGCTACGCTCGTCAATCCTCGTACTGCCTCTAAAAATCAGTTAATATGTTATTAAATTACAAAGGTACCCTGGGGTAATAACGCCACGTTAAGGTTCTAGCAATTTTCACGGCTCAGTTTTAGATTATATTTTTCAAACAAATATATGATTTGATACAGCAACTTATTCACTATCAATATAAAAAAATAATTTAACAGATATGTATTCATAAAACGTAATGGCGTGATTTCTTGACCAATGCTATTTGGCGTTATTACCCACCTATATGGGTAATAACGACATGCAAACAAAACTATGAAATAAGATGGAATAATTGCATATAGATTGCTCAATTCTAAAAATACAAACTCTACAAACTTAGAAATTGACAAATTGCATTCTAAGCTATTGAAAGTGTTCAATTTTTTGTGAATATGTAAGAAAAATAAAGGTGTGGTGGTGGGGGGGATGAAGCAAAAGAATACCAGACCGTCGGCTTATTTTTGGTTAAAAAGAAACGTTTAAATAGAATTATTAGAAACATCGCACAGTTTTAACTGTGTTTATTTGAATCAGTATTTAGGATGTAGTTCTGCCACTGTAGGGAATCAACCGGGGTATTAATGCCAAGGATTGACGTTATTACCCCGTTATAGTTATTGCGCTGTATATTTTAAATTACAAATTACCTCGAGAAGATAGCCAAAATTTTCAACAACATTTTGAAAGTCCATGAAATGTACTACAAATTTATGTAATTAACAAAGTATTTCCGGATAAAAAAAATAGTCTTCACATCACAAAACGTATCTCGCAAATTTGAGATCAAGCGTTAATTTTAGTTGCTTGTAAAAACAATAAGAGCTAAAAATGAAACAAATTAACTTGAAGCTGTTTTTTTTTGCGATTTATATGACTCAAAACCCTTCTGCGCAGAACACATGGGTGTCATTTACCAGATTATTTCATAATTATGCATAATATTAGCACCTGGCATTATTACCCCGCCTGGCGTTATTACACCAGACCACCTTATTAAAAAATTACGAAATAATGAATTATAATTTTAAAAAAAGTACAATGGTGATATCCCTATAAATGGGTATTTATTCTTACAATTTTTAAGGAAGGGGTTTGCGGCCAAATAAGATGTAGTTAATGGCTGTTTTCGCATTTTATTAAATAAGATTATTTAAGCATTTCAGAATCAGCTATTATAAAACGAACTTAGTAAATTCAGTCTTGGATTCCCGGTATTTTCTAACAATGCTTTAAGGTAATTTCTTTTAATAAATGAGTTTTTAAATGTCACGTTTGAAATCTGATGTAATTCTCACCAAATTTTTCAAACTTTTTGTGATATTCAGAAGAAAACATTTTTATCATTAGAAAGGAAATGTTATTATTTGCTTTGTATTATTTTGATTTTTAAATCTGAAATAATTTTTCTCCATTTTTTACTTTAAATGCATATAAATGAATTTACTACCTTGCAACTCTTTTTCTTTAAAAATTCATGTGTAAATACAGTTCATATGACGGGATTACAATATTTTATTGCACTTAATACGTAATAAGTTAATTCTAATTCGTGAGGTTTTTCTTTTCCCTTTTAATAACAGTAACATGTAAATATTTTTTTAGTGAAAAGTAATAAGGTACCTGTGCCTAATGTGGACACCCTAATGAAAATTTATTTTTTTCACCCCCGTGTACACGTGACACGACTCCAAAAATATATGACCATGATCCCTGGACTGTTGACTATCATTAGTAAAATTACCGACCTTGTAACTATTCCGGTTTAATTTAAATGATAAAAACAAAATAATGTTTACAAATGTGCGTATAAGGAACCACCAGCCCCTATTATGGACAGGTGGCTCCTTGTTGATCTACCTCACTGGGAAGAACCAGTTTTCTACGGAATTTTAGAGTAGAGTAGATAAAAAAATATATCTTAAAGTATTGCAGGGGTAGGTAAGACAGAGTAAATATCTTCAGAACATGAAATTTAGAACGGGAGATCATTTTCAGTTGTGGCTCATTAAGACCTGTACAAAGCACCTCAGTTACTATGAAATATTATGAAATAATTTAGTTGGTTTTGTTTAACTTTCTATTTTATGAATCTAAAAGATTCACCTGCTGTACTTCCAATGTGAACATAAGGTGTCCATATTAGGAATCGGGAGTAGTTTTATTAAATCTCGTAATAAAAAATAAAGAAAACTTTTTAAAGCAATATAGGCAATAGCAATCGAAAATATACTTTAAACGCTTTCTAAAACACTCCATTTTTCAATATTTAAAGTAATTTTACAATACTCAATAAGAATTTAAACGTACCTGTATTTATGATCAGCACACCATGAAACAAGTTCCCTTCTAAATGGCGAACAGCGTCCTTTTTTGTACTTTCGTGGCTTAATTATTTTTTTATCTGCTTTTCTTCACGGACATGTAGCGCGAATTCTCTATCAAAATTGTTTAAAAATATTAGGGCTGTCCATATTGAGAGCACTGTCTGTCGGACGTTCCCCTCAGTCCACACAACTTTGAAGAATGCCCGTGGTAGATATAGCCGCCACCACCGATATTACTAGGTGATATCGGTCACCCACTGTGAGATTGGTGTAAATGAAGACTTACGCTAGTAACCGAATTATCAGTGTATTAAGAATATATGTACACACAAAATACGCTATTTACAAATATATACAACTACAACTCGGATATAGGTGATCCGGTTCAACATTACATTAGATACCGTAAAGGTTGGTTGTGTACTATTCCAATTACACTTTCCACCTCACACTCAATACACGTTAAATTCACTTTTTTGGAGCTCAACCTTGAGTCTCCCAACACAAGTATACTGGGCCTGCACTTCTTAGCCCAGAGCACTAAACACCAGGACGTCTGTGTCCTTTGCGCACCAGAAAACGCACACTTATGCTCTTCCACACAGAGCAACCTCTAGGTACGAAACCTAGGTACCGAATCAATGATCTCTCAGACAAACTTGCCCTCTCAACTCATGGGGTAACACAAATGCCAACCCCCTCTGGAGTCTCCTCATTGGGCACCTTCCCTCACTCCTTTCTTGCCTAGTGACATGCTGCTAATCTGCTTATCATCCGCATACTTCACTGACAGATGGACATGCCTCTGAACCATCTCCTTTCTCTAACACACCACCTGTAAAGGATTAGCTGGCAATTCTCCTTTCCACGAAGAGGGAATGTCACCTTGGAAATTCTGTACACAACCATACAATAAAAAATATTCAAATAAAGAAAGAGTAGACATTACATTCTTTAGCACAGGTGCTATCAGATCCTGACACCCCCCCCCCTTAGCGGAAAATATCCCTTTTAGGGGCTAATTTTCCCCAAACATATAGTAATATCGCAGAAGAGTTCAATACTCTCTTTACAGATTTCTTCATTATGCTTATTACATAGGTATTTCCAGGTGTCTGAACACTATTTACTGACATCTCTACTGAACCTTTACTAATATTATTATTACATAAACAATACACATGTTAATACAATATTATAAACAAAACAATCAAAAAATATTTACACACACACAGAAAAAAAAAATAAATGTGTGACGACATCCCTTTAAGGTTGTCCACTATTGGGTCGTTGATGCTGATGGGCTAACAACTGGTTGTTCTTCCCAGCTCTTTCTATGTAGCCTAGAAATTGCGTCAGCATTTAAATGTTGCGCTCCTGGTCGATGAGAAATACTCAGGTTCCAGCGTTGCAAGGCAAGAGCCCATCTAGTGAGTTTGGGTGATCTTGGGGTTGTTTCAGTGAGAAATTTTAATGGATTGTGATCTGTAATGATCTCAATTTGAGATCCATAGGTCCACTTTTCAAACTTCCTGTTGTAGTGAAAGTAAAATTTTGTGAAATTTTATTTTGTGTAAAAGAAAAATGTAACTAATTCTGTTTACAGAGATGTATGATTTTCTGTATAATTAATTGTTGAGCAGTCATGAGGCGCCAAGCTGGGGAGCCCATACAATGGGGCTGACAGTATACGTCGGCTATAGTTTATAGCCAGTCACAAAAATATTTATGACAGTCCGCAGGACTGCGCCCCTGTTCTCACCCCCTTGAAGGGGCCACTTCTGGGAAAATGTTAGAGGCAAGGGACGTCGGGGCAAGGGTCAGCTCAGCCGGACCAGGGGAGGAGCATGTAGGACCCTTGTGCAAATAGTTTTGTTCATGATACTAATCAGATGTGGGGCTAATCACAGATTGGCTAAGGGGCTTTCCGAAGGCCAGAATGATGCCCCCAAAAAATCTGAAAATGATAATTAGAAGTCCGCCTCCAGTTTTTTTTCCCAGAGAAGTTAGTCAGTTCTCTTGTTGGAAGAAAAATGAGAGTGTTGGTGAGTTCTACGCGTAAAAAATGGTCAGTGTTAAAAAAAAGTTAGTGTATGTTCCAGCTTGGCTGATGTAAAAAAAAAAGAGAACAGGTAATGCTTAATATATATTGTTGTTCCCATATTTATATTACATGTTTTGTGATTAGGGATTTTTGTACCCAGATGAGAAAATGGGAAAGTGAATAATGTATGATTTTAATAAATGTAGCATCTGTTCCTAGATTAGTAAATGATGCTTAAAATAAATTATGTAACATTTAAAGGTATTGTAAATTGTATGTAATTAATAGAATTGCAAATAAATTAATTAATTTAAAATTCCCTTTTATCATTCTTCCTAGTAAAATGAGTGTAGTTATTCTTTATATTTTGATGATTGAACCCTAATGATTTTAAGGGAATCCTATAAGCTAGAATGTCTACTAAAAATTCACAACGCTTTGGCGATGTTTAAGTAAAATATCGCTCCTTAAAGTCCAGCATAGGACCTATCATTCTAGCTAGGGATTATATATACGATCACGTAAAGTACTCAGCTAAGAAAAATATATATATTTAGAGTTAGAATATGAGTGGTTTGTGGAAAAGCAACTGCTGGTCTATTTCACTCCAACATCTTATATAATAATTAATGTGGTGCCAAGTTCCCTCACGGATATTTCCTTGGGTTAATTAAAATATATTATAACTATGTTTAGAGTATTTATGAAATTTCTCTTCTTTCATATGTATAATCCGTTAACTTCATATCATTTTCTCTTTTTACCCTCTTTTCGGATTCTAAATTGTAATGGATATTTGCTATGGTATATAATAAATTAACTATTCACAACTCGTGGTGACTTTTAATATAAAATCATCTTACATAATTTAATATCTAATCATAATAACAACTATTCCCACCTCACTGGGTACACAAAGTAAACCTCTGGCAAAATTAATTTTTGAGAATGGCATTTTCAAGTTTGATATGTATATCTATATATAGGTGTTTTCAGATATTAACTAGGGTTGTATATTTATAGCTATATAGTAAAGATAGCACATACTATGATATTTTATGCATTTGTAATTTGTTTTGATATTAATATTATAAAAATATTCTGGTAATCATGCTGTTAATTTTAAACTGTTATTCTTAGAAATGGTGTATGTTATCTATTTTGAATTGGTTTCTATATGTATAAAATTAAATTAAATTAAAAAAAAAAAATACATAACAATAGCAAAATGCAAATTATAAAAAATAATAATAATAAATGAATAAAGAAACGAATAAAATAAAATAAAAATAATGATAATAAGTGTAATTAAAGAAATATAATAATTTTAAAATTATCACACTATGTGGTAAAGCAAAGAAAATTTAAATAATGGTATTATGTATTGTATAAAAATATTCATACATACATATTTCTTTTCTTGTTATTGTGATAATTGTACATTTATGTGTATTGATTGGTGTGTAGCATATGTCGCGTGGGAGAAAACGAAAATCCGTTAATAGAGATAACTCAGGGGTACAAACAAGGAAGCAATTGCAGGAAGCATCAAACAAATTAACTGATAACATTATGGCAGAAGCTAAACCAGATCTAGCGAATATTTTGACATTAATACTACCCTTTGATGGAAAAAAAGTAAAAAATGTCGTATTTTATTTGAAAGAGTTTGATACTCTAACAGACCAAGTAAAAGTCTCAGAAGACTTCAAATTGCAAATTTTAAAAGCAAAATTTATAGGGGACGCTCGCGATAAACTTGCTTCAGATGATAGTCTAAATAATGAAACTGATTACAAACAATTTAAAACAAAAATGACCAAAATTTTTCAAAAAAAGGATTCATTTGCAGATTCGCAAACAAAATTTAATTCTATTAAACAGAAACCAAATCAGTCTATTACTGATTTTATAAGTGAATTTGAAAGAGCAGCATCGGACTATCTGAATGCTTCTGGGCATGCAACAGAGGATGGAGCTAAAAAACTTTTTGATTTAATTAAAATTAATAAGTTTCTGGAAGCAATTTCCCCAAATATTTCTTTAGAATTGCGAAAATCGGAAAATAAAGATTTTTCGCGTCTATGCGAAAAGGCTAAAACTATTGAAAATGCTTTCAATTCAACAACATTAGAACAAATAAATGCAGTTTCAGCTATAGCGAGTACAGAAAAAAATGAATTTTACGAAAATTTATTAAAAATAAATGCGGATCAATCGACTGCCATATCGGAGCTTAAAATGGAAATAAATAATTTGAGATTGACTAATAAAGAAAACACAACTGAAGGAAATAAATCACAGAAATTTTGTCAAATTTGCAATGATGGTAGGCATGACATTAGCTATTGTTGGTACAATTTAAAGAGTAATAGAGGTTTTAGACAGGATTTTTTTAACACAGGTATGCAGCAAAATTACACTCAAAATGAAAATGGTTTGACCCAAAATTATGGTCATGGAAACACGAGATTTCCAGGTTCCTACTCGACGCAAAATTACACTCCGTTCAATAATCATGGTTATAACAATTATCATGGGTATCCGAGGGATAATTTTAGCAGCCAAAACGCTCCTAATCAAAATTTTATATTCCCTAATAATGAGTATTATGCCGAACACAATAATACAAATCGGCAACAACCTTTTCGGAGAGGTAATACGAGAGGGTGGCGTGGTCAAAACAACCATAACAGACGAAACACCATGCAAGACAATAGAAGTAAAGGAAATAATTCGAAAACAGATAATAATAGAAATAATCGATCGGAAAACAAATAAGGGGGTCTACAATTCAAAATAAAGAAAGGAGGTACCCGGGTAGATCCCTTAGGAAGGGGTACAATTTACAAGAGAAAAAACAACCGAAATGGGATGAACAAAGGAATAAAACAGCTCTGATTTCAAGTGTAAATTCTACTAAGGAAGATAGTTTACCTATCATACAATTAGATATTTATGGGATTTCAGTGAAAATACTCTTCGATTCAGGGGCAGCTGTCAGCCTCTTATCACCGGACATTTTTGAATCTCTAAAAGAAACTGAAGCAAAAATAAAATATTTAGGTAATCGTATAACTATACAATCTTTTGATAACTCCAAAATATCCTTCAGACACTGCATAAAATTAACGTTTAAAATAAATAACATTTTCACAACCGGTACATTTTATGTAACATCAAAAAATTTTCAGGGCGATTATGATATGTTATTAGGATATGATTATCTGAAAATAAATAGAATGATTTTAGACTTTAATGAAAAAGCATTGCGGTTTAAAAATACTAGGTTGTCTTTGGAACCACAGAAGGACAAGGACTACAACAGTCAAATTAATGTACTGCATAAAAATAATGATAATACGGTAGTCACAAATAAATCAAATAAAGGAAACACGAAGAAAGTTAAACGAGTTAATACGGAAATTTTCGCAACAAGTGTGAAAGATATTCACATTCAGCCAGGGGAAGTAAAAATTATGCCATTGAACTGTCCATGTTCCATTCAACCAAATCAATTGATTTTACTTGAACCTTTGGAAGATTTTAGGGATGTGATTTCTGAACAGTCAGTTCATGAGGTTAAGAGTACAAACAGAATTAATATTATTATAACAAATAACAGCGGAGAAAAGAAAATAATTAAACAAAATGCGAAGGTAGGACACATTATCACAAATTTTGATAGCAAAAATAATTTAAACGAAAATGATATCGAGGACGGGAAAATTTATCAAATCAATAATCTGAGTTTAGAGGAAACTAGAGCATTGAGAGAAGCAGAATTTGATATCAAGGATTTTAAAATTGATCATTTATCGGGGGATCTTAAAGAGGAAGTAGCGAATTTATTACTAAAACATGCCCACGCATTTTCTAAATCTTACCAAACTTTGGGTCAAACAGATTTAGTCATTCCAAAAGTGACACTTAGCCATAATTTCCCCATTCAGCATAAGCCTTACAAGACTCAACAAGCGGCGAAAGATTATGCACAACAAGAGATTCGCAAACTTTTGGAGGCTAAGATAATAGAAAAATCGGATTCCGATTATGCATTCCCCGTACTTTTTGTAAAAAAAAAGAGTACTGACAAGGAGTAAATTCGATACCGCATGGCTGTAGATTATAGAACTTTAAATGAGATATTGGAAGGGTTTCCTTACCCGGTACCCGACGCAAAGACAATTTTACAGGCAATGAGTGGAAAAAAACTGTATTCGGTTTTAGATCTTCACTCAGCTTTTTTTCAAATAAATTTGAGGCCACATGACAGACATAAATTAGCATTTGTTACAGAATATGGCGTTTTTTCACCATGTCGTTTAAATTTTGGATTGAAGATCAGTAGCACCAGGTTCGCAGAATTAATGGATAAAGTGTTAGGACATTTCCCCAAAGACAAAGTAAATTACTATCTGGATGACGTTATAATAGCTGCCGAAAATCCGCAGGAAATGCTTAAACTTTTACAGGAGGTCCTGCAAACATTTATAAATAATAATATAACTGTGGAGCCTTCTAAAGCTCAGATTTGTAAAGAGGAGATAGAGTTTCTAGGATTTAAGGTTAATAAAAATGGGTATGCACCTTCTGACAGAAATGTGGGGAAAATTCAGCGTTTAGTGCGTCCCAAAAACAAGAGAGGGGTTAAATCTTTGCTTGGATTAGCCAATTATTTCAGAACCCTCATTCATAATTATGCGGAGATAGTTAACCCTTTGGTAGAAATGACAAAAGACAGTGCGAGATTTAAATGGACTAAGGAAGCAGATCAGGCATTTTTGAACATACAAGCAGCCATTATAAATAATCCTACGTTAAAACCACCAAATTTTAACAAGGAATTTTTCTTAATCACAGATGGATCAAAAGTTGCAATCTCAGCCATTTTGGCGCAAGAGGATAATGGGTTTTTATTCCCAATAGAATTTTTTGGACGCAAACTTAAACAAACTGAATCTGTGTATCCGAGTCTAAAATTTGAGCTGTTAGCTATTCATGAGGCTGTCATGCACTTCAAATCAATTCTCATTGGTAGAAAATTCACTATCCTAACGGATAGCAAAGCCTTAACTTATCCTCTAAAACTAGAAAATCAATCGGACATTGTTGCTAGATGGATATTAAACCTTAGTGACTTTGATTACACTATTGAATTTTTAGAAGGGAAAATTAATCCTGCAGATTACGTAAGTAGGAACATATGCAATATTACTACTCAAACTGAATTACAAAACAATTTATTTAAAGTTAATCCCCAACTTTCTGATGAAAATATAAAAATACATCAGTACCAAGATGAAAAATTATCAATTATCATTAAAAAGATTGAATCAGGCAAAAACAAGAAACTTAATAAAAAATTTGCGTTAAATGATAAGAAACTCTTAATATTAAAACAAAATGCAAAACACCCTGAACTAATTATAGTTCCAGATGATTTAAAGTTAACAATTATACAAGAAGCACATGGACCGCACTTTGGATTTGCAAAAACTTATGCAACAATAAAATCGCGGTTGTTTTGGTATGGCATGTACCAACATATCAAAAACTATTGCAGTAATTGTGTAAGATGCAATAAAAGTAAACAACATCCGACAATTAAAGTGCCGATTCAGGAAATGAATAGAAATCTACAAATTGGGGCAACTATACATATCGATGTGATTGGGCGATTACCTCTGACACTACGTAAAAATTGTTTCATATTTACAATTGTAGATGCGGGTTCACGATTTTTAGAGGCAGTTGCGGTACGGAATGTGGAATCGCAAACATTGTTAAATATTTTAAATAAATACTTTGCTTCTTATGGATTGGTGTCGGAAATTGTCGCGGATAATGGGAAATATTTTAGGTCGGCGGTTTTTACGGAATATATGCGTGCTCTTAAAATAAATTTAAATTTTACGAGCCTGTATAAAGCTTGCGCAAACGGTTTAGTAGAGATCACGAACAAAATATTGAAATCATCTTTGGTGGCTATGAGCAATTCGACATTAGAATGGGACACGCGTCTCGACTATTTTAAATTGCATTACAATACTTCAATACACAGGGCTACCGGATTTTCACCAGCTAAACTATTTTTCGGTCGAGAGATAAGAAATCAGTTTACGATTTATAATTCTCCCGACGAAAGGTGCACACTAACATATGTTAAGAATAGGCTAGAACATATGCAGGAAGTGTACAAACAAGCATTAGCAAATCAACAAAAAATGCTGCGTGAATACATTAAAGAAGATGATTTCCAGAAGACTACAAGTTTAAGTCTGGGTCAAAGAGTATTTATGAAAGTTATTGGCAAACCCAGAGCACTTCACCCGCGATTCGAAGGGCCATTTATAGTTGTAAAAATAGTGCGTAACAATAATTATGTATTACAGGATGAATTCAATAAAAATGCGCCTACGATTAGAAGACACATACAGCATCTGTATGCGCCTAAAATGACAAGGAATGTCGAAAAACTTTTAGAAGATTCGGATAAAACGGGTTCAGTGCAGTAAAAACACTTAAGTACACAATGGGTTATCAACTTATAGGCCGAACATTGAATAAATATGTATATATATTTTTTTTTCCCTTTGTAAAAAAATGATTACTGTTTCGAAGATCTTACTAGAGGTACTAAAAAAAAAAAAGTTAATTAGGTATAAATTACTCTGTTATTTGAAGTAGCAGAGGTCAGCATTGACAAATAAAAGCGATTTGTTGGGACAGCTTTGTTTTTTTTCTTCGGCGGAGAAAGCGGTTTTTTTTCCCCGTAACCCATTCGGAGGCGAGGGCTTTCCTTTCTACCGTAAACACGCTCTCTCTCCCCGATGAGAAATAGGAATGTTTTTTTATGCAAATGAGCTACGAATGTCGGAGCGCCGTTTTCCCCCTTTTCGCTTTTCGTGGAGAGAGGAGAAATGCGCTGTTGGTGACGTCATACTATGTCGCTCTCCGGGGTCAGTGTATACAGGCGTAAAAGCCAGTTCGTGTATGCTGTTCTCGAGAGAGAATTTCTTTCCACATCAGCCACATGAGGAAACTGGTTGCTAAAGTTTCATTTAAGTACTCTGAGCGATAACACATAGAGAGAATTTATTAATACGGGACAAATCACAGGGAATCGTGTTTTGCAGGCATGCAAGCATATAGCTAAATTAAGTAAGCGCTTATTTGGGTCAGTAATGAGAATAATATGAATAATACAGGTTTTTTCACTTTAACGCGATTCACACACACATATGGACAATCTTAATAAAAGAAAAAAATAATAAAATGGTCAGATTACGATAAAAAAAAAAAAAAAAAAAAAACAAAAAAATATAGACATAATAAATTTTTAGGTTTTCCCTGTCCCCAGACGAAGTTTTATAAGCTCACTAGGCATGGAGGTTATCGGCAGTCCCGGTTTATAAATTTAACAAATTAAATATTAGTTATTTAAAAATTTTGAAACACGATATTTACACTTTGTTCTAACAATATAAATAATTAAACAATCAGCTGACACACTATATAAGTAGGAGCAATGATACAATAATCACAATACATACTTGAAATATAAATAAATAAATTAAAATAATGCATATTATAACAATGAAACACAGTTTATACAGGGTAAATTTCCACGAATATATATATAAAGATGCATACAATATAGCAAAATATAATAATTAAATAAATTTCTTTGGGACATACAGCTTCTTCTTCTGTCCTGAAAACATGTTATAATGACAGATAAAATTCATAAAAAAAGAAATAATAATATCATGCGATCTCGCTTTATAGCTTACAATAAGATTCTCATATTAAAAAAAAATAAATAAATAAATAAAATAAGTAAATAATAAAAAAAAAAAAGAAAGACAGCGTGCAAACGCAAGCTTGAATGACAATTCTTCATGCTTCTTCATGCAATTAAAAAGAGGGGAGTGTCAATGTTGGGATTGATGGTTTTCTGTACTTCTTATGAAGAGATGTGTGTGTATCATGATCAAATTACAGGATAATTGAAACATAGATATTAAACATAATAAGGAAATATATGGTTGGAATCTAAAAAAAAAAAAAAAAAAAAAATTATTGTTGTTGGTATCTAGTTTATTTTCTTTCACTGAGTTATAATTAGGGATTCGTCATGTAATGCATTAAAAAAAAGGACTCAGAGTGAAACGATTACTCGTGATATTACGACACTTCTGGTCCCCTCACTGACTAGGTGTTGGTAAACAAACGGAGATATGTTTCAGTGGGATTGGTTGGGTCAGTTGAGTCGCTAGAATGAGGGGATGGGGGGCGTCATGCAAGGAAGATTGGAGATCATGCTTACAAGAGAGACTTACCTCGTTTTAGCTGAGGAGCCTGCTTCGCTTTCCGATCTAGCTGAAGGGTTCCAGGAAGTACACAGTTGGAGAAAGGCCATGGCTGGGCAGTAATATCTTCAGTGGGCGCTGAAATAAACCAAACAGATTAGATCTCAGGAATAGTGTAATAAAAATAAGATATATGATTATTGCTAGTACTTAAAGTTCTCATATAAGTTAAAAAAAAAAAAAAATCACTAAAGGTACGATGGCAAAATTGGCCAAAACAGCACTTTGCGAGTAATTCTGTGGATCTATCATTGAAAATGTTTTTAAATAAAAAAAAGGGGTATTGTAAGTTTAAAATTAAATAAAACATAAATTCGTTAAGAGTGGGAATGTTCAGTTTCTTAAAAGTGCAAGGGAAGTAACGTCGTTTAATTTCCTATGGAGACAGGATTAAGTGTTACATGGTAGGGCTAAAATAGTAATAATAATAATAAAAAAATAATAATAATGAAATAATAATAATAATAATAATAATGTTATCTTATTAACTCTCTTAAAACATAATAACAACAATAAGCTTCAATTCTATGTCAAAATTTTAAAATACAAAAAAAAAATGCAAATACCAAGCTCCAGGTTCCATATAGAATTGGTTTTTCTGCTTAAATTTAAAAAAATAATTATTAGGCATTAAATACGTAAATTTTTCAGTTTTGTTAAAAAAAAAAAAAAAAAAAAACATAAATAAATAAATTAAGATATAAAAGCAAGGATGAGTAATGAATCATTATAATAAGATGGTACATACTTTTAACATAAAAGAGGGGTTGTCTCGATGCGTCTGATGTGCAGACAGCTTCGCTGGCGAAGGTCTCTGCTTCCGGCCGGCATCAGATCATGGCGTCTCAGCTTTTCTGTTATTCACCTGTTAAAAAAAAAGGGGAGGAACCGAGCTATTGTTAGTATAGTGAATTTACAATATATATAGATTTAAGAAAATAAAGAAATAAACATATACATAAAATGTATGCATAGAAGAGCGTAGTTAGATTTCGGCTTATTTGAAAATTTCATTTTAGATGTTTTAAAATTTTAATACTATTTGGAGCTGCAGTTAGAAAATAAATAAATAAATAAATGGATAAAACATAATTATCAGGACTAAGTTTAAACTATTATTCATTGTTAGCCTTATAACCCTAAGCTGCATAAAAATTACATGGCAGTAGCATGATTAAATAAATAATTAAAAAAAAACTGTTCTATACTAGCATGATGAGTCGCTAATAACCTGATTGCGTCGTGAACCGGCCGTTTAGGCAAATAATAGGTTCATCTTAGGCAGAGCTACTCTGTACGCGATGTAAAAAAAAAAAAAAGAGAGAGAGAAAAAAATTAATAGGGTGCTTACAAAGCAGGCTAGTTGATTTATGTTTCACTGAGGATTTAATAGATCAAAAATATTTGGGTGTATAAAGTTTATAGACATAAGATAGCATCAAACACTCTACAGCAAAACGGTGTGTCATGTCTGGCTCTCTGGATAAAAGTGAGAGGCCAATGATTACGGCTATCAATCATGTTGTCTAAAGTATATAGTAAATAATTCAACTTTTACGAGACACATAAGGCAATTAATATACGGGAATGATTACTGTCTCTCTCTTATAGGCTAGGATTAAAAAGAGTAAAGCACACTGTTTCACTTAAGTTATACAACATATACAGAGATATATATGTACTTACTTTGTATGAGTAATCCTTCCGATGACGCTTTGAGTGGTCAGACGCACAGACGCGTTGTATTTCTCCCGCGTCGGCAGAAGTATAGGGTCAGCTCATTTGTGGTCTTTTTAAAGGGGTGTGAAGTACTAATGACACTTTAATCGTGGGAAACTGGATTCCCGTCCCTGGCTGCAGTGTTGGGGCGAAAAGAGGAATATATTTTGTTTCTCTTTTCACGATTTCGTCTTCACATAAATTCAGTTGTCTTGAGCGGGTGGTAAAAAAAAAAAAAAAAAAAAAAAAAAAAAAAAAAAAAAAATTTCTCTTTTACGATGACTAGGTTTTGAAAGGGAATTGAACGAATGTAGGGATCAATATAATCGGTATAGATTTTTATATATAGTCTAGAATGATTTTGCTGCATACGCGTGAACTTTGTTCTGTCCGCTGTAAATATTTTTTCTGGCGTATGTGTTAGTATAATATATATATATTTTTTTTTGCATACATTGATTCCTCTTCAGGATGTTATATATATATATATAATTGAAGATATATTGGCATAATGTGGGTATGAACAAATATAGAATTGATTTTGAATCGGACTCTTGCATATTGAAGTGTGTTATTCTTGTTTTGTTTCTTTATATACTATTGTCATACATCAATTTTATAAGTTGTGTGTACATCATATGTGAAAATATTAATTATATATTAAAATGCCATTTTTCAGTACAATGATGTAAATTTAGCCAGAGTTTTACTTTCTATATTAGATGCTATCAGAGTTTGGTTTAACATTTGGTCTAGAAATCTGAGCCTATGTTTACAGGGCTCATCTACCAAAATTATTCAAAATTCTGGGAACAATGATAATAATCATTACCATAGTAGTTGAAGCAAGAGTGACTTCGAAGTTATATTACACGAAAAGTTCTTTGAATAGGCCATTGCTTGAACTAGAACAAAAATTTGCTAATACCCAGTCTCTAGTAAGCCTGTGAAGGACCGGGCGAGGTCGGGACAAAGTAAAAAGTCTCAATTACGGCATAGCAGCTAAGCATTTCTCTCTTTGCTGTCTGAAGAGCTGTATCAAAGAGGTTGGCTTCACGAATTCCACGGCTGAAAATCGGATTGGGACACAGCAAAAGGACACTTATACTTGTGCCACAAACTGCTGCAATACAGTAAGATAGACTAGAATACAGCTGAAGGATACTCAAAAAGGTGTCACAGACTCTTGCACCACACTGTAATGGACGGTAGAACTTTTCAGAGACACTGATGACTGTGCCACTACGATCAATGAACTGAATTCTTCAGCGGTGCGTTGCAATAAAAAGCAGCACAGAACTAATTTTTTTTTAACATTTCACACACAACAGAACTTTTTTTTTTCATTTATCCAAAGGGGGGAAGATGTTGTAGTGAAAGTAAAATTTTGTGAAATTTTATTTTGTGTAAAAGAAAAATGTAACTAATTCTGTTTACAGAGATGTATGATTTTCTGTATAATTAATTGTTGAGCAGTCATGAGGCGCCAAGCTGGGGAGCCCATACAATGGGGCTGACAGTATACGTCGGCTATAGTTTATAGCCAGTCACAAAAATATTTATGACAGTCCGCAGGACTGCGCCCCTGTTCTCACCCCCTTGAAGGGGCCACTTCTGGGAAAATGTTAGAGGCAAGGGACGTCGGGGCAAGGGTCAGCTCAGCCGGACCAGGGGAGGAGCATGTAGGACCCTTGTGCAAATAGTTTTGTTCATGATACTAATCAGATGTGGGGCTAATCACAGATTGGCTAAGGGGCTTTCCGAAGGCCAGAATGATGCCCCCAAAAAATCTGAAAATGATAATTAGAAGTCCGCCTCCAGTTTTTTTTCCCAGAGAAGTTAGTCAGTTCTCTTGTTGGAAGAAAAATGAGAGTGTTGGTGAGTTCTACGCGTAAAAAATGGTCAGTGTTAAAAAAAAGTTAGTGTATGTTCCAGCTTGGCTGATGTAAAAAAAAAAGAGAACAGGTAATGCTTAATATATATTGTTGTTCCCATATTTATATTACATGTTTTGTGATTAGGGATTTTTGTACCCAGATGAGAAAATGGGAAAGTGAATAATGTATGATTTTAATAAATGTAGCATCTGTTCCTAGATTAGTAAATGATGCTTAAAATAAATTATGTAACATTTAAAGGTATTGTAAATTGTATGTAATTAATAGAATTGCAAATAAATTAATTAATTTAAAATTCCCTTTTATCATTCTTCCTAGTAAAATGAGTGTAGTTATTCTTTATATTTTGATGATTGAACCCTAATGATTTTAAGGGAATCCTATAAGCTAGAATGTCTACTAAAAATTCACAACGCTTTGGCGATGTTTAAGTAAAATATCGCTCCTTAAAGTCCAGCATAGGACCTATCATTCTAGCTAGGGATTATATATACGATCACGTAAAGTACTCAGCTAAGAAAAATATATATATTTAGAGTTAGAATATGAGTGGTTTGTGGAAAAGCAACTGCTGGTCTATTTCACTCCAACACTTCCGCAACCCGAAGAGAACACTCCAAGCCTCTTTCTCTATACTCGGCCAAGCACGCTGAGCCCCTGACAATTTCTGACTGGCAAAAGCTATCGGTTTATACTGACCCTTTTCATCTTTTTGAGTAAGGCAACATCCTACTGCCAGGTCGGAAGCATCTGCGTGGAGCTGATATTCCCGGCCTACGATAGGTGTAGCCAAACTCGTCACTTTACATAACTCATCTTTAAGAGTATTAAATGCTTTTTCTGCCCTTTCATCCCATGGTACAGTATTTTTAACCTTCCCTTTAGTCAATTCGGTTAAAGGTATAGCAATTTCGGCATAATTTGGAATATAAGATCGGTAAAATCCCATTAATCCCAAAACAGATCTAACTTCCTTTTTAGTTTTTGGTCTCTTTAGATCCCTTATTGCTCCTATTTTTTCCTCATCAGGTGCATGCGTTCCACCCCCAATTACATGACCTAAAAACTTAGTTAATTTCTCTCCAAATTTACATTTGTCTAGCCTAATCGTAAAATTTCTCTTTTTCAACTCTTCAATGACAGCCCTAACATGTTCATAATGCTCTTCCCAGGTGTCGGAGAAAATGATGACATCATCAATATATGCTTCCGCATACCTCCGATGACCTTGAAGAGCCTCATTCATATCTTTCTGAAACGTAGCAGCCGCCCCTGATAATCCAAAAGGCATGGTACGCCACTGATAAGTTCCATTATGCGTTGTAAAAGCTGTCAAATGTTTACACTCCTCTGCCATTTTAATCTGCCAATAACCTCTCAATAAATCAATCGATGATAAATACTTAGCCGCTCCTGCGGTATACATGATTTCCTGAGAATCTTTCATCGGAAAGGTTGGCACCTGAGTTACCGAATTTAATGCTCTATAGTCTATACAAAGCCTAACAGTTGCGTCTTTTTTCGCCACACAAACAATTGGATGACTAATTTCAGCATTTCACACTTAGATTAGATTTAATTCTAATAACTCCTGAATCTGTCTATCTACTTCCTCTTTGTAAGCTACTGGTACACTATATAACTTTGGCTTTTTCCTTTCCACCCCCGGTTTAAGATCAATACAATGTCCCCCTACATCGGCTGGTCGTACAGGACCCATAAACACCTCTTTATTCTCCCTCAAAATGCATTTTATATCTTTAACTTGATTGTTAGATAACCCTTTTATTTCGAACGTCTCTATATCTCGTTCTACTTCCTGATCCCGGTTCAAAATAGGAGTTTCCCCAACTTCTCCAAATTCCTCATCACCCTCGAAAACAATATTAACTATATTACATTTAGCAATAAATTCTCGTATTTTATTTTGGTGCACATGCTTCCTACTCCCGTCAGCTAACTCAACTATAAACGAATGCTGATTTCGTTTTTCGACTATGGTTGCCGGCCCTTGCCACCTAGAATATAGTTTATTAGTTGAATCGGGGATTAACAGTATTACCTTATCACCTACTTCAAAAGTTTTTTCCTTTGACCTTAAATTATAATGATACGCCATCCTATTTTGTTGCACCTCAGACGATAATTTTGCCTCATTTGCGGCTCTTTCTAAACGTCCCCTAAGTTTATTCAAATACACATGAATCGGCGTAGTATCTAACTGCGCCCCCTTATTTTCTCCTGCCCAATATGACTTGAGAATCGATAAAGGACCCTCCGGCGCTCTACCATATAACAACTGGAAAGGTGCGATTCCCGTCGTAGAATTTGGGACTTCCCTATACGCCCATAATACAAATGGTATTTGTTCATGCCACTTTTTTCCTTCTTCTCTAATAGTATGATGTAACATACGTTTAAGAGTCTGATTAAATCGTTCCACGAGCCCGTTAGACTGTGGATACTGTGATGTCGAAAATCTTGGACTAGCACCTAACCTTTTCTCAAATTCTTTTGTTAAGTCGGCAGTGAAATTGGTTCCATTATCGTAGGCGATTATATTTGGAATTCCTGTCCTCATAAATATTTGAAGTAGCGCATCACACGCGGTTTTAGCACTTAAACTTTTTAGAGGGATCGCATCCGCCCACCTGGTATGTTCATCAATTAAAGTTAGTATATACTGATGCCCTTGGGAACTTTTAGGATCAATAGGCCCAATTAAATCAACATTAACTACCTGAAATGGAAGTTCCGGACGTGACACTGGGGAAATAGGAGCTCTATCATTTACTTTAACCCCTCTAGTCAACTGGCACTCTAAACATGACTCACAAAATTGTTTAGTTTCTTTCGCCATCCCCTCCCAATAAAATGAATACCTGACTCTCTGTAAAGTTTTCTTGGCTGCATGATGCCCTCCAAATACTGAACTATGCGCTAATTTTAGGATTTCTTCCCTTCTTACTTTGGGTACTACTAATTGCGCTATAGTCTCGCCTAACAATTTCTCTTTGTGATATAATAAGCCATTTCCAATATAATAATCCCCCTTATCCATTTTAGCTAATTCCCAAGCTTTCTCTAACTCTTTACAATCTAATTGGGATTTCTTAAACATATCTGAATTGCTAACGATAGCTTTATTACCTTTCTCCACTTCCGTTTTTTCTGGATTCTGACTTTGTTCATTTTGCGAACTCGCTTCTATTGCGTAAACATTACAACTATCGTTATTCATACCTTCCTTTTCATTCAAGTTATCAATAACTTCCGAATTATCAATAATAATTTCTGAACTTTCTAATTCTTGGGCCTCTAGCAATGGCTCCTCACGGTTGACAACTGACAACTCGTTAATCACTTCGGGATGTAAAATTACTTGCTCATTAATATTATCAGTCACTGCGCAAAGTACTTCCTGATGAATTATATTAGTTTGTCCGAATTGCGGAATAGCTAACGGTAGTTTAACCAACGGCGATTTAACTGCTTCACCGAATAACCCTTGTAAATAAATACTACCCGCTCCTTTTAATTTCTCTTCCGGTACCAAATCTTTATGGACAACACTAATTTCACATCCAGAATCAACCAATCCCTTTACTTTTTGCCCATTTACACTAACTTCAATTTTCTCTAGTTTATTTAATTTCTCACCAATAACGTTAGTTCTCTGTTCGGCCTTTGCCGATATTCTCGCCACAATAGCTCCATTAGGTAACTCTTTCTTTTCTTTTACCACAATCTTATGCACACCCGCTTTCGGATCTCTCCCTTTATTACCATTATTTCCCTCATTACCCACTTTATTACAAAAACGTTGGTAATGACCTCTCAAACCACATTTAAAGCATTTAGGAGCTGAAGCATTACTAGGCTTCTTAAAATCTATTTTCCTATCCGAAAAAGAATTAGCCTCATTACTCCCGTTTTGCCTCCAATTATTACTAACTTTGTTATCATCCCTCGGTCTCATTTTTTCATTGTTTACGTGCTTATCTTTACCTTTAAAACTTTTATACGTAACCACATACGACTTATTTTTATGGTCAAAATAATGGTCACATTCTCTAGCAATTTTAGAAGTTTCTAACCATTTACCTTGATGAGTTAACCCAATATATGACGCGGTATCCTCATCTAACGTACTTACTAATTTATCCGTAACTATTAACTGGTTGACCTTTTCATAAGAGTCAGCACCTCTAATCTTACAATAATTTTCCCATGTCGCTATTATACGAGATACAAATAATACATGAGTTTCATTCTGGTTTCTCTTAGCCTTCTTAAAATTTTCCAAACATGCCTTCGGTGTCGGCTCATGTTCCTTTAGAACTAACTCCTTTAACTCCTCATAATTCTCCATTTGTTCCGTAGTGGTATAAATTAACAAATTATCCGCCTTATCTCCTAACATATTTAGTAGAATTTCGGCCTGCTTTTTTTCCGGTACATTTTTAGTTTTGAATGCCCTTTCTAAACTGTTGAAAAATAAATTCCATCCCTCAGTCCCTTCTGATACTTTGATAGATAGAGTTTTAACACTTTTGATCAATTTTTCTATATTACTTTCATTATTAGATTCCCTAGAGACATTAGAATTATTTGCCGATCCTTGAACCCTTAATCTCTCCATTTCTAATTCATGTTCCATCCTTAATTTTTCAACCCTTTCTTCTCTTTCATATTTTTCCTGCTCTAATTTTTCCTGTTTTTCTCCACGCTCTAACCTTTCCTGTTTTTCTAACTTTTCGCGTTCTAATTTTTCCTGTTTTTCTAACTTTTCGCGTTCTAATTTTTCCTGTTCTAATCGTTCTGCAACAATAGCGTCAGATAATTCCTTAATAACCCCCTCGTCGTACTCATCACTGTCCATTATCTTTTTCTTAAGCTGAATTCTGGTATCATCTTCCGCGAATTCAACACCCAACTCTTCGGCTATCCCCTGAAGATCAACCTTTTTTAGTTTCAATAAGAAAGCCATACCTTCACCGATTGTTATTACCACCCCACAAGAATAGTTAAACCTACCAAATTAATATTTCCTAAATTTTTAACTTAGTACAGATACATCTCCACTTATGTTACTAATTAATACCCTTCAGATAATCGATGCATTTAATTTCTAATTAACCTACTAAATACTCTAATTTTCCTCAACCATTGATATCACAAAATATACTTCCAATAAAACAAAAGGTAAAATAATAATTCAATTTGACCACTATGCAATATAGATTCCAATTTATACACTTAGATAATAACATACAATTTACATAAAAATACTGATACGTTGAAATTGAATAGAAGTATTGGTGTCAATCGAGTAAATCCACATAAAGAAAAATTGTAAAACATATATATATAAATTTCTACAATTATCCTCACTAAAATATTTCCGAACTCAATACTGGTTCTTACACTTAAAACAAATATACTGAAAATCTTTACTTTTATTTTTCCTCACTATGGCTCTCTTTTGAGCCTTTTTTTCACTATGGCTCTCTTTTGGGCCTTTTTATTCACTATGGCTCTCTTTTGAGCCTTTTTTTCACTATGGCTCTCTTTTGGGCCTTTTTTTTTCACTATGGCTCTCTTTTGGGCCTTTTTTTTCTCACTATGGCTCTCTTTTGAGCCTTTTTTTCCCCCACTACTATTGGCCAATTAAAATCTTAAGCAAATGTTATTATACACTCTTCACACTTAAAAAAATGTTGCTTCATTTAAATATTACTTTAACAATAATTTAACTTTAAGTAAATTTAATTATTCCTTCCAACTACTATTACCACAATTAGTAAAAAAAAAATTATAGACAATCAATACTAGCTCAAGTTATTATGACCTTTACTTAAAACAATAGCCATTATGGTTATTAACACTTTATAGGTAGGGAGTATTGATAAAACACATAAATGATATAGACAATTTACTTAAATTACTATTAATTATACAACAACAAATTTTGGTTCGAGATGTCAGCAGAAAGATAAGATCAAAACACCTTATCTTATACTTTCTTTGCTGGATTACTTTTCTAATCACAGGTAGCTCCACGATGTAGCGGTAATATGGCACAATAGTTCAGTTTAGTTCTTTCTAATAAAGATACGCACAACACTTTACTCCACACTAGACGATATGGCACGATACTTTATCACACACTCGACGATCCGGCACGATACTTTAGCATACAGTCGACGACCCGGCACGATACTTTAGGACACATTCGACGATACGGCACGACACTTTAGCATACACTCGACGACCCGGCACGATACTTTAGCACATACTCGACGATACGGCACGACACTTTACACATCTTCGACGATATGGCACGACCACACAAGAATTCCACTGGATACTCCGGCATTAACAGACTGCAACACGGCTCGCTGGTCACTGGTTTCAGGCGATTCTATCCCGACGCTGCCAACAATTTGTCGGACGTTCCCCTCAGTCCACACAACTTTGAAGAATGTCCGTGGTAGATATAGCTGCCACCACCGATATTACTAGGTGATATCGGTCACCCACTGTGAGATTGGTGTAAATGAAGACTTACGCTAGTAACCGAATTATCAGTGTATTAAGAATATATGTACACACAAAATACGCTATTTACAAATATATACAACTACAAGTCGGATATAGGTGATCCGGTTCAACATTACATTAGATACCGTAAAGATTGGTTGTGTACTATTCCAATTACACTTTCCACCTCACACTCAATACACGTTAAATTCACTTTTTTGGAGCTCAACCTTGAGTCTCCCAACACAAGTATACTGGGCCTGCACTTCTTAGCCCAGAGCACTAAACACCAGGACGTCTGTGCCCTTTGCGCACCAGAAAACGCACACTTATGCTCTTCCACACAGAGCAACCTCTAGGTACGAAACCTAGGTACCGAATCAATGATCTCTCAGACAAACTTGCCCTCTCAACTCATGGGGTCACACAAATGCCAACCCCCTCTGGAGTCTCCTCATTGGGCACCTTCCCTCACTCCTTTCTTGCCTAGTGACATGCTGCTAATTTGCTTATCATCCGCATACTTCACTGACAGATGGACATGCCTCTGAACCATCTCCTTTCTCTAACACACCACCTGTAAAGGATTAGCTGGCAATTCCCCTTTCCACGAAGAGGGAATGTCACCTTGGAAATTCTGTACACAACCATACAATAAAAAATATTCAAATAGAGAAAGAGTAGACATTACATTCTTTAGCACAGGTGCTATCAGATCCTGACACTGTCCATATTGGATACAAGTACCTTATTATTCTTTTTATAAATTGGCAACAACTTAAATTAATAAATTATCTAAAATCTGTAAAAAATCTCTCTCTAAATGCTGAAAATTTAAATTTAACAAAAAAATTAAATATTAAAATAAAACGTCAAAGAACTTGTCAAATTAAAAAAAATAATAATTGCAGTCTGAACCCTGGGAATTTGTAATATACAAAATGAATCAAAAAATGATAAATTCATATGCTCTTATTTTTGCTCTTTTAAATTTCTTTAATGGAATGATTTTGACGAATTCAACACTAAATGTCTTTTAAAATAATTATCCGATTAAAAAACTGCCTACACCAGTGAGTTTATCAAACTTTTCTCTAAAATACATCTAATTTTCATATTTTTTTGAATATCAGCTTTCCTAATATTAACAAAGAAAGACCTTCTGTCACAAAAACAGCATTGTCATCGGCAGTTATAGAGTTAGTTAGATATATTAGATCAGTTAATAGTGTGTTAATCCTAAAAAAAAAAATATTTTTGAAGTTTGTTTATATTACGAAAGACTCTTCAAGGGTTAGTTTTGAATACCATCAGGGTTACGCGTAACAAGATTTTAGTAAGATTTTTATTGTTTTAATACATATGGTGCATTAAAAGTATACATTTATTACATTTAAAAAAAAATCTGTAAAGTTATTAAATGTTTTCTAGGAAACTGGGATTCCAAGAATATTTTACGTAATGGCAAGAGTAAATATTCATGTAATAGATACAGAGTTGCACTGAAAAGCATAAAATCTCTATTCTTACTAAGAATTTTTAGGAAACTGGGATTCCTAGAATTTTATATGTAACAGCAACTCAGGATACATATAAAATTTCTGTAAGGTAACTGTAATTTTATTAGATTCGTTTTTAAAGTTGTAGGTTGCCGTAGCTTATAAAAATTAGTTTTGTAGATTTCCTTTTTTTTGTTGTACAGAGTAATGATAAATATTAGTAAGCATACAGATTTTGGAAACTTTTCATCAGTAAGATTACAGATTTTTTTTATTATTTATTTATAACAGTGTATAGTCGTCGTTCAGTCTATCCGTATGTCCGCACATAAAAGAGCAAAATTTATCCATTCGAATCATTTGAAATTTAAAATATATAATTGTTGCATAATTATGTCAAGTCATTTCAAATGTTATGAAAACCGGATGCACAGTTTAATTACAGGAACAATCAAAAGTATTTTGATACATTACGGCCAATAAGAAAAAATAGTTTCAATAACACTTTAACGGTGTTATACTCTTTTGAACTTTATGAAATGGATATGCATCTATGAAGTGTATGCTAAAATCTACATGCTGTACAATCTGTGTAGAAAAGAATATTTGTTATTAGGCTACCCAAATTAATTCCATTACATAATGGTATAGGGGGGACATAGTTTGGGGCGTAGTTTAATTATATTAAACTTTTTCATATTTTATGAAATTGATATACGTAGCTGAGGTTTACTAGAGTTTACTTCCTGTATAGTAGAAAGTAGATAGTATTCACAGGGACACACACAAGATTTCGCCGCTAAATTGTATACTATTACAAAAAGATCTAAATATTTTTAAAATTTCTTTATAATACGAAATCACTTCATTTACTACGCTTGACGTGTAATTTCAAACTTTTTTTTTATTATTTTAGTATGATTCATCTGCGTGTAACTAGAGTATAGATATATGTCTACACTGTAAAAAAAGGGGTCGATCTACTGAAAAAATTATTTTTTTTTGTAATCTTACTCGGTTACAAAAAATCTGTAAGAATTACTTGAAAAAAGCTAGCAACGAATAGAGTTGATATTTTTACATTTTTAATAGCTATTACTAAAACTCACTTGGTGTGGCCGTGATAGCCTAGTGGTCATAGCACCGAACTCCAGGTTGAAAGTACCCGGGTTCGATGCTGGACGTCACCAAATATGCACCAAATGTATGCAATGTAAGTGCTCGTTAAATAAAGGGATTATGAAAATCCCGTCATAGCAGTTACCAAGGGTAATTGTCTATGGACGTTCCCTCCTCTTTAGAGGCATGCCAAAATAGAGCAGGTAGCAATGTTTGGTGCTGCCATCTATTGCGGCTCTGCCGAAAATGTTCCGCTTCAGAAGTCTATCCTTTTACCCACTGGATGCAGATCGAAGGAAGATAATGCCTTTCAGGCACACGTAATGGTTACTAAAAATAATTTTGTAGCTATTATTAAAATTTCCTTGATGGCTCATACAAAAAAGTTTTAAGTTAGTTATACAAAAAATTCTTTTGTTCAGTTTACAAAAAAATGTTTGTTTCACTTGCAAAAAAAATTTGTAATGGTTACTAAAAAATTCTGTGGAATACAAATTTACTAAATAATTTTTAGTAACCTCTTGAATTTTTTTTTTTTTTTTTTTTTTTTTTTTTACTGTGTAGGATGCATATATGACTAGATGATGATACTGTTTCTGCAGCATTAATGAGCATTTCTTCTTCACAATAATATTCTACAGTTGTAACACTATCTGCATTGGAAAGCATATCTGAAAGAGATTGGCAAAATTTTATTTGTAGAAACGTCAAAAGGATTCATTAAATGCTAAACGATATTTTTATATATATTTTAATAATTTGTAATTATTTCACATTTTGTTTTATAAAAATATTATATTTTTTCTACAGATAAAAATTACATTTTAATCTTATTTATTTATCAATGTCATATTTAACTTATGCTACATTTTCCTAAATTTATCAAAATATATTTATGTACAATCCACTCATTCCTACACTATAAACAAAAATCCGTAAAGTTACTTAGACTTTTTCTGGGAAAGAAGGATTCTTAGAACTTTTTATGTAACGGGAACAGTGAAAATTTATGTAACAGAATCAGTTAAACGAATTTTTGCTTTTATTGTTACATAAAAAGCTCTTGAAATACTAGTTTCCTAAAAAAATTTCGGATCTTTTTTAATTTTTTTTTTCCTTGTATTTTACAAGGGATAAAAGTTTCGAGAATTTATAATTTGGGTTATAAAGAATTTAGAAAATGTTATTTTCTGCATTAAATACAATGTATATTATATGATATAAAAAATGGAAATGGATACAATGTATTTAATTTCAATGTATAAAAAATATACACATCTTTATGCGAAAAGGTTTATTTACATAATGATTTCGCAATTAATTGTTTATTTTTTTCTTTTGGATCATTATTTTTTTACCCATTTATAACTTTTAAATAACATTAGATTGAGCGTTCTTTTTGAAAAATAAATATTTAAATTCTTGTTAAAAAGCACTTTTCTCTCTTGTTACTCAAAAGGAATTTTAATTCACTACCTTTTCTCCTTTATAATGTTTTAACTTTGAAAAAAAAATATTGAATCACATTTCTGTCTAAAATATAAAGTACCTTAAAGGAAATCTAGAATAATTCATTTGTCACCCAACTTTTCATAAAAAATCATAAATAAATCACTAAAAATAAAAATATCTAGATGAAGATTAATTATGCATGCATTGTTCAGAGATTTTAAACATGTCTTGCAGCTTGGAAAAATATTATTCGTCTCACATAAATGCCATCTGTGAACATCTAGTTCTATAAATTGTACATTACATTCTTTCTTTCTTTTTTTTACTACATTGTTTTTTAAAGTAAGTCTAATTTATAATTTTGTTGCAATGTTTTATTTTCAAATAATTCTTATTTTATCTAAAAACATTGCTTATGACGAGTATTTATATTTAACTTTAAATGTTTTTCATTTATTCATAATGAATAGCTTGCTAAAAAAAGATACCCGTAATTACTTTTATTAAAATTATCTCATTCATTCCTTTTCGTGAGACTTTAAACTAACATACATTTTCATGATTCCCATCATTAATATTAAAAAGTGATATTTGACTTCTTTAATCACAAAAAATTGCACTTAAATAAAAATCAGATTTTTTTTATTGATATTTTAAAAGGGAAATTTGTACGAATCTTATTTCTTTTAATATAGGGCAATTATATGTAAAATGAACAGTAATTCATTTTGCGATTTATTGTATTTTATTGAATATATCTTTTGTTGTATTTTAATAATACAAAGGAAAAAAAAGTTTGGAGAAAATTGTTTTTTTAGATTCATAATTTGAGTTATAAATGGTTAAGAAAATGTTACTTTATCATTAAAATTCAAAGTATATTTTATGAAATAAAAGATTGGAAACGAGTGCAATTATTAAACTACCATATACAAAAAGTATAAATATCTTTATACCAAAAGATTTATTTGCACATTGGTATCACAATTAATTGTTTATTTTTTCTTTTGGACTATGTGATTATTTTTTTTATCCATTTATAACTTTAAACTAACATTAGACTGAACGTTCTCTTTGAAAGCAGTATTTAAATTCTTGTTTAAAAAAATATTACTTTTTTTCTTATTACTAAAAATGAATTTTAATTCACCACCTCTGTTTTTTTATAGCGTTTTAACTTTGAAATATTATAGAAAATTGCATTTCTTTTTAAAATATAAGGTGCTTTAAAAGAAATCTACATTAATTCATTTGTCACCTACCTTTTCAAAAAAATTATAAATAAATCACAAAAAATAAAAATATTTAGATGGAGATTAATTATGCATGCATTGTTCAGAGATAAAAAAAAAATGTCTTGCAGCTTGGAAAAATATTAGTCTCACATAAATGCCATCTATTATCGTCCAGTTCCGTGAATTGTATGTTACTTTTTTTTTTATCGCAATTTTTTAAAGTAAATGTAATTTGTGATTTTGTCAAAATGTTTCATTTTCAAGTATTTCTTATTTTCCTACTTATACAATTATACATTCATAATTATACTTCCAAACATTGCTTATGACAAGTATTTAAATTTACATTTAAATATTTTTTCATTTATTCGAAATGAATAGCTTGTTAAAAAAAGATACACGTAAATTACTTTTATCAAAGTATCTCATTTATTCCTTTTCGAGAGACTTTCGACCAACATATAGGTTCTCGATTCGCACCATTAATTTTTAAAAAGTGATATTTGACTTCTTTAATGACAAAAATTTGTAATTAACTAAGAAACAGATTTCTCTTGTAAAATATTAGTATTAACATACATACACACACACACACATACACACACACACACGCGCGCACACACACACATATATGTATACATAAATACATATATATATATATATATGCATACGACATTTACTTTTTGCAAATAAGTCAAATATATACGATGCCGTAATTAATTTTGAAATTTAGATAAAACTATCAAGTGTTACATTTAATCTTTGTTTTATATATGAAATATGATTAAATAACAGCAAAAAAAATTAATATTATCGTAAAATTAAACAAAAAAATTTGTGAGACCTTTCAAAAGTAATTTTCCTTTCTTCAGCAGGTGAAAAAAAGATACATTACTTCTTTGAAAGCAAGAACACTACTACGATGGTAAATGAGGTTTTTAGCAATTTTTTGAATTTTTGAGAATCCCCCCTTTTTTTTCTTTTTAATTCATGAAATATGTGAAATTACAATGTTTTATGCCATTATATTAAATTTTGTCCCAAATAATTTTTAAATATTTAGCAGTTTTCAATAAAGCTTTCAATATAAATTTTACTGATTTTTCAATTACCATGCCGATTTTTTTGACATTTGAAAACATTATTAAATTTCAAACTTTTAGACATATAGTGAGAACATTATTTATAAATAGAAATTTTCTTATACGTCCATTAAAAACGTTTCAAAAATATGCATTAAAATATTTAATTGCTATGAAGGACGTCAAATACTAATAAAAACATTAAAAGATCTTAATAATTTTTATATGCTTCGATTGAATTTACTCAATCATCATCAGGAAAACAAAATACAAATAAACACAAAGATGTAAAATGACAATAAACTGTTACAAATGAAATTTAAAAATTTTATAAAAAAATAAAATCACGCGCTTTATATTTTAATTATGTATCACGTTGCTTAATTTTTAAATTATTTAACAATTCAATCCAAATATTTGCGATTTGAAATATAGTAAAAAAAATTCTGGGCCTTTTTTTTTTTTTTTTTTTTTTTTTTTTTTTTTTTTGCATTTTTATGAATTTTTAATGTGATTTTTTGATATCACGGCGATTTTTTGACACTTGTAATAGAAATTCTGATTCAAATTTTTAACCTCTTATAATAAATTTCTCCTCTGTGATGTTTACATTTTATTGATTTTCAGTGCGATTTTATAGCTTTCCTATGGTTTTAATGAATCCATTACATATGATAAAATTTAATATAAAGAAGAAAATTTATATTAGTGTCCTTTTAAATTTTGATTCAATGTTTATAACATTTTAATAGACTAGTTTTTTTCTACCAGATTTTTGCATTTTATTTATTTTTAATGTGATTTTTTAGCTTTCCTATGATATCAATAAATTCATTACGTATGACAGGATTTGTCGAAAGAAGAAAAGTTTTATTATTGCATTTTTGTTAACAATTAAAATTCTTTTGTTATTAATTACATGAAATCAACTTTTTTGTTGTCGTAACTCTTAAAAACTAATATTTTGTCCTAGATACACAGCATTTCTAAAAGAATCCATATGTATGACTTTTAGTTATACAGTAGAACCTCGATCCATCGTTTTTCAAGGGGTGCGGGAAAAAAACGATGAATGCGGGAAATCGATGAATGCGGATTAACTTTAAAATAAGAAAAAAAACAATGTTAATGCATTAATTATACATGAAATGTATACAATGTACAAATAAATACTGATTTGTTACTTACTAAATTGTAAAAGTAATAAAATTTAAGTTACAGAAAACTTTTATTTATTTTTAAAAACCAATAATTTTCTTGGAATTTTTCTTCATATTTTTTAAAATGAAAAAATAAATTTTCAAGACATACAAAATTTTTGGTCATCTTCTGTAATTTCATATGCATATATAAAAGTTCATACAGTTCCAAATTCCGTAATTGCAAGAGACAGAGTTGGCACTATGGTGCCTTAGCTTCATCGGCCTGCTTCTTCGCCATAATTTTAATTCTTTGCATTATCACACATTTATCCTATTCTTAGGACACCACGTGTCATAACATCTTAATCAATGGAAACATTATAGATCCTTTGCTACATACAACCACTTTTCATCTTTATTATTGTCGCCGTTATCAACACAAACGAGTTACTTTAGGATAAAAGAAGTAATTCCAGTTTGTATGTCATATGGATTCGCATGACTTACAATTTAATTTCGGCGAGGAAAAAAATTTACAACGATGAATGCGGGAAATGACTTTTTGAAGAACGATGCTTGCGGGTTTCGTTAACATTATTTAAATATAATTTGCGCAGGGACCTTAGAAATAAAACGATCAATGCAGGAACGATAGATCTGAGTTTTACTGTATTTAAAACACGATTTCATTTTTAATCCCGATTCGCAATGATACATTCGAAAAGTAATTTTATACAAATCAGTGCTTTCTTTAGCAGTTCGTTATAATATTTTTTAATTGTTCTTCAATTTTTTAATATTTTTTAATTGTTCTTTAATTTGATGTTGATGTCTGAAGCTGTTTTTTAATCTTTTAACACCTCTTTTTTTTTAATCACCCGTACTTGATCTGCTGTTTTTGGGAAACTTTAATTTTTGGAATTAAACAGCTATTCTTATTTGTGAAATAGAAAATGTTCACAGATTAAATTTGGAACAGAGAAATAAAATTACAAAATTTATTATTTGAAATATTGTACACTTACACAATCCAAATATATGTAATACATTGAAATTGTTAAATAGAAATAGGTATTAAAAAATTGAGAGTAAACCTGAAATTTAACAATTATTTTATTTATTCCTAAAAGTATTTGGGTGACGGTTAGGCGGTCAACCGTCCCGATGCCAGGTGTAAACCCGGTCAACTGGGGCAACACCACACGTGCCGACTAGGTCGTCGATTAGATAGAATGAAAGAACTTTAAATCAAAGCATCTTTTAAAAGAAATTGTAATTAAAAGTTCCTAGTGGCACAATACTAACAACAAATACCTACATGATACATTCGCGGATACGCCATGGGACTTAAAGCCGTTTAAAAAGACAGCCAAGTCAGATAGAAAGATGTTTAAAAGAAATTGTCCGGGAAAAAATATTCTATTTTCATAAAAATACTTACTTACATGATATATTCGAATGTACGCCATGTGGCTTAAAGACGCTTAAAAGGAAGCCGAGTTCAATAGAGGCATGTTTGAAAAAATTGTTCGGAAAGAATTAAAAAAAAATCTAATGCTTTATTTTCTTAATTGCATCTTGCTGTTTACAAAAAACTGAACAAGAATGCTGATTCCATATTTTGTCTCGCCTACTACAACATTTTTTTTTAGGTTATATTATTAAAAATTTGAGGTAAAATGTCCAGTCATTTGTCCGTTGTAATAGAAAACAATTCACTAACCGTAATTCAAGGATGTTCTGACCATATGATTGATCGTTTTATGGTCAAAATAAAATAAAATTACAGTTATGTAATCCCTTTTCTTATAAAAACAGTTAAATGACTGGGAAGTTTGTTGCAAAATTTTAACAAAGTATGTGCTAAAGATTTTTCTTAATATAGTAATTATGCTTAACAAATAATGAATTTATCTTCATCTAATAATGTTATTAATTTTGCTTTTGATATGTTTAGAATTCCAAAAGAGTCATATCTTATAAAAAAGAAGCACTAGACCATTAATGTCATTTTAAGCTGTTATTATTTAAAAAAATGTATTTCGTTAAAACATAGCTTATATATTAGATATAACATAATATTTAGACAGCAATGCCACTGAATTTATTCAATCGTATGAAAATCTCGTACATTAAATATATTTTCTATTAGAAAAAGTATAAGTTTATTAGTTTACATAAATTCTTTTTCGTATAATTTGGAAGTAGAGGTTTAAAAGAAATTGTGCTTAAGAACGGAAGATAATTAATCTTATACATTTTGCTAGTTTGTGTCTTGCTGTTCACACAGTATTAAACATACATACCCGTTCCATGATTAAATTTATTGTAACAACCATTTTTTTTCTCATATGCAGTTAGCTTTTTTCATAATATATATATGTCATAATAAGACGATTTTCTGTAATAATGTATCAGTTCTCGTGGAATACCATCTTTGGTATAAGAATAAGTCTTTTCCTTCGAAAATAATAAACAGGCTCAGCAGTCATCGTTGTAAACTATGGATTTGTGTTCCTTTGGGGTTTTCTCCAATAAAAGACAAGACAATCAGTTTCTAATCCTTTATTATTTAGAGCACGACCATAAGTTACTCCACAGGTAATTATTCCACACAAATTAACACTAGACAACTCGCTCTTAAGACTGCATCATCTCGACGTTCGAAATTATGCCAAGATGAGACGAGCCTCCTAACATTTAAAAGATAAGCTGCATTCTGACGCTCTCGTCTCGCAAAATGAGTCTCCCAAATTCCAAACCAAACCAGTCCCTTTTCCGAGTAAGAAATTTAAAGATCCATTAGGATAATTTTCAACACAAAAACAACCCAACTCACAATTCCCTATTGGTCGCTGGGCGTGTCTAGATGTAAGATCTTACCTATCCGCGTCATAGCACAACCTGCTCACACGCAAGGCGCGTGGAACATCCTCCAGCAGACGATTAATTAAATAATAAAACAAAAGTCTCGATAAATATTCCAAAAAGGAAAATGGACCTGTGTACTGAAAGAAAGATTTCGCAATAACACTCCCGCTCTTTTTAAGAAAACAATCAATAGAATATTACAAAGTTAAAAAAATAAAATAAAAGAACTTTAGCTGTTAAAAAAATAATACATTACGGAAATTGAGAAAAAAAGTATGTTGCATAAAACGTTAGAATTAAAAACTCAGGGCGGGCAAAATGACGCAAAATTTTTTATTTGGACATACAGTTATATATATATATATATATATATATATATATAAAACTGTATATCCCAATAAATTTAATTATGGAACGGGTATGTATGTTTAATACTGTGTGAACAGCAAGACACAAACTAGCAAAATGTATAAGATTAATTATCTTCCGTTCTTTAAGCACAATTTCATTGACACAAAAATAATGTGTTTCTTATTTCCCCAAACCCAGTACATTTATTTTGCTTTTTATACGGTAAAATATTTAAAAAAAACTGCTCGTTCTATTTTATAAGAATGAAAATATGATTTATGTTCCCTTTAAAACTTTGAAAATACAAAATAAACAAATTCGAATGTATTTCCTCAGTTTTATTTTAATTTTCTATGCTTTTGTTTGTAAAGATGATAATTTTGTAATCAATTATTAACAAATTTCCTGATAAGCTAGAATTAAATAGATAAATAAATTCACAGATGTATTTCGACGACTATGGAAATTTTCAATATTTTAAGAATTTAATTATAAAGGAATACATTAAATTAAATTTATTAATTCGTTATCTCACTTCAGGTTATAAATCACATAATATCCTCTATAACTCATACAGTTGCAATACAAGATGCATTAACTATTAAGTTAATGATACATTTAATGAACGCTCGTGAAAATAGATCAAATGACTCCAAAATTGCAGCGACACATTGAAACATTAATACAGAAATAATAAAAAATTGTTTGAATACTGTTTAATTTTTATTTTCAATTGCTTTATTTGAAAAAAACCCCAAGAAATAAAGCAAAATTCACAAATATTTGTTAATAAATTCAATTATTTGCGCTTTCTATCAAGTTTAAAAAAGCAGTGAATTTACCAAACTCGAATTCAGTTCCAATTGAATGTATTGTAATAAAAATTTTGAACAATAATTTGTAGTAAAACAATTAGCTGTGCCTTTCAGGATGGATACTGAATGCTTGTTAAATAATATTTTACTGTCATTTTTATTTATTAATTTAAAACTTTCAATTGCGAAATTAAACGTTTCTAGTTTGCTTGAAAACATTTTTTTCATTATTTTTATTTTTCAAAATTTCAAAATTTAACATTTTAACTGTCATTTAAAATTTTTACTTATGTAATTTTGTAAGATAAACAAAACATATTCTATAACGACTTGAGTCATAGTTTTTTTTGTGTATATTCGTCCATAGGGTTGGAACGAAAGACCCGAATTTCATACAAGTTTTTTAATCAAAAAAGTCTTTCGCTTTACACATGCTTATGTTTCTGTATCTGTACTTCCTGGAAAATTATACAATTTATTGTTTGTCTGTTTTCGTGTATAATAACACAATTTTTAACTTTCATTGGGGTTTATATTTAGTAAAAATGAACCAATCATTACGATTTTTCAGTAAGTTATTAAAGTGCATGACATTATTTTACACAATTGCTTTATAAATTACGTGCCGTATCATATAGTATTATTATTATTATAACCCTGACCAGACCCTTACCCGTCAGGTAATATATTAGCTTAAACTCCTGACTGCCAAACAAAAGGGCAAAACTGTAATGTTTTTACCACTTTTATTTTCATAAAATGCTAAAAAGGGAATTTTTTTTTCAACATGGTATGAAGATTTTAATTACATTTAAAAATATAACCGTTGAGTGTGTTAAACATTACTAAATGTTTAAAAACTGCGTTATATATGGAGAGTTATATTAGTCTAAATAATACTTAAATTGCAATGGTATGCAAACTTTTTTCATTACCTATCCCAAACTTCGTATAAAATTTTGACGCGACTTCTTGGTTGACAGCTGATGTTTTAATCGTAAACGCAGTTGATTTTTTAAAGTAATTCTCTTTCGGTTTTGTGTTACAAAATAAAATAAAATAAAACAAAAAATAAAAATAGGTAAATAAATAAAATCTTTAAATTTTGCAATTTATAAATGTATCCATGCGACCCACAGTTTCCGCACCACTGTCCTATTGCACTCAATCCTGCAGTTTAGGAAACGAATGGATTATTTTACGTCCCTGAGGAAGTTCACGAGTTATCTATCTGGCTTCGGTGTGAAGTTCGCTTGATCACCCCGTAGCGGAGATCTATCTGACTACAGTGGTGGTCAGAATTATAAGAACAATTCAAAATTGCACAAAATATTTATTTCGGAATTCAATGCTGTGAAATTTTCATATAAAATGCTTTTTTATGTTAGAAAACATTGTAGGATGCAAATAATTGTAAAATATAAATTATGAATGTATTGCAATAATTAGCAAGGTATGTCATTGTGAAAACTGGAGAAAATTATAAGGACAATGAGTGTTCTTGCCTAAAATACACAAATAATTAATTTTTTCTTTTTTCTTCTCAATAATATTTATCACTCTTGACGTCATAGAGATTGACAATTCCTTAAGAACATTCTTGGAAATTTTCGACCAGGCTTTTTCGATGAAAGACATGAGCTCTTGTTTGTTTTCATATTGTATACCTTTTTGTGTACTTCGTGTGCTAGGATACCCCACAGATTTGTCATTGGAAACAGATCAGGGCTTCTGAACGGCCAATCAAATAGTTTCACGAAGTTAACAACAAACCACGATTTTGAAGTTTGGGAATCATGTACTGAGGCATTGTCCTTCTGGAAAAAAATAGTTTCCATTCGTTATTAACGGTGCTTCTAGTAAAAGATCAATAAGAGATCCAAATATTAGATCCAAACCAGAGAGATGCTGCGGAAAGTTTAATTAGGGAATTCCAAAGTTTGTTCTCCCAAACATCTGAAGACTTTGGACGAACCAAAATGGCACAACACCGAATTGATACTGGATATCACTCACCTATTAAACAACACCCTAGACGATTACCTTTTGCCAAGCAAGAAGAGGTGCAAAATTTAATTAAGGATATGGAAGATAATGACGTCATCGAACCATCGAAAAGTCCATGGGCGTCTCCCATTGTATTAGTAGGAAAGAAGAATGGTTCTACAAGATTTTGTGTAGACTACCTCCGACTGAATGACGTCACTAAAAAGGATAGTTACCCTCTACCAAGGATCGACGACACTCTCGACATGCTTGCGGGCAACACTTGGTTCTCGAATCTGGATCTGAAGAGTGGTTACTAGCAGGTAGAGATCCATCCGAACGACCGTGAGAAGACTGCCTTTACAACAGGACAAGGATTATGGCAGTTCAAGGTAATGCCTTTTGGTCTATGTAACGCACCTGCAAATTTCGAACGGCTTATGGAAACGGTTCTCCGAGTTCTGTCATACGAAGCATGTCTTGTTTATTTACATGACATCATAATCATACTACAATCTTTTGATGAACATCTTAACAACCTGAGGCGGGTACTACAAAAATTAAAGGAAGCTAATTTGAAGTTAAGCCCTTCGAAATGCAGCTTGTTTCGCAATGAAGTCGCATACCTCGGACACATCATTTCGGCTGAAGGAGTTAGGACTGATCCGGAGAAGATATCGGTAGTTAAATATTGGAGTCATCCAGCAGATGTTCACCAGCTTCGGAGTTTTCTAGGATTATGCACCTAATACAGGAAATTCGCCAAAGGCTTCTCGATGATTGCAAGACTACTTCATAAATTAACAGAAGCCAATCAAAATCCTGGACACAGGAATGTGACGCTGCTTTCGAAAAACTTAAGGAGGCCTTAACACCCACTCCAATTCTGTCATATCATCAAATCGATAAACAGTTTATACTTGATACGGATGCAAGTAACGAAAGCATTGGCGCTGTACTGTCCCAGGAAATCGAGGGCCAGGAGCGTGTTATCGCCTATTTCAGCAAGTGCTTATCAAAGGCAGAGCGAAACAACTGCGTAACAAGAACAGAGCTTCTTGCTGTAGTGAAAGCCGTAGACCATTTCCATCACTACCTTTACGGTCGAAAGTTTATGATCCGAACTCATCATGCTTCGCTAACTTGGCTGTTGAATTTTAAGAACCCTGAAGGCCAGATAGCCAGGTGTATACAAAAGCTTCAAGAGTACGATATGGAGATACGCCATCGAAAAGGCTCATCACGTGGAAATGCAGATGCTCTCTCAAGAAGACCCTTCTCAGAGAATTGTAGATAATGCGACCGGGTTGAAAAGAAATTTAATGTCAAAGGTCCTATAGTAAGGCAAGTTACAACTGGGTCTACATCGACGCAAGATCAGTGGAGTGATGAGAGCTTGCGTAAAGATCAACTTGCTGATCCTGAAATTAAGCCAATTCTATAGCTGAAAGAGGAGTCCAACAGGAAGCCCAGCTGGCAAGACATGGCCCATTACCATCCTACGACTAAACGTTATTGGGCTCTCTGGGATTCCCTACATTTGAGAAACGGTATCTTGTACCGAAAATGGGAGTCTGACGATGGAAAGACATGTAGATGGCAACTACTACTTCCTAAGTCGAGAATTTCTATGGTCCTTCAAGAACTTCATGGTAGTCCCACAGGAGGTAATTTCGGTGTAATGAAGACCCTGCAGAAGGTTCGAGAACGTTTCTACTGGAATAATGTTCGCAGTGATGTGGAGAAGTGTGTCGAAATTGTGACACCTGTGTAGCACGTAAAGGTCCAAAGAGGCGCACCCGTGGACGATTGCAGCGTTATAATGTAGGAGCTCCTTTGAAGCAAATTGCTCTAGACATCCTGGGTCCTCTTCCTAGACCATCAGATGGAAACAAGTACATCCTCGTTGTCATGGATTACTTCACCATGTGGACTGAAGCCTACGCCATACCTTATCAAGAGGCGGTAACCGTAGCAGAGATACTGGTTCAACACTGGGTTTCCAGATACGGAGTTCCACTTCAAATCTATTCCGATCAAGGAAGAAACTTTGATTCGGCTGTGTTTAAGGAATTGTGTGGACTACTCGGCATGGACTAAATTCGAACTACACCTCTACATCCTCAATCGGACGGCATGGTGGAGCGGTCGTACAAACTTAAATAGCCTCTCCCTCCTGATGTCTAAAGTTCAACAGGACTGGGACAAGAAATTGCCTCTTTTCCTGCTTGCCTACACGAGTGCTGCTCATGAGTCCACTGGTTATTCCCCTTCTCAAATGCTCTTTGGTCGTTATCTTCGTCTACCCGTGGATCTTTTGTTTGGCCGTCCTCCTGATGCTCCTTTATCGCCCGAGGAGTACGTGGATGAACTCCAGTCACGGATTCAGGAGATTCATCGTCTAGCGAGGAACCGAATCGGACTGGCATCGGAAAAGATGAAGACACGGTACGACATAAAGGCAACTGCACATGAATTCAACAAAGGTTGGGATCCCATACGTCGTAAGAGACTATCGCCAAAATTACAAAAAAACTGGGACGGTCCTTACACAGTCGTCAACAGGCTGAATGACGTCGTCGTACGTATACAGAAGTCGCCACACACCAAGCCCAAAGTCGTACATTATAACCGGCTAGCCCCTTATTTTGGCCAAAGTGATTAAAAATTCAAAACTGCAATTTCAGACCATGGTCATGAAAGTCAATTTTTGTAAATATGTAAATAATAATTAGTTCTTATTTATGTAAATCTTATTATTATCATTATTATTTATTTATTTATCTGTTTATTTATTTTAGATGTTTTCCTCTAACTCAAGGATTGCACTGCCCGGGCCGTGCAGTCTTTGAGGAGGGGGTAGTGTTACGAATTTTGTAAATAGTTAGTGTTTGTACTGTAAAATAATGTAAATAATCTTATTAAGCTCCATTCCTTTACTAATATTAGTTTTTGTTACATTGGCTCTGTTATCAAGCAAACTTGTCTATTATTTTTCAGTGAATGTCTATGGAAGATTGGCGAAAAAATTAGAGATATCGCCAAGTTGGCGTCACTTTTGACGACTAATTTTGGTCGCCAAATTTGACGATATATCGCCAAGTTGGAGACAAACTTGGCGATTGTTGGCGACGGTAACCCTTCCCTCTCTATGGTAACCCCCTTTAGATATGCTGATACATTGAATGTTATTCCGTGATTTTCTGGAATATTCGAGAAGCCTGTGGAAATTCCCAGCGCATGCTACGAGCCTATATAAGGAGAGCAATACGAGCTGTTGTTGTTATTATTTATCAGTCAGTCATTGAGTGAACTTCTAAGCGATTGTTTAAGCAAGTTTGCTTGAGTTATATCTACGTTATTTTGAATGTGATTTTAGTGTTGAGACGTTGTATAAAGAGTCTCTGGGACCTATATCTGTACTTGTACGATAGATTTGAAGAGTTATTTTTAATATCTAGTAATATTTGTGACTTTCGAAGACTCTGTTGTTCTGAAGATCTGTAAATAAATTATTTTCAACTTTTCTAAGAGACAAGAGTTTGAAGTTGTCTAACCATAAGATCAAAAGAACCCTATATACGCCACAATATATATATATATATATATATATATATATTTATTAAAAATACAATTTCATAAGCTTTTGATATTTTTTTTAATTTGGGCCTAAATAATTCTATTTTGATTAGGGTTCGAATTGGCTCCTGTAAGATATTTTGGGACGGACTTAAATATAGCAATCAGATAAAGATTGTAACGCAGATAATAATGTAGTATCGTCCCAAAAAACGATAAGTTATGAAAAATCGATTTTTTATTGTTAAAAATTATTCGTTGATTATGCGTTTTAGTAAAATGATAAGACACTTTTATGATAATGAAGCATAAATTAATGCATCATAGGAACTTTTAACAATCACTTGCTATTATAACATTAATATAATATCATTAAAAACGTTTATTTTTTTTGTTGATCGCAGATTCGTAAAAATAAATCTTTTGTCAATACATCGTTGAGACATTGTTTCATGGAATGTAATCAAATATTTTTCTTTTAAGAAAAGGTATAATGTTATTAATTATTTTAACTTCCCTTACAATTTGTCAAGATAATGCAATATTTAAAGAAATTTGTGCATGGTTATAAATTATATTATATATCATTAAATATATACCTATCAACTTTTCATTTTCTGCTTATACAGCATTTTGTAAAAATGGATGCTTCGTGGTTAACAATAGAACCGCCGGGTATTTTACTGAAGTTCTATAAAAAGTGTTTCTCACCAGAATTTTAATTTTAAACTATTTAACTTATTTAATTAGTCTATTTTTCTGCTGCATACATTTAACAAAACTTAAAAAAAAAGATTCTGGTTCGAATCGACTATTATCATTCTGGCAGGGGTCATTTTGACCCCTAATGGCGGTTTTAGTGTTAAAATAATTTTTAAAGCAAATTTATTTCAACTTATTAGCAAATGCTATGGTATTTTTTTCATGATTAAAATAACCAAATTAAATGTTAATACTCATACAAATTTGGATGTAGTTATATATTCCCAAAATAAAAAATTCATGTAATCAAGGAACTACTTTGTGTCGTAAATATTTGAGAAAAATATGGAAATAAATAGTTCACTACAGGTATTTACATTTTATAATTTCTGTGATAGTTATGTAGTTATGCATGTTTGAAGGTCAAAAAAGACTACCCAGTGTGAAACTTCTATTTATAGACCGTAGTCATTCTTTTCTCTTTAAATTATGCATCAAAAGCATTTATTATACTTTAAAAACGGAAAAATGTGGGATAGCTCAATTTCACTGTACTTGAATGACTCAATTGACTTGTAATAAAAAGCTAAATTTGTATCAATAATCCAAGAGCTAATCGAAATTTATTTATTTATTTATTTTATTTTTGCAGGGGGGGGGGGTCATTAGTTTTGCAAAACACTATTTTTACGAATGTGAATGTACGGGAAGGGAGATTTAGTTTAATATAATTTTAATTTCAATTTGGAAAATATTTCCCTTTTTAATAGTTCGTTTACGCTGTTAGAGTTGTGCACTGGCCGGAATTTCTAGGCTCCCAGTATGGCTTGTTTAATATCTTTGTTGGCCCGGTTCTTTTATTTTTTTAATCTGCTTTACCCGTTAAAAATAGTCTTTAATTTAATAATTTGGTAAACTCTTTTGATATTCTGTCGCCCACTGACTAAACACGGTTCTGTGCATTTTGCATCTGTAAACAAGTCAATCACAATAACGTATTTCCTTTTTTAAAGGCCTTATTGCTCGTTTTGGTCATAAAAAAGGCTCACTGAGCATTGTGGGCGGCAAAAGTTAAAATGGTGATGGATCTCTACACCGAAGAGCTTTTGTATACTATGGAATTGAACTAGCTATTATGAAAATTTCCCGTTACTTCCTGTTCTTTGGAATTTTAATAGTAACTTAGTCTCCCTTATTTAAGAGAAATTTCATTGAAAACATTTAAATTTAAAATTAAATAATAATGAAAATATCAAAAAAATATCTAGCGTGTGCTCATCCACAAATGTATTAGATAAGCTCTCATAAGAAAATAGAATGTTAAAATTTATTAAATAGAAAGTACAGAGTGGTTACGCACTATTTCAAAATATATACGCACTCAAAATGAGGTCATTACTTTTTTTTCGACATTGTCCGATCGCTCTCAGGCATTTCGAAAATTGCCTGGCTAAATCCTGTACCAGTCAGTCAATTTACAGTGAAATTGGCCAATTCACGAAATGATCGATTTCGTACTTTGATTTTAACAAATCAAATCGGTAATTATTTCATTTCAGTTTAACATAATTCATTAAATATTTTTTTAAAGTATATTAATTTGACTTGAAAATAACTGGAAGACTGGTAGCTTTTATTTAGGGTTGTTAGACAATTATTTTTCCTTCCGTTCGTTCAAAAGACGGGTACTAATCATTTAAATTAATAACTTAAAAGCCAGGAAAAAACGTATATTTTATAGTAGCATTAATAAATTTTTCTTATATGATCTATAAATACAAAAAACCATCTAAAAAAAAAAGCTTTAGAAATTGTAATTTATTTATGATAGTTTAAATAAAAAATGTTTTTATCACATAGGTATTCAAAAATCATATGTTGTTGCAAGATAAATATTAAAATTTAAATATTTAATCAAATAAAAATATGTTTTGCTTATTATTCATGTGGAATCTCAAAGACTAACTTTTGTCATAAAGACATCACATCTTGGAGCGAGAATTTCTTAATTGTCTAAAATCTCAATATTTCTTTCTAAGAATGTACGAGATTATTAATCACATCTTCTTCCTTTCCGTGTAATTTGTCAAGTAAAAGAGATTTTAAAAGAAATTATGCTTAAAAAAATGAAAGATATATCTTATAAAATTTCTTTTTATTTTTATTTAATCAGTAATGAATATGATTGCTTCTTTTAAACTTAATTTATTTTTAGATAACATTTTATTAATGTATTGAAAAATAGATTTCTTTTATTTTTATTTTAAGATACAAATACAATGAAACCTTTGTAAAACCAAACATTAGTTCATAACAAATCGGTCTTTCCGAGAGGTGATCTCTGAACACAAAATATCAGTAAGGGAAAGTTTCCTGAAATTTATGCTACAAAAAATATTATTGAATTAGTTTATTATATTTTCATGTCTATACATCTTAAAAAAGAAATTAATTGTAGTTTTCTTTTATTTTTATACTTTTTAATTAACAATTTTTGCCTCGGAAAAACTTTTGATCTCAATGAATTATTTATTTTAAAATAAAATCTAACAGATATCGGATTTTTTATTAATACACTCGCTGCCGATCACGCGTCAGCGCGTGATGCGGAGTGACGTCCAATATCCAGTCACGAGCTGTCGCGAGAAAATCTTTCACTGATTCTTTGTTATAAACAGTAAATCGGCTTATGGGAAAAACCCACTTCTACAGTGTGGCATTAACAAGCATCACATCTTCACGTAATCGGCAGCGAACGTGTTAATCTGTTTATTTCGATAGGTGTTTTTGACATTAAATAGAAGGTTAGCAATTATTATTTCTAGTAAAATATTGACCAATTACTTGCAGTTTCAAAACTTCAGTCAGGAATAGGTGAAGCATTATCTTTTGTTGATAACAAATCATTGGAGTCATAGGGAATTACAGAGGAACTAAAATCTATGTGTTTTCATACAACCTATGTAAATCACGGGTTATCAAGAGGAGCTTATGTTATTTTTAAACAGAAAATGAAGAAAGAAGTTCTTTGGTTGGCTTGCCGTCATCACATCCTAGAGATTGTGCTGGAGGCAGTTGTTGTTAAGTCACTCGGCATTCCAAACAGACCAGGCATACACTTATTTAAACGATTTAAAATTTCGTGGAAATCTATTGATCATGACATATTTCAGACTTCCGTAACTGATAATTTTATCAATACAAAAACAACGGAAAATGCATCAGAAATCATAGAATTTGCACAAAATCAACTTAATGATTTTCAACCAAGGGATGATTACAAAGAACTGTTTGAGCTTGTCATCATTTTCCTAGGATCCATTCTCGAAAGAGGTGTTCACTTTAGAGCGCCTGGTCGCTTGCATTGAGCACGGTGGATGGCAAAGCACATATACTCGATCAAGGTTTATTTATTTAGAGATCAGTTCAAACTATCTAAGCACAAAGAATCTGGAGTTCGTCAAGTTTTCTCGTTTGTGTTAAAATTCTACATTCACAATTGGTGTCAGCAACCATCTGCTTGTTCTGGGCCTAGAAATGATTTATTGCTCCTTAAATCTTGAAAGAGTACGAAAATGTAAATAAAGATTTTTCTTTGTGTGCTATGAAGAAATTCCTAGAACATTTGTGATACTTGTCAGAAGAACTAGTTATTTTCGCATTTTTCGATGACAATGCCTCATTTAGAATTAAAAGAAATATGGTGCTTGATTTGCAAAAATGTGAAAAATGAGAAACCATTGAAACGTGCACGCTTTGATCCTGATGCCATCCTCAAAAAAAACTTGAAAGATTTTGTGAGAAATAACACTCTGAGGTTTTTAAAATTATGGAGTTGCCTTCAGACTTTTATGAAACAAATGTGACAAATTGGAATAAAAATGAATCTTACAAAACTTGTAACGCTTTTGCAGCTTCAGTCAAAGTATAATCAGTCAGAATAATGTAGCCGAACGTGAGGTAGTACTTATCGTAGAATACAATAAACTTCGTACTTAACAAAAACAGTACTTATTACTGTTAGTCAAGCATTTTCAAAGCAAATATCCAAACTCTAAAAAACCTACATTGACGTCTTAAAAAGGTAAGTGTAAGGATTTCATAACAAGGATAGATTTCTTCTTCTGTAAATGTATATAATAATGTAGTTTCTGTAGAATTTACTGAAATATGTAATAAATATATGTTTACTTGTTATTGTGAATAATTATGTATTTTCTTTCAATATTTTTGAATAAGTCTAAACTTTAATTAGTGGTAGTGACCCCTAAAATCATGCTGAAAAATTTGAAAAAGTTCCTGTGATTCTTTTTTAATGAGTAGAACATAATGTCAGGGTGCCCCGGTATAAATTGCGAAAATTTTTTTACCAACTTTTAAGGACCACCCAAATATATATATACTGTATATACTGTATATACAGTATAAACAGCCCTGTCTATATACAGTACATATACACTCTAATATATATGTACTGTATATAGAATCTATATACACTATATTGCCATTGATTATGGGACACTTGCGATTTTAGACATTTTACTAAATATCTAGAAAAATACATGAGAAATCATCTCGAAACTCTTAGTGTATAAATATAATAGTATACGTCATACATCTCCGTGAAGATGTTTTACCGAAACTCCAAAGGGGACCGCCAACAAATTAAAAAAGAATGAATATCTTTTGAATAACCCTGTCAAAACTAATGTAGCAAAAACGCTCAAACTCTAGATTATGATTGAATGCCTTATTGTAATACACTGTGTTCATTTTTATGCAAATAAAATGCATACTCGCAGAGTAATTAAGGTTTTTATAAAAATGGTCCCAAATTTTTCCAAGTTTTTTCCTTATAATTTTCAGAGTTCTTAATATAAAATAATATTTTTTTCAGAAAATATGACAAACAACATTGCACACAGTACCCTGAAATCAGAATTAAAAAATAATGAAAATTGTATACAAAATGAGTTGGTTTAATAAGTATTTTTTACTGCGCATGCGTCAACGATATCAAAATTTCATTTGCATATTATGTTAGCTAAATGTATAGAGCAACTTTTGTGAAAGTCACAAAATCATAATTTGAAAATTCTGAAAATAATCGTCAATTGAATAAGTTGAAAATCCGTTATTCTCAAAATGAAGCAAAAACAAGAGGGGTTGTATCCATATATTCATTGATTAGTGTCAATATAGAATACACAATACGGGATGTTACGACTACTTTTGGATAAAATCCCTCATTTTTTTGCTTCATTTTGGAAACAACGGATTTTGTCCTTTTTCTATAGACGATTACTTTCAGAATTTTCAAGCTATAATTTTGAGACTTTTACAAAAGTTGCTCTATACGTTTAGCTAACATAATATGCAAATGAAATTTTGATATCTTTGACGCATGCGCAGTAAAAAATTATTTAGTAAACCTACTCATTTTTCATATAATTTTTATTATTTTTTAATTCTGATTACAGAGTACTGTGTGCAATGTTGTTTGTCATATTTTCTGAAAAAAATATTATTTTATATTAAGAACTCTGAAAATTATAAGGGAAAAACTTAGAAATATTTGGGGCTATTTTTATAAAAACCTTAATTACTCTACGAGTATGCATGCTATTTGCATAAAAATGAACACAGTGTATTACAATAAGGCATTCAATCATAATCTAGAGTTTGAGCGCTTTTGCTACATTAGTTTTGACAGGGTTATTCAAAAGATATTCATTCTTTTTTAATTTGTTAACGGTCCCCTATGGAGTTTCGGTAAAAAATCTTCACGGAGATGTATGACGTATGCTATTATATTTATACACTAAGAGTTTCGAGATGATTCCTCAATTATTTTTCTAGATATTTAGTAAAATGTCTAAAATCGCAAGTGTCCCATAATCAATGGCAATATAGTGTATATATATATACAGTGGCGGTCAAAAGTTTCCGGCCAACAAAAATTTTTCAATTTATTTGTAAGTATACCCATATGAAGAGGAATCTAAAAGGGATACTTATACATTTTATTGACATAAAAGTTAGGAACTTACTTATAGAAGAACATGTATATATCAATAAATTTAATTGAAAAAAATTTAGTATAAAGGAAAACGCATGTTCTCAGAAGTTTCCGGCCACCTTCATAAGTTTGTAAAAAAGTGGTATTGTAATAGAAAATTACAGTGATAAACGACATTTACAATTAGTACTTTATCGTATTACTATTTTGTTAGCTTTAATAATAAGTACTACGGCGCAGCAACATGACATTCATACAATCAACGGTTAAAGATCCTCTATGGTACCTTTTTTCCACATTTCTTGCAATTTTGGAGAAAGTTTGGCTGAGTTGGAATATTTATAGTTCCGCAGACTTTTTCCAACTTCTTTCGAAAGATTTTCTATTGGATTCATGTTGGGCGTTTGGGCTGACCATTTCAAAAATGAAATTTTTTGTGCGAAAACTATTGCTTATCGAGGCTTGCATAGATTATTTATGTCGTTATCATGTTACAAAAAATAGTTGTGATCAAATTTTTTTCTATAATAAGGCAAAAAATGGTCTTGCTAGATATCCTTATACATTGTATCATTCGCTTGGCTGTGGATTTCAAATAACGAACCGACACTTTTTGAAGAAAATACTCCCCTCGGCATAACGTGTCCACCGCCATGCTTCATTGTAGGAATAACATCGGTCTTATGGCATCTTTTGTTGTTAGGTCATTGGACGTTGTGTCTGCCATCACTTCCAAAAATGTTTTGAATTCGATTAATGGAAAAATAGAACTTTTGTCCAGTTTTCACTTGACCAGACTTTGTGTTCCTTGGCAATTGAAAATAGGGTACGTCGGTATTTTTTTTACCTCTGAAAATTTTTTAACACCGACTCTTCCATAAAGTTCTGTATCACATCAGCATCATAACACGGTAGACAAACTTATTCCAGCAATATTTTCATTCCGTAAATCACAGTATATTGCAACGGAATTTTCATGCGGATTATCAATGGTTTTTCTTCTGATAATTTTGGCCACAGGAATAGTAATTTTCCGGGGTCTCCCGAACCTCTGAAAGTCCTAAAAGCCATGGTCATCCTTATATAATTTTTTAAATATCGTTTACAGTCGATTTTACCTATCGATAACTTAGCCACAATATCTGAGGAAGATTGGCCTTTTAGCAACAAACTAATGAACATTTATGAACAATAATTGTTGAACTTTTCAAATTTGAATTCAAACTATGCTATGAACGTTGATTCATTCATAAACACAATCAAAAAACATTTCACGGATAGAAAAAACTAAAGAATGATAAGTGGCCGGAAACTTTTGAGAAAATGCAGTTTTCTTTTATACTTAATTTTGTCAATTAAATTTATTGATATTTACACGTTCTTCTATAAGTAAGTTCCTAACTAATAAGTCAATAAAATGTATAAATATCGCTGTGAGATTCCTGTTTATACTGGTGTATTTACAAATTAACTGAAAAATTTTTGCTGGCCGGAAACTTTTGACCACCACTGTATATATATATATATATATATATAATTATGGATAAATGAAACTATGCATAGCTCTGACGTCATTTTAATGTTGGCTATAGCAGGCAGTTAAATTTTACTTTTTTTGTTTTGTATTTTATTTTATCTTATTTCATTAACTTTTAAAAATCACACGTTTTAACTCTTTATATCATCAAATAACATAAAAAATGTTCTTTTAAATATAATTCGTTCAAAAATTGTATTGTTATCTGTTTGAAATTCGTATCGCAATTTCTCAGAATTAAAATTGCTCCACTTAATAGCAATGTTTGTCATTTTTTTTCTTGCTATCATGTCTTAGCACGTTTTCTGATCCAAAATTGTTGCTTTTAATAAATTTAAAAACTTTACCTCAATATTTTAGTAATTTTTTTTGGCATACAAAATAATAATTAAATTAAAAATGACAATTTCATGAAAATTCTTAATTATTTTACTGCTTTTTAGAAAGCAACTAAAAATCTTTTAAGTTTCTTGGGAGTTGACTATTAAATTATGTAAAAAAATTAAAAATAAAAAATAAAAAAAAATTCTGTTTTTTTCGTTTATTTGCGCATTTGCAGATAAAAATTACCTATTATAAATACTCATAAATGTTTAATATATTTATATTCCAATAATACTGTTTAGTTTTAACTGTAATATATATATATATTTTTTATCTGGCGTTAAATTTGGTTAAAAGCCATGCATCAAGCAGGTTAAAAATTAGCAAGAAACGTTTCAATTTTTTTAAAAGATCATTATATCTCCATTAATATAAGGTACCCTGGGGCAGTGTTCTCGCTGACATTTGACCAACATTGGTAATTTGGCTAATTAAAAATAAAAAACATTCGCCAAATGAAAAAAGTATTAGCCAAATAAATTCGCTTTGTAGCACCAAAAAAAAAAAAAAATATTTTTAATTTTCTAATGTACTCCCTTTTTTTCAATATTTCTAAAATAACCTAAGTTTTTATAACTGCGACAACGATTGTTATTAATCTAATTTTAACTACCCGCTACATATATATTAAAAATATGCATATATGCATATGTATGAAAAAATAAAAGAAAAAGAAAGAAAAAGCAAAAATTGAGCACTAGTAATTTGGCGAATCTAATCGCTTGTTTACTCGCCAAATGAAGAATTTAGTCGCAATTTGGCGCAATGGCGACCGACAGCGAGAACACTGCCCTGGGGTAATAACGCCACTTTAAGGTTTAAAACTGAGCTGTGAACCATTTTTTCACAGCTCAGTTTTAGTTTGTATTTTTCAAACAAATATATGATTTGATACAGCAACTCATTGACTATCTATATAAAAAAAATAATTCAACAAATATGTATTCATGAAATGTAATAGCGTGATTTCTAGACCAATGCTATTTGGCGTTATTATTCACCTATATGGGTAATAACGCCATGCAAACAAAACTATGAAATAAGATGGAATAATTGCATGTAGATTGCCCAATTCTAAAAATACAAACTCTACAAACTTAGAAATTGAAAAATTGCATTCTAAGCTATTGAAAATGTTCAATTTTTTGTGAAAGTGTAAGAAAAATGAAGGTGTGGTTGGGGGAGGAGGATGAGGCAAAAGAATATCAGACCGTGAGCTTATTTTTACTTAAAAAGGACCGCTTAAATAGAATTATTAGAAACATTGCACAGTTTAAACAGTGTTTATTTGAATCAGTATTTAGGATGTAGGTCGGTCACTGTAGGGAATCAACCGGGGTATTAATGCCAAGGATTGGCGTTATTACACCGATATAGTTATTGCGCTATACACTTTATATTACAAATTATTTCGAGAAGATATCCAAAATCTTCAACAATATTTTGAAAGTCCATGAAATGTACTACAAATCTATGTAATTAATAAAGTATTTCCGGATAAAAAATATTCTTCACATCGCAAAACGTATCTCGCAAATTTTACATCAGGCGTTAATTTTAGTAGCTTGTAAAACCAATAAGACCTAAAAATAAAACAAATTATCTTGAAGCTGTTTTTTTGCGATTTATATGACTCAAAACCCTTCTACGCAGAGCACATGGGTGTCATTTACCAGATTATTTCATAATCATGCAAAATATTAGCACTTTGCGTTATTACCCGGCCTGGCGTTATTACAGCAGACGACCTTACGTACCATTCTTGCACAAATCAGTAAACTTATTATACTATGTTTAAACATTTGCATTCTGTGGCGATAGATCATTTCGCGTATTTTAATTTACAGGATTATCCCAAATATTTCTATTTTTCTGTGATATGTTTTGTTCCCACTAAAAAAATCTGTTAAAAGTCTATAGGTATTTGGCCCAAAAAATATGTGGGAAATCCGTCGATATTTGGTACACTATGCAATTATTTTTAAGTATGTCTTTATACATTCTACATATATTTTCAAGATAAAACTAAATCTGCAAACTTCCTTCAAATTTCTGAAGAAAGTCGCAATTTTTTCAGATAATCCTAAGAATATTTTTAGTGGCCCCCTAATCGTCTTCTTTATCAGATCGACGTTGATAAATATGTTGTTAGGTATTTCCTTTATAATATATATAGTGTATGGATCCATATAATGTATGTTTCTGAACAACTTATCATAAGCTTATTTAATTTCATTTAAAATTATGAAAATATACTTTTTAACTAATTGTTTTAATTTTTAATACTTTTAATGTTTGTGAAAAAAATATTCATGAATTACAATTATAAAAATTTCATCAGTTTTCACAAGTACTTAATTTTTTAAAATGAAATTCATTTTATATGTTGAAGCTTGACTTTTGAATTATATAATTTTAAATTTATACTCATTTATCTTATTATTAATGTAATATAAAAGCACATATGATGTAAAATTCTAATGTAGGTAAACCACACTATTTAAAAAACAATAAATTAAAAAAGTAAAATTAAAAATGTCTCTGTATTTTATTAAAGAATACATTTCTTAAATCGACATTTTATTAGATGTGGATCTATTAGTAACGAGGTTATTAATAATTTTCAACGGGGATGTGTTGCTGTGAAGCTGTTGAATTAAAAATAATCAGAAGTATAATAGAATAATCCGATTACAAATTTATTTCATTGCAGATACTTTGAATTATAATAGCATGTATGATTAAATACGATACTTTGCAATAAATCTTCATAAACGCAAAAAAAAAAAAAAAAAAAAAAAAAAAAAAAAAAAAAAAAAAAAAACAAGGCGTGTTTCGGGATGGAAATTTAAAAAATCTTCTAATAAGTGAACATTTCATTTGTGACATTGAATACATGTTTACTTCGGCTGATGACAAGTGTTATAATTTCTTCCTCGAAATTCGTTTTAAGAGTCTTTATAATTAAATGGTGATTTATAAAAAGACTTATTATTCAATCATGGTTTATAATCAGTTTTTGGGTGCTGTTTCATCTAATAGTTTTATGCTATAATTATAAAAATGCTACAAACATCTGTGCTTTTTTAATGAACCATATTAAAGTCAGGTGATAAGTTACAATGAACACAAATTTAAATGCTGTTAAATAGTGTTAAAGCATATAATTCATACAAATGAGTGTGGTGCAATTGATTGCAACAATTCTTTTCAATTATTTATTTATTACTATTTTTTTGTTTCACTTAATGACATTTATATGTATAAAATTTTTGCATAAATGAGTGTGTTCTAGTACAGTAGTTAAGAAACTTGGAAAGACAGAATAATGTAATTTGAGGAATAGCTTCAAAGTATGACGTCGGCACTTCAGCTATATGATCAACTCTATTACTGCTGACTCAGCTCGAGTGTTAGGCGAAATGACGTGGGCGGATATTGTTCTGATAGACTTCATTTTCAGATTTGTTTTAGTAATAGATCAGATTTCTCTCACTCGACCGTCATGTGGAATGGCCGTAATTCTCAAAAACATCTGTGAGAAATTCAGTACTATAACACAAATAAAGATTACCTTCAGAAGAATAATGCAATATTTCTTAAACGTATATTCGTTAAATACCTACAAAACAAGATATAAAATAAACTTGTGTCTAATATCCTGTAAATAAATCATTATTTTGTGTAATATAATACTACCCAATTAACCATTTTTTATTTATTAGATATATAATCGATTAATACCTGTAATAATTTGCTTCTTTTAATTTCCTAAAGGTAAAATATGGAAAATTTAAAAACCATAAAAACCATTTTTTCTTGGACACTTTACATGCCTCGCCTTAATCCGATCAATAATCAGAACATACAAAAATATTATAATAAAAGCATAATCATTTTTGATGCTCAGAAAATAATATCATGTGAATTCCTTATCACTTCTGAAGCGTTGCTAATTGAGCTGCTTTATTTTTCTTCAGATAAAAAATACTATTTACGAATAGTATTATTCCCTTTATTTTAAAACAGATTATAATTAAGACAAAAATTACGCATTTGAAATAGTGGTAGATATTTGAATAAAACAAAAAACCATTAAATCAGCAAAAAGCAATTCATGTTTAATCCCGTCTCCTAACATCATTTATTTTCTCGTTTAGTGCATGTTTTACTTTAATAGAGAGGTACAGATAAATTCGGGTTACTCAGATATGCTAAAAAAATTATTATAATGAGATAACCATACTTGTTAGGCAGATTTTAAATGTCTTTTATATCCCAACGTTTCCTAAATCAACATTGTTTTGTGTGCGAAAAAAAATAAAACTCGTAAAGTTAACAAGTACAATTAAAAAATGTATTTTTTTATATCTTTTTACTTTTTGCTATACTAATAATATAAAAATAATTTTTAACAAAGGTTAATAAGGGCAGCTTTTCTTACATAAAAAAAGACATTCATTATGACAAATTCTAGGTATATTTTAAAATCTGGTTGTGCTTCAAAGATTTTTTTTCTGTTAAAAAAATGGGTACATGACATATCGGTCCCGCCACTTCGGTCCCGCCGTTTCGGTGCCGAGACATTTCGGTCCCTGGCCATTTCGATCCCGAGACATTTTGGTTTTGAGACAATTCGGTCCCAAGACATTTCGGTCCCCAGCAACTTTGGTCCCTTGCCATTTCGGTCCTTAGTCATTTCGGTCCCTTGTTATTACTTTGCTCTCTTAAGTCGATTCTAATTGTTGTGGGTTTACCAAATTGCATAAGTTTAATATTATTCGGGCCTATTTTTATTTTTTTAATTCTTTCCCTCCCTCTCCCTAAGTTTTATAAAAAGTTGAATATAAGAGTGCGATAAATTTAAACTTTTATAGCTCGTAATAATGAAATCACAGCGATCTGAAAATTTTGTTTGATTAAACAATGTGATATAAGTTAGGGGATATTGTCTTTTGCTTTTAGTAGTATTATTATTAAACAGAATAAATATTTTAAATTTTATTATTAATTATTAGTATCAGTATTTTATATAAATTTCCATAAACTACTATAAACTCTAAAGTATTTACTGCCATACATTAAAGAACTGCCATAAATTTTTTACATGCATATTTTTAGAACCTTTAAATTAGCATAAATAAATAATAAGAAAACTGTGTTTAATTTTTTTCTTCAAATTAGTTTATTAATAAATGTCTATAATAATTCAATTAGACAGCTAGAAACAGCTATAATATATGCATATTTCATTAAATCACCCATCTATACGGGTGATTCTCAAAATAGGGGACAATTTATGTCTTTCGGCATACAAAAATAATTGAGAGGTTTTCTGTCATGTTTTTATATTTAGATATGTTTGTCTTAATATTATTTATTATTTGCACTCAAGAATTACTCAAACCATCAAACAATTTAAAAACCTTAAAATAACAGAATAAATGTTCAAAATGTCATTAGCATGGATGTCCACAGCAGCTGTGCCTTGTATATACTAGCTTTTTAAAGAGTTAATATCATGTTTATAAAATAAAACAAATTTTATTCTTTCTTTAAATTAATCAAGGAGAGGATTTATCCAAAAAATTTCTTTTTAAAAATAAAATTATAGTATATAAAAAAAGAATTAAAGTTTGTCCTCCATATTCTATTTTCAAAACAAGGTCATACTATAACAGCTGGTTAATAATCAAAATTTCATTTTCGCATATGACAATAATTTGAAAATATAAAGTTTCTTCATGGCAACAAGTAGCCATTTTATTCCAGCCTGAAAATAGAAGCATGTATTGTATTTTAAGAATAGAAGTTGAATGTTAGGGGCGTACATCAATTTTATGTCATTAGAATGGATAATAATTTTCATGTTTATTTTATAATTAAAATTTTTATTTTACTTATTTGCATAGGACTTTTGTGTTTTAAAAAGCCCCAGAAAGGATTATTGCATTGTGATTATATTATGGCTAATAATCTTATTTAAATTAAAATTTGTCATCAGCATGGACAAATATCAGTGTCATTAGCATGGTTTTCTGTACATGCTAAAGACTCCTATGTGCATAAATGTAACCATTGCTTATATTGTATCTTTTACAAAGTTTAATTTTACATATAAATTTAGGTATTACATTTATTATCCCTAAAATATGCATTAAATCTGCAAGAAAATCACTAAGACAGCTTCTTACATTGTTAGTGTCAGAGTGTTGCTCATGTAAACAAAGTTTGCTCTTTGGTAATGTTTTTATTCTCCTTATATATATATATGTAAAAATGGAAACCATTTGCTGAAAAGGAAGGCTAATAAATATTGAAAAAAATATTTAAACAGGAAGAAAATAAAAAATTCTTAATATATTTATTCCATGCAATTTGTTTTGTCATTAGCATGGCTCAAAAAAAATAATAATTATTTTTTTAAAGTTAATTTTTAAATATTTAGCTCTGCTGACTACATGTAAAGTATACCTAATACTATATTAACAATACCTATTTTTTTCAGAAATTTTGCTAACAGTAATTTTTTTAAGATTTCACTTTTGAAATTGTCCCCTATTTTGAGAATCACCCATACCCTCTCCTTTCATAATTCAGAAATGAGATATACATTAATTGAAGAACAATATTTTTTAATTTTACTTCTGTCTTCAATAGAAGAAAGTATTATAATCGAAATTTTTTTCGACTTCCGGTTTTCGACGGATTTACACGTTTTAGGGGTTAGAGATTCCAAAAAACATATTTTTCGAAAATGTATGTCTGTGTGTGTCCGTATGTCGCCATTCCACCATAAAAAAAAATGTATGAAGACATGCATAGAATTGAAGCAAATTTTTTGTGAATGTTTTTTACTGCGGCAAGCAGGTTTCCTGTGGCAAGCAGGTTCAATTTTGAAATATTCCGGCGGGAGAGGGCGCTTCAATAACAATTTTTGTGCTATCTTCAACATTGTACCGACTAAAAGTGTATGAAGCTATGCATCGAATTGAATCAATTTTTTTTTAGTGTCAGTGTATGGTCATTTCTAGTTGGTCCTGAATTTGAAAAAAATTCGTCGGATGGGGGCGCTGTAATAGCAAATTTTGTGCCATTTATAATATTGCATTTACTAAAATTGTAAGAAGTAGTTGGAATAATAAATTTTGACTAAAATTGTATAAAGTTATACATTGAATTAAACGAAATTTTTTTGTGTAAGTGTTTGGCTGTAACTAGTTTGTCCTTCCTGAAATTGAAAAAAATCCACCGGAAGGCGGCGCTGCAATAGCGATTTTTGAGCCATTTTCAATATTTTACCACAGAAAAGTGTATGAAGTTATGCATAGAATTGAAGGAATTTTTTGTATAAGTATTTGACTATGGTCAGCAAACCCACTGTGTATTAAAAAAAAAATCCGTTAGAAGGATGCGCTATAATCGCGATGTCTGTGCCATTTTTATTATTTTACCATTAAAATGTGTTTGATGTGCATTGAACTGAACTAAATTTTTCGTGTATGATTTTTTTTTTTGGAGTATGGCGAATAGATCCTTCCTGAATTTGAAAAAATGTCTAACTATCGTTCTACTGTTTATCGGCTCGTGCAGATATAGAAACTCGTTTTTATTCCGATTAACGGACAGAAGCAGAAATTTAAGATGCAAATCATAGTTGCTATAGTATTGTGAATTAATAATGTGTAACTAAATTTTGAAATATTAAAATGTCCGTATGAGATAGAAGAAAGTTTTGGGATTGGCACATCCAACTACTTCTTATTATTTTTATAATACAAAGTTTCATCTTATAATTATTTTTCATAACTTACTTTTCATTATTAAGATTGCGAAAACAATAGTGACTTCGTAACTGGGCATGCTATGAAAAAAATTTGCTTCCGCGACTTTTTTTTTAATAACAATAATAGTATTTATTGATTGATCATTTTTTAACAGTCATCTCACTCCATGAAGACAATTTTTGTGAGTTATTTTATTGAAACTGAGCCTATTTCATTCTAATAAGATGATTATTATTTTTTTTACATAAAATTTATATAATATTATTTTAAAATAAAATAACATAAATATTATATATAAGTATAATAATATGAATATTATCTATAAAATATAATATATAATTTAATAAAATATATTAAAATGTAATAAAATAATATTTTAAATAATTTTATTTTCAATTTTTAAGTGAGAAAACCAAGCTTTTATTTATTTATTTATTTGTATTACCTTTTCGCTCCTACTTTCCAAGGAAAAAAAATAATAAATCTTATTTTATTTTTATTTTTAATTGTACTAATTGTTTTAAATTTCTGTAATTTTAAATATACAATAAATAAACGAGTAAAAGATAAATTTCAGTTTAGAACTACTAAGAAGTATAATGATGTATTGAATATAAAATGAATTATATATTCAGTTTATTTTAAAGTTTTTTTTCATTATATAAATTAATAATGTTATTAATTAATAAATATATTTAATAATATCAATTTTATTTTTATATTAAAATTACTAACTGTTTTGAGAATTAGGATTTCCAATTATCATTAGGATTACCAATTATCATTAGAATTACCGTACAAAAATTCTGTGTATTAAAAAGGTTTTGGGTAAGAGTTATGCGTGTGTGCGGTTTTCGCGCACTTATAATCGCATTATACTAAAATTTTATATCCATCAGTTTAAAAACCCTATAAAATAATGTTCCCTATAAAATTATGTCTTATTTCGAAAAAATTTGGTTTGCAGGAGAAGGGACCGAAATGTTTGGGACCGAAACGGCTAGGGACCGAAATGTCTTGGGACCGAAACGGCTAGGGACCGAAATGTCTTGGGACCGAAGCGGGTAGGGACCGAAATGTCTTGGGATTGAAATGTCTAGGGACCGAAACGGCTAGGGACCGAAATGTCTCGGGACCGAATCGGCGGGACCGAAATGGCAGGACCGAAATGGCGGGACCGAAACATCTTGCTTCCTAAAAAAATATATATCAAGTCAGAATTTTTTTAGTTTTATTTTTGGTTGCAGCGTTAATACATTGCAACCAAATAATCTACAATAAAATACAAATAATAATACCAAATAATTTTTAATAAAGCCTACATAGAATCATTACTTAACTTCGGTTATTATTCAAATCTGTCGTAAAAAAAATCAATTTAAGTAGAATAATAAAAATTTAACCTAAATATATGGAAGAGAGTAAATATTCGACTATGAACAAATAAATGAAATCTCTATAAGTCATTCATATGATTAAATGAGTAAACAATCCAAGCTCCTGTAACATCTTAATATCATGCTTAAAAGACCTTTTTTCCCCTCAATTGAGATGTAAAAAATTTTGGCGCCAATTTTTTCTGAGTTACACTCATGAATATCAAAATTTTAGCTATGTATTAAGTATAAAACGAAATAACAAAACAATGCAGAATATCCAAGTAATAAAGAAAAAAACAGATCTTTAGTAATAAATCAGACATTTTTGCTCATAGCAAAAAAGAGTGAATAATTTTATCTTTTAATTAAAGTACAAATTAGTGAAAGGAACTTTTCACTAAGAAAACTGAACAGATTTTTTAATACATATTTAAATTATTTATAAAGGTAGTAAAGATTTTTCCTTCCCCTGAAAATATATTAAACAACTATAAAGGTCTGAATTACTTTTTATGATAATCTGAAGCATCACGAGCCACAGAAAAAAAACTCTATGTGCCACACGAGGCCCATGGGCCGCAGGTTCAGTATGAGTTCTTTAGTAGCACAAAGAATAAACAGGGAAAAAATCAAATCAGCGACTCTAGGCAAATTTTACTGTAACATTACACAAATAAAGTCACTGAAAAGTCGGAAGGCGTGAGTTCGTGGTTCCTGAAACCATTTATCGACCCTTAGGGATGCGATGTTATAAATGAGAATAATAAAATATGTTGAATGGATCTACAGAAAATTTCTCATCTCCACTCCTCAGAAAATTTATCAAGAAATTTTAATTGTAAATTTTCGGATGCTTTTGAGTTTCTTGCTTTAATTTTTTTTCACATTAAAACGACAACGATGAATCTTTAAAATTTTTGACCCCCTCTGTGATGTAGAATCACATATAGTTTTCTTAAATTTTACATTTTTCTAAATTACAGTTAAAGCTAATCTTTAATTAAATATCTAGTTTATCTTAATGTTTTATTTCGATCCCACAATAACTTTCCGTTCAAAAGAAAAGAAAGAAAAACATCTAGCATCTGCTTTATTACTGATAAACGGCTGTCAGATAAAGAGAATTCATTAAGATGCGTATTTCACCCTTGCTGGAAACAAATAAAAAAAGAACAAAGATATGCTTTGCTTGCGGTCAGTAAAATCGCTTTTCTCTCTGCTTAATTGTGATTCTAACTTATTCGTTAGGTAATAATCTTTCCTTGTGCATGCCACATTATTGTGTCTTTCATAAATTCTCCCAAAACAGAGTCCTAACGTACGAATTGGCGCGAATTCTTTTTGGCGTATTTTTTTTAGGACTGCCCATTTCTGGTTGCCCTGTATTAAATTCAAAATCATCTTAATTGTTTAAAGCGTAACAGAAAATTTCATGGTTATGATATCATTCACTTTTCATATGCTCCTTTTCGCCAATTCTGGATGCCAATGTGTGAATTCTGAATGAGAAAATTCAATTGCCTCTCTCTCGCTTCATGCACTCAGTCATGTAACAAAGGTCTCTTGAAAAATGGTTACAGGCACCATCCCTAATTATTTCAGTAAGAAATGATTTAATTTTTATAACTCTACCTTGAATAAACAAAGTTCTCAAAAGGCATTTATTTTATTGATCACAGCCTACAACTCTAGCGAATGCATTTGTTTAAAAGAACCTGGCCAACAATATACTTTAAAATACAGATCTCCACTATAGAAACTATGGTGCCTACACCAGGCATTCGCAACTTTTTCAAACATCGAGGGATGGTGCCTGCTGTTATTTGCCTGCTGTTATTTGCCTGCTTTTTATTTGCCTGCCAGATTTTTCCGGACTATTTATTTTCCTGAATACAATAAATGTGAACTATTAACGTCAGTCTTCAAGTATTTTCGAACGACTATTTCCTCGTCAGATAAGTCCTGCTTATGTTTGTGAATCATTACATAAGTGCTCCCTTCCTTCGCAGACTGTTGTGTGAAATATGCCTATGCTCCGGTGAATTATTGCCGCCGGATTTTTTTTGCTGGACATTATAGAGTTGGATTATAGTGCCAATTTCTCTTTTACTTGAGCGAGTGATTCTTCTGATCGGGACGTTTCGTGATGATGGGTGCTTCGCTTCCGCTCGTTAAATTTTCCCCTGCCGATGTAGGCCTAAGAATCTACGACTGACGATTTGTGACTCTTATTTCACCTCCGTTAAATCAACAATATCACGCTCACTGACATAATGTTTTTATTTCATCTTAGCGGTGTACTTCAGTGACGATTCCATATGCTTTCGACTAAAGTGACACAGAATTTCGTTTTGACGTTTAAATTCTTCGTCATTCGTCGATAATATGATCTTCACATTGGATTTATTCTTTAAATTTTTGGATGCTGACACTGATGTTTTTCACAAAAATAGTTACATGCGCTATACTATTGAAAAAAAAAACCTTAAACTACAGCATTGATCAATTTTGTGTCTTTAATTTTGCGCGCTATTAGACGTTTATTTTTTTTTACGATAATACTGTTACAAGTTTATTTGTAGTAGTTGAAAGTTAAAAAAAATGAGTGAAGAAGACATTCATTGATAAATATTTACAGCATAAATTTCGCAGATGAGAAAGTGTATGCTTTTATATTTAATAGGTTAAATCTCAATTTCTATTTTAATTATATGATATTTTTATTTAAAAAAATTATGTTGAGTAATTTTCAACCATTTTTAGTTTATTATGTATTAGTTTTTCTGTGCTCTAATTGAATTTCTTTAAATACGAACAGTTATAAATGATTTTAGATTGTCTTGAAACATTTCACAGCTTTACAAGTGCTATTTTAAAACTATGATACAAACGATAGCAAGATAAAATTATATTTTTCAAGTATCTAAGTACTTATTGCTGTGCACTTTTTGCTGAAAGTCGTTTGAGAAATATCAAGACAGTTTATTACTTTTTAAAGAAAGTATTTTTATAATTTACATTATTAATTAATGACTATATATTTTGTTTATTTTTTTAATACAGTTATTATTGAAGTGTTATAAATTGACGTATATTCCTTTTTCTTTTTCATAAATTTTATATTATATTTCCATGTAGATGAAAAAGTTCTAGGTAAGTTAATGGTGCATCTCTTTTTCCTATAAAAATAAGGCATGATGTTGTCGGGTTGCAACCATTATTTTTTTAATATGAGGTTTATATAAAAGAAACAATACAGAGAAAGATGCATGTGAATACTGGTTATACAATAAGGATGTATGCACCTTCATATATTATTGACAGTGGGCTCATTTTCAGATAAATAAAATTTTATCGTTTGAATCACATGCCATGTGCACATGACATAAATAATAATGATGATGCATGCATAATCGAATTATAAATTCATGTATCAAAAAATATATTATTACATTTTATCCTACTTTTTTTTTCCTGATTTTTTTTTCACTTTAAAGGTAAGTTGTGCTTTATATTGTTTGTACAGTAATTTTATTGGGAGATTGTTTTTATTTGTGCAAAGACTAGCCATGTTCTTATTTGCATAATTAAACCTATCTAACATCTTAATATTCTTAAAGTGTGTGCATTGTTTATATCTGTTCGAGTAGAATTATTTTTACACTCTAATCTGAAAAAAAAAAAAAAAAAAAAAAAAAAAAAAAAAAAAAATTTGATAAATTTCTTAATATTTATTATGAGATTTCTTATGCATTTCATGTAGGATATAAACAGTGCATTAAAACAAAATATCGTCTTAACTAAAGTGACTAATTCCCCCCCTTCTAATTTATTTTAAGACTTTTTATACATATGTCCAGTGTTTGTTTTTCCTATTTGCACCCCACTTGCAAAAATATTTCGTTAGAGAAGGTCCAGTTTTCTAATATTTAAATAAATATTGAGATTTTTTTTTCATGCTTTTTCACTTTTATAAATGTAAAACACAATTTTGATTAGTTTATGGATAGACATTTATTTTAAATTTTTAGCATCTATTTAAAAATATTCTCACATATAGCTGCTTTTATTATATTGCATTGTAGATAGGTCCATTTTTTTAATAATCAGATACTGTGCTCGTTTGTTTATTTTCGTATTTTTATAATTTAGGATATAAATTGTTTATAATGACTAAAAAAAGGTCACGTAAATTGACACAAGATCCATCTGTTGTGTTTAAGTTTAGACCTGATGCAAAACAGGTAATGTCTTTTAAAACTAATATGGATTCTGAAACAATTGGTTTAGATTCTAATTCTTTTGAGATTTCATGTTTGAGTAGTTTAAAGGATTCTATTAACAGATATTCTAGATCTGTTGTTTCGGATGTTCAGAAATTAGTTGATCCTATTTCAAATGAGAATAACCCAGAACTTATGGCAAAATTTAATTCTTATCAAAAAGAAATTGAATTAAAATTTAATATTTTATGTGATTTGGTGAATAGTGTTCAATCTGAGTGGACTGTTTTACAAAAAAATAACGACCAGTTACATAGGTTAAATGAGCTGTTGTTCGAAAAAGTAAGAACACTGAACTCGTCCAAACAGTCTATGCATGAGATAGCTATTCAATGCGACATTAATGAATCTAAATTGGATGAACCCCTTAATGTTATGAAAGATAAGGAATGTAATTCTAGTGGGAAAGATTTGGCCAAATTTCTGGATAAAGTTGAATCTGAAACACACATAAATTCTGGTACAAATAACTCTAAATTATCAAAAAACAAGAATACTGATCTTATTTCAATACCGAATTACATCCTAAATTTATGTGAGCTCAAAAATCAAGTTAGAGATTTATCTGACTGCACTAAAATAATTCTGTTGGATCTTGATGACAATATAGGTATACCAGATATTATGATGTCTATAAATGAAAAGATTGGCAGTACCATTCCTTCCATTAACTTTGAAAGAAAGCATAAATTAAGACAGGGATTAAAATATAACTGGACAATTAGTGTTACATCATGGATAGCTGACCTCTTAATTCAACATGGAAAATTAAATATTAATTCTGTTGACTACACTGTCAGGCCATTTATTAACATAAAACGTTGCTTTCATTGCCAACAAATTGGCCACCAGGCAAAATTTTGTGCATATGATTTGGCATGTGCTAATTGTGGTGAATCACACACTTCAGATAATTGTAAAAATGCTTCAAGATGCATTAACTGCATCGCACATAACCGTGCTTACAACAAGTTTTTCGACATAAATCACCCTGCTTTTTCCACTTGCTGTAATACATTTAAATTTTATTTCAAGCAAAAACAAGCTTTCATTCACTCTAAAATATAACGTAAATATTCAACACTTCTTCAGGTATGCTATTTCATGTATATTTAGTTATTTACATATTTTGTTGGTTACCTTCAGGTGATACTTGGATTTCTCCGCTCTTTTACACAGTCTTTTTTTTACATCGTTAACCTTTTTATTCATAACACAAACATAAAGCATTAATAATTATTTTTTTTCATACACTATTCTTTCGTAGATATATATTTTTCATATGGTGTACACATTTTAATACATTGTTATTTAAAGATTACTTTCAATCATTTCATGATTTACATTTTTCGGGCATTGTTCATATCTCTGATTCTCTTTCATTCAACTGTTTCGTGAGCTCAGGAATAGATGAATGATTCAAAATTTCACATTTTTGATTTATTGATAGTTTTCTTCTGGTGGTTAAGCCCTAATTATCAGTAAGACTTCTGCGGTGAATCTTAAATGTTTGTTTACACAATTTATTTTTCTTTATTTGTATCTTTCGCGATAGATAAAAAAATTGCACATCTATTTTGTCTTAATTCGATGTAGCTACTCTATTTTTAGTAGGTCTGTGTAATTATCAATTGCACTTTTCTTTACACACAGTGTTAGTGCGAATGTTCACTAGTGTATCAATATTACAGTGGTGAAAGTTTTACAAAGTTCTTTTTCTTTTGATATACTTGTGGATATTTGCAACTGACTCACTTTTCATACAACTTCTCTTTGCATGCAGCAATTACAATGTTTTTATACAAAGTTTTTTTACAATGGCAGTTTACAAAGGTATATATATTTTGCTGCTTGCTTTGCAGAGGAAGTTATTCACATACATATACATTTACATATGCAATTGTTTAATTATCGGTCCTCTATCAAGTTTTTTTAGAACATATTGATTATTATCTTTAATACATAAGTCATTTCTTTACATTTTTTTTTGTTTTGGTTATGGATGATTTAATCCAGTAATTTTTACCTTCCCATTTGCACTATTCCATGTTTTCCCGTTTACACGCGTGAATTTCATTACTCTTTAGGCGTAATTTAGATAGATAGAGACACTTTTTTTTGCATAACATTTGTTCGTAATTAAATATCATTTATATTCGCTTCTCCACATTTCTTTATTTTCATTTGGGTATACATGATATACAGTAGTACTTTACACTATATTTACGACCATTAAAAATTAGTTTTCAGTCAATGAATACTTACACATGTAGCGGAGCTTACTCCTTTTTTATTAAAAATACTAGCAAGATGCAAAATTTTATATATAGACTAAAATTCACACACTTATTCACTTTAAATTCAATACTCATCCTTTTATAATTTGTAAACAGTACTTCCACATAAAAAAAATGCACTTTAGTCATTTTGTAAATAACGATGAGTGGTATACGACAGTCAAGGTGGTATTTAAAATTGCATACCTGTCAATGTTTTCACACTTCTGGTTCAAAGGATATGAAGTGAAGATAAATTGTAATTTTTATAAGCAAAGAGGCTGTCATACGTTTGCTTTACTTGTTAATACATGTCTTTTATTGGTCTTTATACCAGTTGTATCTTAAATTGAAGTTACTTTATAGGTCTCCATGTTACATTTCCACACATCTTTCCCACAGTTCTAAACTTTTTACACTTTTGCATGAAAGTTCAGTCTCTCCCACTTAACAGTAATTATTTTTGAATAAAAGTATTTTGGGGAAGATACCGAATTCTTTACGAGGATTTCTTTCCTCATGTTACACTAAAATATCGTCTTAGATGCCAATATAATGCAACGTTGATTTTAAATTTCAGATTTAACTTAATAAAAAAATTCATTAGTTTGGGTATTAAAAAAAAAAAGACAAAAATTAGAAGATATACATTTAGGAACGTTATTATCACATGGAAGTAAATGGTCAACGACAGTGTTTCAAAAAATTTATCCATATGTTGGTTGTCTAGCACTGCTTGAACTCTCATTTCAAATATAAGTTGGTAGTAAAACTTATTTTGTAAATTTAAAAAAAAAAAAATGGTGGAAATTTCAAGTATTTCCTATTATTCATTATTATGGACATTTTTAATCCTTCTATTTACATTATGTTTTTGTTTATTTGTATATTATGTTTTGTGTTTAATTGCATTATATTACTCGAGTACTTTGCTATTATTATTGTATTGATCAATACACATATTTAATGTTCTTATTATAAACAATTTGGATTTTTTTTTTTGCCAATTGGTAAGTGACCTGTGGACTTAGACCTGGTATTTTCTTTTATTTGTATGTGCACATTTTTGATACAGGTCCTTGTCTAAATAAGACAAATTGAAAAGTGATCACAAATTTTATTAATGAAGCTGCAGCTGTTTCTAAGTAGAAACAATATATGATGTCATTTGTATGACAAAATTTATGGTACCAATATATTTATATCATGATATATATATACTTTTATTTGGGATGGTTGCCTACTTAGAGAGAAGTTCAATTACTGTTTACTTTATTTAGTAAATGTTTAGTTTGTTTTCATGAACATTTTACACATTGTTACTTGTAAGAGCATATGAAAATTGATTTCTCTTCCTGCATGTACCTTTATAGATTTTTTTTTGCCTGTGAAAGGGGTGATATATGTGATGTAGAATCACATATAGTTTTCTTAAATTTTACATTTTTCTAAATTACAGTTAAAGCTAATCTTTAATTAAATATCTAGTTTATCTTAATGTTTTATTTCGATCCCACAATAACTTTCCGTTCAAAAGAAAAGAAAGAAAAACATCTAGCATCTGCTTTATTACTGATAAACGGCTGTCAGATAAAGAGAATTCATTAAGATGCGTATTTCACCCTTGCTGGAAACAAATAAAAAAAGAACAAAGATATGCTTTGCTTGCGGTCAGTAAAATCGTTTTTCTCTCTGCTTAATTGTGATTCTAACTTATTCGTTAGGTAATAATCTTTCCTTGTGCATGCCACATTATTGTGTCTTTCATAAATTCTCCCAAAACAGAGTCCAAACGTACGAATTGGCGCGAATTCTTTTTGGCGTATTTTTTTTAGGACTGCCCATTTCTGGTTGCCCTGTATTAAATTCAAAATCATCTTAATTGTTTAAAGCGTAACAGAAAATTTCATGGTTATGATATCATTCACTTTTCATATGCTCCTTTTCGCCAATTCTGGATGCCAATGTGTGAATTCTGAATGAGAAAATTCAATTGCCTCTCTCTCGCTTCATGCACTCAGTCATGTAACAAAGGTCTCTTGAAAAATGGTTACAGGCACCATCCCTAATTATTTCAGTAAGAAATGATTTAATTTTTATAACTCTACCTTGAATAAACAAAGTTCTCAAAAGGCATTTATTTTATTGATCACAGCCTACAACTCTAGCGAATGCATTTGTTTAAAAGAACCTGGCCAACAATATACTTTAAAATACAGATCTCCACTATATCCTCCCCCCCAACAAAATGGAATTTTTGAAAATTTTGGCATGCAAATCACAAAATCTGGATTTCATTTTTTCTTTTCATTTGGCACTTTAACGCACTTTATTACAAAATTTAATACTTACAAGTAGAAAATTTTCTATTTCTACTCAAAGAATTTGCTCGAAATTATTTTGTAAACATTTCTTTTTTCACTTCCAAGCTTAGCTTTTATAATGTCACTTTATTTACATTTGGGTAATTATACTTAATTATTTTGTGTTTTAAAATAATTATCCGGATGATAACTATAATATTGAATAGTATTAGCATTAACGGTAAATACAATATATATTCTTTAAGCAGTTTAGTAGTGTCAAAAAGTTAGTTTTTTTTTTACATTATATACATTTTTTCATTTTTTTTAAATATAACTAAACGATATTTATTTTTTGAATTTTCTTACAGGTAAATGAAGCATCTCGAAAAGTAAAATGAAGAGTTTTTATGAAGTATTTAACATCATGTATTTTACTTAAAAGTAAAGATAGAAATAATAAAAATGTTGACAGCAAATATACACATAATAACCCATATATAAATCAAAACAAATTAATTTCATGCATAAATTAGTTTTCAAGAACTAATTAACTTTTTATGTAATTTTTTGAACAATATGTCTGTTCTGTACACTTTTCTAAAAGTGTACACCTTAAAATTTATTGTGGTGCCAGAAGATATACTATTTGAGAATAACAAGAAAAAATTTTCATTTTGGCTGAAGTGAAATAAAATTAAAAATATTTTACAAAAAAATTGATAAATCTTAAAAGTTTTAAGAACATATTTTTCAGTATTTTAAAGAATTTTTCATTCAAACCTATAATGTGAGACATTTTTAAACGTTACAAATTATTAGTTAAAAATTTTTGGAAAGTTTCAACTGTTTATTTAAAATGGAATTTTAGAAAAGAATACCAAAGATCTTTACTTTTTAAAATTTGATCCAATTTATCTTACATGTGCCCTTAAACAATTTTGTTATTTTGTTTTCCACATTAGGTTTGTCTTTGGCTGTTATTTTTCGCTAAATCTATTAGACACATACTTTATATTTCTGTAAAATATTTTCTTCAACGGAAAAGCACACTGTATTGCTGAAATTAATTTTTTAGGTTTTTTAAAACTTGCGTGTGATTTAATTATCCATATTGAATATCTGGTTTCACACATTAATTTGAATACTTATCAATCTCTTACTGCATAAATAAAATTTACATTTTAAAATTCATATTAATCCTAATTGCATTTGAATAAATTAGTTAGGTTTTAAGCTTTGTCAAACAGATTTTCAATCAATTGGTAAAGTGAAAGTTACCTTAAAGCATTAATTTATCTTTTGTTTTCAGTTCCGAGTTTGTGCAAATTATAAAATTAATTTTTTTTCTGAAACATTACATGTTTTTCGCATATTGATAAAAATAATTTATAATTGTAAAGTAAAATTTCCAGTATCCTAAAATGTATGCGTGCAAATAAAATTAAATAAAATATTTTTTAAATAGTTTACAATACAACGTTTAATACGAAAACAAACAATAATCTCCCCATTTCTGTGTTTACTTTATATAACGTATTGTATAAAGAAAGCCATTTTTCCTCAACATTTTATCGATTCCCTGAATTATTTCCCAAAAAGTTCATATTTGTCCAGCTAACTCGGCAATTTTTCCTGCTATAACTTTTTATGATGCAAATATATTTCCTATTAAGCCAAACTTTTTTGTATTAATTTTGCTGATGGGAATAAAGCATTTTAGCTGATGAGACATTTACTTTTAAGCTTCAGTTAACTTATTTTTTTGTAATTGAAAAATAATATTTTTACCTAATGTTTTCTTTGAAATAAACTTATGATTTTCTTTATGAAAAAAATATAATTTATTTTCTTCTGAGGAATATTTTCAGCATTCAATAGCAAATTATTAATTGCGTTCGATTAACCATCTAAAATGCATAATTTTTTAATGAGGAATTTAACAATTTATTTCATCATTACCAAACGACGAAAAATTTAATTTATTTCAGTTAGGTGTTAATACAATTCAAAATTTAATTATACTAAATACCCTGAATTATAGGATATACTAAGTTCTTGTGCGCAAATTTTATAAAGCAGCGAGGTTTCACACTCATGGTTTCTCTGCATAATTTACACTGTTGTTTTCGTCGGCGTAAATTCGAGCTTTGCCTATCTATTCAATATATACCTGATAGTACAAAAGCCTACAGCACAAAAACATAAGTTATCAAGCACAAGGAAGAAATCTTTATTTTGCCAAAGAGTAGAAATGAAGGAATTTAATTATTCATGTCTGCCGTAAGTGAAGTGATGCTTAAGCCTTAAATGAATACCACTGATGGTATTAATTATTATTTACTCGTAGGTTTATTATTATGCTTGCCGTACAATCATTTCATATCTTTTATTGTACGGCAAACACAATACGACCTACGAGTAAACCACTGGTGGCATTAATTTTTGGCTTATACACCACGCACTTCCGGCAGATATGAATCATTTGATTTCCCTATTATTACTCTTCTATAAAATAAAGTTTTTTTTTCTTGTGCTCCATACCTTAGGTTTTTGTGTTGTCGGCTGGTGGATTATGACTGTTAAAAAAGCAGAGTTACAAAAGCCTTTGTGATCATTCGTCTTCAATATGTTGATCAAAATGAGATGGGCTTTAATAACAATTTCAGCTTCAGTTTCAGCTAGGTCGGGAGGCCTACCAAATGGCTTAAGGTTTTATAAACTGTTAATCTGTATTATGGTATCTGTCAACATAATAAAGCCCTAATTGCTTAGCATCCATAAATCATTATTGTAGCCATGTGTATTTTAATTTAAAAATCGAAATGCAGAAATCTTAATATTCATCATTAATCTCGAAGAAATGAAATTAATTCATTTATTAGATATGACAATTAATACAGCATGCACTTATACAACATGCGTACTGCGAAGTAGTACAACAAACAGGCAACTATCAACAGGCCTGCTAACTTTAGAAACATAGACTCGAGCTTTAAAATATCTAAAAGGACATGAGCCATTTTTTTAAGTCTTAGCTACGATACATTTCGTATTATATTAAATAAAAAACAATTATATTATATATATAGTATATAGTATATATAATATATGGTAATAATTATAGGTTGTGTAATAAATTATATTTTTAAAAGAAAAAATATATATCAAAGTGCGATACCCTGTCAATCAAATTAAAAAAATATTAAAATGTTTGTAGCGTTTTTAGTTAAATAAGTTGTGAAAAATAACTTCTTTATGATTGCTAAAATTTTCATTTTAATTTTATGAAATTTTTATTCAGTTTGAAAAGTCATTAGATTGAAAACCGAAAAAAAACCTCGAGCAACATGAATTATTTTGTTATCCTTATTATTAAACAACACAGCGTGAAGAAAATGTAACCATCTTTTTACAAGAACTTCAAGAAATCAATTTTTTATAAAATATTTCATTTAAAAATATAAACTCTGACAAAATTGAGTTAAGTATGCAAAATAATTAGAATTTAAGTTTGATTTAAGTTTATTATCAGTATCAGTGCATCGCCAGGTGAGCAGCTGGTATACATATATGAAATGTTTAGATATTTTTAAATAATAATAATAATAATACATAATTCGACAGAATGTCTTTCTCATTTCCAAATATGCAAGGAAGATCCGATTACAATACTTCAGAAAAGATGCAAGATCGTTCAAAAGGTTTGGTCAGTAAAATAGGTTACAATACCAACCTTTTAAAATAATTTAAAAAAAAGTAAAATAAAATAAATAAATTTTCTTATTTTCAATTTATATAATGTATTCGAGGGTAAAAATAATGGATTATTTAATTACGTCGAAATTTTTGGTATTTCTACAACAACATGAGACAAATTATAAAAACAGTCATTAAAGATTAAAAACTTAAAGAGGATGTCGATAATGATACAATCAGTTTTTATTGGTAAAGATTTCAGCAGGCGCGTTTCGCCCTGTATCGACGAAAAGATGAAAAATTTGTATATCGCATCATTAACTATGTTTTTTAAATAAAAATTTATCTTCGACGTTAGATATTGGATGCATCAATTTCACAAAACTTAATAGTTGTTGCTGCACTATTTTGTTCTCCAAACATCTATTTATTTAAATATATTGTTTTCCTTATCATGTTATACTTATAAATTTTATCTCTTTTCTTTTAGTGAGGATTTTCATCAAATAAAAAATGTTAAGCAATTTACTTACAGTAGTCAATTAAATAAATTATTTATTTAAAATGTGTTCAGTGAAGAAAAATAATTGCTTAACAATCAATGAAGTCAGTTGAAACACATAAATTGTGGTATTCATTCTGTGCTTAGTAATAAATAAAATGCATTTTTTATCGTAAATAATGCAAATTAATCTTTCGAGCCTCTTTCATTTAGAATTCTGTGGTATAAGTTAGTTATTTAATGTTAAAAACTGGTCACATATGCCAATTCCCAAAACATTCTTCTGTCTCGTGAATGTTAATAATTAAAAATTCGGTACCACAGAGCAAAATTAAATGACAATCTATGCGATATGACATACAAGCATCAATATACAAGCGAATCCGGCTGAGCGATTAAAACCAAAACCTAAACAGCAGCAATGTATGTCAACATCTTACACAATCAGAAGTTGTATGAAAACCTATGTATTCGATATCGAGATAGGGATATTTGGGGTAAAAATGCAAAATACAACACAACAGTACCAGTTATAAGGCGATTTACACCAAAAACTAATCAGCTCCAACATGAATTAGGGCCTATCTGAATATAATTTTAATTGAATTCCTTGCATTGGTAATTATAGAGCGTTCACAAAATGCTTGTCTCATGCAGACAGATAGACAGAGTTACAGATTTTCAGTCAGATATTTTTGAAAAATGTGTATATCTGATTTCTCCTCCCTAAAACGTGTAAATTTGGCAAAAACGTTAATCTAAATCATTAATTAATTCAATATTTTTTAAAGTTAAAGTAGAGGAATTTAATAGTAGTACCATTTGAAATTTAAAATATTGCTGTAAAAAGCTGCAATTCATACTAATGATAGGTAATAATACCGTACTGAAGAACGCATGAATTAATCAGGATAAGCGAAGTGAATCCTCTACTAGGCCACTCAAATTACATTTTGTCGTACACTTTACAAAAAACTATTCAATATTTTAACTTCAAATTAAAAACAAAATTAAATTATGATTTGCACAATATAATTTTTTTTAAAGTAAATGGTTAAAAAAATATTATTTTAATTAATTTATTTTACATGCATTTCCAATACGGGCGCATTTTAGCAAATAAATAAAAAATGAACAGCGTATATTTTCAGAGAAAAAATATAAAAATCATGGAGTAAGTAATTATAGATAGAATCATGATTAATTTAATAAATAAAACATGTTTTCATTATTCCGCAAAATCGTTTGCACAGATGACACTTAAACATTTTAAAAGAATTATGGATTTTTTTTTTGTAAAGTGGCAACAAAAGAATTGTAAACAAATAAAATTAATTTTTAAATTTGTTATATAAATGAAAAATTAAAAGAACTGCGTGAAATTGTTGCCTCGATTCAAGCTCTTTATAAATGTACTAAAGCAAAGTCGGCCAATTCAGAAACGACAAATGGACTTTAACCATTTCTTACTTTATCATTTGGATCTAAAGTAATGTTACGTTCTTATTTGTGGACCGAAAACAGTTTAGAGAACGGGACTTTAGACTTTGTTGCACGTATTAAAGAAAATCCCAAGCCACCAGACCAGATATCGCGAATAATCATGGATAAATTTGAATACTGCAGTAATTTAACTTATAAGAATTGATGCGTATCAATTCCCCCAAAAATTATATTCTGGAAAAATGGAAGCATAAATTGCTCAAGGAAAGAATTTCTTCTGCAGTTAGCTTCTGCTGTTACAATTCACAAATCCCGAGGTTTAACATTAGATTAAGCAGTTGTAGATATTGAGGATATATAGACGCCAGTTGGCTTAAAAACGTTTGTAACGTTGTTGAGAGTGAAAATCCTTCAAAACTAAGCATTCAATAGAAATTTTCCTTACGAAAAATTCTACAATATCATAAATTCTCATACGCTAACATGTATAAAAACGAAGAAATAAGAATAAAATGTTTTACAGTTAAAAATTCATAGAATCAAAGAGAGCAGATTTCAAATGTTTTTCCAGAAAATAGGATTTTGAAGAAGTATCTTTCTTCAAGCTCTCTTCAAATAATAGCTATCAAAGATTTCCTGAATATCAAAGATTATTTGATGTTAATTACAAAGATTGGGAACATGCATATTTCCGTTCACTTTAAAAAACACCAGTGGTTACTGGAAACTGTAAAAGCATCTTTAAAAGAGCTTTTAGTTGAAAATTTAAAAATAGTTTGTAAAAGTTTGCTTCGAAAATATTTTATTATGCCAGTCTTACATCATAAATAAAAAATTAAAATGCGCCAAAACATAAAATAAAGTTTTTGTTTAATAAAGATGGAAAAATAATATTAAAAAATATTGTTACTTTCAAATATCTGTTATATAAAATAATGCTTCGCGAATTCAAACAAAGCATGGCTTTTGCTAGTGATTAATTTTTTTTATTACTATAGTTTACCTTAAAACATCTGCAATTCACGATCTTACAGTAGACTCTTGGTAATTTAATTGCGTTGTATAGAGTAAGAATCAAAACGAGAATTTCATTCACTGTGTTCGACTGCTTATTAATATGCACGCTGAGGCATTTATTAGTAAAATGAATTTGCATCTACAAGTAAATTTCGGAGGAAGTCATTTGTAACAGGTAATCACATTCCACCATATTAAGTGGAGTCATTTATAATCTAGGGAACTATTTGGTTAATAATCACTGACATAACTTAATTTGCAGACATTCGTATTGATAAGTTTTTAAGAAATATTTAATTATATAGTATAATTTTATAATACTACAACAATCATGAAATTCACCAATAATCAGCACCAATATATATATTAGGCACTAATTGAATATAATTTTAAATTAAATTCCTTGCGTTAGTACTTGAGATAGAGCACCTACAAAATTTGTGTCTCGTGTAGACAGAATCACAGATTTTAAGGTAGATATTTTGTAAAAATATGTATTTTTGATTTCTGTTCCCTTAAAATTATACATCTGGCAAAAGCCTTAAGTCTCAAAATTTCAGCGGTTCAATACTTTCTTCTTGTCAAAGTAAAAGAATGTAATAATAAATTAGAAATGAAATTAAAAATACTATTTTTGATTCACTTTATAAAAGCTGCATTTTATGCTAATGATAGGAAATACTATTGTACCTGAATAACGCATACATTAATAATTATTATTTTTAATACTATAGCTTCCCTTAAAACAGCTTCAATTAATGATCTGACTGTAGACTCTCGGTAATTTAATTTGTGTTGCATGGAGTAAGAATCGAAACGAGAATTTCAATCTCTGCGTTCGATTGCTTATTGATGCGCACGTAAGGCATTGATTAGTTAAATGAATTTGCATCTACCAGTAAATTTCAGGGGAAGTCATTTGTATAAGATAATCACAGACCACCATATGAAGTGGAGTCATTTATAGGCTACGGAACTATTTGGTTAATAATCACTGACTTAAATAAATCTGCAGACTTTTGTACGGATGAATTTTTAAGAAATAATTAATTTAATCATATAATTTTACGACAAAAAAAAAAAAAAAAGTGAAAATTATTTAAAAAAAGGTTAAATCTTTTTTTCGGGTGATTGAGTATGGGATAATTAAAAAAATTAAATTAAAATGTAATGTTATGTTTTCGACTGCATGGGAAAATAGATCACCATTGCTACAAAATAACATAAAGATATTATGTGCTACGTTAAAAAAAAAAATTAATGTAGACATTTTTTAACAAGTAGGCAACTTGAAGTCTTTAATAGATATTTTTTATGGATCTTCTAACTATATAACCTACTTGTCTCTATTTCTCTTCATGTAAACTCACTTTCAATTGGGAAATTGTATTTAGAAAATCAAAATTTTTTACAAAAAGGTAGAATAGAAAGCTTCAAACTAAGCATATGAACGTATCCTAATGCGATTTTGAAAAAGGTGTGCCACTAATGCTCAAAATAGTTGATAGGAAAAATCTAAGCTTTGACCCATACATTTTTTAACATGCATTTTTGACATTTGATGCTCCTTTTAGTAATAAAGTAAGGGAAAATGGCCTAAAATGATCCTAGCAAAATAATCTACATTTTTTTTCAGACAAGTTGCATTATTTACCAGGTTTAGTAGTGCCACGTGAGGAAAAAGCAATGGCGGTATACAACCGATAGCAGTATTATACAGATGAATAGAATGCTTTGAAAAATTGGCTTTTATGTCGTATGTTATAAGGTAATCACCGACTTCCATATTCATATTTATATACAATATATCGTGCATAGAAATATGACTTGGTTTACTTAATGGAGAATATTTTTAGATGTGAAATACACTTGCTAAATTTGATATGTTTCTCGCCGTTATTCAATAAAATAGTCTTAACTGAGCGGTCATAGTTTTTTTCCTTTTTTTTTTTGTATTTTTCTTTTATTATTGCGTTAACACTTTTTAATTTTGCTTGTGCTTTCTATGATTGGTTTTTATGCTGCATCTCATGTCAACTTTCGCACTTATTGTAAGCTGCCATCTTTTGCCTTTTTGTTCTTTTGTGACCTTGATCCCTTACGTAAGTATATTTGTCTTGCCATAAATAGATGCAAAAATTCTACAAAGGATTATGTTTGTAAACTATTTATGATGATGTTAGTAACAAGAATTAATTGTTTCCCAACAAAATATCTCGAGACTAAATTTTGAGGGGCGGAAAAAACCTACTAAATTTGCGGACTTTTTTTCAGATTTGGGGACTTTTTTTCATTTATAATGCTTATACTCAAACATTATAAATTTTTGAGTACCATACTCAGTTAGAAAAAGAAAGAGCATTAAATTCTCTACAAATTTCATTCTAAAATTGCTTCTCTAAAGACATTATTAAGTGCATTACAGCTTTCTGAAAATTACTGTTTTTTTCTAACTTTGTGGAAAAAACGCAAACCAAAAATTTGACACGATTTTTCAATATTTTATCTTCTTTAATGTAAGTTATTTATAATACAGGTATTATCATGATAGCAATCATGATTAATTACAACGGTAACATTGTAAAAATGTTAAGAACATTTTAACTTTTTTCCATTTAGAGCTTAAGTGGAGAATATTAATATTAGGTATATACTGAATGTAAGTACAAAATACTTTCTGTGTCATCCTTTTCTTCTTGATAAATAATGTCGTCGACATTTTCGCAGTTGAATCCGTTACAGGTTTTTCAAATTGCTGAGCATTTGTGTCCTGATTTTTGAAAAGAACATGCTTTGCTGCACCTTTTTTTGCAGCTACATGATACAACATGGAGCAAAAATTCAGGTACTGGGTCTTGGCACACTTGAAATGGCTGAAAGAGACTGTCCGACTGGTGAACCCATCTCATTCTTCAGAAGGGATATTGTTTCCGAGACAAGTATCTGATATTGTACCTGATGATAAAATCGGAGAAAATGATGTTGCACATTAGGGCGGAGCGTAAAAATTTATTTTTCGAAATTCTTTCCTCCCTAGCGCAGAAAATTTGTGGGATGATATCAGTGATATACTCACAAAATTTCACATTAATTAATAAATATCTTCCGGTTCCACTTTATGGTCGAAATATACAATTTTAGCCGAAAATGTTGTAAATTTTTCCATTTCAGTAATGATTTTAATTTCCGGAAAAGTTGAAAGAGTACATAAGGAAAATAAGATCAAAATATTAAAGTAATAAAAAAAATATCTTTCAATTCCACTTTGGGGTCTAAAAATAGAAAATTTGTCGAAAATGATGCAAATTTTCACATTTTAGCGATTTTTTTATTTCTGATTTTCTATTCCCAATGGCATGAAAAAGTTGGAAGAAAAACTTTAGAATAATCAATAAATACCTTCCAGTTTCCCCTTCGGGTTCTAAAAATATCAAAGAAGTCAAAAATTATATAAATTTTCTCATCTCTCGAATTTTTTTTCTTATCAATTTTCCCTTCTCGCTGACTCGGAAAATCATATGAGAAGCATAAGTGCAAAAATTTAAAATAATTAATAGATATATTCTGGTTCGACTTTTACGTCATAAGCTGGCCAATATATAGTATTACGTACACAAAAAGCATAGCGCGATCAAATTAAAAGCCATTTGAGGGAATTCTCCTAATATGTTCAGTTTCCTGTTCGTTCTATTTTAGTATGATTGTTGGTTTAATGCTCTGCTCGTGATAGGTTCGTAATTGAGGCATTCAATTTTAGTTTCGATATTTTATTGAAAAATAGTACAGCTAAAATTGTTTACAAAATTTTTAATATTGTGTTGAACTAATAGTGTGCTTAGAAGAAATTAAACAAAAATGTCTCAATTAAGGCGCAATAGACGGTTGGTTGATGGTTGATTTTTGTCGTCCGATTATCTACGCTAATGGGATATAGGACCAGGGGGAGTGCCCTCCGTGGGGGTCTTTCTAAGGGAACCTAACCCGTATTTACGCAAGGTTCGAAGAAAACCACGGAAAACTCCGAACGGTTAGGCCGACAGCCGCGATTGGGTTCGAACCCAGCATCTGCCGTCTACCAGTTGAGAGGTCCGAACCTCTCGGCCACTGGTGGGGCCCGCAATAGACGGAATTTGTCTTGTTCCATTTTTATGGATTCTACAGAATTAAGAATTCGAGATCTACCATCTTAAGAAGATATAAAGAAGTACTTTTTGTTGCTGAGAAATGAAATGAAAAGTAATACAAAATAAGACCTTTGGGCTGATAGCGATTTATATGTTGAAATTTTTGAAACAATTTGGCAGATTGTCTTACTTCCAACAGTTTCTAGGCAAAGAATAGTCCAAATTATTACATCATATAACGATAGTTAGAAGAATATGAAGAAGTTTATCACTAAAAAACAGAAGGTAAAGATAAAGTCAAAATTAAAAAAATTCCAATCGTAAGCAATAGAATGTCTATTTGATGTTCTAGAATTGGCAAGACAGTTCCTTCAGGATCAGAGAACTTCAAGGAAAAGGTAATAGCCCCAGTTGATACACACGGAAACACGGCCCACAACACGGAAACTTGGTAAACGAATGAACAGGTTTGAAAAGGAATAGGAAAGTTTCAGAAAGCTGTATAAAAGGAGAAAAACAATCACAGCTGACTTAATTAATATGAAGCTTAAAGTTACTTCTTCTAATCTTGTTGATAAGCAACTGTGTCACGATCTTTGTGATAAACCTTCAACGTCATTACAATCAAATGTAAATCACGAACAACCCGTCTTCCGACCGTAGCCAGAACTTGCGAGGGAATGGGAGTGTCCGACCGAGCGCATCAGTAACAAGCGCATTTCTTGAAAACTTATGAGTTGTGACACATGACCACATGCCCAATGTTATAGACAGGCATAAGATAAGAACAGAAAGGTAGAACTATCGCGTGAAACGCCAAGTCTAAGATTTGAGTTTCATATACACCTATAGCTTGAAAGAAATGTATTTTGACGGTCTAAAATGGCTTTATTTGACGGTCTTCAATTTAGATGAATATTGAGGGAACGCTCCATCAACAAAGATTTCTTAAAGAACACGTGACACTTATAGAAGTACCTAGTTGTCATTACATAGGGCATGTGTCACCAATAACTTCTTCTGCTATGTTTCTACTATGATTTTCTGAATTTTCCGAGCTAGCGAGAAGGGAAAATTTATAAGAAAAGAATCCCTGAGATCTTAAATTTCTTTTTTTAATTTTGGGCTATTTTGACATTTTTAGACTCTGAAAGGGAAACCGAAAGATATTTATTGATTTATAGTTTTTTCCTTATGTTTCTTGTATATTCTTCCAACTTTTCCGTTCCAGCGGAAATATAAAGTCAAAAATTGAAACAATCTCTAAAATGTGAAAATTCGCATCATTTTTGACAAATTTTCTATATTTAGAACCCAAACTGGAACAGGATGATATTTTGTAATTACTCTAACATTTTGGATTTATGTTTCTTATGTACTCTGTTAACTTTTTCGCGGTAGGGCAAAGAAAAAATCGAAAATTAAAAATATTCTTGAAATGTGAAAATTTGCAACACTTTCGGCTAAAATTGTATATTTTGACCCTAAATTGGAACCGGAAGATATTTATTGATTAATTTGAAATTTTGTGAGAATATCACTAATACCACTCCACAACTTTTGCACACTAGGGCGCAAAGAATTTCGAAAAAAATATTTTTATGCTCCGCCCTACTGCACATCCTCTTGCGTTGATGATAGTCTTGCAAGATAAACCTTCCATTTTGTGGCAGATTTATCAAATAACTGAAACGTTTAAAATGTTCAATTTTCGTGTGGTATGTATGCATCTACTGTATAGTGCAATAATGAACATTTCTCCAGCCTTGATGGGTAGAATCTGGTTTATTGAACACGCAAGTTATTTCTTCAAGTCTTTAATCATGTTTTTTTTTAAGTGGTACAAACTTTGATTTTCCTTGACCTAAAAGAGCTGATGTTGTATCGCATCATCTGATTGCATGAGTGAAAAGAAAATTGTTGAAATTGTACTTGTATGACATGGTTGAAAAGTACGTGATTTCAAAGTTACCTTTTCCTGGCTTTTAGAAAGCAGCTTTTTGTGTTGATAACCGAAACTTGTCATGATCACGAAATCAATGTCTTCTCCCACAATTACGACGATTTCAAAAGATTCGGCTCTTGAAATGGCTGAGGTAACTATCATGACATCAGCTTCTTCTTCTACCTGGTCAACTTGATTTCTGTTATTTTGAAATTCTGTTTGAAGCAATGAAATGAAGCGCTTTTGTTTCTGTCATTGGCATCGTCGTACGAATGTTGCGGGTCGACGCCCTCTTTTCTCTCCACCTGTTACAGATTGGTATAGTTTTGCGCATCAAAAATTATGATACCATTCATCTACAGCTACCAAGTCAGGTTAATGAATTCATGAAACTTTGACATCTCATCCATCAATAGGTGTATTTAATTTTTATTTTTAATGATGAAGGAAAGTTTTTTGTAATGGGAGGAGAAAATATGTCACTTTCTGAAAAATAAAAAATAAAAATGATCTGCTCAAAAAGACATAGCGCGCTTAGCAGTGGATTTAGAAAATCATTTTTACAACAAAATTTGTAGAGAATTTAATGCTCTTTCTTTTTTTAATTAAGTATGGTACACAAAAAGTTTATAATTTTAGAGTTACAAGTAAAAAAGGAAAAAAATTTGAAAATTTCGTGGTTTTTCTGCTCGGCAAAGTTTGGCCTGGAGATATTTTGTTGGAAAGCCATTAATTCTTATGACTAGCATCCCCATAAACACTTTAGAAACGAAAAATATTTTACCAGAATTTTTTCATCTAACGGCTATTTTTTCTGATAATTTGACTGGCCTGTATGTTCAGTAGTTAATAACGAGGTGCTATATTTTCTATCTCGAGACCCGTCCTGCGATTTGCTCAGATTTTATGATGATTTATGTGTATTTATATATATTTCTTTTAACTGGGATTTATGGCCAATTTTTGATGCTGTTTCAACTGAAGGATCATTTTGCTCTTTAGTGGTGGCAAAATTCTGTTTTTTTTTATTAAAAAAAAATTTTTATTCTTACTTATTTTACATATAAAATATTATTACAATATGTTTATAATGCAAAATATAATGTAAACTATTACCAAAAGACTAAGTTCTATTTAAACAGTTACGTTATTTTACACAATTTTTCCACTTAAGGAGATTATTTTAGGCTACATTCCCTAATTCAGAAAAGTAACTTTTTTTACGAGACAGTTCTAGGTATTTATCCAAAAATGATTTACGCTTTTCGACATCTTCCTAGAAGCAAGCATTTTTTATGATATTAGATTTATTGAAGTTCAATATTATACTTACTTTGCATTTATTGAAAAATTATTCAATGAAAAGTCATTGGAAATAATGATCTTGCACCAATATTTCCACAAAAAATATCACTACCATAAGAAATTCATTTTTACACTTAAAATATTTGATGTGACATTCCAATAGTGTAGAATTGTTGTCTTTACACTGCAAAGAAATAGAATTATTTTTAGTCTAGTAAACTATAACCATATATACAAAAATATACAATTATCTCTTCCGATTTAGCCACGGTTTTTGAAACATCTTTCTATTTTTAGAAATTTCAGAAATAAATATATTTTCCAAAACTGGAAGAAGTATTTATAAGAGCAAAGTTTATTTTGCTGCCACTTATTTTCGCAAATATTTCCGAGTAGACTTTATAGTGCATAAATCTGTTATCTTAATGCTATGTATTCTATACTATATTTTACCCGCGGCTTTGCTCACGTTAACCCTCTAAGCGTTTGGCCCGTAATATTCCGTACACTAAGCTCCAGGTTTCACTGCAATATAAGCAATGTTTAAGATATTATAATTCTATAAATTTAATGAATTTTCAAAGCATTGAAGAATGATTAAGACTCTCAAGGGTTACATTTATATTCCTAAATGAGATTTTTCATGTAATATTGAAATAACCATATTTTATTAGCATTTAAAACAAAATGCCGAGAAAACAACATTACAATTTTACCCATTTGCAAGACGTTTGGAGGGTTAAATACAACAAAGTGTGGAATCGACCTTTTAAAAACTAAGATTATTGAGGGATAAGTGGAAAATAAATTTTACTTATCATTTTTATGTATATTTACTTTAAACCAAAAACAACAAATCCGATTCACGAAGCAAAACTAAATCCAAAACCAAAGCGATGTCTTATTCCTTAAAAGACTCAGCTTTCGCTTTAAACTTATCCCAGGGGGGGGGGGGTAATTCAAATCCATTCCCATTTTGACATACATTAACAATACCATCGAACATACATTGTTATTATTTAGAATATGATATTCCAGTTAATAATTTACACGGACTTTTTACAACTAAATTAACATTTTTACATTGAAAAGTATATAAGACAATATTGAAACTACTTTACATACAATGCTTAAATGAGAAAAATAAATAATTAATATACAATCAAATGTTGGATGCAAGTAATATTTTTCTTGACTTCCATAATGTTAATGCTTTGGACCATAAATCGCTAATATCAATGCATTATATCTACTTACATTATATAAGGCACAATACTACATTATGAGCATTAAGATATCGATCTAGTAATAACGTTCTAAACATCAGTAATTTTTACATACTGCACTATATATCACTGTTATCAATTGAAATTATGTTTTGTATTAATCAATTTTTACAGAAAGCTACATAATAAATTGTAGAATAAACTATATTAGCTAATAAAACAGTAATTATTTGACTCTTCTTAAAAATACTCAGAAAGCATGCAAGTGGGGGGAAATTAAGATCTTAATAAAGAAAAATATATATCCAATGAGCACAGAATAAATTAGAATGAAGCATAAAGAGAAAAACCAACTGTCCCATTCTATTCCACTCTCTCCTTTTTATTGTACGGAACACACTCAGCATGAGTTCAGAAACCTACCAGCGCCCTCTATCGGAATGTAATTTTAAAAAAATCTGAAACCAAAACTGAAAAAGTAAAAACTAGGCTGGTTGTGGATCATTTTCAGCTATCTTGTGCAAAAAATGATATAAAAATATTAAAATTTGGGAGAGATATTTGAAAAGAACGCCCCCATGTACTTTGCATTATCATCCGGGTCTTTTTCTGTTCCTAGTGTTGCGCCTTAAAAATTCACGTCAATTCGCCGATCCGTTTTGCCGTGAAAGCCGGACAAACAGACACACATACACACTTTTCCATTTATAATATTAGCATGAATTAAAGATACTGAGTTCTAAAGCGTAAACTGAGTTCCCGGGGTAGTCATCTTTTGTCATTTCTTAAAAATACTACATAAAATAACGTAAAACTACAGCTTAAAAATAAGTTTGACAAGAAATCTTCTAATTTAAAGGGCATAATAATAACACACTATAACTCCGTTAACGCTATCAGTAAAGAGAGTACTTTTTTGTTCATATTAAAAGTAGTTTGCGTGATGCGATATTTAATACATTAAATACAACTGGAAGGAGTTATTGGAAACAACTCGTGCTAAGAGCAATTCGAGTTAAGCGTTAATGATGTTTGACAGTTATTATTTTTATTATAAGATAGCAAATGATGTATCATGAATTAAAAAAAAAGAAAGCTAAAAACCTAAATATGATTTATTTTAGGTAAAAGCATGAAGAATCATTTATCTCTGTCAGGAAGTCATATTCTTGAACACTCACATTTATGTCGGATAGACGTGCGAAATCCAAGTAAATGTAGGCAAAGTCAAAGCAGTTTCTAACTCTTTTTTCGTTTGGCACAGCAATATGTATAATTAGTTGCACAGCAATATGTATAATTAGTTGAAGCTCTGAAATACATTTCCATCGAGAAAAAAAAAAAAAAAAAAAAAAAAAAAAAAAAAACACAGTCACAGTTCCTTTTGCACAGAAATTTGTATATGAGATAAACAGACAATGCCGCGTTTGTTCGGTCTTTCTAGGGAACGATTTTTTCTTTATGAAGACAACCACAAGCACCCTTAGGGGTATATCCCACCGATGAACGATTCAACGTCTACTCTCTCGATGATTGTGGGGCCTTCTTTCTAAATAGCAATCGGTTTTTTTAGAAATCCTGCCTGTCCTACAGTCAGGTGCTTACCGGATAGTCGAATGATTACCTGGTTTGTGTTGTTGAAAATGGCAGGTCTTTCGAAACCAAGTTTATATAGATGATATTCTACTAAATAAAAACAGACTAAACACAACACAGATTGGTTAAAAGAGTAGGATAAATCATTGTAAGAAAACAGATAGAGGCTGATTAGCAGTTATGATGTCATGTCTAATGTACAGCCGATATCTAAAATCTCAGACAAAACACAAATAATATGCTAACTTTATATTATTTATAACTAAAAATATAAATTTAAAGTAAACATCTAATATCTTTTTTTTATGGAAAAGATAATATAAGCTAATAGGAAAAACACTGGTCAATGTTCGTTAAATGATTAGATTCTAACTCAATGAATTTAAAAATCTTAAGGAATTCATTACGTATAACAAAGTGTAATTTTTTAAAGTATTGCATTGTATACTTGGGTTTTTAAAATGATAGTTAGGAATAAAAAGAATGATTTTTTAAGCATGTATAATAGTTCAGTATCTATTAAAATCAAAATTCCAATCTTCGCGGAATTGAAAAAAAAAGTGAAAATCGACAGTAAAAAATCATAAGAATAAAATAAGCTAAGTATGATTGCTTTGACATGCCAAAAATGAGCTTAATTAAATTAATAATAAATACAATGATATTATATTTTCGTAATCGCAGATATTGACTACGATTAGAGTATTTTACAGAAAATTTCGTATTTTAATTAGAAATATATTTTACTTTGAATTTTTACAGATATAGAGTATTTATTCTTTCGCTTTCTGTATGTTGGCTAAGTATCAATTTTAAGCAAAAACAATAATTCATTAGAGCTTTTAATGATTATTAATTTAATTAAGCTTATTTTAGACATATGAAACCTAATCATACCTAGCTAATTTTGTTTGTATTATTTTTTACTCTTCATTTACATAAAATGTTTTTAGTTTCGCGATGACGGGATGACATATATGTCATCAATTCCCGGATTATAATGTTCATACTTATTTATTTTTTCTTTCTAAATACACATAAAGATTAAAGAAAAAAAAAAGCTTACAATCAAAGTTGCTTATTGTTGGCAAAAAATACGTAATTCTTTTAATAAAGATTTTTTTTCAAAAACCCAAGCATGTTTTATAAAATACAGAGTATGTAGAAAATTTCTTTTGGCAAGCCAATAACACAGACACAGTACCTTATCCAAAATTCTTACGATAATCGTGATAAACACCGGCATTTGTTATTACTCATATTAACCGAACTGAGAGTAGCTTCTTATATGCCTTGAGATCAGCCTCAATACATCATCGAAGCTATGATACCTTATAATTAAGCCACCTAAGTAAGTAGATAAACATAATCTTTTATTGTGATATCTATGTATAAATAATAAAACTTCGCCTATTCGAGCTTTTCTGGGATGCTTAATTTGCTAAATAAATACTCTATTTTCCTTATGTAAATATTATTTCATGTTTATTAAAAAGTCATAAAGAATATCATTCGTGCAAATTATAGATTATTCAAGCTATCTCATTTAAATTCACGGTTATACATTATCAAACTTATTGTTTAGCATTTGTATAATAAAGCTATTATATAACATTAACAAAATGATTTTTGATAGCAAAATAGAGCAATATAAGCCTTCGATAAATGTTGAACAGTCAGAATTTACCTTTTATTCGTTTTAATTTAATGACTATTCAATTTATAATGATTTATTTTTCTATTAGATTTAAGAATGGTAAAACAACTCTATTATTGTTTAAAATGAGATCTTCAAATGTATTTCCTATTATTTAGATGTTATTTTACATGAATGAGAAATATTCATCTTACGCAATACTAATAATTTTCATGTCATAAAAGACTATTTTTGACTGTAAGCAGTTGTTTCTGTTATGTTGAATAGTGCAGAGATATTAGAAAAAAAACTTATTTATATCATTGCTCATATTTCCAATGAAAAAATCAATTTCACTTTCTTCTATCTCTAATAGAAAAAAGTATTGCAAGCGAAATTCTTTTCGATTCCCGGTTTTCAACGGTTTTAGATGTTTTATGGGTCAAAGATCTCGAAAAGCATGTTTTTTATAAATGCCTGTCTGTCCGTATGTATGCTTACTATTTGTATATAATAAAGTGTAAGTAGCTATATATGTATAGAATTAAAACAATTTTACACATACACACACACACACACACACATATATATATATATATATATATATATATATATATATATATATATATATATATATATATATATATATATATATATATATATATATATATTGGAATGGGTAGTAGGTTTCATTTGAATTTAGGAACATTTTGCATGAATAGATAGCTTTAAGAATGACTTATGTCCTTTTTCCTATTGAAAGAGAATTAAAAAAGAATTACGTTATGCATAGAAATGATCAAATTTTTATATGTCCTTGGATGTAACCGGGAAATCGTAGATGAATTTGAGTTTATCCTGCTGAAAGAAATCAATATAATAGATAATCTGTGCCATTTTACATTATTCTTTATGTAAAAGAAAAATATCGAAATTTTTCCCCTTCTGGTTTTCGACAGAATTCCAAACTTGAGGGGGGTCACAGATTTCGAAGGAGATGTTTTTACAAAATGTCTATCTTCCCTTGTGTATTAGTGTGTATGTGTTTCCCTTTTATATCAAGTTATGCTTAGACTTGAACAAAATTTCAAATATATGTCTTTTTTTTTACGGGCAGCTTGACTAAATTGAAATTGAGAACATTCCATCAAAAGAGTTTCTTCTTTGAATTCCCAGTGATATTCCCAGTGTATTTGTAATAGCTACTTTTGTGACCACTTTTATTATTGTACTAATAGAAAGTGTATAAAGTTGTGCCTAGAATTAAACCAAATTTTACATGTATATTTTTTGATATGGCCAGTAGGTCCCAATTGACTATGGGGATATTCGCCTTGAAGTGGGCATTTTGACAGCTTACTTTTGCAATTATTTTCCATTTTCTTGATTCTGCCGAACATCGTCTGCTCACACCGAGAAGGAGACCTTGTATTCACCAGTAGTTAATACAACGAAAGTTATTCATCATATTAGAATATATTTTATTTGATATTATGATCGAGGTTAAATTCATTTTCACTCCGATCAATAAAATTAAACAGAAGACTAAGATAAGAACCAAAGTTATTGTGGTATTGAAGAAGTAACTTGTGACCAACTTGTGAAATGTTAACATGTATGAGTGACTGACACTTTGACTTGATCTTTTATATTAATGTTTTGTTACAGTTATTTTCAGGGCTGTGCACAAGCTATCTGCAATAATAGCATTTCAGTGCAATTCTGTGTAAAACAATTTGTGTTAACAATATTTGAATATGAATTGCTACTTCAGCGTATGTATTTCATCGGTACACCATTAGGAAAATACTTAATATGCGGTAAGCGCTGCAGGCATAATTAAATTAGTTAATATAATTACGCATGCATCGTTTGCATCACTAGTTTCAAAAATAATCTTATTCTTTTGAACTGATTCCTATATAAGATCAGATGCTTTTATCTTTAAAGGTTAGTTGGACGAGTTAATCTTCTAGATTTTCTCGGGATACCTCAGTTGTTAGAGCTCTGTCGACTTCAGCGAAGACGTGCCTGGTTCAAATCATGGCCCAGAATCTTTTCACCAACTTGCAAAATTACAACTATTATGACGTGATATGCTATTCCATGGTAACTGTGAGTGCATCGCAGTCTGTGTAAGAGAGACAAGGGGAACACTCGAAATAAGACTCAAGGAATAGAAGCATGCATTCGGAAAAATATAAAATAACCAGATTATTTGCAATACCTTAAAGACAGGTAATTTCCCAAATTTTGCGAAATATTTTTGTAATCAGATCGAACAGTAGCAAATACAGAAATCAAGTTTACATAACAAATGTGGTACACCAGAATTCATGATTTAATTATCAACCAACTAGAATTAGTCAACAAAATAATCAATATTATTAACATTGCTTGTCAAGTACAACGTATTTGTAGAGTTGATATTTTGTTTAAAAATACCTTTTGTTTTAAAACTAGAAACCATCTTGTCTCTCATTCATGACAACTGCATCTTTTTCGCCTCTTATTCAAAAACTTACAGCCTAACTGCATTTCGAAATAAAAAAAAAATTCTGCCGTCTCGACAAACAGGTTTAAATAAACTTCTAAGCTACGTACAGACGTAGACGTGGAAAAAAGGAAACTCTCCCTATTAATACTTCAACAAGTTATCGTAGATCAAAGTTAATGACACCGAACGACTGAAAATATGTTTTTATTTATTTGTGTGTTTTAGTAAACAAAATACATCTGACTTGTGTGCTCGACATGAAGCTTGCTAATAAGTCATAGTCAGCATTCACTGATGAGATAGCACACAAAGAAATATTACAACAAAAAAAAGTGCAACCGGGAGCTCCACACAAAAAGAATGTGCAATATGGCCAGTGATATTCGAATCCGCAACTTTCTACGCTCGCCATTAAAAATAAACACAGAAATAAATAAACCAGTGTTCAACAATTTTTAAGGTGCCGCTTTTGACGAGTTTTTAATTTCGTTTTTCTGTATGAACTGGTATTTTCAAAATCATGAGAAAGCTGTTCCCAACAGCACTGATTAACGAGCCTGTTACATTTTGACGCAATTATCTATACATTTTTTAAAAAGGTATAAAATTGGCATATCCGACAGAAGGCGTTTTTCTCCCTTCGTTTGTTGTTTATGCTGCTTTCAGCGAGAAGTCCAGTTCAAAATGTGAAATTTGTCAATATTTTCAGAAACACCCATTAAAATTTAAAAAATTTTTAAAACATCTTTTTTACATAGTTTCAGTCTACATTCAACTTCAAGTTTCATGCGTTTTCGAGCAAAAATTAACTAAATATTGTGTCGTTAAGTTGCTCCTTTAGATTTGAGAACAGAAAATCCTATTTTTTTCTATGAGAGTTGGTCCCATCAAGTTCTTGCCAGTTTAGAAGTTGTTGATAATATTGAGAAAGTTTATAATAAATTTAGTCGGATTTCGTATCTTATGATTTGACGGTTTGACGATTATTTTTCGATCTCCCCCCATTTCTTTGTGGATTATATATATATATATATATATATATATATATATATATATATATATTCCTCTGAGATCTGGTTCTATGAAGAAATTGTCACTATAACAGTTGTAGATAAGTTTAAGAAGATTCGAAATAAAATTAAGTGGATTTGATATTTTGTGAATTGACGAAGTAATATTTTTTTACATCTTAAAACCCTGTTTATTCGCTCCTTGAACCCATTTATAATCATATAAAAAACTGTTAGATATAAACTGTTTGCCCTTTTAATCCCTTATCTATCTAAGTATATATGACTAGTAAAACCTTATTCATTTTAGTGACTTGAAAAGTGTTAAAGTCAATCAGGGTGACGTTGACCAATCACAATACTTTGGGCCAAGAGAGAAAAATAGATTAAATCTGCTAAATCACTTGAGTTAATCGCAAAGTTTTTCTCTTAAAGTATAGATAGCACCACTAGTGTGAGTTTGGCAGTTCTTTGGGAACAATTCGTGAAGATTTCACCATGGCAGAATGAATCAAAATTTCGTAAAGTTGGAACAATGATTTGGCGCAAAGTTACCTGATTGACAATAACAGACGATTAACTGTTATAAATTCATTTTGCAATAAAAAAAAACTGCCAAGAAAATCGACAAATTTTACCACTGATAACGCTTTGTCTTTTTCTAAACTTGGGAGAAATTCTTCAGCAATGAGTGTCCATAACAACTTGTACAGAAGTCATTTTATTAAATTACTTGCTTTTGTTGAAATGTGATATTATCCTCGTTACTGAATATATTCTAATACATTACAGTGTAAATATTGTACATTTCAGATGTTTCTATTTTTATGCACTTTTAAGAGTATTAAACGTATAATATTGTCTTTGAACAGTGCACTTAAGATTTATAATACAACTTCATTGTTATTCAGAATGAAAATCACAAATGTATTTCCTTTTCTTCGGATTCTCATTTATATAAATAGTTATTATTTATCATAAAAATGGATTAATAGAAATCTGAGTTATCCTCTTGTTACGAGAAATTATTTTCAATTACCGTAAGTGATTTTTGTTGCACTAAATAATGCGGAAATAACAGTAAAAAATATTTCTTCATTTCATTATCAGTGTTTGCAATTAAAAACCAATATTTCGTCAACAATGATGACTCATTTCTTTTTTCAATATAAAGCCATTATTTTTGAAGTAGTGGCACTTAATTTTCGAACATTTTCAATCTAAACGATTTTGCATATTTTATTATAATTATATCCTATGGACAAGCAATAAAAATTATATTATATTGCACTATATCTTATATTACAAATCAAGATTCACCGTGGTTGTGTGGTTAAGACATCACACAGATTATCTCTTCGGAGCGTCGGTAGGTTGCAGGTTCGAATCCACATGCAAAATTGTACCTTTTTCTGGAGCTTCCGGCTGTCTTTGGTGGTGTAAATTTTCTTGTGTTATCTCTGAGGTTAACGAAAAAGACAGGCTAGTGATGCAATACTCTTTTCATACAATTGCATTGGTGAATTCGAGCGAAACGTGAGTCCAGTGGTCTGTTAAAAAGACATGTGGAATGCACTGCGGTAGCCAGCATTGGCTATCTGTCCTTGTACACCGACGATGATTAATAAGTGAGCACCCAATGTCAAGCACGCAAATTAGATGTATGTGTTCAATAAATAAATATTACAATATAATATTGTATCGTTATATATTCAAACCTCATGAGATAAAAAGAGCCACCAGCTAGCCTTTTTACGAAATAAATATCATTTTAATAGTAAATTTTCATTTTTCGAAAATATAAAGTATGAAGATGCAAAATGTTTATGTATAGCATAATACTGAAGGAGTCTCACTGAAATTTGCATAAACAAATAATCAAACATTTTCTAAGCAATTTGTATAATACAAATATTATACGACTTTAACAAAAATATTATTGGGTAGTAAAGTTTAACTACTTACGCATTTGTGAAAATTTATGCAGATAATCATTTCATTAAATTGCGCTTCATTTTGTACAACTGAGTTATTATTTATCATTACTGAATGTTCCATTATACTTTAAAATATAAATGTGGCACTTGACTACTCAAGCTACAGTCTTTATTCACTTAAACGATTATTCAAATTGTAACGATTAATTTAAATGTTGCATTGGAGAAGGGAACTTTAAACTTGAAATGTATTTCCTTTTCTTGAGATGCTCGTCTACATAAATAGAAAGTTATTGATTATATATAATGAACCTGAAGCAATAACAACTTTCCTATTGATACATGAAAGTATTTTCAATTCAAAGCAAGGTTTTCCGTGGCATTACATATTGATGTTGAAAACAAATATTTCTGCTTCTAATGCCAATATTTTAAAGTAATACATTTTCGAACATATTTGAAAAGAGTTTGTAAATAGGTTTGTCTGTCCATCTGTCTATCTGTACTCTAACTCGCGTAAATATGTTTCGAATTTTATGTAACGTATATGAGATATTAAGGTTTGCGATGGCATGTTCGGTATTGAAAAGGAAATTCGCATTATTTACAAGTATACTATTCCTTTACAAGGGCACTCATACGTACTGCATTACATCAGAATATATGGGGAAAAATCGTTTGCTGTGTATTTTAGTTGTATTACGATGTTTTAAAGCAATAAAATATGTGTACATTATTGAGGGACACAAGAAGATAGTTATTGTAGCATATGTCACGTGTAGCACCGACAGTATACATACCGAGAAACTAAAATGCATTTTGTTATAGTATGATGCATAAAGAAAATTCATTTGCGGCGTATTCAGTGATGTAACTTAAATTCATCAAAGGTGCACTAATCCATGATTTTAATAGATTGCGGGGTGAATATTTTTTTATAATCACATTTACAGCGTTACAAAGAAGAATTCCGCTTCATAACTGTATATGAAAATAACTATTCGCAGAGCATTTCAACTACATTGTACTATTTGAAATATGATGAAACTGATGGCCATTAGTGAAATTTACTACAAGATGATTGCAGTAGAATGTGAAGCGCATTGCATTTATTTTTCATTTACAGGAATACAAAGTTTTCGGATACAATAGTAATTCTGAAATGTCCTCTTTCAGGAGTACTTACTTAAAGGGTATCTCCACTTATTGTACGAGTGTTTTTACTAATAGACAGGGATGTGGCTGCACAGACAATTACCTCATCGATTTAATTGATAAAAACCTAGGAATAGTTCAATCTCGACTCACATATTGAAACGCAATCGGTACAGCTAGTCATATCTTGGTGGAAACCCTTAATAAACCTCATTTTAGGGGGATAATTTTATCAGTATGTTTTCTTGCTTCCAGTCCTCTATATTTTTATGCTTTTGAGTGCAGGAAAACATAATGATAAGCATATGAGTCAACTGCTAACATTGGGTTTTTGGGTGCTTACCATCAAGATATGATTTGGAAGACCGATTACGTTTCAATATGCGAAATGAAATTTCATCAATCCTAGATTTTCATCGGTGAACTCGATGAATCGATTGACTGTCTTGCCAACTTCCGGTCTCTAATTTTTTGCATAATATTTTATTGGAATGCATAAATTCTAATAGACCACATACAGGGATATACATAAGAATTTTTATCTCTGAGAATGAGCAGGAATTTCTTTAATATTGTTTTAAACTTATGTTATGCATATTCAAGCTCAAATAGTACATTAAGAAATGTTTTTAGCATACAAGTAAAATCTTATACAGGGCTATGCAAAAATCTGCATACATGTTCGGATCTAGATCGAAATTTCTAAGTGGGATTTCAGTATTTTTAAACATATTTTTGCCTGAATTAATTTTCTTCTAATCGTTTATAAAAAAAAAAAAAAAAAAATTACGTAATATACAGGGCTATGCAAAAGAAGTCAAGTGCGTTTCTGTCTATTGGCAAGCATTGATGAATGTGAATTTTAAACATGTTATTAGTTTCCTTTATTTAATAAATTTTAGCATAGTATGTAGTATCTGTACATTAGGACGGAGCGTAAAAAACTTTTTTTCGAAATTCTTTTCTCCCTAGCGCGGAAAAGTTGTCTAGTGGTATCAGTAATGTACCCACAAAATTTCAAAACAATCAATAAATATCTTCCGGTTTCACTTTTGGGTCGAAATATGCAATTTTAGCCAAAAATGTTGTAACTTTCCACATTTCAGTAATATTTTTAATTTTCATTTTTTTTTCGCCCTAGTGCGGAAAAACTGAGTGAATATATAAGGAATACAAGTCCAAAATATTAGAGTAATTAAAAAATATCTTCTGGTTCCACTTTGGGTTCTAAATATGGGAAATTTGTCGAAGATTATACAAATTTTCACATTTTGGTCATTTTTTTTCGATTTTCTATTCCCGCTGGCATGGAAATGTTCGAAGAATATGCAAGATAAGTAAAAAACTTTAAAATAAATAAATATTTTCCGTCATCCTTAAAATGTCAAAGTAGCCGAAAGTATGTAACTTTTCAGATTTCAGAGTTTTTTTTTTCTTATCAATTTTTTCTTCTTGCTGGAGTGGAAAGTATGAAAAATCATATGAGAAATATAGCAGAAGAGATTATTGGTGACACTTGCCCTATATAATATCAGCCAGGTTCTTCTATAAAAGTCAAGTATTCTTCAAGCACACTTTGTTGATGGAGCGTTCCCTCACAATTCCTCTAAATTAAAGTTTGATCTTTTCGACGGTCATAATACAATCTTTTCAAGATAGTGGTGGATATGAAACTCTAATCTTGGACTTGGCATTTCATACGATATTTATTTCTTTCTCTTCTTGTGTTATACCTGTCTATACCATTGGACATGTCATCACGTGTCACAACTCGCAAGTCTTCAAGAAGTACTCCTGTTACTGATACTGCAACTCGGTCGGACACTCCTATTGTGCCTCAAGTTCTGGCTATGGCAGGACGAGGGGTTGTTTGTGATATGGTATTTATGTTCGAATGTAATGACACTAACGGTTTATCACTAAGATCATGACACAGTTGTTCATCAACAAGAGCAAAAGATTTAAATAACTCTAAGTCTTTGATGAAGCAGTTAGTGATTGTTTTTTCCCTTTTATATCACTTTCTGAAACTTTCTTATTGTTCTTCGAACCTGCTCATTCATTTACTAAGTTTCCGTGTTGTGTACCGTGTTTCCGAATGTATCAATTGGGACTATCGACAATTTCCTTGAAGTTCTTTGATTCTTAAGAAACTGTCTTCCAATTCTGGAATTTTTATATCATGGGGGGCATTTACATCGTTTTAGAGATGTACTCTTGTAAGAAACATTTTCAAACAGACGTTTTTTTTTCCTTTCCAATAATAAAAATTTCAATTTTGACTTCTTCTGTTCTTTAGCGTCAAACTTGTTTATACTCTTGTATTTATCCTTATATGAACCAACCATTTGGACTATTCTTTGCCTAGAAATAGTTGGAACTGAGGAGCCTGCTAAATTCCTTCAACCATTTCAGCCCATAATCCGCTATCACTCCAAAGATAGGTCCAATTTTAAATTATATTTCGATTAATTTCTCACAAAGAAAAAGTACATTATATGTTCATAAGTCGGTAGAACGTCAGTTCTTAATTCTGTAGTACACCCCAAAAAATGGGATGAGACAAATCCCGTGTATACTGCGCCTTAATTGTGATATTTCTGTGTAATATTTTCCATGCACACTATTAGTTTAACACAATATTAAAAATTAAAAGTTTTTAAACACTTTCAGATGTATTATTTTTCAATAAAATATAGAAGCCAAAATTGAATATTCTCATTATGAACCTATCACGAGCAGAGCATTAAACCAACAGTTATATTACAGTAAGCGAACAGAAAGCTGAACTTATTAGAGTAATTTCCGTCAGATCGCTTTTAATTGGATTGTTCTATGATTTTTGAGTACATTAATGCCATGAATTTGCCAGTTTAAGTAATAAAAATCAAATCAGAAGATATTTATTAATTATTTTAAGCTTTTACACTTATGTTTGTCATATGATTTTCCGAATTTTCCGCGCCTGCGAGAAGAGAAAATTGATAAGAAAAAAAATCTCTGAAATGTGAAATGTTACATACTTTTTGGCTTCTTCGACATTTTTAGACCCCGAAAAGGCTGACGGAACATATTTTTTTTTATTATTCTAAAGTTTTTTGCTTATGTTTCTTTCATATTCTTCGAACATTTCCATGCCCGCGGGAATAAAAAATTAAAAAATCAAAAAATGATTAAAATGTGAAAACTTGTATAATTTTCGACAAATTTCCCATATTTAGAACCCAAAGTGGAACCAGAAGATATTTTTTAATTACTCTAATATTTTGGACTTGTGTTCCTTATGTACTCTTTTAGATTTCCGCACTAAGGCGAAGAAAAAATTTAAAATTAAAAATATTACTGAAATGTTAAAAATTACACATTTTTGGCTAAAATTGCATATTTCAACCCAAAAGTGGAACTGGAAGATATTTATTGAATGTTTTGAAATTTTGTGAGTATATTACTGATACCACTAGACAACTTTTCCACGCTAGGGAGAAAAGAATTTCGAAAAAAAGTTTTTTACGCTCCGCCCTACTGTACATATCTATGAACTATATATAGTACTGCGCAAAAATACTGAAGTACCTTTCAGGCTATGGGAGATAATAATGAAATCGGTCTTTAAAATATGTTATATTTCTCTAATATTTTAATTTAGGCACTTTCTTTAATTTATTAAAGAATGTAGTTTTGTAAAAGTATTTTGAAAATGCTTAGAAGTATTTTAAAATATATGCTTTAGACATAGTTTTTATTTCTTGTTTATATATATTAAAGTTTTATTGAATCTAGTTAGGATGTAAAGTCAATACAGGGTGTCCCTAAACAAATGGTATGTACGCTAGGGGGTGATAGAATACATCAAGACGAGGAACAGTAAATAAGAAACCAAAGGTCCTAAACGTTTTCCAAAGGAGATAGCCGCCATTAAAGTTTGGGGTCCAAAATTTCAAATACACATAAAAAACGGAAAATTTGTCGATTGATTTGCGGTTTTCACTAAAACTATTCTTTATGTTGATATTTTCTTGAAAATGAATTATAAAGATAAATTTCGAAAAATGCCGATAGAGGGCGCTTTAGAATTTGAAGTAGTGAAAAACTATTTTTTGCCGTGATTTTTTGCATCTTATTAAATGGTTTCGTAAGCTTAGACTTAAACTTAAATTTTGAGCTCAAAATCTGAATAGTTGGAAGCGGTTAAGTAGCAAAAACTTAACTATGTTCAGAGGGTTTAAATTTCAAATGATTATAAAAAAACGGAAAAAATGGCCGATTGATTTGCGGTTTTCACTAAAACTATTTTTTATATCGGTATTTTATTGAAAATAAATTATAAAGATAAATTTCAAAAAGTGTCGATAGAGGGCGCTTTAAACTTTGGAGTAACGAACAACTATTTTTTACGTTATTTTTTGCATCTGATTAAATGTTTTCGTAAACTTAGACTTAAACTTAAATTTTGAGCTCAAAATCTGAATAGTTGGGAGTGCTTATGTAGCACAAACTGAACTGTGTTCAGAGTGTTCAAATTTCAAATGATAATAAAAAACGGAAAAATTGGTCGATTTGTTTGCGGTTTAAAACAAAGCTATTCTTTTAGTCAATATCTTCTTGAAAATGAATTTTAAAGATAAATTTCAAAAAGTTCCGTTAGAGGGCGCCTTAAACTTCAGATTACCCAACAACAAATTTTAACCGTTATTTTTGGTATCTAATTAAATGCTTTCCAAAACTTGTTAAATGAATTCAAAATTTTAGATTTAAACTTAAATATTGAACTAATATTCTGAATCGTTGGGAGAAGTTAAGAAGCGCAAACTGAAGTGTGTTCAGGAGTTGAAATTTAACCTAACCCCCCTCGAACACAGTTCACTTTTGCGCTACTTAAACACTCGCAACGACTCAGAATTTGATCTCAAAATTTAAATCTAAGCATTTGAAAGCATTTAATGAGATTAAAAAAATAACGGTTAGAAATAGTTGTACGCTACTATAATGTCTAAGGCGTCCTCTATCGGCATTTTGTAAAATTTATCTTTAAATTTATTTTCAAGAAAACACTGATTTAAAGAGTAATTTTAGCAAAAACCGCAAACGAATCGACTAATTTTTCCGTTTTTTATTTTTTTCCGTTTCATTTGAAATTTAAACTCTCTGAACACAGTTCTGTTTGTGCTACTTAACCACTCCCAACTATTCAGATTTTGAGCTCAAAATTTAAGTTTAAATCTAAGCCTACGAAACCTTTTAATGAGATGCAAAAAATAACGGCAAAAATAATATTAGGATGGATTATTTCGTTAATCCGAAGTCTAAAGCGCCCTCTATCTGCATTTTTCGAAATTTATCTTTATAATTTATTTTCAAGAAAATACCAACATAAAGAATAATTTTAGTGAAAACAGCAAATCAATCGACCAATTTTTCCGTTTTTTATGTGTATTAGAAATTTTGGACCCCAAACTTTAATAGCGGCTATCTCCTTTGGAAAATGTTTGGGACCCTTGGTTTCCTATTTACTATTACTTGTCTTGATGTGTTCTATCACCCCCTAGCGTATATACCATTTGTTTAGGGACACGCTGTATATTGACATTTTATTGGAAAAAAAAACTTGATAAACCAATGTTTTACAAATATTCGTACTTCTTTAGGAAAATTTCAGTATGTTATATAAGCCTGTAATCTGCAATGTATCCAATATAATATCTAATTAGTAAAGTACTGGAGAAAATCCAGATACCGGCTATCAGATATCCTGAGAATTAAACGCAGCTCAGCTCTAGCCACGATATGCAGTGTTTGCAATTTTAGAGAGAAGATACTTATGAGATAATGTTGCTGAAGTCTTATTTACGAAAAGGAAATGCAAAAGTATCGAAATGACATGACATAATCTGGGATATCAAAAGTTTTTAATATATGTATATTTAATTTTTTAAAAGAAATGCTGATCGTATATTGGCTTGAACTGATGATTTTATTATTATTATTATTGTTATTATTATTGTTATTATTATTGTTATTATTATTATTATTATTATTATTGCACAGTTAGCTCTCAATTACCACACAACTGTTATTGGTACATTATTGTAGGAATGCATAGTACCTGTTTTAAGCTAAACATAGTAGGGGCGGTTCAGATACTGGTTAACTGGGAGGGTTTAAATACCGGGCAGCTGGTCATAGAAGAAGGAACGAAACACTGGCTAGCCGGTATTCAGACCTCTCTGGGTTAAACCCAGAGGTTGGGCTTGATGTGCTTGAAAAATAATAATATAAATTAATTTATGGGGTCACTTTCTCTAGAAATAGCTCCAGTCCCATTTCGCAATACTAAATAAAGCAGCCGTAGCCGCAAGTATTCTGGAATTACACCGTTTGCCGGATGAAGGCCGGATAAGATCCAGTGAAGAGAAAGAAGAACGAATACTTGAGTAAAATCAGACAACAAAGGCAGAACTATGGTTAAAAAAAATGAAACTGATATACAACTTAGGAAGATGATATAATTCCTGTCGACAAAAATGGGCAGGGGTCTCTTAGGTTCAATGGTAAGAAAGTGATATGGAGGCCCAAAGCTATCGAACAAAAGCAGAGAATGACAATTATTTTTAAGATTTCTTCAGATAAAATTTTAAAGAAACTTCCAATGTATTTAGTATTCTTCACGTGCTAGGTTATATAAATAGATTATTATTGATTTTATAAAATAAATAAATATTCTTGGAAAAGTTGTTTCCACTGTCAATATGACATCAGCTTTACTCATGGATATATTTCTTGCATTAAAATATAGATTATAATGATTTATTTCAATGCTAAACTTAAAATTGTAATATAACTTCATTGCTATTCAGGATAAAAAATGTATTTCAAATTTATTTCTTTTTCTTTATGTGCTCATTTATATAAATAAGTATAAAATTAATAACATAAAATAAGTAAATATTATTCGTGGGGTGTTTCCATCATCAATATGAAGTCTGCGTCACTCATAAATGTGGTTTTGTCTTATTATATCGATTCTAATTTTTTTCAAAGCTCCATTTAAGAATAGTAATATAATTTCATTGCTATTCAGAACAGAACCTTCAAATGTATTTCCTATTCCTTACGTGCTCGTTTATATAAAGATAATTATTGATTACATAATATAAGTAAATATTATTGTCCAGGTATTTCCATTGTCAATATGACATCACAGCTACTCACAGGTATGTCTTTATTACTGTATAATATAGATTATAATCATTTATTTCAATACTCCACTTAAGAATGGTAATATAACTTCTTTGTTAATCAGAACAAATCTTTTAATATTCTTTATGTGATCGTTAATATAAATAGATAATTATTGATTACATAAAATAAGTAAATATTTTTGGTCAAGTGCGTCGACTGTCAAGATGACATTAATGTTACTCATGGTTATGGTTTTGCTTCATAACATAGAATATAATGATTTATTTTAATACTCCAGTTAAGAATGAATTTCCTATTCTTTATATGCTTGTTTATATAAAGAGATAATTCTTTATTACATAAAATAAGTAAATATTTTTTTCAGGTGTTTCTATCATCAATATGAAGTCAGCGTTACTTATGAATGTGGTTTTGTCTTATAATATAGAGATTTTTTTTCTTATTATATAGATTAAAATAATTTGTTACTTACCCATAATACGGAGTATAGAGTAAATCTTGCAATCGGTTTGAAAATCGAAAAAAAAAATTTGACGGATTTACACGTTTCAGATACTGAAGTTTCCGAAAAACACATTTTTTGAAAAAAAATTGCCGTTCGTCTGTCTGTCGGTCTGCGTGTCTGTAAACGCTCTATCTACCGAACAAATTGAGATAGAGATTTGAAATATTTTGTATGCGTTTAGCATGTAAGACTGGAACGGAGTCGATTTAATGTCAGTAACCTCGATTATCCGGAACTTTTTTTTTCGGACTCTCGAAATATTCGTTCTTATGAAAGGTATGTTTTCGAATTTTTTTATTTTAAGGAAAGAACTTAAAAGGCAAAAAAAAAAAAAAAAAAATAACAAAACTTTTGAATGAAAAATGAAGTTGATCAGATATTGCTGAGCTATTTGTAATCCTGTTTCGCACATTTTTCTATTTTTCATGACCCTGTATTTAATTCAAATTTCAATAAAAGATGTATTTTAATTGGAAATGAGACGCTTAATCAGATGCAGCAAACGGTTAGTTTATATGATTATTATTTTTGGAGTTATAAGAATGTTTCTTTTACGCAGTTCGGTACTACTTGAGTAGTTTGGCGTTTTATATAATTTGTCGAAATTGGTTCATCAGCAATTACTATGTACATTAAATATATTTAAATATACGTCTAAATTTTATTTTAGAATTGCAATGCATTTTATAAATAGTTTCTTCGTGTTTTATTTTTATATATTATAGTATGCATATCCTTGATGAGTAAGTATTACGGTGGACCCCAACGACTAGATTTTTCGAAGCTTTACTTAAGAATGGTAATAAAAGTTAATTGTTATTAAAAAATAATAAAATAATAATAAGCCTTTCTATGCATTTACTCTTATTTACGTGCTCGTTTATATAAATAGATAATTTTTTATTACACAAAATTAATAAATATTATTCGTCATGTGTTTCCACTGTCAACATGATATCAGCGTTACTCATAGACATGTTTTTTGCTTCATATTATAGATTATAATGATTTATTTCAATGTTCCACTTAGGAATGGTAATATAACTTCATTGCTATTCGGAACAAAACCTTCAAATGTATTTCGTATTCTTTATGTGCTCGTTTATATAAATAGAAATTATTGATTACATAAAATGAATCTGAAGCAATATCAGTAATCCCCGTGCAACAAGAAACTATTTTCGATTACAAATAGTGACTTCTGTTGCATTGAAGGATGAAACCTTAAAACGTAAATGGAAATCGTATAAGTGCAGGAGATTAGAACTTCATGAAACTTAACCAAATGTATAAGAAATGTTTCTTCGTAGATGTGCGTAACTGAGAAATTGATTTTCACTTAAAGAACATTTGAGAAGCTTAGAATATATTCATAATACGTGGGACTCTAAATGTGACGTAAAATAACTTTACTACAGAATACATTTTCATAAATGAAGTGGGTGTATTTATTTGAAAGCTGTTTCTTAATAAAATATTTCAGAAAATATTATTTTTAGCTTATCAAAGAAACATATATTCCACATTTCCGTTTTGAAAACATCTGTTTTTCTGCTGCAATATTTAAATTATAATACCATTGAAATATATTTTTATATAGATTACATTAAAAAAATCCAAAATAATATTAAAAATATTATTAAATAGCCGTTTTTTTTAAATCACGTTCAGCGATAGGAATTTTTTTTTAAATCCATACTCCAATTTTTTCGTTATGTTTTTCTTATGTGTCTTTCATCCTGTGACAACAACCAAAAGCTTTTGTGGAATCAATTAACAGTTTTTCAAAATTAGTTGAAATAGTATTTTTAGAATAACAAAAATATGGGTAATAAACAGTGTGTTATTAAAAATATAAAAAAAAAAATCAATTTATAACATTCTATCTTAAATTTCGAATAATTGATATATACTTTTGCACTTAGTTTAAAGAGAATTAAAGCTGAATTGAAACCATCTTAATAACTTCAAGTGAAGAAAAAAACTGTTTGTAAAATGGTGAAATTTTTGATTGACATTGGAATTCACAGAATAATTTCTTAGAAAATAAAAAATTATTTTTCTAAAACTACATTATAAAGGCAAACTTTTATAAAAAATACTTTTGCTAATGTTTGTCAAATTGGAATTAAAATTTGGCGGTCACTCCTTGTGATCAACGCCCTTTAAAGGGTTAAATGAGATTTTGCATTTAAAACCGATGTTCCTTTTCCGGAAAAAAAAAACTCTGAAAGGAAATGTAACCGATTCTTTTCACCGATCTTTGTAATTCGGAACGGAATTCAAACGGAATTCCAAGTTGTCAAAATATGCTTTTTTTTATAATGCCTGAATCTTTCCTTTTGAATAGACACTAAATCCTCTTTTAAGAGGCCATTTTAATAAAACGTCTTTATCTTGAAGTCCAATATTAAACTATGGGAAAACTTTAAAGCATAATTACTCGTTATCTAATATAATTACGATTATTATTTATTAAGCACGATTACATTTTAAAAAGTACGATTTTCATCATCAAAATTACGCATTAAATGTTAGTGATGACCGTTTTAAAAATTGTTGCTTTAAATTTTAATCATTTAACAAATCCTTATAGACTTTAAAATTTCCACTATGAAATTTTATCATTTATTTTTAATTTATTTATCAATGTATTTATTTTTTTTAGATTTTGAGACCAGTATCCTTTACTACAACGTGTAATTCGTCAATTGGACACATCACGTAGGCATAGCAAAAACTGCAGTTACAATAATATTTATAGTACATGAAATGTTTTGATATAATTAAAGATTAAGTAATCCAATTATACTTTTTAAAATTGCACTTACTAGAATGTAATAACACCACAATTTCTATAAATGTATGTTTTAAGGGGGGTCCGAGACACATTTAAAACAAAAATATTTACTTAGTTAAAATTTTTTCGTGATTTTTTGAATTTTTTGTGATGGTTAACCATGTCATTTGTAAACAAAATCACGTGAGAAAATTTCTCATAATTAAAAAAATAATAATAAAAATTTATTAAAAATATGGGGTAATTTAAAATCTTTCTAACTCAAAATATTATTGGCTGAATTTATCTGTCTTCCACATTTAAATAAACAGAAATATTTATATTTTGATTCAAAATTTTTCAAAATATTAATTTTTAAAACGATTATGAAGATAGTTAAAGTAAAAAATAAAAAAAATATGCAACTTTGATTTAAAAAATTATATTTTCAAAAGTAAATATGTTTTTCAAATTTTCTGAATCAAAATTAAAGTTATATAATCAAAAAAGACAATTCCTTAGTTTGAAGCATTTTTCTTTAACGATTCTTGAGTTATAACATTTTACTTTCAAGAAATTGAGGGAAAAAAACCATCATGAAGAAAAACGCATTTTTACAAGAATTTATTTCCATGACAACCATTGCTTCAAAGATAGATTTTGAAAACAACCCAAAACAAAAGAAAATAATAATAATAATTTCTTATCTAATTAAGATAAAAATATGATATATTTAATCTTTGATTTATATTAATTAATCATTTGAAGCAAAACAAATCGATAAAATTTTAATGCATTAATTTTTTTTAGAAAATTTGAAGATTTTTGTGTGCCAGGATCCACTTAAATTAATTTCGCGTTGTTAAGAAAACTTTCTATTTTTCAAGCAATTTATTTTTTTTTTTTGGGGGGGGGGCTTGCCTTTGTATATTTTATAATATGGAAATCATTAACCAAACCAGAAAGCAGAAAATATTGCTCAATGGCATGAAGAATAGAAGTGTTCATAGATGTCAAAACCTCCCCATTTACATAAATATTTTTAAGTTAAAGGAGTCATTTTCTACCTTAAATGTTTGTTTATTCATCTCTGACAAAACAAGTACAACAAAAAAACTTATTGTACTACATATTAAATTTATGGTAGCAATGATACTATCAAATCGTCAGATCAGTGGTCTCAAATGTCAATTCTGCAGTTTTATTTAAAAATTACTTCCAGCATTCAAGTAGCATTATTTCTTTCATATTTGTAGTACTAAATTTTGTAAGTAATACAACATGTGGTTTTGTGGTTTTCAACTGTTGAAAATACAAAATAATTTCAGATATATGAATCTAAGCATTAATATTCCAAATTGTATTTTTAAAAAGATTATTATTATTATTATTATTATTATTATTATTATTATTATTATTATTAATATTATTATTATTATTATTATTATTATTATTATTATTATTATTATTATTATTATTATTATTACCCCCTAAACCCATAACCGTCTGATTTATTTAATAGCTGTAAATCCCAGACATTTCATATTTTAAATCCAATCTATCTTAAAATATTAATCTTATGATAATCACAATAATTTAAACAGTGAATAAGTCTTGCTAATATTTGACTAATTATTCATATCCTAATTGTCAAATTTATTTGAAAATAACAATTTTTCTCATTCATACGCTTTCGTTAAATTTTGGTTCCAAATACAGATAAAAACTTCTAGTACATTTTGTGATTGTTCAATACTGGAACACACTCTAAATCAGAAAGAGTGACCCTTCACTCAGGAGGAATGAATACTCACTCTATCGCAGACTCAAAATATGCCCAACCCCTTTAGAGTGACTATTCACTCTGAGCAAAATTGGAATTGTCGACTCTCTGAAAGAGTGTACACTCACTCCTGGGAAGTGAATATTCACTTTAAACAGGGTTCAATAATCATTCTTTCTGAGGAGTGACTAGTCATTTTTGCTAGAGGGGTGCGTTTTTTCACTCCTGGTAGAAGTGAGTAGTCACTCCCACGGAGGAGTAACTATTCACTCTTGCTAAAGTAGTGCGTTTTTTAGTGGGACATTTTAAAAGAATCGTATCTTTTAATGAATACAATGAAAATAAATACAAACATGGTAAAGATTGGAATAAAATACTTTTATTGACAATATTTATTTAATTCATAGTATGTAATATTAATTGAACTTTTGTGGGAAAACGTAATTAAAGTTACTATGAATTATATTATTTTCAGAAATAAACTATTTTATTCCAATCTTTCCCCTTGGGCTTGCTTTCATTTGTAGCCCCTTAAATGTATGATAGTTTTAAAATGCCCACAAGAGCTTGTTATTAAACAGTTTTAAAATCTTAAACACTCAGTATTTTTTTTTCAGATACGCATTAAGTTTTACATATAATTCCGTGATGCAAGTTTTCTATGTTTTTTTTTCTTTTTATTTATTTATTTATTTATTTTTCATGTGCAATATTTTTTTTCTGAAAACCAGATATTAATTAATACAACCTGTATTTATAAAACGACATGGAAAGTCATATTAAATTTCAATATTCCCGTGTATAGGGTATATGTGGCAGTAATGAACACCCTTAAGGCTTCTGTCCCTGCCAGCGAAGACGTTCACGAGCTAATGCTGTTTCTTTGTGGAGGGACATTTCTAATATCTCCTTTGCATTTTCGACATTTTATTTTTTACTTTTTATTTTTATTTTTATTTTTATTTCTATTTCTATTTTTATTTTTATTTTTATTTTTTTTATTGGATAGCTGAAGTTCGTCTTTACATCGTATTTTGTTTTACTTTTTCGATTTTGGTCGCAGATATTTTTTATAAAGTTACTTTCGCTTTCAAAACCGGTACCAAAATGATAATGTTATTCTAAAAAAATATCTGCTGCCAAAATCGAAAAAGTAAAAGCAAACAAATATTTTATCTAGACAGAAAATGTGTTTTTAATGACTTCTGTAACTTAAGTGTTTTTATTTAAATGGTGAACGAATAAGCCCTATAAGCTCCTCTTTGACTGTGCCCCTAAATAATATTCTGGCTTCATAAGTGGTTTGATTGCTAGATTTTAAAATAGACAAAACGTAGATTCATTTTTAAATAATAATAATAATAAAATGAATAAAATATTGAAATTTTATTAATCAAAATAATATAACTATTTATAAAAGTTTTGGTGTCATTAAAGTTTGATAAGTGTAATTTAAAAATAATATTTGATTATTTAAATTATCTTTTAAGTGAATATATTTTATACACTATAAACATCCCCCAAAATTGCATTTTTAGCAGTGCCTATATGAGGTGTACATTACTGGAAAATAACTATTTATATATAAACTTTAAAATTGAAACAGTATTTTCTGGTTTCTAATTGGTTTAGTTAAGAATATCAACAATAGTACAAAATTATAAAGTATGCAAAGGAGGAATTACGAAAAAAAAATAATAAAAGCTACATTTTTATGGGTTTTTTTTTTTATAAACCGAAAACATTCAAAGATGTTTATTACTGGCACATATACCCTATTGCCATATATGTATACGAGTTACAGATTTCGTAAATTTTATAGGAAAATACTGATGTAGGAAATAGGAAAAAGAGGAAATATAAAATAAAGGGAATGTCTACATATGTACTGTTCTTACAGTTGGAAGAACATTTGTAATATAAAAAGCACTTATTTATCTCTTTAAAAATATTTCATTTTATATAAGTCATACTACGAAATTTTAAAGTTACTAAAGCAGTTTTATCAATAAACATCATGCATATAAAGCACTTTTTTCAATGCTTAAATATCATGTTTTATTTTTAAATGTCCAGAATTAGATGCGTCACAATCACAAATAAAAAATAATAATTAATTAAAAATTGTTTACAATAGATGGAAATTTTATAACGAAATAAAATTCATTATTAGATCCAACAATTTCTCAAAAATCTTGCCATATAAGAAATTCCTATTTGAATTACGCATTTAACTTCAAAATGAAAAAAAAGTAAACGCTTTAAGACAGGATCAGAACATTAAAATCAGAACTGCAAATTGATGTTTATAGATGATTGATGTTTATAGTCTATGACGAATAAAGTGAAATGTTTTTGCGTCAGCATTTTTTTTCCTGAGGAGATAAGATATAGAATGGCTGACATCGCTAATGATTTTCTGCATAATGTGAAACTAGTGAACTCAATATTCTTGAACTTTTGGGAACAAAAAATTAAAATTAAACATAAATTACCTTGATAAATAATATCCTTTGTTTTATAAATAATAATCCCTTGTTTAGTAAATAATATCCTTGTATTGTTAACTCTTCATTATTGAGTATTAATAAAGTAGTATACCTTTTTACTACATCGAAGCATATCATTCAAAGATTGAAATTTAAAATACGTTTGAATATTATTAATAAAAATGAAATAAACGTAGATCCACATATAAAAAACAGAGGAAACGAAAGATTAATTCTAAAATGGCGGAAACATTTTTCTTATCAATAAAGAAGAGTCACAAAACATTTCTGATTGGCTGATAAGTCACTCTAGTCGTCGGAGTCACTATTTACTTTTTAGAAAGAGTAACAGTTCACTCTTAAAAAGAGTGCGTTTTTATACCACATAAGCGTAATTTTCCATGTTATATTATATAATAAAGTTTTTCAAAATTAAAAATTGACATATTTTGGTGTTTTTTATTATTTTGCTCCATATATTGATTCAAAGTTTAGCAAAATATTTTTTTTTAAGTTTATAATGCTGGGCTTTTATTCTCGTTAGCGGAGTGACATGTTTCACTTTCTACAACGGAGTGACATTTTTCACTCTTTTCTAGGAAGTGGGAAATGCCACTCTTCAAGGAGTGTATTTTTATAAAGTGCACTCAAAAAAGAGTGAAAATGTCTGTCACTCTTACAAGGATTGAGCTTTTCACTCCTTCCACTTTTAGAGTGCAAACAGTGTCTATTATTGTACCAGATGATATCCATTACTGGAACAAAGAGTATCAATCATAGCTGCCAACATCGTCCGCTTTTTTCGCCCGAAAAAAAAATTATAGTAATTTTTATCATTTCAAATCACCGTAATTTGCCCATTAAATAATGACAAAAAAATTTCTTAATTTTTTTCGGTCCCAAAAAATCGGAAGAGTTTGCAGCTATGACATCAATTACTGGACCACAGGGTGTCTATTACTGGGTTTTGGGGTGTATTGATATACTTGTGTTATTTAAAATTAAACTTCTATTCATGTTGAGAAATGAGTCCATAAGAATGGTTAAATATTGTTCATAAACTAATATAATATTGAGAAAAACTAAACATAATAATTATAACTTAAAAAAAAAATCCAGAGGATGACCATTACTGACACCTCTATCCTATTTAACGAACGAGGCTATTTTTTAGTCATCTGTCCTGAACTTTCTATTAAGCCAATTTTATAAATTGTTCAATTAACTGAAAGTTATACATTTATGGCTGTGCACATATATACATCCGCATAATCTATTTTATCTTCCAATTTTAAATGGTTTTTTATTTATTTTTTAAAAATGGTGGCAATCGACATTGTTGGAATGATAGAAGTTATTTCGATTTATTTACTATTTTTATTGATTATATATAATGCCGTTTCTTAATTAATTAATAATTAATGCCTTTTCTCATAAGTAAACGTTTGAACAGAAAATGACATTTCGCTTTTAAAACCGTCATTTCTCTCATAAACCTGTTAAATTTCACTATATTTTAATCACTTGATATTTAGTTTGAGATGATAGGGAAATATTTTAATTAGTGAAAATTATGTGATATTAAAGATGAATGATCATTTTAATTGATAAAACGAAATATTCCACATTGGCTATGTGTAAATATTACAGAGCTCTCGAATTTTTACTCGTCGAGATTAGAACCTTAAATCCCGACTGGGGATTTTTACATGGAAAGTTACCTGACAGACGTGACTAGAGTCCTGAAAATATATCTGTTAAAAACCTGTTGCGTTAAAATGCTTGATACTGTTAATATGGATATGTGAATTGGAAAATGACATTATATATAAATTTAAAAGGAAAAAGTTTCTGTGACTATGTCAAATTGAAATCATATTTCATTCCATATATTCTTCGTAAAATATTCTCGGTATATAACCTCAATTAATCATAAATTCTTATCTTGATTATATGCTACTGAGTAAGTATGCAACAAAGTTAAAATTTTCACTAATTTAAACAGTTGAAGTTTATGAATACAGTATTGTGTTAAATTTATGTTTAAATATACATTTGCAGAGTTAGACTTATTAGTGTAAGTATTTTTTTTATTGTAATTTATTAAATAATATTACAGATTTCATTAAAGGTTTCTTTTGTAAAGATTTTATTTCGTCGAAAGTTTGGGGGTTTAGTTAATTTATTCTAAAATAAACTCTGAACGAATATAATTTGCATATTGTTTTTTTATTTAAAGGGGTTAGGGACAGAAAAATTATAAAATTTTCCAATATCTATCTATCTATCTATCCATGTTTCTATTTTAATTAGTACAGAAAATATTGACTTTTTTATTTATCTATTTATTTATTTTGAAATACTGGATGTCAGGGTAACAACTTCTTCTGAAAACGCGTGTTTCTTCAATATCTTCCTCTTCTTTTCACCATTTCTGTAATTTAACTTGTTCTAAGAATCATTAAAAATAAGTGGTTCAAATTTGGAACATGTCTTTTTCAACAGCTTTACTTTAATTTTAAATCAACAACAAAAGAAGAAAAAAAAAAAAAGAAAAACGCTTAAAAACAGGATTTTTTAAATACTACAATGTTTTTAATGCTACAAGTTTTTTCCTTTCAATATATTTAATTTATTTTAAAATTAATATTTTTAAAAATGTTGAATAAAAAGTAAAACTTATATGTGATTTTCTTTTTTTACATGAAAATAAATTAAATTTTGAAGATATACAATCGTATGGAATTTTGTATAAGAGTTTAATAGCTAATGCAACAAGCTCTGAATATTTATAAAATTAATTATAGTACGAGCGCACCTCATTTGCCATTCTTTATGTGCAATTTCCTACTTGTTTTAAACTGCAAGAGTAGCTATAGAGATGGATATGGGGGAAGGCATATCTTGTTCATTCCTGTGCACATAACTGTGCATCCTATGTACATTCTTAATCCCCCTTGAATGGAAAAAAATAGTTTAACTTCTGCTTAGGGTTCTGCATCGATTCGGGTATCCCGATTTTTCTACACACGATCCGAGATAGCTTGGGTGCAGATTAGTTTTGATAAAAATACTCGGGTTAAGTAATAAAAAATTTGCTACATTATTATTACTATTATTATTATTATTGTTGTTGTTGTTGTTGTTATTTTATTTTTTAAAATTTCGATTTTTACGCGTTGGACACTGGTTTGGTTTAAAATGATTTATCAAACATGATCAACGTCTCGTGTTGGAGCTGATTATTTTTTTGCATTTGGGTTCGCATTTAGATTTACCCTGTTCAGATAGGTTTCGGGTTGAATTTTGATACTTAAATAATTGATATTGATTTTTCTGTTCAGATTAACTCAACATTACAAAAGAAAGTTTACACTACTGTTTCAGATGAAAAAAATTAGTATATAAATATGAATCAGTCTCTTTTTTTCTGTATAAAATGCAGAATTCCCATTAGAGATATAATTGTAAACAACTTTTTCATGATTATATTAAATTAAAGACCTTTTTTGTGTCGAGTCGGATTCGAGTTAAAGTATTTTGGTTTCGGATCAACAAAAGATTTTTTGTTGCGATCGGTGGAATTTTGGGTCAACAAAATTTTTTTTATTAGATTCGGGCTGTGTTTAAGCTGAATTTTACATTTCGGATCAGGTACAGCTAAACTCTCACAGGAATCCCATTCAAGTGAAAAACTGTAGATTTGAATACGAACAAGTCCTTACATATATATGTTTCTATATAAAATACAGCACTGATATGAAGAAAAAAAATTACATACATTTTTTTCTATATTCACATTATATAAAGGGTCAAGTTATTTTGATTGCGTGTATCTGGTTGGATTAGATTGTAGTAATTCGGGTTCGTGTCATGTTACAATTGAACGAAATATTTATTGTTCGGCTTGCATCAAGTTGTAACTTGGTTGAAAAATAAAATTTGCAGGCCGCGAATTTTATTTATTCTCCGTGCTGTACTCTAATTAGAAACAAAATTTAATTGTGGTTGGTAACTTTCATGGTGATACATCCACTATCAAATTAAATTATTTTAAATTTATATAATTATATTGATTCCCTGCCCTCTTTGGTAGTGATTTGTCTACTGATTTTTTTTAGTTAACTTCGGCACTAACATCTAGTCTATGTGTCCCGATCACGAACTGCGTTCCGCGAAAATTCGTCTTTCTCTACTTACCTGGTGTAGGAAATGTGGGAGAAGTAATAATAGTATTTATTTTTCGAGTATTTTCTATATGTTTTCGGTTCTGCTAATTCTGTTACTAGCTACTCGTAAGAGTTATAGAGTCGCACATTTATGATGAATTGATATATTTGAATTAACGAAACACAGTTAATAAAAATATTTCCTGAAGAATAACGTGGAGTCAGACCGAAAATACTCGGAATTTAATGAAATATATTTTTTAAACTTTTAACATCTTATTATTTGTCACTTTTTAGGTAAACAGAGAAATTTTAAAGTTAATATTGTTAAGTTTGTGATTGTTTCAAAGTAGAATATTGCATTTTACTTTATGATTTAATAAAATTAGTAGTTTATTACTTTCATCAAAAGTGACAGAGTGTTGACTTGCGTTTAATTGTCACAAGACTTTTCATACAAATAAACAGAATAAAGATTTTATTATTTTGTAGATTTACATCTTTTTTTGTACAGCGTACAGATAAAATTTTAATAAGCATACAGATTTCTAAACTTACATCATAAAACTTAATTAAAATTCACTAAAATCACAGACCATACAAATAGCTAAATAAAAAACATAAAAGCATTAAAACAATTTCATAAACGTTTCGGATTCTTTCTAAATTCCTCATCAGTTATTTCAACGTACAAGTAAATCAGATATTAAAAACCAACACATAGAAAAAAAAAACACAACAAATTGCCATAAAGACTTTTTTTTCAGTGTAGAAATAGATTTAATCCCCTGCCTGCCGAAGAAAAGGAAAAAATTATAATTTTTTTCTGCTCAATTTATTTTAAATGTTAATAAAAGAGGGTTTTTCTATCATGGTATATTTTTTTTTTTTTTTTTTTTTTTTACGCATAAGCTTATAAGCCTTGAAAATATCAATCATATTTTAATTTCTTAAAACTGGATTATATATGTAGAATTATATCAATTAAAATAAAGCTTCAACTGCAGTGAAACTTGCAGCCTAGTGAACGGATATATTCGATCGCGGCAGTGTGAAAGTTAAAAAAACATGTTTAAAAATTATTTAAAAAACATAAAATATCAGTTTATCTTAGAAAGTATGCTTTCAAGGAAATTGTACTTGAAAGGATGTTTTCTTCAGTGCTCAACGGTGAGAGAAATTAAATAGTGCAATGTTTAGAAGTTAAATCAATTGCAATGAATTCAAAATTTTTGGTCATGTTTTACCACAATAAGTACGGCGTCCGTTATAGCCACGGGCATGATTTTGCATTATTTTATAGATCTGTATTTCTATGCGAGTTGGAGTATTATACAGGCTATAAATTTTGAGAACGTTACAAAACATATTAACCGTTTCAAAATTTAAAACATTTACAGCAGAAAAGTCGCTATTTTGTGATTTTTTTGTGTCAAATGTGAATATTGAATTTTATTATGAATTGACTTTTAGTGATATTTAATTATTTAGACAAAATAATATATTTTTTGCCATTATTATATACAAAACAGAATTTGTTGAATTTCGACTAAAGAAAATGTTTAAAAAAACTGTTCCACTGATTTAAATAAACCTATAAAATTTGTTATTATAAAAATACACTTTATACTGGTAAGTCTAACTCTTAAAAAATGATATTTAACCTAAAGTTAACAAAATACTATTTCTATAAAACTCAGTTGTAGAAAATGTTAAAATTAAACTTTAATCGTACATGTTAGCAGTAAAAGAATAATAATAAAGATCTTTTATTATAATACAGTTATCATTTAAAGCTCTTATGCTAGTATTTCAAAATGAAAAAAAAAAAGCAGAATTTATTCCACTTTGACTCTGTCATAAAATTTCTTCCCCCGTGATATCTAAACCCGACACTATTTCCATCGTATCAAAATTTAAATACGCATCTTTCATACCTGCATTCATCTTTTTATAAAAAAATCGGTGCGTAATTTGATCATTTTCAGTCAAAACTTGAAGTCTCGATGCTATTAGCTGAAATGTATACTAAAGTATTTGCATTCTTTTAAGTATAAATGAAATTTTGCAAATGAAACCAAAATTTACCTGGTTTTATAACAGACTAAGCACGTACTTTATTTTTTTTCCATTTTTAATGAGAAAATGGTAACACAAAGATACAATAATCAGTTTTTTCGGCTTTTTTTCCTTTGCTTTTAATAGATATGGAGTACTCTGCTACCATAATTAGAAAGACGGTATTAAAATCTACAGAAAAATTAATCTTTCAAAAATAAATTAAGATACAGTTTTCAATTAAATTGTATTTAGATTTCAATTAAATTGTAGTATATTTTTTTCCTATATGAAAGTGTAAAAATTAAAAATGTGCGATGTTTAGAAATTAAAAAATTTGTAGTATCAAGAATTACAAAACCGAAATTGGATTTGAAATTTCAAAGTATAGCCATTCGCAAAATGACGTAAGCGTTACGCACAGATACGTTTGGCCTTTATAATATAGATTGACATCGTGTGTCAACATGCCGTGTATAACTCAAGCCTAAAATATCAGCATGATTAACCTCATAATCCCATATGCTCAATTTAACTCGTTGAAAGACAAATATAATTATTAAAAGAGGAGAAAAGATCTGTTCTTTATTTTGGATTCAGAAAGAAAACACAAAATGAATAATTTTTTTAAATATTTCATAATCTTTATTTTACAATAAATTGTCTTTTAAAACTTGCTCTTAGTTGATAAAAATAAATTAAATAAATGTTTTTGTAAATACGCACCATAAATTTTTAAAAACTCTAATCGCAGCTAACTGTATTTATATTTATTTAATTTTTAAAAAATGCAGTTTTGAAAAAAAGGGCTTTTTTTAAGAGGAACACATTATGAATATGGGGAGATATATACGTTTAATTCAATAAAATATTTTAATTGTTTAAAGCAATTACATATGAATGAAAATACATACATTTAGAAAAAAAAATACATTAAAGTATATTAATAAGTAAAATCATAAATTTATTTTGAATTTCACATTAATCATTTTTCGAAATGTCAGATTACAACAAATCATCTTAAGTGCTTTCGTTAGTAATTTTCGTAACAAGAAATAAACACTAAGAATGCAGCCAGATAGTTTCTTTATGTGATATAAATCAGTTAATGAGAACAAAAATCTTATCTTATTTTTTTCCTCCTATGTAAATATATAAATCTATCAGTCACTTAAATTTTATTTCCTTTAAAGTAATCTATTCAAAATGCATGAACATAAAAATATATTTACACAGTAAAGCTATAATTGTCAGCAGATTGTGATAATGAAAAAAAAAATCTTTAATATATAATAAAATTCTAAGCGTTATTCTAGATTAAATTAAACAAGAGATTTTTCAGGTGGTAGAGCATTGGTGGCTTCAACAAAGAGATCGGTACCAAAGTTCGAATCCTGCTTAGAACATTTTTTTACCAGAAGAAAATTCGTATCTTGATGATTACTAATTCAAATTACTATGTTAAAATTAATCTAGTATAATTACATATTTAGCGTTTCATAGAGTTCCAGAACCTGCGATTTATTCTTATAAGCTCATTTAAGTAACAGACCAGATGCTAAAACCAATAAGGCTAACTGTGTGAATTAGATCTACCAGATTTTAATGCGATAGCTCAGATGGTAGAACACTGACGGCTTCAGATAAATGCTCCGAGGGTTCGAATCCTGGTTCGGACCTTTTTTATGCAGATGTAAATTTCTATCTCATTTGATTTATTTACCAATTGAAATTATTGTATTAAAAAAAAACTAATGTTGTTACGCATTAAGCATTGTATGGAGTTTTATTACGTAATATTTATTCTGTTGAGCTAATACAGATATCAGAATATAATCAATTAGTTTAACTGTGTGAATTAGATTTACTAAATTCGTTCAGGACAACTCAGGAGGTAGAACATTGGCAGCTTCAACCAAAATATTCCATGTTCGAATCCACTTCCACACATTTTTCACCCTTTGGGAAATTTTTATATCATATTAAAGCGAAATTTTTTACTACCAAACAAAACAGATGTTGCTATCCATCATGCATTTTATTCACAAATTAAAAGATAACATAAACAAATGATTAGTCATTAATTTCATACCATCTTTTCATTTATGATAAAGCGTACGTTAGACAGCTATGTCTATTTTGTATAAAATTAGATATTGCAGCGCAAATCTCTTAATTATTATATTATTTCTTTCTATTACAAATATATTAAATCTAGCATGAATTTTGATACAAAATTCGAGTAACATAACATTCTATATTATTTCGCATAAAAATGATGAAATTTATTTGCTCTAATTGTTTTACGAAATTGTCAGAGAACAGTAAAATATGTTGAATGCTTTTGTTTCTTATTATTATAAGAAGAAAAAGTACTAGTACGCCCAATCCAAATATTTTTTTTTATATCCTGCGAGTCATCCTTTTTCAAAATTTCACTACAGAAAGTATAATAGATGCTGAATCATCATAGAATCATTATAGTTCTACTTATTTTAGTTCAATTTTATAAATATAAGTATTACCAAATTACTGGAACGTTACTTTTTTCATATATAATTTTTAAAAAGTTTTTAGAATAATTTTTTATTAAAATAATGTTCTTTCTTTCAAATACCATGCAAGAGGAGTTTTCAGATTTCTCCATCCCTTCTTTTCCTCAGGCAGAATAGTTAAAGAAAGGGGGTGTGGGACGAAAAATGTATTTCAGGATCTATGATGCTCTTTGTAATGAAATTTTGAAAAGGGATTACTCGTACGATATAAAACAGGTACGATGTTTAAAAAAAAAAAAAACATCCTTCCCAGCGTAGATGTGGATTTCGTAATAGAATTTTCAGATGTGTTAAATGCCAAAATATGAATATAATGAAGGGTTGTTTTCGGTTTTCGGAAAAATGAACAATGTTTTGTTATACGCAGGTTTCCGTCTTAACAGCTGGTTATGTATGTCATTTCTTCCGTCAAAACCAATATTTTTTTACGTTCAATACAGGATTTGTTATAAACGGATTTCTTTATTATCAGGTTTCTTATATTTCTATGTTCCGATTTATAAGTCACTGCCCCACTTTTATTTAACGCAGAAACTTGCCACAGCTATTTGCGTACCACTGTTTTAATTACTGATTTCACTACACGACGTACAAGCAAGAAGAGTTTACTTAATCCATCATTTAAAGATTTTTTGAGATTACTAAATTTTATAAATACAGTTTCGTACTATTTATTGGAAGAAATGTTTAGATTAAATATTAAGATTTTTTAACATAAAAGAACTGTGTTTATGCCACATTTTCATTTAATTGTCCGTAAAAAGAGAAACAGTTAACCGGTTACAAAAACATTTTTCGAATACTCTTTACCTATGGTAAATGTCTGAAAAGTCAATGCTTTTAAAAAAGTATGTTTTTTAATATGTAAAATAGACATTATTCAATCATAAATATTATTTTAAATCTCTTTGTATCCAACAAAATCTATTTTTGTAGGTGAGTGAAGAGTCGATTCAAAATGTTGACAGAGATTTGACTATGCGAAATTGTCCGAAAAGCTAATGCGTTTGAAAACTAGACTAATGTCTGAATTTCGACAACCACATGCCGCAAAGAGAGCCATCTGTTGGCCGAAATTTGAACTATTTTAAGAAAGTGTATATTTAAAAATTTATTGATTTTTTTATAACAATGCAGCAAACCGCATATTTTTATCTCAAGCCGTTTATTTATTTATTTTTTTTTGTTATTTACATTCAAACTGGGTCAGTCTTTTACTGAACCCCCTGTATATATGTATATAATTTTTTGATAACGCTTTAGATCTGCCTTGTACCTTTCAAGGTCAAAGTCGAGAAGAGATGGGCGAAGGAATGTCTTTTCTTTGTTCACTAGAAGGAAAGAAACGTAGCTCTTGTGTTAAAATAATCCGTTATTCAAATATTTCATTTCGATACTTTAATTTCTTACAGGATAACACATACTAAAATAATTTAAATGAAAGAGTATGATAAAAGCTACTTGTATATATTTATGAATGGTTATTAAATGTAGCAAATGTTCATTTTGTGAATAGTTCATGTTTTAAAGTGCAGACAAACATAACCACTACTACGATCAGTCGTCGGCGTATTTTATATGTATAATGTTTTTTTTCCATGTCAAGGAAGGAAAACTTCCTTCCAACTGCAGGACAGAGAACTTTTCCTCAAGTAGGATTGGGCTTCTTATCTCCTGAACCATTGTAATGTTTCTACATTCTACTGTAAATAAACCGCAGAACAAACAAGAATAAAGGATTTTCAAGAATTCCGTTGAAGTTGGGCTAAACACGCATGTGTTCGCAGCCTTAAGATGCAAATTAATATAGTATGTTTGTCTGCTAAACATGTTTTCTGAATATCGAAATATTTACTTGAAAATTGATAGCAACACAAAAAGTGATATTCTGATTTCAGAAAAACTAATTACTGAACTATAAAAAGACTCAAAAGCGTTTCAGAAAATCACAGGCAGATAATAAATAACTTATTTTCTTAATTTTTTTAAAATTATGAAAAATAATAGTTTTAAAAGATATGTAATAGTTTTAAATGTATTTTAAAAGTAAATTAATGCTTTTAGAAGTTTTCGGTTGGTTGGAAACAGCTACTGTATAATTTTGTTCTTGTATGTGTTAAATTTTTGTAGATTAAGGAACATCTGTCATATTTTACATTGTAACAACAGACGTTTTAGTGATTGTTCGTGAAGTTTCGTTCAAAATCTATATATACAGGGTGTCCGAAAAGTCTGGAAACGGTCGAATAACTCGAGAAGTACATATGAGATTGAAAAACGTAAATATACGTGTTAAATATTTTTAAATAAGCTACTCAGTGATACCAAATTTGACCTCCGTAACCGACTCCCTGGAGGTCAGAGGGGGTCCAACTTTGAAATCTTAAATTATAACCCCCATTTTTTTATTGCAGATTCGGATTCTACGGACAAAAATACGTAACTTTTATATTTGATGTTTATTTCGAATCCTCGTTTATCACGGTGTAATTGAGCATATTAAATCGATACATATTTCGGCTTTTCCAACGGGATTTTCCCTAATCGAAACTAATTGGGGAGAATTTATGACATCAAATTCCTCGTCTTTTGCAATAATAGCGTTTCCTGAAAATCACCCGTGCCGATTATTTCGGTAGTGCTACACAGTTAAAAATTTGATCCTTTTGCTGTAGCGTCACTCCACAGCTTTTATAGAATATCTCTTTCATGACCAATGAGAATGTTCCATAATACAGTAAAGTACACTGTAAAAAAATTGACCCTTTTGCTGCATCGTCACTCCACCGCTTTTATAGAAAAAGATTACTTTACTGTGTTATGGAGCATTCTCATTGGTCACAAAAGAGATATTCTATAATAGCTGTGAAGTGACGCTGCAGCAAATGGGTCAAATTTTTAACAGTGTAGCACTATTGAAATAATCGCCACGGGTGATTTTCTGGAAACGCTATTCCTACAAAAGACGAGGAATTTAACGTCAAAAATTCTGCCCAATCAGTTTCGATTAGGGAAAATCCCGTTGGAAAAGCGGGAATATGTATCGATTTAATATGCTCAATTACACCGTGATAAACGAAGATTTGAAATAAACATCAAATACAAAAGTTACGTATTTTTGTCCATAGAATCCGAATCTGCAATAAAAAATGGGGGTTATAATTTAAGATTTCAAAGTTGGACCCCCTCTGACCTCCAGGGGGTCGGTTTCGAAGGTCAAATTTGGTATCACAGAGTAGCTTATTTAAAAATATTTAACACGTATATTTACGTTTTTCAATCTCATATGTATTTCTCGAGTTATTAGGCCGTTTCCAGACTTTTCGGACACCCTGTATAAAAGAAAGTCTGGATTTCGTATTAATCACAGAAAAAAAAATCTACCGAATCAAAAATCTTGAAAATTGGGGTAAAATACCTTTTATAACATCGAAGGCCGCTAAGAAGGGATTTTTGGAAATTCCACCCCTAAGGGCGTTAAAAAAAGAATGATCCTTTAAAACATTTCTTAAAAATCGGATTTTGTAGTTATTTTTCAACTGATAAAGTATTTTTGTGTATTTGTCATGCTAAATCCAGTGGTACTACGCAAATTATTTTACCCAGTAGTTCGTTAGATACTTGCCATTTTCCTAATTTGGCGATGCCTTCGGCGAAAACCTGAAAATTTCAATCTTTATCTATATGTATAAAAGAAAGTCCAGATTTCATAATAATCACAGCACAAAAAAATCTACCAAACGAAAAATTTTGAAAATTTGTGTGATAATACTTTTTTTAACATCGAGTGCCGCTAAGAAGGGATTTTTCAAAATTCTACCCCTAAGGGGGTTAAAAAAAAGAATGAACTTTAAAAAAACTCCTTAAAATCAGTTTTGTAGTTATTTTTCAACTGATAACATATTGTAGTGTATTTTTTCATGCTGAATCGAGTGGTACTTAGAAAATTATTTTAAACCCAGAAGTTCGTGAAATACTTGACATTTTCCTAATTTGGCGATGCCTTCGGCGAAAAACCTGAAATTTTCAATCTTTATCTATTTATATATATAAAATACAAATTGAAATTTCGTGTTTTCCACCTACTCTTTCAATTCTACTGAAGGGATTTTTACTTATATCGTTCGATAGATATTATTCCAAGGAAGGTTTTCGTATATAGTACATTGTTACGTGTATATTAGTTATAAAGTTATGACGGAAAATTCTTTTATTTTGGATAAAAGGGTTACCATTTGGCGCGGCATATTAAGCTATCTTTTTAAAGAATCCTCTATAATAATAGCCGTTGTGACTCTCTCTGTCCCTGTATGTAGAACAATTCCGGGGTTGTACTCATCCGCTAAAGAAGAAATTCTGACGGCCATGTTTTAGAAATTTTGGTGTTTTTTTTTTTTAATTGCACTAACCTAAATGTTATGTCATTAGAAAGAGCTTTCAAAAATAAACGCTTTTTTTGCTTACGGTTTTTCTCTAATTGTAATATCTTCTGAGATATAAAGTCATTTTTTTTCCGGCGTTCGAGCGCTGGATATATGTAAACAAAGGCCGGATTTGATTCATTCACATGACGAGTTTTCTATGCACCATGGAGGATATTCGGCGAGATTGAATTTCATATATCCAAACCAGTAATGAAACGTAATAATAATAATATATATATATATATATATATATATATATACATATATATATATATTTTTTTTTTTTGCAAAAAAATAAACACTTTTTTTGCTTACGGTTTTTCCCTAATTGTAATATCTTATATATTAAAGCAACTGCGCATTCGTGCTTGCGCAGATCCGACAACAAAACCAATGAGAGAAGAGATAGTTACTGTCTCTAAATGTTAGCGTGGTATGCCCGCGTTCGTTCGTAGCCAGAGCCAATGGATCAATGGATCTACTGTTTGCTGAGTGACATATGTTTAAAATGTGCAATTAAATATATGTATGGATTTTTTTTTATCGCAACGTAATTAGAATATTTTTAACATAGGATCAGAGTAATCTATTACAGCTTAAATTAGTCTTTTCAACAATATAACCTGGTAAGTGAGAACTTTTTTTTGAATGTAGTGTAACATCGGGTCGATCGAGTTTATTTATTTTGATTTTGCCCGTTTTTATTGAAGGACATAATTTAACCGTTTTAGGTAGATTTCGTACTACCTATTGCATTCTCTCCCATGTTGGAATTTCTGAAAAATTTTTGCGGATCTACACGAATCATGACTCCTAGACCCCAAAACCACCATCAGTAAAAAAGTTTATATATCTATCTATCTATCTATCTATCTATCTATCTATCTATCGGTGTATATCACTTTCTTCTAGACACGATAACTTCCATAATTATGCTCAGATCTTCTTCAAACTTTTACATAAAATCAAGGAGTCTAAAATCTCGGTCGAGTTCGTTAATGGGCAAAATCGGACCAAGGGGGTGGAAATAGGGAGGGTTTTTGTGAAAACAGAAAAAACGCGATAACTTCTTAATTAAAATAGATATCGAATCAGTTTAAAGTTTATATTACTTCTAGACAATGGGCAAAAAGTTTATGCATGACAGATTTTTGATAAAGTTAAAAATGGGCTCAAGGGGCGAAAAAAACAGGGTTTTTGGGGGAAAAAAAATATTAACTTCGTCAATTCTCAAGATATCAAATCCAACTAAATTTTATATAAATGTACTCAATATTATCTAAAACTTTTGTATTTACAAGTTTTTGATAGGACCAATTTTTACCGATGAAAAAAATTAAAAACGAAAAGAAAAAGGGGGGAGGAAAACGAAAAAAACCCATAACTTACTCAATTCTTAAGCAATCAAATCTAATTAAATTTATTTTACATCTTCACAATAAGATCTACAACTTTTATATTGACAAGTTTTTCATAGAACCAATTCTTATAGCAAAAATAAATTAAACAAAAATAGGAGTTGGAGAAAAAAACCTTAAATCCAAACTGCTTATATTCTGACTCATTTTAAAATTCATTTTTGATTTTAAACGCATCCAAATGACAGATCCTCTTATTTAGGAACTATATAATGCGACGTATTGGCCAATTTTTTGATAAAGGCAGAATATATTTTTAAAAAGGCTGCCAAAAAAGGTATTTTTAACAGATTTCCCGAAATTATCGTCATTAAAAATTGATTAAGTATAACAAATTGCGTTTTTTCTGAGTCATTTTTAAATTCATTTTTGTTCTCAAACCCATCCAATTTACAGGTCCTATTATTTAGGAACTATATAATGCGACGTATTGGCCAGTTTTTTGATAAAGGCAGAATATATTTTTAAAAAGGCTGCCAAAAAGGGTATTTTGAACAAAATTTCACGAAGTTAGCATGATTGAAATTTGAGGAAATTTAAAAAATTGCGTTTTTACCGAGTCATTTTTAAATCTTTTTTTGTTCTCAAACGCATCCAATTTACAGGTTCTCTTATTTAGGAACTATATTACGTGACGGAGTGGCCAGTTTTTTGATAAAGGCAGAATATATTTCAAAAAAAGGCTGCCAAAATGGGCACTTCGTACAAAATTTCCCAAAGCGATCATGATTAATGAACTGTGGGTATTCAAATAACAAATTGGTTATTTTATGACTCATTTTTAAATCCAATTTTGCTCTGAAACGCATTCAAATGACAGTTTTTTGTTACTTAGGAACTATATAATGTGCGTATTCTTCGATTTTTTTATAAAGGGTGAATATATATATTTTTAAAAGCTGTCAAAGTAAGCACTTCGCAAAAAAATTTCCCAAAGCGATCATGATAAAAGAATTGAGGTTGTATTCAAATAACAAATTGTTTATTTTATGACTCATTTTTAAATTCAATTTTGCTCTCAAACGCATTCAATTGACAGTTTTTTGTTAATTAGGAACTGTGTAATGTGCCGTATTGGTCAGATTTTTGATAAAGGCTAAATATATATTTTAAAAAATCTGTCAAAGTGGGCACTTCGTACAAAATTTCTCAAAGCAATCTTGATTAAAGAATTGTTGATGTATTAAAATAATAAATTGGTTATTTTATGACTCATTTTTAAATTCAATTTTGCTGTCAAACGAATTTAATTAACAGATTTTTTGTTATTTAGGAACTATATAATGAGCATATTGGTCAATTTTTTTTAATAAAATAAGAATATAATTCAAAATATGTTGCCAAAACGGGCATTTGAGTAGAATTTCGTTTAAGAGGATTTTGATAAAACCAGTTCATAGAGAAAAAGGAAATTAAAAAAATTTTAAAAGCGGTTGAATAAAGTAGTTAAACTGGGTTATCTCTAATCATTTTTTTATTTTTATTTATTTATTTATTTATTTATTTATTTTTGAGATGAAAACTTTACGAAATCTACCTCCGCCTATAGGCCAAGCCGAAAGGGATTTTTTTCTATTGCATAACACTTCTTATTTTGTTTTCAATCTTTCTTTTTTTAAGTAATTCCTTATTGTGATCTTCATTTCTGTCATGAAAAATACATTTCTATTCTGCCATGGGTACACTGAAGTAAAATATCCCCCTTACGATGTTCGCGAAAACTTTTCTCGGATAGTATTTTTTCGATCGATGCTTAATTTTATATTTCATAATATTATAATTTTATATTTCATAATATTATTTATTTTGATTTTGCCTGTGTTTATTGAAGGACATAATTTAACCGTTTTTTCTATTGCGTAACACTTCTTATTTTGTTTTCAATCTTTTTCTTTTTTCTAAAGTAATTCCTTATTGTGATCTTCATTTCTGTCATATGAAAATTTCATTTCTATTTTGCCTATAGCATTTACATTTGTTGCATTATCATTTTAAAAATTGATAAAAAATAACAAAAGACAAAACATTGCAAATTCTAAATTCGTATTACTCAACTAAATAAACATAGGTCTTGCAAAAAATAAACAAAATAATAAGAGGTCAAAATAGATGCCTTATAAATAACTTACTTTAAATCTGCAGCTACAAAAAATATATATATATATATTTTTTAATTTGGACATGCAAAAAACATTCTGAAATGTCTCAATCAATCACAAGATTTTTGTGGGGACTTCTACTGAATGATAATTTTTTGTGAGGTTTTTACATAACTGAATGACTTTTTTTCTATGATTGATTAATGAATTTTATAATTTTTACCTCACATGACCAACTGTCGAACTGATTGATAAATTTTCTATTTTTCATGTGATGGATCCAGAAATTTTGCGTTTTTTTTTTTTTTTTTTTTTCTGATGAACAAAGAAATGTTGATCTTTTCTCCCTGCAATTAATGGAAGTTGTTTTTTTGAAATTTGTTGTTTTTTCTTGCAATCTTTTGATGTAATTTGCCGTTTTATTAAATTTATCCTTCTTTCGTGATTTTTTTTTTTTGTTGAGAAAATGTCGTTTTTTGTTATCTTTTTTAGAAATTTGTCTTTTTTTCGCTATTTTTTGCGAAATTTACATTTTTTTGCGATTACCTAGACAAAATTTCTGTGCTTTTGAGATCTTTGGACAAAATTTGTGTCTTTTATGATACCTGGACAGTTTTGAAGAAGTTTATCGTTTTTCTCGAGTGCTTTCGATGAAATTGTCGTTTTGTCACGATCTTTCGATGTAATTTCCCGTTTTATTGAAGATCTTTTTGCAAAATTTGTTGTTTTCTTCTGCGAAATTACCTTTTTTGTGATTATTTGATGAAATTTGCTTTTTTTTTTCAATCCTTTGATGAAATTTGCTGTTTATTCACAATCATTTGTCAAAATTTGTTGATTTTTTTTCACAATATGTTTAATTTGCCATTTTTTAGAGATTTTTTGTCAAAATTTGCTTTTTTTTTTTCGAAATTTTTTTAAACGTTTTGGCAAAATATTGATATTTTTACGAAATTTGTTTTATTTGAGATACCTGGACAATTTTTTTTCTGCAGTTTTTTGACAAATTTTTTAGAGATCTTTTGAAGAAATTTGTTGTTTTTTTTTGCAATCTGTTGACGAAATTTGCTGTTTTTTTTTTCACATCTATTTACAAAATTTCCAGGTGTTCTTTTTTTTTTGGGGGGGGGGGGTATTTTGACGAAATTTGTTATTTTTTGTGATTATTTGTCAAAATTCATGTTTTTTTTATACTTGGATAAAATTATTTGTTTTCTTAGGGATTTTCGGTGAAATTTGTCATTTTCTCACGATTTTTCGATGTAATTTGCTTTTTTATAGAAATTATCTTTTTTTTGTGAAAATTTTCATTTTTTTTGTTATTTTCAGAAATTTGTCTTTTTTTTCACCTTTTTTTTGCAAAATTTACCTTTTTGTAATCTTTTAATGAAATGTACCTCTTTTTTTCCTCTTTTGACAAAATGTGTTGTTGAATGAAATGTTGCATCTTTTCCCCCCTGCAATTAATGAAAGTTGTTTTTTTTAAATTTGTTGTTTTTTTCTCACAATCTATTGATGTAATTTGCCGTTTTATCGAATTTATCCTTTTTTCATGATTTTTTTGAGAAATTGTCGTTTTTTGTTATCTTTTTGAGAATTTTTTTTTATGCTATTTTTTGCGAAATTTACCTTTTTTTGCGATTACCTAGACAAAATTTATGTGCTTTTGAGATCTTTGGACGAAATTCGTGTCTTTTATGATACCTGGATAGTTTCGGAGAAGTTTATCGTTTTTCTCGAGTTCTTTCGATGAAATTGTCGTTTTGTCACGATCTTTCGATGTAATTTGCCGTTTTATTGAAGATCTTTTTGCAAAATTTTTTGGGGTTTTTTTTTGCGAAATTTACTTTTTTTGTGATTATTTGATGAAATTTGCTTTTTTTTTTCAATCTGACGAAATTTGTTGTTTACTCACAATGATTTGCCAAAATTTTGATTTTTTGCAATACTTTCACGAAATTTGTTTTATTTGGGATACCTAGACAATTTTTTTTTTTTTTTTTGCATTTTTTTGACAAATTTTTTAGAGATTTTTTCATAAAATTTGTTGTTTTTTGCAATCTGTTGACGAAATTTGCTGTTTTTTTTTCACATCCATTTACAAAATTTCCGGGTGATGCTTTTTTTTTGGGGGAGGTATTTTGACGAAAATAACTATTTTTTGTGATTATTTGCCAAAATTTGCATTTTTTATGGTACCTAGACAAATTTTTGTACATAGTAAATGATTTCTAGCATTTAAAAAAAAAACTTTAACAGTAGAAAAATAATCTTCAAACATTTTCAAGAGTTTGTGATGTGTGTCGCAGCGTTGCACCGATTCTGCGCCTGGGATCATGTCATGTTAGTGTTACGTTGGTAAATGGAAAAGCATATTGAAATTTTTAAGAAATATTAATTTTTTTATAGCGGCAAAATACTTTTTTTTCTTTGGTTCTTTCATATTGTTGCCGTCAAGTTTTGACGGGTTTCACCTAGCCAGAATAAATATCATTAATTTTTTTAATATGTGAAATCGACATGGATTTTTGATTTATGAAAATGTAATAGAAAAGTTAGTTCAAAATGCAAATGTTTATTTGTTGAATGGGGTGGGTAATGTAAAAACAAATTAACCACTGAGAGGATCATTTTTACAGTTGTTGCTAAATGGCAAACTATAAATTGTCTTATTTTGCTGCGAAGTAAGTGAAGTATGTATATTTTGTATGAAATGAGAAGTGACGGTAATTTATGATTTATTCATGTCATGTACAATTTATTGGTGTTGTATTTGTAAATGGAAAATTATCAAATGAGAGAGATTCGAATTCTATAGCAGCATGTTTGAATGTAACTCTGCCAATTGCGGGTCATTTGCCTAGATGTAAAATGCAGGTTTTTCTTTTATTTATTGAAATTTTTGCTGAAGATTAGTCATTAAAATATCCTTTAATAGCTGGAAAATACCTTTTATTTCTGTGGTGCCGTCAAGTTTTGACGGGTTCCATCTAGTTTAAATGTTTATATTAATCAGAAATGAAGAAAAATATATGAACATTTCTAAAAATAAAATAAAAAAATAGTACTGATTTTATTTAATAAGGAAAAAAATCAATTAGAAATTGTAACACGCGCATTCCAAAGGGAAAAAAAAAGAAAGACAAAAAAATAAGACTGTCACGCGTCACGTGACCTGAGTTTTGCTAAATTAAAAAAAATGTAGTTGTAATATTTTTCGTTTAAAAAAAAAACTGGCAACACGAGTTCTATTAAAAAAATTTTATTTTTTCTTAGTGATATTCGAATGTTGGTTGTAAACTGTGGTTCATATCTTGTGATGGTGGCGTGCGCCAGAATTATGTAAAAAACTTTATTTGTATATAATGTGTGTGTGTTAGTCTATTATATGTGCGTGCCGTTTTTTCAAGTAATAAAAAGTTTATAAAGAAGAATGCAGCCCCGAGATATTTATTAAGATAAGTTATCACTTCTTTCTTTCTTCTGTTGTACATTTGTAAGGCGAATTCTTACAAAATAATATAAAATAACACTTTTTACTTAAATATGAAGGCAATTTTTATAAGGCTTAAATGAAATATGCGTTATGAAAGTCGATTGATTGAATCAATATCTGGCAATTTATCACTTTTTTACCTACATATTTGGCTACGGAAATTTTTTTTTCTAAAATTAAAATTAATATAAATGACGCCATTTTTTAAAAAAACAGAATTTTTCAAGTTCCTGGGTAATTTCAAGAACTGCTGAATGCATTTTTAAAAATTACTTACATCATTGAATAGGTTGGCGACGTATTCACAATATAACGTTACATTTATTTTTTCTTTTTAATTTTTTTCGCAAAGATTGTTATTTATTGATGTTTTTCAGCTGCGCAAGCGATATATTATGCTGTTGTTTATTAATGATTTATAACTGCTATATTAATTGGGAAAATAATGAACAAAGAAAAAAAATAATAATTTTAATTAAATAAATGTACAGTTAAAAAAAAAGAGAGAACTTACGATTATTCATATGCATATTTATGATATAAATGCATCGGGATGCCTAATTATCGCCAAAATGACGTTATTTCATCTGTTGAGGTACTGGATATTGTGACTTATTTATTCTAAATTGTTTATCTACTTTTATTTATTTTTTTGATAGAAACAAATATAACGTTTTTAATATAAAATACATGTTTATAAAAATTTAAAAAAAGTTTTTTCGATACTTTGAAAAATTTGAGGATATTAAAATAGCCATCTTGGATTTCTTCACCAATCGCGCCTATCAGAAGAGGACATGGAACTCTTCCCTTATTATTTTGTATTTTTAATGAAATGTGTGAAAGGCGTGTATTTTAAATGTATGTAATATAGCTATTTTACATGTATGTATTCTAAACGAAATGAGAGAAAGATTTGTATTTCTAATGAATTGAATACAATAGGAATGATAAATATGAAAGCAACATTTGGTAATTTATTACAATTTATTACAAGAACAATGAAAAAATATGCTGGTAACCAAAAGTGACACCTACGTGGACTCTTTTTAATGTCAAAAATATTGCTAATATTAAACATTATGATACTACTATTCCGCAAGTCAAACAAAAATACCACGCAATGATGCATATATTTACATCATGAAACCTCTAGCTGTACGTCTTTTCTCTAGTTGTAACAACTGAATATAAAATCAACAAAATTTGAAAGTATAGTTTTAGTTTATAAGATATGTATTAATTAAAGTGGTAAAACTAAATAATCGATTCTGCCAACGATTGGCGTCAGTTGATTGGCATGGTTTGGCGCATAATAAACTTTAAATTATAGGGTTAAATTGATCCGATGTCTTCCATAATCCATTTTACAGAAAATTGGCGTAATTTTCAACATAATTTTCAAAGTAATTTTTTGATACATTTTTATACTTTTCTGCTATACCAGCATCGTGCGAAAATGTATATTAAGGATGTGTTCGAAAAAAAAATATTTTTCCATCCTGAAGAGCTCAAAAATTTCTGCGAAATTTTCAGATTCATTTCTAAAATTAAAAACATGAAACCTTTTGAGATAATTTTTGAAAAGAGAGGTGTAAGAGGCCATGTTATTCCATTTTTCACTTAATTAGTTTGAATTTTATTTATAAGCGATTATTTTCAAAGTATGACCCTTTTTCTAGTTCCCAGATATTTTGCTTTGAAAAATTCGGTTCAAAACGCCAACTTTGACAGCCTTTTTTCTAATATTAAAAAAAAGACAAATGGGACACATTATGCAGTTTCTAAGAAAGAGAATTTGGCAATTTGTTGATTTTGAGGAAAAAAAAAGAATTTATAAATAAATTAGAAATTAATCTGTATGGATTGAAATACACCCTTAATCGCTATTTATTTCAACTCAAACGTGCAAATAATTTTTATTTCAAACATTGAAACCTACTTTTTATTAAAAACTTATTTTCTGTTAATTATTATTTAACCGTAAGCATGCAAAACTGTTAAATTTACCATTTCTGGAATTAAAAATGTTTTTTTTTTATTGAGATGTAACTTACATTTTCCCTGATTCAAAAATGGCGATGTTTACTGCAGTGCTAAAAAACAGTATCATGCCTGCAGTTTAGATGGAGAAATTGAACAAATATTTTATTGTAAATATTTGTTTGTTTTTTTACTTTCTATATATTCTTTGTTTAATAAAAAAGTACTCGAAACTATGTAATTTAAAGATGCTATATTTTAAAAATGATTACTTTCGCACTAACGATGATAAATAGTTTGAATATTCCATTTGGCGACAACTTTTACGCTTGGAGACAATGGAGTGATATAACGTAAAAGTACCGAACTTTTATCATGTCATTTATAGCAGCGGCGCGGAAAATACGCAATAAAATTACTTGCAAGCTAATGGTATATGAGGACCCCAGAAGCCAAGGGGTATAAGTGATAAAACTGAAAAAAAAATAAACTAAATACGCAGACGACCTAAAAATATGCTTTTTTCATTTCAGGTAAAGAAATATAAGTGATTTTCTTATTATTTGCTGAGTTTTAGAGGCAAACCACTTTTTTCGAAAAACAAACAATATTGATTAATTATACATTTAAAGAAAATTGTACTTTATTTTTTAACAGTTATTGAAATAAGAGTTCAAAGACCAGAATGCAACAAGCAGAAATTTCCTATTTCAATCCACTCAATTGTTATTGATGTTCCAATTTAACATCAATTATCTTTAAACTCAATTTACTCCAAATCGAAATTTTGTTACTTGTACCCCTTGGCTTCTGGGGTCCTCATATAGCTTGAAGCGGGAGTGATGTCATATATGCACTACATTGGCGCAAAATTTCTTCTGACGCCAGTGTCATATATGCATCAGGGTTACTTAATTGGCGCCAAAGTGTCATTATTTTGCTTGATATAGTAACCCGGATGTTGTGGTTTAGTTATTAATAAATTGTTTACTTACTGTTATTCTTTTTTAAAATTATGTAAAATGTTTTGTTCTACAGTTATTAAATGAACTTTTTTTTAATTTATTGTAATTATTCCCTTTTAAAGATATGTATGTAGCTGGTATTAGAAAACAACTTTTTTGCCGAATTGGCGTCCAAAAAGATTGTGGCATTGCTGTGCGCATATGAGATCTGTGCCCTTCAACATAGCACTTTTATTAAAATAATTAAAAATTAAAATGAAGAAAATTCTATAACAGGAATACAAGTCTAATTAATTGAGTTATGCGATATTGCTTTGGTAATAAATTAACTACAGTTGTTGTATCTATAATCGTAAATCACAACATTCGTGTATTAAAACCTCTTTAAATTTACGTCATTCTGACTCAATTACGGCATTTATTGAGCAGAGATATTTAAAAGTAACATTCTATTTCATAAAGTTTGAATTATCAATATTATTATGACGTTACATCTGTATACTTATACTTTAAAAATAAAATGCAAATTGGTATTTTGTTCCGGTTGTTCATAACCCAAGTCCTGCTCATAGTATTTTCATGGAATATTTTTTTGGTAGCATCTAGCAAGTTTCGAATCGTTTTATGTTATTTATTTATCGGATTATGGAAGAAAGTTCAATAGTCAGTAAAACTCATTTGTAGAATATTATTCATTTTTAAAAAAATCTACTACACGTATTTTGAAGGAACTTACATAATAAGTTAGACAGTTTTTAAGGGGTAATTTTAGTACATTGCATATTGTTCTATAATATGATTCTGAATGATAATCTCTGAATTATAGAGTTGGTCAGTTATGTTTAAATATATTTCTATAATCACGTAAACCCATTTATGAAAGAGTAGTCTTTATAAAAACTAGTAACAGACGGATTTTAATGAGACTTACATTGTTAGTTAGACAAATTTTCAACCACAGTTTTTGTAAATTGCATAGGGCTATGTCGTTCTGTAACAAAACATACTATAAAAAACGAAAGATTCATCTGGATAGGCAGACCAGCGTAGCGGTCGTAGTTGTCGCGTAGCGGTCGCTGCTAGTAGTTCTATAAAAATAAGATACAAGTTGTAAAGACTAAACTTTGTTATGTATGCAAAAACTTAAAAAGAAAGGACTGCCTATGGCTATGGGAACAGGCTTGAAATATATTACTCTATTTAGAACTACAAAATATAATTTTAACTGAAAATATATCAGCATGTAAAATATACTTAAAGTTTAAAAAATAATCATTAAATTTTTCTTTTTCTTACATAATTTTGCTCAGTACGTATTACTATTTGTACAACGAAAATCCAGCGCAACACCTATTTACAAAATTATTAAGACCACAAAGGATTAAACATTTTGAGCTGATTTGAACTTAACTGAAATTATATAAATAAGAAAACAAAATAACATTAATTTTAATTTTTTTTAGCTCTGTATGTTAATTTATTATGTTTGTCCATGAAACGTGTAAATTGAACAGAAAACACCTACTTGAGAATATATATTCCAAGCAGGGAAAATTGATTAATGTTATTAAAAACTTTTCGGAAATGTTTCCGAAATTTAGCGATATCAAAAGAAACTTTGGTTTTATATATAACTGTTCTACCACAAAAATATGATGTTTTTGAGGTTTCTGAGGATAAAAAATATTTTTTAGACGCATGGGTAGTTTGGAAAATGTAATTGTATATTTTCGTTAGTAACTATATTATATTTTCGAAGATTGAGAAAAAATGTAATTCGGATAAGGAAAATTGATTAATGGTATTAAAAAGTATTCGAAAATGGTTCCGAAACTTAGTGACATCAAAAGGAAATTTGTTTTTTGTATGTACCTTTTTCAGCCTAAAAAAATGTATTGTTTTTGAGGAGTCTAAAGATAAAGAACATTTTGCATGCTATTTTGGAACTCGTGGGAAATTTGGAAGATGTAATTGTGTATTTTATTTTGTTGTTGTATTACATTTTAAAAGATTAAGGAAAAATGCATTTCAGGCAAAGAAAAATGGTTAATGCTATTAAAAGCTAGTCGAAATGGTTCCAAAATTTAAGAACATCAAAAGAAACTTTAGTAACATATATACCTGTTTAACTTACAAAAATACAGGGTGATTCATAAAAGATGGGCAGAACTTTAAGGGGTTATAGTACACTTAAAGACAAATAATATTAAATAGGAGACTAAGGGTCCCAGACGTATTCCCAAGGAGATAGGGGGCATTAAAGTTTAGGGTCCGAAATTTCAAATGATTATAAAAAATGGAAAAATTGGTCGATTCGTTTGCGGTTTTTGCAAAAAATTTTCTTTATGCCAGTATTTTCTTGAAATAAAATTTTAAAGTTCAATTTCAAAAAATGCCGATAGGGGGCGCTTTAGACTTTGGAGTAACAAACAACTATTTTTTAACGTTATTTTTTGTATTTCTTTAATTTCGAAAGCTTAGACTTAAACTTAAATTTTGATCTAAAAATCTGAGTCCTAACGAGTAGTTAAGTAGCGTAAACTGAAATTTGAAATTTGAAACCCTTCTCCCCCCAGAACAAAAATCAGTTATTCCCGATCTTTGTGTCGTAGATTAGGCTCTAACTACTGCCGCGTTTTGCTAAAATTATTCTTTATGTCAGTATTTTCTTGAAAATAAATTTTAAAGAAAATTTTCAAAAAATTCCGATAGAGGGCGCTTTAGACTTTGGAGTAACGAACAACTATTTTATACCGTTATTTTTTGTGTCTCATTAAGTGCTTTCTAAAGCTTAGACTTAAATTTTCAGCCCAAAATCTGAATCGTTAGACGTGGTTAAGTTTCTGGGGAGAGGGGTTTGAAATTTCTACTCCTGAGCACAGTTCAGTTTACCATGTCCACACATTGTGTGCTGTGATACGAGGTAAAAAGACACAAATTAGGATTATGTTACCAAAGCATGTTTATTAACATGTAATTACAATAAATGTTCAAAATTGTGACCACCAGAGGTTATGCACGCAGAACAACGGCGAAGAATGGAACGGCGAACATTCGCGAAAACATCAGGCTTTTCGAGCACTTCCCCTACAGCGGCGGAAAGTCTGGCGACCAGTTCCTCGGGGGATTCAATGGGTGTCTCATACATAAGAGCCTTCAATTGTCCCCAAAAAAAGAAATCGAGGGGTGAAAGATCTGGCGAGCGAGCAGGCCAAGCAACAGGACCACCTCGACCAATCCATCTGTTCGGAAATGTGATGTCCAGATAGTTGCGGACGTCTCGTACGTAATGGGCTGGCGCTCCATCGTGCTGGAACCACGTGACCCGCCGGATGCGTGGAGGAACAACGTTTAACAGGTCTGGCAGCACATGTTGCAGAAATGTGAGGTATGTTTTACCGTTGAGGCGTTCAGGAAGAAGGTACGGTCCGATTAGGTGGTCTCCGAGGATTCCTGCCCAAACATTGATGGGAAAGCGTCTCTGATGAGCATGTGGATACGTAGCATGTGGATTGAGATCCGCCCATACATGTGCATTGTGTGTGTTAAATGTACCTTCACGTGTGAAGGTACATTCATCGGTGAAAAGCACAGTTCGTCCAAAATGTGGATTTAGCGCGTTCTGCTGCAGAAACCAGCGGGCGAATTCAATACGATTTGGATAATCCCCTGGAGACAGTTTCTGGACTCGTTGCACATGAAACGGGAGCAAATGTTCATCCTTCAGTACCCTCCAAGTCATGGACTGTAAGGTATCCACCTGCCTAGCCACTGTTCGTGTACTTGTACTTGGCTGCGCCGCTACTACATCCAGAATGGCTTCTGCAACAACTACTGATTCGTCCTTTTTTGCACGACCTGCATTCGACCGGGAAGCGAGAAATGATCCCGTCTCACACAACTGTCTGTGCAAGCGCTCGAAAGTTTTGCGGTTAGGCAACCGCCTGTTGGGAAATCGCTCTCCGTACATTCGTTGTGCCTCTGCACCATTTCCATTTGCCGCTCCGTAAATTAAATGCATCTCAGCCTTTTCCTTATTCGTGAAGGGCACCATCTTCCGATTCATTACTACAGCGACTTACACTTGACTCACCGTTCAGTGGTTTTTATGCCTGAATCGTGTCGAAATTTTGCATACGTGTTCTTCTTCTTCCCCATTTGACATTTGCATACTTTCTGTCTCCTTCTTCACCCGGTGACTAGCGTCAGGAATGGAGCTTTAACGTTTGCATGAGCGACGTTTCCAACTGTGCCAGTGCCTTTATGAGTGAATTCCGACTATGCAGTCCTTGACGAAAGTTGTATTTTTGCCTCGTATCACAGCACAGAATCGTTGGGCATGGTGAAGTAGTGCAATTTGAACTATGTTCAGAAGTTGAAATTTGAACCCCCTCCCCTCGCTACTGAACCACGCTCAGCGATCAAGATTTTGAGCTGAAAATTTAAGTTTCAGTCTAAGCTTTAGAAAGCATTTAATGAGACACAAAAAATAACGGTATAAAATAGTTGTTCGTTACTCCAAAGTCTAAAGCGCCCTCTATCGGAATTTTTTGAAACTCTTCTTTAAAATTTATTTTCAAGAAAATACTGACATAAAGAATAATTTTAGCAAAACGCGGCAGTAGTTAGAGCCTAGTCTACGACACAAAGATCGGGAATAACTGATTTTTGTTCTGGGGGGAGAAGGGTTTCAAATTTCAAATTTCAGTTTACGCTACTTAACTACTCGTTAGGACTCAGATTTTTAGATCAAAATTTAAGTTTAAGTCTAAGCTTTCGAAATCATTTAAAGAAATACAAAAAAGAACGTTAAAAAATAGTTGTTTGTTACTCCAAAGTCTAAAGCGCCCCCTATCGGCATTTTTTGAAATTGAACTTTAAAATTTTATTTCAAGAAAATACTGGCATAAAGAAAATTTTTTGCAAAAACCGCAAACGAATCGACCAATTTTCCTTTTTTTATAATCATTTGAAATTTCGGACCCTAAACTTTAATGCCCCCTATCTGCTTGGGAATACGTCTGGGACCCTTAGTCTCCTATTTAATATTATTTGTCTTTAAGTGTACTATAACCCCTTAAAGTTCTGCCCATCTTTTATGAATCACCCTGTATATTGTTTTTGAGATGTCTGAGGATAAAGAACATTTTTCAAGCACGTGGATATTTGTAAAATGTAATTATACATTTTCGTTTGTCGTTATATTATATTTTAAAATAATATATTATTATATTATATTCTGATATTATATTTTAAAAAAATTACTTTTTTTACAGTAAAAAATGCTGATTCTTTGAAAGATTAGTTTAGAGAAAGTGTTTAAAAGAAAACAAAAAACTGTAATACCTTTTATTTAACAATATATTTTTTGAAAAGTTGATATATTTAATTTCAAACAGCTGAATTTCTATAAAACGTAAATCTACTATTCTTTGTATAATATATTGCCATTATTTATACCATAATGTGTCTTTAACAGTACTTGTTTTAAGATAAAATTTTTGAAATACGACTCTTGTAGAGAGAGAAAAAAAAAATCTTAAAATAGTCCCTTTTAAGAAATAAATAGTTTTGTAAATTTTCGAGACAAAGAAAATTGTATTTTACTTTAGTCAAACATGAAAAAAATTCTTTCAGAAGCTCTTTCGCATTATAAACACTGCTGAAAATCTAATTTTAAGTTTTAAACAATAAAATGGTAATCTTTTAAAGGCTCATAAAATGTAACATTAGAAGATAAATTCTATAAAGAGAAAGGTAATATATATATATATATATTTCTAAGAGTGAAATCTTATTTATAAATATTTCCAAATAAAAAAGCATATATTTTTTATTCTTGTAGCTCTTTAATCATTTCGTGAAATTGTCAGATAACAACAAAAGATCTCGGATGCTTATAATACTTATTGTTATATAAGCACTCGTAACCCATCTTGATCCTCCCTCCACCCCTAAATCTCAATCTTTCAGTTCCCTATCCGGACAGTGGCGCTTCCTGATGATGGAATTCCGTAGTCATGGAAACGGACGCTCTCGCTGCCTCAGCTGCTCGACCGGCATTCTTGCCCGAACCACCATGGAGGCTACCTAGTCCTTTGTCTTGTTATGTGCTTATAAGTATGCATCATCTTAAAATCGGAGTGACTGGATAACCAGCAATGGTTTATATCTGGACCATCATCCTTCTGGTTTTCGCTGTACAAGTGTCAGCGCTTCCGGCCGTCGTAAAAGTTGGTAAGTCTATTTTTAAATAAACATATTATCTATCTGTCTACAAATTTACCAACTTTCCGGTCTTTTAAAAGTCAGATAAACAATATTTGAACAAAAACAAGAAAAGGAAAAAGTGATGAAATATTTATTGTTTCTATATATTTGTTCATAAAAGATTTAATAATTATTCTTGTTCTATTTATATTGAAAATACTAGAAAATTGGTACCTATGCTTTTTATTAAATTAGATATACATTGACAAGCAGGAGAAATCAAACTGAATGTGACATATCAACTAATAAGTAAAAATATTTAAGCTTCGATTTGTATGAACTGTTTCGTAAAAGTTAAAATTTGATAACTCTTTAAATATACTCGGGATTTCTTCTTGCGTAATCCAGACTTCCAGGCGCCACAAGTGGGTGTTTAGAAATTTCCCGTACTTGCTTTATAGAAATCATGGAATATTCGTTTCGTAAACTGCCAAATTCATGAAAAAAAAGTAAACTCGGTAATTTCGTTGTAGTTGAGATTAAAATTTATTAGCTCGGTCAAAATTAAAACGTCTCAAAATATAAACTGTTTTGTTTCTATAAAATTTTACAACAAATGAAAATTTGTAATGAATTCTAACATGATGATTTTAGTTAAGATACGTTACAGTGCTTTAAATTATTTGTAAGAAATTGTTAGATAAGGGTGTTCTTAACTGATCCGCTCAACAAGCGAAAAACGTTTTGACACATTTACAAATTCATTTTTTAACAGAAAGTTATAAAATGTCAATGCCTGACTATGAAAGCGATTTCGAATTGAATTTATTTTTCAATTTTATAATAATTAAATTATTTATCGAGTTATAAGCTATTTCGATGACGTTGTCACCCGTTTTTCTCCTCCTTTTCGACCGGTTTTTCTGCTTTCGTCGGGAAATATGCTCAAAAATGTCAACTTTGAAGGCTTGTTATTAAAAATCTATTGTGCTTTTTAAAAAACAAAATAATGAGTGCAATTAGACAGTTTCTGAATAACAACACCTGCTATTTTCATGTATTTCCGAACAAAAATAAATTAATGCATGTGTCAAAAAGTTGCCCTTTTTGATTTAAGAACACCCTTTAAGGCACTGGAGACCTTTATAATTGTTTTCATACTTAATCTTTTCTCAAAAAAAGTCAATAAAGAGTTCTGTATCACTGTTTCTAAAAGAAGTTAATGATATTTCAGTTTAAAATTATATTCTATTAATTTAGTTTTCGTACAAATACTTATATTACTCCATGTGTTCTAATTTTCCAACTGTTTTCGCTATACTTTAAACAGATTTTAAATTAACAGAGTATTATTAAAATTATGATTCTTCCATTTTTTATAAGACAGTTTTTAAATATAATGATAATAACTGGATTTTACATAAAACTTTTACCAGTTTAGACATTTCATTTTGACTTAAGAATTATTGATACCTTTCTTGCATTGCAAATGAATATAGAAACTCGGTTATAATACATAACATGATAATATTGAAAATTTAGAATAAAGATCCAAATTTGTGGAGCATTCTATAAGTCTATTGATTGCGAATAATTAGATTGATAGAAATGAAATTTGTTTAACAACTGGCAGGAAAATGAATTTTCATTAAACAATAACACGCTTTAAGAATTAGTTTGGGGATAAAAAAAACTTACATTTCCAAAAATGGACGTAAAATCTCTTTATAAGAAATATCAAGGCAGTATTAAAATTTCGAACAAAAATTTAAATTATTGTAGAATTTTATAAATGAATAATTTCGAATAATTTGTTTTTAATGTAAAATTTGTTTTATAAAGTTTAGAAACAGAAATTTAAAAAAAAAGTTAAGATAATAAAGAGCAGAAATTTTAAAATAAATTACTAGTATTCAAATTTTATTATTATTTTGAAGAAATTAGGAAAACTAATATTTTCAAACGAGTGCAGACTAGTAATAATTCATATCAAGATAGATACATACACATATTGAGAATTTAGAAGAAATGTACTGAGCATTTTATGTATATATATGTATATATGTAGATTGAGATGAAAATTCAACTCAATAAACTTTTTTATGTATATTTAGATTTAAAAATATGCAAACACGCTTTCTGTGAAAATTATTTAGGAATGTTGTTAAAAAATAAGAACTAGAAGCATCACAACAAAATTGAAAATTTCTCATTTTCGTTGAATTATATTTATTTGGAAATTTTAAAGTAGATCGGATTTTTTGATATTTCAAAAAGTTTTAAAATTTCCTGTGTTAAAAATACCGTATAAGTATCACTTGTAAAATACTTTAAAAAAGTATTAAGTCGGTCTTACTCTTTTTGTTTTTAACCTCTTCCGTCCTAGTGTCACCGTCGGGACACTCAAAACAATACTCTTTAAAATTATTTTCAGATTATTTTCAATTCTTATTTTTTTCAAAAACATTTCAATAATTGGCTGCATATTATAGCTAATTCATTGATTATTTATTCGTATGTCTTTTTAAGCAGTTTTAGAATCATTTTAAAATGATTTTTGTCTGAGGACTCAAGATGTTTTGAAAGTAAATATATTTGATTTTTTATAATTTTAAGAGTTTATTCGCTTGTACTTTTTTTAAGAATTGGCGTGCTGCTCAAACGATAAAAGTTACATAACATGATTGGATGAGAAAAATTAATAAAAAAGAAAGAAAGAAATCGGCTAAAAATTACACTGAAAAAAAAAGTTGTAAAGTTACTTAATTTTTTATAGAAAATTGCAATTTCTAGTGTTTTTAATGCAACGATAGCAACCAAAATTTATGTAATAGATACACATTTGTAATATAAACGAAAAAAAATTCTGCAAGGTTACTATGAATTGTTTAGAAAATTTGGACGCTTAGAATATTTTATGAATTTGCAACTCGGGTTACAGGTAAAATCATAGTAAGATTATTGTAATTCTAGCTGATTCATTTTTAGTGATATAAAATACAGAAAAAATAATATGTTAGCTTTAGGAAGAGAAAAATGGTCAATCAGTTTTGAAAAACAGGGATTTAAGAAAAACTACTTTAAAATGTTATAAAAGAGTGTGTTATAAAAGAGTCAGAAAAAACACTGTAAGGCATTTAAATATCACGTAACAGGCTGAAAATCTACACGCTATGTAAAATTTTAGTAAGGTTGATATAACTATAGCAGATGCTTTTGTAAAACTACAAACTTCTGTAGATTTATAAATCTACGGATTTACATGTTTTTTGTACAGTGTACGGATAAAAGTTTTGCAAGCATTCAGAATTTTCTGACTTTACAACTGTAAAAATTCTTATTTTTTCAGTATACGTATATAAAATCGTGGTTCATTTAAATGTTCTTAAAAAGTAAAAAAAAAAAAAAAAAAAAAAAAAAAAAAAAAAAAAAAAAAAAAAAATGTTACGCAATTTAGATAGTTGAAATAAATGATATAAATTTATTTGTAGTTGCAGGGTGCTACAGATTTATCACTTTATTTTTAGAAAAATGTTTCGCTTTATTTAATTGCATTTTTTTTTTTTTTTTTTTTTTTTTTTTTTTTTTTTTTTTTACAAATGATACGATTAGACGTTGAGATTCTTAACTGTGTATTTAAAGTATTAAATACAAATAATTTTTGCCGTAAAATTGCAGTAAAATTAAATATATATTTCTTTTTCTTACATCTAATTTTTCTGCAATTTATACGGTAAAAACTACTGCCAACATTGCTGGCCGTAAATTTAACGGATTTTTTTTTACAATGTAATTCGAAATAATAGCTCGAAACTCGCTCAAAATTTCAATTTTTTTGCTACTTTGTAACAAATATAAATACTTGCTTCAAAATCGTAAACGGTAATTAAATTTGTGTGTTAGTCAGAAGATAAAAATAGTTACAGTGCATTTATAAGGATACACGTATTTATAAAATGATTACTAAAGTTGCTAAATTGATTACTTCACAAGGAATTATCCCATTAACAATTGATCGCATATAGTTTAATCACATGCTTAATTTCGCTTACCGTACTTACCGTACTCCCGCTTTCTTTTACTACATATTTGTAATTTTTTAAAAAGTATTTGGTTGTTTTTTATTATTAAAATATAAAAATATTGTGCACTATGAACACAAAATACTCTTCAGCTTTCTTATAAGGAGATCGAATGGTGCACGAACTTTGCTTATTTTAGAAGAATTTTCACAATAAATGAAATAAATAAAAAATAAATAAGAGTTTGTTGAGTCTCTAATAACTGCGTAGTTGTCATTTTGTTCATGAAAACTTCACATTTTAAAATTAATATGATAAACTTAACTGTCGCGGCTTGAATTTATTATTTTCTATTTCAATATTTCCATTTCAATTTAATTATTTGAAAAAAAGGCCTATTATTTGCTGATAAACTTTTTTTAGAAAGTTAAATTTTCTTTAGACTCTTTTTCTGCCAAATATCCATGGAATATTTGACTTCCTACTATTTTAAATATTTCAGAAAAAATAAAAGTACAATGTTTCTCTCTTTGGAACATAATTTTTTGTAGTGATTAAGTTATAGGCCTTCATTTGTTCATTAAAATGGAAATTTTATTACATTCAAGCTCGGTATAAACATCGACAATATATTATGTATTTTATACTTTCTGATTATGAATACAACTCTTTATGCGAAAGTATTAGCGTGTTATATTTAAATCACAATTATTTCAAACTCCTAGAAAAGTCTTCAATGAAAATACTTTTAAAAGGTTTAAAGAACCTTTATCCTTTAAAAGAAAATTTAAAAAGTTTATTGCATGATTAAAGATTCATGTGTTTTGTTTTGATTTAGAATCATTTCAAAACTTCTGATAAACTTTAACGCATTGAAATTTTACAATGTCATATCAGTATCGTCGAATTACCAGTCTTTTAATTCAGATATATACCACCTTTTTCATGATATTAATATTAATCCTATTTAATGTAAGATTAAATAAAGAGAACATTATTTTGTTTGTTTTTTGTTATTTAAAAGAAATCAACTCTAAATTTACGCAAATGATCATGAATTTATTTATTATATCTGTATATTTCTATTATATTAAATTTCACTGCGTCATGACCAGTACTGCCAAAATGATAGATTTTTTATTCAGGAATATCTCAACTTTAGATTATTAATGTCGAATCTATATACAAAAGCATCCTTTCGAATTACGCAGAATTCTGTGATCATAAAGAAGGTTGTTAATTTATAATAGAATGCTCCTTTTTTTCACAACTAAACAATTAAATTAAAAAAATCTTTTAAAATATATCGTAATTTAATACTTCTGCCTTTTTAATTTATCATAATACCTTGAGAAGGGTTTTTGTTATATATTTTTATATATGAAGGTTAATAAGCTTATCTCTGTAAATTTTAAAATCATGCCGTTATGATATGTGTAATGCGCGTAATTTTGATGCGCAGTGAAGTTTTTAAAATACGAAGTCATAAGGAATTAATGTGTTAGACGGGTATTGGTTTTATTAATTTAACTCCCTAAATGTGCACAATTTGGGCATTTTATAAGTTACTCAGAAAAATCCAGGATATGTAAACAGATAGCTAAGAATATGCTATGATTAGCTTCAAAATTCACCGAGAATTCATTTTTAAAAAATATCTAATATTTTTATAAAACGCGTTTTTTAAAACGAGTTTTTTCAGTTCAAATATATCTAGAATATGTAGAAAGTTTTAAAGTTGTTGCCCAAATCATACTTAGATATTAGATAATATCTAGGATTATTTATAATTGTTTTAGAAGAGAAATGAACTATTTTTTTGAACTGCTTTATTTTTTGAGTTGCATAATTTTTTTGCGAGGTAACAATAATAAAAAAATAATAATGAAAAAAAACATTTTTACAATTCTTTAATCTCCCCTTAATATGTGCGTGCTTTTCAAATTATTTTAAACGCAACAGATGCCTGGAAAAATGTGGAAGTGTTTTGAATTTCATGTTTTAAGCTTAAACAAAACAAAACAAAAGTGCAAAACAATATATATATATATATATATATATATACATTTATATATATATATATATATATATATATATATATATATATATATATATATATATATATATATATATATATATATATATATATATATACATATATATATATATATGATTTATAGTGGTATTTTGGAAATATTAGATGTTAGAAAGATTTTTTTCCTTTTGCTTTTATAATAATTTGGTGATGAGAGGTTAAACAAAAAAGCAATAAATACAATTAATGTTCCGGAATGTGTTAATATATAAAATATGAATAATAAAATAATTATTTAGCAGTATGAATTATCATACGATAAAGAATACGATAAAAAAATTGTACTATGAATAAACTAATTGCTGATAAATAAACATGCTTCTATGGTTTTTAATAATGATATTTATTAATGAAAGCTCCAAATTAATCAATTCCAATTTACATTTTTTTTACAAAATTATTAAAATTATTATCATATGCTTAAAATTTCAAACATTTTCATTAAAGTTAATTGGATTGAATAAGCTTTCTTCTTAGCTATTCTATGTTGTATTTATTATGCATTTAATGTGTATTGAATTTATATTTTCGTGCAAAAGAATGTTATTTAAAGTGATGAAGACAGTAAATACGCTTGATTCAATTTCTGAATTAACAGGCCCCTTGAAACATGACTTTGAGGAATTAGAGTAATCGAAGAATCAACACATATTAAATTTCAATTTTTAAACGCATCTTGTTTTGAACAAAAATGGAAGATATGAGCTATTAAATGAAGGAAAAGCCTACTGAAGTATAAAGTTCAAACACATATCATACACACATAAACACTTAAAAAAAAAGTCATAAATAAAATAAACTATTATATATTTATTAGCAACCTTTCGTCGTTACACTGGTCAGTTGTTCTAAAGGCGGACTGAATCAATCAAAATATATCTGATAAAGATAAAAAAAAACTTTATATCTAATCAAATTTCCATAATTGTTGTCTTGTTCATATAATCTTACATTATCCGGCTCAAAGTCGATGCAGTTTAGAGTGTGATTACGAGTCCTTCTAGACTAACTATTTTAAATATATATAGATTTTCTACTCTTTTTCACTGTATCATCTTTTACAGCTGCAGATCTACTGATAATATAAAAGTAGAAATCATGACCTGTTGACTTTCAAAATTTAAATATTTATTTACCTAGTGATCTATTTGTTTTTTTTTTTTCTAAAATAGCACAAAAATGTTTTATTTATATAAAATGCACTACTATTAGAAATATAAATTGTCACCTTGTTTGTTGTGTTGTAATTTATAAGCATAAAATATCCGAACATGGGCAGGAATATATACCCTAAATGGCATGAAGGTTACATCGCTGATATATTTTCAAATGTCTATTTAAATATTTAAATTTAAAAATAATTATAAGTTATTCCGTCTCATGTGCCCCGGATAACAGATAAGTGAGAAACAGGATAACAGATTAATTCTGAGACTTTTACTGTTTTTTTTTCTTGTGCTTCGCCATAAATGATCAAAGGAGAGAGGGGGGGGGGGGATTCGGAGAAAAAAATTCTTGCTTAATTATTGGCACTGACTTTTCTTTGAATCTCAAAAGGGGAACAGCCAAATCCTAATCTGAAAGAAAAAAAAATCTTAATTTTAAAAATAAAAAGGAATTTATTTATTGATGTTTTGTGAAATCAGAATTAAACAAAGTTATGCTGTAAAAGAATGTTAAACTTGTCTGCTTGTAGGCGATAAAGATTTTAACCCGTGAGGATGCGCGCAGAGCCTAAAAGAGCCGGAGTGCGTATGGTTTTTATAATTGCAACCATAAATTTTTCTAAAGTAATCTTTAACTTATTTTATCGCCAAATTTGAAAGAATTGTCTCCATCTAAATAAAGCGACTATTTTAATTTGTCTTTATTGGTGAGAAAGTCAAAGCCATTCATGCCCTGGGTGAGCGCACTTTCTCCCGGGTTAAAGTCAATCACTGTATAATTTAAAATATGAAAAATTTTTGAGGCTATATTTTTAGTACAAAAACTTTTTAATACAAACTAATTGTCCCCACTCTCGATGCGCACCCATTCAAAACAATATATGTATAGCTATTAACAATATCAACATTTAAAGAAGTATTCAAAAAAATGCTTCATGTGTTCTAAAAAAATAACCTTAAATTGCTAAAAAAGAAAGAATTGAAAATACTCTTTTAAAAATGTAATTATATTCATGACTTCGTGACATCATTTTTACAAATGAAAAAAATAATTCAATTTTTATATGATTTACAATTACGATTTTCTTTAAAATAAAAATAATTTAGAAACTATTTCCAGCTTCTGATTTCTCATAAATTGTAACACGTTGGTATTATCATTTATTTCACATTTTACTGTTAGAATAATAGTTCTGAAAATCTTGTGTTTGAAAATTTTCAAAGAAATATTTCTTAAGATTGATTGCAGATTTATGTGTTTATGTACTGTAGAGAAAAAACAATCATCTGATTGATTATTTAAACTATTTAGAAAAAAAGTAAAAAATAACATTCAAAAATTTACTCTTCTAGATTTTTTTATAACTAAAATGTAAAAATATTCCAAAACGTTCAAAACGTTGCCATTTTTTTTTCTTTTTGTTTAAATGTTACTCTTATTTCAGAGTTTCATAAAAATTATAAAAATAATAGAAAAAAGCAAATTTCCAAGCGAGTTAAAGAAAGTAATTCATAAGTTTTAAAAAGAAATACTAAATACATTGCGCGCTTTCTCATAAGTTTGTGAAATAGAATTTACATTTTCAGTTCAAGTTTTGTCTTCCCAGTTATTTTTGCAATTAAATTGATTTCGTTCTTTCGCTCTTTCGAATGCCATCTGTGAATTTATTATAAAGAAGTAAGAAAAAATAAGTTTTTCGAAAGGGAAATTAAAAATTGAAATTGCAATAAAGAAGAATTCTGTAAATAAAATTTTACATTCAGTCAACTCAAAATTAAATTGCAGAACAATAAGAAAATAATTAAATAATCTAGATTTCAAATGTATATAGTAAAAGCCAAAAAGGTTTCAAAATACATTTAGTATGTTCAATGCATGAAATAGTACTGTTGTAAACCTGGAGAAGTGCTTAGTGTTTGAAATCTAATGAATACCACGTGTGTACCAATTTTCACATAAATTAAGAATGATTCATTAATTTTAATAGAAGAATTACTAAATCCAAAGTGCAATTTCTAAAAAGTTTTTGAAAAACAAATTTCTTTTGAAACACAATTTTTGCCGCCTCAGTTATTTAATTTTTTCGCTCCTGAGAAAGCTTTTTATGAATTTTTTCATAAAGAAATACCAAAAAAAAATTTTATAAAAGGAGTTTTAAGTGAAATTACAACCGGCAATAATTCTATATTTGTTTAAATGTTACTCTTATTTCAGAGTTTCATAAAAATTACAAAAATAATAGAAAAAAGCAAATTTCCAAGCGAGTTAAAGAAAGTAATTCATAAGTTTTAAAAAGAAATACTAAATACATTGCGCACTTCTCATAAGTTTGTGAAATAGAATTTACATTTTCAGTTCAAGTTTTGTCTTCCCAGTTATTTTTGCAATTAAATTGATTTCGTTCTTTCGCTCTTTCGAATGCCATCTGTGAATTTATTATAAAGAAGTAAGAAAAAAAAGTTTTTCGAAAGAGAAATTAAAAATTGAAATTGCAATAAAGAAGAATACTGTAAATAAAGTTTTACATTCAGTCAACTCAAAATTAAATTGCAGAACAATAAGAAAATAATTAAATAATCTAGATTTCAAATGTATATAGTAAAAGCCAAAAAGGTTTCAAAATACATTTAGTATGTTCAATGCATGAAATAGTACTGTTGTAAACCTGGAGAAGTGCTTAGTGTTTGAAATCAAATGCATACCAGGTGTGTACCAATTTTTACATAAATTAAAAATAATTCATTAATTTTTAAAGAAAAATTACTAAATCCAAAGTGCAATTTCTAAAAAGTTTGTGAAAGACAAATTTATTTTGGAGCACAATTTTTGCCGCTTCAGTTATTTAATTTTTTCGCTCCTGCGAAAAAATACCAAAAATATTTTATAAAGGGAGTTTTAAGTGCAATTACAATCGGAAATAATTCTATAGTAAAAAAATGTGTCCAATTAGTTCAAAAGTCAGTTGCACAATAATAAAGAGGTAATTTATTTTTCTCTTAATCAAGATTAAAAAATTATATGGTTTTACAAGCTCTCGGATTACATTAAGCAAAATCTATGGATCAAACATCCCTGTTTTAAACCACAAAATGTAATTACAAAATAAATCCAAGTTTATAAGCTTTTTTTTCTTTTAAAAAGATTTAGTAAATTAGTGAGTTTAATAAGTTTGTGAAATACAATTTATTTGTTAAGTGCCAGTTTTGTCTTCTAAGTTATTTCTACGATTAAATTGATTTCACTCTTTGATTTCTTCGAATGGCAATTGCAATGTTTGTTAAAGAAATTAGAAAAAAAATTCTTCACTAAAGTGAATTTAAAACTGTAATCTACCAAATACTGGAACCGCCACAGAGACTAATTATGTAAATAATAATATTTATTAAAAATTAAATCAGTTTAAAACTAATTGACACAACCAAAAAAATATATATAATTATTCCTTCATCTTATCTTAATACGATATATACATTGGTATAATATTAATATTCCCGGGATGTGTTTATTATAATAAGCAAAATAAACAATAGAAGGAAATCAGCATAATGAAAGAAACTTGTTTCAAAATAGAAAAACAAATTTACTAATAAATGTCAAATATGCACGATAAAAGAATAAGATATATGTTATCAATTATAACTTTTGATTGTAAATAAACTTATATATTATCTAGGAGTAAATATGTTCATTTGTAGCTTAGACATAATGAAGTTAACACAACAGTATGTGCACAATTTAATTAAGAATTACAACAATGGCATAAATTAGTACGCGCATTAAAATATTCCAAACGGCTGTGGACCCAATAGTGATAATATCTTCGTATTTACATTTATTTACACAGGGAAATTTCTGGGTGCAAACAGGGGCGATATTTCATGTTGCAAGGTTAACAGTATTAGAATGAAATTTGCGGCTGGTGACGTAAAAACATAACGTGTATCATTACTCCTTAAAACTGATGATAATATGCTGCATCTAGTTTTACGGATTTATTTAATTTTTATCATCGAGTGATTTAAACTGATATAACCGATATAGTATAACACATGATTGAAATGTAACTCATCTTACATCGTTTAAATTAATAAAAAAAATCACCCCAGTTTCAGGTGTGTCTGTGACAAATACTACAGGGACAAAACATAATCTGTAGGTAAAATATGTTTTCAATTGAAGTGTTAATTAATCAAACAGTTATTTATCTGTAGCATTTTTAATCATTTCATAAATTTTTATTAATGACAATCTTAACTATATGTATTAAGTAATAAAGAGCCAAACATAAGAAATAAAAAAAGAATCGATAAAAAAGAGTCTACAAAAGAGGAAGGAAAATCTGGGACCACGAGCTCTCGTGTCGAACTTTCTGCTATCGGATCTGACACCAAATTTGTAGTGTAACGTTACATATATCTTTTGTAGCGTTGGCGTATTTAAACATTATAAAAATGTGTATTTTCATATAAAAGTTTGGTGTATTGTTCAATGTGTTTTTTTATTCAGTTATTAAAAGTAGTATCTGAAAACTTAAGAACCAGGTTTTTAAAAGATTCTTTAGATTTAGATTTTGTTCATTTAAAAATTTATTAGATGTGATTAAATAAATCAAGATTCGGAAAAAAAAATCAGCAAAAGACTATTTATTTAAAAGTTTTAATTTTTAAAAATGTTTTATATTATTGGATTTCAGATCCTTATTTTTTTAAAAAGTGCATCATAAATAACTCATGTAAAATATGTATTGTCAATATACCATGTATGTCAATGAACATACATAAAAAAACACAAACTGTAAAAATTACATTGGTCCAATTTTGAGCTTTTAACACTGTTCTATTTAAAGAGACATGGATGCAAATGCTTAATATTTAAACACACTATATATTTCAAATAGACAATCTGCATTTTCTTTTTCTTTTCTTGTCGTCTTTTATTATTATTTTTTTTTTTTGTCGAATTTAGATGTTGATTTCACTTAAAAGCAAATATATATATAATAATTTAGTGGTCTAAATCTTGATTATCTTTGCTATTTAATTGATAGCATAAAGCCGATAGAAAAATCTGTGGAGATGAACTCATTAATTTTAAAGATATCTTAATTCGTCCAGATAAAAGCATTCTAAGTCTTTTTCAAAATATATACAGGGGGATTCTAATGCAGGTAAAACTTCAAAAATCTGTAAAAAAAGAATTTCTGGTCAAAATGACCAAAAATTCGATTTGAATATAAGACTCTGATATTAATCAATATGATTTCATATTATCTCAATATTAATGCACAATCCACCTCTACAACAAAAACGGAGAAATATTCCTAGAATCTTATCGTGAACTACCTTTTTAGGTGCGTTCGCAATTATGTAAATACGTAGCACCTATTGTTGTCGCTCAGTCCGTCCGTCTGTCCGTCTGTCTGTCTGTCTGTCCGTCTGTCCGTCTGTCCCAGGGGTGATTCTCGTCCGAAAATTCCGAAATTTCCGAAAATTTAAGGCATTCTCTTCCGAAAATTTGAAATTGGGTTATCAGTTCCGCATAGTTGCCAACTTGTAGGGTTTTGTGCGCGGAAAAAACAATTGTGTAGAAATGCAAATTTCGTGATAGGATCGCCGAAATAGCATACATTTCGTCAATATTTCGTGGAAAGACAACGATTTCGTCAATGTTTTTGTAAACGATCTTTGTCAAAAGATCGATGAAAAATGCGAATTTCCTGTGCGGATTGCGGAAAAAACGGCAATTTCATCAAATGTCGCAGATAAAACGCTGATTTCTTCTGAAGACGGCGGGAAAACGCCGATTTCGTTAAAAGATCGCGGGAAAAAACGCCGTTTTCGATAAACGATAGCTTAAAAATATTTTGTCAAAAGAATATTTGAAAAAATACGCCGATTTCATCAAAAGATCACGGAAAAAACGGCGATTTCTTCAAAAGATCGCGGAAATAAAATGCCGTTTTCAAGAAAATAATCACGCAAAAAAGCAAAATTTGTCTAAAGATCGTCGAAAAAACGCTGATTTCACTTAAAAAAAACATGGGAAAACGCCGATTACGTCAAAAGATCGCGGAAAAACCGCCGATTTTGGCAAAAGATCGCAATAAATCGCCGATTTTACTAAAATATTGCTGATTTCGTCTGAAGATAGCGGGAAAACGCCGATTTTGTCCGAAGATCGCTGGAGGGGGGGGGGAAACTGACGACCCCCCCCCCCCGCCGATTTCCGAAAATGCGATGCGAATTTCCGAAAAAAAAATTCCATCCAGAATCACCCCTGGTCTGTCCGCCTGTCTGTCCGTCTGTCCGCATATAACAACGCAAAAACTACCCAACCGAATCGTTTAAAATTTAAAATACATAATTATAACATAATTTTGTCGAGTCATTTCAAATTTTATGAAAATCGGTTGGATAGATCAATTACAGGGACATTCAAAAGAATTCCGTTACATTACGGCCAATAGGGAAAAAAGTTTTAAATGCAATTTAATCGTTTGAAATTTAAAACATATAATTTTTGCGTAATTTTGTCGAGTCATTTCAAATTTTATGAAAATCGGATGGATAGATCAATTACAGGGACATTCAAAAGGATTCCGTTACATTACGGTCAATAGGGAAAAAAGTTTTAAATGCATTTTAATCGTTTGAAATTTAAAACATATAATTTTTGCGTAATTTTGTCGAGTCATTTCAAATGTTATGAAAATCGGATGCATAGATCAATTACAGGGACAATCAAAAGGATTCCATTACATTACGGTCAATGGGGAAACAGTTTCAAATGCATTTTAATGATGTTACACTCACTCGAACATAATAGAATTGGCATGAATCTATGAAATATACACTAAAATATGCATTCTGTACAATCTGTGATGCAAAGAATTTTTATTATTAAATTACAGGGCCACACAAAAGTATTCCACTATATAATGCTATACGGGGAAACATGGTTTGGTACGTGCTTTAATTATATTCAACTATTTCACATTTTATGAATAAGATATAAGTTGCTGAGGTGTAATAAAAATTACTTCCGGCATATTTACAGAAACGTAAAGATTTCGACTACTATACTATGTCCGGAGTACGCCCTACTCTGGACTATATCAGCAAGATCCAAATATTTTTTAAATTTCGTTATCGTACGAACGCACCTCATTTGCTACGTTCACGTGCAATTTCCAACTTGTTTGATATTTGATGTCCAAGCGGGGGATCGAAGTCCAAACCCTTGGAATTTTCCAAGGATTCCATGTTTAATCCCCAACTTGGAAATTTTTTAACCTTTTGATTCCTACGTATCATTAGCAAGTGATAAATCACGTATTAAATATTCAATAAAATAATTAGTTTTATAAAAATATCTGAAAAATTGCCATTAATCTAAAATAAAAAGGTTTAGTTTTTTTTGTGTGTGTTTATGTCAGCTAATTACCTACACCTGGAATATGGACCCTAAGGGGGGAGGTGTGCTCCATGGAGAGTCTTTCTAAGGCAACGTAACCCGTATTTATGCAAGGAAATTCAAGGTTCGAAGAAAACCATGGAAAGCTCCGAACGGTTTGGCAGACAGCAGTGATTGGATTCGAACCAAGCGCCTGTCCTCTTCCAATTTTGGAGGCAGAACCTCTCGTCCAGTAGTGGGGCTAGACCAACGCCCCCTATAGTCAAGGCCTCCGCAGCGAATTCCAGAAGTTTCAATATGGCTGCCCCTACAGTCCGAAGGTCCGACTCCTTTTTTACCGGTGACCTTAGTCAGTGTGCGTCAGTCCAGTGCCTAGTACGGCATGTTTCAATCTGACGTTTCGCCATTTTCTATTTTGTTTTGCGTTGTACAAAATTTGGATATTATAAAGACTAAAAGTAAGTGTTATCTCTTTTTCCTTATATCATTGTTTTAACAAAGCTTTAAAGATAATTTCTGTTAACACACTTGTAAGATTAGTGATTACCGATTTAGTTTTCAAGCTATATGTATTGCAACAGTGGTTTTCAAATCATTTACATCTATGGTGAATTAGTATTTTGTTTAAAATAATTATAAAAAAAATATACAATTTTGCTTCTTATCTGAATTTTTATCCTGTTGATTTTAACTTTCAGTATTTCCTCACGGGATTTTGTTATTATTTATATGTAATATATCTTTATCAGAAAATTACTGCCCTTTAGCAATTGTTTATTTCTTTGTTTATTAAGTATTTTTCTAAATTCCAGTTTATTAGTTTGAATCCGAATTTACTTATTAAATTATATAATTTTTCTCGCTATCAGTTTAAAAATAGTTTACTATAAGTAATCTGGGTGCGCTGTTTAAATTAATTCATAAAATATTCAAAGAGTTTGTTTATTGCTATTACGGCTTTCATTAGCATATTAATTAGCTTCAGCTGTTAAATTGCTTTTGATATTTTGACAATTATCTTTTCCTTCTTTCTACTATACTTTTCTATACTCTTAATTTGAAAGTTATTTTTATGGAAACAGATTTTTTTTCCTTTAATATTAATAGATATTTTTTAGTAATAATAATAATAGTAATTTAAAACTAATTTATAAATTGATAAAGAACAGACACTTTCTTTAATAATAATAAGAATAGTAAAGTATAATAATAATAGCAATTCAAAGATAATTTATAGATTGATAAGGAATAGATTTTTGTTCTTTAATAATAATTTATAATAATAATAATTTTAAAATAATTTATAGATTGATACTGAACACATTTTTTTTCCTTAATAATAATAATTCTTTAAAATGTATACTTTAATAATTTATAGATTGGCAGTTGACAGATTTTTTTCAATAATAATTTATAATAATAATTGTAATTAAAAAATTTTTTTTTAATTAATAAGGAACAGATGCTTTCTTTAATAATAATAATAATAGTAATGTATAATAACAATAGCAATTTAAAGATAATTTATAGATTGATAAGGAATAGATTTTTTTTCTTTAATAATAATTTATAATAATAATCTTAAAATAATTTATAGATTTATACTGAACACATTTTTTCCTTGATAATAATAATACTTTAAAATTTATACTTTAATAACTTATAGATTGGCAATTGACAGATTTTTTTCAATAATAATTTATAATAATAATTGTAATTTAAAAATAAATTATAAATTAATAAGGAACAGATGCTTTCTTTAATAATAATAATAATAATAATGTATAATGATAATAGCAATTTAAAGATAATTTATAGATTGATAAGGAATAGATTTTTTTTCTTTAACAATAATTTATAATAATATAATTATAATTTTAAAATAATTTATAGATTGATACTGAACACATTTTTTCCCTTAATAATAATAATACTTTAAAATTTATACTTTAATAATTTATAGATTAGAAATTGACAAATTTTTTCAATAATATTAATAATAATAATTTATAATAATAATTGTAATTTAAAAATAATTTATAAATTAATAAGGAACAGATGCTTTCTTTAATAATAATAATAATAATTTAGAATAGTAATATTAATTTAAAAATAATTTATAAATTGATAAGTTGTTGCATCTTTTTTTTTTTCTTTGTTCCGATGCCACTTGATATTATATTTAATATTAATTTGTAAGATTAAACAATCTTATAAGGAAATACTGAATAATAAAAAAGTTAAAGCTAGAAAGCAAATAAAATATACCTTATTTATTTATTATTATTTGCTTTGATTTAATAAAAAACATTTTATATCTTACATATGTATAACAGAAATTATTACATAATAATGATATTAAGACAATGACATAAGTAAATGAGATAACACTTAGCATTCTGTCTTTAAATAATTCTCATCAAATAAGAAAAAAGTAAACAAATAAGACACATGGGAGTGAGTGTGAAAAGTGTGTGTGTGTTGGGGGGGGGGGGGGGTATTTGAAATGAAAAAACTCTTCTCACACAACATATTATTTAGTACATTTTTTTCCCCCAAATCTTTTTTTTTTTTTTTTTAATCAAGTCATCAAATTACAGTCATGTAAACGAATTTAGCTTCAGGATTATGAAGCTAATTTAAAATATAAATTTTAATATATTTTTTAGAAAAAATGATGTACTGTTATAATTTTAACCTTAAGTTTTTTTGCTGAGTTTTTTTTTTTTTCTCTTTTCTTTCTATTATTTTCATTCTTTCTTTTCTTCAATGTATAAGTTCATTTGATGTTTTAATATAGATTTTTTTTTTTTTTTTTTTTTTTATCCTACTTATTTAAAATAGTGTGATATTGATAATGTAAAAGAAATATTCTATTTCTAAATTAAATCACATCTATTTAAAAATCCAAAGCTCGAATCTAATGCAGTTTTGCCTCTTATAAAAATTTGTATTTTAAGTCCTTTTTAGTATATTTTTTAAACAATAAGTAACCCTCTTAAATTACAACTTATATTATAGGAAATGACAAATATTTACTTGATTACACATTCAATTAACTGAAAAAGTAAACACTATTGCTAAAAATTTTGAAGATTACAAGAAATGCAACTTTGTGTGAGCTTGTGTAAATTCATATTATGGACGTGGGAAATCGGACATCGCGATCGGCCATTTTGAAACGGTGTGAAGGCCTTGACTATAGGGGGTGTTGGCTAGACGCAGGAAAACTTTGTGTGCCAAAAGTGTTAAGCTTAATACAGTGAATATGAATTTAAAACTCCATCGAAATCGGTGGAGTTTTAAATTCATATTCACTGTATCGGTGGGGTCGTAATCAGTGGGGTAATTTCCGTGGGAAAGTGTCTTAAATTTCGCATTTTTTTCATAGGTTAGCACCCGTAATTTTAATTCCTTAGAAATGACGATATTATGTACTTATCTTTAGTTTATTTTAATAGTGAGTAAGCCAAAGAAATAACTTAAAAGCTCTATAATTTTTATGTAACGACTGACTTTATGTTTATAAGAGTATTAATCAACTTAACTCACAAATGTAGAAATATTCCTAGTATTTTAGAAAAGAATCTACAAGGGTGCTTCTTGATGAGTATCAATAAAGGGGGTTTAAAAAATAACGATTATTCTTATGAAAAATTACAATCTATTTTTGTGGAAAAAAAATAAATAGAAATGGATGTTTTTTTATACATAGGAATAGATCGTCATTTTTTGAACACCCTGTATTTACAAAGAAAAAAAAAGGGTACTATTCTGTTATCCCATCGACCAATTTCGCCAAATTATACAATTTGCCAAACTAATATCCAAATTAAACATATTGACATAATTTTCATTTTAAATAACGAAAAAAACAAAACAAATAATTAGTATAATATTAATAAAAATATTAATAAAAAGTCGAAATAAAAATCACTTAATGATATTTTAAACACGTGAATCGTATTTAATGCCATTGAATGTGACATTCACGATTATCCATTATTGGCATTTAATCTTATAGTTTGGCGAAATTTTTTGGTCGACGGGATAACCTAGTAGTACTAAAAGATGAATAATGTAAAAATTACTTTTTGAAAATACTAGCATCCAGATTTAAAAACCCTCGTGTACCTTGTTTAAGCAAAAATTTTGGTGTAGATTCGTAAATAATGTATATAATTTTGCATATATAGTATTATTTAATAATAACAAAAACTAAAAAAAATCGTAATCTGGTGTTTTTATTTTTTGTTAGACGTAGTTTAATATAAAAAAGATGTAATCATTTAATACATTTGCATAATTAAACAATTAAAGCTATTTCTCAGAGCAATCGAAAAAAAAAAACAACCTTAGAGACCTCGCAATTAAATTAATGGCTTTACGCAATTAATCATAATCTAAAAAAAAAGACAAAAAATACTTTAAAACTGTATTTAATGGTGGTATTTAAAGTAGTGAATGTAAGTAAGTTAAAAAATTGAGTATATCATTTTTTTCATATTTTTTAAGAGTTTTTTATTGCATTTATATTTCTTAGAAATCAATAATTTCTAAGAACTTGAAATAATAAAATATGACCTTTAATTAAAATCTAATTAAAACTTAATTAATATTTTGTCCTGTAAATCAAAAGGGTTCGTCTCCAGAAAATTGCTTTAAAGGATCGTATTCACATATGCTCTGGTGTGCAAAAGTTAAGCATAATTGGTAATTAAGTAAGTAATGAAAGAAATATAAATCGAAATGTGGTGAAACTCCAAGTGTGTAAACAAAATAATACGTGTCATATATTTTTGCGAAGAGTTTTCCCCGAAATCGAACAAGGGACCGTCAACAAATTGAAAAAGTACGAAGATCTTTTGGATAACCCTGTTAAAACTAATGTAGCAAAAGCTTTCAAACTGCACATTATGATTAAGTGGCTTATTGTAGTGTACTGTGTTTATTTTTATAAGGATAGCATGTATACTCGTAGAGAAATTAAGGTTTTTATAAAAATAGTCCTAAGTTTTTTACTTATAATTTGCAGAGTTCTTAATGTAAAATAATGTTCTTTTCTGAAAATATGACAAACATCATGGTACACAATACCCCGTCATCGGAATTTAAAAATAATAAAATTTGTATGACAAATGAGCAGGTTTACTAAATACTTTTTTACTGCGCATGCGTGAACGCTATTAAAATTTTATTTGCATATTATGTTAGATAAATGTGTAGAGCAACTTTTGTGAAAGTCTCAAAAACATAGATTAAAAATTCTGAAAATTATCGTTGATAGAATGAGATCAAAGTCCGCTATTCCCTAAGAAGCAAAAAGTCGAAGGGCTGTATCCATATTCCATTGTTTCGTGCCTAGACAATATTGCACGTACAACTGTATTTGGATAAAACCCCTGATATTTTGCTTTCTTTTAGGAATAACGGATTTTGAGTTGATTCTATAGACGATAATTTTCAGAATTCTCAAGCTATGTTTTTGAAACTTTTACAAAAGTTGCTCTATACATTTAGCTAACACAATATGCAAATGAAATTTTAATATCTTTGGCGCATGCGCAATGAAACATTATTTACTAAACCTACTCATTTTTCATAGAATTTTTATTATTTTTAAATTCTGATGACAGGGTTTGTGTACAATGATGTTTGTCATATTTTCAGAAAAGAACATTATTTTATATTAAGAACTCTGCAAATTATAAGCAAAAAACTTAGGACTGTTTTTATAAAAACCTTAATTTCTCTACGAGTATGAATGCTATCCTTATAAAAATAAACACATTACATTACAGTAAGCCACTTAATTATAATGTGCAGTTTGAACGCTTTTGCTACATTAGTTTTGACAGGGTTATCCAAAAGATCTTCGTTCTTTTTCAATTTGTTGACGGTCCCCTGTTCGATTTCGGGGAAAACTCTTCGCGAAAATATATGACGCGTACTATTTTGTTTACACCTGGAGTTTCACAAAATTTCGATTTATATTTCTTTCATTACTTACTTAACTACCAATCATGCTTAACTTTTGGACATCAGTGTAACTTCCTTCCGACAACTCATTTCAAGATATTTTAAATTTGTGTAAATTTCTTGCTCAGTTTTATCAAACGTATAAATATAAATATATATATTAAACATGTCGTTTCTTAATAATCTATCATAAAAAGTAGCCATTTTATTATAATGCATGTCTTAAAAAACGCTTAAGGATCATCGCGATACTAAATTTGTCCCAAACTTTGAAATTTTAAATAGGAACATTGAATTTTCGAAGCATATTTAAAATTTTGAGTAAATGTTACTTTCGAGTACCAGACGCGAACTCGTTCGGTCATACAAATTAGGAATTATGCTTATATAAAGTTTTAAACTTCTTACAGTTATAATTTAAAATTAATTTTTGGTCAGTGTTACACTTTACAATAAACGAACTGTAGAATTACTATTCATTTAGTTTAGCTTAGGGTATTCTTCAGACAATTTCAATTTTTTCTATTTTTTTAATTTTTCTAATTTTATTTGGTGGTGTTCTTTCTCTTTTAAAAAGTATTTTAACATTTTAAAATCCCTATATATATATATATATATATCTGTGTATATGTTGTTTTTAGAATAACAAAAAAAAATAGAATATGAAAGAAAAATTGTATGTGCTTATTAAAAAATGCGCCCGATATTTTTTGATAGCAATTTCATGTATTTTACCGATAATGTATTTTATATTGAGAATTGGTTGAAACTGTTTTGCTATTTCTTAGTCGCACCAGCATGTTTAGTTATCTGAGTCTTAAAAGTACCCTGCTCATTTACATTAGAAAATTTGTTTTAATTACATGTTTTTTTATGTATTAAAGAGGTAAAAGTTAAAAATTAAACTAAATTTAACACAATTCTGCGAATATTCTAGGATTAGTATTCAGATAAAGGGGTACACACACACAAAAAGCATTTAGCATGCATCATGTATATCATAAAAATATTTAAATATATATATATATATATATATACACTGTAAAAAAAAGGGTCGATCTACTAAAAAAACTTTAGTGATCCTTGTAATTACTAAAAATTTTTTAGTAATCTTAGTCGGTTACAAGAAAATCTGTAAGAATTACTAGAAAAAAGTTAGCAACGAAGAGAGTTAATAGTTTTATATTTTTAATAACTATTACTAAAACTCACTTGGTGTGGCCTTGATAGCATAGTGGTTATAGTAACGGACTCCAGACTGAAAGGTCCCGGGTTCGATACTGGTCACAGACAAATACGCCCCGAATGTATGTAGTGTAAGTACTCGTTAGAGAAGGGATTATGAAAATCCTGATGGAGGAATTAGCAAAGTTTGGTATTGCCATCTATTGCAGTTTTGCCGAAAATCTTCCGCTTCAGAAGTCTGGATGCAGCTCGAAGGAACCTCCTGCCCTTCGGGCGCACGTAATGGATATTAAAAATAATTTTGGAGCTATTACTAAAATTTGCTTGGTGGCTCATACTAAAAATTTTTAAGTTAGTTATACAAAAAATTATTTTGTTCAGTTTACAAAAGAAATGCTTGTTTCACTTGCAAAAGAAAAGTTTGTAATGGTTACTAAAAAATTCTGTGGAATACAAATTTACTAAAAAATTTTTAGTAACCTCTTGAATTTTTTTTACAGTGTATATATATGTAAAGCAGTTCTTCATACTATTCCTTTTGAATATTACATTCTATCTTCGAAATATGTAAAATAAAATAAAATAACGCTTGATACATCCTTGACTGTTGTTGAGGTATTGCTTTGATATAATTACTGCACACACTTAGTGTAATTTGGTGTGCTTGTTTTTGCGCAACAAAGTGTTTTATTGCAATATTTTTTTTTCTTTTTTTCTGCATTCACTTTTAGCCTTTTTTTTTTTATCAATGTCCATTATTCTGACTCATAGGAGAAAAGCATTAAATTACGCATTTTGTTTTGTTCTTGAAGTAAAAAAAATTTAAATTCTCCAAAATGAAACCTAAACTATATAACGGTACAATAAATATTTTAAAAAGATAAAGTAATACTGCATAAAAAACTTATTGATCATTAATAACTTTTTACCAAAATTAAGACCTATAAAATATATACTTGGAAAAAAAGGCCTTTTGGTTTCTTTGGCTTACAATTTTTGGATCCTGTGAAGCTATACGGCATCGCCATCAGAAATGTTAAATCCCTAGAATAAGAAAAAAACTCCAATGAACAAGAAAAAAAAGTAGAAACAATTAAATTCATCTTAACCTTTCACGCGCACAATGTACAATACAGAATTCTTCAAACAAACTGTGTAAATGCAGTTATTGATGCTTTCGATTTTATTCTAGATTATTGACAATCTGATACCAGTGTTTATCTTACTTAAGGTAAGAGCATTCGTAATTATCATGTTTTACAAACTAATATGAAAGAAAAACCATGCGTCAAGTACTTTGTAACATATTAAGAATAGTGTAAAAACACTTCATTGTTTAATAACGTGAAAGGTGATATCTAATAAGCCGGAAGTGGTAGCATAGACAATCGAATTCATAGCTGAAGTTCAGGAATTAGTTAGAACTCAATTCGCATATTTAAACGCAATCGGTCTGCCAAGTCATATCTTTGTATATAATACATGAAAACCTGAAACCCGATTCTACAGTTGACTCGTACATTTACTATTGTGTTTTCCCGTGTGCAAAAGTAGCAAAACATGCAGGTGTTGGAACAGGAATATACGATGATAAAATTACGAACCAATAACTAAAATCGAGTTTTCTGTTATTTTCCACAAAGATATGACTATGCAGACTGATTGGGTTTAAATATGCGAATCGAGTTTTAACTAATTCTGGAATTTCGTCTGTGATCCCAATGAGCTGATTATCTATGCTCCAGGCTCTGTACACTGTAAGTGTTCAATTTGAAAAAGTGTAAGAGTACCACATTTCAAAATGCTATTTTAATAATTGTCCTCGTTAACTGAAAATAATATATTTAAAGTTTTAATAATTTTTTTTTAAATATATATTCAAGTTTAGCGATTTCTATATCTATAGATTCGTATATATATACTACATAATATGCTAAAAATTAATTCATTTTATTAATGTATGCTGGAGTTTAAAATTCTTTTCCAGAAATGTCCATGGATAAAAGGTAATGCTCAAAAAACTATTGAGATGCCCTGTTTATGACCTATAGAATTTATAACAATGTATAATAAAGAGATAAGCAGAATTTGTCTATTAGTTTAATAGCGTATATCACAATAAAAAAAAAATTCCAAATCATCGCTCATAGGCAGTAGTGTAATAGAATTCTTTTGGGAGTTTCTGTAAATGAATGTTAAATGGTTTTATCATTGTACATTTATTCTACAGTAAGTATTTTTACTGCACTTGACTACTGTATATAATTTTCAATATGTTTGAAATAATGTAATCTCATTAAAATATATTAAAGGACATTTTACCTTCATAGATCATAATGTAAGATAGTTTTTTCAGTGTCGCTGTAAATGAGCTATTCACTGTCAAAAATTGCTACGGCAATTGTTCAATTCTATTGTCATAGAGAGTTCTAGCAAAGGCGCATAATAGAAAAAAAAATAGGATATGTTCCTAGATTAACGGACTTCGCATTTAGATAACTGGAATGAAATTTTATGCCATAAAACATAAAAGTTATGGGAGTTGAACGTTTATCATGAAAATGTAATATTTTTCTTTAATTTACTAGTGTACTTCATAGTAAAATACTGCAAAATTACCCTTTTTTGCATTGTATTAAATTCTACGAAATTTATTTCATTACGAACAATGCTAGAGTAATTTTCAATAGCACATATCAGTTGCATAGCAATATTCGTGCAAGTTAGAGCAAAGGCAGATTAACAGCCTAACAAACGGAAATTTTTTACACATTTGAACTATGTGTTAAAAAATTGATTATGCTAAAAAACACATTTGAATTCGAAATCAAATTATGGCTAATTAAAAATCGTTTCTCAAACAAACTTCATTGTTACAAACTTAAATTATTTTTGCGTTTTTTTCTATAAGCTTCTTATGATGTAGTGGTGTTGGCAAGCGAAAATCCGCATCTCCTGCGCGCTAAATTTGCACTCATATGTATTCTTATTGATGACAGCTCAAAATTTCTAATCCCTTTGTGAGGATAATTACTTCTGAGTAGGGATTCTCTGTTCTCATGTCAGTATTGTAAAATTCTTTTCACGCTTTGAAAGGTACATACTTGGCAGACACCGCATTTTGTGTCAAAAATAGCATGTTTTCAGAAAACTTTTGCGATATTTCCCTGATTAAGGGGGCGGACGCAATCAGGAAATCAAACATAAACAATCGATATTTTTCTTTCAATTTCTAAGCAGTTGCATAACATGTTTCGAAATTTTATTTTTGTTTTTATATTATTTATATATTTTTTTGCTTGTTTATTTATTTATCTATTTATTTTGCTATTGTAATTAGATAAAGTTTAATAGCTTTCAGTATTGGAAATTTGTTGGAAAATTTTAATTTTCTTTTAATGAGAATTCTAAATTGTTTTCTGTCAAAACTGTCTAATTATAATATTTTTGTGTTTTATTATTATTGTTTTCAGAACAGTCAAAGGATACATGTCATTTCAATGACAAAACAATTTTATAAATTATTTAGTTGCTTTAATTGTGCTGGGAGAGATTTATTAATTAGGGGTAACTAGAATCTATTATTTTATTTATTTTTTATAATACTATCGTCTTGTTTCAAAACAAATGAAAACATTCGTAGGTGTAACTCCGTTAATCGGCTTTTGTTGTCTTTTAAAAGTATTTATCGTAATTCATGAGGAAGAAAATAAATCTGACTTACCACTATCTGTTTTTAAGCGCATAACGAGTTTTTTTCAATCTGTCGTTTGAAATAGTAGATTCTTAAATTATGGAAAAGTTTTTCCACATGATTCACCATTTTATTTTTCTCATTTTTTAGCCTTCAATTAAAGCGTTATATGAAATGGTGCTAATTTTGTTTTATTTATTTGTGCAGATTTTTTTTTTTGTTTTATAATTTAAAATAGATTAATGGTGGTTTTCAGTGGATGTGAATTACGATAAATTAATATTTTAAAATTTGAAGTATGAAGAAAGCGTGTAATCACATTAGTGTAAGCAACACATAGTCACTATTTTGCTTAGTTGGATGCTTTTATATGTTACATAAAGCATAGTTCTTGAAAATTCTGTTACAGAAATGATCTCAAAAAGATTTAAAATAATCTAGACAAATTAAAAATATCAGTAAAACTTTATTTATCAAAAATTACCTGCATTCCTTACCAAATTATGAAATTTTAAATAGCTAAGAACTTCAATTAAAGCGTTATATGAAATAGTGCTAATTTTATTTTGTTTATTAGAGCAGATTTTTTTGTTGTTGTTTTGTATTTTAAAATAGATTAATGGTGATTTTCAGTGAATGTGAATTATGTTAAATTAGTATTTTAAAATTTGAGATATGAAAATAGCGTGTAGGCAATACATTGTCACTATTTTGCTTAGTTAGATTCTTTTATATGTTACATAAAGCATATTTCTTGAAACTTCTGTTATAAAAATGATCTCAAAAAGGTTAAGGTTTAAAATAATGCAGAAAAATTTAAAAAAATAATCGGAGAAACCTTATTTATCAAAAATTGCTTGTATTTTTTACCAAGTTTTGTAACTTTTTTTTATTTATTTTGTAAAAAAAAAAAAAAAAAAAAAAAAAAAAAAAAAAAAAAAAATTTTCGTTTTAATGCCGGCGTTTAACTATATATAACTATGTCATAAGGCCTTTTAATTTTTTAAATGTTTGATAATAGCGTAAAGCTGTGAAAAACTAAATTGAATTACAACGTTGAAGGATTAGCCCTACGAGGAAATAACAGATTGGATGAATCGGTGCTAAAACGTATTACATTTTTATAGATCACAGTCTATCAAAGTCTGAGAGTTAATGTGCCCGCAGATTCTATATGTACGCAACGTCATAACTCTTCATAGAAATATCCCATTTGCTTCAAATTTCATAAGTAGATTTATTCTGATAAGGTGCTTATTTGATTAGATTTGGGGTTTTATTGGTTGAGTATAAAAGAGGTATAAACCCCCTTAATTTATATAAATAGTTTTTCCATGCAGAATTATCCAGTTTGATTAAATTTTAGTATACCGGTTCATTCTGTTAAAGAGCTCCCTTAATTAGATTTGAAGGTATATTTCTTAAACATAAAGGAGAGAGAGGGGATTTAACCGCCTAAATTTATTTATTGCATTTCTCTAAAACATCAATTTTGTGAATAATAGATACAAATAAGAGTATAATATATAATTAGTGTGGATAGCTTATGAACGTAATGTCATCAGTTTAACTGGGCAATTTTCTTTTTACTTAGATTGCAACTTTCTTTCTTGAAGAAAGTAGATCAAATATTCTTAGAATTAAAGGAAAATTGAGCTGGTACATGGCGTTTGTGAAAACATGAATCTTGATCCTCACGACTTATTAAGTTTAAAAATTTTGCTTTTAATAATAAACTAGATGTTGAATTCCGTAATTACCTATTTGGATGTTTTTAACAATAGGATTTTTACAAAACTGCGTCAGAATGTAAGGGAAATCGTATATTATATTATGATCCAATCTTGTATCTATGTGCACGTTTGGAAATTTTATGTAAAAAAAACCCAGCTCTAATATGATATAAAACGATTTTTATTAAATATTGTGTTCTCAGTTTTGGTATATGAGAAGCTCATTGGACTAGGTACTAGTGTTCGAGAAATTTCGATTAGTGGGTCATTTTAGGATGACAACGTGTTTGACAATTTCAATGAAAATGAAGGTTAGAACAGTTATAAAATTGTTGAACAATTGGTAGCAAACGAAATCGCAAATCTGGAAATATTTCACTAAATTTAGCAGTATTGTTGATATTTGAAGTTAAAATCGATTTTCAACGTTGCGCCAATAACGAAACATGTGTTTGGCAAAAATGAAAAAAAATGTCATCAAATGTGACGATTTGACAAAATTTGACGGACAAACGACTTTCAGAATCTTAAGCAATTTTCTAAAAATTATCAAATGTAGCTGTGATGTAAGATTCAACAGCTAATTTTAAGGGAGAGTAACTAGGTCTTCCGTGCTTGTCCCAGATATTTTAAAAAAGAATTTTTTTTCTTTTTAATTTCTAAAAGACATTTTGTTTGCTGAAGAAGACTTTGTTGTTAATTCAAGACAATGACGAACATTATATTATAGATTTTATATGTAGGCTAGAATAATCTGAATACTGTTCTGATTGTTGTTATAGTCAGCAAATTGTCTGTTTATTTAAATTCTAAAAATAATTTGACCTTACATTTTCCATTTAAATTTAATTTCATAACATATTAAAAGTCTTAAGCTGATTTAAAAAATCAAGTCAGAATTAGGATATAAGAAACAGTAATTTTTTTTCAATTTTATAATACTAAATTAATTTCTATTGCCAAACGAGGCAAAGTAACAAATTATTTAATAAATACATAATTTATTTATCTATATGTCATTCAAAATTTTCTGATAATTGAAGTAGAATAGGTAATAATTTTATTAGAATAATTTTATTCTATGTCATTCGAAAAATTCTACATGTTAATGAGGTACAAAATTTCAAAAAGAAATATACAATGAAGTATGGACTTCTCATAAAATATATGAAATAAGTTTCAATATCCTAATTTATGAATTTGTTTAAAGAATTGCTTTATTATTTTTTCTCTATCAGGCATTGCTTTTTTTTAATTATTTTTTTAATACAAAAAATCAGGCGTCACATAATTACAAATACTAAAGCCTGTGTAGTATTTGTGATAAAAAATTAAATTTTATTAAATATTCTTTTCAATACAGATAACTTGGATTAAATTTCATTAAACTTTTATAGAACATTAAAAACATTTTAATTAGTTAAATTATAACAGATTTTGGAATGCCAGTTATAGCAAAAAATCACCAAACGGAGAAGTAATGCTGCCACATTAAACATCCCGACTTTCGTTAAATTTATACAATTTTTATTGGGAATAAATATATTCTAAATTGTCTACCTATCAAAAATCTTAAAAGCTGTGACACAGATGAAGTGCTTAACATCTTTTCGGTTTATTTTACATGGTCCTATTTAATGAAGTGATTTCAATAATTTTCTAATTCTTTTGGTATTAAAATGTTTTTTATTTAAAAGATCATTTTGCAGGAAATCTAAGGTCATTGTTTTACAAACTGCTTTTTTAGGATAGGTTTATGTTTAGTAACTATTTCAATCTTATTTAATATCGATATCAGACATTCCATGCAAAACCAAATTATTTAAGAATAGTAAAATTGAAACAAAAAAAGACAACAGAATTAAAAAACTACAACACTGCTATTGGTTTAACGATATCTTACTAGAACCTTCACTTTTTGTATTTACGTTTACGTGTACACTTAAGTTTAAAAAAAGCCAGCCACAACGATAGCTGACATAAAAAAATACATTTTAAATGAAATATCAGTAGATGTTAGGTAGGATATTTATTAGCTAAAACAAAAATAAGTACTTTAGTAGATTTAAAGCTGGATGTTACAAACACCTCAGTTGTATTTTGAAGAATCTAAAAAATTATGTTTTCCTATACTAGTACACAAAACTGTTCCATTTTAAACAAAAAAGAAATAAATGCCCTAATAATTCTAATTAATTAATAGATTAATTCTAATAAAAAAAACCTAGAATTAATAGATTAATTCTAATAAAAAAAACCTAGAATTAATAGATTATTTCTAATAAAAAAACCTAGAATTAATAGATTAATTCTAATAAAAAAAAACCTGAAGTATGTTAGAAATTGCATTTTTATATTATATGAAAAAGATTTCTGTCGTGATTTGTAGGCACGTTCAGTAAAAACAAAAATATGTAATAAAATTAAACTTTTTTTTTTTTTTTTTTTTTTTTTTTTAGTAAAAGAAAATTTTAAACTTGTTTTGAAATTGACTTGTGGTTTCGGAGTTATACATCAAGCTAGATCTTATTTCTTCCTTGCATTTATTTTATTTATTTGTGTTTTAGTATTTTTTTTTCTTTTTTGCTTTAAAAAATCTTCTAAAATTTAAAATATCAAGGAAAATTTAGAAGTTATTTTTTAACTTTTAACTATTAAAAAACAACGATTGCATGTAATATTTTAGTTACAAAAATAGCTTTTAAATTGATAGTTTACTTGAATTAAAAGTATTAATCTGAGAAGATCATAGAAATTTCGTGTTTTCCTCATCACTTAATTTATAACTGTGAAAGTCTACTGCTTTATAAATAATTGTAAACATATTTTTATTTTATAACTTTTTCTCTTAATCAAACTTATTGATAAAAAACATACTAGCTGAAAAAGTTTCAAAAAAGTTGTGACGTGCATTTCCTATTATTTAATTGAATTGAGTTCGTAATATACTTAATCTGAACAAAATAGTTTATTTAAGGCGCAACACTAGGCACTAAAAAAGACCCGGATGATAATGTAATGTCTATGGGAGCGTTCTTTTCAAATATTTCGCCCAAATTTTTATATTTTTACAGGATATTTTTGCACAAGATAGCTGGGGACGATCCACAACTGGCCTAGCTTTTACTTTTTCAATTTTGGTTTCAGTTTAAAAAAATACTTTATTTACTTTAAACCGGTTCTTACACCGGTTTACTTTACTGGTTAAACGGTTAAACTTTAATACTTTAAACCGGTTCTAAAATTGAAACTATCATAATATAAAAAATATATAAGCAAATTCGAAAATGTAAAAACCATCTGATCGTCCTCAGATATCTTGTGCAAAAAAATCATGTAAAATGTTAAAATTTGAGCGATATATTTGAAAACAACTCCCCCAAAGATTTTACATTATCATCCAGGTCTTTTTCTGTGCCTAGTGTGGGGCCTTAAGACAAAAACAAACATTTAGTAATAGAGAAATTAAATTGAAATGTAATCAATTTTTAAAATAAGACCAGCTTTGTGAAAACCGAAGAGGTAAGACCTTTTTTCTTCAAAATTAATGTGGTATAAATCCGCCCTACTTCACTCGTTCTTCAGGATTCTAAGAATGTTATTTTAGCAGTAAATAGACTATAACATTAAATTCCGGGGATTCCGATATTGGTCTTTATTTAAGTAGAATGCCCAATGTCTTACCAAACTACCAAAGTTTTCAACCAAAGTCTCCATCGAAACTGCCAGCAGGAAACTTCATTTAAAAATAACATCTGTAACATCAACAGACTTCTTCGATAAGATTTAAAAGTCCTAGGGCGAGATGCGTTCTTAAGTCCTGGAAATCCACGTATTATAGCGTTTTATGTATCTAATATACAACCAAAGCTATATTATTAACATATTCTTTCATAAATAAACGTAATAAAGAAATTCCTTGCGATGCATACTTATTTCACAAAAATTAAAGAAATGATAGACAATATCTCAATATCGCACATATGTAGCAATTGAGGCATAACGACGCACACAAAATATCATAAATTACTTGATCAGGAGAGTATCCCCACAAAAAATTAGGTAAAGTCTTTTTTACAAAGTTCCTGGTCAGGAGTCGAACCCAGGGCATTTAAATTAAGTTTACAAAGCTTTACAAACTGAATAATTTTGAAAACACAAATCACTTTGAAAACTTTTTGGTAAAATCATCTATCATAAAATATAACATATAATCTATTTAAAAGAGTCTTATAATGCACACCGATTGTTAATGCTAAAGGGGATTTGTACCGAATTGTACAGAATTGTCCAGGATATTTGAAATTAGAGATCGGTAGCATATTATGACAGTGATTCTGGTTTCTCCTAGGATTAGCAAAATAATTTGTATTCATAGCTGTTGGAAAACGGTGTATAATTATATGTGAAAATTTATTGTAATCATCTTTTTCACCGTAATTAATATTAAATGTAAAGGATATAATCTCTCATTATAAAAGAAAACATTTATCGGTTTGTATGTGTGGATTAACCTTTACTTCTTTTATCTGCTTGCTTTTCTAAACAATTTTTACCTTCGGAAAACGTATTATAATATGATACAAAGTGTACAGCATTTATCGTTCGTTTATAGTGAAGTATAAAACATTCCATTAGAGTATGGTTGATTAGAACAAATTTCTTTTGGTCTATTTTAATGTTATAATACTTGAAACATAATGAGACTAATGTAACTTTATTAGGTGCTGTAAACTTAACTTCGGTGTAATATGGAGTGCAAAGCTTTTATTATTAATGTGCAGGGTCATATTAAAAGAAAATGTTAATAATATAACTGTAGTTGTATATAAGCTACATATACTAATGCTATAATATATGGATTTCTGACCGAATGATCAATAGTTTCTATAAGTATGTTTTCCGCTGAGGTGTGTATTCTTTGAGCATTTATTTCCTAAATTTCAGTCTATTATTTGCTGTGTAAAAATGCTATACGGACTGAAGGAATGAATTCGCACGCAATATCGGATAGTAGCAGGAATTACTGAAAATATATTATAACTTCCTTTTTTTGAATTGTTTATTCAAATATCTCATCTCAGTTAAAATATTCAAAAGAGCATTACAAACAATATAGACAAACAATTCTACAGGTGCTCCTCTGTTATTGTTTTTTACCTTGCAAATAACGCCATTTGCCTCAAATTTTATTATCTGTACTCCTCTCCTTTCTGTTCCTTTGTCATATTGTCGCATTACAGACAAGTGTTTAAAGTAGCTGATAACGCGCTGTTAATTTTTCTAGCTCGAAACGCGTCCTATGTATTGCTTTGATTGCTTTATTATTATTATTATTATTATTATTATTATTTAATTTGTGAATTATTACTAGTTTCGGTGCTGTTTCAATTATATCTCATATCATTACTATATGATATTAAATATTTTAAGAATATTCTGTTATTATGCATTGAGAGAAAACTATACCGCCTTCACTTAGAATGAATAAGTCATTTTCCGAATCCCTAAACTAGAATGATGGATTTTCGAATTATGCGAATAATGTTAATAACTAAGCTGAATAGACGAAATGATTTAGAATTTCTAATCTCATTTTTCCTAGGGGGTAAAACGATAATGAATCATTTCAGTAACGAGAAATTGTTGCTTGATTTTTGGAATGGTTTCATAAACTAGAATTACAGTTACCAAATCTAGCATCTTGTACTTGCGTCTATTTGCAGAGATTTTTAAATATGTTTGACTACGAGAATATGGGAAAAACACACTTGAATCTAGTAGAACACCCTAGAAATTTCTAGAAAAGAGAAATGACCTTTATAAAGATGACATGTAGCTATTTTTTCTAGGGCCACAGCTCAGAATCTAGGTCCCGAACAATATTTTTTGGTATTTTTTTAGTGTGGTAAAAGTTTCATAATTTACGCCTCGAGCCCGATTTTTAGTTTTAGATTAAATTTATTTCTATAATTTGAAATAAGTATATTCTTAAAACACAATTTGCTTGACTTTACGTACGATTACACTCAGATAAATTGTTGCGCAAATTGTTACGCAACATTTTTCTTTGTATTTTCTGCTGCATTTATCTTTAGATATATTCATGAATTTTAAATTATTATTAGTATCAAAATAAAACGATTAATGAAATATTAATATTACCAGACAAATTAATAAATTGTCCAAATATATATAAGTGTGGAATTCCTTTCCGTATACATTCAGTAAACAGTATGTTGTAAAAATTATACTTACAATATAAAACGAATATATATATTATAACAAGCATTTTATGTTTGACAATATTTGAGAATTTTAAGTTTTAGAATAGATTTATTTAAATATTTTTGTTTTTTAATTTTTTACTAAAAAAAACTCTCTTTCACTTTAAAATTTTGAGTGCATTACGTGTAAATTATTCATATATTCATAAATTAATTATCCTTATTCACTATTTTCTATAGAAGAATACTTTTGAACTAACAACTTTTAAAATATGCATTACCAAATTTGTTATAACTAATGTTTAATGTAAAATAAATAAATCCAAGTTATTCAAAGGGAAAATAAATTTACGAGAATTTTTCAAATGAACTATCTCGCAGTTCAATTGGATGATTTTAAGCTGAGATTAAATTAATGTTAAAAAAGAGATAAGTGCAATAGATATTATAAAAAACAGGTTTTTATTTTTCAATTTTTGTTTGACTTTATTATCTTATAGGAAAAGGTAATTTTTATTAAATGTAATACATTTTTGTTGCTTTATTTATGGATTATTTTTTATTTATACTGATTCTTGTAAGATTCCTTTTAATGAATAAGCATACATATATAGTTTGAAACAGATATTGATTATGAAGTAATTTTTATCTCAGGCATATGAATTAAATAGAGAAATGTTTTGAGAGAATCTAATTTAATTCAATTGAGAAGCAATGATTAGGCAAGGAATTAAAACTTGGATGTCTCACCCACTTCATCGTTTTGCACGAGATATCTCGAGAGTAAGGCACTGTTTCTCCATACCTATTTCCGGTGAAGTGGTAAACATACCAATTGTTCTATTTGGTTTAACCTGCTAAAAGTGTTGATATGTTAAACAGTTGCTCACCGCCAACGTGGTAGAGTTCTACGAAGGTTGATTTGTACCCGGGTTAAACGGACAAAAATAAAAAATAAATGTTATTCAGAGGTCCAATTCAAAATCAACAACAACAACAACAACAACAAGTTGATGATTAGGTATCCAACCCATATATTGACAACAACAACAAAAAAGAAGTTGATGATTAGAAATCCAACCCATATATTGATAAAAAATATTAGATTATCTCAAAAATGTCTTTCTTTTTTTATATACTCAAGCAAATTTTGAAAACGGCGAGATTTTATTGAAGAATATCTGTGCAATTCTCTTATGGGAATTTTCTTCTACATTTCCCAGAGTCTGATAATGCCTTCTTTCCAAAAATGTTTTGATTTGGTTCCAAAATACTTACCGAGGTGATTTTTTTAACCATTAATTTTTTATTGAAGATAATTTTCGGGACAAAAAAAGCATTTATCGGATAGAAGAATGTCCGAAGAGACATCATTGTCAGAACATCTCATCCAAACGCAAATAATTTGTTTTTCCCGCATATTCACAGTATCCGCAAAGAAACTCTTCGAGAGGGTTGAATTCTGATAGGATTGGCCGAGGCGTTTTCGCGTAACATGGCGATAATTATACTTGGCGAGCGATAGATGCTTCCGTCGAGGAGTTTGATTTCCTTCCGAACCCAATACAAAGTAACTTTTTTCTTGCAGCATTGCATTGGATGGAACATGTCTTACTGAAAGCTGTACTCTTTAAAAGTTTTTAAACACAAATTTTTACTTTGTACTCGGCTCCGAAGGAAATCAAACTCGACAAAAGCGTCTATCGCTACGCCAAGTATAATTATCGCCAAGTTACGTGAAAACGCGTCGGCCAATCCCTATCAGAATTCAACATTCTCGAAGAGTTTCTTTGCGGATACTATGAATATGTGTTTTTTTTCCAGTCAAATATTGTTCAAAAAGCTTTTTTTTAAATTCATGTGTTATTTCGTAACTCAACTAGAAGCACTTTCTAAAAATAAAAATAATTTATTCATACTTTAACAACATTTGCAAAAGAAAAATACTACAAAAAATGTTTTAAAAAATATTAGTGCGAATAGTATATAATAATAGGTGTAAGTCGCCAATCTTCTCATGACCTGTTGACAAGCATATTAATAGAGATCACATTTTCAGCACCAAAAATATCCTTTTTTAAAGGATTAGTGCTTGTGGATGAAAGTTTGGTTCTTTATGATAACTAGGAACGCAAACAACCCTGATTAAGTCGAGATACAGGTCCCATTCTTGTCGCTAAAGCCAAAAAAATTTTGGTATCTATCTGGCAACATTAGATCTAGTACGATTGACTTCCACTTAACCAGATTATTAATTCTGAAAGTTACTACTGGTAACTAGACAAACTGAAGTTAGCAATTGCCATGAAACACCCTGAAATAACAAACAAACAAAATGTTATCTTCCTTTATGATGACTTCATTCCACATGTATTTTTGAGTGTCAGAAACCACCTCAGTGCATTTTATTGTGACATACTGATCCATCTTCCTTATTCTCTGGAAATTGCTCCGTCCGTCTACTTTTTGTTTTTTTTCCTAAAGAATTCTGTTCACAAAAAAGGTCTTTTTGAATGACATAAAAAAATATCTCGATATGTATTTTGCCCCTAAATTTTAAAAAAATGGAAAGAAGGTGCTATTAGATTACCGGAAAGTTAGAGGAATGTTTGTTCAACAGATTTGCATAAGCGTTTTTTAACATAATATTGCCTTGATCAGAATTTCCATTAAAAAAGTGGAAGAAATTTTGGGACAATCTAATAAATGTAGTTGTTAAATATTGACTTTCAGTTGCAAATGTTACAGAAATATTCACTTAATATTCGAAATATTTGAATAAAACAAAGCAATTTAGCAATAATATTCGTATTTCAAAGATTTCCTTCTACAGGAAAAGTACTTGTTTTCAATAGTACCGAAATATAAAATCTAATTGCCCACTATCACATAAAAGTGCTGCAATTGTGTCATTAAATAACAAAGCATTTATTTTTTTCAATAGCAAAGATAGCTTAAATAATGAAATTATTAATGTTTATGTTTAAATGTAATATAATATTTAATGTTTTTGGTCAACGTCCATGACGATGGTGTTAAATAGATATTTATGAACTTTTGAAAAAATTCGATCATTATCTCATTCTTTATCACCGTGTCAATCCTAAAGGCACTAATTTTTATTTACTATGGTAATATTTCTTTTAAATGTCGGCCTCGGTCAATAATGTTAATATTACCACTGCTTCTGTGCCTTTGAATCCTATTGGTAGAACTTTGATATTACAGATGCCGTACATAAAAGCCCTTACAAAAACTGTAAGTCAATCTACATTTGTGAAACTGGAAGCTCTCTAAATGCAAGACTTAAAGAGTAAAAATTTATTTTATTAAATATATTTTCAATTCAAGTTTTGTTGCAGATACACTTGAATTCAACAATTTTGCTGACTTTGGTAATCCACATTTTATGAAGTTTAACGTTGATTAGATAGTAATCGTGTTTTTTCCAATTGTTCTTGTTCAATGGCAAATTAATGATTCCATCCTGATCCCGAATGAGTGTTATGTTCTAATTAAACTGCAGGTTTAATTGCTTATGTTTATTTTGATTCTCAGTGTTTTATTTTGTGCACCTATACTAATGAGGAATACGAAAATTACTTAAAATGTCTATATTAACGTGTATTTTAAATATCTTTAGGATCTTTCATCATAGAATTCTTGTATATATATATTTAAAATAATGTAAAAGTACAAAAGTTAAGAAAAAATAGCTTTATGATGTTAAAGCTGTCAATAGGAAATATTTTGTAACACATTAATGTAATATTTTCCTCCCGAAATTAAAACAAAACATTTATGTTAACATTGCCAATTTCAGCGTATATTTTTTTAAGTTAAAGCCAATGCTGCCCAAGATATCCATTACATATCCTATTTATTATATTACATATTACCATACTATATTTATTTAAATTATAAATGCAGAAACTACGTAAAATAAATAGCTTTCATATCACGAATTTACTTTTTAAACTAAAACAAAACGAATGAAATGAAGAAATTAAATATAATGAAAGTTTTTTAATGTGATTTTATACATTCAGAGATTTATAAAGAATTCGCCTTCCTGAATTTATACACTTGGCTAATTCCATGAAAACTTGTCATGTCTGTCACATACAACGATCTTTGGGTACCAGTATTTTAGAACGGAAAAATGTGACTTATTTTATCGGAAATACCTCATCAGTTGAATAGCTTGAAGGAAACTTTTCGAAAATAACGGTGGCGAACAAGAATAGTGATTTTTAGTTGTGTGACAGACATGACAAGTTTTCATGGAATTATCCACTTCTAAAGCATATTATGTAGTTCATTTGTTTATAAATATTTTATAACAATTATTATTTTTTTTACTCTAACGTTTAAATTGTTGTAGGCTTCTGAACTGACATTTTATAAAAATGAATTAATGATTTTCTTATCACTACTGTTATGCATAATACAAATAAATCCGAATAATTGAAGAGGAAAATAATTCCACGAGAACTTTTCAAGTGAACTATCTTGCATTTTAGTTGGATGACTTCAAACAGATATTAAATAAATAAAAAACAAAAATGAAATATTCATGGCGGGGTAATACATTTGAATACAATGGATTCTTCACTTTTTTTCTTTTCTTTCTAATTTATTATATAATTTTACTAGAATTTAAAATGTACTTTTCATTTTGTTTTAAAAGTTTGTAGACAGTGTCTGTGGATAATTTGATATGTATTTTCTTTAGTTTTTGATTTAGTTTCACATGAATGATTAAATACACATAATTCTGGTATTTTAGAAGAAATTATTGGTTATTTTTCTTACACAGATATTTTTTATTTAAAATGTAAAGTTATATAACACATTAAAACTTTGTCACTTAAAGATATTTTTACTGCTACAGTTGTAATAAACATCTTCAAATAAACAGTTAGATGAAACATTGTAAACGGAATAAAAAAAAAATTTAAACCTATATTATAAATTAAAAAAAATCCCTTTCGGCATGGCCTATAGGCGGAGGTAGATTTCGAAAAGTTTTCATCTCAAAAAAAAAAAAATAAATAAATAAATAAATAAATGATTAGAGATAAACCCAGTTTAACTACTTTATTCAACCGCTTTTAAAAATTTTTTAATTTCATTTTTCTGTAAGAACTGGTTTTATCGAAATCCTCTTAAATGAAATTCTACTCAAATGCCCATTTTGGCAACATATTTTGAATTATATTCTTACTTTATTAAAAAAAATTGACCAATATGCTCATTATGTAGTTCCTAAATAACAAAAAACTGTTAATTAAATTCGTTTGACAACAAAATTGAATTTAAAAATGAGTAATAAAATTACCAATTTATTATTTTAATACATCCACAATTCTTTAATCAAGATTGCTTTGAGAAATTTTGTACGAAGTGCCCACTTTGACAGATTTTTTTAAATATATATTTAGCCTTTATCAAAAATCTGACCAATACAGCACATTACACAGTTCCTAAATAACGAAAAACTGTCAATTGAATGCGTTTGAGAGCAAAACTGAATTTAAAAATGAGTCATAAAATAAACAATTTGTTATTTGAATACAACCTCAATTCTTTTATCATGGTCGCTTTGGGAAATTTTTTTGCGAAGTGCTTACTTTGACAGCTTTTAAAAATATGTATATTCACCCTTTATCAAAAAATCAAAGAATACGCACATTATATAGTTCCTAAGTAACAAAAAACTGTCATTTGAATGCGTTTCAGAGCAAAATTGGATTTAAAAATGAGTCATAAAATAAACAATTTGTTATTTGAATACCCACAGTTCATTAATCATGATCGCTTTGGGAAATTTTGTGCGAAGTGCCCATTTTGGCAGCCTTTTTTTGAATTATATTCTGCCTTTATAAAAAAACTGGCCACTCCGTCACATAATATAGTTCCTAAATAAGAGAACCTGTAAATTGGATGCGTTTGAGAACAAAAAAAGATTTAAAAATGACTCGGTAAAAACGCAATTTTTTTAATTTCCTCAAATTTCAATCATGATAATTTCGTGAAATTCTGTTCAAAATACCCTATTTGGCAGCCTTTTAAAAAATATATTCTGCCTTTATCAAAAAACTGGCCAATACGTCGCATTATATAGTTCCTAAATAATAGGACCTGTAAATTGGATGGGTTTGAGAACAAAAATGAATTTAAAAATGACTCAGAAAAAACGCAATTTGTTATACTTAATCAATTTTTAATGACGATAATTTCGGGAAATCTGTTCAAAATACCTTTTTTGGCAGCCTTTTTAAAAATATATTCTGCCTTTATCAAAAAATTGGCCAAAGCGTCGCATTATATAGTTCCTAAATAAGAGGATCTGTCATTTGGATGCGTTTAAAATCAAAAATTAATTTTAAAATGAGTCAGAATATAAGCAGTTTGGATTTAAGGTTTTTACTCCAACTCCTATTTTTGTTTAATTTATTTTTGCTATAAGAATGGGTTCTATGAAAAACTTGTCAATATAAAAGTTGTAGATCTTATTGTGAAGATGTAAAATAAATTTAATTAGATTTGATTGCTTAAGAATTGAGTAAGTTATGGGTTTTTTTCTTTTTCCTCCCCCCTTTTTCTTTTCGTTTTTAATTTTTTTCCTCGATAAAAATTGGTCCTATCAAAAACTTGTAAATACAAAAGTTTTAGATAATATTGAGTACATTTATATAAAATTTAGTTGGATTTAATATCTTGAGAATTGACGAAGTTATGAATTTTTTTCTCCCAAAAACCATGTTTTTTTCGTCCCTTGAGCCCATTTTTAACTTTATCAAAAATCTGTCATGCATAAACTTTTTGCCCATTTCTTAGAAGTAATATAAACTTTAAACTGATTCGATAACTATTTTAATTAAGAAGTTATCGCGTTTTTTCTGTTTTCACAAAAACCCTCCCTATTTCAACCCCCTTGGTCCGATTTTGCCCATTAACGAACTCGACCGAGATTTTAGGCTCCTTGATTTTATGTAAAAGTTTGAAGAAGATCTGAGCATAATTATGGAAGTTATCGTGTCTAGAAGAAAGTGATATACACCGATAGATAGATAGATAGATAGATAGATAGATAGATAGATAGATATATATATAAACTTTTTTACTGATGGTGGTTTTGGGGTCTAGGAGTCATGATTCGTGTAGATCCGCAAAAATTTTTCAGAAATTCCAACATGGGAGACAATGCAATAGGTAGTATTTCATACGAAATCTACCTAAAATGTACGTCTGAATATCTGTTACATAATATCGACAGTGGCAACAGCTAAGAGAATGAATTCAGCTTTAATGCAAATTTTGCAACTTTTAAACGTAAAAAAAAATTAACTTTCACAATTTTGGCTACTCTGTAAAAAATGGCAGATGTTTCTTAATCTAAAATAATTTACTAAAATCAAGAACGGTAATATACAATAATCTTTTCAAAATCACCGAAAATTCCGAAAAGTGTTCTTTTACCGTAAGAACTTCAGAAAACTATTTATTTTACAAATTTAAAGAAGAATTTGTATATATGTATATATATATGTGTGTGTGTGTGTGTGTGTATATATATATATAACGAGCAAGAAGAAGACCCCAAGTAAGGTGGAGTGACGAAATAAGAAAAGTAGCCGGTGTAAATTGGGTGACGAAAGCACTAGACAAGAAACATTGGGAAAATGTGGGGGAGAACTACATCCAGCAGTGGATCGAAAACGGTTGATTATGATGATGCTGATGATATATAAGTAAGCATTAATTGTAAAAAAAGAATAGATAAAGCAGTGAATTTAATACAAAATTACCAAATTGAAATATAGAAATATATATATATATATATATTGAAATGAATGTAATCTTAATTTGTTGAACCAAAGCAGAAACATCAGGCCCACAAATAATTTGGAACTACAAATAAAGCCCGTGGTTTCATCTTCGTATTAGTAATAAAAATCAAAATAATACGAACTTGGGGCTACTGACACACACAAAACCAAAATAAAATGGAAAAAAAAGCATTAAAAATAAATCATAATCGCATTATTAAAATGGATAAAAAATGTAAAAAAAAACATACCTGACACTATAGTTACCCATATATACAGATTATTAGCTTCCCGTTTTTTTTTCTTTTTCAGAAACGTTTATGAACAGCTTTTACAGTTTCACAATCTGTTTTCTTAATCGGAATAACATTTTTTCAGATATTATCAATTCTCAGATAAATATTTTGATATTGAGAAAGGGTATATCTCTTTAAAAACGGGAGAGTGTTGGTAGAAATTAAAAGTGTTGATTTTTAACCCTAATTGATAGGGTCATGAATAATAGAAAAAAATATATAAAAAGAAATTCCGATGTTAGTTACGTCTAAGAAGGATTCACACAATTGTTTGGTGCCGGCTCGGCTATAAATCGCAGAAAAAGAAGAAATTGCTTTTTTCTTTTTCCTTAGGATCACCTACACAACCATGTAGGTCAGGGCTTAACACTTATCTACTGACGGTAGTTAAAAGTACCATTAAAAATACCTGTTATAAAATTCTTTTAATACGTCATTTAGTTATAATACTGTTTAGAACGAGTTAGAGATACATTTCTTTATTTTGTTCCAAAAGCATGATTGGTTACACAAGATTTTTAAAAGGATGATTTCTTTTGCCTTTGTATCTTTTAAGCTTTCTTGGCGCTAAAGGAGGGGATGGGGATTCGGAAATATTTCTATATTTATATTGCAAGAACGTCATATTTGTACATTTTATTATTCCACAAAATACCAAGAAAACAATTTAAAATGAAAGATTTGAATGGGACTATAAATATTACACAAATGTAAATTCATATTTATTTCATACCATAATTCTTCTAAATCCTTCAATTCTTCTAAAATCCTTCAAAAATTTACTAAATGACTATGTAAATCTTTTAATTTAGTTTAAACAATTTACGTAAAATGCTTTAAAATGTAAAATTTTCATGATTTCACAATTCGTTGGATGAAGGGTTAAAGGGATACAGCAGTCAGAAATACACTTATTACCAGTATTATCACTGGTATGAAATTAACATTATTTTCTTACAGTTGCATACACAGATTCAATTATGTAATTGAAACCGTTTATTTGAGAACAGATAGAATCTGAAAAACCGATTTTCCGTGTTTAACGAACTAATTAATGTATTGTGAATGTTATTATTAAACGTTTTCGAAAATTATGGGTAGCTAATAATTTTTTTTTTTATAAATACCTCTCTAGCAACTTAACTATTCGATATCTTTAAAAAAAACTTTCAAATAATGCGTATTTGTTTCATGTATTTTACAGATTTTTTTATTTTTTATTACAGATTTTTCAAAATAGAAATTTTTTCCTTTTAGAAACAGAAAAATGTTGAAATTTAGTTACGCAAAATTTACAATAAAAACTTACTGGCTATAATAATGATTTATATTTTAAATATGGATGCCCGTACGTTGTACTGACAAAACATGATTGGCGAAAACACTTCGGCAAAATTACGTACGGACGAATCAGGGATGTGGTTAAATTTACTAAATTAATTTTTGTCTACAGTTTCTAAGAATAAAGTAACAATTTTAAAATCTTGAGTGAATTGAAACTGGAATTTTATAATTGGCCTCGTGAATATTGTAATTTTTCGTAGATTAAACGTCTATTATTTTTTACAGTGTAGGGAAAAAATGTATTTTGAAATGCAATTGTTTGGAAATAGTATCTTAATTTATTGATATTTTATAGTTTTAAAAAATAATAATTATACAATTAAAAAAAACCTGCCTCCGTCACATGTATCAACATTACGAATATCTGACCCGTTTGCACTAAAACCAATATAATACGTTTACTAATGTTCCTGGGTAAAATTGAATAATGTTATAATATCACTGATAAATAAATACCATAACATATTAACCTATATTTTTTTTTGAAATATAAAATAACGAAACATGTTTGTACGTATACCGTACATGAAAGAAGTGTTTGCCTGCTTCGTTAAATAAAACTTTTCGACACTTTTTATAATAAATCTTAATTAAATTTAAACATTTTTTATAACTTTTCGACATTTTATAACGACAATACTCATTTTATATATTTACAAACAATATCGAATATAAAAAGTATATTTACGCATGATAAAAGTGTTGGACGATTCCTATTTTATAGTTTATTTTGTAAAATAATAATAATAATAATAATAATAATAATTTGTTAAACAAACTCAGTTATTGAAATTATCAGAGTCCTCAATGCTACCGTAAGTACAGAAATTGATGGGGATATATCCGGCTATCAAAATTTTTTATGTGGGTTACAGAAAATATCGCATTTAAGGGCACGTGCAAAAAAATGGTTCAAATTTGTGACTTTACTATCGGCCTAAAAAATAAAGCCATAAAATTATGGTGCTAAATGCTTTTGGACCTTAAAAAATTATGATTCTAAATAATTTTGGACCTAAAATATTGCGATTAAATATCATATTTTAAGCACCAAGAATGTGTATATATATATTTTGACTTCTTCAGAAAAGTGTTTTCTTTATGCTTTGTTACACTTTTCTAAAATTCTATTTCAGGTAACCAGTTGAAAATTTCCAAAAATTGTAACTAACATGTTTTATTAAATATATCCAGCATTATAGGTCCTTTTTTTTAAATAATAAAAAATGTGCTCTTAAAATTTTTAGAATTTAAAAATTTTATAATAAAATATTTTTTATTTAAATTTCTTCTAAACCAAAACGGAAATTTTTTTTCATAACTATCAAAGAATATCCTTTTTGACGCTACCACATATTTTAAGGTGATATATTAAATATTTTGTTAGAAAATAGTACCAAACAGACATATTTTTGGGTAAATATGTGTCTAAAATTGGGAGTATGTAAAAGGTAAATTATTTCTTGAAAACTAATTTATACATGAAATTAATTTCTTTTGATTTATATATACGCTATAATAAATATATTTACTGTTAAAAAAATCACTTTTGTTTCGATATTTAAGTTAAATGCTTGAAGTTAAATATTCAGCTAAAATCGATTCATTTTGCTTGTCGAGATGTACTCTTAGTACATTTGAAACATTATTTGAAGAAATTATTGATATTTTTTTATATTGAATTATGCTTTAATTCTGTTAATGTGCAAACTCAAACTAGTCGGGTTTTGCAATCCCAAAATATTTTTCTGTCTCATACATATTAATAATTCTTGGAAATCAAGCATAGACCAAGCATAATCGCCACATGTTAGGGGATTTACATCAAAATCTAATGAGCAACAAATTATGTGAAGTTCTAACTAATTCTGAAATTTGCAGTCAATGCTGCTACGTATTATGCGATTTACTCAAAAAAGTAAACAGCACTGATTTACAACAGTCACAAACTAAATCTGAAGTTGGATAAAAACTTCTCGTGTATTAGTCTCCAAATAGACCATGAACAAACCACATAGCAGCGTCACTTGTGGAGCGATATAAAAAAATGCAATCAGTACCATGTTATTTCTTGGACTAACGGAAGCTGAAGTTTTATGGAAATCCGAACATTAGTTCTTGAGATACAGCCATTGCGAAATTTGTAAAAAAGACAGCATATAAGCGTCACTTGTGGGACGATTTACATCAAAAGGTAACTATCCCCGTCTGGACCATGGTTCCATCCCAACCAGGGACTAACTTAATATATAGTTTTCTTTGTGATTCCTTATATGAGTTTATGTGATAGAGTGCCTACAAGATTTCTTCTACATACAGATACCACAGATAAAATAGCTCACTGTCATACTCGCAGGAAGACAATTTGTAAAAACATATTTTTCGAGTTCTTTGACTTCTAAAAGCGTGTAAATTCGTCAAAAACCGGAATTTGAAAAATTAAACGAATTCTGTACTTTGGAAAGAAGAAAGAAAAAATATATTAAAGGTCAAAAATCAATTAGAATTTAAAAAAAATGTGTTACCTGAGTTTATTGAACCGGGAATACAGGGTGAAATTACATCGATTAATATCTGTGATGTTAGTTAAATATTTACTTTATAATGGGCATATTTGCAACTGAATACCTCTATTTATATTGGTTAGGCATAAAGAGTTGCGCAAGCAAAAAAAAATCGAATACTTTTCCGATTCTTTTGGCAATGGCAGAAACTGGATATTCAAAGACTTTTTTTTTCAAATTTCGATTTATATATCATCTTTTATGTTAATAAATTGGGAAGTTTTGTAACAGCATTCGCAATCTTAAACAATCTTTGCTGTACGCATGATTTTTCGATCTTGTTTTTACATGTAATTGATTAAAACTAGTGAATCATTAAAAAGAAAATTACATGCATTTTAAAATTACCGTATTCAGTTTTCAAAAATACAATAGTAAATATCATATGATTCATTTGTAGATTACTATCATAACCATTATGATCATCTGAACAAGAGATTCAAAATATTAAACACATGTGCTATTAATACACAAAGTCTGATCTTGCAAGAATTTTATTGCTTCTTCTGCATATCTGAAGTCATAATTTACTTGTCATATTACAAATGCCGTATATTTCTGCTTGTATGCATAACGCGATTCTCTTCGAATGTAATTAACTATATTAGCAGCAGAATCATTCTAGAATGCATTGAAACAAATCAGATCGGAAAAAGTTTCGTTTTCATATTATATGAAGATAGAATATATGTAAATATATTTCTTCATTTACTATGATGCATACATTCAGTGTTGTATTCAGCGTGTTTTGTCCGGCGATTTCTGTGACCAAGGAGGGACAAAAAAGAAGTACATAGGGGGGGGGGGGAGGTATAACGGAAATCTGAAAACTTCCGAGTGGGAGGTATGTTTTCCTCGGTCACCCCCTGACTTCAACACTGCGTGCATTTTTTTTTTGTACAAGTTGGATGCCACAGAATGGAAAAAACCCACTTTTTACTCAACCATGAAGAATTACTCAGTTGTGCTACTCAAGCTCAAAATTATTCAATCGTGATGTTACACTATTTTACTTAAACTAATCTTGCCTTGAAAAGTACCTTTCTTATGGTAAATGCTTAGTAATTAGGAAATATTTCGAAAGAAAATTTCCTAATTTCGAATGCCCTATATATTATATATAAAAAATGCCCTATTAGGATTTTTTGTGGTATCAATGTGATTATCCTAATAGCAAAATGTTACCTTTCTTATGTGTGTGTTACATTCTATTGTCTATCTTATATTTGGCATTTGTATTCTATTCTGCGAACAGAAGAGATACAAAAGAAGCATTTGATGAGGATATTTGCATTAGAAAACGTCTATTTCATTATCAGTAGTAATTATACAATCTAACCTATATTACATATAATCTATTGAAAGAATTTTGTTTTCGCTTATATATCCATTAAAATCTTTTAACAATATTTCCGTCAATCATCTTAAAATTTTAATTTGAATTTAAAATCACATTAAAAAATTATATAAGCTATACGCATAGAATAGCGTGACTTATATAGTATTAACTACTTGGAAACTGCACTTGAAATGGGGCAAATGGGGTGCGTTCGTGCTGTAAGTAGTTAATATTCATATCTGTGTGTGATAGCTGTTGCACTCTTATGCAAAAGTGGCTGCTTACAAAATTTATTAATATATTAAATTAATTAATGCAGAAATAATATGACAACATCGTTAATAGAGCTTAATCACCATGGTAACCTAAATCCATTACCTATCCTGCAATATTATTGAATTTATTACGTATTATAGTATAAAAACTTACAGAATAAAAAAAAATTTTATTAACATATTTTAAAGTTTCTATTCAATTTTCTTAAAATATGAAGAGATTCGACGAAATTCTACAACGATTTTAAATATTAAATTTCAAACTATACGGTTGGGTAGTTGACAAGCAGATGGATGAATGGAGCAAATGTCAACCATAGTTACTGCGTATTTAATTAATAATGAACGCAGCTAAAAACTATCGTAAAAAATGGTTATTCGTTGATAACTATAATAATCATTATAGCCATCTAAATAATAATTTCATACTACTACCCACATACACAACTAGAACATGAACTAACATCTTGAGACAATTTTATTTCTACTTCTGCATACCTAAAGCCATAATTTATTTGTCGAATTACAGTTATCGTATACTTCTGGTTGTATGGATAACATGACTGTCCCCAAATGCAATTAATTTCGTTAGAAGTTTCTCTGCATATATATTTAATCAAATGGGGAAAGTTTCATTTTTACTTCAAATAATTATTAGCGGAAGATGAAATATAAATAAATATATTCTTGCATAAGCTATGGGGTGCAAAGTTTCTTAAAAACACTGATACTTCAGGGTAAAAACGAGAAAAAAGTTATTTAAACTATTAAATGTGATGTAAAATTTTTTTATCAGTGGAAGCAAAATTATTTTGGAAAGGATCTATAAATAACTCAATTTCCCCAACGAAAATAAATGCATTTCATATAACATAAAAAAATTTCATGACAATATTTCTGCAGCATTTGTGTCCTTTAAATAAATAAATAAATACAATAAAATTTAATTGTATGTATTTCAATAGACAAGATATTAAATGATTTTAATGAATTTTATGTAATTTTGTAATTTGACTTACAGTACTCAATATACCTATTTTCTAAAACCGATTCACGTTAAAATATAAGTATATTTTCGCATAAGAGATGATGCGTAAGCTTTATTTTCAAAATGCATTATATTTCAGCAACAGAATACGAGAGTCAAAAGTATTTACTTTAATTAGTTGTGTGAACTTGTATAATGTAACATTCTGTTAATCTTATTTCATCTATCAAAGCATAATTATTGTGGTAAATGCTAATTAGTAAAATCGGAATATGAAAGCAAATACGCTTCTGATGAATTAGAAACTCTCTATGTAATATCGATACAACTTTAATGTTCACGAAACAGAAGATCTATAAAATTTCATACATATTCAAAAAACTATCAATAACTTTATGCGTTTTATTAGCATAACGCACTGAAAACTAACTAAGGCATTCTGACTAACATATCTGATATTCAGGACAAAAAATGTTTGATAGAATATTCTTAATTGTTAAAAGCAGTAATTTCGGTTCGTAAGAATAACTAAGTAACTAAATATACTATGATTTTAAGCAGTTTTAATAATAAAGTAATAATAACGAAATTTTTAAGTTTTAAATATTATTATGAGAGCCTACTATAAAGTTAAATTATGTTACTATTTCGTGTTTTAAAGAATTTTAGAATTCTACCATTAACGAAAGTAACAATGAGAATACCCTTTGCCTTTTATATCTACAAGGGGTTGAACCTGGGTTCACCGAGTCATAGTTACCAATGGACTACATTTTTTTAAATTCAAATTTCTTGATTATCAGCAACCTCTTAGAACGGTAAAATTCCCTGTGTTTTCGCGTTAATTAATATGTTATAAATAAAGCGAATTTTAGCCTTTCAAAGAAAGTGGTGATGGTCAAGAATCTAAATTATAAAATAGTAGTCCATTTGGCAACAACACTGCATCGGATTGTGGAATATCGGGGAAAATCATTCTGTGCATTATTTTTGTTGTTAATGTAATTTTTTCAATTCAGATAGTAAATAAATAACAAAGCATAAATGAGGTACTGTTTGAAAGTTTCCACGAGCGGCTTTTGACTTTAGTATACTTATATGTGGTTAAAACACGTTGTTTGATAAAATCAATTGCAGTTAATCAAGATTTAATATATATAAATATCGGGTGTCCCAAAAATGACTGATGGATTTTAAAATTCAATAACTTGCAAATGGTGATAGCTACTTAAAAAATTTTTGCAGGAGGGTTATGTATAATGTCAGGAGTTTTTTTTACCGTAATTTTTTATTTTACTTCGCATCTCAAACAATAGGTGGCACTGACGGCAATTGAAGGCGAGGTCGACAATTCACTCAGCATTGATCACCTGGCCTTCAATCGCCGTCAGCGCCACCTATTGTTTGAGATGCGAATTAAAATAGAAAATTACGGTACAAAAAACTCCTCACATTATACATAACCCTCCTGCAAAAACTTTTAAAATAGCTGTCACCGTTTGCAAGTTATTGAATTTTAAAATCCACCAGTCATTTTTGGGACACCCGGTATCTGCAAATAATCTTTACCACTTAAACGTCATGCCCGAGACATTCACGTGCTGAAAGCTTTACGGCTTTCATTCAGAATCATTTGGTTACCACAAGTTTTATAAAATAGTGTAATTGGTTTTATTCTAGTATCATGTTACTTGTCATTAAATAAGATGAATATTTTTTTTTTCAAAACAGCGGTAGCAATAATAAATTTAAATTTTTAAACCGTAATTTAATGCGACCACTCAGGGGTTGATCCTTTGCACTCATATGTCCAGTGTGATTAAATATCAACTTTCTTTGAAAAAAAAAAAAGAAAAAAAGAAAAAAAAAGACACCAGTAATAAATGACAATAAAATATGCCTTATTAGATTAGAGCATTTTTGATTTTGTGTAATTCAAAGCAATTTCTTTTGAAAATGCGGTGCTGGCCGAATAAAACTTGTGTAAGATTTGCTGAAGTCGATAAGGTTAATAAAATTGAAGTGAGAATGATTTGGACAGGTTTACAGTTTTTTGTTTTGTTTTATTTTGTTTATTTGTTTTTCTATTTAAAATTCTGATAGATTTGTTGGGTATGATATATTTTTTAGAATGTCTTATAATAGTAATAAATATTTCGTTTATGTGAAGAATAGCAGTAATATGTTCAAATAAAGTTGGAAATGGATTAAAAACTGTATTTTCATATTAGTCTTACGTCAAAAATGTACAAAAATTGCTATTTAGAATTCAGTATTTTCTATTATTCTGTTCTTTTCTTAAGAGCGAAATTTGATTAAATGTCTTAAAACTCTGCTTCGTTCGCATTGTGTTTCTATTTATTGATTGGTGAATGATTTAATTCCAATATGTAATGTGAGCTGGAATCTAATAAAATACGATTTGTATCATTTGCAGTGCCGACGGATGTATCTTTCGAAATCGTGTGAATGCGATGATGATGCGTTTTATTTCCGTACATGCATTCTTGGATGTGAACTATTTGTATGGATAGAGAGTAATTTCAACCCTTAAAAATTTTCCCATGTTTCACGAAACACCGTATATATAGATTTATTAAAAAAATATTTTCTTTTATATTAAACTAAAGTTATATTGTTTTAAATTATAAATTTAAAATCTATCATTTATTCTGATTTTAATTTATGTAAGCCTCTAAATCCTACAACTTCTAGATTACAGCCTTGTCTACTTTATGATCAACTTTTTGGCACCAGCGTGAATGCTACATACGCACTGTCACGAAATGACGTTTTTCCAGACATTAACTGCACGTCATAAGCGAAACCTCAAACATGTTTCAATAAACCTTGTTATGTAACGTTGCTAATTTTGTACATTTTATATTAAAATATATGAAATTTTAATTATTTATTAACAAAAATATATCGGATTTTTAAAAAGGTTAATACAAAAACGTGTTTTTTATTTTTATTTTTTAATAATTTTTTAACGTGGATTTTCATTTAACCAAACGCAACTAACTGATAATGTAGCAGATAGACCAGAAGGTTGCACAGACCATCGATTTAACGACTAAAATTTTAGGAATGTTTAAACTATAAATACATTAAAATGCAACTAGACTCCTATGTCATACTTTCGTAGAAACCACCTCTAGGCCTCATTTTAATGATTGATTCATAGGTTTCCATTGTGCATTCCTGCACGCAAAGATATGGGTGCAGGATACATGAATAGATGCAATGAAAATGCAGTGGCAAACGTACCAATAAACCATCAAAATTGGGCCTGATGGTGGTTTCTACAAAGTTGTGATGTCTTAAACTAGTTGCGTTTTAATATGTTAATCGAATAATTCTAAAATGTCAGCCTTGGTCTCGCTCAGATAATAGTTTGTGCAGAAACCGCCCAATCTTGCAAGGTTTTTAGTAACCCTCAATTTTTTAGAATGCCAGCAAGAGATTGTTCTAATTAGTTTGCAGAATATAGCGGGTTTTTTTAACAGATTAAAATTCATCAAATTATAAAATAATTCAAAACCATAAATAGATATAAAAATCTTAAATGAAATGTGATGTAACTCGTATTTAATCAAACTAAATCTGTCAATATAAGCAAAATTCTTCTTGTAAATATCTCTAAATATGCCAACGCCACTAAAGAAATTAAGTATACTTCATATAAATTAAAAAATTAACAATACATTTTTTTTTCAATAAAATTTTCAATAAAGGATTTTCATCGCCACAGAATTCAAGGAGCACGGTGTTGCGCGTGTCCATCAAGCGAAAGTTTTTTTCCAAGCACCTTCGTCGTTCCAAGCACAAGCTCGCACTCTCACTGGTTGTTGCTCTTGGCACTGTTTTCACGTAACTTGGCGATAACCATGCTTGGCGAAAAATACTTCGCTCGTAAGTGAACGAGTAAACCTAAAACCTAGCCTACTCATTCTTATTTTTCCTTCATTCTTATCCTCGTGGTCTTGTGCTCTTGTGTATTATTATCTTGTGTTATTTTATAAAATGGCTAATGCTTTACTTATTAATAAACGGGAAAAGTTACTTTGACCTCGGTTCGGAAGGAAATCACACTCTTCGACAGAAGCATCTATCGCTACGCCAAGTATGATTATCGCCCAGTTACATGAAAACAGTGCCGAGAGCAACAACCAATCAGAGTGCGAGCTTAGGCTTGGAACGATGCAGGTGCTTGAAAAAAAAATTACGCGTCCATCAAACGTCCCTTCCTACGACCAAAGTGCCGCTACTCTCGTGGAAGCCAAGCTGATAAAATTTAATACATCTAAAAATGGAACTAGATAAATTAAAAAAGCAAATTGATTAGGATAAGCTTCATTAAATTTAGCATTTTTAAAACAAAACTAATTTAAGCGTAGTCTCGCACTATTGTTCACTAGATTAAACTTTTTAAAGAATAATATAAAAAAGGGGGTTTGTAAAGTTTTTTTTCTTACATTAGCTATTCATTTTTCTTTTTACCTGTTTTTTTTTACTATTCTGTTTCAATTTCCTCTAAAAATTGAGCTATATAAAAGTTGAGCATATGTAAAAATCATACTAATATCTTATGCTATGGGGCTTATAAATAACTCTACATATTGTCGAACCTCAGAAAATGCGTACAACTTTACCAACGTCAGTGATAATTTTCGATCAGACATGCTGTGTCTTTATAGGATATTCTACCATATATGTTTAATTAATAATTTTGGTATTTACATATCTACGTGAAAATTTAACCACTTTTAGTTTGATATCATGACTCTTTTCACATTAAATTGTACATGTATAATTATCATTCGAAACTTTATTTAGCATTTGGAAAATGATATAAACACTTTCTAAATTTGATAATGAGAATGAAAGATTTGATTTTCAAATTTATCAAATTAATAAATAGGAAAATAAAGGGCCTAATATGGTGACAGCGGACGTGAAATAAATGTTCATGCACAACCAAGTCTAATATATTTAGCTCAAATAAAAGCTTTTAGGTATTGATTATAACACTATTTCGTGTTATTAATGCGATTACCTCATCTTCAAGCTATTACTTTTCTCATGTGGGTGCTATACTTTATTACCTACATTATTGTAGAACTTTATCTTGTATACTAGGTCCCATTTAGATTCGAACGATATCATGTGACCAGAATATTTGCATTAGAAAACGTCTTTCTCATTATCAATAATAATGTAATAAATTATATTATATTGCGTGCAATGTTCGTCAGGTAACTACAATTTAGTTTATCTTGCATGTTGTTAGTGATTAAAAGCATTTGGATTCCATCAAATGATTTCCTTTCAACGCGATTCTTTAAGTTTATGATAAGTATTGGTACTACTTGGTTATTCCTTCGTCCGTAAAATTACCGCCAAAGTGTAAGATAAAATGCTAATAATGGATGATCGTGGATGTCACATTCAATGGCATTAAATATGATGCACGTGTTTAAAATGCCATTAAATGATTTTAAATTCGAATTTTTATTTGTATTTTTATTTGTATTTTTATTACAATTATTTGTATTTCGTTGATTTGGCGATTTGTATAATTTGGCGAAATTGGTCGAACGGATAACCAAGTAGTACCTAAGTACTTAATAATCTAAAACTGACTTAACAGATTGTACTAACACTTTAAAAATCATGTAGTATCATCTAAAACCATTTTAGAGAAAAATAAATGTGATCGAGATAAAATTGTCATTTTCGGCTTATGTAACGAAAAGTGGTCCATAATTCAGTTTTTTATATGTATTTTATCTCTGAATATGTAAATATTACTTAATATAAAACAGGAGATTGAAGTAAGAGAGACTAGGGATGAAAGAAACGTATGATGAAAGGGACCCTCAAATTTTCAGGAAGAAAATCAAGTGTACAATATTTCAACTTTGACTCATTTCATGCCGATATTTGTTTTGTCTTAATAATCCTTATAGCTAACGTCCGGAATTGAAACGTGGTAGGCAGTGAAGGCAAAACCTGCTTTTGATATGAAAAAAGTATATTTTGGTTTTACTTTTATTTTTTTTCTTTAAAAATAATATTAAGTTTAATATTAAAATATTTATAATATTTAACAGTGTAAAGTTTTTTCTGTACATGAATACCAGTACATATTTTAGCTAAAATACTGTTGATTTTTGCCTCAATAATTTTTTTTCGCTAGATGAGTATGGTTTTGAAAGGGACAGTAACTGAGGGGCTAAATGGAAAAGGTATAAACACAGTAAAAAAAAGGTGTGAAATACCAGTATTTTGTTAAACAGAAATTCGCGTTCTTTAATCTCTTTATATTATACGAAGTATTTCCTAAAAGAAATTACCGGTGGTGGCATCTTTTCTTGACTGCGTTTTTACTTGATCACGCCCCACTCTATTAATACATCTTGATGATATTACCTAAATCCATATCTGGTGTGAGATACTTGTTTTTGATTTTCATTTGTTACGATAAATTTTATTTTAATTTATGTACAATTATCTTGTATTTTACAACAATGTAATCGCAAATAGAAAGATAAAATGTACATAAAATTGTTTTATCTATGTGTGTTCCTTTCATTCCCTATTGTGGGGTTAATAGGTACATTTCTCCTATTTTTTATAAATGCGTGCCGATTTTAAGTTACTGTATTTGAAGGTAAGAGTTTTTATTTCCATAGCCAAGGTTTTAGAACAAAAATAGGGGCAAATATGAGGATGACATGTTTTAATGTTATTATTTTAAAAGCTTATAAAGACAAAATGCTCCTTTTATCCCCACTCTCCACTATTGATTTTATCAATCAGAAATTCTCATTTTTTTCCAGAACCAATTCATTTGACTAATTAACTATCACACAAAGCTCATTTTTATCTCAATGCATAGATATTTTTTATGATAATAGATGATAGCTAAAAAAAGAAAATATTTACTGGCGCTTTTTTTAATAAATAGCTAAACAATTCCAAATTGCTTTTATCTAAAACAGCTGAATTTTTTGAGCGAATTGACATATCTAAGGTATAAAAAATATATGTAGGGGAGAGTGGGGATACTTGAGCATAGGGGATACTTGAGCCACCCCTATTATCTCTACAGTTGGTCAATTTTTCTTTCTAAAACTGGCACCATGGTAACATATGTATAGTTCTGAACATGTAAAAAAGAAATCACATATCTTGGTACCATTTTGAAAGTATGGTGATTAACTCTTTGAGCTTTGCTGGTAGAATTTTCTACCACATAATTTTAATTCTGAAATGTCACAACGACAGTAGAAAATTTGACCAAATTTATTTGTAAAAGGTTTAATGCATTATTTTCGCGTATATTGTAAATAGGTTTTTTTCTTTGCAAAATACTGGTGCGAATTTGACACCTGGCTCAAGTATCTCCTCCATGGGGATACTTGAGCCACGATGTAAAAAAAAAGTAAAAATATATTAGAGATAGAAAAATAGTTCAAAATTAATTGAAAGTGGTTTTGAATTGAAGAAAAAATATCAAATTTTCATTTTCAATATTTTATTTTGTTCTAAGAAATTATAAAAAAATTAAAAAAAAATTAAAATTTAAAAAATGGCTCAAGTATCCCCATCGTCCCCTACTCCACCGTTTGTGCAGTATTTTTTTCATATAATTAGTATTTATTGAAGACCGACGATGCAAAATGTAGCTGAATCACAAATTCATATTTAACCCTTTACTGCACATTTTTTTCATTATTAAACAACAACAAAAAATATTTGAAATTCCTATCTCGGTTTAATTATGGGAAACATAGTAAAAAAAATCACATTATCAGCTAATGTTTGATATTTTATGATACGTGTCATATATGCAAAATTAAGACCTTTAAAACATTGTATAGCTACATTTTCCAACTAAATGAGCATAATTTGATTAATTTTATCTACTAAACACTCTTAAACACTCTAATCTTACCTTAATAGTTTGGTGAAAATTTCCTTTGTTTACAAAAAACAAATTCTAATTTTTTTGTCTAATGCAGTCATCTGACATGCAAGATTTAACAAGATAAGAGTTATTCCAATCTTTGGTTTATTCCTGATCAGCGATAGAGGTCATATTGGCCAAATTTATGGCACATAATAAAAATATAATCTTTTTAGGTGTGTACCAGATATGGCACTTGGTGCAGTGAAGGGCTAAAGATGTATTTGTGAAAAGAAACTTTCTTTTTCTCAAGTTGATTTTCATAAACGTCTTCTAGAAATCTTTACAGTGTATTAATTTGTTTTCTCAAACTAGAATGTCGGTTTTCAGGGTACTACCCATTCGTCACCTGAGAATAATAAAGTTATATCTGTATTTTTGAAAAAAAAATTGACATAGATAGATTCTGTTTGTATCTATAAAGGCATTTTTGCATCAAAATGATGTTATGTATAATTCACATATGACCTTACAATCATATTACATTATTTTTATCCAGAAATACCTTTTTAGATACAAATAGAACATTTCTATATTGGTAAGTGATTTTTTTCAAAAACACAGATAGAACTTTATTATCCTCAGGTGAAGCATTATCAATTAATTCTTTGCGCCGTATGTCTACTTTTAGCCAGCAAAACATTTTTACCGTTCAGTCGCATGCCTGCTCTTAAATCACCACAGGAAAGAACAATATTCATCTTATATTATGTTGACAAGCTTCGAAGATACATAGATTTCGAAAAAAAAATATTTTATAAATTTTGGTTAAATGTAATTAGGCATTTTCGCATTTAAAATATTACTTTCTTCTTTCTTCAATAAAAGAAAGTATTGAATGGAAATTTTTTTCGACTTCCGGCTTTCGACGGATTTACACGTTTTCTAGAGATTTCAAAAAACATGTTTTTACAAAATGTCTGTGTGTCTGTCTGTTTGAATGCCTGTGTGTACGTCTGTGTGTGTGTCCGTATGTTGCGATTCTACCATCAAAAAATTTATGGAGATATGCATAAAAATGAACAAAATTTTTTGTAAATGTTTTTGGCTGAGGTAAGCAGGTTCTTCTTCAATTTTGAAATATTCCGCCGGAAGAGGGCGCTTGAATAACAATTTTTGTGCCATTTTCAATATTGTACCAACTAAAAGTGTATGAAGGTATGTAATCGAATTGAACGATTTTTTTTGTGTGAGTGTTTGACTATGGCTAGTTTGTTCTCCCTGAATTTAAAAAAAAATCCGCCCGAAGGGGGCTCTGCAATAGTGATTTTTGAGCTATTTTCAATATTTTACCGCAGAAAAGTGTATGAAGTTATGCATAGAATTGAATAAAATTCTTTGTATAAGTGTGTGACTATGGTCAGCAGATCCTCTCTGAATAATAATAATAAAAAAAAAAAAAAAAAAAAAAAAAAAAAAAAAAAAATCCGCCGGAAGGAGGCTCTATAATCGCGATGTCTGTGCCATTTTTATTATTTTACTATTAAAAAGTGTTTGATGTTATGCATAGAACTGAACCAAATTTTTTGCGTATGTTTTTTTGGAGTATGGCGAGTAGATCTTTCCTGAATTTGAAAAAAATCTGAATATCGTTCTACTCTCATCGGCTCGTACAGATACGGAAACTAGTTTTTATTCCGATTTATTAACAGAAGCAGGAATTTAAGATGCAAATAATAGTTGGTATAGTATTGAATTAATAATATTAACGCATTAACATGCGTAACTAAATTTTGAAATATTAAAATGTACGTATGAGATAGAAGAAAGTTTTGAGATTGGCACATCTAAATAGCTTTAAAAATAATATTTTAAAATGGCAAAAAAGATAAAAATAAAAAATAATAAAAAAAATAAATAAAAATTACACTGAAAAAAAAAAGTTTCGTTCATGTAAAATTGTTAAGGATTGTCAAAATTCAATACTTAGTGAGTATTAGTTAATATTGTGACCTCCACACCAATCAAATAATAATTACTATATTGAGCTTATCAGAAAGTACCAGATTTCAGCTTTTTAAACTTTTCAGTTTAATACTAATTCACTGTCTTGGTATAATAATTAATATTTAATCTTGAAATCTGATGTAAGCAATCGTCATGCCACGTTGCAAATGTTTTAACCGTAAGTTATGGCAACAACGTTATATAAATGGTATAGAAATTATTTTTTGTTGCGTTATAAGACCGTGTTTCACATATTTCATTTAAAAACATCACAATTATATTATTCTTAAATTATATGTTTATTAATTTAATTTTTATTAAGGGGATTGTGGACGTTAATTTCTTTTCATCATAGCAATATAAATTCTTCAGCATATATACACTTCAGCAAAAGCATATACACCTTCAAAAAATTTCCAAACTTATTAAAAGATTTTAATTTTTTAAAAAATTACATTTTTAAACGAAATTTTAAAATGCTCCTCGTGTTTTAATTTTCTTGCTTTTGCATTTTTTCTGTTAAAACTCTGTTATAAACAAATTTTTTTAATCTCTCGAATAGTTAATATTTTGCAGATTTTTTTCTAAATTCCATATCGATTTTCATCAAAATTTTGTTTTTTAATAAGTAAATAATCAAATTTGACTATCTTAATAAAGACGAATTTTAAAAAACTTATACAATTTTTAAACAATATTGGGATACTTCCTTATCAATTTCATAAATATTGATAAAAAATTACGTCGCAAGGAGCATTTAAAAAAAATCTAAAAAAGCTGAAAAAATAGTTTTGAGAAAAAACAGATTTAAACTATATAAATACCTTTACCTTTATTATTTACTTCTTAAAACCTTCATAAAAATATTTTATTAAGAACAAATGTTTTGGTACTATTATACCACAGAAACAGACCTTTTTTGTGACGATTTTGCTCAAATAAAGGTCCACTGCCCCCTTAAGATAGAAATACTAAAATTCTAAAAACCTCTATTTATTTTTATTCTGGAAATGATTTTCAAAAATATTGATAATATTATTCAGACGTGCAAATTAAAAAAAATGTCTGATTTAACATACAAATTGTTTCGTTGCAGTTGAAGAAACTTTCTTTTGAATGTTGATTCTACTCATTGTTCTCAAAGGGGAACATTTTATTTAAATACATTTTACTTAGTCGATATGTTTTGTTATTTCCTTTATTCTAATGTAAAATTCATGGATTTAAAAACAGGAAAAGAAAGATTTGCTTACCTTCGATATAACTTTCGAAAAGTTCCTTTCATGCATATTTGTTAAGAAATGTCAAAATTCAATACATGTGTATTGATTTTTCAATGCATTAGAATCTAAATAAATATTTAAAAATAATAATGATACATTTGTTATTTAAAACTATAAAATCATGTTAGAAACCTTTTTGGCCAATCGCATAAAGTAATCTGCTAAATATAAAATATATTAAAGTATTTTTCATATTAATAATTGCTGGGTTTCGCGATATTATTAATTCGATAGTACTTTACAACATATTTCTCAACATTAAAATAAGTATTGAGATTTGCTAGTTTTAGCTGTTTGCTTAAAGAAAAAAATATATTTCTTAACCCCTTGGGGACGAGCGACACGTATACGTGCCGCAAAAAGGCTTAAGAATTCTTGTTTATTCTCAACAGTAAAACTCTACTGTAGAATTTGACTTATTTAATCGGAGATTAAATAAACGATTTTCAATAAATATCGATGAATATCGATTTTCTCGATTTAATAAGGCACAAATTTCTGTTTTTTAAAACCGGTGACAAAACATTAAAAATTTCGTAAAAGGCTCCCGTCGCGAAAGGGTTAACCTAATTCTTTACCTTTTTAAGATTCACGAAAATATAATTTAATCTCTTTTTAATTACCTTTAACGCAAACAGTATTTTGTTTATTTACAGAAACCACAGAAACTAACACATTCCCAATTAATATATATATATATATATTATTGACACAAGTGTTTCTTTTGTTGCTTGCAATTTTGGGAAACGTCTTTGAAAATGTTTCAATTAGTTTTCTTATGATGAAATATTAGTTTTTCGGTGCTATTAGTTATGGAATAAACGTTTTCAGGTTAAACAAACATCATAAATGAACATCATTAATATTCCCTTTTATTAATACCAATAACTTAGTGATAACATTTATAACACTAACATTACAATTAAAATAAATATCATCAATATTAATATTAAAATTAAAATTACATTATTTTGTTATGCCTTCGGGAATAAATTTTGTCACGAAAGTGTTGGCATTACAAGTGATAGCTACCCACCCGCCAACACTTCTTTTGATCCCCTTCCCTCAAAAAAATAAATAAATAAATAAATAAAAAAAATAAAATAAAATAAAATAAAATAAAATAAATAAATAAATAAATAAATAATAAATAAAAAAACGCAGATTTTTAGTTTTGAGAAAAATTTGGAGAAGAAAAGATTTATTGAGAAAGATTTTTGTCATAAGACCCCATTTAACTAACCAACTTAAGACAAATACTACGAGAGACCTTAAAAATCAGTTTAAAATTAAAACAAAACTTCTCCAACAATGTATCAATCTGTATATTGATGCTTATGATAAGAACGCATTTATTAAAATTGTCTAGAAAAAATTTTAACAATTGTAGGAGCATATGAATTAATGTAAAGATTGTTCATTACTGCCTTCTCCAGGCGATCCAGGACTGACGAGATTTATTTGCAGTAAAATTTCTCAAAAGTTTCCTAAATCTACTGGTAGTAAAATAAAAGTTTATTTTAAATAGGTCTCATAAATTATCTCACCTTTATTGGTTTCGCACGCTTTCAAAGAAAACAACAAATAAAAAATCTTGCACTAACCATAGATTATTAGACACTTTCCAGGACATTCAGAAGAATGTAACAAAACTTCACATTTTAATAAGTGAGAATATTATGTCTAATTCAATCAAATGGAAACGCAACTCCCTTTCAGTTATTCTCATCTGCAATTAAAAAAATTATCCAAATTCTTGAAAAGCACCACGTATGACAAATAAATTTGCACCTATTAACTAAATGTACACAAAAATTTAATTCATTTAAGAAATACTTTGATACTTTACGTCAAAATTTCCCTTCAGCTGTTTCCATTTCTAAGGAAAATAGTAGCTAAATTCTTTTGTGCATCCCTGTATTATGTGGTACAGGATTAATGTAAAACGTGTAAATTGAGAAAAAAGCAATTAAATTAAACTTGCATGCCGAAATTTGAAATTCACATCCAGAAGGTGTTACTTAAAGACAGTACTGCAACCGATTTCTTTTGTGTGTTTCTTTAAATGAATGAAAAATGCTATGAATACCTATTCTATTGTAATTATCTTGTAAAGACATTTAGTGATTTATATTAGTTTCCATGCGTTTGAAATAGTGAAATGTCATTAAAGTATTCTGCAAACGATTTTTCTCCACGTATCATACTTTAATTATTTTGGGTGCTCCTGTAAAGAATCTATCAATCCCACATAATTGTTATACAATAATAAACATGTCTAGATGACACTACATAGGATTTGTCAATTGCATGAGAAATTGAGTATATTTACGGGAGTTCGAGCATGGAAATACGGGCAGAGAAACCGAATACGTAAACACTTTTCAACTTTGTTGAAAAGCGTTTAAACTACATTTTTCTCAATCTCAGATATCTATTTTTAATTATTAAGAAACAATAGAGCTGAATTAAAAATATATATTTATTAGTGTAGCTTAAAAGTCAGTAATATCATTGTCATTATGACTATATACTGTACATTATTACTGCATACATGATGATATTATTTTTTCATAAATTATTATGCTTCTATAGTATGCTTCTATAAAATTGTATATTTACATAGCTCCTGAACACACCTGATTTATCCATATGTGATTACTTATGGGATTAGATCTCAGACTAGGTGTTCCTGCTCTCCATACCAGGTGATTTAACAGAATTACGATAGAGAATCACATTTGCATATGCTAGCACTAAATGTGAGAAATCCTAACAAGCATGACCATAAATTGATTTTAGAATTTAATTATACAGCGTTTTCAAGATTGAAGTGAACACTTGTATAGCTTAATATAACTTGAAATTATTCTATGCATGATTATGTATAACATACTGTTGTTGCCGCTACATATATATTTTTTAATTAACCTTTAAAACTCTGAAATATGTACAATTCATTATGCTATACAGCTGAATCAAAAGATTTTATAGTTACTTCATTTGTTGCACCATAGCCGTAGTTTTTTTTTTATATTTCTTAATTTAAATTAAAATACCTAGTGTTACTTCTAAATGAAAAGTGTTTTTAATGCTATATGTTTTTTCTTAAAATAATTAAAAGCGATAAAAGTTATTGAACACATTTCATTGGATAAAAAAAAAACATTTACCACTAATTTGATTTAAAATTAACGAATTCAAAAGCTAAACTTTATTAATTTTTTATGTCAATTTGAAGTAATGGTTACATTTTATTGAAGATAATATTTATGTTCAGGATGAATTGCTTCAAAGTGTATAAAAATTGTGTTGTGTACTTGAAATAGAATGAAAAACGGATTACAGTACGAAATGTTAAACATGCGTACAATCATTTTTTTATAAAGGAAAAAATAACTATTTCAAAATAATTTATAGAATAATTTATAAATATTATAGAAAAATAAAACTTTATAAAAATAGTATTGCACAATCACAGTATTTGAGAAAAAATATTTTTTACGTGTCTCAAAGGGTTAAAGAAAACTCAATCTTTTTGTTTAAAATTCCAGTTTCCAAGTTTTTTTTTATAACCACTTCAAAAACTTGATCAAGCACACTCAAAACATGATTTAGATAAAATTTTGGATAAAAAAACGAACTTTCTTCAGTTTACAGATTTATATCTTAAGAACGATTGCAAATTGACAACCATTATCATATATGCTTCTAGATAAGCTTCTTAAGAGGGTCTGTAATGAAATCTCGTTAAGATTAAGCGATGACAACTCATAATTGCTATTTGGTATTGTTTATACATAACTTTGACACATTTAGCGAATGTTTCTTTTTTTCACTTGGTGTCGAGCATGTGCTTTGGAACTCGTAACCTAGAGTGTCACTTTTTCATTTCACCAACGTCACCAATATTTTACTAAATTTGGATAAATAGTTCTAATTGTGATACTTGTTTTACAGCTAAATCTTTAATAACAGAATGAATGTTTCAGCTGTTGCTTTCAAATGTATTGATCTGTAGTATCTCCAAACTGACGCACTAATAAAATTGTCACGATCATATGACCATGGAAATGGACTTCTCGTATGCCAAAAAGGCAGGATATAAATTTAGTCAACATCATAAAAACAGTTTTATGGATAAAATTTTCTCGTTTTTTAATATATTATCTTTATACGAAAAACAAATTAACTGAAATAAAAGATATTGAGAGTAAAAGTTAGCTATTGCTTTATTTCGCAAACGTTATTGAATTTTACATGAAACTTATTTCCATTAAACAGAAAAATATCTTGATAATAAACTAATTTTTTTTTTCACTGAAGTCAATTATGAAGTTATATAGAGAGAGGTGATTAAATTTCCCTCTTTTTTAAAAATATATTTATTTTCATTGGGAAAATGCCAGGAAATTTACAAATCTCAATCTTTACATTTTTTTTTATAAGGTAGGAAGTAATAATATAAGTTTTATTAGAAATATCTCTGGCAACGGAAAGAAATAGCTGATGTATTTCTTTAACAAGTTCAATAAATTTTCAAAGAAAACTACCAAATTTTTATAGAAAAGTTTGACGAGAATTTATCTGTAGTTTTTTGTGAAGTTGCATTAGCGTAATCTTTAAGGATAACAACAGCTTATTGCATTAACCTCGTTTTCTGGGTTTAACTCTAAACATAAGCAAAAGTTACAAAAGAAATATTATTAGAGTCAATATTATCAATATGTGTGTCAGTAAAATATTTCAGTTGAATAAAAAGTAAAACACTGAAAAGGGTAAATACAATGTTTCTAAGAAACTTAAATTTTCCAAGTGGCTGAAAAAAAGTCCGGTGTATTGGCTAAAGTTGCCAATGTTCTTCCAACTGAGTCATCCTGGACTTGACGACTTGACGACTATTTGACCATACCGACCTTAACGATCATACAATCTGGTCTGATACTGTGAATCAGCTTAAGAGAATAAATCGAAGGTTAATATTATACAATATAATACAATGTATACGTTTCATTTAATAATATATTTATTTAAAATATGTTTCTTTTATCTTTTCAAGAAGAAAGTATTTGATTTAAAGTATTTGATTTGTTAAACATTTCGAATTCCAATATTCGCCCATTAAAGAGAAAAATAACTTAGTAATAATCTGAAAGTTTTCTTTCAATGATGTCAATTATGAAGTTAATGAGATAAAGGGGATTGAATTCCACTCTTCTTAAAACTGTATTTGTTTCAACGGAGAGAATAGAAATAAATTTACCAATCTCAATCATTACTTTTTTTTCCTTAAGGTAAGAAGTATTAATATAAGTTTTATTATATATAAAGCTTGTAAAGAAAAAAAAGCTGATGTATTTCTTTAACAAGTTAAGGAGTTTCAAAACAGCTGAATCAAAAGTTTTAATAGCAAAGTCATTCTGTCGAACCAGAAGCAACAGCTTTTTTATATTCCTTAAGACAACCGAAATGTGAAAAAAATGTTTGTTTTACTTTTTTCTATTAAATAACTTTTTTTCAATGAAATCTACCAGCTTTTTTTATAGAATAGTATGACGAGAATTTATCTGTAGTTTTTGCAATAAAGTAATCTTTTAAAAAAACAGCTTATTGCACTAACCTCTTTTTTATGTTTAACACTTAATATAAGTAAAAGTTATAAAGAAACTTTATTAGAGCTCAATACGTATCAGCTTTCACATTGAAATTCATTGGTTCGTAGTGACCCCAAATTAAGTAAAGCACTAATAAAAATTTCTCGAACAAATGAACTTGACTAATTGTCTTCTCGTACATTAAAAAATAGGATACAAAATTTAGTTAGATTGATTAAAATAGATTTTTAGGTAAAATTAATATAAAAATTTCTCGTAATTTAATATATTATTTTTATACGAAAACGAAATTAACTGAAATAAAATATATTAAAAATAAAAGCTAACTATTGCTTTACTTCAAAACATTATTAAACTTTAAATAAAATTTACCCCCTTTAAATAGGAAAAAATAACATATAATAATCTAAAAGTTTTCTTTCGATGAAACCAATTATGAAGATATAAAGATAAAGAGAGTTAAATTCCCACTTTTTCAAATTATATTTATTTCCACTGAGATAATACCAATAAATTTACCGATCTCAATCATTAATTTTATTTCTCTAATGTAGAAAACAATAATATAAATTTCATTAGATATTTTTCTGGTAACGGACAAAAATAGCTGATGTATTTCTTTAACAAGTTAAAGAGTTTTAATACTTCCAAATCAAAAGTTTTAATAGATAAGTCGATCTGCCGAAGAAGAAGAGGCAGTTTGGTTATATTTCTTATGACAACGGAAAAGACGAAAAGCAAATGTTTATTACTACCTTTTTTATAAATAACTTTTTTCAATGAAATCTGACAAATTTTTCATAGAAAAATTTGACGATAATTTATATTAAGTTTTTAGTGAAGTTACTTTAAAGTAATCTTTTAGGAAAACAACGGCTTATTGCACTAACCTCTTTTTCTATGTTTAACTCTGAATATAAGTAAAAGTTACGAAGAAATATTGTTAGAGCTATATATGTGTCAACAAAATCATTCACTTAAATAAAAAGTAAAACACTTATGCGTGTAAATACAAGGTATATGTTTCATTCAATTATATATTTATTTATAACTTACTTCTTCTATCTTAACATACAGAAAATATGTGATTTTTCCAAACTTTTCCAATTCCACTATTCTTCAGATTTACATGTTTTAGAGCTCAGAGATGCAAGAAAGAAGTTTTTACATCTATATGTTTGAAACACACTGTTTGGGGATGCAGTATCTCACGGACTAATGCACAAAATTTAACAAATGTACAAAATGTCTCTACTTTAACCACCAAATTAACGATGTATTTTAACCACGAATACCAATTTAACTGAAATAAAATATATTAAAAATAAAAGCTATCTATTGCTTTATTTCACAAACGTTATTGAACTTTACATGAAATGTATGCCCATTAAAGATAAAAATGTCTTGTCAATAATCTAAAAGTTTTCTTTCAATGAAGTCAATTACGAAGTTATAAAGATAAAGAGGGTTAAATTCCCCTCTTTTTAAAAATGCATTTATTTCTGCTGAGAAAATGCCAATAAATTTACCAATCTCGATTCTTACTTTTTTTTCTAAGGCAGAAAGTAATAACACAAGTTTTATTAGATATATTTCTGGTAAAGGAAAAAAATAGCTGATGTATGTCTTTAACAAGTTAAGGAATTTCAATACACCTGAATCAAAAGTTTTAACATCTAAGTCAATCTGTTGAACCAGAATCAACAGTTTTTATATTTCTTAAGACAACCAAAAAAGGCGAAAAGCAAATGTTTATTCTACTTTTTTCTATTTAATAACTTTTTTTTCAATAAAACCTGCCAAATTTTTGATAGAAAAGTTTGACGAGAATTTATCTATAGTTTTTAGAGAAGTTGCTTCAAAGTAATCTTTTAAGAAAACAGTGGCTTATTGCACTAACATCTCTTTCTATGTTTAACCCTAAAAATAACTAAAAGTTACAAAGAAACATTATTAGAGCTGTATATGTGTCAATAAAATCATTCAGTCGAATAAAAAGCAAAACACTGAAAGAAGCAAATAAAATGTATATGTTTTATTCAATTATCTATTTATTTATAATTTATTTCTTCTATCTTTTCAAGAAGAAAGTACGGGATTTGCGAAACTTTTCGAATTCCAGTTTTCTTTAGATTTCCATCATTTACATGCCAGGGATGTTAAAAAGCATATTTTTACGTATGTCTGTATGTGACACAATATTTGGGGATGCTGTGTCTCACAAACTAATGTACAGAGTTAATTTCTCATACAGAGAGCAAACTATCTCGTATTTTGATACATTATCTTTATACCGAAACAAAATTAACTGAAATAAAATATATTAGAAATGAAAGCTATCTATTGGATTATTTCACAAACGTTATTGAACTTTAAATGAAATTTACTCCGATTAAAGAGAAAAAATAACCTGATAATAATCTGAAAGTTTTCTTTCAATGAAGTCAATTACGAAGTTATAAAATAAAGAGTTTTAAATTCCCCTCTTTTTAAAAAATATATGTATTTCCACTGAGAAAATACCATTAAATTTACTAATCTCAATCATACTTTTTTTCTCTAATGTAGGAAATAATAATTTAAGTTTTGTTAGATATATCTCTGGTAAAGGAAAAAAAATTCTGATGTATTTCTTTGACAAGTTAAGGAGCTTCAATACAGCTGAACCAAAAGTTTTAACAGCTAAGTCAATCTGTCGAACTATAAGCAACAGTTCTCTATATTTCTTAAAACAACCGAAAAGGCGAAAAGCAAATGTTTATTCTATTTTTTCCTATGAAATAACATTTTTTGTCAATGAAATTTGCCAAATTTTTGATAGAAAAGTTTGAGGAGAGTTTATCTGTAGATTTTAGCAAAGTTGCATTAAAGTAATCTTTTAAGAAAACAGCGGTTTATTGCACTAACCTCTTTTTCTATGATTAACTCTAAATATAAATAAAATTTTCAAAGAAACATTGATAGAGCTGTTAATAAAATCATTTAGTTGAATAAAAACTAAAACACTTAAACGAGTAAGTAACTGGGTATATGTTTTATTCGATTATATATTTATTTATTATACATTTGTTCTATTTTTACTAGAAAATACTGGATTTGTTAAAAATTTTTAATTTCAGTTTTTGATGGATTAACATAGAAGCCTGAAATCATAGCGGCCAACTTTTACGCATTTTTCCTAGCATAAAAATTTTATAGTAAATATTGTCTTATTTAATCGTTGAAATCTTATGATTAAACAAATGGAAAATCTGTGTACAATTTTAGTGGTAGAAAAAATGGTTGCTGGCAGCTATGCTGAAATAATAAAAAAAAACTTTAACCTCTGCCTCTGCTATGTCTCACGAACTAATATACAGAATTTAATGAAACATTATATTAAGTTAGTAAATGATATACAATGATACTGATTAACTTTTGCTATAAATCGTTTCATAGGTAGTGATATTATGCAGAGTTTATGGTTTCTTAAATAGCTATAACTCAAAAACAGGAAAAAAATATTTTAAACTTTGTCTGTTTGTGACACAAGGAATGGGGACGATGGGTCTTACGAACTAATGTACATAATTTAATAAAACTTTAGATTCAGTTAGTCACAGATATAAAGTGGTACTGATTACTTTTTGGTGTAAATCGCCTCACAGGTGGTGATGTTATGCAGATTTTTCTATTTCCAGAATAGCTATATCTCAAAAACAAATGCACGGATTTTCGTAAAGATTCAGATTCAGTTCGTGTAATTTTGTACTGATTATTTTTTGAATTGAATCACACAACTGTTTTGCTGAATTCTTATATTTCTAGCAAAGGAAAAAAATAGTTAAAAAAATTTTTGCAACAGCCCTATCTCCAAAATTATTGCACGGAATTTATGTTTCAGATAGTCCTGCACATTTATTGACGTTTACTTGTGTTTAAGTATCAATCGCTGAACAGATGACGTTGCTATGATGCAATTTTTATGTGGATTAAGATCCATCATGCGGATTAAAATTTTCGAAAAAGCTCTATCTCAAGAACTAAAGCACGAATATTCATCTAACTTAGGATTCAGTTCAACGTTGACACAAGTTGTTGCTATTTAGGTTTTGGTATTAATCGCGTAATATGTGACTCTTCGCAGCTACTTTTTGTGGGATTTACACAATTTTAGCGACAGTCATATCGCTAGAACTAATGTACGGAATTTCATATCATTAAAATCCCGATGATTTTCATAGATTGCAATTTAATTTTGGCCCTGTTATAGAGAATTTTGAATTATTAACATGTTTGTGGTAGTATAAAGTTTTGGGATTGTCACATCCAATTTGTTTAATACTATATTGGATCACTTTCTAAAAAGAAAAAAAATTGAAACATAAACTTTGATAACATTTCTAAAAGAATTGTAATATAACATTTGTTGATAAAAATAGTAATGCGAACAGAATATCAAAATTGTCAGCATAAAATAGGCTGCTCTGTAATTTACCGTACGAAATAATTTGATTAGTAACATTTTGCGAAAGTGTCTGAATCTTAATGGGATTTTTCATTGCGTGGTTGACCGATATTTGCGTGCGTTCATAATAATATGAATAGATAGCATTTTTTAATATTGATATTTTTGTCCAATGTCACATTTTTTTAGCTTTTCAAAAATGTGTTGTAGAAGTCTGAGCAGGGTATTTTAGATGCATCTAATATATTTAATGTAATTTTATTTTTCTCATGCGTGATGTGCGAAAATTGAAATATAAAACATTTTCATGTATTTTTTTTTAATTATACAACACTTGGAGGCCGATTTGATGTCCAGATTTTGCACATATGTTATAAAGAACATATATAAAAAAGTTGAAATCTCTATCTCAAATACAAAAAGCCGAAGCTTTTTAAAGCATGAATGTTATGAGCATCGAGAAAAAGCCGTTTAGATTTTAATTTATATGGATAATTGTGATGGGTGTATTAACGAAATTAACACAATCTCGTGATATATTTACCATATGGATCAAAATGTGATATTAAAATATTCACTATTAAATAAACTTTCAGTTAATATGAAAAGAAATTAACTTTTGGGCCAGTTTTAAAGTAACCTGGCTCCATAAGTGAAATAATTATTCAAAATATTGTTATATATTACGTTAAAAAACTTAAACAAAACGCTCTTAAAAAAACGAAAAAAAAAAGAATTTAAATTAATAGAAGTGAATAAAATGTATATTTACCAAAATGTTTATCTCATATTTTCCATTTCATGATTTCTTTACAAAACGTGCTTTACAGTTTATTCTTTTATTCTGAAATAAGAAAAATTGTTAAAACGTACTATTTCTTAATATATTTTCCTTAATTTTGGATGAGCCTATTTCATTTACTCCATTACTACGGGAGTTGGAAAAGGGAAAACTTCATTAATTTTCTCATCAAGTGAATTCAGCATAATTTTCATCCTATTAGCGTGGTGTTTAAGCAATTTCATCCTCCTTTGATTTGTGCCTAGCAATTTTCTCCAAAACATCCGTTATGTCCTGAGAATCAACTGATCGCTATTAATATGTTGTTAAATGACAATTTCATTTATCTGTTAAGATTAAAATTTAGGTAAATATGGTAACGCAGACTTTTTAGAATTTGGGTAATGTTTAGTGAAATATATATATTTAATCTTTTAATAATACTAGAGGTTCCGACCAGGACCTAGCTGATTATAGAATACAGGGAAAAACAACATTTACTTTATTTTACCTTTACAAGAACGTATTGGATTCGTGAAAATTTTCGAATTGTAGTTTTCGACAGATTTAGGGGTCAGAAATCCCGAAGAACTTTTTACAAAATGTCTGTCTGTGAGTCTGTCTGTATGTGACACACATTTTGTGGTCGCTCTATTTCAATATATAATGGGTATAATTTAATAAAATTACAGATTCCTTCGTCTCCGATATAAATAAGTGCTGTTTCAGTTTTGAGTGTAGATCGCCCGACAGTTGGCTCTGCTGCATTTTTCTGGATCTCCGCAATAGTTGTGTTTCAATAACTGATTCATGAATTTTCATCAAATTTAAGATTTTGTTCGTCTCTGATGTAAATTGGTCCTGTTTACTTTCCGGTTTAAGTCGTCCAACATGTAGTGCTGGTATGCAAAATATTTTATAATATCCGCACTACGTGTACCTCAACAACTAATGCATGGATTTTCATTGATTTCAGATTCAGTTAGATATTGACATAAGTTGTTGCTGACTAGATTTTGGTGTAAATCCCCAAAATAATGCTGCTGCTATCTGCACTTTTCAGAAAGTATTAACATGTATGCCATAGAAAGTTTTAGAATTGCCAAATCTGACTTGTTTTTATATTACTATATAATTTTTAGAATGGCCACTAAAAACACCATTAAATATCCTCACATGAAAAGCATGAATATTCCATTCAAGTAAAGTTTTTAAGTGCATCAAAAGTGATACTTTCATGTGGATTATTAATGTAAGAAATCGAGAAATATTTTGATACCTATTGCAAAAATTTTAAATTATAATAATTTCATTGATTTTAGTGCATAGTTTGATTACATTTCGGTTACGTTTCTGTAAATTTATATTGATTGAATATTTTATTTTATTAATGAAGTTATTCCATCATTATGGAATAATTGTCTGTGAATAAATGCTGAAACATCTATGCTAAGTGTGAACGGATTTATGTTTAATAATTGTCATAAATATAAATGCTATAGTTTTTGATAATAGCGTATATGTCATACAATTTTGAATTCATTTTAGAAAAAGAAATATAAAAACAAAGATAAAAGTTTTGTTTTTTGGTAATTTCAATCTGATGTCCTTTTGTTGAACTTTTTTATTACATCTTGATTTCCAAAATATACAAGATTTGCCTAAAGTATGAAGTTTAACACTATTTTACCTCTCGGTGGTTTTTTTTATGAAAGATATTAAAGCAATAAGAATAAAAATTTAGGAAAACTTTCTTTGTTTTACCTTAGTCAAATTTGAGTTAATTTTCAGTAGTACATCGGTCTTTTTCTATTGCAGTCAGATAAATATATAACTGTATCAATCGTAAAAAATAATGTTATATAACTAATATATATTATTATTTAATAAAAATGTGCCATAAGTCATGTATTTAATATTAAAATCAACACTTAAAGTGTACTATTTATTTAATTTTAATTGCAGGGGTCGCAGCGTCCCTAAAATTTTCACAATTTTAAAACGATAATTTTATAATTTTTAATGTAGAATTTCACTGTAGACGTTAAAAGAATCTGACTTAAAAGACTTTTGATTTAAAATGTTGGTAGAAATGTGCGAAAATTTTAGGGACACTGCGACTCCTGTAATTGCAAAACTTAGAAATAAAATGAAAAACGAAAGTATCCGCCTAAATCTGAGAAATGTTTTAAATGAAAATGCATGAACAAGAGGAAACTTTCTAAAATGTGACGAAAGGAAATTTTTATAATGAACAGAACTAAAAAAATGATCTTCAAGTTTGATTGGTTGTTTTATGATTTCCGATTATCTACACGTGGGATAAAGAGGCGAGTGTGAGTGCCCTTTTGTGGAGGGTTTATTTATTTATTTTTGAGGGAACTTAACCCGTATTTATTAAAGGATATACAAGATGCGAAGAAAAATTGCGATTGTTTAGGCTGATTGGCGCGATTGATTTCTAACCCAATACATTCTATCAACAAGTTTTGAAAACAGAATCTCTCGGCCATTGGTAGAGGTCTTCAAGATTGGAGTAGCGCAGAAGAAGTTTATTTAATAAGTTGAGTGCCATGGTAACTGACAGTTTAAAATAAGATAAATTGAATATACATTTTAATTAAATTTTCAGTAATTACTTAAAACAATACAAAAAGTTTGTTTTATATCATACTTTAGACAGTCAGTCACCGATGATTGACGCGGCCAAATAAGGAAAGTTCAATGTCAGTCACTTGTGACTGACACGGCACCCAACGTATTAACAGAGCCACAAATGTTCAGAACAGGGCTGCAAACTCAATGTGTTCGTTTGCCGTGCGGATGCTTAAGTATTGAACTATCTAATAGGTACTTGCCCGGTATTTATCACTGCTCGTTGTTGAATAGCGCAACGAACTGTAGAACTACTTTTATTCATCCGGACTATAAGATCTTTAGACTAGAAGCTAAAATAATGTTATAAATAACTCATTCATTGTCTTTTTACGTAAAAAATTACATTATACATGGCAGAAAAAAATGGAATTTCCTGAAACTTATCTTTTATGGAATTAGTAATTTCTATTCATAAATATGGATATAAAATTATGACTACCCCTCCCCCACCGTAAATTACCAGTTTAGTTATCATTAACATAAATTCACATTTAAACACAAATTTAAGGGATTTATATATGCGAATAATATAAAAAAATATTGTAAAAGATTTAAGTTAAATACTTATGAAAATTCTGACTTTCCAGGCCAAAGCATCTTGAAAGCATTCTGCAAACTCAGAAAAATCACTTTCAAAAAATCAAAACTTTCAGTAATTAAAAAAAATAATAATAAATTGTTTCAAAAATGTAACAAGAACGAAAATTATGCTTACGTCATAGGTAAGGAAATACATTCCAACACTTTCAGAATGCTGTAACGAAACTTAATAGTTTACTAAGCTGGAAGATAAAGTCTAAAAGAAAAAAATGGAAAACGCATAACGCATTAGAAAAGCCAATTTATGCTATTAACATGAATAGTCGTGAAAATATAATTTCTTTTTATGCAGTCTTGTGCATGATACATAGATATTTATGCATATTACGTAGTATGCTAAAAGTTGATACACTAAAACAAATAGCACAATAAAAATTTCTATTCAGCAATTTTTTGTCAGTAAATGGACAATCTTTATATGCCCTATGGAAAATTTTTATATATGTATGGACAATCTTTATATGCCATATGGAAAATTTTTATATATGTATGGAAAATTTATGGAAATGGAAAATTTTTATGTAGCCGTATAATGATCTATTGCATTTATACACACGAAATAATAGTGAAAAAATAATTAAACTTAAAAATGCACATCACAACTGAAAACGTATTTCCAGAAATTATTGTTCCTAGGCATCAATAGTTTAATTATGCTCATTTTCTTCAGTTTCACCAAATTTCTTTCCTTTAAATGAATGATAAAGTCTGTAATCATCATACTCTACAGTAAGATCTATATGTGTATATATGAATATAAATATTAATTTCAATGTGTTTTCAAAGCTTTTCCTTTATAGACCGTAAAGCAATGGAAATTTTTTTAGTGTCCCTGTAAAGGAACTGTAAATGCTCCAATTTCAATTCAGACCATACCATAACGATGCCCAATACCATATATCAATTTTATCAATGCAATCAGATTCTTCGTGAGGTACACTGTTAAAAATCTTGCCAGAGTTTGAACCAAATTTTGGTGTTCAGTAGCTGCCACTGTAAGATGGTGAAACTTGGAACCAATATTTGGAGCGCCTGTTAAAGCATAGTTCCAATAGTTGGAAAAAGATTGAAATAGGAAGCTCCAAATGTTGGTAGGAGATTTTACCATCTTATATTGGCAGCTACGGAGTACAAACTTTTGGTTCACAATCGAGCAAAAATTTTAACAGTTAACTGTAGAGCCACAGACAGACTGACAGAATTCATAAAGACATTTTAACTACATTGGAAATTGGTAAAATTTACCACAAACTTGAAACAGGTATTTTATGAACTTTGGTGTCTTTAATTATTTTTAAGTTTAGCCATTCAATTAATTTATTATGAACTCACGTGCAGATTTTTGTTTTATATGGCAACGCAATCACTGAGATCAATTTATTTACTATACCATGCATATTCCTAAGAGTTTAGATAGTTTAAATTATCAACATGTGTTTTATAATAAAAATGATAAACTCTTAGGCTTAAATAATATATAGGGTCATCCTATGATAACTTAAGTTACATTTAGAACTATTTTCAGAAATTTTTGTAATACAACACAAACAAAAAAATTATTCAAAATGTAAATTTGAGATGGTTTGCTAATTAAACTTATTCAAAAGCCAATTTACATGAAAATTACCTAATTTTAATGTTATTTCTTAACCTCTTGAGTCTATGAGCACCCAAATGGGTACATGAATTTTGTTCCATTTTATTAATGATACTCAAATATAAATGAAATTTCGATATAAGAATAATATGTTTCGAATTCTAAGATTCGAGCTAATGAAAATAAAACAAAAATCTCGCTCTGAAGTCAAACGAGAGAAGACATAATTCAATAATAATTAAAAATACTGTAATAATCGCCAGTAGCGAAGAGGTTAAATTTTGGTAATTATATTTATTATGGTAACTGTCATTACTGAAAAAGGAATGTAAGTTATCATATAAAGTGTAATTTTCATTGTCCTTTTTTAGGTAATTTTCAACGAACTTGATCCTTGAATAGGTTTCATTGACAAACCATGTTAATTTTACATTTCAATAATTTTTTTTAGTGTTATATTACTAAAATTACTGCAGTAAATTGTTCTAAATGTAACGTAAGTTACCATGGAATGAACTTATATCCAATATCAAAAAGGGTGTTCCTCTACATACATTATTTTAAAAAGTAAAAGTATCAACTAAAAATCATCTGTATCGGGACAATCTCTCCTTCATTATATGGAGAAATTCAATTTATTTTCTGTTTCAAACCTAATTTTTTGAAAAAAATTTAGAAAGAACTATTGTTTATAACTTTGCGCTGAAGACATAAAAACTTTTTAAGGTGTAAAATTTTGAAAAGACGAGAAGCTACATCTCAAAGGAAACTTAAAGTATTAGGGAATTTGTTAACTTACTAAAATAATTGGATTTTAATTTAATTAAACACCTGCTGCTGATCCTTTTAATCTATTCGAGGACGGTGGTATATTGTATGTGCCAGTTAATTTTAATCTTTATTTGCCAATTGGTAGACAGAAAATTTTAATACATTGTTTGTTTTAAAAAGTGCATGTAAGGAATAGTGTATTTATTTTCAATCACTGAAACATTTTAGGAATATTGTTACATTTTCTCTCTTAAATGTTAAATAAATCCTTTATTCGGTATTTTTTCAATGGTTATATTGTTCTAATTTATTATTTTGCCGCATAATTGAATTTTAGAAGTATGGTGAAACTTATTACTTTTTAAATAGAAAATTACAGATACTTATTTTTAAACAAAACATTTTGAATCTTTAAGAAATAGTTCCTTCGACATGAAATTGGTATTCATAAGACGGCATATTCTATAATGAAGATTTAATATGTAGCATCAACAGTTCATTTTAAGGGACACTAAAAACAATTCTATTATATTATAGTGCATGAGAGTAAACTATTTGTAGTGTACCTCGGGATATTACACTATTTTAAACATAATAAGAAGTTACATTTGTTTCTGGGGTGTATTAAAACTTACTTCTGTAGAATATGAGTTGTGAAACATTTACAAAGGCATCCAGAATAATTTAGTCACATAATTGGCTAAGGGGAAAAATTATTTAGTTAGATTCCTTCTTTAACATCTTAAGAGAACATGGGACATAAAACGGTAATGTTTAAAACTTTTGAGTTTTCAATTATTACCCTCCCCCCTCCCAAAAAAAACTCCCAGAACTAAAAGATTACGGTGCTAAATCCCTATAGACTTAAAAAGCAATGTGGCAGTGTCTATTATTTTTTCTCGAAACTAGTGGGGTTTTTTCGTACAATTTTTGAAAATTATATTTTATATAAACAGTTGAAACCTTCTAAAATTGAGTTATGAACTTGTTTCTTTAAAAATATCTAACATTATATATCTGAGTAAAATAAATAAAATATATGTTCTTGATTTTTAAGATTTTCAAAGTTCTTTAGTAAAACATTTTTAATTTTAATTTTTTAAGCCATAAAACTAATTGCTTCTTATAATTCTTAAATAGCGTTTTTCTTACACCATAATAAATTTTAAGGTGATATACTCAACAGTTTTTACAGAAAAGTGTACCGAACAGACATATTGTTCAAATAAATATCATAGCAATGCGAATTAATTCTTAAAAATTAATTTATACATGGCATTAATATCTTTTGTTTTATATATGGGCTATAATATGACTATTTACTACAGTAATGGCCAAAATTCTGGACACTTTTAAGTAGCTTTCATTACAAAATGTAAAGAACTACTTATTGCACCCGTCCTGGGAAAGCCCATCGGTAAATTTTGCTATAATTTTGTCGATCATGACCCCTAGATCCCAAAACCACCCTCCGTTGAAATGTTGACTTACATATATATATATCCATATATATATATATATCTGATTTTTGTCATGCTGTAACTCTCGAATAAACAGACTTGGATTAAATTTTTAATGTGTATAATAGGAATACTAATGTCTCGACCGAGTTTGTTGTCCAGCTTCATCCACCAACTTGTTTCAAAATGGCCATTTGATTCTTTTGAAAATTTGATGTTTTTTTAACTTTTTATATTTATAGAAAAAGTTCCGTTTCACAAAATGCAAACTCTTATATTTCATTTTAAACAGAATGTTTAAAATATAAAAAGATAATTTAAACAGTCACACAATGTAAGTTAACAGATACATCATTTTAAAAAAAGAGTTAGAAAACATAAAAATTTCCATAAGTTTCCACAAATTTAAATGGTCTCCATTTTGAAACAAGATGGTGGTTGAAGCTTGTCAATGAGCTAGGTCGAGACATTAGTATTTCAACTATGCAGATAAAGTATTTCATCCAAATCAGTTCAAAAATTCGACAGTTAGAGTATGAAAAAATTCAGATATCTATATCTATATATATATGGATATATATCTATCTATATACACTGTAAAACATTTGTCTAATGTTACTCCATAAAACTGGTGGCAGCCTTGCTGCCTCCAATTTGGTGGAGTACTTTAACCGATATAATCGGTGTAACATTGCAATGTTACACCAGTAATGCATGTTTTTATTGCACCATTATGTAAATGAAAAATTACTCAATGAAGTATAAATCGTAGCTGCCACCAATATTATGGAGTAACGTTACCACAAATGTTTTACAGTGTATGGATATATAAGTGAATATTTGAACGGAGGGTGGTTTTACGGGAGGATCTAGGGTGAAATGTAGGGGTCACGATCGACGAAAATATAGCAAAATGTCCCGAAATGCTTTCCTCCGGACGACTTCAAAACGTAGTTCTTTACTTTTTGGAATGAAAGCTACCTAAATTGTCCACTAATTGTATTTTGGCCACCACTGTATATTTCGCATTCATCTCTATCTTTACTTTTAAGTAAATACACAATGTTTCAAAAAATGATTTTTCTTAGTTAACGAAATATCCCATTTGACCTTAAATGATTTATTACTGTTATTTATTACTGTTACAGTATTCTGAAAGCTCTGGAAAATATTTGTTAATTTTTGTTTTACACTTAATTATTATTGCGTGTTTGTGCACAATTTCAAGAAATAAATATTTTTGAATTACTAAAAAATCATTAGAGGATTATTTTAGGAACACTAGTATTAAGAGTTATACCTTACTTCAACTAAATCTAGGTGAGTGATATTTATTTGTTAAATATCTTGTATTATAATAAATAGTAAATAGAGCTTCGCTTTTAAGATAAAAACATGAAAATATACGCAAAGTTCGTAGGAGAAAAAACTCTCACACACATACACACAAAAAAAGAAAAAAATCAGAATTCATTAAATAATTTATTAACTTAATAATATATCAACTTTTTTATAAGATGTCTGATGGTGATAATCTTAAAAATAACATTCATTAATAAATTATGCAATTTGCAACATCTATTTTGTGTCCATTTGAAATTTTAATGTAGACAGAATATTAAAAACTTAGTGAAATAAATAACTTTTAATTTTGAAAGTCAATAGCTGATAGTTTACGCTATTTTTAAACAAACATATTCAAACTGCTTGAAATGCCTTTTTTATAATCGTAGTTTTTTGGTCTGTCTTTCTTAACGCATTATTTTATAAAATATCATTTATGCATATTAAATAATCAAAATAAAGGAAGATGTTAAAAATAATTAACTTGAAAATTATAATCTACGTTAATTGAATCAAGGTGAAATGAATTTATTTTAAAGTTCTAGTTGCAATTTTATAAGTATAAACTATTTAAAGACTCGCATTTAATTCTTGGAAATTTTCAAAACATTATAATCTTAAGAGAAAGGAAAATACTAGTCAAAGAATAGTTAAATAATTAGAAAACAGATTATCTTATTAAAATAAACTGATTTCTCTATAATTAGACACCTAATGCGGATTATTTCAAATAAGATGCCTATTAATAAAGGTTGCAACTCGCAACATTTCCTTTTTCCTTTTGAAATTTCACCGTAAGCTAGATTTTAAAAGTAATTCAGAATAAATTAGAAATTTTAATTAGAAATTTGAAAAATATATAACTTAATTATTATTTTTAAAATATCTTGAAACGTTTTAATAATGATTTCGATTTATAAACGGCGTTTGTTTTTTTCCTTTTTGTTTGAGTATTATTTGATAAAACTTTATCAATGTATATTAAATCACCGATAAAAAATAATCATGTTGAAATGAGTAGTTATAATCCACTTTAATTGAATCGATTTAAGATTAATTAATTTTAAGCTTCTAATTATAATGAAAAAATATTATACATTTGAAATTCCCACAAAATAATATATTCTTTAGAGGGAAAAAAGCGTTGTACAATAAAATATTTCATGAATTAGGAATTTATTAAATTATTAAAATTACCAAATTTTTTTTTTATTTAGATATATGATACTGATCGCATTTGTAATGTGCTCAATCATAAAATTTGTCAAAATTGCCAAAATTTGCCCTCGCAGATTTATCGTAAAATGTATTACGATAGTGACATCGATCGATTTTGTATACTACGAATTTTAGTATGCATAATATGCCATTTATTGAAACAACACGTGGTGTAAATAAGGAGACCTGACATAATAATGCAATGTTAAGGTTTTATCAATTTTTACGGATTCTTTTTTTTCTAATTATTTCATGTATAAGAAACTTCTTATTATCCTTCATTCTTTTAACCCTTCTCCCTTATTATTTTTCTTTATATAAAAAAGGAAGATTGACGTGACATTATTTACTGCACACAAGATTTTGAAGCAGTTAGTTATAATTTGGAAACATTGCTCTTAGTACCAAACGTACCGCATTTAAAAAATATTTCTGTGTGTGAAATTCCACACTGGCTTGATTGTGATAAAAATAATATTGATTACAAAAACGTAACGGATGACGAAATTAATTAAATTGTTTTGAATAGAGAGAAACCAGAAGCGTATGAATGTTCTAATCTGGGAATGGTGACTCGTAGTCAGTCAAGCAGAAATAAGGACTATATCCTCTAAATGCATTGAATGTTTGAGGTGAAAGATGAAGTCTGTGGAATCAAAGTATTTTTATTACGAAGAATTCTTAATCATGCTTCAGTAAAAGAGCGTAAAGCAGAAACACAAACAAAATTTATAATGGATTATTTTGGATGAATACAGTTTATTACATATGTGTTTTGTAAAATTCTTATCATGCATTGTTTATTAATTATTTTTTATTAATTATGGACTTCATTAACGAAAGTACAAAACACAAAAAAAAGTTTAAGTAATTTTTATTATAAATGCCAACTATTAATGTATTTTTATAACTATCCTGTATTGGTTTATGGCTATCCATCTATTTCGAATATAAGCCATACTATCGGTCCCATAAATGGCGGATAGTAGGATATTTACTGTATATAAGATGTGTTCACAAAATTTCAAGACAGGTCCCAAAATATAAAATTTATTAAATATTTTTGCAGAGAAAACTAAATTTTTTCGAAATGGGATCCTTCGGCATCTGCATAGCGTTTTCCTATTGTTTATAAACTCCTTGGAAGTCTTTGTTCGCAAGGCTGTTAAGAATCCTCGTCGAATCTTCTGGATCACTAAAATATTTTCGAATAGCTTCCTTTTTTGGTCTTTCTTGATCCGAGTCAACATAAAAAAGCATCTGGGAGCGAGATCGGGGATGTAGGAGGCTTGTGGCAGTATTGCCACTTTCAATTTAGACAAAACTTGGGGGAGGCACACTGTCGGGTTCAACAATCCAAGAGGGGTTGCTACTTCACTCTTTGACAGTTCGTTTCAGAATCGTACTGATAGACCGATGTCTCAATACCAAATATAGTAACAAATCCATCCAAAAAATTGGAATCGTCTTGCAAATGACCCAACGAGATTTTGAAGGATGTCAATGACAAGCATTTACTGCATTGGATAGATATCCAGTGGAAACTGAATTGACTGGATAGATATCCAGTCAATGCAAATCTCGCAGACAATTGACACCCATGAGCTTCTTTATCTGACACCACACACTGCCTATTCCTGTCGATAGAACGGGTATGCCTGCGCATCCCTATTCAGGAAACAATCAGTCTTGAACCTTTATGAACACACCCTATACTAATACTGTAACTAGTCGATTTTATCCTACACTATTATAAATAAAAATTGAATAACAACGATCTTGTGTATATATACATACATGAATCCATACATAAAATATTAGTTTTAAAAATTTGTATAGAAGCTAAGTCGTGGTTGATAAATATGAAACTTCATAGTATTTTAATTAAATATAATAACACCAAATTGCGGATGCTAGATTTAAAAAGTACATTTGAACTCTACTTTCAGAATATGAATAGATTTTTTTTAAAGAAATTTCTCTGCATAGACTGAAAAAGCAAAAAGACACACGTTTCTTGAACTAAAGAAAATTTACTATAATCACGAACTAAAATATTCGGTTACCGCTTCTAAGTCACACAATATTCCTAAAAATATTCTTTTATCTTTAGAAATCTCAGGGTATTATTCATCTTCGAATTTTAAAGAACATGTTTCTAATTATTTAGCTTCATTTTTACAAAATTTATAAGAATAGGGAGATACCACAGATAACTCTCATTATTGGAGGGGAAATAAAAATATTAATTTTTGTAATTTAACTATATCATTAGAATGATATATACTTTTATGCTCTATAAGAAAAATCCTAAATATGGAGGTACATTGCACATTACAGTTTATAAACTAACTTTAGTACTATTAGTATACTAGCGGCCTTCGCCCGCTACGCTGGTCGGTTTATCTAAAGAAATCTTGAAGAAGTAGTTAGATAAGGTTCAGACATACATTAAAAAAAAAAAAGCAAGTCGATCATTCAAAAAACGTTGGGAAATATCAAATATTTACTGTAATTTTTTAAGAAAAACAAAGTTTCGAAAAAAAAAATTAAATCGAAAAAAAAATTACACTGACATATTAATGCAAGGAAATTTTCCCAGAGAGAAAATTCGCCTTGAATACAATATTTCAAATTCTTTTAATTGCTTATAGGCGTTAATGCCAACATAGTGAAAAAAAATTCCATGCTGGGAATCGAACCCGGGCCATCAGTATGGCGCACTGACGTTCTACCGACTAAACCACATGGAACGACAGCCAGCTTGAAACTTTGTCATACTTAAGTAGACTGGCGAAAACATAACGATAGCGCGTTTTAAAATCGCACAGTGACATCTATTGGATTTTATATGTACTAAAAAACGTTATGTACTAAAAAACGTGAGCAGCGCACCTAATAGTTTCTTTTGTTTCTTTTTGTTACTTTTTTGTCTGTTGTCCGATTTTGATGAAACAAAGCCTATACACTGCCCGGGAGTGTGCATTCTTCATTAGTGAAAACCGCATAAAAATCCATTCAGTAGTTACGAAGATAACCTCGAACAAACAGACAGACAGACAGACAGACAGACAGACAAAAAATTCAAAAAATTTTTTTTTGTGTTTCATTGGTTTTCTTTTATCGCCCTGACTCCATTTTTGTCAATTATCTTCAATGTACAGACACACCGGGTCCTACTGTTTTATTATATGTATAGATTTATGAAGTGGTAGTGTTATTTCTGTTACACAATAGAAGTTATATGAGTCACATATGTAAATGGATTTTTTTCTTTTATATTCTCGAGGAATTAATTTAAAAATCTAGTAATACACTTTATCTTTACTTAGTGCTATTTAGAATGTAATATCACTTTTTAAAACAGGACAGATATGATAATTTGTACACTTCAACGGCAGTACAAAATATCTTTGTTTATTTTATGTTACACAGTTACACGATTTTCAAATGCATTTTTTGGGACTGAAATAGGAATTAAGAGAATCTGCATTTATTTGGATATTAAGTCAATAATATTAAATAATTTAAATTATAAAAAATATTATTTTAGCTTGAATGGCTAATTTTCTATACAGTTTAGTGAAACGGCAATCGATAATGAAGATGGCATTGACCAAAATAAGCAAACTATACCGTGATAATAAGAATATCTATTATACAACGAATATTCAAGAACTGATATTATTAATAATTATTTTGCTTACAATACAGCATTTTAATAATAGAAAGTTTAAAATATATTAAAATAAATGTATAAATATTGACATGCTTTAACTAATTTTCTTTGAGTCATCTTCAGAATGTAAATAGAAAAATTAGAAACACAATGAATATGAAAATCTGGAACAAATAATTATTCAATTTAAATTAAATTAAATATAACGCCCTCTATATTATCGACATTGTCCGTGTCCTAACTATATAGTTATTCTGCAAACTGTCCAACCATTCAATCTATGTACTTGGGATGCGATAAGATAGTAAATCATTTCAAATATGTAAACTTTTTAAATAAATATTAATGGACTCTCTTATGAATACCTTTAAATAAAAATTAGATCTGTAAATTAATCTACTTTCATTAAAAAGCATGTTAATGTTCTCTTTTTCATTCTGGATAAAAAAAATTCTGTTATATTTTTTGTTATTTTTTTCTGTTATATTATGTGTTCTTAACGTCTCATAATGTCGAATATCGAAAATATATAAGGCGTTACATATTTAATTTTAATTCAATAATTATTTATTCCAGTTTTTTACGTTAATTGTACTTGTATTTTTTCTATTTACATTCTGAAGATGGCTCAATGAAGATGAGTTAAAACATGTCAATCTTTAACATATTTTAAATGTTTTATTAATAAAATAATCTCTTATAAGCAAAATAATTGGTACTTCTAGGTTATCCCGTCGACCAATTTCGCCAAATTATACAAATCGCCAAACTAATAGCCAAATTATACATGTTGACATAATTTTTATTTTAAATAACGAAAAAACAAATAATTAGTAGAATATTAATAAAAATATTAATAAAAAGTCGAAATAAAAATAACTTAATGACATTTTTAACACGTGAATCGCATTTAATGTCATTGAATGTGACATTCACGATTATCCATTATTGGCATTTAATCTTATAGTTTGGCGATAACTTTTTGGTCGACGGGATAACCTAGAAGTACAAAATAATTATTTATAATACAAGTTCTTAAATATTGGTTTAGAATATTATTATTATTACGATATAGTTATTAATTGACGTATTCAAGATTTACTAATTTTATATCTTGCATCAATTAGCAAACTGTTTATTATTTTCTCGATTATTTTACATTTATACTTGTGTATACTTTCAAGATATTGCTAAAAAGGAATTATCGTTATGTGATGTAAGTTCTCGGAGAAAGAACATTTTATCAAAATGTTTCTACAATTTTGTTTAATATTATATCTCAAATCGGTAAATTTCCATCTTACCGTTTCCGTCGAGGAAGACAAAATTAAAAAAGAAATTCAAAGCACAAAATTTAAAATACATATATTTTTCCTTTAAACTGTATCAAGCAATTGTTTTTATTGAAATCGATCTATTCTTGAGATAAAGAGTCAAAATATTCAAATTTCTCATGCATGAACCTTTGAATATTCATGTATCATCTTATAAACTTACAGAATAAGATTGTTTTAAAATATTAATTTTCAAATACAAGTATTCTACATTTTGAAGCTTTTTTTAAAAGTTCTTGATCCTCTGTTTGAAAGTTTTGAATACGCTCATGCGATTTTAAATATATATTAAATCATTCATATTTTATTTTGTCATCTGAAACTTTTCAAGAAAAATAACTTCATGCATCATAAAAATGAGATAAAACGGAACTGTAGAAAAAAAATTGCTCTGCATTTTAGCTATCAGATTGGAGAGCAGCCAAAATAATAGAATATTTTACTAAAGTCTTAAAAAAGAACGATCACACAGATTCATGGGTAAATACATTTAGCGTAATATATGTATTACTCCGTTTTCTCAGGAGAAAAATAAGAGAATATCAGGAAATTTAGCGCCAATTTGTCTGAGTTTATCTAGATCCGTCAAATATAATAGTCTCGAAAAGAAGCTAAAAGGACAACTATTTGTAGTTTTTACACATTGTTGAGCTGACAAGATTCTGGAGGATTTTTGTGAGATTAGTAGATAGAATAGAGAGGATATCTTTTGCCATTTTATTTTATTGGATATTTAAGAGAGTGTTCATATAAAAGCATATCTTCAGCGCCAAGATTTATTAAATTTTAGTGAATTAAATATTATGTATTTTAAAAATTTATGTTATGCAAAAATAATTGTCTTCTAACCTCTAAAAGCACCATAACTTTGTTTTTGAGGAGGCAGAGATATATAAAAAAAAGAAGATTAAAAATTTTAAATTATTAATATACTACTCTAAAGTCGATCCAGAAAGTTTAAAAATTAATTAAGAAGCACTGATAATAATTTAAAATTAAATAAGTACTTTAACCGTTCGAGTCCCAAGCAGCATAACCTCGCAGTTAAGTTTTTGTATAGAGAAAATCCAGCACATTTCAAGCATGTAGATGCTGACGGATGTGGATCTTCACTGATGGGTCGCTGATTGTGACTTATCGACATAAAATAAAAAAAAGTGCTATTATTGTTATTTGGGTCTTTATAGCTTAAAATAAAATAAATGCTATTACTCTGCTTAGATCGTTTCGACAAAAAATAGAAGAGTTATCATGCTGCTCGTGTCTTTTCTGCATAAAGTAAAAGAAGAGTAATCGGGATTTTTCAACAATACTTTTTTAAAACCCTCTTAAACTCAAAAGGTTAATAAAATGCTGATTTTATTTTTCAATTTTTATGCAAAAGTAATATGTAAAATATAAAAATAAAAGTTTGTCTGTGTATATTTCTGTACAAATCTATAGTTACGAAAATTCTACGTACGTTGTCTTAAAATAGGTCAAGGCAAACTAAAATAATCCAGAATCAAAATGGTTTATAGTTAATTTTTAATTTATAAAAAACCACAAATTTAACTGCACTTTTCAATCAAATTTGTGCGTATTTTGTATATGAATTGGCAACATTAAAAAAAAACTACATTAAAATTCTCATCAGAACAATTACTTTTCTATTTCAAGATTTTCGCGTCAAAAATCAAAATGAAATAAACAGTTTGACAAATTTAAAAAATAAGTGAATTTTACGTCATATCGAAAATATAATGGAGCTCAGCAGGTGAACTTATAACGTCGTATGAGTTTGAAAAAACATATTGCAATATGATAAATACTCGATTATGGCAATATTATCATATTGTGACATTTTGAGGTTTTCTGAGTTTGTTTTCCCTATTTAAAAATTTATTCCATGTGTATATCTATGTTAGGAATGGAAACAAGATAATTTATAGTTGTATTCGTTTGTTACATAAATTTATACATTTTAATATTGTTTTTTTATTCATATGTGTAATACTTCGACTGTTTTTCTTATTGTTTACTTTTTACTGTATGTTTAATTTTAAAATCGATTCATCAAAACAAACTTTCTTAAAATGCAGGGTACACTGGATATTTTGATTTCAATCCATCACAATTTGTTATCCTATTAGATGATTTAATAACATTCATTGTTAAAATAGGTATACCAGCCTCGATTTGTTTGCCAAATTAATAATATTATAGTATAACAGCCCACCTGACTATATGATAGAGTGTATGAATTAAAATAAAGTGCTGATTTTTTGTAACTTTGGAAAACGGCCGCATTTCATATAATTCGACTAACGAAAACACAATTCACAATGACTGTAAATTTAAAGGAAAATGGATTGCATCCCATCTGCGAATTATTGATTTTGTACAGCAAATTTCAATCGTTCGTACTGTAAATGTCCCCTCTCTTGTAATAATATCACAATATAACGGGAGTTTTGGTTTTTTATTATTATCAAGTAGTACCAACTTATGTGGGCCTGGGCCCACCCAATAATTTTTAATCATAGCGCACCCAATTTACATTGTTCTAGTAATTTACTTCACCATTATTTTATTATTCATTTTTCTTCTGGGAATAAAACTTATTTTGCCAATGACCATGTGTTTTAATTTTTCGACTAACACCAATATATCACAAATGACAAAAATGTTTTGCTTTCATTTTAACTTTTTTCTAATTCAATTTGTAGTCATGTTGATGATGTCATGACATTACAATAAATATAAGTGTCTTTAAAAGGAAAAACGCATGAGAAGATAATTTAATAAAAACTGAAACTTTTTTAAAACATCATATCTTGACTTAAAATTCTCATCTTTCACAATCTGTTAACCCTTCAAAGTAAAACAGACTGTTTGCACCATTTTACAAAAATATTTTTGAGCCAACCCAATATTTTTCAAAACTTGGTGCTACTGATTATATATATTTTTTTAACTTGACTTTCAATGTTATTAAAAGACCACTTCTAATTATCTCTATCTTTCGATTGTCATCATCTGAATCCAATGTTCCATAGAGCCAATTTTAAACTACATTTAACTATTAAAAGTTTATAAAAAGAGACTTTTAATGGTAAAATAAGATATGACGAAAATGTTTTCTTTGAGGAATTTGTGCCTAAAGAATGTCGCTGTTTTTAAATCCTCTGCTTTATAAACAACATCTTATACTTTGTTCATCTTTTAACAATCGTTCCTTTATAATTTTTATAACTTTTACAAATAATTTAATTATAATCATATTATTTCTTTTAACTATTTTCTTTTTGTTTTTGAAATGATTATATGCATGTATCATGACTACTTTTATTTAAAGTTGCATTTATCCTCCTATTACTTATTTTATCCTAACATTTTATTTTGTTTTTGACTTTGTCTTGGTGTAACATGTACCTAACGGGACTTAAAACTAAACTCAACTAACCAGCAACCAAAAAGAAACTTTAAGCATGTTTTTTTTCGTTTAGTGAAAGACACCTCTCCTGTTAAATCAGCCTTGCGCTAGAAAATGGAAGTCATTTCAATGGGATTTTATCTACAAGTGGATAAATTAGCAGTTTTATAAGAACAACGTTAGAAAAATGTCTTTAGTAAAAGTTTTGTAGAACAAAATTTTCTTTACTAGCTAAAGATTAATAAAAGTCTGAAACTATTTATGCCAGCTTTGGGAAATTGGTTTTCCAAATTGCCTTCTGAAATTTCTCAAAACTTTAGATTAACAGTTTGATTTATTGAATGTTAACAATTTTTGTATGCATAGATTTTGTTTGAGTGTTTTTTAAAGTTTTGATTTGACTTTTTTTACATGCGTTCATAATTATATCAATATACAGCATCTATAGTCGTCAGTCCATCCGTCTGTGTGTCTGCATATAATAGAGCAAAAATTACCCAACCGAATAATTTCAAATTTAAAATATATAATCGTTGCATAATTTCGTCGAGTCATGTCAAATAAAAAAAAAATCGGATGTATAGTTCAATCACAAAGACCGTAGTGTAACGGAATATTTTCAATTGAAAGTACTCCGTTACACTACGGCCAATGGGAAAAAATGCTTTTTAAGTGCTTTTTAATGATGCAACACTCTTTTGACTATAATAAAATTCATATGCATCGATGACGTATATATACTAAAATTTGCATTCTGCGCGAGCTGGGGTTTAAAGAATATTTTTTATTTATTTACAGGACCATGCAAAAGTATACCATTACATAATGGTATAGAAGGAAACATTATTTGGGGCTCGTTTTACTCACATTAGAATTTCACATTTTTTGAAATAGATGTATGTTGTTGAGGTTTACTAAAGGTTTCTTCCTGTATAATGAAAAACAAATAGTATTTACAGTGACACACAATAGATTTCGGATACATATGCAGTTTCTAATGTACTGTATACTCTTATACAAAGATCTGAATATTTTTAAAACTTCCTTATAGTACGAACGCACCTCATTTGTTACGTTTGACCAGCAATTTCCAACTTGTTTTAACATTTTATATGTCATTTCATTAAAAAAAAAATATTACTCATATATCCAATTAATAGTACTCGTAACTCTTAAATTAACTTACTAGTCCAAATAATAGTACTCGTAATCAAACTCGTATATCCAATTAATTCATCAATAGTATTAATAATAAAAAAAACCTTTTTTAATTCAAAAGATGGGTCAACAAGTATTTGTAAGGCAATTTCCTGTAATAAATTAATATTTGTTAGAAATTTTCCAGATGTGTTTTAGAAGTTTTAATTGCATTTAATCATTTTTAAATAGATTTGTAAAAATAGTCAGAAGAATTTTAATCTTATATTATTTTATCCATAATTCTACATTTTAACAATGAAACGTACTTCAAATGCAACAAATTGCATTATTTTCTATTGTATTTTTAATAAAAGATTTTGTTTCCGAAATTCAATCGTAAGTTAACATTTGCGCTACGGCAAAAAAAAAAAAAAAAAAAAAAAAAAAAAAAAAATTATAACAAAGGTTTGACAAGTTTCTTAGAGACGTATTTCATTAATTTTCAAAAAACAAGCTTAATATTATTATTTAATATTGACTTAACAATGTTTTCTTATTTCAATCGATTTAATTAAGAGTGTGAGATATTTTGCATCTCATGGTGTTATTTGGAACTGTTAATTATGGAAATTGAATAAAATGACAATTTGTCCTAAAAATACACGTATTTTTTATGATTTTTTTTTAATTTAGAGTCGGTAAAAAATATGATTAATTTTTATGTTGCAATGTTTCGAAAATAATTTAAAATATAAAAAAAGAAAGTTTTAATACATCTTGATTTTCTGAAGGCTTCATATTAGCAGAGATTTGGTTTTCTGCTCCATTTAATCATATTTAATAATTGTAATTCTATACTACGTTTTAAAGTGTTAATCAAATATGTATTAGACTATGCAGTTTTTCTTTCAGGTACATTAGCCACACTATTTCGAACTAGGGAATTTTTATTTCCCATTTAAATAGTCTAATTTGTAATTAACGCTTTGAGTGGTTGAATTTCTTATAGCTTTTTCATTAGGTAACGTTAAAAGTGCTGTTTTTTTAATTGCAATGTTTCAAAAATAATTTAAATACTGTAATCCCTTAAAATTCGCGAGGATTAGTTTCCGCAAATGTCAAACACGCAACAGCAAAACTGTTATCTACATATTCTGTTTGCACTACTAACTTGAAAAAATACCTTTTGTATTTACGCTTTCTTGCAAATTTTGTCAGCGCGTATATAAAAGATTTTTCTTTTTAAAAAGTGGTGCAAATGTTGAGATGCTCTGCATCTTCTATTTCGCGAATAATCAAAACACCCGAATGTTAAGGGATTAGTGGGTTAATTTTTTTTTTTTTTTCAGATGATTCTCCTTTTTATGCAGACTTAATAGTAACAGAGATTTGATCTCATGTGAATCATGTTACTCAAGGCACTAAGAGTTTTCAAGGAGTTTTGTCTCCGTCTATTTCAGACAAGAACATTCTTATTTCACTCCTTAATAGTCTAATTCGTAGTCAACGCTTTGAAGGGTAGAATTTTGATAGCTTTTTATTAGGTATGGTTAAAACGGATGATTATTTTATTTTCAACAGTGGAATATTTAAAACAGTTTGAAAATAATTTAAACTATTAAAAAATAAATGTTTTTTAGATAACAGGGTGGTGAGTGGTATTGGGAAAACAATGTCTAAAGAAGGCATAGTTACCACTATTTTCATACTAAAATACCAGAAATAATATAAATGAATAACGAATACTGATTTCTCTTTAATAAAATACTGGTATTTAACGCATTTTTTGACTGTGTTTTTCCCTGACCACTCGGTACCCTTGGTATATTCTCCATTTTCTACAGGCTTTATGTTAGCAAAAATTTGGTTTCATGTCAATCATGTCACTCAAGTTGATAAAAATTTTCAAGGAGTTTGGCTCCCACTATTTCAGACCAGAATTTTTTTATTTCATACTTAATTAGCTTTATTTGTAATTAACTCCTTGAAATGTAGAATTTATAATAGCTTTTATTAGGTATCGTTAAAAAGGGATGATTATTTATAATATTGCAATGCTTTGAAAATAATTTAAAAAGTATAAAAAAGTCAATGTTTTTATACAACTTGTTTTTCTGAAAATTTCTTAGCAGAAAAGATTTGGATTTCTGTTTTTCATAATCATATTACTCTATGCTACGTTTTAAATTTTAAACAAATGTGCATTATAAAATTTAGTCGCTTTCAAGTATTTTGTCCTCGCTATTTCAGACTAGAAAACGCTTATTTCGTATTTAAATGTTCTAATTCATAATAAACGCTTTGAATGGCATAATTTCTGTTAGTTTTTATTAGATATAGTTAAAACGGATGATTATTTTATTTTTAATATTGCAATGCTCTGAAAATAATTTAAAATACAGTAATCCATTAACATTCGCGAGGATTGGGTTTTGTGAATGTCAATTCTGCGACAGCAAAACTGCTATTTTAATATTCTATTCACACCACTATTTAAGAAAAAAAATTAAGGGATTACTGTATTAAAAATAATGTTTTTTTCAGATAATTCTCCTTTTTCTGCAGGCTACATAGCAGCAGAGATTAGGTTTCATGTCAGCCATATCACTTAAGGTACTAAGAGTTTTTAAGAAGTTTCGCCCCCACTATTTCAGACTAGAAATTTCTTATTTCACATTTGAATAGTCTAATTCGTAATCAATGCTTTGAATGGCAGAATTGAATTTTCGATTAGGCAGATCTATTTATTAGGTATAGTTAAAAGTTATGGTTATTTTAAATTTAACACTGAACATAATTTAAAATATTAAAAAATACATGTTTTATCAAATAATTCCTACCTTCTGTGTAGGCTTCATTAGTAGCAGAGATCTGGTTTCATGTCAATCATGCAACTCAAGGTACTAAGAATTTTCAAGGCGATTGGCTTCACTGTTTTAGACCAAAAACTTTTATTTCACATTTAAATTGTCTAATTTCTAATCAACTCTTTGAAATGTAGCATTTATAATATTTTTTATTAGGTATCGTTAAAAGGGATTATTATTTTATTTTTAATATTGCAGCGCTTTGAAAATAACTGAAAATATTAAAGAATAAATTCTTTTCGGGAGATATCTCTTTTTACTATAGGCTTCATATAAGCAGATATTTGGTTCCCTGTTAATCATTTCATTCAAAGATCAAAGAGTTTTCAATCCGTTTGGCTCTAATATTTCAGACTCCAAAATTTTCATTTCTTATTTAAATAGCCTTATTAGTAACCAATTTGAAATTTGCTCATCAAAGACCGTGACATTGTGTTAAAATATTAACACACAATCAAATCACGTTATTTTTTAAAATTCAATAAAAATATAAATAATATAAAACATTTACAACTTAGTATTATAATAAGTCTCTGTGTGAAAACTAATGGTAAAAATATTTGAAAATTTAATACTATGTATTTATTAAAGAAAAACTGTAAACAACTTTATAAAAATGTTTGAATAACTAAAAGCACATATATCAGTACAAAGACGATAAACTGATTTCTGATTATATCTGTTTGTAAAGTGAGATTTCTTCATATTTTTATGATACGAAGTTAAACTGCAAGCACTATAGAACCATAGAACTCACATTCTAAATAAATTGACCTCAAATGAAATTGAAAGATTTAGTAGTTTTTTATAAAAGAAATCTTTTTAAAGTATTGTTTCTGAATTCCAAATAAAACGGTTACTTCAATGGGTTCTGTTTAAAAATTACTAAGAGGAAGTAAAAGAAAAGCGTATCAGTTTTTAGAAAAGCTATCTCTTCCACTTTAAAGGTGAATTTCGGCATCAGAAAAGATTTTATTTTGAACACAATGAAAATAATTCCATTTCAATCGAAATAAATATTTGAAAGAGTTTTGTTTTATACATATAAATGACTAATAATGTACAATCACAGAAATTTTCAAAAAGTGTCGCCTTCAATATATAAATATAATGAATGGTATAAGGATAAATGGTATAATGAATGGTATTTATTTAAAAGCAGTTTCAAATATTAAATACGAAAATTGTTTTTTTTTCAACCTTCGATGGACTATTTAAAAAAAAAACTGACATAACGTAATAGTTTAATTGCCCAAAAGTACAGCAGAATCATTTTAATATTTCTATACAATCGCGAAAACCGTTGAGGAATTTCTCGCAGGAGTTCGGATAACTGAACATCGCCGCCAAATGTGACTTACGAAATGTAATCCATTTTCCGCATAAAGCTTCCTGTATCCTACATGTAAGTTTCGTACGATTGTGTACAAAGACGAACTTCAAATTTCTAGAAGTTCTTAAAAAATGTCACTGAACGATCATTCCACTATAGAATTCAGCAGCAATACGTATATCGGTTTGCAGAAAATGAATTTAGCGGGACCATCGATCGTAGGTTCATACAGACACAACAAAAGGGTAATTGTGATTGCTGATCACACAGAAGGCTTTATCATTTAATTAATAAACCTAAATTGTTAAATTCTTACATAGTTGGCAGAACTAACAAATTTAATTTAAAAATAATTTTAAAAGGAAATTATTTATTTTAATCAAATTAAAAATGTTCACATTAAATTATTGAAATAAAGTTCACAATTCCAATTGTTTTTGAAAATCCGAAATGAAAAATAAATTAAAATTTTAAATTTCTATAAACGAATATATATATATATATATATATATATATAATTTTAAAAGCTAAATCATATGCAGGGAACGTTCTAAAAATGCTGTTTTGTGTTGGTAAAGGATCTAGAAACATGAAATTTAGCACGGTAGTTACTTATTAAACATACATTATCTCTAAGAACAATTTTTTAAAAGTCAATATTTAAAGGGGTGATAATTGGCGAAAAGAGTTCTAGAAAACATCCTAAATGACTATCCCTAAGCAATTTTTGAACGTATCAAAAATATTTCTACAGTATTGGTTGCGGACAGTTCTTACTCTAAAATAGCTCTATTTTATGTAGGTCTCACTGTCACCTGGCGGTTGCAAAAGGGAAATAAATTCTAAATTGCGTTTTTTTTTTCTTTTGTTATCGAAAGGCCTAAAAAGATGAAATTTTACATGACAGTTACTAATAAGATACAATAGATCTCCAAAAATAATTAAAAGGGGGATTTGCGAAAAGTGTTCTAAAAGTCGTTTTAAATTGCGATTTCTATACAATATCAGGCAGTATTAAACCCATTTCAAAAAATAATGGTGGGAAAATAATGATGACAGGCCTTCCTACAAGATAGGTTATATTATGTGTGGATTGACACTATCTCAAATGGGAGGCAGGACCAAAAAACGTTCTAAAATTTTTATTTTTATGTTATTGAAGAGCCTTTCCTTGAAATTTAACATGCATATAAGTTACTTGATATATTAAAATGTTCTTTAAGCATATTTCTTATAAAATTCGAAAATTATACAGGATATAAATACACGAAAAGTGTTCTAAATGCTGATTTGTGAGCAATATCAGGAAGTATCAACGAATTTTTTAAATTATGATATTGAGAATTAATTCTGACAGCCTTTTTTCTGAGAAAGGCTCTATTTCATACCTGTATCACTACTTCCTGGGATTTGCATGTACAAAAGACTTTCTAAATTACGATTTTCGCGATAATGCAGCAGCTAGCAACTTGAAATAATGCATCATAGTTACTTATGAGACATAAATGAACTCTACAAACAACTTCGAAAAAATACAAATTAGAAAGGGGAGTTTTATATTCACTAAGTAAAAAAAGGATATAGTTATGTAGCATAAAATTATATTTATTAAGTATAAACAGAATACGAGAAAGGGGTAACACTTTCCTTAATTTTGATAAATGGATTTTTCATGCAGAATTATCTGATTGTCTTCAAATTGCATAAATAGATTTTTTCTGATAACTTGCTAATTTGATTAGTTTTGGGGGTTCATTGGTGGAGTGTAAAGACGCGGCTACTCATCCTCCCTTAAGTTCGATAAATACATTTTTCATGCAGAATTATCTGATTTGCAAAAATTTTGCAAATAGTTTCTTCCTGATAAGGTACTTCCCATATTAGGTAGATTTCGTAAGAAATACTACCTATTGCAATCACACCATATATATACAGGGTGCCCCAAAAGGTCGTTTACAAACTTAACATGCTGGTCTGTCATATCATCATGAACAATATTAAACAGGAAACTAAGGGTCCCAAACGTCTTCCAAAGGAGATATGCGCCATGAAAGTTTAGGGTCCAAAAATTCAAATGATTATAAAAAACAGAAAAATTGGTCGATTCGTTTGCGGTTTTCACTAAAACCATTCTTTATATCAGTATTTTCTTGAAAATAAATTATAAAGATAAATTTCAAAAAATGTCGATAGACGGCGCTTTAGACTTTGGAGTAACGATAAACTAGTTTTTACCGTTATTTTTTACATCTCATTAAACTTTTTTAGAAGATTAGACATAAACTTAAATTTTGAGCTCAAAATCTAAATCGTTGGAAGTGGTTAAGTAGCGCAAACTAATTGCGGGGGGAGGTTCAAATTTCAAATTATTATAAAAAACGAAAAAATTGGTCAATTGATTTGTGATTTTCACTAAAACTATTCTTTATGTCAGTATTATCTTGAGAATAATTTATAAAGATAAAATTCAAAAAGTGCCGATAGAGGGCGCTTTAGACTTTGGAGAAACGTACAACTATTTTTTTCCGTTATTTCTTGCATCTCATAAATTTTTTTAGAAGCTTAGACATAAACTTAAATTTTGAGATGAAAATCTGAAACGTTAGGAGTGGTAAAGTAGCGCAAACTGAACTGTGTTCAATGGGGGTGGGGAGGTTCAAATTTCAAATGATTATAAAAAACGGAAAAATTGGTCGGTTTTCACTAAAATTATTCTTTATGTCAATATTTCCTTGAAAATAAATTTTAAAGATAAATTTTAAAAAATCCGTTAGAGGGCGCCTTAAACTTTAGAATAACCAACAATTATTTTTAACCGTTTTTTTTTTTAAATCTAATTAAATGCTTGCAAAAGTTTAGACTTAAATTTTGTGCTCAAAATCTAAATCGATAGGAGGGGTTAAGAAGCGCAAACTGAACTGTATTCAGGAGTTGAAATGTTACCTTCCCCACCCCTCGAACGCAGTTCAATTTTTGGCCGCTTAATTACTTACAACGATGCAGATTTTGAGCACAAAATTTAAGTTTGAACTTTTACAAGCATTTTATTACAAAAAATAACGGTTAAAAATAGTTGATGGTTACTATAAAGTTTAAGGCGTCCTCTGACGGAATTTTTTGAAAGATATCTGTAAAATTTATTTACAAGAAAATATTGATATAAAGATTAGTTTTAGCGAAAACCGACCAATTTTTCCGTTTTTTATAATCATTTGAAATTTGAACCTCTCCACCCCCATTGAATACAGTTCAGTTTGCGCTACTTAACCACTCCCAACGATTCAGATTTTCATCTCAAAATTTAAGTTTATGTCTAAGTTTCTAAAAAAATTTTATGGGATGCAAGAAATAGCGGAAAAATAGTTGTACGTTACTCCAAAGTCCAAAGCGCCCTCTATGGGTATTTTTTGAATATTATCTTTATAAATTATTTTCAAGATAATACTGACATAAAGAATAATTTTAGTGAAAATCGCAAATCAATTGACCAATTTTTTCGTTTTTTATAATCATTTGAAATTTGAACCTTCTCCCGCAATTCAGTTTGATCTACTTAATCACTTCCAACGGTTTAGATTTTGAGCTCAAAATTTAAGTTTATGTCTAAGCTTCTAAAAAAATTTAATGAGATGCAAAAAATAATGGTAAAAACTAGTTTATTGTTACTCCAAAGTCTAAAGCGCCGTCTATCGACATTTTTTGAAATTTATCTTTACAATTTATTTTCAAATAAATACTGACATAAAGAATAGTTTTAGTGAAAGCCGCAAACGAATCGACTAATTTTTCGTTTTTTTTATAATCATTTGAATTTTTGGGCCCTAAACTTTAATGGCACATATCTCCTTTGGAAGACGTTTGGGACACTTAGTTTCCTATTTAATAATGTTCATCATGATATGACAGACCAGCATGTTAAGTTTGTAAACGACCTTTTGGGACACCCTGTATATATATATATATGTATCTCACTTTTTTATGGACACGATAACTTCTATAATTCTTCACCAATCTCCACCAAACTGGTACATAAAATTAAAGGGGATAAAATCTCGGCTAAGTTCGTTAATGGGCAAAATCGGACCAAGGGGGTCGGAATAGGGGGCGTTTTTGTGAAAACCAAAAAAAAAAAAAAAAAAAAAACCGCCGTAACTTCTTAATTAAAGTAGATATCAAATCGGTTTAAAGTTTATATTACTTCTTAAACATGGGCTAAAAGTATATGTATGACAGATTTTTGATAAATTTAGAAGTGGGCTCAAGGGGCGAAAAAAAACAGGGATTTTGAGAGAAAAAAATTCATAACTTCGTCAATTTTTAAGATATCAAGTCCAACTAAATTTTTTGTAAATGTTCTTAAAATTGTCTAAAACTTTTGTAGTTACAAGTTTTTGATAGGACCAACTTTTACCGATGAAAAAAATTAAAAACGAAAAGAAAAAGGGCGCTGAAAAAAGATAAAAATTCATAACTCCGTCAATTTTTAAGATATCAAATCTGATTAAATTTATTTTACATCTTCTTAAAAATATCTACAACTTTTATACTGACAAGTTTTTCATAGGACCAATTCGTATAGCAAAAAGAAATTAAACAAAAATAGGAGTTGGAGAAAAAATCTCAAATCCAAACTGCTTATATTCTGACTCATTTTTAAATTCTTTTTTGATTTTAAACGCATATAAATGGTAGATCCTTTTATTTAGAAATTGTATAAAGTGACGCATTGGTCAATTTTCTGATAAAGGCAGAATATATTTCAAAAAAGGCTACCAAAAAGGGTATTTTGAACAGAATTTCCGAAAGTCATCGGGACTGAAAATTGAAGGAAGTAATCAAATAAGAAATTGCGTTTTTTTCTGACTCGTTTTTAAATCCATTTTTGTTCTCAAGCGCATCCAATTTACAGATCCTCTTATTTAGGAACTATATAATGTGATGCATTGATCGGTTTTTTAATAAAGGCAGAATATATTTTGAAAAAGGCTACGAAAAAGGGTATTTTGAACAGAATTTCCCGAAGTCTTCGGGATTTGAAAATTTAAGGAAGTTTTCACATAGGAAATTGCGTTTTTTATGACTCGTTTTATAATCCATTTTCGCTATCAAACGCATCCAATTTACAGATCCTCTTATTCAGGAACTATATACTGTGACGCATTGGCCAGTTTTTTGATAAAAATAGAATATATTTTTAAAAATGCTGTCAAAGTGAGTATTTCGCACAAAATTTTCCTAAGCAATCATGATTAAAGAATTAAGGATGTATTCAAACAACAAACCGGTTATTTTATGACTCATTTTTAAATTCAATTTTTTTTCCCAAATGCATTCAACTGACAGTTTTTTGTTATTTAGGAACTGTATAATGTACTGTTTTGGTCGATTTTTTAATAAATTCAGAATCTATTTCAAAATATGTTGTCAAAAGGGGCATTTGAGCTGAATTTTAATTAAGATGATTCTGATAAAACCAGTTTTTGCAGAAAAATGAAATTAAAAATTTTTCATAAACGGCCAAATGAAGTTATTAAACTGGGTTTATCTCTAATCATCTATATATATTTTTTTTGTTGTTGTTGAAATGAGCACTCTTCGAAATCTACCTCCGCCTATTGGCCCAGCCGACAGGGATTTTTATTTTGGGGTGTTTTTTTTTAAGTACAATGCAAGACACGTGGCAGCTAATCCTCTCTCATTTAGATAAATAGTTTTACTGTCAATTTCTTTATTCTTTGAGGAAAATTTTTCTTTTAAATAAGTGTATAATATACAATTAGTGTGACCAGCCTGTGAGCTTAATGTCATCAATTTAACTGGGAACTTTATTTTAATTTTTATCTTAATAGATGTAGTTAAAAATTGGATATTCATTAGAATCTTAATTGGATGTTTTAAACGGAGTGTGCTTTGAAGGATTCCTTTCATGTATCAATGAAAAAAAATACGTAAAAAGCTTTTTAAGCATACAGGTTAATTAAAAAATCCTCAATGATTGCTCATTTAGTAATTTTATTGTTATTAAAACTATCATTTTTAAACAATCTTTATTATTTTTTCTATTTAGTTCCTGGAAAGCCAGGAGAGAAAATTTTCACATTTAAAAAAGAATAGATTTATGAAATTATATATATATATATATATATATAAGTGTATGTAAGTTGTTCTGATGTTATGAAGCACCGTTTTTGAAATACCGCAGTGTAAGCAAAAATAAATCATCAGGTGGTCTTATAGAATCAGCAAAACTCAGTTTCTTTAATGAGCAGTATATGTTTGTTTCACGTTCTTTTCTTTAAAGTATAAAAACTAAATAAAAAACGATTTTTATGACTTCTTGTAGGCTACATTTGTGAAATATTTTCGAAATATTATGCATGCAATTTCTATTAAAATTTATTTGAATGCTGCTGGAGATAGCTTAAATCAATTATTTTAAATATTTTAATACAAATAAATAAATAATAATAATAATAAAAGATTTGTTATAAATGTATTAGTACAAGCTGATTATAAGTCATATTTTAATATGTTAATGATGATTACACATTTATATAAGTTATAATTAAATGTAGTAGTATTTTTTATTATTTTTATGATATATACATACACACACATATATATATATGCATACGAAATAAATTGATAATCTGTTTATTTTAATGTAATTTGTAGTTAGAATATGCGACATATCTGATGAGAAATCCCTATAAAAATTTACGGCATTTTCTGTTTATTGATACATTTTTTTTTTTTAACTCCATGAAGAATTTTTCTTTCTAATATTCCACTTTCATAGAATTTCTATAATCACACATGTAAGCATATGTGGATTTCTTCAACTAAAATCTAAGTTTGCTTTAAAATTTCCTTTGTCTTAACTAACATAGAATGTTTTAACAAGTAATTCAGTCGACCATCCTCTAGCGTACAAATTATTTACATCATATCTAATAAATTATCAAACTGTAGGACAAATAGTTATATGTTATATTTTACCTAAGCTTATATCTGTATTATACAATACCTACCGTTTATTCGCTTATTGATAACATCCACTTAAATAGATGTTACCTATGTTGTATGGTTTACACTGTAATTGTGTATATTTTGTAATAAACTAAGAATACCAAATCAAAACTTTAAGCACATTGAGAATAGCATTCTCATATTTGCCCGAGACCCTATTCTCCCCATTATGCAAAAAGGCAAAGACAATTTATTTCATTAAATCTTTGTTACTAGATTAAAAAAAACTAGATAATAATAATAAAAAACTAAATATTCCATTTTATTTTTTATTAACTAGTCAATAGAAACATTTAAATAATCACTGAAGTTATAAGAATTCATTTATTAAATCAATATATTTCATGTAATCTTGATATAATTTCGTTTAAGTTCTTTGCTGCCGTTTAAAATTATGCTTTTTTTCTATAGGTTTTAATATTTATTAATATGTTATTAAAACGTTTATATATTTATTAAATTATTTTTAAAATATTTTCATTTTCGTGACAATAAACATAAGTTATAGTTACAAACTTTTAAAGATAGAGAAATATTAAAATGGTTTTGCATTAGTTTTTCTTCTAAGTATCATAGAATTTTATAACAAGTGTCAAATAACCACACGATTTGATCATTACAACTAATAAATTAGCAAAATATGACTAAATATTTATCATTAGGTTTATAACTAAATCGTAGAATATCCTGTGTTTGTAGAATTATTAGCCATTTCACTAAGTACCATATATAATGTGGAAGATTTGAAGCAATTATTGTCTTAATTGGGGCCTACACTACCGGGAATATATCAATTTTGCGGGTATTCTTAGTATAACAACGTAATACTGAGAATTGGTAATGTCTACTACCATTTCTATAAAAAAGCTGGAAACGTGATTTTTATGAAATACCTGGGGATAATGAGGTAACCTGTATGCAATGTAAATAATCTATTATTTGTATTTTTGAACGCTACAATATATTTTTTGAAAAATCATATCCTTTATGAAATACAGAAAAATAATTATGCTACGATAAATTTATTTAGAAATAATATACAACCACTCGTAATGAAGATATTTTTTTCAATTTAAAAATTCCTATTATTTCAGAAATACAGAAAAGAAATCATTATATTATGAATTTAACTGAAAGAAAATAAACATTCAAATAGTTTCCACTCAACAACGAGAAATATTCAGCCTCATTTTTCGACATAAAACAATGAAATACAAAATAATTATTAAATTTGTATACAATCAAACATTCTTTTTTCCATCTTGTGGATAAATAAATCAAATGCTGAGTTAAAAGAGATTTTTTTTCAGGATGGCCGTTTTTGTCTATTTATGCTCTCTCATATGCAGAAGTTGTGTTTGAAACACCAAGTGTTACAGTATTTTCTGAAATTTTTTTCCACTTTTACTAAAAACCTAAAAAAACACTTTTCCATTACATACATTGTCAAAAAAGAATGATATGTCTTAATTTACAAAAATGCACAACACTCATGAACGCAAACATACAATAACTTGTTCCGTGTCACTCAAGATTCTGAAAAGTGTCCTTTTACATTTATAAACGTTAGGAAACTATTCATTTTTGAAATTTAAATAAGGATTTGTTAGAATAAATTTTTATCAGCTGTCCGTAAGTTTCAGAATTTTTTAAAAAGCATTTACAATACATTAATCAGATCTCTGTACACGGAAAATTAGTTTTTCAGATAATATTCATTTTGAAGTAAATATTTTCAACTGCTTAAGTGAATTTGTGCATACAATTGAAAAAAAAATTAAAATTTTCTATTAAAATTAATATTGTAAATTTATTATGCTTGTCTGCTAAACATGTTTTCAGTATGCCAAACTATTTATCAAAAAAAATTTATCGCATCAAAAAAAGTTTTATTCCGATTTTGGAAAACTGATTATTACACTGTAAAAGCTTCAAAGAAACGATTCTGAAAATGACTGGCATATTATAATAATTTACTTTTATAAATTCTTCTTTAAATGCCGGAAAAGATAGTGTTCTGAGGTTATTGAAGGTAAATGAATGATTTTTGGGATCTTCGGTGACTCAAAAGAGGTTATTATACATTTTTGTTATTAATTATAGTACAATTTTCGTAATTAAGAAACATGAGTCTTTTATTTATTTATCTTATTTACAGTGGATGTGGTGATAAAAACCACCTCAAAATCACATGTCTGCTAATAAAAATGAATTTCAAAAATGGGTCATAAAGCTGTGAGATTGGATTTCAGTACAGTTTTAAACTTAAATTTAATCTATACATTGTTCCGTGTTTGTTAATTTATTCACCATTTAAACAAGGGTTTTGCTCTTATGTTGGAATAATTGGCAAAATAATTGTCTCAACTGACAAGTACAGCAAAGAAATTTTTTGTCAAAAACAGCTTGTGTTTAGACATTTTTCGCAATCATTAAAAATATTTAGACTCAATAGAAATAATCCACAATTTTTAACGATATAAGAATAATTTTCATGACATGGCATTAGATTTCTCTAATGCACTTCTTACTAGCATGCTTATTTATGTAAAATAAACAATAATTTTAATAATACTAACCCAAAATCATGTTTTTCCTATTCATCTACAAGAAATATATGTTTCTATGAAAAGTGATATTTTAGTGCAGTTTTTTCAACTGCTACATTTGAAAAAAAAAAAAGGATATCATAGTTGCAGATTTTTTAAACATGAAAAAACTTAAATGATTTTATATCATTTTTGTTTGAAATGACTGTCACAGAACTAGTAATATAAGGTTATTTTATTATATTTTATAAATTGTCCCGCTTGAAACAAATATTCATAACAAAGCTCAGATCTGTACTACTGTGTTTGTGCGCCTATTAGCCATTTGAAGAAATGACATTTCATATGATAAAAGTTTGACAAAATAATTATTCTAATTGTATGAAATAGCTCTAAGTCTACATACAATAGGGAAAATATATCAGAAGATTGAAGAGATAGAGATAGATTTTCGCATAAGCCAGAATACGGCAGTTCTCCCAATTGTGCATTATGGAAGATAAAGATTCTTCTATGATGTCTTTCGAAATCATAAAAAATAAGTGAATGATATAAATATCTAGTTAATAAAGCATGATTTTCATTGATTGGTTCCATCGTCTATTTTATATCCATTCTCTAGTTTATTTCCATAATTAGTTCGGGTACGAAAATAAATAACACAAATAATAAATTTAAAAAAACATTTAGGCTACAAAAATATCCTCAAAAAAATCTCTGTCTGAAATTAAATTCAATTATTTCTATGATATTTGTTTCTCTATTAAATGATTCTTTATATTGTATAAAGTTTCCGATTATTTAAATATTGCTGAAAAAAGCGTTATTTATGGAATTATTTCTAAGAACTAGAAATTTTTTGTTCTACAAAACTATTTTTTATAGTCTCTTCCTAATTCTATATTTTCAAAGATAGTGATGTATTATCTTTACGGAGTCTCATGATAGAAGAAATTGAATGACATTACAACATTTTTTTAAACGTTATTAATGTTCAAAAAGAAAACAGTTTTAATTTCTTTAAATTTGTTATCACCTCTGGTAAAACATAATATAATTAAATTAATTGTATGACACAATTATGATATTTACTGTGCCAGACCTTCATTATAAAGGGCAATATCTCACATATGCCTATTACAGAATGATTTAAAGAAACACTATCAGGTATACACGTTCAGCGACATCACATGTCTAAACATGAAATAAATAAGCTCTTAATGGTGATTGTATTTCATATTTAGTCCTGAAATTTCACTGTACCTGTATATCTGATCGTGTTTCAATTAACCATGAATTACAGTGCTCCTTCACTCGGGAGTAGTCATATTAAGATGTGAGGCACATCTTCACCATTTACTCAATATACCAGAAGAAAGCTAGTTGATTTTGCCAATTCCAAAACTTTCTTCTATCTCATACGTACATTTTAATATTTCAAAAATTAATTATACATATTAATACTTTAATATTATTTGTTCTAAAATTATCAACTTTGATTTTCATCTTAAATCTTCTTCATAATATTTATTAAATTCAACAGTTTTCCCTTATTCTGTTATCATTATTGTTTGCTAATAACCCGCTTAACAGGACGTGAATTTCCGTTTCTGCACGAGCCGATGGACAATAAAACTACAAAGAATCGAGAAAATGATACAAAAAGCTCAATCTCAATGCTGCTTTCCAACCGAATATTTCGAAATTCAAGGAAGGTCTGCTGACCATAGCCAAAAACATATACAAAAAATTTGGTTCCATTCTTTGGTTCTATATAATTTTCGATGGTACAATAATGAAAATAGCACGAAAATCGCTTTTACAGCACCATTGAAAAAGTACTTATGAAATAAACCTTTTTCAAGGAAATCTTTTATCCGTAACTTTTCATTCAAGAAATTTTTTGTTACTAATTATTAAAGCCAAACATAAATTGTCTTAGATAACTTTTATGGTTAATTTTATTAGTTTGCATCTATTATTGTAATTTTCTAATTAACCTAAAGAATTTAGAAATTAGATAATACAATTGGTTTATTAGCTTGGCCTTAAAATCCAGGTAAATGATGTTACTAATTTAAATATACAAAATTTCATCACCTCTTTATTCATAAGTACATCACATGTAAAAATCTATTATTTTCCTTATAAAAAAAATGTATCACCATTTGAGATTATTACATTTATAAACAGTTGAATATCTGTGCTTTTAAAACCGAAATTATAAATAAATAATCAACTCTGATTTACTCAAAATCTAATAAATTGTTGAAAAGCTAGTTAATTTTTTTAATCACGTTTAATTAAAAAAAATCAAATTCTAATCAAAATAACTTATTAATTGTGGTTTGTTTTATTCATAAAATTTATTATACTTGTACTATTATTATTTTTAATAGTTGTCTGCAAGCGAAATGTTTAATTAACATTAACATTTTACAGTTACAGTGTTAAAAGTTTATGATTGGAGAATTTGGAAATTCTTTATTATCAAATGCTTTCATTTATATTATAAATGTCAGTAAAAGATAAAGTTGAATAAGTTTTCCATGCATTTTTATTTCATTCATAAATAAGGAATAATCATTTATATAGAATATTTTATGCAATCATTTAGATTTTAAATGTACGAATTGTTCTTCTTTAAATAGTTTGTAGTGTACAAACTCATATTTTTTAAGATGTTATAAAGATTTTAAATATTCTCCTATTGTTAGACTACCCTTTTTATAGCTCATAAATGTTATTCTCAAGCAAATAATGTTTTATACTTTGAGACAAATTCAAAGAAAGACATTCTTTAGACAAGTTCAAAATAAAATTAAATTATACTAAAGAAAATATCTCTATTTTTATTATTTTTATAGATAATGTTACATTTACATGAGAAACAGCAATTACTTCCTATTGTATTACTGAATGTCCAAACAGAAAAACTCTGAAACTGAAACTTTGTGTCGTGTATGTAGTTTGTTACATTTGTTTTGTAACTTCTGTAATTTAATTTCTTATTTGCAAACATAAGAAGATTTTGGAAGCTAAATTCTTGAAGCATTGCAAAATAAATCTTATTCGTTTATTTTTTTCGCAGGTCTAATCTATAAGGAAATGATTTATCAATAATATATTCATTGATTTCTATTATTATTTAAGGTGTCTATTTTAGGTTACATAAACACGGGTTTTTTAACAAGGAAACTTTGTTATTTGGCTTTCTAATTTAGCATTTGAAGTTTCATTTTGTATATTAATTTACATATTATTGCATTTTTTCATACATAAATGCCTTTAAAATTAGATATTTCGTTTTGTTGAATCATTCGGTTATTTTAACTCGTTCACAATAACATTTGCAGTTAATTATATCTACCGTTTGTTTTGTAAATTTTTCTTTTTTAGAAATCCTTTATACTATTTTTTAAATAAAAGTTAACCAGCTCGACGCGCGTCTCAACCCGTCGTAATGTAATCTTTAATGAATTTTAATTGTGTATGATTTTATGTATTAACTCGATTGCGTTTCAATTTATATTTTCAAATTAAACAAATGCCTAAATATAATTCTGTTTTAGCGAGAAAATCGAATATAAGAAGATTTATTTACATCAGTTACAGGATTCTACTTTTGGTTAGAAAATACTATTATTTTTAAGAAAAAATAAGATTTCGCAACCTGTACTTTTTCAAATGCTTAAGTACATAGATATGTCATACAAAATACATACACGCTGATTGCGTGAAAAAAAGGAAAACAAAAATGATATTTATCGGCAAAAGGGCTGTGTATATCTGCAATGAAAAGCAACATGGAAGGGAGTGGGGTGAAGTAAAGGGCAATTCGACGTTTTAAAAAAATTAATTTAGCAAATTACTACAAGCTTTTTGAAAATGATTTTTTCAGAGACTAAAATTTAAGATTTATAAATAAATTCTATATAAAAAATGGTTCTTCACAAATAATTAGTTTAACATTATAGTGTTTTCTTTTCCGAGATCGTCACATTTTGTAATAGGTGGGATCAAAAATCAAATCTCTCTCTCTCTTTTTCCCCCCTTTAAAGGACGATTTTTATATGACATCTTCATTTTTGGATTCGTCTATTTCCACATGTAATAATTTTCGTATACTTATTTTCTAACTTTTTACTTTCTTGTTTATTAACAATGACAATTTTTCCCCTATTCAAAGGAAAATTCTTCTAAATATAAAACAACAACAACAAAACATTAGTAATAATAATAATAATAATAATAAACATCCTTTTTATGATGATCAAAACCTGTCACACGAAATAATAAAGTAATATATATTACGTACGCCACGGATTGATAATTAATATTCCTGGGCCAATCATAAACAATTTTTAGTACGGAAATTTTTAAACTTTTAAACATAGCACATTTTTAATTTTCACACCGTCGCGTCGCGTCGTAAAGGGAAAAAATGTACTTTTAAATGCATTTTCTTTGAAAGCTATATCTCAATTTGTTTTTGAGTTATCAATTTTTTTTGCAGTTTTTTGTACTTTTTTTTGTCATTGCGGCAATAAAGGTATTCGATTGCTGACCGACCATTAAACATGGATCAATCAGTAGACGAATAAAATCCGGACATCGAAAGGTTTCAAATATTTCTATTCTCGACCGACGGAAACAATCATTTTCCAAATGATATTAAAAAGAAATCTTGACGTTTAAAGCATGTGTATTATTTTTATACTAAGATGGTATTAAGTTGTAAAAAGCAGTGTTTTCTTGTGTTTTTTTCTTCTGATGAACGGAGTGTATGACAAAACATTTGAAACTGGAGCACATTATTCCCCCCTCCCCCCCCCCACGATATATGCTATTATTTCTGAACCAAATTTCTCAGCTTGAAATGTATTTCTGAAAACTGTGCATAATATGTGTGTTAAAATTTGAAATTTAGTTGTAAATATCAATATTTTACTCGTAACAATTTATTTTAATTTATTATATTTATTTAGGTAAAAATTCTGAGTTATTTTTTTTTTCAAACTAATCATTTCCTGTCTAAATACAATTATCTTTCGATCAACCAAATAACAACCAATAATAATCAACTACCAATACTCAATCAATCAACCCATAATAAGAGAAATTGTTTGCATATTGTATTGAAGTATCAGATCTATTTGGTATAATAAAACGGCCAATGCGTGAAAAAAATCGAAAAATGATTTCGGAAATTGGCATTGGTGGAATATAGATTACATTTAATCTAAAACATTAAACTAAATCTAAAACATTACCAATTAAATAAATTGAATGAACTTACAATTTTTGCTGTATAATCTGAGAAATATCAAGAATATATATATGTGTGTGTGTACAATAAAAAGTTTGTCAAACTTTTCTATGAACAAAAGAAAAAAAATAACAGAAACAAACAAAATGTTCATACAAGAAATGTAACAGAAAATACTTTGTAGTTCATGATTTAATCTTTAATTAATTTAAGAAAATGTAAAATACAATTCAAGTAATTAAAAATATATAATATTAATCATTAGCTGTCACCATTAAGTTTTTCATAAATATTTTCGAAAGAGACTAGTAAAAAAAGTTAAGAAAAACTTTTAACGGTCATATAGTTTTTAAAAAACTACATATTGTTATTATTATTATTATTATATTATTTTTTATTTAAGACTGTAATAAGTAAAAGCTAACAGTTCAATTTTCAAAACTACATATACTGTATATTTATTTTTATTCTTATAGGCAATATATGAATACTAATAATATTTTTTATTGACTTATGTTAATTTTCATTATTTCGACCTCGTAAGTCCTTAACGAAGTTCTAAATTATGTTTACAATTATGTTTCTTAATATATCTGTACACAATTTTTGTATTTGATTTCCTGTTTCAGTCACTTAGCAATTTTGATCTAAAAATTCGAGATTCAAGTAAAATTTAAATACAAAATTTTCTTTAATATACGTAAGTCTAAGGTGAGAAACAGAATAAGGAGAAATAATATATTTTGCATTTTTCGCTTTCATATTTACAGCCAAAAACTCATATGAAGCAGAATTTTTCAGTTTCACGTTGTTGATATATTAAATTTTTTTTTTACAATGTAAGATTTTCCCTGTTTGATAATTTATAAATGTTTTTTATGGAATCGTTTTAAAACCTGCACATATTTTAGGCTTTTATAAATTATTTCAATTACAAACAGTAATTAGTAATGTACCGAAACGTTGCAATAAGATATCATAAAACCTAATTAAAGAAACCTTTATAATGAATGAAATATATTTGAAGATGAAAAATGGGTAGTTTTTAGTATTTGTAGTGAATTTTTAAAAATGTATTTTTAAGTCAAGCTTCAAAAGTTTGTTTTATTTATTTAAAAACCAACATTTTTAACGATAATTACATATTTTTGGTAAAACTCACAAAAAAGTAAAAAAAAAACTACAGGCATTTTGACTTATGTTTAATATCCTCATTATTAAAATTTTGCTGTTTAATCCCCCCACCACTTTTATAGATTATCTTTAATCTGACCAATGAGAATGCTCTATAATATAACCATGTAATCGTATTCTATGAAAGTGATGGAAATGCTGCACATCAAAATAAACAAGTTGGAAATTGCACGTAAAGCGTAGCAAATGAGTTGCGTTCGTATGATAACAAAGTTTTAAAATATCACTCTCATATATGAATCTTATAAAATTGTAAATAGTTAATTACAATTAAAATGCGCACCAAATAATGTTCTCCCTATACCGTTATGTAATGGAATACATTTGTGTGGCCTTGTAAATCAAGAACAAATGTTCTTTGCACCACAGATTATGTAAAATGCATAGTATAATATGTACTTTATAGATGCATATGCATTTTATTATGTTCGAATGAGTGTAACACCATTAAAATGCATTTGAAACTTTTTTCCCATTGACCGTAATGTAACGGAATACTTTTGATTGCCCCTGTAATTGAACTACGCATCCGATTTTGATAAAATTTGAAATAACTCGACAAAATTAAGTAATTATGTATTTTAAATTTGAAACGATTAGAATGCATTTGAAACTTTTTCCCCATTGACTGTAATGTAACAGAGTCCTTTTGATTGTCCCTGTAATTGATCTATGCATCCGATTTTCAAAAAACTTGAAATGACTCCACAAAATTATGTAATAATTATGTATTTTTAATTTCAAACGATTCGGTTGGGTAGTTTTTGCGTTGTTATATTCGGACAGACAGACGGACGGACAGACAGACAGACAGACGGACGAACAGACAGACGGACGGACGGACAGACTAAACGACAACAATAGGTGCTATGTATTTGCATAATTACGAACGTACCTAAAAAATTATAATAACAGTACTCTAATAGTTGTTGCTGACAAAATCTTGCAAAATACATTTAATAAAAATATGCTGATTTGAAAGTAGTTTTTGACCTTGCTTAAATAGTTTTAAAGGAATCCCGTTTTAATATGCTAAAATTTACATATATTTAAAAACATTTGATTTGCTAAGTACTTCTTTTTAACTTTCAGAATAGTTCTATAAAATGAGATTTGATAAAGATCGAATACCTAGAAATATTTTTTTCTTCCATTTTGAATTCATAAAAAATTCAATTTATTAGCAAAGAATTTTGCATTACTTCATTTTTATGACACGCTAATAATTTACTTTTAAAATAAGTAATAATCGAAAAAAGGTGAAAAAAGTATGCTTACTCGTATTTTCTTAATTTAAATATTGCTTATAAAATTGATCTAAAACTTTAACAAAAAATAAAATAATAATAAAGAAACAGCAAAATTTCTTCGAGTGTTTGCATATTTTATGTGCATTTTAGCAGACTTTTTGAAGGTAAATTTTAAATAAATCTCTGAAACAAATTTTGTTTATGAAAATAATATTTTACTCAAATCAAAAACTCATTTATATTAATGAAAGTTATATTAAGAAAATAACATCTCCACATTTTCTTATTTAATTTATTTTTTGTTCATTTATTTATTTTTGTAAAATAAATTTGGAAAACTTTGAGTAGTAATTAAAAAATATATGTTGGAATATTTATGTTTTTCGTCTAAAACATTTTAAGCCATTGTTTAAGTTTTGACGTTTAAAACTATTTCTATAATTAGAATTCATTAAGTAATTTAAAAGGAAATTTGATATACTCTCATGCTTTATAAGACGCGTATAAATTGTAATTCTTTAACGCGTATAAATTGTAATATATTTGTAATTCCTTTATATTAATAGAATTTCGTAAAATAGCTAACATAGAAAATATTTCTATACTTTTATTTTATTTTCATATGCAATTACATTTACCAGATTAACAATGCTCTAATCTAAATTATTGAAAAATATTGTTTGCCCATAGTGTTTTAAATTCGCTGTATTTTGGCAAATATTTGCAGGAAATATTGCAACATGTCCTGTTTTTGTTATATTGGACCAGAACTTTGCAGATATATTAGCCATCTCACATGCAATTTATTGATTACAAGATCAATATTTCTGAGATATTGGCATAACGTTGCTAATATTTTCAATCTAAAGTTTTATTTAAACAATATTAGTATTTTATTAAAATTTTAACTGAAGAATACTGTGATAGTGGAATATTTTTCCTGTAAATATTTAAAGAGAAAATAATTTTTTCAACAACACAGTGATTCAATCTTGTGCAATACTACAAATTGCAAAGAAATACACGAATTAATTATATTGCTTAAATTGCCTTCATCTGTTTTTATGTGCTTTGACTTGTACAAATATGAAAAAATATATATATCGTTTGTTTCATATCACAATAATGGATATGTAAAAGGAAAAAAAGGTATTTAACCACATAACTTGAGGTTCATGCAATAATTATTTATGCATGTATTGTTTTGAAAAATTGAAAAAATACAAAATTATGTCTGACGCCGCTCTGTAACTATAACGGAAAATGAATATATTTAGAATTTTCCCTATATGCTTTATTTGAAACACAATTTAGCTAATTAATAGACTTAGAACGACAGGTTTTTCTCAGAGAAAAAAATCATAATACCAATTGCAACATGAAGTGATTAAATTTTTCGCACAAATAAAATTTATAAATATAGTAACTCGTCTAAAAATACTTATACGGGTATGAATAAATATACATAAATTTAGATACAATGTGTAAAAGGTAATGAGACATATGATGCTTTTAATTAAATGCAGCTGGAGGCTGTAAATTTTCGAATTTGTGCTTTATCATAAGACTATGTATATAAAGACAATGTGTGTTGTGAACATCTTATTGCAAAGCTGATATTCAATTTTTATTCCAGTTTTCACAGTACTTGTACATGTGTTCGCCAGAAGACTTTTAGAATTTTGATGATGAAATATTTAAATAATAATTTTGCTGAAATTTAGGAAAGGATTTTTGCAAAATGATATAATTTATTGTACTTTAACATGTTTTTTGTTTGTTTGTTTGTTTTTTAGGCATATTATTAATGTTCTACTTAGAACGCATATGTTTGAGACTCTGCTATTTTGAATTCTTTAGAAATATACATACATTCCAAAAATATTTAAAGATAGTTTTCTAATTTTATGCAAATAATTTTTAATTTTCTAAAACTTTTTGCTTTATTGGAATTATTTAACATACATTAACCATCAAAACTCGATAAACATATTGTTGAAGGTATACAAAAATATGCTTCAGTTAGATAAAGTCTTTAAAAGACAGGAAAAATGTAGTAAAGATATAACAAAATAATGCACTGTTATTATACTGTAAGATTTTTTGAAACATTATATTCAATCCCCATGTCATAAGAAATTAAAATAATTTTTCTACATTCCAATAAGGAAAATTTCTTAAAGTGTATAAGGCTTAAATTGACTAATTATTCCAAAGAGGAGAAATTAGTTAAAAAAAAATATGCTGAAAAAATAGAGTGTTTATTAAAATAACTTTTGCTGAATTCTGTGAAGTGTAAAAAATTTACACTCGCCTTCAATTATTTTTTTCTAATAAAATAAGTACCATTTTCTAATAAGTAAATAGTGGATGCTGTCAAATGCAATTTTAATTAAAATTTTAATCACTAGTAATCAGAAATGACTAAGAGTCAGAAACTAGAATTTTTTTTCAATGTTGAAAACACCACTCAGTTATTTATAATTTATGTAAATAATAAATCAAGTATTGAACATTTTATTGTGTACCAAAATACAAGAATAAAGTTTTATAATCAATAAATAAGTAATAATGTTTAACAAATGAAGTGGAAATAGTCTTTAATAAATCTGCAAGTATTATTTTTAATTGAAACCGAAAAAAAAGAATGTTTCCATTATAAGCTTTATCATGTGCAGTACAAAAAAGAAAAATATACTTATTTTGAAACAAATCATTGTATAAAATGTGACTGGTTTAAAAATAATGTCTATTAATATTATCCCCAATGTTTGCTTAGAGGTTCATTTATATGCAGAAATGTATCAGACTTTAGAGATTTAAATACTAACAATAATTTATGCATAACGTTTCAAGTCTTCAACTTATTTTACATTTTAATACCAAAGGTAAATTTATTCGGTCAAACTGTTTAGTAATTATGGAACTTTAGATTTTAGTTTTCTTAATTTTTAATCATTTTGAATCTTGGAATAGGGTAATTTGAGTCTAAATTTAGAACTAAAGATAAACCGAAATCGAAATTCGGCAATTTTTTTGTTTTCTGTTGAAAACAAAAAAGAAAATCAAAATAGTTTTAATAAGCATTTTAAGAAATTATTTCTATTACTTAAGAAAGGTGTCATAAAATGCGTTAAAACAAATCATTTTTACCTGTTTTTTCTGCTTCAACGAAAATAATAAGTATAATCGTAATATAAAAATGCTAACTCTAATCATAACTTAGGTATAATAAAATAAACTGTATCATTTCAAACAAACCGCTTGAACGTATGTATTTCAATGGCCTAGCTTATAATGAACTTAGATAAAAATTTGATACAGAACACAATTTGCTTTCATTAAAAAAAAAAAATTCATCCTCCTCGCCCTCTATTAAAATATAATCTAGATAAAGCAGTTTTTGTACAACAAAATTTATTATCCGACACATATTCACTTTTTCTAGCTCTAAACTTTCAGTCACCTTTACATAACAATTTATAATCTTTTTCAATAATATAATGTATTTCAAAAAGCCCTACAAAATCTTCCTGTCCTACAGGCTGAAACTGTTTATTAAGTAAACTCTTTAATTTTGGTATCGGCGTCGTAATCAATTCAATGTTAAACTTTTTTTTTAAATTTAAAATTCAACCTTTCGGAACTGCTTTTTAAATTGGAAAAAGTAACTCTTTTAAATTTTGTAAGATTTCCCCTCCACACACTTTTTTATTGTAACATTCAATTAACTCTGGACTCTGTAGTTTAGGTCTTCTCTTTCAAATCCCCTCCCCCCCACCATTTATTGTAACATTCAAATAAGGACAGTCTTCACTGACTTGAAAGCACACCTTTCCGTAATGTTAATCCTATGGACAGATTGTATTAGAATATATATATATATATTTAATAGGATAGTTGAGGTCGGTCTTTAATATGACTATTTTTTACTTTTTCAGTTTAAGTTGCAATTTTTTTAATGAAGGTACTTTCACTTTCAATACCGGTTTTGAATTTAAAAAAACGATCATTATAAAAATCTGCGGCCGAAATTGAAAAAGTAAAATATAGTCATTTTACAGACTAGGCTTAGTTATCCTATGCAAAAATAAAGTAAAATAAAATATATATTTTATTTAATTAAACGAGAAATTTGAAATCAACCTGTCTATAGGATTGACATTACGGGGAGGATGTTTTCAAGTCAGTAAAAACTTCCCTTAACACTCGACATTGTAGTTTAGGTTTCTTTTTTCTGACTGGCCACAGATATCAATTGTTTTTGTGCATTTGGTTTATGCATTACGACACTCTTACCGAAACACCTCTCGACTACTGCATTAATTTGTTGTATATAGTATTTTATTTTAATCATTGCCATGCTTTTGTAAAATGCCTGCAACTTTTTGGTTTGTTTTCCTTGTTCATGTTGTATCTCTTGACACTCTTTTTGATGTTTTGCTGTTTATTCCCAGTTTATTTGTGGTGCGATGCTGAATATATTTTAAACATTATGTGTTTAATATTTTCTCTCTTTCTCTCTCTCTCTCTCTCTCTCTCTCTCTCTCTCTCTCTCTCTCTCTCTCTCTCTCTCTCTCTCTCTATATATATATATATATATATATATATATATGTGTGTGTGTGTGTGTGTGTGTGTATTTATATATTTAATGTATGTTCATGGATTACTCCAAGACTATGCGACCAATTCCTGTAATTTTTTTAAAGTGAAAGAGGATATTGTCGACTTTGTTCAGTTTAAATAAAAAAAAAAAAATTAGTACTTTTTATGAGATTCAATAAATGAATTAATAAATAAATAAAATAAACAAATATCACATACATGCAAAGGTAAATAAAATATTTTTCAAATAACTAATTTTGAAAATTTTCTCAATGGGGCTCTTTCTTTTATGAGAATTTTACCTACCCGGTGATTTTACCCATTCTTTATTTGGTTTTTAGTATTATTCCAGGGAAATGCTCCAAGTAATAGAAGCCATTTTTGAGTAGAGGGTGAATGGGGTTAAAATGTTTATAATTATTCTGCCTACAGTAATCTAGCTACAGATTAAAATGTACACGTAGTCCTCTTTTGTTTATTCTGGCTGGTTGTACGTTTTAAAGTATTTTCTCTTTACATGCATCATTAATTAATTTCAAAATAGTTTACTTAAAGAAGAGTTAATAATCAAACTGAATAAATGTAACAATACAAACACTGCAAACACACGCTGCCTGCGTTTTCATTTTATTTTATTTTTTGCCTAAAAAAACACTTTTGAAAAAAAAAAAAAAAAAAACTGAAAAGAAATAAAAATCTTGCTTTCGCACATTTTGCAGAAAATAAAATGATTTTAATTAAAATAAACCTGGAAATGCTTTAAGATTTCCCTGAAAATTGAACATTTTTAGTTGATTAGTTTATCAACAATAAAAATCATTTCAAAAGAAAACAAAACACAAAATCATACGGAATGCAGGAATGAATAATTAATAGATTTTTGGTATGATATTAGTATTTTAACAGTTTTTTTATTACACGTTTTCGCTTATATAATTATAATTCAAACTAAGAATAACAGATGTCTGCTCTGTTTTTTGATTCAAGTGCATAATAAAATGAATCATATTTGTTTTGAAGAAAAAAAATGTATATTAATATTACAAAAGAGAATTGTGAAAATTTTTCGCCTAAAAAAGTCTATGTATTTTTATTGTAAAAGCATTTTAAAGAAATCATTTCTTTAAAAATGCACATTTATGGAAGTTATTTTAAAGGAGGGGTAAAGTTGTGATAAAAAGTGTGGAAATTCAAATGTTTGCAAAATTGTCTCTCTTTTTTCTGGCTACAACCTGTTTTTCCTTTAAATTCTTCATTAGGAAATTCAAAAGAGTTAATATTAAGAATAGCTAATTATAAATGTTAAAAAATCGAAATAGCACAAACTTTCCATAATATTCTGTTTGTATTTTTATTTATTCATTTATTTATTTATCTGTACAATAAAGATATTTTTTAAAATGCATTTTACAAAATACAAAAATAATACTGAAAAAAATCCTGCTTTTGCAGTTTTTACAGAAAATAAAATGATTTTCACAAAATTAAACCTTGAGATGTTTAAATTTATTCCTGTCCTCTCGAACTCCTCAAAGAAAAGAAAAAAAGAGAGAGAGAGAGAGAGAGAGAAGAAAGCTTGTATTAATGTAAGAATAATTAATGCAAGATAAAATAGAAATTGTGGAAAAAAACTATTCGTACTTGTATATTATCCCTGCCGGGTAAATAGGTAGCCAAAAATGGTTCTAAATAACCTACTTTGTTTATCGTGTCGATTGTCAAATATGTTCAAAATGCTAATTTAATATACATTTAATAAATACATAACATTGTTAAAAATGATAAATAGTATAAAATTAAACTGCAATAATAAAAAACAGCAATTTAGTTTGCATTTATTAAATATATTGCATCGAATTGACTACATTTAATAATCAAATAATATTAATGATTGTTATTTATTACCAATGCTTCTTTTATCAAAATTACTATAATATAAATAGTATGCACTGTAAATATTTTGTTTTAATGAATATAGTATATCTATATATCTATATCTATTTTAAAATATATTATATGTGTATACGTATATAAATATTTTCACCACTGCCTTTAACATATCGATTATAATATATTAACTACGCAGTTAAAATAAAAAATAAATAAATCAAAAAGTGTAACTGTAAATAATACTTTAGTCTCCATTTTTGCACAATAAATATGACTTGACTCGAGTAATACGTTTATATTGTGTTATACTTTGTTCTTAAGTTTTCGTATCATTTACATACATCTACATTTACATTATAATAATAACCTGTAATTAATTATAACAGTAAGTGTGTGAGGGAGTGTCCCTTTGTAATAAAGGCACTCTAGTATTTTGAGTGAGATCGCGACGTCAATGTTCTAACATGTGTGGCGCAAAAGCACCTATCTTTTATGCAACTTTAACTTTCCGGAGTGTGTGTGGCTCCCTCGAGTCTACAGTTAACTGCGGTTAGGGGTATTATGCAAATTTATAGCTCCGTCTTCAGTTTGCAATGTATAAAAGCTGTGAATTGGAATGTGTGGTGTGTTGTGAGGCGAGGAGAGCCAGCAAAGTCGTGTGGCAAATCGAGATAGCATATGTTGAGTGGCGAGGAGAGCTGGGATTGCCTAAGGGTTGAAGGTAGAGGAGTCTACGCAATCAAATCGGGTAAGAGTTAATTAGCACTTTGAGTATTTAAGAATAAAAAATTTTGTGCAGCCACAGGGCTGTTTTCTTATATGTTAAAGTAACATTAAGCCGCGAGCTGAAAGAAGGGCCGGGGTGAGTGCTCTGAGCTGGACTTACCAGGTCAAAATTCATGCTAGTACCAGCAACGAAAACATGCTAGTTATTGCTATATATTGCTTTGTCTGCTAGATTTTCCTACTATTATATGCTTGAAATTGGTAGCTAGCATCACATGCTATATAGCTAGCTTACACAGCTATAGCATGGCAAGCTATGTACGAGCACCTTATGCTTATTTGCTATTTAAGCTTCTTCCAAAGCATACAGTGGTAGGTACCTTAACATGCTATAATATGCTCTTTTATGCTTGCCAGCATAATATGCTAGGCAGCCAGTTTCGGGAGAAATAGCATGAAAAGCTATGTACAAGCATCTTATGCTTATTTGCTGTTTAAGCTACCTTAAAGCATGCAGAGTTAGGTAACTTAACATGCTATAATATGCTTTTTTATGCTCGCCAGCATAATATAATATGCGGCCAGTTTAGGGAAAAATAGCATGATATGCTATGTACAAGCATGTTATGCTTATTTGCTATTTAAGCTTTCCAAAACATGGAGATGTACGAACATAAACCTACTATTATATGCTTTTTAATGCTTGCAAGCATATGCTATGCAGGCAGCTTTGGTAGAAAAAGCATGCACTATACGGAAAATTAACTTACCTTTTAATTGATTTAATTGAACTCATATTTTTCTTGGTATTAAATTACTTTAACTTACTTGAAAATTATAAATTCACTGTCTTTAAGAATAGGGACGAAATAGATTTTTTTATAGAATTTAAAAAGCTGGGCATGGAGTAGAATGGTTGTGTCATCACCACGCGAAAAAACGCTGCTTCATGAACTCGCTAGGATAATGTTTTAACACACAAACTTAAAAAATAATAACAATTAATTTTTAAAGTCCCCCCAGCCCCACCAAGGCTGAGAGGTACTGACTTCTCAACTGATAGACGGCAGGTGCTAGATTCGAACCGAAGCCCGGCAGTCGGCCTAACCGTTCGGAGTTTTCATGGTTTTCTTCGAACCTTGCTATATGGGCTAGGTTCGCTTAGAAAGACCCCCACGAAGGGCACCTCCCCCTGGGCCTATATCCCTGGTGTAGATAATCGGCCGACGCAAAATAAACCAAACCCCCCCCCCCCCCCGATTACATAATGAATGGAAAATCACATCGCACATTCTCTTAATATTTAATTCTTTTTAGTTACTCGAAAAGATTAAATTTTCTGTGTTTATAAAAATAAGAACGGGAAAATGCGCTTTTTAAATTTCAAAATCAAGAGGCGTTAGATCTTCAGGTAACTACAACGTCAATTCAAAATTTCATTCGTTGACCCGTTTGAGATAAAATTTTAACACATAAGTATAAAACAAAATAAAAATTAATTTCCATGGAAGATTTTGGGAAATGTGAGTCCTCCCCATCATAAAATTCTTAGCCGTCAATTTTGATAGTGTTTAATTATCTAAAATTATTTAAAAAATAATAATAAAAAGTGTTTTTCAAAATCCGTAAAAAATAAAATTTACTCACTTAAATTTCAATATTCAAAAAGCACTTTTTCATTTAAGAAATATGTTTATAATAATCAATTTAACCCCCCCCCCCTCCTTAAAAATCCCCACCTTAAGCTGAATTTACCTGATATTTATTCTATCAAAAATGCACTTCAAAATTGTTTATTTCTGCGCAAAAATTAATTCAGAACATGTTCAATTTATCTATATTAAAAAAAATCAATATTAAGGTTGAATTATATCAATCAAGCCATATTCTAAATATCCATTTATTATTATAAAAAACTCTTATAATAAGTTAATCTTATTGATTAAAACTTCGAAGGAATTTTAACTGCATCGAAAAATTGACACTTTATCTTATAAAAATATTGAGGCATTGTAGAATTAGCTTCTACAGCTATTAATCGCAATTACGGGGTTTTAAAAACAATTCCCCACTGGCACGGTTAGCAACGCGCGCGTCTCCCCACACCACAGATTATGAGTTCGATACTTAGCCGGGGAAGAAAATCTGCAACAGTTTCTCCCGAAAATATCCGTAGTTGCTTCCGGTGTAGTCAATAGATGGCGCTACCGGTCTTTTTTTAAACTAGCAACTGATGCTAGGAATTTAATGCTAGAATAGTAAAAATTAAAAGCAGATGATGGTAGAAAAATAATGCTAGACTAGCAGAAAGTACAAGCAAGTGATGGTCTTGATTGTCTTCTAGGCCAGCAACATATTCAAGCAACACAGCTGGAATAAGTATGCTAGCCAAGCATTAAAGTGGGCCAATACACACCATGAGCTGCTGGTACTTCTGGTAGAACCAGCAAATATGTTATGGTAGTTTATGCTATTTCACTTGCTGGGGATACAGCAATTAATGCTTGCCTAGCAAACAAATACCAGCAGGAATTTTGATCTGGGTAGCCAAGGGTGTGAGTATGAGTTATACTTTAATCTCATAGTATTGTGTTTAGTTACTAGAAACATTGAACTTTAGCTCCACTTCCCATTTCCCAGAGACAGTAAATAAAGTGTTGGATTTTAACTTTACTTAAGCTATGTTCTCATTTGACCAACATATCACCAGTGGCATACACAGCCACATCGCAAGTGTGATATGTTAAATGTTATTTTTTAATTAAAAAATAATTTCCTTTACAATACCTATTAAATATATATTTTCAATGCATATTACAATACACATTTTTTTAATATACTAAATTATTTGTATGATCGAATAATGGAATATTAAATTTTAAACATTACCATTATAGCACGAATAATGAGGAATTGAATATTCTCTAATATTGAAAAATGAACTTAAGGTGGCAGTGTGTAATACACTGTTGTATATTATTAAAAACTTGAATTTTGATCTGGGTAGCCATGGATGTGAGTATGAGTTATACTTTAATCTCATAGTATTGTGTTTAGTTACTAGAAACATTGAACTTTAGCTCCACTTCCCATTTCCCAGAGACAGTAAATAAAGTGTTGGATTTTAACTTTACTTAAGCTATGTTCTCATTTGACCAACATATTACCGGTGGCATACACAGCCACATCGCAAGTGTGATGTGTTAAATGTTATTTTTTAATTAAAAAATAATTTCCTTTACAATACCTATTAAATATATATTTTCAATGCATATTACAATACACATTTTTTTAATATACTAAATTATTTGTATGATCGAATAATGGAATATTAAATTTTAAACATTACCATTATAGCACGAATAATGAGGAATTGAATATTCTCTAATATTGAAAAATGAACTTAAGGTGGCAGTGTGTAATACACTGTTGTATATTATTAAAAACTTCGGAAATCAGCAAAATTTACTAACATTAAATCTGAAAATCTTGTACATTAAATTAAATGGAATCCTTGGAAGGAAACTTTGATTATTAGATGAAGCATTTTAATGTATAATCAATTTGAAATTCAACAAAAAAAATTAATATTTGTTCACAGAATGTACATATTTTATAGTGTTCAGTCGTCTAAAATAGAGCATTTCTTTGCAGTTTTACCTAAGATTTGTGAAAATTTATGCATCCCATTTCAAGAAAATGCGAATTCAGCTGCATATTTTACTAACATTTATATTCTGAAAATTAATTTCTTACGATTTTTTTTTCAAGTATCCGTTTTAAGGACTGATATTGCGAGAGCTATTTTTAAGAAATAATACCAGTATTTTTTTAGGATTTTATTGATCCTTGCGAAATATACAGATTATAAAAGCATTATTCATGACATACTTTTGTTTAACTTTTACTTCTATGGCAGAATGAGCCGAAAAAAAAATTAAAAATTTTTTCAAATCCTAATAGCGGAAAAAAAGTTGTAAATTCGAGAGTTTAAAAATTCTGTAAAAAAAATACATTTTTTGATTGCGCATGTGCTGTAAAGTTTGCTAGGAAATGTGGAAAAATTCCAATTATTATATTTCTTTTATTAATTAGCTTAGCTTTTTCACGAATGCAAAGACTGAAATTCCTGTGTATTAGAATAATAAAGCATAATCGTGAAATGTTTTTTAAATCCATCAATCCATAAATCCTTCTAGTCGTGCACGTGATAGAAATTTGCAACGAGTTATCATACTTAAATATTGAGTAGCTATGTAATATCTTACTTATCATCGTAAAGATATGATTCTTGCAACATATTAGAGCTCATGCGCGATCGGAAGATTTTGATGCATTTAAATAATATTTCAACATTATGCTATGGTGTTCTAATACATAAGAATTTCTGTGATTAATTTAAAAAAATGTAAACATGTAAATTTTTACACATTTCGACAAACTTTACAGCTTTTGCAAAAAGAAATGGAAGCTATAAACCGATTTTACTAACCAATTATTCATCTCCCGAATGCGCAATTTTTTTCATGATACTACAACTTGAATTTTTTTTTCGGTCTACTCTATTGCACATGTTAGTAATTAATTTTCATGCATCCTATTAAACGGTTTGAAATAAAGTAATCTTTCAATAATGATGATAGTAGTCATATAATATCTTATGTATTAGATTAAGTTGCTTTAAATTAAAATAAAATTCTATTGTCAATTTTTTTTTGAGAAATACTAACTATAATAAAAATTAAAGTAATTGGTATTTGTCCAAAACGTTGATAAATTGAATTAGCTTCTAGAATTGATCAAATTACTGAGAAAAATTGGTTCCTATTTCCCGATTTTACAGTTTTTTACTCAGTTGGGAAAATGTCATTTTGAATGATAACTTTACCAATCATTACGATTGAAATAAACTAATAAAAATGTATGTGTTCTATGTTTTTAAATGCTTTTATATTTACAGAATTTTAAACAGTGAATTCAATTTAACAGAAATGTTTTACACAATAATACTGATATTTTAAATTAGAGTACGAGTATTTGGTATTTGTCGGAACTATTGGTTAATAAAATATCCACGCGAGTTTATCAAATTCTTCAGAGCAAATTGGATTCACTTCCCAGCTTCGACAATTTTTTACCCATTTGGAAAAATGTGGTTTTGCGTCATATGTTTGCTAATAGGTGTATGATTGAGTTAAAAATAATGAAATTGAATCTGCATTATTTGTTTAAATGCATTATTATATGCATAATTTTTAATATTGAATATAGTTTGATAGAGCAGTTTTATTAAATAATATTGGGTGGTGATTATGATTTATTTACTGGGATTTAATGCTGTATTGTAAATAAATTATGAAATATGTAAATGATATATTTGCTAAGTTTTATAGAAATAACCATAAATTTTTTTTTTTATTGTAACTTGTGTGCAGTATTTTAGGGATGAATAGTGTCATCATAAACGGACTGCGGGAATCCGCACATATCGTTATAAAGCGTCTCGTGAAACATTCATTAAATGTTATTTTCACTTTGACTAAAACAGGCTATTAACAACATTAGTCGGTAGCTGTACATAATCTTATAGAGCTATTTGAGTAAATATATCAGTATATCTATTCCTTTTTTTCCCCTAGCACCATTTGTAACAAGCGTCACAAATAAAGACTTTCATTTATAAATCCACTTGTGTTTTACTGAATAAGATTTTTTTTTTTTTTTTTTTGAAATCATTATTTTAAATAAGCATTCAACTGAAAGAGCATAAGATTTTTTAAACTTTTTTTGTTATAGCAAGTATATAATATAAAATAATTTTTTATATTAAAATAATTTATAATAATATTGATATATTATTATATAAATATATTTTTTTAAAAGAAAGAGTTATATTTCGCATTTCGATGATAAACATAAATTCCTTCGAATGCTATTAGCTTAAGTTAATAAGCAAATAAATGTATTTTGTTTTTGAACAATTGCTTTTGGAAAAATATCAATAAAGTTTAAGGCAAAATGTATTGAAAATGTTTTCAAAGAAAGTTTATGATTTACGAAACAAAATTTCAAATACAAGATTTTACCTTATAAAACTATTGATCATTTATAATCAATTTATTGTTATAACGAATGTCATTAATATTGTAAATAATTTATAATGATTTATAATCAATTTATTTATAAAACTAATGTCATTAGTTTTATAAATAATTTAAAATAATTTATAATCAATTTATTTATAAAACTAATATACATTTAATCATTTATAAAATTACTGGTATTTCATTATCTGCATGACATTTACAAAAGAAAAAAATTTTTGTTGTTCTATAATAAACAAAAATTACTTTAATAATAGTCGCTTAAATAATTAAATTTGTTTTGTTTTAAAAGAATTACTTTTGGAAATCAGGCGATGTAGCTTACGTCAGAAAATATTGAAAATATTTTCAAAGAAAGTTTATGATTTATAAACAACATTTTCAAGGTTACTTTCAACAGCAGTTTCTTTCCTTGAAAGAAAAAAAAATCGTTTCACAAATTATATTTTTACATGTATTCTGAACAGTAAATCTAAGGATACAATTATACAATGGTATCCCAATGTTAGTATGGATGCTTTTTGCTTCTAACTTACAAATAATTTACCAAAATATATGAACAAACGTGTCTCAAAAATGAAACGATTTGTTATATACAGTGCACTGTTTGGAAGTAATGTGTTTGAATTAATCAAAAAAATATTTTTATCTACAGTCATATTTTCAAGTAAGCTTTCAACTGAAACAGCATAAGATTTTGTGAACTATTTTTGTTACACCAATAGTAAAATATAAAAGAGATTTTTTTATATTAAAATAATTTGTAATATTAATAATATATTCTTATATAAATGTATTTTTAAAATGAAATAATTAAATTTCGCATTTTTTACACGCAGATATTCCTTCGAATGCTATTCGCTTAAGTTAATAAACAAATAAATGCATTTTGTTTTTAAACAATTGATTTTGGAAACAAACCGTCAAAGCTGAAGGCTGAAAATATTAAAAATGTTTTCAAAGAAAGTTTATGATTTATAAAATAACATTGTCAGTGACAAATTTTACTCATTTACAATCAATTTATTTATAAAACTAATGTCATTAGTTTTGTAAATAATTTATAAAAATTTTTAGTCAATTTCTTCTTTATTTTATTATAACAAAACTAATGTCATTACTTGTATTAAACAAAACTAACTAAATTACTTTTATTAAACAAAACTAATAACAAATCTAATGTCATCACTTTTATAAATAATTTAAAATAATTTGTAATCAATTAATTTATACAACTAATATAAACTTAATCATTTATAAAATTATTGATACTTTATTGCCTGAATGATATTTACAAAAGAAAAAAATAAATGTTGTAGTTCTATAATAAAAAAAAATTACTTCAATAGTACTCTCTTAAATTAGTAAACAAATAAATTTGTTTTCTTGTTTAACACCTACTTTTTGAATTTAAGCGATGAAGTTTACGTCAGAAGATACTGAAAATATTTCCGAAGAAAGTTTATGAATTATGAAAAACATTTTTAAAGTTACTTCCTTTTAATAAAACAGCAGTTCCTTTCTTTGAAACTTTCCCTGTTAAATAATGTATGAATTCAAGCTATTTTAGTTTAATAGTTTCGTATATCATTAGTCTGTTTTTGGTTTTACGTGTTGAATTTTAAATCAATGACAAATTCATAAGGATAAGAAAAGAATCTTTTCAATGTTGGGAGTAAATATTCTGCTAAATTTGTTTTTGAAAGTAAAGAAAAAAATGTACGTTTTACAAAATATATTTTTACATGCATTCTGAAAAGTAAATCTAAAGATAAATTTATACAGTGCTCCCCCAATGTTAATATGTATGCTTTTTGCATATCAATTATATATATATATATACATATATATATATATCGTATGTGCGTCTTGCTAATGTAAAAGTTTCATAAGGAGATTCTTCTTGAAAATCGCTTTATTACGCTATATGTCCATTCGTAACTCACAGAAAGGATGAGGATTTGTAGGAAGATGTAAAATTAATCAATCCCCCCCAAACCTCATCTTTGTCTTCATTATTAAGGATTTATTTCATGGGTATAATTTAACCAAATGACTTACAGCATTATAGGTGTTTATAAAGATTTTGTTTAAATATATAAAATAATTTATACCCGATTTTATGTATAAACAAGTTGGAAATTGCACGTGAAGCATAGCAAATGAGGTGCGTTCGTACGATAACGAAGTTTTAAAAATATTACTCTCATATATCAATCTCAAAAAAATGTAACTAGTAAATTACAATTAAAACGCTCATCAAACAATGTTCTCCCTATACCATTATGTAATGGAATACTTTTGTGTGCCCTAGTAAATCAATAACAAATGATCTTTGCACCACAAATTATGTAAAATGTATATTACAATATGTACTGTATAGTTGCATATAAATTTTATTAAGTTCGAATGAGTGTAACACCATTAAAATGCATTTGAAACATTTTTCCCCATTGACCGTAATGTAACGGAATACTTTTGATTGTCCCTGTAATTCATCTATGCATCCGATTTTCATAAAATTTGAAAAAACTCGACAAAATTATGTAATAATTATATATTTTAAATTTCAAACGTATAAAATGCATTTGAAACTTTTCCGCCATTGACCATAATGAAATTGAATACTTTTGATTGCCCCTGTAATTGATCTATGCACCCGATTATCAAGAAATTTGAAATAACTCGACAAAATTATGTAATAATTATGTATTTTAAATTTCAAACGATTAAAATGCATTTGAAACTTTTTTCCCCAATGACCGTAATGTAATCCAATACTTTGATTGCCCCTGTAATTGATCTATGCATGCGATTTTCATAAAATTTGAAATGACTCGACAAAATTATGTAATAATTATGTATTTTAAATTTCAAACTATTCGGTTGGGTAGTTTTGGCGTTGTTATACGCGGACAGACAGACGAACAGATAGACGGACGGACAGACAGACGGACAGACGGACGGACTGAACGACCACTATAGGTGCTACATATTTACATAATTACGAACGCACCTAAAAAGGATATTATTATTGCTCAGACAACGCCGATAGGGTCACCTAATATATAATCTGTCAATTACAATTACTGAAAACGCAAAAGCTAAAAATACCTATCTGTCCAATTACCTTTTTTCCGAGTCTGTGATAAATCTTCGCACGTGTAAGATAGTGTAAACAATAATTGGAAGGAAGTACGTTCACAGAAGAAATGTTAATGATTTTTTTCTGTTAAGCTTTGTATCAGATTAACAACGACAAAAAATAATTACTTTCTAAGGGTGATAATTAGAAGTAAGTTGATGGATGATACGAAAACAAACGAGTTAAACAATACTCTTCGCCAATTAACGTCATTATTTTTCTTAAATGTAATATAAAAACAATTAAAGAGACTTACTAAAGTTAATCTATCTTTTTCTTTTTGTTTGTCCACGATGGGAAAATAATTATTTCTTTCTTTTAGCATTCAGGTGACCTAGCATCTCTTTATATTTCTATGTATTTTTTTATATTATTTTTAAGAATTACCTTGTAATTATATTTTTAATAAATGACAATTACAATTGTAATGTAGGGTTACGCATTAGGGGCCATTGCTTATGTTTATTTATACTTATTTTTTTTATTGCTAATGCTTTTAAAACTTTGATAGATCTAAAAGAAACCATTTAGATGTTTTTTCAGTGAAATTTTCGTTTAGCTATATTAAAATTAATTAAATAGATAAATAATAAAGTTGGAAAGTTAAAAAATATCCTCGGATATTTCCATTTGAAAAACAAAACAAAAGAAAAACATAGCTTTCCACCAATAATCACGCATAATTTAGCACGAACATTATTTACAGGATTCGGTTATATAAGAAGGTTATATCGGAACATTATTTACAGGATTCGCTCATGCAAATTTTAAGGCGTTTGAAAAATAAGAACTTTTTTAATAAAACAATGAATGACTCGATGACGAGAAAAGTTCGACAAAAAGAACATTTTAGCTGTCGAGGACAGTGAAGCTCTAAATTTAACTTTGATTCCACAGATTTTCGTTAAAAATAAATAAATAAATAAGTAACAGAAAAAAATACAAAAAATTCAAAATTGAGGGTGGGAAGTAATGAAATCAGTAGGACCAACAGTATTAGGGTTGCTTATAAAAATTTTTGTTTAAATATATAAGATGATTCATATTTGATTTAAGGTATACTTAAGGATATTGTCATTGTCCAGATAACTCCGGAAGGGTAGCCTAGTATATGATAGGGGGGTTATAATTACTAAGTATGCTAAAGCTAAAAATGCCTATCTGTCCAATTTCCTTTTTTCGGAGTCGATGATAAATCTACGGACGTGTGAGACCGTGTAAATGTTAATTGCAAGGAATTACGTTTACAGGAGAAAATGTTAATGAATTTTCTCTGTTATGTTATGAAACAGATTAACAATAAAAAAAATAATTACTTTCTAAAGGTGATAATTAGATGTAAATTGATGGATGATACTAAAACAAACGAGCTAAACATTACAATTCGCCAATTAACGTCATTATTTTTCTTAACTCTAATATAAAAACAATTAAAGAAATTTCCTAAGGATAATTTATCTTTTTCTTTTCTTTTGTCACAGATTGAAAATAATTATTTTCTCTTTTAACATTCAGGAGATCAAGCATCTCTTCTATTTTTATGTTTTTTACTTACCCATTGTAGGTTTTATAGGGTAAGTCTTGCAATCGCTTTGAAAATAGAAAAAAATGACGGATTTACACCGATTACGAAAAACATTTAAAATAAAAACCTTTGCCGTCCATCTGTTTATGTGCCCATCTCTCTGTAAACGCTCTATCTCTCGAACAAATTGGTATATAGACTGAAAATTTAGTATGTACTTATTATGTAATAACGGAAAGAAGTCTATTAAATATCTGTAATCTTGATTATCCGGAACTATTTTTTCAAACTTGAAATATTCCTGCTGTTGAAAGGTACAAAAAATTTTCTAATATTTTTTATTTTAAAAAATGTCTTTAAAAAACAATAAAAAATATAAATTTTGCATGAGGAATGAAACTGATCTGATAATAAGTTAAAGAGATAATTATAATCTTATTTTCCAGATTCTTCGATATTTCATGACACTATATTTCCCTCAAATTTCAATTCAAAGATATATTTTAATTGAATATGAGACACTTAATCCCACGCAGTAAACTGTCAGTTAATATGATTATCATTTTTGGAGTTATAAGGATGTTTCTTTTACGTCAATGATAGCTTAACGTAAATTTCACATTCACTTGACATTAAGCAAGTTACACACACTTTGTTACGTCATCAAGTGATTTTATTTTCGACTTTTAATTCGTATTTTCTTTAATATATTACTAATATATTTGGGTTTTCGTTTTTAAAATAACAACTGTACCAATTTATATAATTAACCTGTAGTTTGGCTATTTATATAATTCGTCTAAATGGTTGAGGAGATACAATCAATTCCATAATAGAGCATTACTTTTCATTAAAAATATTTAAATATACGTTTATATTTCATTTAGGAATTGCGATACATTTTATAAATAGTTTACCGATGTTTTATTTTCATATTTTATACTATGCATATCTACGATGGGTAAGTATTACGGTGTCCCCCAACACCTAGTTCATATTTTTTTTAAGTTGCCTTCAATGTATATTATTTACAAATAACTTTTGTATCAATTATAGTGAAAATAATATAACATTTTGTTTTTATTGTAAATAATATTTGAAATAGTACTCTAAACATGTAATCTCATTATCTTCTTTATCGTATTTTGAAATATGCATAATCTGGTTGTGCAACAAAAATAAAATAATATATTTGTGTTTCTTTCCCTCGAAATTTTGTGTGTTTTTAGGAGCATTTACATGAGTAAGTTTTGCAAACTTTTAAAGTACTTTATGATTGTTGAACAAGAAAAATTAAATTGAATTAAAAATCTTGTAAGAAAGATAATAAAAATTCCTGCAATAATAGACAATTAAAGAAAGACATTGCACTGTTTAATACTGGAATTTTCATTATGGATACTTTTAGACAATGTAATTTATGACAACATTAAGGAAATATAATGTGATAAACATTATATATATATTTTTTAAATGCAATGCTCATTTTTATGTAAAATCGGATGTCTTTTAACCTTTTATCCAAATAAAAATGCAAATTTTATTTATGCGAGATACAATTAATGTATACATTTTATTATATCTTTTGATCATTGGTTCAATATTTTTAAATAAACAATAACTTGAATCGACAAACTAAATGCATTTTAAGATCTCTGTTTTTGCATCGCCTCATAGAATTAGTTCAATTTATATACATATTTCCTAAATTCAGAAGTATATTTATTTTATTGGTTCTACAAGTCATGCATTACGTTTACTATTTAAGTTTTCAGAAAAATCAGCCTAGCTATTTTTAGAAAAATCACAAGGAAAGATGTAGCCAAATTTATTTTAGACTATATAAAATTTAATGACTGCTATTCAAGATATCGGAAAATGTTAGCAAAATTTATTTTTTTTATATCTGAAATATTATTCCTGGGGATATTTCCCACTGCTAAAAGATTTAGTCATATTTAATAATATTGGTCTCGTAAGTATTTCATGCATCATTCTAAGTACGGTTTCATTCAATTCTTTTTTTTCTTTAAAGGGAGTCGGTATGCTATCAATACAGAAATTTCTTAACATAAACATTTCAGCTGAGTAGAAGTTACTCACATTATGAATACTGGAGTTAAATGTGAAATACAATGCACTGTCATTAACTCGAACAATTTTAACCTGCCCTATTATTATTTTTTTTTTAACTTTAGAAAACTACGCTAGAATGCTACTTAAGAAAATTTAAATAGACGTCCTTTGTGCTCAATTAAAGTATTATATTTTTTTATTAAGTTAGCTGTTTTAAATCAGTTTTAGAATTTGTCACACAAATCGCTTATGAATTATTTAGTAGGATCATATATCTTTTCTTATTTATTTACTGTTTCGCATCGCGGAATTGAAAGGCATCTTATAACTTCGAAAAACGGCTGATTAACCTAAATACAAAATGTTTTGAATAAAATTGCCAGCATTTTGCTGATGCTCTATCAGCATTCCTCATCAGCAATACACCTGATAGGCTGCGAGGAGAAAAAAAAAAGATGTAATATGAAAAACCAAATCAAAAAAGCAGCACTGGAATTCCACAGGTCTTGTTTACTTTTTAGGTGCGTTCGTAATTATGTAAATATGTAGCACGTCGTTATTCAGCCCGTCCGTCCGCATATAACAGAGAAAAAACTACATTTTATGAAATTGATATACGTTGTTGAGGTTTACTAGAAGTTTCACTCTGTATTCTGAAAGCAGATAGTACCCACATAGCATGCATGTTCACAGTGACGTCACAGTGACGTCACTGTGAGTCACTGTGGTCACGTCACATCTGTGACCAAAATGCCACCTCTCAGTGACGTCACATTGTGACTGAAATCTGACGTCACATCTGTGACCAAAATGCCACCCCTCAGTGACGTCACATTGTGACTGAAATGTGACTTTCTTAAAAATCTTTAGAAATTTATAAATATCCTTCAAAACATCCTTCATAGCATGCATGGTCACAGTGAGTCACTGTGGTCACATCACATCTGTGACCAAATTACCACCACTCAGTGACGTCACATTGTGACTCAGATTTGACTTTCTTAGAAAACTTTAGAAAATTACAAAAATTCTTCAAACCATGTTATTTACTAGTAAAAAACATGGCAATTCAGAAGAATACTGTGCAATCGCTGTTATGTCACACGTTACATGCACTGCATGTAACGTGCACGTCATATCACATATGTGAGATAAACCTCCCATCATATGAAACTAAGCACCCAGCAATGAACCTATCAGTGAAACTTCTATTTAAGGAAATTCCATCGTTACACTTAAATGCTTCGTTATGAAAAAAAATATCGTTGAATAGAAATTCACGAAAATTCATGAAATATGTATAGTAAGCTACAAATAAAAATGGAAATATTGTAAAACTGTATTTTAATTTGGATAGTAATTTTTGTTATGCAATATAGCCACATAAGAAAAAATTCATTAGTATAATATCTAAAAAAACCACATAATAAAGGAAGGGAAACAAAAACTGAATCGCAGCGTTCTATTTCTCGTATTCTCTTGTATTTCAAATCGAAAAATTAAAAAAAAATCGTAATATTACTTTGTGTCGATCTCTTATGAAAAATACACTGCTCATAAAAACTTTCGCATCTTTTTTAAGTATTCAGAGAATGGACCTATAATATTTTCGTGGAACTGGAATCCCTTTCTTAGCATATCGAAAATTTTTCGCATTTTTTCCTTTTTATTTAAAAGATAAAATAAATACATAATTTCATTTCATACAATCCGCTGAAATATATTCACCAATCAATCTCAAAAGCAATCTATCCTTTTGGATATTGTAATATGAATATTAATTTAAATGTTAATGGCGTTCTAAATGAAGGTTCAACAGAAAATTAAAAAAGTAGATAATTTCATTAAATATGGGCTTCATTAAATTGAAGTTTCGCTGTATTTCAAAATTATTTGAAAGTAAAAAAGAAATGCGCAAAAGAAAAAAAAATTAAACTCAAAATTTTAATTAGGGATACTCTTATAAAACTAATGCGCATGCGCATTAAACTTACAAATCTTCGAAGCTCAAACAAACAATAATAACAAAAAATCACCTGCTTAAAAAATATCGTTTGGCAACGACCAGAATAGTTGACACTAGTGTATTTATTCTTTAGAATATTTGCAGCTGCTCTAGTAGCTTTGTTATGATGTTATGTGCATATTTAGTACGTAAGTTGAAAATTTTTAAAAAGTTATGCAGAAATAAGATCATGTTATATTTTATATAAAATGTCGGTCCGAAAAAATACAATTTCAGTGGCGTTTAGTTAATATGAGCGCGCCAATGTCATTGTACCTTATTCGGACATTCCGACTTCGAAATTATCTTCCCTATTTGGATTATCAAACTGAAATTAGAAGATAATGTCAATAAGAAAGAGGTAAGAAAAAGTTATTTTTCCTGATTTTTTATAATGATTTCTGATAATTTCGTAAAAAATATGTTATAAAAGGAGTAAATATATTAATTTAACTTTTTTGAATTCACTTATACCTTCAATATCAATCAATTCAATAAATTTAACGTTTATTTTGTTGAAAGACGGAACAGCATGTCAACGATTTGATAAAAAATTAATAACATTATTTTTAAAATGCACTTTAATCACATTTTTTTTAATTACATGTTTAAAATCACATTTTCATAAATTAGAAAATATATACATAATCAAAAGTTAACGTTATAATTAATATATACATAAGAGTTTCGGGTTGTTTTTACTGTTGAAAATAGTGATAAATATATTAATTTATGCACTAATATTGCAAAAACAATTTTTTTTTAAACTTTTTTGTTACCTTTCTAAATTTCTCATAATCCCAATAATTTAATAACTGTAATTCCATGACATTTATTATTTTAAACCATGTATCTAAAATAACTAATATATTGATTTTGCGATAATAACAATTTTTGATTTTAAAAAATGAGTAATTATCGCATATATTTTATTAATTTTTGATATCTTAATTGTTAAATTGTGTTGAAAATAACAATTTTGTTTCATTAGTATGTGTTCATTAAATCCTAGTTCTAAATAGTCATAAAAACAATTACATGTACTTTATTTATGGGATGTACATTGCTGATATTTTTAGTGTTTGGTGTATTTCTATTATTTTCAATAAAATTTTGTCTAATATTGGGAAATGAGAGTGAGAATACTTAAATATTATAGATAGATTCATCTAATACGAAAAAAATGAAATCTAATAATTATAATTATTAATAAGGAAACTTTTTTTAAAGAAATTCCTTAAGGATGTCCTTTACCGGCACATCTACATTATATGACACATACAATATATATATATATATATATATAAAGTTTAACTACGAATTTAAACCTTGGTGTAATCATACATGTTCATAGACCACTATAGTAAGGAAATTACTAAGCGTAATACTAGAACTAATTGCCTCATCTTCATTTGTACTCTATTTTCAAATGAAACCTGTATATTACGAATATTGCGCATAAACTTCACGTAGTTTTATCGAAAGATAATTCTGTATTATATTTAACTGAATGATTTTAATTGGTAAATTAATCCAATGAATATTAATTTTCCAAAATGACTAAAACTAGAGACCCTCGACGTATGCTGCAAATGCTCTTCCAACAGAGCAACTTAGCACGCACAATTCACCCGGAGAAATAACATTATATACGAATAGTATGCATTTTTCATACGGGTAGTTTGAAAAAAAAATTAAAGTATTATTACATAGGGTATATATAATAATAATAAGTATGCATTCGTATTCACTGTATGAATTGTGTTTGCCAGATTCTTCCAGGATAGCTCAATCGACAAAGTATTGGCAATTTGCGCGAAAGACTCCTTAGTTCGAATCCTGACCTGGACACTTTTGCAATCAGTTAGAAAATTACAAAAAGATATATATATTTATAGACATCAGGATTATTGGTCAGAAATATTAGCAAGCTGTACAGTTTTACATGTGTGCTGATACCTGTAGATATTAAAGCGAGTAAAAGTTTTTTTTAAAAAGCTTCAAAAATATTAAACAGTTTGAACAGCATACTACAAAATGTGTGTCAGTTATAAATAAAATTCAAGCTATGCAATTTTCAGCATGTGGAGGGAGGGGAAATATATAAATGTTTTTGAAAGGTAATATTTTTAAATTTTGAAAACAACACCAGAGTTGTAAGACATGTGGGGTAAATCGAATTTTAAACTTTATTTTAGAAGAAAGTCTCCTTACTGCAGGTAACTATTTTTATATATTATATAGTATTTGTTCCTAAATTGTCAATATATGATTTTAGGACTCATACCCTATTTTAACAGGAACATGGCGTGGAGTTATAGTTTCAACTGATCCTGTTTCTTTTAAATTGTTAGAGAATCGTTAAGAAAAGTTAAATCGTCACAGAATCATCACAGTGTTAACGAAATTTTTATCACAAATGATCTACAGCGTGAGTCTAAAATAATAGGACAAACTTTGAGGGAGGTGGTAGAGCTCACTATAACAAATAATTATGACATAGAAATTTATGACTGGAAGTGACGCGTTAAAACGCCACACTAGTCACCACAAAAGACCCGGATTATAATGTTAAGTGTATGGGAGCGTTATTTTCAAATATCTCTCTAAAATTTTAATATTTTCGCATAATATTTTTTCTTATAGGATAGCTGAGGACGATCTGCAACCAGGCTGGTTTTTACTTTTTTGATTTTGGTTACAGATTAAAAGAAAAAAACCTTAACTTTCAGAACCAGTTTAAACCGGTTCTAAAACTGAAACTATCTTAATATAAAAAAAATATAACCAAAATCAAAAAAGTAAAAATTAGCCCGTTTGTGGATCGTCCTCAGCTATCCTATGGAAAAAAATATCATGTAAAATATTGAAATTTGAACAAGGTATTTGAAAACAACCCCCCCCCCCATAGACTTAACATTATCATCCGGGTCTTTTTTAGTGACTAGTGTAGCGTCTTGATGGGTCACTTCCGGTCATATATTTCTGTGCCATCATTATTTGTTATAGTGAGCCCTACCACCCCCTCAAAGTTTGTTCCATGATTTTGGACTCACCCTGTATTTCACAAATTGGTCACAATGTGACTTGAAAGCATTGTCACTTTCGTCACAGTTTCGTCACAATGCTAATGACAAAATCGTCACAAATGACACACTTTTCACAAATTGGTCATATTGTGACGTCACTAAGTGGTCACAATATGACGTCACAAACAGGCTCTAAAACGGCCATAACGACTTCACATTTTAGTCACTGTGACTTCACATCGACGTCACGTGACGTCACATCGACGGTCACAAAGTCACAGTGTGACTTCACAACGACGTCACCGTGACGTCACCATGTCTTACGGGTATTTACAAGGACATACAAAAGACTTCGGCTACTATACTTTATCCGAAGTACTACATACTATTACACCAAGATGTGAGTATTTTTAAAACTTCGTTATAGCACGAACACGCCACCTTTGCAATGCTTCACGTGCAATTTGAGACTTGTTTTTATTTGAGGCATTAGTTGGAATACAAAGTAACATTAACTTAATGAAATAGTTATCCAAATACTACTTTTAATATACTAATGGTAATATATCGATATAGTACATCAGAAATTCGTTCCAAGACTAGCGGTGTAACTTGGAAGCAACTTGATTCGAGGTACCTTTAGATCAGCAAAAAAGGTGAATTAATAAAAATTCACAAAAATCTAATAAACATATTCTATTGCATTAGGGATAATATCTCTGTCCCTGATATGGGACAAGCCAATGAATGAAATAATACTAATTTTGTCTATGTTACATAGCTGCACTAGACATGAAATTAGAATTGGTTACAAGAAAATAAAAGAAATTTCAATTAAGAAGTTAAGTAAGATTTAACCTTATTAATATTATTTTTGAATACTTAAAAATATTAATTATAAATATAATAAAATAATAATAATATATAATAAAAATATAAATATAAAAAATTGCAGAGCGTAAATTAGATAAAATTAATTAATTTAAGCTAATTTCGTTACAAAATATAGCAATACAATATTTTAAAGACCTAATTGTGCACATATGGCACACAGAAAAAATATCAATGTTTAGCTCAAAATTTTAAATGTATTTATCTATTTTTATTTTATTTTATTTATTATAAATTTTAACATTATTAGAACGATATTCAGATTTCAAAAAATATTTTTTGAAAAAAAGAAGCATGCAGGGTGAATTCCATCCACATAAACTATTGTTCAGTTATAAGCTTGCACATTCCCAATGTCAAACCTACTGCTGAAACATTGTTAACATAATATTCCAAATATATATTTCCTAAATACCGCATTTCTATATTAGAATCACTGAAATCATTGAAAGGTTATACGTTAAAACGAATCTATAAATAAAGACAAGGGACATAAAGGAGTTAGAAAAACAAAGAGCTTTTAAGGCTTCAATCAATAAAACTTACGTCAGGTTTAGTGCGTTTTCTGCTATGCAGATATAAAAAAAGAAGATTTCCGACAGCATAATATATTCAAGACGGGACTTAATGAGTCAAACCTAGTTTTAAAAAATGCAGAACAGGAAATTCCGAAGTGAGATCACATAACTTTTATTCGTCGACTTTTTATTCCATGTAATTGATGTCGCAGGTTCATAAGAGATTTAATGAAATGGGAACTGTATAAGTAACATTTTAAAGAATTTGAAATATGCAAATTTGCTTTTAAATTTAACAAAAAATATTGTATTTTGTATTATAATTTTTATAAAGGAAATCAATAAGGAAGGGAAATGTATATTTCTCAGTTGACTTATAAACTGGCAATATGTATAGATTTGGTACGTATATAACATTGTTATTATTTGATTTTAAAAAAGTAAATTTAGCATTTTTTATTTATTCTAAATGTTTGATTTTTCATTTTCTTCATTTTGCAACCTACTTATGAATTATTTACTTATATTTTGCAATGTAACAAGTCACTTTTAGGGTTTCGCTTATCTTACGAAACCTTATTCGCCTCATTCTTCTGTCTATCTGTCCATCACAGAGTACGTACACAAAAATTGATATACAGAGACATCAAAAAGGTCTATTATTTTAATTAAATTATTTTTTTTCAATATAATCCGTTCATTTTTGTGATAAATTTAAATTATGCTCAACGGCTGTCACGGAAACGGCTTTTTGTGAAATAATATTTTTCTTCTAAATATTTTTTTTTTTTTTTTTTTTTTTTTTTTTTTTTTTTTACTATTTCACTTTCTTTTTTCAATTACTATTAAAGTAAATGGTTGAAATTTGAAATATGTCTTTTTTCGGACGATTTACTTTAATTTTGATTCAGGAAATTTGAAAATAAAAAATACTTTTTAAAATATGATTTTTTAAAAGATATTATATAATTAAAAATAATAATAAAATTTTTGCTTGCCTAATACTTTTAAAAGTACCGAATGTAAACAAAAATTTATGTATTTTCGTTTATTTAAAAATCTGCAAATAATATTTCGAGTCATAATGATTTTAAATTACACTACTTTCTTAATAAATATTAACAAAAAAACCCCAAACATATAGGAAGTTTTATCAAGTAATTTTGCTTACAAATGATGGAGTTAACCTACCCCCTTTCCCCCAAAACCCCCCCACAAAATTTTAACTTATAATTAAAATTATTTTTAAGTGTGTCCCTTACCCTCTTAATGATACAGCTACAGTTAAGCGATCGCTTCTTAGAATCTTTTCTCAGACATTTTAAAACCACTTGGAAATTTACAACTCATATAAAACATCATCAATTCAATATTTCGAAGTTTTATTTCTTTAATTTTATTCCCCTATTTACAGTCACTATATTCATTGTTATTGAGTACCCGGACCAGTTTCTATTTTTTATAATGTTAATACGATAAAAATACAATATTCATTAGATAATTTGTTAATATATATATATTACTAAATTACAACTTGAGGTTAAGTACTATTATAAAAATATTTGTATTTCTTCTGGCGCTAAGTAGATCTTTTACAAAGATTTTGATTTATTGTTATTTTATTTGTAATTATCAAATTAAATTAATCATAAATCATTTTTTTATATTAAAAAGATAAAAATTACAACAAAATAAAACAAAATTTTAAAAATCACATTTGACACCAGTAAAACCAGTGTGGAGCTGCTAATCTGATGAATATCTACTTATAAAAATTGCCGATATATATTCAAAAAGAACCAATGTCCAATATTTACTCCAGTCATTAATCAAGATATGGAAAATATTTCTTTAACATTTGCTTACAAATAAAATACGTTTAAAGATAATTTGGTGCATTCCGTTTTCTGGTTTGCTAAGCTTAAAAAAAAAATATTTCTCACAGCATAATATATTGAGCACGAAATGTGATAAGTCAGTAATATTTTTTTTCTTTAATGTAAGACATGAAATTTCGGAGTTAGATCACATACTTAATGGTTGACTTTTTATCTCATGTATTTGAGGGAGAAAAAATAAGATATTACTTAAAATTGCTAGTGTATCAATGAATTTTTGAAGTATTCCAAATGGGGGAATTTAGATGCAAATATGAAATGGGATTTAATATTAAATATATCTGTGTTAGATTTTTACAGATACCAACAGCATACATAAAAATGTATTCCTCATTACTGACAAATGTTTGTTATGTTTGGTAAATTAAGGCCTAGTTTTGGTCTAAAAACGCCAAAATTTCTTGGAAAGTAAATTGCACCCCAGTATTCCTGCGAAGCATCTTTTTCGTCTGCGCAATTTCAGAGCAAATGACTTTTAAGACAGTTCAAAGATATGGAATTAATTCATTTGTAATAAATTATTAATATATTAATGACTCCCGTCTATACGTATTTGTGATTTCAATTTTAATTATTTCGTTAATAATAATTACGCAGGTGAAGAATCTCCATTGTAGATTCGAAACGGCTGTTTGTTACCTTTTCATACTTTATTTGTGCATTTATAATCGTTGGTTTTCTACCTTTAAATATTTTTGCACAAAAGCTTTATTTGCTATTTTAATTATGCAGGTTGTTCTTTTTATCGGTGTCCAGTAATCCATGCCTAAACAGATAACTATAGACGTATTTTTACAATTACAAAAATATTTAGATAACGTAAATACTTTTTCAAAAAAGCTTTGTGACAATAAAAAAATTTCTTTAAAAATTAAGAAATTCAAATTTTTATACAATTATGTAGCAGTCATAAGTTCCGTTTAGTATAAACATCCTATTAAAGTTGAAATGACACTAAAAAGCTAGCGGTAAATCTCAGTTAAAATTTTAAAACAAGGCGGGGGGATAAGATCACTAATGAACAAAAAGATGGAAAAAGAAGAATTTATACAGAGTGCGAGGTGGCGCTAGCTGTAACTAAAACATCAATATGAACCATCCAAAATCTGACGCTGCTACTCACTTGGATTTTCACTATTCTTATTTCATTTTTTTAATTTCTGATAAACTTGTTATGATCTCTCCTCATCTTCTTTTCTGTGTTTAGTTTAGAAATTACTTTTGAAATGCTGTTTACACTTTCCTAACTTCATTTTTATGATAAAAAAATCCAAAATTTCATTTCTTTTTCATAACTCTCTTTCTTTATTGTTGTTGTTGTTGTTGTCGTAGTTATTTACTTATTTTATTTATTAGTTTTATTTTAATTTTGTTTATATTTTATCTATTTTTTTATTTGTTAATTTATACTATCCTTTTGGCAACACTTTTCCATTCTATTTGTGCTTCTCTGTGATTGGAGTTTATATTACAGCTAGCGACATCTGTCCTAGTTTTTGTAAACTTTCCTCTTTTATCGTTCTGTTCATTCGTAACCTTTTCCCTTACAGACACTGTGACTGAAGACCGTCTACTTTATTTTCCATCTGCGAACGCACCCTGTTTGTGTTTTCATTTTATGTTAAGTTATACAAAGTTTATATCCTATTATACTAAGAAGTCAAACAAAAAAATTCCATAAATTGTATGATGAAAAGTGACCAAGTAAGAACTGTTTAAAGTTAAAGTGTATATTTGGCTGAGAATTATTGATAAATTAATTCATAAACTTATTCATAAATTTACTAGAAATATAAATAATCGTCAGATGTATGTCAAATAAATTATTGAGAGCAAATTTAACAGTACAATATGAATTTGGAATCCATTTCTATTCAGCAAATTCCAATAAGCAAAAATATGCTACTTATATTAAACAAATAAGTTTTAAAATATATCACATTATAAGTATATAAAGATTGAAGTATAGTAGGTTAATGCTTCCATAACGTGTACCAAAGTTAAAAATTTTAATTGTAACAACTTTTAGTTGTCGTTCAGTGTGAGTATAAAAAAGAATGAAATTGTGGGTTAACACTTCTATAATGTTGAATAAATACTCAAGCTCATAAATTTTAATTTTGTGTGAAGTATTTTACTATTTAGATTAATTTATGTATGTATATAAAAATTAAAAGTTATTAGGTGAATCGTACTGTAGATTGAATCTAGCCTCACGTATCTTCTTAGAATCCCTAGTCTGAAATTTTTTATTAAAAATATATTAATAATAACGCACTGCTTGCATTTTATTGCAAACTACCAATATTTTTTGTTGTATTTATATCTTTATAAAATTGCATGACAAAATAAAAAAAAGAGTAATAATTTCTTAAAAACAAGAAACTTAAATCTTTTTGATATGATGATTAAAAAAAATACTTCTTATTTAATTCAGAGTCTTGATAAATAATAATTTTATATCTTAGCCAGGATATTACATTATACATAATATCACTGTCTTTCAATTAATTTTGCTAAAATGCAGAAGTATTAATAATAGAATATATCTTTATATTCACTAATATAACTTCACTTATTTTTAAATTTTAGTAATAAAAGAACAACAACTACTTTACCTAAAGCTTTATAAACCATTCCTGAAACTCTTAATTGAAATACTTTACTTTTTAAATTTAAAAATATTGTCTACTTGTCAGAAACTCTAATTTATCATAAAAAATGTTAGAAAGTTCCCAAGCCTATTTAATCAAACAGATTAGGTATTTTCGAAATGTCTTCAAAAAATAATTTTTGCACAGCCCAATATTTAAAAATCTAGAAAACTATAAGGTATTATAAAAAATCTTGGAAATATCCTATTTCCACCATCCTAATATCCTATATCCTATTTCCTATATCCTATTTATTCCCTTAGATTACATATTATTAAAACGTCTTCGACGATTTTTCTAGAGCTCGATGTTTAAAAATATGAACTACCTGTCGTAAACTATAAGTTCTAAAATGTGTTGGAAAGCTGCTATGCTTATTTAATCCATCACATTAAATATTTTAAAACATCTTTAAAAATTCTGCAACAGCTTAAGGATTTATAATATGAACTATTTTCGCAAATCGTAAAGCATTATAAAAATGTTGGAAAGATGCTATGCCTAATTAATCATTCAGATTAGATATTTTCAAAACGTCTTCGACAATTTTTCTAGAGCTCGATGTTTAAAAATATGAACTACCTGTCGTAAACTATAAGTTCTAAAAAAGGTTGGAAAGCTGATATGCGTATTTATCCATCAGATAAGATATTTTTTAAACAGCTTTTAAAAAAATCTTCAACAGCCTCATATTTAAAAATATGGACTACTTTCGGAAACTATAAGGCATTTTTAAAATATACTGGAAAATGATATGCCTATTTAATCACTTAGATTAGATATTTTCGATAAGTCTTCAAACAATCCTCCAGCGTTCGATGTCTAAAAATACAAACTACCAGTTTGAAACATAATTTACCATAAAAATTTTTGGAAAATTGCTATGTTTTTTTAATTCGTTATATTAGAGATTTTCGAAAAGTCTTCAAAAAATCTTCCACAGCCCGATGTTGACTAATTCGTTTACATTCGGAAACGATAGAGTATTATAAGAATTCGTTAGAAAAATGCTATGACCATTTAATCTATGCAATTCGATTTTTTAAATACAGTTTCAAAGTTTCTTCCACTGCCCAGCGTTTGAAAATATGTACTACTCTTCGGAAAAAGTAGCTATAAAATATATGTTGAAAAATTTCTACATGTATTTAATCCATCGCACTATATATTATAAAAATGTCTTGCACAGAATATTGTCATTTTAATACTACATTAAATAAGCATATTGGTAAAATTTCCGTTAATGAGATATTCGTAAGATTTCCATAAACTTTAAATTTCGTCATATGCATAGCTAATTAAAAAATTTTAACCTTAAAATAATTTTTCCATAAAGTTATTTTTAGAAAATCGGATCCGAAAGCGTCATTTTTTCTATGATTTATTATACTATTCCCTGTCACCATCAAATTCCAAATTCTGAATTTACGGAAATATGTATAAAGAGAAATAATTTTTTCTTTAACATATAGTTATTATGAAAGGTAACCAAAAAGTTCAAAAAGTTTCATCAGCAGAAAAAAAAAAAAATTTACATTAAAGTTTATGAGTTTATTTTAGATTCTATTGTTGTTAAACCTATTGTCCATGTTTTTTCATTTTATTTTTTATCCTTTCACCTTGAATGCTCGTGACATTTTTTTTTGGCATGTGATGTAACGTGAAAAGAAATTGTATTTTCTAATGTTTTAAAAATTCTTATGGAAAAAGGTATAAGGTTTACCGGTAAATAAATTATTAGTGCTGAAGAAGTTTATTTACTTCTTTCTTTTATTTTTTTATATTTTAAAGTAGTTATAGGCGTCCGCATTGTATTTAGAAAGCTGGGGTGTTAAAATAACATCTTTTGAACGCTTTATCCATCATTCTGACGTTTCGCGACAGGACTGTTTATTAAATTTATTCAAAAGAAAATGTTTCAAGCCGTGAAAAATTTTAAAAAGGCTGATTTGAAGTTTGTAGCAGAAGAGATTGGGGAAATTATTCCTCAAGAGTACACCATCGCAACTCTAAAGCAAATCATTTTAAATAGCGAAGAATACAAAATAGATCCTGCTTTTGTACAAGAAATTTTATCTAACGCTGTTGCTGAGAGAAAGGAAAATGAAGAGTTAAAGAAGTTAGAAGAGTTAAAGAAGTTAGAATTAAAGGAAAAGTTAGAGCAAGAAATTGAGCTAAGAAAGCTAGAATCGGAAATTGAGTTAAGAAGGCTAGAATCGGAAACTGAGTTAAGAAAGCTGGAATTAGATCATCAATTGGAACTAGCTAAAATTCAATCTCAAGGACAAATACAAAATGAATATATTTCAAGTGATTATGATATGAATAATTCAAAACGAAAATTTACTTTACCGAAGTTAGAATTTCGCCAATTTGATGGTGATTTAAAGGAATGGTTGCCGTTCTGGAGTCAGTTTGAGCAGATTCATAATGATCCTGATATTGCACCAGAAAATAAATTTCAATATTTGATCCAAGCAACAGTCACTGGATCTAGAGCACGAGAAGTTGTTGATAGCTTCCCGCCAACAGGTACCAACTATGCCAAAGCTATTGAGAGTCTTAAAGCTCGTTTCGGCAGGGAAGATCTTTTGGTAGAAGTGTATGTCAGAGAATTGTTAAAATTAATCATTTCTGTTCAATCAAAAGGAAAATTTTCTATTACAACGTTATATGATAAACTTGAATCGTATTTACGAGCTCTTGAGACGCTAGGAGTCACAATTGATAAATGCGCTTCAATTTTATATCCAATGGTAGAATCTTGTTTTACAACTGATTTTTTGAAAGCGTGGAATCGAACCTATACGACTCCCGTTAGTTCTGATGCAAAAGAACGTCTGGATAATTTAATGATGTTTCTCAAATCTGAAGTTGAAGGTGATGAAAGAATTAATTTAGCTGTATCAGGTTTTGGTTTAGCGAAAAAAGATGATGCAAACTTTAGAAAAAATAAAGGTTACAACGAGACTACTAAGCATTTACCAACTGCTGCTACCCTCTTAACAACTACTTCAAAACCAGAGTTAAGAAAAAATTGCGTTTTTTGCAACGGAAGACATCTGAGTTCAGAATGCTTTTCGGCACGAAAGATGACTTATAATGAAAAGCAGAATATATTAAAGGATAAAAAATGTTGCTTTTTATGTTTGGCAACGGGTCACACAACGAAGCAATGTAAAGCTATCTTGAAGTGTTTCGTTTGTGATAAAAGACATGCGTCTGTGATGTGTCAAATGCTAGATAAAAACAAGCCAAATGAAAAGAAAGAGGAAGAAAAGTCGTCTGGAAAAGAAGTTAATATGGCTAATTTTAATAGAAATCCTAAAGTATTTCTTCAGACGCTCAAAGCAAAAATCCTTTCTGACAACAAGAAGAAAGATGTTCGACTAATTTTAGATTCAGGTTCTCAAAGGTCGTACATTTTATCACAACTAGCTGAAGAAATGGACTATCTACCGCTTCGAGAAGAAAAGGTTACGCATTCTCTTTTTGGCGGAGTCACAACAAAGGATTATAATCATCGTTACTACAAGGTAAGATTAAGTGATTTAAAGGAAAATTTTAAATGTAATTTTGAAGTATTGGATCAAGACATTATATGTGAAAATGTTTTGCCTGTAGAAAATGGATCCTGGTTTAAAGAATTATCGAGAAAAGGCATCACTTTGACGGATGTTGGTAAGACTCCTGAATCTATTCAAGTACTGATTGGAGCCGATGTAATGGGAAAATTACTGACAGGTCGTAGAGAAATACTCTCGTCAGGATTAGTTGCATTAGAAACATATTTGGGATGGACCTTAATGGGAAAAGTACCACAAGATAATACATCTAAAGATAACTTAGCTTTATCAGTTACGTCTATGTTCGTAAAGGAAGCAGAAATTGCCGATTTATGGAAATTGGATTTACTAGGAATACATGATCCGATTGAAAAACAATCTAAAATGGAAATTGATCGTCAGGTTAAAGAACATTTTTTACAGACAGTAAGAATGAATGAAGATAATCGTTATGAAGTTTCTTTGCCTTGGTCAGAAGACACACCACCTCTACCAGATAATCTGAGTTTAGCCAAGAAAAGATTAATTAATGTTACGAACAAGTTGCTTTCCGATAACCTTTATCAAAAGTATGAAGACGTGCTTCTAGGGTGGCTTGATGATAAAATAATTGAAGAAATTCCACAGTCTGAAATGAATCGTTTTGGAAACTACTTACCTCATAGACCAGTGATAAAAGAAAACAGTACAACCCCCATTCGTCCAGTGTTTGACGCATCAGCAAGAATGCAAAATCACCCGTCTTTGAATCAATGTTTACATTGTGGCCCAAATCTTATTGAATTAATTCCTGACATTCTCTTAAGATTTAGAAAAAAGAAATTTGGTGTTGTAGCTGATATCAAGAAAGCATTCTTACAAATAGCTGTTCGTAAGGAAGATCGAGACTATTTGCGTTTTTTGTGGTGGAGTGATGTAGAAGAAAGAAATATTAAAATGTTTCGACACACTAGAGTTGTATTTGGAGTCAAAAGCTCTCCTTTTCTTCTTGCTTCCGTCATCGAATATCACATTAAAAACGATGAAGAATACGACACCAATTTTAAACAGCATATGCTAAGAAGCTTTTATGTTGACAATGTCGTTGCTAGTGTCCAAACAAAGGAAGAATTGGAAAGGTTTATTACCGATTCTAAGTCTCTTATGGCTAAAGGTGGATTTGATTTGAGAGGTTGGGAACAGACAGAAGACAGAAATAATAGCGAAAATAGTGAAGATACTACTGTATTGGGATTACAATGGAACAGATTTCTAGATGTTTTAAAAGTTAACGTAAGCTGGATAAAAGATATAAATATAGAAAAAATAACAAAACGAGTCATGCTGTCAGTTGCACATAAAGTTTTTGATCCAGTTAGCTTCACTGCTCCTGTTATGATATGTCCCAAGATGATGTTACAGAAAACATGGAAAGAAGGAATCTCATGGGATGAAGAAATCATTGGTGATATAAAAAACGAATTTATTGAATGGTTTCGTGAATTAAATGTTTTACAAGAAATTCAGATTCCTAGATATATTCAATTCATCCCAGAGAATTTAAAAGCTTGTACCCTTCATACATTTTGCGATGCAAGTCAGTATGCGTATGCTACTGTTATATTTTTAAGGGTAGAAAATAAAGATCGTATAGAATTATTCCTCCTTGCTGCAAAATCCCGCATCGGTCCATTGAGATGTGTAACTATACCTAGAATGGAACTTTTAGCTGCTTTGATTGGTGCTAGATTGACTAAATCAGTAACTGACGCAATGGGCTGGGAAGATATGGAAAAATACTTTTGGAGCGATTCCACTACAGTGCTTGCATGGATATCCAGAAAAGAAAATTGGTCTGTTTTTGTTAGAAATAGAGTTCAAGAAATTAAAAGATTGAGTGATCCGATTTTATGGAAACATATACCTGGTGAAATTAATCCAGCAGACCTGCCATCTAGAGGGTGTAAAGCAAAACAGCTGGTGTCTCTCAAATGGTGGGAGGGACCACATTGGCTTAAAGATGCTGAAGAATATAATAAATACATGAATTTCACCTGTCAAAACATAAACGAAGAAGAAATTGAAAAAGAAAAATTGAAATCTACAAAATTACTTGTAAATGTTGATGAAAGTACAGACAGAAACTGGTACTACCGATATTTTTCCAGTTATGAAAAAATTGTTCGTCTTGTTGCTTGGATACTTCGTTTTAGATATAATTCTTGTAATCCAAAGGAGCAGGTCAAAGGAGAATTGACAAGTCAAGAATTTAAGAGCGCAGAGACGAAGATAATTTGGATGCTACAAAAAGAATATTTTTCGCATGAAAATGAGAGGAGATTGAAAACTTTGGAGACGTTTAAGGATGACCTAGGCATAATACGTGTAAAAACTAAAATTATGTACAGAAAAGACAGTTTAGATTTCCTCACACCTATGGTTGTTTCTTCAGATCACGAAGTTGTCGGACGATTAATTTTATATTACCACCGCAAAAATTGTCATGCAGGTCCTCAGATTCTTTTAAATTTGCTTAGAGAAAAATACTGGATTTTGAATGGAAGAAGAACCGTAAGCTCTGTTTTATCAAAATGTACCATCTGTAAAAGATTTAATTCGAAGAATTTAGAATCATCACCAGTTTCTCTACCAGAAAATCGAGTCAAAGATGCAGCAGTTTTTCAGATTGTCGGCATTGATCTAGCTGGCCCTCTGTTTCTTAAAAATAAGCAGAAGAGTTGGGTTGTCTTATTTACCTGTGCCATTTACAGAGCTGTGCATTTGGAACTTGTGACTTCAGCTTCTACAGAGGCATTTTTGATGGCACTGAGAAGATTTGTATCTCGTAGAGGAAGATGTTCTATTATATATTGCGACAACGGTTCCAATTTTGTTGGTGCCGCCAATTTTTTAAAAAGATTGAACTGGGATCGCATATTGAAGCATGGAGCAATAAATTCTATCACATGGAAATTTAACCCCCCAACGGCTGCTTGGTGGGGCGGATGGTGGGAGAGGCTCATCAGATTGATGAAAGATCTATTAAAAAGAGTTTTAGGACAAGCTTGTTTGAACTATGAAGAGATGATAACTGTATTGGCTGACTGTGAAAGCATTATAAATTCACGACCATTAACTTACATGTCAGAGAAAGAGTCCATCAAACCCATATCTCCGGACATGTTTCTGAAAGATATTCATGAATGTGGTTTACCAGATGTTGATGTGGTTGAAGAAAGTTCTCTCACTCGTAGACTTAGATATAGACAAGAGCTCCAAAAGGATCTAAGAAATAGATTTAGATCAGAATATTTGGGTCTTCTTATTCAACGACCGAATGGTAGACGAGCCCAACGTTCAATTGAGGTAGGAGATATTGTCTTGGTGGGAGTAGATAACAAAAAAAGGATCAATTGGCCATTAGGACGAGTTACAGAACTCATTCGTGGTCAAGATGGAAAAGTTCGCCTTTTGAAACTACAAACGTCTCATTCACAAATGATTCGGCCCATTCAAAGAATCTACCCTCTCGAGGTGTCATCGATTGATTGTACTGAAAATATTTTTCCCAAACTAACTTTGCATGAAAACCATGTTGATCCTCCAAAAGACGGGGCACAAATCAAAAAGACCGGATCTGGCAGGACGATAAAGATTCCAGAAAGACTCGATTTGTGATATTTATGTAAATGTATTTATTTAGTATAAAGTTTTGATTATAGTGTATAATCAAAAGGTGGGAGGATGTTAAACCTATTGTCCATGTTTTTTCATTTTATTTTTTATCCTTTCACCTTGAATGCTCGTGACATTTTTTTTTGGCATGTGATGTAACGTGAAAAGAAATTGTATTTTCTAATGTTTTAAAAATTCTTATGGAAAAAGGTATAAGGTTTACCGGTAAATAAATTATTAGTGCTGAAGAAGTTTGTTTACTTCTTTCTTTTATTTTTTTATATTTTAAAGTAGTTATAGGCGTCCGCATTGTATTTAGAAAGCTGGGGTGTTAAAATAACATCTTTTGAACGCTTTATCCAACATTCGTGTTGTCGTTTCATCTGCAAATATTCGAAATTTTTTGAAAAGTGTATTAAAAAAAATATTGAAAAATTGTATCGTTTTCAGACGAAAGGTGAAAACTTTAGTTGACATTCAATATGCAGTATATCAAAGAAATGTAAATAAATAATAACTCCTGTGCCTCATGAAAGAGAACTCATATGATCGGTAAATTTCGTGACAGGATATATATATTTTTTAAATTTTGAATTGAAGTCATCTGATAAAAAAAGTATTTCGCATTAAAAATACTTATATATATATAACCATTAAAATGTATGTGTTACATATTTCTATTGTTTCTTGTTTTTTCATTACGACATATCTCATAGTAATAAACCATATTTTTGGATTTCGCATTTGATTTTGCATTTCTTATTACTACACTGTTAAAAACTTTGAACATTTGCTGCATCGTCACTCCACCGTTTTTATAGAATATCTCTATTTTAACCAAAAAGTATTACCATAATACATTGAAGTAATTCGTTTTATATAAAAGCGGTGGAGTGACGATGCAGCAAAAGTTTCAAATTTTAACAGTGTGCATGCCGTAACAAGTATTTTTTTTTAAATAAATGATGATTTTTTGAGAATTACATTGGTTTGTTGGGTATTATAAAAGCAATTATACACACATACACATATATGTAAGAAATTATAAAAATCAGACCTATTCATTAGTTTTTAATAAATCGCCCCTCAATTCGGATACGGGCCCCATGACTGATAATCACGGGTTTGACAGAGTAGCTAGACACTCAACTTTATCATGTTAGCTTAATTATAACACATGGCCCTTTTTAACTGTTAAACATAGGGAGATGAGAAATTTCAAGTATACATCGACGCACTTGCTGTCCAGATACTATGCTATAAGCATCTGTGAAAAATGTTTCCTATAACTTAGAATTTTTCAAAATAAAACTTCGTTAATACCCAATGTGCTGCATTCTGTCGTTGAATCTTAATGGGACAGTTTACTGAGACATATATATTTGCATATTTATACTTAGTGCATACATCTATACATTATAGATATATTCTTGCCGTAATTTAAATACAGCAGCAGATATAAATCTTAGAAATTACATAAAGTATGGCACAAAGAGTTTGAGAAAAGAGTGAGTACGGATTTGGCTGGAAAACGTTTCTCCATTAATACAGATATGTTCATTAAAAAATAATATACAAATCAGATTTTCAAGATTTGTTTTGGAGGAATGGATATAAGGTCAGTGTGCCCTAATTTTATTGTCCCTAAATGTGATAATGTACATTTACTTAAAATCTTAATCCAAAAATAATAAATAAATACTATTTAATGAGGCATCCGATTTTAAAGAACAACATTCGATAAAAGCAATTCAGATAACATATAATAATAACACATAGTGTTTATTAATATAGATAATATCTATATTAAAAACGTTTGTTTTTACACAATATAGAGTAAAATAAAGTCGTTTCATTTTATTGAAAGTTATTTTTTTATTTTTAATGAAAATCATGCATTTTAGACTGTACCCATTTTTAGTATGCGTGTTTCAACAGAATGTCTTAATTTAAATTATCGTAATTAAACTTTTAAAGAAAAAAATTCTATTCTGTGAATTGAAGTTAAATTTTATAATGAAATGCAAATTAGTCTTAAATTTAACTGTAATGTAGTCAAAGTATTATCGCGTGAGCTATGGAATGTCAAAATCTTGCGTGTTCTGGATAGAGTTTTAACATAAATTTTGAGTTTCAAGTTTAGAAAATCTTTACATTTTGAAGTAATCAGGAGCTTGACTTAAGCAGATAACGTGTCGTTTTGCATACATATTTCTGGATACATTTTTGTCTTTAAATGTAAATGCTTAAAAGTTATATTTTTTAGTCTGCAATGTAAGGCACGGCTCTTAAAGTAAATAAACACTATTTTGCTTAAATATTGTATTCTGTTTTAATATTTTTTAATGTAACTCATATTTGCGTTTTAAACTTAAATATTGCGTTTTTTATATTTTTATTTGATCGTGATGAATAAATATAATTTTTTAATAGCATAAAACGTTTACTCATTTTTTGGTGGTTTCAACTTTCAATTCTCTTTTAAAGTTTGTCCATACATGATCACAAAAGGTCTCATGCCGGCACCTAAATACAAACAGCATTATTTACCTTATTTGATTTCTTTACATTTTGAAAAAAGTATAAAATGCCTGTTTTATGTTCATACTCTATTTTGTACTCTAACGATATCATTCCATTCAGTCTTCCAATATTCATAAATAAAATGTGGGTTAATGTGATACATATCAAATACGTATGAAACCACTTCTTTAAAACAAATGAATTAACCTCTTTCGACACTGGTCCCCTATTCGGAGACCTCTGTTCTTTTCCTTATAAAAAGTAAAATGTCTGTTTTTTTTTCCTTTTTAATTTTTTCATCACTTTTTAATAAATGTATATGTTTTTACAATGAAAGCAAAGGAATAAATGGCTGTATCTGTAGAGTCCTTCATAACATAAATGCTATTTTCATCAAGGTTTGCAAAGTGCCTAAAATTGCCCATAAGACAGTTAGACCAAAAAAGTGACACATTTTCATAAGTATTTAACTTAAATCGTTTTCAATAAAATTTTTTGAGGATTTCTAGATTATTTACTTGTTTAAAGCTCTTAAATTTGTGATTGGGTTAATAGAGTTAATGGTTATTGAATAGGTGTTTTAAGAGGATTTGTAGTTTTAGATATATTTTTTAACCTAATTTACTATGAATCTAAAGGATCAATATCAGAAAATATATTTTTTATGTTATTTATGATGTCATTTTGTTTGTCTGAAGAGGTTAAAATAATTTCTATTAGAAACTTATAATATAATAAAAAAGGTTACATGAAATTAATTTTGTGTTTTGAAACGCGTTTATCTTTCATCAAGTTAACCAACAATTTATGGAATATTTGTTGGAGGTTGACAATCATGCAATATAGCTTTCGGGAATGTTATCACAACGTATTTTTCGAAAAAAATCACATTTGCAACAGGTAATAAATTCATTTAATAATGTTTATTAGGGGTTCCCAACACGGTGAACTTATTTCTATGAAGATTTATGTCAAAGGCGGCTTTAAATTTTATATATTATCTTTTTGATATTATATAACAAATGATCAATGTTAAAATCATGTAAATTCCAAATTATGAACACTACTTTATTTCCTAAGTCTTATTCTTTGATTAAATATTTTTAGATTTTAAGTGATAACTATTCTTTAATCTGTTTTTTTTATCCACTCCATTTTTAAGCTGTCCGACACAAGTTTCTGAATATTTCTTGCTAACTAATATTTTTTATGCAGAAAAGTAATACTTTCCGCTAATGAGATACGAAGCCAAAGTTTATTTTTTCCCTTTTATAATATGATATTTTTTTCTTATACTCCAGCGTATCTGTTAAGGATAATATTACAATTTTATGAATATTTACCTTTAACAGAAAAAGACTGAAAAAGACTAAATCGGTATAAAATACATTGAAATATTCCAATTTATTTATTTTTCAGAATCATTTCTTTTAAACAAATAAGTTTCCCATCAAATAGGTATTATGTTATATACTTTCTTTTATTAAACACTTCCAGTATTAGTGGTTTCGGCACTGCTCTCACAATAAATCTTCGGAACTAATATAGCATTTGCAACAGATAATAAATACCTCTAATGAGGTGCGAAGCCTAAGTTTATCCTTTGTCCCTTACACCGCGACATTTATTTCTCTAAGGACAAACGTCTAAGGATTTATTAGGAACTATCTAACATTTCTGCGAGTAATAGTGAACTCAGATCAAATACACTTAAAATAATCAAAAATGCTTAATATTCTAAATTAAATCTATTGAAAAAATACAGGGTGCATAAATGGATATCCGAAATTTATAGGAATATTAAAGAAAAAACTTTGTTGTTCAATTAAATTCAAAATAACAATTGAAAATTTACATTCAACACCGTATAAGTGTTCAATGTGAGCCCCTCTAGAATTACGAAAGGCGATACTATAACTAAATTGGTTCATACAATAAGAGCTTCAGCCATCTAAATCTAATTTTGAAAAATGTCAAATCAAGTATTCTATTTAACCAGAATACAATCTTTTCACAAATATTCACCGTACGAAATATCTGTATCAGATTTTTACAGCTTACCTAATAAAAAAAAAAACATTTACCTCATAATTCTACCGATCTTTGTTTTTGAGAAATTTAATTTTGAAATTGGGGTCTTTTTGGCTGGACACCCTGTATATACACCCTTTATATCTTGCTTTTGATATATAAGATTTTTATCTATAAATATTTGATTTCAGTAAACTCTTTTAATACTATTCTAATATGTTAGACGTGCTCTCTCAATAAATCATCATAAACAATATCGTACTTGTAATAATTAATAAATAATTAAGCATGTTCAATGAAAAGATTATACTTTTTCCTTTATATTACAACTATTTCTATTAGCACAATTTTCAGACAATCTGTTAAACGCTATCTCACATTTTTTAATATATTTTATTTTATAGACCAGTAGTTAAAAATGATAAATTGTCATAAAATGTATTAAAAGTTGTGCAATTCACTTAATTTTCTAAATCATACATAGTAAAAATTTTTAGGACGATATTTTTGTGTCTCTATATTCTGTATCTGTAAAGAATTAAAAGCAGTATTAAGAGCTTGGTACTGCATTCAAAAAACATTTTACAAACTAATATCGTACATGCAGCTGATAATAAATACATCAAATGATTTACGAGGCCAAAGTTTACTCTTTGTCCATTACATCGCGATATTTATTTCTCTAAGGACTAACAACAGAAAACGTAACAAGGATTAGCTAACGTTTTACTTAATACTTTTACAAACTAATATAACCAGGCGCTGAATATAAGGAAAAACATTAAGTAAGAAACTTCTTAGAATTACTAGATAAATGAATGCGCTAAATTAACCTGATGGTTTTGTTAAATGTCTTTCGTAGATTAATCAAAATAAAAACACACACATTTCTTAAATTTATTTCTCGGCAAACGCAATAATTTATTATTAAAATGCATCACAGAAAATTTGAGATGCATAAATCTTTAATTTTTCTACTTATCTAACAAATCATTTTCAATATACTAGAATATATCAACTATAGATTACTTCTAAATAAAACATAGTACAAAACATACAATATTTGAAATAAAAACTTGTATCCTAATGAAATCTCAAAGAATTTGCCAAAAAATATATTCTTGATCACTCTCTAGAAAAGAAACAATAGTATCAGCTGAAAAAAAAGAGCAGTTATTCATCACAGTTCATAGAAAGTTAGCATTTACGATTTTAGTACCTAAGATTTATTTCCGTCGTTTTTCATAAATATATTTCGCCTTTTTTTTTTCACCTTTGAAAATTAGACGGCGCACTAATGCTGCCTCCTTTTGCATTTACCTTATGCAAAAGAAGCATTTACCTTAAATGCATTTACCTTTTATATAGTATGTGTAGCTATACAGTAACTAAATAAATAAAAAGAACCAGACAAATACACATATATATAGACAGAAAGACAAACTCCATACAGCTAAATGGAAAAATTATTCCAAGAAAAATAGATAAATAAATAAATAAAAACGAAATTAGCTATTCCGGGTAAAATTACGACTTATTTCAATAGATGTAAAAAAAAATATTTAGGGATTCGTTTTTATACTGAAATAGAAAAAAAGCTGAAAATCTTGCCAAACTTTAAAATATTTTAAACGAACTCTTAATTTTTACATCATGTTTTTTTTTTCATAAATTTAACCTTTTAGTGTGTAAATCGAGTCAACCAGAAATTTAAAAATCATAATTGTTTAAAGAATGGAATTTCTAACGTTACATTCTTTTGTAACGTTTTCAAAAATAATTGAAGAATTACTGAGCGAAACGTACTTTTGTATTTGTAAAATGGCTGCTTTTGCAAATAAATTTTGTCAAATAAAAAAAGGGTCATTAATTTTCCGAAATCTTTTTATGAATTATTTAAAATCTTCCGAATTTTATGTGAAAAAATAAAATTTTGTAATTAATTATTGAATGAAATATGAATTACGATTTACAATATTTTAGCAAAAATTATTTTCTATGCTTATAATTCTCTTCTTGATTACAAGCAATATTATTATTTTTAACACAATCAAACTGATTGGTAAAGTAGTCATGCGAATTGAATATTTCCAGCTGAGCGAAAAATTACCCAGGCCGGGAATCGAACCCGGATACTTGGCTTGCACGGCCAATGCTTTACCTGTTAAGCTATCTGGGCGATTGCCGGCTGGGATTTCTCGCTCAGATAACCTTATTGGTCGTAACATCCGGTCTGTCACTTGAAACAGCTCGCAGAATAAACCGCAGGTAATGGAACTCCATATAACGATGGATACGTAGATATATTATTATTTTTAAAATAATAGTATATGTATAAAAATAATGGTATATTATTTATAAATAATATTTATAAATAATATACCATTATTTTTATAAATATACTATTATTTTAAAAATAATATTATATCTACGTATCCATCGTTGTATGGAGTTCCATTACCTGCGGTTCATTCTGCTAGCTGTTTTAAATCGCAGACCGGATGTTACGACCAATAAGGTTATCTGAGCGAGAAATCCCAGCCGGCAATCGCCCAGATAGCTTAACAGGTAAAGCATTGGCCTGGTAAGCTAAGTATCCGGGATCGATTCCCGGCCTGGGCAATTTTTCGCTTAGCTGGAAATATTTAATTCCTACAAACAATATCATTTCTACTTAACTTTATTTATAGTAAAAATACGAACACAAGAAATTGTTTTGATACATTATATGCTGCATTCAAGAATATGTTTTCCAAGTGACCATACGAAGGATTTTCTGTTTAAAATTAGCCATCACGAAAGCACTAATCACTAAGAAATTTTGGGGCACGGGATACACAATTACCAATATTTCTAAGCAATATAATTTGCTCTATTTATTACAAAATTTCGGCTTTTAAAAAAGCCAATGATTATTATTTGAAAGTAGAGAAAATGTATGTTGTAGTGCGATTTTCGTTTGGGGAGAAAATATGGTCAGAAATATTCAAAGTTAACTGCATATCTAAAAATAATTTAAAATAAAATAAATTCATAAGACATAATTTTGTAACATTCATGTTTTCATATGAACGTGCACGATTCAATAAAAATAACTCAACTAATAACTCTTCTAAGCTTCTTTATTAATTTTACTTTTAATTCCAGTTTTTAATCCGACTAAAGAAAATGTTAGAAATGCTAAATGGTATAAAATTTAACTGTTTTTTATATGCACAGATTTAGAATTTGGTATGGCTATTAAATATTAGATGGAATCGTATTAAGCACACATTTAATTTAATGTAAGTTTTAGTTGTTTCATTAGGAGCGAAAAGTTCATAGTGAAAAATTATTTTAAGTTTTTGTTAATTTTTCTTTAAAAAAATCCTTTTTAATATAAAAATCCAGACAGCGGATTCTAAACTGTTTTATAATAAGCTCACTTTTAACTTTGATGGTTTTTGTAGCACAAGTGCCCTAACTACTTTTTTATGGATTTTGAGTAAACACTAAAAGAAGACGTATGTGATGTCATATATTGAAAATGAAATAAATAGTATACTTTGATATTGAAATAAAATGAGACTGAGTTATTATTATCAAATGTTATTATTTAAACAAAATTATATTTATCGTCTGCACACGGTTAATTCAAATATTTAATTTTTGGTTTTAAATTGAAATACTTTGAAAAAGAAATAATAAAAAGAAAATAAATAAAAAATGTCAATAACTGATACCGCAAATCCCTGCCGTAAATGACATAATAATTAAAGAAAACTAGTTTTAATCATTCTTAAAAAGTTAAAAAATACTTCAACTAATCGAAAGAAAAAAAATAACAAGTGTTAATTCTTAAAGTTGTTCAGTTCAGATAATCTGAATAAAAAATACTTTTAAAAATCCAATTTCGGGCTTAAAACCTAAACATTTAATATTATTGAAGGAAAATACTATAATTTCTCTGTGTCATTATCGCAGTTAAGCATTGGGGGCCCGAAGAACAGTGTAAACAAATTTGTAAATAATGATTTGCAACCGGATTTGATGCCACATTTCTTTTAGCTTTCAAAAAATAAAAGTATATTGTCACTTTTAAAAATATTTTCTAATGGTAAATTTCTCTAAAAGTTTATAGTATGCAAAGAAAAAATATATAAATTTTACAAAAATACCATCTAAAACATAGTTTTGTAGTAGAATTTTCTAACATTGTTTTTTTCATTTTACGAAGATAAATCCGTCGATTTTCATGATATTACTAGACTCCCCTTTTTGACACTTTCTAAATTGGTTGAAGAGTATTTCACGACTTCACCCTTTCTGTAGTCAGATGCCGAGTTCCTGTGGTTGGAAGTTTGTCTATCCGTGCTTTAACTCTAATAAATATAGTCGGATTTCCACAAAATTAATAGACAATTTTGAGATTTCTCATAGCATGTTCGTCATAAAAAATGAAACATGTAGCTGCCCACTCATATGGGCACTGAAGAAGAGAATTAACATTATGGTCTAAAATAAAAAAAAATCATTTGCGGTGTGTTATAATAGCATAATTTTAAAGGTAATGGAATGTATATACACTATTAAAGTGAATAAGAACATGGTTACGGTTAAATATGTTAAGTGTAGTACTTATAGTATATGTACAGGGAATTCAAAAGTATTTCATTATATTATGGTTTATGATGAAAAATCATGTGCGGCGTATTTAAATAATGTTACACTATTACAAAAAAAAATGAAATTGATATCAATTTTTTGAGATGCATTAAAACGAGATTTTTGTACAAAAACGGGTGCAAAACATTTAACATTCATTTACAGTAGTCACAGAAAAGAGATCAATAATATAATAGTCTACGCGGAAAAAAAAGCATCCCCAGCGTATTTTAATTGCAATGCACTATTTCAAACATGATGAAATTGATATACATTAATAAGATTTACTATAATATGCTGAAGTTGAATATGATTTGCATCACATTTATTGTTCATTTTTAGAAACATATAGAAGATTTCGGACACAATACTGTATCCGAAGTATGGTCTGTTGGAAATTATTGCTGAGCGTTTTCAATTGTGGTATGCATTTTAAGTTTAATTAAAATTAATTACGTAGGATACTTGTTGGATATTTTTTTTATTTCTTAGGTTTAACGTACGATTTTTATTTCTTTGATATGAAATTCTGAAATGAAGTACAACATGATTTCTATAAAACACGGGGTGTGTTACGGTGGTTTTACGGTATAAGTGGCAGCAGCTTCATTTTCGTGATTGTTTATATTATCAGGCACAAAATTTCCCTTGTATTTGTCTGAGTTTTTTCAAGTCCACTATAAATAAGAATTTCAATATTGTCTCCTATAAAATGTGCTAAAATGTGTGTCTTTATAAATGTTTTAAACTATCATTAATGAAACATTTTGCTTAGCTAATGCGGTTATCATTTTTTTATGCTACCTGAACAACGTCACGAGTAACAGCTAGTAAAGTATAACTGTCATCCACTTCGCCAGTTCGTGATAGCTTGAAATTAAGAGTAAACTTACCGAGGCTGAGCCTTTCTTTCCAGAAAACGGAGTAAGTTTGTCATCGGTACAGCTCAAGCCCCTAATACCTTAATTAAAAAGGAACTGGCTAGGGTGGTTCTCTCTGGCATCCGCTTGAGCCTTTCTAATAATCAAGATATTTTAATATTTAAATTTCAAAACTTTTGAATACAAGTTCACTTAAAGTTATATCAATACAGAAAAACGCAAAAACTCCCAACTCTAATCGCATATTAAATACGGTGTTGCAAGTAACCATTTGGCTTCGCCAATTTGTTATGGTTTACTTAAGTCAGCAGAAAAGTATGTCCAGTCAATGTTATGTCCAGACCTCATTCAGTCCATTTCTTCTCGAGTCATACACTGTTAAAAAAAATTCTGAAATTCACGAACATTTTTTTTCTGAATTTCACAAAAAAGGTCTTTTCACAACAAAAGGGCATTTTCCGTTACAAATCACAAAATTCCACCATATTTCCTAAAAATAACTAAACGGATGAAAAAAAAAAAAAAAAAAAAAAAAAAAAGGAGACACTCCGTTGCAAATCACAAAATTCCACCATATTTCCTGAAAATAACGAAACGGATGAAAAAAAGGAGACACTCCGTTGCGTGGATGGGGGGGGGGGGGGGTCCATGGTCGAGTGGTAAAGGCACCACACCGCCAATCGCCTGCGAGTGCAGATTGTGGGTTCGGGTCCCGCTGGTGCCATGGAATAATGAAAACGTAAAAAATCCCTTTTAAATTACATTTTTTCTGTTTATTTTTCTCTTATTTCATATAAAAAATCTTTCAATTTATTAGCCAAAAATAAATAAATAAATAGTGTACGACAATTAAAAAAAAATTGTATACTTTTTTTTTTATAAAATATTTAAAAAAAAACTTTTTTTAATTATTCATTCATTCATTTAAAAAAAACAGTGGTTTTTTCTAAAACAGTTATTTTTATAATTTAAACTATTTAAAAAATTAAAATTGATTTTAAAAATTATTAAGTATTATGCATCAGTATAAAATAAATTAAAATAAACCGTTTACAAATATTCTAAGGAATATATTTGAAAGGAAATCTTTAAAAAGCATAACAGATTTTCCTACTAACTGATAAAAGACATGCTTTGTGCAATCTAGTATCAGCAGCTTTGGCTCAGTTCGTAAGGATTTGTTCCGCTAACAATAGGTCCCGAGTTCGATCCTCAGGATGGCGTGAACTTAATTATACAAAGTAATAATTAAATAAAACAGCCTAGTAACTTAAAGTCAACCAGTAATGTCGAATTCTTTGACGATTCATTAATTTTAAAAATTATATTAAATTATTATTATTAAAAATCAAACTTTGTAACGGAAAGTTACTGCTTCTTCAAACGGTGTTTTCCTTTCTTGTATTTCCCACAACGGAAAATCTACTAACTGAACGGTAAAAGTTCGGCTACTTTGCTGCCGGTAGTTTCACCGTGAATTGACAGATTTATTTTTAACAGTGTAAGAATGAAAGTTTGACCGAACTCTACAGATGGACCATGCTAGATATAGGTATCTATAGGCATCGAAATGCATTAATCCCCTCAAAAGCTAAGCCTGGGGACACAATGTATCATGGATTAGTGAAATATTGAGAGTTTCATCAAGTTAGAAAAAGAGCCTCGGTTCTAAATCATTCTAATCCGTAAAATTGACGCATGCGCATTCTTATCTTTTAGTGTCATTAGGATGAATATTTAAATTATATTGAAGAATTTTAAAGATGTCTTTTTGAAAACCTAGATGGATGTATGTTTTAAGACAAATCATATCTTAAGATATCATTCTGAATAGAACTACTATTTTTTGTTGCTATCATTCTTTTTAAAGTTCTGGGATTACAAATAATACTCAATAACATATTGGTCCTATTGTCATCACACACACATTTTTTTCCTGCTTGTATAGTTAAAACTAGTCTGTTTAAATGTGATTTAAAGTACATTTATTTCAAATAAAAATTCTAATCTTTTCACATAACGATGAAATTCAACGCGCTTTATCAAGCATATTATCAAATTTACATTTTATTTTTGAATAATTTGCAACTTATTACCATGACAACATATAAAGTTAAATACTTCCCTCTCCGAGTTAGCAATTTAAATAGTTTTGAAGTTTCGCTCTGGGGAAAAAAATTTCTGAAATGCACATTTTTCTATATTTTGCAGATTAAAATGCATACCACTAGAGAAACAGTGGCACCCTTGGGTAAAAACCATCAAAAATATCTGAGATGTCTTATGCCTAAAATAATTTTGAAAAATAGGAATTCGATAAAATGTTGCACAGTCGTATTATCTCTTTTAAAACTGCTATTTAATGATATTTTCCCGAACTGATTTACGCTATTTATGTTATTCAGTATTTTTATCAACTTAGTCACGCATGTCTCGAAAGACGTTCGTATCATTAAATGTTTAAAAAAATATTTATAAGTATATAAGGCATTTATAATGTTAAGTATTTTACTAGAATTATTTTACTTTATAAAATAATTGAGACAATTTATTTATGTTTTTTCTGTTTATTTAACTTCAAATTTTATAACTTGCTTTATATCAGTGAAATAATATATACCTTAGGTTTCAGATGTATTTTAATATCAGTTGTCGAAGAGGATTATGAATCGAACATCCTTGATTATTATGTTTCCATCTAACGACTTTGAGAACATTATACTGTATTAAGCCAATTTTTAGATACGGTTAATTCATAACTTCATTTCAATTGTTAGTTTTTTTAAGTATTTTTATTAATTATACAAATTACAGGATTTTACATTGCAACTGAGTGAAAAATGACTTTTTCTTCCATAGCGCCATTTAAAAGAACTATTTTCCGTTGTAAAAAAATAATATTGTGGCAATAAAAATAAGAAAAAAATCAATGATATCACAATATTTTAAATATATCTATATATATTTTAAAGTTTAATACTAATAAATGAAGTTTCTCATGCAATAACTTATTTTTGTGGTAAAAATGTTTTGACATCTCCATTTGAATCTAGGATCTATAGCTTTGTTATATTCAATATCAAATTTCTAAATTCAGCATTATGTAATTTTTTAAATTGATCTCAGATCTTTTTTAATAGGAAATACACTTATATTGTTTGCTAATCCACTGGATATATATGTTTAGTACAAATCACTAATATATTGTTCTTAGTTTCGTATTGTATGAAAACAAGATTTTTTTTTAAACAAATGTTTCTTTTCGTAAGTAAATAGCATTTCATTTATTTTTTGTTTTTTAACAGTAATTACGAGATAAATTCGTAAAATAGTCCAACATCTATGTTACATATACAATGGTTGCTAATTCACTTGGTATAAATGTTTAGCATACTCTTCATCAAGAATAAAAAAGAATATAATACGATTGGATGTAGCAGCTTGAATTATAAAACTTTAATACATTGTTCTTGTTTTCTTTTTATATGATTAGTTGTTTTCGTCAAATAGGTTAGAAATCACTAATACATTGTTCTAGCTTTCATATTATTCAAGAAATTAAAATTGCTTTTTGACAAGCAAATAGTTTTCGATGACAATAAAATAAGATCTATTTTTTCCCTCTCTCTCTTTTTTCTCCAATAATTACAAAGATGAATTCGTAAAGTCAGTCATACATCAATATTACAGACATCAATATTACATAAATATCTTAAATAGACCGATCTTTATCGATATTCTCTTTTGTCTATATCATTTTAGTTTGAAATTTACATGCAGTAAATATTCATTTGTAAGATAAATAGTCTACTTTGACACTTGTGTTCTTTAACGTTTATCTAAAAGGATAGCATCTTGTTTTTAATGCTTTCTACAACTAAGTTCTTGAATTTCTTATGTGTCACATTCTACTAATCAGCGACGTAGAATTTGGTGGAAACACTGACAGGAAGAGAATTAGTAAACGAAAGACAAAAGTTTTTTTTTTCTTTAAGAAATGTCATTCATAGTCTAATCGGATAAAGATTTATTTACCAATGAGACAGAGGGGATAGTTTACAAGATACACAAAACTGTGTAAAGGTACCAGTAGATAATCCTGTATAAATGAAATTATTTACTAATAAATTGCTTCTTCTCTATAATTATCTTCTTAAATATCTGAAGATATATTAGGATTTTTTAAATAATGATATTGTGAAATTGAGATTTTTCATAACACTTCTTTTTCATTAGACCTCTTTTTTACTAGAATTTTAATTTTATTAGAACTGATTATACATATCTGTAATTATAACTACGTTATGTAAATTATTTACAAGAATAAATAGAAAAAATAACGAAATATACTCTTTTAAATATATCACAATTCTACATTTAAATAAAATGCTATTTAAACATTTAACAATACAATTGGAAATAGAAATTCGCCAAATGAGTTAGAAACCATTCAAACATAACTCTTTTTTTCCTATTGTACAAAACATTTAAATTACTTTTTGACAAGCAAGTATTTATCGGTGAAATTAAATTAAAGTACATTTATTTTCTGTTTTCTTACAATACTTACAGAGATAAATTCATAAAACCAGTCATACATCAGTGTTACAGAGATAAAACACTGAAAAACGTGAATCTTCATCATTATTCTCTCTTCTTTTATATCGTTTTACTTTGAAAATTACATGCAGTAAATATTTATTTGTAACGTAAATAGCCTACTGTGACATTTGTGTTCTTTAACACCTATCTGAAAGAATAGCATCTTGTTTTTAATGCTTTCTACAACTAAGGTCTTGAATTCCTTATGTTCCTTACATTCTACTAATCAGCGATGTGGAATTTAGTGGAGACACTGACAGGAAGAGGATTTCTAAACAAAAGACAAAAGTTATTTTCTTAAGAAGTGTCATTCATAGTCTAATCGGATAAAGATTTACTTAACAAAGAGAGTGATGCCATAGTTTACAGAATACACAAAAATGTATTATGGCACCAGTAGATAATCCTGTATATACTAAATAATTTTCTAGTAAGTTGCTTTTTCTCTAAAATCATCTTATTAAATGTCTGAAGACATATTGGGATTTTTTTAAATAATCATATTGTGAAATTGAGATTTCTCATTAGAATACTTTTTCATTAGACCTCTTTTTTATTAGAATTTTATTTTCATTAGAACTGATTAAACAAGTCAGTAGTTATAACTTCTTGTTGTAAATTATTTACAAGAATAATTTAAAAAATAACGAAATATACTCTTATAGAAATATCACAATTTTTAAAAAAATGAATCAATAAAAAAGTAAAAAAAAAAAATAAATAAATAAATAAATAAATAAAAAATCTATTGTCGCTCAAAGATTTAACAATAAAATTGGAAATAGAAGTTCGTCAAATAAGGTAGAAACCATTAATACATGTTTCTTGTTTTCGTATTTTACAAAAAATTAAAATTATTTTTGAACAAACAAGTATTTCTTAATGAAAATAAAATAAAGTCCATTTATCTTTTATTTTCTTACAATAATTATAGAGATAAATTCGCAATATCAGTCATACATCAATATTAGAGATAAAAACCTGAAAAGATGAATCTTTGTTATTATTCACTTTTGTCTTATATCGTTTTACTTTGAAATCTACATGCATTAAATATTTACTTGTAACGTAAATACTCTACGGTGACACTTGTGTTCTTTAACGTCTATCTGAAAGGATAGCATCTTGTTTTTAATGCTTTCTACAACTAGGGTCTTGAATTCCATATGTGTCACATTCTACTAAACAGCGATGTGGAATTTAGTGGAGACACTGACAGGAAGGGGATTTGTAAACAAAAGACAAAAGTTATTTTCTTTAAGAAGTGTCATTCATAGTCTAATCGGATAAAAACTTACTTAACAAAGAGACAGAGAGGATAGTTTACAGGGTACACAAAAATGAGTTATGCTACCAGTAGTTATCAGTATGCTACCAGCACCAGAAGTTATTGAGGAGAAATAATTTCACCTCAACAATTTCCTTCTTAAATATCTGAAGATGTAGTCGGAATTTTATATAATCATGTTGTGAAATTGTGATTTTTTTATTAGAACTCACTTCCATTATTTCTTTTTCATTAGATCTCATTAAATAAATCAGTAGTTATAACTACTTGTTACAAAATATTTACAAGAACAATTAGAAAAAAACCCAAATGTATTCCGTTTAAAATATAACAATTCTTAAAAAACGAAAAAAAAAGGAGTGAGAGAGAGAACAAAAAATATATATTTAAATGTATTATGTTTCTTTCTGTAAATGGGAAGGCTTTTGTAATTGATTTTGTAATTGAAAAAAAAAATTATATAGCTTTTTTTAGAAACAGAAAATCTTAATTTATTAATATGATAAATAAAATTACTAATTTTGAAAATATTTAGCTTTGATTCTTTCTCTGAGCTTTTCAAATTGGATATAGCAGAGTATTCTGTGTGGGAAGAAAAATACACTTTTAATTATAGAAGAGAGTAAATAAATGTTATTCTAAATTTTCTTCAATACTGCTTAAAAATACAGTCAGTGCCTAAGTTTCTTAAGAAGTTCGCAATTTCCTTACAGATTTTTTGACTTACACACTATTAAAACTAATGGTGGTACATCGCATCTTTTAGGGATGAAAAGCTTGTCTCAATGGCAACACCCCTAAAGGAGCCAGAATGGCACCTTTAACTAGGGTGAAAAGATGGCACCCTTAATCCAGAATACCCAATAATAAAAAAAAAATATATATATACGGTCCGACTTTTGGCCCTCGAAGGATTCGAACCCACAACGTCTGAGTACAGGCTCAATGCTCTAACCACTCGGTCATCGAGCTCACCGTCAAAGTCTCCCTTGAAATGTTCAAATGTCCTGCAATTCAAAAGTTGCTTTAAATGGAACAGCTCTTCAAAAGTTAACCATCTGAAGTTCTAAACGAAATTGTTATAGCGCATAGCGGTGATAGTCATTGTAGGGAGAAATTGCTGTTTTGATGCACCAGTGACGGCAAGTTGAAGGGCAAGAATACACATTACAGAACATGCATAAATGACTGAGGGGTGAAAATCTTCCAACGGTTTGCATTGAGCGGCACCCTAATTATCGTGAATCACCCAGTGAGAGATCAAACGGTACCTCCAAACACATTCTCAAGCCCGCGGGTGTCAAATGGTAACACCTTTTCCCCCTTGGGCGCCAAATGCAACTGGTTTGTCACCTTTTTTTTTAATAGTGCAGTGCAAATGTGTATCTGTTACATGAACTTGTGCTGTTGCGGTTACATAAAAGTTTCAGGAATCCCGGAATTTGGTTGTTTTTTTTCTTATTGTGTGGCTATTCAAATTTACAAAGTTAAGCTAAAAATCGATTTCGTTAATTTGAACAGTTATGAAAATAGATGCTCATATCTATCTGATCCAGAAAGATCTTTTTCACTTCTGATGCGCCTTTTCTGATATAAACTAATATGTTTGTAAAAATTGCACACATTTACACAGTTTTTTAATGTAATTTTATGTAAGTTTTCAAAATTGAAAATTTAATATATATAATCGTAATAAATTTATTGTATTTTTGCACAAGTTTGCAACAGTTATAGCTCCAAGATCTCAATATTTTCTAAATAATAAAATTAGTTGCAGTACAAACATACCTCTTTTGTCACATTTGTTGCCTTCGTTTATATAAATTAATTGCTTAGTTAATTTTCGTATATATGCATTAAATACATTAATTTCCGATTGTGATTATTCTATCAAATCAAATTATACATACTTAGTTTAATGATGTCCCATGATAAATAATAATTCTAAGTTGTCATGGTGATTATGTCCTATTTAAGATGGAGCAATATTATTTCTGCATTTTCCAATTTAATATATATAATCGTAATAAACTCACGCATTTTTCCATAAGACTACAACAACTGTTGTTCTAAGGTCTGAATATTTACTAAATAATATATCTAATTGTAGTATAAACGTGCATTTTTGTCACATTTGTCGCATTCGATCATATACATTAATTAATTAATCAGATTTCTTTTATATACATTAAATATACTAATTTCGGATTCGTTTATATACATTACTTATTTATCCCAAGGCACTGAAATTTTTGTACAATGTGTATATCCTCACGAAAATGGACCGAATGCATAAAAAAGTAGAGAAAATAAAACAATAGTGTCCTTTAACATGTTTCCTACTAAAAAGATAGCATGTTCTTTTTAAAGCTTTCCAGACCTATTCGCTGAACTCAGTATACGTCACATTCAGCTGCTATTCAGTGAAGTGAGAGTCAATGAAAACTCTCACAGAAAGAGGATTTCAATGAATAAAGTTCCCTTGTTTATGGAGTATCTTTCTCATTCTAATCGGATAGAGATGTTGTCAACAGGAAGTAAAGGCGGTGGTATCTATATAAGATAAAGAAATTGTTTATGCTAGATCATGAACATTTATATTTGTATTGTAAAGACAATTTCGGACCCTTACAACCTAGATTGGGCCATTACACTATTAATAATCAAAATTTAAATATTTGAAATGTGACAAAAACACAGATTTTTTCTTATATTGATGTACAAATATTTAATATCGATTCAAAATATTGAAAGTAAATTTTAAGATTTCACCACATTTTAACGGCTGGAATGCTATTCCTGACGATGGCCATGGAAAAGTGCCAAAAATATAGAATATTTGGATTTAGAATTCTGTATTTAATTATATGCATTAAAGATATTAATTTCCTATTTTTTTATATACAATAATTACTTATTTAAAGGTACTGATTTTTTTAAATACTAGGTATTTCCTCGCGAAAATGGACAGAATGCATAAAAGTAAATATAAAAAATAAGCGTTATTATCCTTTAACATGGGTCTTATTAAAAAGATAGCATGTTCTTTTAAAAGTTTTCCAGACCTATACCTTTGAATTCAGTATACGTCACATTCAGATATTCAGCGAAGTGAGAGTCAATGAAAACTCTGACAGAAAGAGAATTTCAATGAATAAAGTTCCTTTTTTATGGAGTATCTTTCACATTATAAACGGATAAAGATATTGTCAACAGAAAGTAAAGGCGGAGGTATCTATATAATATAAAGAAATTGTTTATGCTAGATCATGAACATTTATATTTCTATTTTAAAGACAATTTCGTGCCCTTACACCCTAGATAACCAATATTTAAGCAAATGAAATGGGAAAAAAGCCACAAATTCTTTCTTATATTGGTGTCAAAATATTTAATATAGACACAAAACATTAAAAAAATATTTTATATTTTCAGCACACTTTTACAGCCGGTATGTTATTTCTAAGGATGGTCATGGAAGTGTGGTAAAAGTATCGTATATTTCAATTTAGAAATCTGTAGAATATTTAATTTTCGTTTATATACTTTAGAACTTCTATAATAGAGGCTGACGCAAATCCATTTTGTTTCGGATTATTGGTACCCGGTTGAGCATGAGTCTACTGCGCCAGAGCGTAACCCGCGAAAGTTCCGAAGGTTACGGTCGGAGCTGGGGTTGCCAAATAGTGGAAATTAGCTTGGTTTTTCGACTGAGTACCCATGCGGGTGTCAAATCCGAGAGAATGAGTCAGCTCCCATCATAGAAGCCTTGATGTACATTAAATACATTAATTTCCTATTCGTTTATATATAAATACTTTCTTGAAGGCGTTGCATTTTTTGTATAATAGATATTTCCTCGAAAAATGGGCCTAATACATAAAAATAGATAAAATACAGAAAGTACAGCATTAGTGCCCATTAACATGTTTCTTACTAAAAAGATGACATGTTCTTTTTAATGCTTTCCAGGCCTATACCTTGAGTTCAGTACACGTCATATTTCACTATTCAGCGAAGTGAGACTCAATAGAAACTCTGGCAGGAAGAGGATTTCAATGAATAAAGTTCCTCTTTTTATGGAGTATCTTTCACATTCTAATCGGATAAAGATATTGTCTACAGAAAGTAAAGGCTGAGGTATCTATATAAGATAAAGAAACTATTTATGTTACATCACGAAAAAATATATTTATATTTTAAAGACAATTTCGAACCATTACATTATAGATAATTTAAATAATTGAAACATGACAATAATGTATACCCATACATTTTTTTCTTATATTGGTGTACAGATATTTAATATCGATTCAAAACATTGAAAACTTACTTTATAGATTCAGCACACTTCCACGGCCGTAATGCTGTTCTTGACGATGGCCACGAAAGTGTACTGAAAGTGTAGAATATTTGAATTTAGAAGTCTATAGAATATTGAATATTCGTTTATATACATTAAATACATTTATTTTTGATTCGTTTACATGCATTAGATACTTATCCGAAAACACTGAACTTTTTGTGCAAAAGTTTGTTTTCTCTCGAATATAGGTCAAATACATATATACATACATATATATACATATATATATATATATATATATATATATATATATATATAATGGGGATACTTGAGCCATTTTTTGAATTTTAATTTTTTTAAATTTTTTATGTCTTAGAATAAAATAAAATATTGAAAATGAAAATTTAATATTTTTTCTTCAACTGAAAATTACTTTCAATTAATTTTGAACAATTTTTCTATATCTAATACGTAAATTTTTACTTCTTGTTTTACATCATGGCTCATGTATACCCATGAGGGGGATACTTGAGCTAGTGCGGAAAAATACCTACAAAAGTAAATTTTTTCGCTTTATTTTTGCACAAACATTTTACAGAATGTCAAATTATGATATATAAAGTCCTTCAAAACCATGACCTCCAAACTGGTAGAAGGTAGGTGCTGGGTTCGAACCCAATCGCGACCGTCGGCCTAACCGTTCGAAGTTTTCCGTGGTTTTCTTCGAACCTTGCGTAAATACGGGTTAGGCTCCCTTAGAAAGACCCCCACGGAGGGCAACCCACCCCATAGGACCCATATCCCATAGCGTAGATAATCGGCCGACAAAAATACACCAAAATACACCTTCAAAACCAATGGAGGAAACAAAGCTAGTAATACGATCATTTTTTGTCGTTAGAAATGATAGTCGAATGATCATTTCAACTTTAGTTATGTCGATGGTAGAAACATCCTCAGTTCAGAGCCATTTAAATTTGGAATCTGCAATTCTTTGGGAAAATTTCATTTTCAAATTATTAAGCACTTCTCCAACTAATCTTTTTACAATTTTCTTTCCGGCAAATTTTATTAGTAACCAATCATCAATAGAAGGTTTTCTTTTCATATCATCACCATAATTGACAGAGTTTTCCTCTAATGATATTGTCGAACTCATGTTTTTAATTCAGTAGCTGTCGGAACCTAAGCCAGATCTATCATTCTACTATTTCAAACACTTTTTTTGATTTCACAGGAAAAGATTTTGTCTTCCTCCTTTGGCTCCATGCAGGTATGTTTGAACTGTGATTTTTGTTGCTTTTCTTGATTTTGTGTTTTTTTTTAACCAATTTTTTTGCAATTTTCTTAGTTAAAAAAAAGTTACAGCAACAGAGGTTACAATTTCAATATAAAATATTAATCTCAATATATTATATTAAAAAATAAATATTTTAATATGTTGGACCTAACTAAGAGATTATAACCTGTAAAACAGTTTAAAAAAGTTATTTTAATTTATTAAAAGTTAAATTGAAAACTATATTTACATTTATCTAGACAGGCTATTTTGTTAGTCAAAATGAAAAATAAAATGAATATTTTCATTAAAAAATATACATTTTAAAACTTTTTTTTAGGTCGTTATTTTTTTAAGAAAAAGAAAAATAAAATGAAAAATTATTCTCTCTTTTATCCAGAAAAAAACTTATTAGTAAATATAAAAATATAATTTTATTTTTTGTTTGTTTCACCCATGTCTAATTTCCTAGTGGGGATGGTTGAGCCATGGCTCAAATATCCCCAATCTCACTGGCTCGAGTATCTCCACTACTACTATTTTTGTTTATCAGAGTTTTACTAAATAAAGGATGCAGCTATTAGAACTATTTTAGATTCAAAACACAATTGAAATTATACTTATTAAATTTTTGTTTATAGTTACAACTTTAAACAAAACTTTGATTACAAAATAATAAAAAAACCATGCTCCTAAATATTTACTTCAGATAGGGAAAAAACAACTGTTGATCACTATACTTTCAAAATGGTACCAAGGTGTGTGAATTTTTTTTACATGTTCAGAACTATAAATATGTTACCATATTGCCAATTTTTGAAAGAAAAATAACCAACTGTAGAGATAATAGGGGTGGCTCAAGTATCCCCTCCGCTCAAGTATCCCCACTCTCCCCACATAAAGCATTAGCGTCCTTTAACATGTTTCTTACTAAAAAGATAGCATGTTCTTTATAAAGCTCTTCAGACCTACACCCTTGAATTGAGTATATGTCACATTCAGCTATTCACCGAAAGTGAGATTCAATGGAAATTCTGACAGGAAGGGGATTTGAATGAATAAAGATCCTTTTCTTATGGGGTATCTTTCAAATTCTAAACGGATAAAGATATTGTCAACAGAAAGTGAAGGCGGCCATATCTATATGAGATAAAGAAATTATTTACGTTAGATCACAAAAAACTACTTTTGTATTTGAAGGAACTATAATTTTACAGACGATTTTGTTATATTAAACCTCAAATAATCAAAATTTAAATAAATGAAAAGTGAATAAACCACAGTCTTTCTCTTTTATTGGTGTACAAATATTTAATACAGATTCAAAACATTGAAAACATATGCATTTTCAGCACACTTTCGCAGCCGGAATGTTATTCCTGAGGATGGCCACGGAAGTGAGCTGAAAGTGTAGAATATTTGAATTTAGGAGACTGCAATATATTTAATTTGAGTTTATACACTGTAAAAAATATGACTTTTTGAGGCATAGTCACTCCACCGCTTTTATAGAAAACGACTACTTCAGGCTAGTTATATTTTTTACAGTGGATACATTAAATACATATTTCCTACACTGTAAAAAATATGACTATTTTGCTGCATCGTCACTCCAACGCTTTTATGGAATATCATTCTTTCGGCCAATGAGAATGCTCCATGATAGCCTGAAGTAGTCGTTTTCTATAAAAGCGGTGGAGTGACGATGCTGCAAAATAGTCATATTTTTAGAGTGTATTCGTTTGCGTACATTAATTTTAAAGGCACTGAATTTTTTATATACCTCGAATAAGGAGCCTAATACATAAAAGAAAAAATATAGAAAATAAATCATTAGTTTTTTTTTAATGTGTTTCTTACTAAAACGATAGCATGTCCTTTTTAAAGCTTTCATGACCTATACACTTGAATTCAGAATACGTCACATTCAGCTATTCGACGAAGTGAGACTCAATGGAAACTCTCACAGGGAGAGGATTTGAATGAATAATATTCATTTTTTATGGCGTATCTTTCACATTCCAATAGGATAAAGATATTGTCAACAGAAAGTAAAGGGGACGGTATATAAAACTAAAAACTATTTATGTTAGATCACGAAAAGTTTTATTTGAATTTTAAAGACAATTTTCGGCCATTACACTACTGATAATCAAAATTTAAATATTTCAACTGTGACAAAAACACAGATTTTTTTCTAATATTGGTGTACAAATATTTAATATCGATTTAAAATATTGAAAATAAATTTTGCAATTTCAGCACATTTTATCGCCCGGAATGCTATTCTTGATGATGGCCATGGAAGTGTGCGGAAAGTATAGAATATTTGGATTTAGAACTCTGTATTTAATTATATACATTAAAGACATTAATTTCCTATTCTTTTGTATATAATAATTACTTATTTAAAGGCACTGAATTTTTTTAAATACAGATAAGGACATTTTTATAACATGAAAATGGACAGAATGTATAAATGAAAATACAGAAAATGAAGAGTTATTATCCTTTAACATATGTCTTACAAAAAAGATAGCATTTTCTTTTTAAAACTTTCCAGACCTATGAATTCAGTATACGTCACATTCAGCTACTCATCGAAATGAGACTGAATCGAAACTCTGACAGGAGGAGGATTTCAATGGAAAAAATTCCTCTTTTATTGAGTATCTTTCACATTCTAATGGGATAAAGATGTTGTCAACAGAAAGTAAAGGTGGCGGTATCTATATAAGATAAAGAATTTATTCACGTTAGATCACGAAAAGCTACATTTGTGTTTTTAGGCTATATAATTTTACTGACATTTTCGGACCATTTCACCGTAAATAACCGAAATTTAAAAAAATGAAATGAAAAAAAAAAAAACACAAATTCTTTCTTATGTCGGTGTAAATATACTTTATTTCCATTTAAAAGATTGAAAATATTAAAGTATTTTACAGATACAGCACATTTCCGTGTCCGGAAATTCCTGATGATGGCCAAGGAAGGTTGCTGAAAATGTAGAATATTTGAATGTTTTAATTGTTTTTATTCTATATTAAATGTTTTTACATCAATATAGGAAAGAGCTTGTGGGTTATTCACATTTTATTTATTCAAATTCTGTAAATTTTTAAAATGATTCTGTCAGAAATACTTCAATAATTCTGTAATACTTTTTATTTTTATAAAGCGGCCGAAATAAAAACGTGTTAAAATAAGTCAACAATTATTAATATATTGGATTTTTTTTTGCAAGTTAATTATAAAGATAAAAATTGGTTTAGGATTAACACAATATTTCTCACCGAAGAAAGCATCAAAGCTTTCCACAGTTAAATTTGTTAATCGTTACATTATACTGTTCTGTGAAGTGCTTCTTACGAGGCAAGAGGGAATTACGAATTCTAAGAGGAGCACGATTTCTAAAAATAAAGTCCTTTTGTTTAAAGAGTACCTTTCACAGTCTAATTGGATGGATATGTGGGTAGTTCAATAATTATTAACCTTCGTTTATATAAAACATTTGTTCTGCGATGGTTGTTGTGGAATATTAAAGCACAATATCTTACATATCTATATGCTGAATTTCAAAACCATAGCTGTTATATTAGGATATTTTTGGAAGGGGGAATAAAAGAAAGGAGGAGGGGTAGAAATGAAAGGAGGAGGGGTAGAAATGAAAGGCTGGTTTGGAGTTCATAGGGCTAGACTTGTGACAGTGGATAAAACGTGATTATTGCATTTTGGACTCGGGATCATAATGATGCAATCATGTCTCATCTACTGTTACATATCTGGCCCCATATCATTTCAACCAGTTTTTCTTCCTCATTCCTCCCCTCCCCTTCAGAAAATTCCTCAAAAAAGGGTATTAAAATTTTCACACCTTCCTCAAAGACAAAGTTAATATAGCAGCCACTGTTCTGGAATTGAGCATATAAGCATTTAAGACATTAGGTTTCGATATTCCTCATCAACCATTGCAGAAGAAATATTTTATATACACCATTGAGAAAAATTATTGAGCCACCCACACATATTGTTAATAATAAACTACAAGGAAAGGCATAACGATAAAGAAAGAATTTGCATAGAACACTTGATTTACGTGTGCACAGTTAAGAATATAGATGTGATTAAAAAAATAGAATTTAATATAAATTAATCAATCTTTGTTATTTAAGTAGCAAACTTTAAGGCCGTAACTTAAAAAAAAGTTTGTTTATAACATGTTTCATTCTTATAAACCGACAGAGACAATGTGGCAAAATAAACCTATCTGAATATTCCTTTTTTCCCATATTATTATAAAGCTAAAACTTGCGCATTGACTAATATAATATTGCTTCGTAAAATAAATAGCAAACAATCGATTCTCTGACGATTAGAATTATTTATAACTAATACATTGTATGTAAATTTAACAATAAATTAGAATGAATATCTTTGCGAAAACAGTGGAATTTCATAAATAATAAGTTTTACGTATATAGTTTTTTACACTGCGCAAAACAATTAAAGGATATTGCAGTTTTAGGTGGATTTTGTATCTGGGAAACTTTTTAGCTAATTGATACATGATCGATAGACACAGTAGGTTACATGAGAATAAAGTACATATGTTTGGCAGAAAAAAATGCAATTTATTGCGCATTTGTGTACAAAAGGAAAAAAACACAATTTGTGAATATGAGAAAAAAAGAATAAGAGAAGGTGTTTTCTTCAAAGAAAATCATTTTCAGTGGGGGGTATGGTTTCCACGAGCGGCCAGCAACGTTGAACATTTTTGAGGCATGGACTCAATGAGGCTATTAATGACGAGTTGGGGTATTCTGCCCCACTCTTCCAGAAGAGCTCTTTCCAGTTCTTGGAGAGTTTGTGGGGGTTGTTGGCGGCCAGAAACTCGTCTTCCTAGAGCGTCCCAAACGTGATCGATTGGATTCATGTCTGGGGACGACGCTGGCCATTCCATTCGAACGATTCCTTCCTCGAAAAGGAAATCCTCCACCAAGTTTGCACGATGTGGCCTGCAGTTATCGTCCATTAAAATGAAGTTATCTCCGATTGCTGCAGCGTAAGGGACTACAATAGGTTTGAGGATCTCATTCCTATATCGGCGACCAGTTAGAGCTCCATCTCGAATGATGTAGAGGTCAGTCCGCCCGTCAGTGGAGATGCCACCATACACCAACCCTCCTCCACCGCCAAATCTGGCACTTTCGTGCACGAACACAGGATTATTCTTACTGCCACGGTTCCTCCAGATGAAAATACGCCTATTATCCGGATGCACAGAAAAACGGGACTCGTCAGAAAACAGAATATTGCTCCATTCATTTCTCCTCCAGTTGACATGCTCGGTTGCCCACTCCCTGCGGTCGCGATGATGCCTTGATGTTAATCTAACAAAAACCATCGGTCGGCGAGCATACAGACCTACAGAATGGAGCCGGTTTCGAACAGTCTGAGTTGAAATCGTGGTGCCTATAGCCGAGCGAAGGTGTTGTTGGAGAAGAGTAGCGTTCATGTTTCGGTATCTCCGAACTGTTAACGCTAAATACCGATCTTCATTGGGCGTTGTTGCCCGTCTACGACCTTGCCCTGGTCTTCGGCCTGCACATCCCCTCTCCAAAAAACGGTTCCAGATCCTGGAAATGACACTTTGTGACACTCCAATGGCTTGCGCTACTTCGGCTTGAGTTTGGCCCCCTTATAACCTACCAACAATTCTCCAAGCTTCTGAATCTGTCTAATGACTTCGCTGAGGCATCGTACTTATCGAAACAAAGCAATCACTGAATGCCGATCATCCTTCTCTTCATTCTCTTTTATCCAGTTGAAAGTCAAATTTCATTCGCTGCCACTGAAGCGACGGTTTTGACGTCGAACTCAAAATTTGCATACTCCACAGTTTGAAAACCAGAAAAATTTGCATTTGTGATTCTCTTCTTCTATTTTCGGCAAAAAAAAAAAAAAAAATTCGTTTATATCTTTATTTTATATAAAACTTCAAATATCCTTTAATTGTTTTGAGTAGTGTATTAAGTTGGAATATTAAACTCAATAAGTAATAGCTATTTCTTCTTTGAAATAAACTGAAACCTATTTCATTAATGTTCTTAAACATGTTTCGTGGAAAGTAAAGCACGTTATTTTAAAATCTCAAATCCATAAAAAGATTTCTAAGTTCTTTTTGCATCACTTTCTGCTATTTATCGAAGTCGAATTCAATAGGAACTCTGAAAGGAAAAGGATTTGAAAAAAAAATGTTCCCTCCCATGAGGAGTATCTTTCGCAGTTTAATCGGATAAACATTTTGTCAACAGAAAGTGAAGAGAAGAGTGTACAGGATATAAAAAATAATATATTAAAGTACCAACAGTTATAATACTCTATTTAAGAACTAGAAAGTATTTTAAAAGAAAACAGAATTCATTTTGAAAATCTATATGTTTGCGTAAAAAAATTATATTTGTGATGTTTTGCCTATAAGACTGTTTAGAATACTAAATTAACTCGATATGGGATCCCATAACATTCTTCTATTTTTATACATGTTAATATTTCCTTAAAAATGAAGCATATCGGAGGCAGACATTTTTAGCAAAATCGAAACAGCAACAACTTATGTCAAAATCGGAATAAAAAGTCATGCATTATATCTTGAAATACAGTAAATGCACTGTAGCGTCACCACTTATTGGGTGATGTACACCAAAAACTATACAGCGCTAATTTATATCAGGGACTAATGGAATCTGAACTTTGATGAAAATTCGCGCTTTAGTTCTTGAGATAAAGCTATTGCGATAACCATGAATAATGTCATATACCAGCGCCACCTGCTGAGTGATTTACACAAAAACGTAATCAGTTCTAGTTTAAATAAGGAATAAATAAATAAATCTTAAGTTTTATTAAATTCTTTTCATTACTTCTTGAGATAGAGCGCCAGGAAAATTTGTGACACATACAGGCAGAGTTTAGAGTCACAGACAGATATTTTGGAAAAACTGATGGATTCTCTGGTCCTTAAAACGTGTAAATAAGTCGAAAATCAAAATTCGAAAAATTCACGAATCCAGTACTTTTTTCTTGTAAAGGTAAGAAAAAGTAAAAATACACAAAAGTGCAATAAATTGAATCGAAAATTTTGTTATTGTATATTCCATTAAATTGCCAATGAGTAGATGAATTTAGCCTAATATCTTAAAAGAAAAGTTCATAAAATAAATCATCTAAGAAATTTTCAAAGATTTTTTTTGTAGAAATTACAGGTTATTTTTTATTGTTACCTGAACGTACAACAAATATGTGGTACTTTTTTAGGTGTAAATTTCTTATGTTATGCTATAAGTGATATATTAAAATAAAATGGCAAAAACATCTTTTAGTTTTAAATGTTTCGTTTGCTCTAATGGCAACTTTTTAAAAATCAAAAATGATAAAAGAAAATTTTCGCTATAATAGCTTCAAATTGAAAATAGTAAAATATAGTAATTAATATTTTCAATTTGAAGCTATTATAGCGAAAGTTTTCTTTTATCATTTTTGATTTTGAAAAAAATTGCCGTTAGAGCAAACGAAACATGTGAAATTAAAAGATATTTTTGCCTTTTATTTAAATATATCCCTTATAGCATAACATAAGTAATTGGCACCTAAAAAAGTACCACATATTTGTTGTACGTTCAGCTAACATAAGTAATTGATATTTTAAAGTGATGATTCATATTTATATATAATTTTTTTAGGTGTGTTGGTATTTACATGAAAAAATAGAATCTATAATCGTCATTCAGTCCAGACGTACGTCCACTTATAACAACGCAAAAACTACCCAACCGAACCATTTGCAATTTAAAATTTTTAATTATTACATAATTTTGTCGAGTCATTTTAAGTTTTATGAAAATTGGATATATAGCCCAATTACAGGAATAATCAAAAACATTCCGCTACATTACGGTCAACAGCAAAAAATAGATTCAAGTGCATTTTAATGATGGTACATTTTTTCGAAAAAAGTATAATTAATATGCATCTATGAAGTACATACTAAAATATATACTGTACAATATGTAGTGCAAAGAATATATGTTATTAAGTTACAGACCCACAAAAAAAATTTCATTATGTATTTGTGTTTTAAGAACTATTGTTTTGCACGCATTTTAATTCTTTTAAATTATTTCGCATTTTATTAAATTGATATACGTTGCTAAGTTTCCTACAAGGTACTCTCTATATAACAAAAATCAGATAAGATTTACAGGGACACACAAAAGATTTCGCATACAATATATAGTTCTATACAATATCCGAATATTGTATAATATTATTAATACATCAAGATCTGAATAATTTAAAAACTTTATTACAGTACGACTGCATTTTATTTGCTATATTTCAATTGAAATTTCCGACTTGATACTTTTATTTTATAGTACAAGAGTATCTAGATGTGGAAGGTTAGATAAGTTCAGGAATTGCATCTTGAACGATAATTTTAAAAGGTCACGAGTTATGTTAAATTCAGATTTTGCCTGAAAGAATCGTAAGAAAAAGCCTACAAAATATTACAAATTATTTATAAAGAGTGTATTTCCCTATACCATTAAGACATTGCCACTTAAAATCACGCGTTAAATATATATGACGTTTCAACCTATAATACAATGAGAGATTGGTTAACGAATTTAATCCGTTCCAAAACAGTGTTCACTAACCGAATTATTCGTTTGCCCTTCATAAATTTTGTATTGCTTTGTATTTGAATTTAAATAATTAGTTTTTAAAAACTAAGTAATGTTTAATATGTATATATATATAAGTATTTTCTTTATAATAGGTTTAATATACATCCTTTTTATATACAGACAGATAATATTTTGATGTCTTTGTCTGTGTTTTGGCAAATGTTGTAAAATTTTGCAACATTCCATTTGAAAAAAGTTTTAGGATTACATTCACTGACTATGGCATTAAATTATTATCAATTTGCACCTTGGCCATTCAAAAAACTTCTGTGGTCTCTAAAATATCTATTTACTGCAGGCCCAGGTAAAACTCAAGTGAAGCATAAAATTTTTTATTAATTTGCGAACTAAATTTAAAAAAAAAAAAATAATTTGCAATTAAAAATATTTTTTTAAAGGAAATACAAAATATAAAAATCAATTTTCCTGATCGTTTCAATCTAATTTGTTGGCCCTAAAGTATAGGCTCCGAACTCCTGGTAGCTCATGAATTATTTAGTTTACGTATATACAGTTGTTAAATGTTCGGCAAGTAGACAGCATGTGAGATTAAATACATCTATGCAAATCTTAAAAAGAACATAGCTACTTCTTGGCTTTGTTTTATAAGATATTTGTTATCCCAATATATAGAAGAACATAAAGTATTTATTCGTTATCCAACCTATTTATTTCAATTCAAATACAAAGCAATAGCAAATCTATGATCAATTGATGAACAATTCGGTTAGCGAACACTGTTTTAGAACAGATTAAGTTCTTTAATTCTTTACACATTATATTTCAAGTTGAAACGTCAATTATATTTAAAGTATAATTTTTAACCACATTCTGTTTGTGCTATAGAGAATTACACTCTTTATAAGTATTTTGTAACATTTCATAGGTTTTCTCTTAGGATTTCCTCAGGCAAAACCTGGACTTCATATTGATCAAGACTCTTACTTCTATTGTTTAAGTAGGCATTTCTAAACTTGTCTGAACTTTTACGGCCAACGTGCACCTAAAATATACGAATAAAAAAAGTACCACAAATTTATTATACTCTCAGACAACTATTTAAAAAATTCGCCATAAAAATCTCTTCCGAAAGAGTTCGCTAACCGATCATTCACCGTATTTTATTAGATATAAACGGAAGTCAATTTTGGATAAATTTTCTCCATAAGCTTTAAAAGTATTTAGAGCAAGATTCAAACTTGAGGCCTTAGCTTTAAGTGCAAACGCGCACTGTTGGTGTGTATAGTCTTTCTTCCTGTTTTACATTTTTATCTACAGGCTTCTCACTTTTTTTTAAACATTTTATTTAGTTTTGACCTCCACGGTACAACGAATGTGGATTAGGATGTTCATAAAAATAAAAAATTAACTTCAATTTAAGGTGGACCAAAAGATTCAGTAATTAGACAATGAGCATATATAATTATGAATTAGCATCTCCGATGCTATTTTGAGATAAGATTGTCCATTAATGTTAAAAACACTATAAGTAGAATTAGAGAGTACTACTAGGCTATCCCGTCGACCAAAAAGTTATGGCCGAACTATAAGATTAAATGCCAATAATGGATGATCGTGAATGTCATTAAATACGATTCACGTGTTTAAAATGTCATTAAGTGAATTTTATTTCGACTTTTTATTAATATTCTTATAAATATTTTACTAATTATTTGTTTTTCCATTATTTAAAATAAAAAATATGTCAATATGTATAATTTGGCTATTAATTTGGCGATTTGTATAATTTGGCGAAATTGGTCGACGGAATAACAGAGTAGTACCAATTAGAGATATAATTTGTGTCACACACACCGTGCTAGCAAAAAATGCTGCTCATGCTAGATTTTTGTACAATGCGTGTTCCGAAACTTCTCATAATTTAACAACATGACGTTAAATTGCAGCTTCTTGTGCATGTGAATGTGAATGTCACATGACAGCATTTGTTTCACCCCCGATGTACTCCGACATTGCTTATAACTTGTTGCTTCAATTTTTCTCGCAGTTGATACTGAATGGAACGTGTTTTAACTTGCAGACGATTAGTAAACGTATTGGGAAAAAAAAATAAATAAATTCGTAAACATGACTTAGCTAACAATGAAAAAAAAATAATTTCTGTACAATAACTTATACTAATAAAAGAAATATGATTCTTCTTTGTTGAATTGACCACTTATACATTACTGTTTTGTGAATTATTTTTTAAAGTAAAATAACCATCTTGCAGAACAAATATTCTCTTAAAAATTAATAATTAAAATCATTATAGATATCACTTCTTTGATAATTAAAAATACATTAAAAAATATTGTAAAATTAGTGGATCTTCATAAAAAGAGTAAAATAAGGTGAATATGAAACTGGAGAGCACCGAGATTTTATTTTGGGATTAAAATAATTTTAAGTTAAATTTTCGTAAAAGAAGAATAAAATTCACTAACATTTAAGGTGCCCTTGAATTTTATTTCGGTTTTCTGATAAATCTGTAGTATGTTGCATCAATTAATTTAAAAAGCAAGTACTATTTATTTATTTATTTTGGCGGGAAAAAATTAAGTATCTGTTTTTGACAGATCTTTTTCAACATCATATTCTTTGACGTGTTTTTTCAGCACCATATTGTGGGCAAATTGTTCTAAATCATTTGGATTATGAACTTTTTCCAAAATATCTTGTCTGTTTGAATCTGTGCTGCAGGCACAACATCAACGACTGCAACATATTCCTTCAATGATTTTGTAGGGCAGTCTAGTAATGTTGAGTCTTTCTTAAATATTCATTAAATATTGGCTCAGTCTTCATACTGGGTGATTCTGGATGTGCCAAAGAATTTGCTACTTTGAAAAATCTCGCATAGTGATAATAATTTTCAATTGGGGTAGACTTCAGTAAATTCCATATGGAACATGCTTAATGCATCGATTAAATTAATAGAGAAATCTTTTTTGCTTCGATTGCGACTAAATATTTTTAAAAAACTCGTTAAACTATTCCATAAATAAATTCTACAGTGACTTTAGACTCTGTATCCGGCAGTAAAGACCAGATACGGAGTTTTTTCATGCTAAAAGATTTTTTCTTGTTAAAAGAAACAACATATAATAAATTTACTATTATTTTTACACAATTAAACTGATAGGCAAATTTATCATACGAATTGAATATTTCCAACTGAGCGAAAAATTGCTCAGGACGGAAATCAAACCCAGATAGTTCGCTTTCAAGGCCGATACTTTAGCTGTTAAGCTAACTTGGCTATAACCGGCTGGGATTTTTCCCTCAGATAACCTTATTAATCATCACATCTAGTCTGTCATTTAGACAGATCGCAGAATAAACCGCAGGTAATAGAACTCAATATAACGATGTATACGTAGATATACTACTATTTTAACACAATCAAACTGATTGGCAAATTTAGAAAACATGCGAATTCGTATAATAAATTTGTCAATCAGTTTAATTGTGTTAAAAGAATAGTATATCTACGTATTCATCGTTATATAGAGTTTCATTACCTGCGGTTTATCCTGCTGAGCTGTCTAAATGACAGACCAGATATTATGACCAATAACGTTATCTGAGTTAAAAATCCCATCAGGCTATCTCTGAGTTAGCTTGTATTGTCTTTGTAAGCCAAGTATCTGGGTTCGATTCTCGGCCTGGGCAATTTTTCGCTCAGTTGGAAATATTCAATTCGTGTATATTAAATTGCATATTATACTGTTCAAATCGCTATAACATTTCGAGGAAACCAATTTTTCGTATTGAGCGTTTTCGTGTTAAACGTATTTCGCTGTATATTATTTTATGTATTTTATTAATTTTAAACACTGTTCTCTCAATAGAACAGTCGTTTCTTTTCGAGAATAAACAAGAATCCTTCCTATAAATGTCTTTTAACATGTTTCTAAGAAAATAATAGCTTGCTACTTTTTTTAAAGATCTCCACAAATAAACCATTGAATTCAGTATATGTCACATTCTGTTATTCAGCGAAGTGGAACTCCACAGAAACTACAACAGGAAGAGGATTTTTAGAATAAAGTTCTTTTCTTTATCGGGTATTTCTAAGAGATTAATCGGATAAAGATATTGTCAACAGAAAGTAAAGGGAACAGTACACAACATAAAGAAAATATATACGTTTGAGTACAAAAACTTACGTAGCATGATTTATAAGTAATGATTATTTGTAAAAGTCTCAGAATTTAATTTTGGGAATGTTATATCTTTCGGAAAATTTTAAAGACCTTTTGTTAACGAAAAATTTATAAAATTTCCTAATTTTAAAGAATAAATTACCAGACTGAATGACATTAAGTAAATCAATTAACCTTATATATGAGAAATTGAAGGTCTGCGATAGATAAAATATTGCACCCTGTATATTCCATTTAAATAAAATATGAAAACAATTATTCAAATGTAACTATGAGACTAATCAGACCAACTTTGTCTTACAATAATACTTATTTTCAAGTCTTTACAATAAGGTTTACATTCGTAATAATGTGCTCAAATTGCATTTCCTATGTACAATTATTTTGATTAACATTCAGGTATGTCTTAGTACATTGGAAACCTGTTTCTGAATGCATAGAAAAGATGCATCTCATTTAATTTTATTGTCAAAGTATTCTATTCGTATAAATCTATAAGCATTTGTGTTCGTGTGAGCTTTTGAATAAAGAGAAATTCTAAGTATTGGGAAAATATTAAGATAATTAAAGACAGTAGTCTTATTTTAAAACAATCTTATGTAATATTATTATAACGCATGTACGTTTGTTGATTAAGAATTGGAAATGCAGATAAAATACTTTCGACGCAAATGCTTCAATCGAATAAAACAACACTTTTCTTTCAGAGATGTATTTTAATAGTATCTAGGACTGTACGAACTCTTTAATTGCAGCTGTGAATTAATTATTATGAAATTTAATTTCATTTTCAAAATATTCGGTTAAATAGTGTGCGTGTGATTATACACGCAATTAGAATAATTAAATGATAGATTATTTTAAATGTAAAATATGCTAATCAAGTAATTTTAATCACTAGGTAGTATAAATATAAATTTTACAAATAGTATAAATAGGTTTTTTGAACTTTTTACATGTTTCGACTCCACCCGAGTCATTTGTTAAACACATGAATAAAATATTCTAAAATAACACGACATATGAAACGTCATTATTCATTATTTAATTTTTCAGGTACTTTTCATATTATGCACTTTACTTTATTTTATTTTTATTGTATGCTAATTTTTAACTTCGTAACCAGTGAGTAACTCGAGTCGTAAGTTTGGTAAGTTAAGTGATGTTGCATTCTACAAATTGAATTTTTGCGTATTATAATCTCTATGGTTTCTCTTATAATGGAATGATAGTACAGAATGGAGTTTCGTTAGTTTTATTAATAATTTACTTAGATGATTTTTTTCTTGATGTAATATTGCTAGGACTGGGAGTTTTTTTTTATTATACTTAATATCAGTTACATACTTCCTTTTTTCTATACTTAAATATCCTACTAGCCATACCAATATATTCATTCTTTGAACATTCTATCTAAAAATGTTATTGCCTATACTTCCGCCTAAATAATCAATTTATTTTGGTCAATATTAATGCAAATGGTATTTTTTATTTATTCTAATAATTTCGGAGATGGTTTGGGTTTTAGGAATATACTGAAACACATTACTCTATTTTAAATTCTTAAACGAAGTTCAAAATATTTTTGTTTTAATGCAATTTTGCTAAGAATGGGGTTTTTCTATTACATTTAATATCAGCTACGTACTCCTTTTTAACGATCGTGCAATTTTAAACTACCATTAACTTGACTTTAATAAAGAGATTCATATTTCACATCTATGTTTCAATACTGAAATTCCAATATTACTTTTTTGTGCTGTGACATTGCATTAAAGTTAAAATTAATTTTTAGTGTGTCTAAAGTTCAAGCATAAACTTCTTTTTTAATATAAAACTGTAATTTTTTAGCACAATTCGGCTTTCAAATAATGCGCTTTGTGTAATTCAACTTTTTTATACACTGCTAAAATTCTTATAGTAAATGGAACCATCTTTTGGTCCTGCTATACGAAACCTAGAACCAAAAGATGAATAAATCTGGCATAAAAATTTGGAGCTCTTATATAACAATGCAAGGCATAGCATGAAATCGCATCTTTCGGCATCTGATTGTTTCAACTCCTACAGTACTAAATGTATGTTCAACATATTACAATGTTTTGAACAATATGGTAATATTAACACAGCAAAATTTGAGATATTTTCAATAAAACCGGTACTGTTGTACAATATACAAACAATTTGTCTGCTTTAAACAATAATATATACTCACTGTATATATATTTATATAAACAGTTCTCAAACTTGAAAAAAATCAACTGAAAAAAATTAAACTATAAGTCAGTCGGTAAGAATTAAATAAATAAAGTTTAAGTTATACATGCATGTTCTTTTAATTAAAAATTCTTTTGTACAGTACAATTGTGCATCGCTTAGCAATTCTTTTCTATTGCACATATGTTGGCTATTCCATAATCATTTTTGAAAATGTTTGCATATTTCTAGCAATCAAAAATCAATGTATTTAATTTTGACGATATAGAAATTGTAGTGCAAATATTTCAAGAGTAAAATGAGATATTTAAGTATTAGTAAGATTAAATTTAAAATATTACTAATATAGTACTAATATATAAGTCATATATGTATATTAAAATGCAGAATTTATATTTTTAAACTATTAAATATGATATTTGAGATAAGATCAATTAAATTTTAACGCATGCTTCATTTAAGTTTTCTATAGCAAAAACTTCGCATAATATGTAGACTAGAAAACATAAATAAATTTCTAATAATGTTAATGAATCTCATAATAACGTGAAACTTTTAACCAAATATTAAATATAACTAAATTTACGTTACTTGTTTAAATAATTATAAAAGTTAACATGATATTTTCATGACATGTTTTATGTTATGGATCTAATAACTCCTAAGCCATAGTCGTCACACCGATATATCTATATTATGAAGGCCAAACGTATCCGTCGGCCATACATAATCCGTCCGTATCATAACGCATACGTCATTTGAGAATGGCAACACTTCCCCCCTGCAATTTCGGTTTTGCAATTATCGCTACTGCAAATTTTACACTTCTAAAAATGGCACATTTAAAATTTTTACGCCGTCGTATAGAGAAAAAAAAATTTTAATGCAATAAAAATTTTAATGCAATGCTTTTAAATGCAATTTTTTGAAAGCTGCATCTCAATTTATTTTTGAGATATTAATTTTTTTTTTTTTTTTTTTTTTATAATTTTTAGTGCCAATTTTGTAATTGTGGCAACAGAATCACTCAATTTTCTCTTAAAATTGAAAAATATATATAAAAATTAAAATGCGCTTATTATTTCAAAAATATCGTCTGTTATAAAATCCGGTGAATTTCCGTTTTATTTCGTTTAATAATTTGGATAATTGAGTTTTATAGTTTTTTTGGTTAATTTTAGCTTAAAATGACATTTGTTTAAAAATTAGACTGACCAATATAAGATTTATTTTTTACTGTTACTAATTTTGTAGATTTATTAGACATCAATGAAACAGCTCTTTATTAAACATTTTCTGTTGTCGAATTTCGACGGGTTCCACCTCGTTTTTTGATGTACGTAAACATTAAACATTTAAAGAAGCTCATAATCTTACAAAGCCACAATTTAAGATGTATGGAAATTCTTTCATGAGTTTATATTAGTTGATCGCTATTAAGAAACTTATCGGTTCTCGAAACTTCTAATCTCAGAGATTGCTGAAATATGATACAGATCGACAAGTAATGATCGTTTTGGAATGCATGAGCAGGTTTAAAACGTTTTAATTACCTTGCTATTACGTGTGCAAAATCTTAATATCGTAATTAATTTTATTTTGTTCTTAATTATGTTTATGACTAATTTGTGAATAAGAATTGATTGGTCATTTTGAAATTGCAGATATTAATCTGCAGTGATAGGAATTTATACTATTTCACCATTACTTGATTAATTACATAATAATTTTGTAAGGTAACGCTTAATTAAAAGAAGGAACAACTAATGTAATAGATGTATCATGGCAGGCATTTATTTATTTTCTAGGAACAAACCTTCGTTAAAAATGAGTAATTCCGTACATGGTGTAAAAGAGCAAGGAATATACATTTTAAAAATTGAAGTTTGGAATATACGAGGGTGAATATATCGAATATATGGAACATATCCCAAAGTTTTTATTTTAGTCGCATATTCTTGTATACTATTCGCACCACAATAAGAAAAAATACATTTCGTAGTATATTTTTCTTGCAAATGTTGTCAAAGCGTAGGTGAGAAATTTTTTCGTTGAAAAGGGTGAGCTTAGATAGCATTAAAAACATTTGCCTGTAATTAAAACTTAGTAATACCTTACATATTCTACACTTAAAAAAAAGGAAAAAAATCGTTTAGTTTACGGCAAAAACTACTAATATTGCCAACAGTTTTTGCCGTAAAAAATTGTAGTAAAATTAGGTGTAATTTTTTATTGCATGTAATTATACTGCAATTTTTACGACAAAAACTGCTGGCAACATTTCTGCCAGCAGTTTTTGCCGTAAATTTAACGGATTTTTTTACAATGTAATTGAGATCTGACTTTAATAAAAGCTTTTACACATAAATAGATTAAATTTAAATTAATACCTATAAGATATAAAATTAGTACGTGAAATGTAGTTATTTGTGACTTACGGAAGAAGCTTAGACGTGAAGAAACGAGGTGGGAGATGATCATATACGTATGTTATAGAGCAGAATTTTTCATAAGTCGTCACGATTCGAACCTTTGCGGTAAAACCCAATGCATTCAAAATCGAATGGGGCTTCCCTACACTAATTAGAATCCTGCCGAATTATGTAAAATTCTGTTCTATAATAATGCAATATATAATAGCAAATGCTTGATAGATCATTTTCGGTCCGCATTCTATGGAAGAATGTTTAATTAACAGTCATGGAGGGTACATGATGGTAAGACAAAAGATAAATTCCTCGAAAATTTTCTCATTAAAATTAAATATAGACGACATCAAATTTATTCGTGCTTCACATTACATTAAACAATTCCACGAACACTTTGGTTTAATCTTAGTACCAGTATGCCACCAAAGATGATATTAAAAGAACAGGATTTCACCTATTAAACATTTTTAATTCCACCAAATAACAAAATTATGTCCAAAAAAAACAGTCAAAGTAATGTCGTTATATATATATAGGTAATCATGGATACAGGATTTTACAACAATGTTTTGCGCTGTCACTTAACTTTGTGAAAGCGTTAAATTAACCATTAAACCGAAATTTTAACATGTGGTAAAAGAAATAAGTTATCTCAGTCAAGCGGATTAATATTTTGCGTAATAGGCTTGAGTGTCGCTCCACAAGGAATTATGGGAATTGAATGATTGTTAAAACGTAAATAAGGTGTCAGGAAACAAATGAAAGAATAAAATAAAGTAATGGAGATCTTCGAAAAATGCTGCTTTTAACAGGTTAATGTTTTTGTTATTTTTATAAGAAAATAAAAAATGCGTAGGTTAAAAAGATGAAATTAAAATAAAATACATGTGTTAAGATATTATTAAAATAGCTATTGTAAGAATTTTTAAATAAATAATTGCGAAAATCATCATTACAGAAATGTATATATATATATATATATATATATATATATATATATATATATATATATATATATATATATATATATATATATACATATATACATATATATATATACATATATATATATATATATATATATATATATATATATATATATATATATATATATATGTGGGATTAAAGAATAAAGTATTCAGCAATAAAAGATAATAAACTCAATGATTTAATGAACGTGATATCCAAAATGAGACTCGTGTGATGATGCGTGGAAAGAACGAGGTGTTCTATAGATTTCAGCGATGGCGAGTTGGATGGATTTTTAATCCAAAGCTCAGAGAAGCTTATTTATACTGAATATTATTCAGTTCTACTGTTATTTTTGAATGCTACGTATATATTTTATGTCTATTAAACCTTTTTTATCTTATCAAGAATATTAGTTTTTCTTAAATCGTAAGTTAATCACTTAATATCCCACAAGTTTTGGGGATTCGTTGCCGGGATTTGAATGATTTCGCTGATTTATATTCGAATTTGAATTTCACGATGAAAGCTATTTTGTACTCTAAGAAGAATGTTTTGTTTTTAAACTAAAACGTATAAAAAAAAGGAACTGTTTGTTATATGTGTAATGATTAGAAATTATCCGTAATCAAGCCTGCAAGATAGTGCACTATATTGTTTTGTTGAAGTGTAAACAAAAATTATAATGTCTCTTCTGAATAAAGCTAGAAAGGCGGACTTGTTAACATTGTGTGATGATCTAGGTATAGTTGTGCCTCAAGGTGCTATTACACGTGTCGTGCTGCAGGCGTCAAATTGCAGGCGTCTCCATGTTATCCTATGGGACCAGGGGAGTCGCTTGGTAGCGCACAATTCTCTTTTGTCGGAGCGTCTTTGACGCGCGGAACGAAGGGAGTCGCCGGCAACAGCCAATCAAATGCTTGGAAATCCAAATGATGGTAAAGACTCTTCTCGAACAGCCAATGAAATGCTAAGAACAAGCAAAAACGCAGGCGATTTTTGTCGCTTGCAATTTTTACATGTAATAGCACTTTCAGAGTCCAAGAATCATTGATTTGATAAAGTTGGTGACGGAATCGAAGGATTATGAAGAAAATTTTGTAAAAGTTCGACTTGAAGTCATTGCCGCGGAGAGAATAGAAAAAGAAAGACTAGAAGCAGAAAAAGAAGAAAGAAGACTAGAAGCAGAAAAAGAAGAAAGACGGTTACGGTTAGAGGAAAAGAAGATGGAGATGGAGTACGAATTACGAAAAATTGAACTTCAAGGAAATATGACAAATACAAGTGACGGTTCGGCTGTAACTGGTTCAGGTAAGCAACCAGATTTGTCTAAATTAATGTCACACTTTGATGGGAAGGGTGATATTAGTATCTATTTAGCTCTATTCGAGAGACAGATTTCTAGGATGAATATAACAAAAGAGAATTGGGTCATGCACTTATTAAGTTTAATGCCGCTAGAAATTTCTAATGTTATAACTAGAGAACCAGAAACATTAACAAATAACTACGATTATGTAAAAAACTTGCTGCTCAAAAGATTCAAATTGACGCCAGAAGAGTTTAGGCAAAAATTAATGTCGCATAAGAAAGAAAACTCAGCCACTTGGCGCGATCTAGCATTTGAGTTAAGGAATTATTTAGAAGAATGGATTACCGGTCTTGATGTATCCAATTTTGAGGATTTAAAAGAACTAATATTAGTAGATCAAATCAAGAGAAGGTTACCGATAGAAATGAAAGAACATTTTATCGATGATCTTCCCAAAATTAAAAATGTTGATGTATTAGTTTGTAAACTAGATGATTATGAAACAGGAAGGCGTTATATTAAAACCATGAATAGAAATTCACACCACTTTGAAGAAAGGGAGCCAAAAATGCGCGAAAACAACAACACAAAACCATGGTTACCATATCAACGTTATAATACATTAAAAAAAGGACGATTTAAAGATAATACAGATCATGCAAATGAATCTTCTTATTTAAATGAAAAGAACAGAGCACAAATTATGTGTTTCAAAAGTAACCGTCTTGGCCACGTAATATCGCAGTGCAATAATGGGGAAAATAAACAAATAAAAAATGACAGCCAAAATCGGAGCCAAAACCCGCGATTATCCAACCACAAAGAAGTGAATTCTACAGTAATCACACAAACCAACAGCGCCAAACCAGATTACATGATAAATATTGATATTAACGGTGAAAAGACACAGATCTTTTTTGACACTGGAAGTGATATCAGTCTGGTCAGTTATGAATACTATACGAAAATTGGATCGTCAAGATTACGTTCAAATAATATTTCTTTGTCAGGCATAGAAAGAGTAGTTGTTTATTCTAAAGGATACTTTTCATATGAATTTAATATTAATGGTTTTCTAATCAAAGCAAATTTGTATGTGTTAGAATCTCTTTCATATGATATTTTATTGGGATATGATCTGATCAGCAAATTAAATTTGGCGATAGATGAGAACGGAATTAAGATCGTTGGCGAACGCAACAATATTGAAGTAGGTTACACTGAAGTTCAGAAGAATTCTGACATAAAATTGAATCATGCTGCCAGAAATAATAATGAAAAGAAAACGTCAACGTTAGATAATTCACGTGATGAAAATATTATAATTGTAAATGATAATAATGCAGGAGATAATTTCTTAATTAATTTAGCGAGCGTCATAGAAGATGATGAAATTGATTTAGATCACGTGAGAAATTTTAATATAAGAAAACAAATAAATGAATTAATAAAGGGATACAAGCCAAATAAATCAAAAGATACAGGATTACGGATGAATATAATTTTATCTGATGAAATTCCTGTTTGTCAACGGCCACGAAGATTTCCTTTTAAAGAGCAAGAAATAATCGAAAACCAGGTTCAGCAATGGTTGAAAGACGGAATTATAAGGCGCAGTTTTTCAGATTACGCTGCACCGGTAGTTTTAGTTAAAAAGAAAGACAACTCGTATAGGTTATGCATAGATTACCGTAAACTGAATAAGAAAATAATCAAAGATCAGTACCCATTACCTTTAATTGAAGATGTTTTAGATACATTAGAGAGATCAAAAGTATTTACGACTCTCGATCTAAAGAATGGTTTTTTTCATGTTGAAATTGTGGAGAAAAGCAGGAAATACACCACATTTGTGACACACGAAGGGGAATATGAGTTTTTGAAGTGTCCATTTGGTTTATGTACATCAGGAAATCAGTTCCAAAGATATGTAAACACGGTGTTTAGAAAATTATTACGTGACGGCACAGTAGTTATTTATATGGATGATTTTATTATTCCATCACAAACTGAAGAAGAAGGTTTAGAGAAATTGAAACAAGTACTTGAAGTTGCAGCGGATTATGGGCTAGAGTTTAACTTCAAAAAATGCAAATTTTTAAGGGAAAAAATAGAATTTCTTGATTACATAATTGAAAATGGGACGATACAAAAACGATAAAACAATTGCAATCATATTTAGGATTAACAGGTTATTTTCGTAAATTTATTCCGAACTATGCTCGAATAGCCAAACCATTGACTGATTTATTGCGTAAAAATGTCACATTTGAATTTGGCACAGAACAAATACAGGCGTTTAAAAAATTAAAAGAAATATTATCGCAAAAACCAGTATTGCATTTATTTGAACAAGGATCAGCACTAGAATTACACACTGACGCCAGTAGTCATGGTTTCGGAGCAGTACTACTACAAAAAGCGGATGATGGAAAATTCCACCCTATACAATACATGAGCAAAAAGACAACCCCGCAACAAGAAAAATATTGTAGTTATGAATTGGAGGTATTGGCAACAACTGAAGCTCTTAAAAAATTCAGGAACTACTTACTTGGTACAAAATTCAAGATAGTAACTGATTGTGAAGCATTTCAGAAAACATTAAACAAAAAAGATTTGGCTCCAAAAGTCGCAAGATGGGCTTTATTCATGGAAGAATTTGATTATGAAATCACACATAGACCAGGGAATAAAATGAAACATGTAGATGCCTTGAGCAGGAATACTGTTTTAGTAATTACAAGATCACAGAGTGAGATGACAGCTAGAATAGCTATAGCACAGGAGAAAGGTGAGCTCATAAAATCAATAAAATCTTTAGTTGAAAAAGGTGAAGAAAATGAATATCTTATCAAGAATAACGTGTTGTATATGTTTGATAACGGAAGAGAGTTACTTGTAGTGCCTGAAGAAATGCAAAAAGAGAATATTCGTAAAACACACGATAAAGGGCATTTTGCTGCATTCAAAACAGAAGAATTAGTAAAAAAATAGTTCTTCATCACTAACCTGAGAAAACAAGTTCAAACAGTGGTAGTAAATTGCATCGAATGTATTCTATTTAACAAGAAACGAGGCAAAGCCGAAGGTTTTCTAACGCCCATACCAAAAGAGAATATACCATAAAGCACATACCACATTGATCATATTGGACCGCTGCCATCAACAAACAAGAAATATCAGCATATATTCACAGTTGTAGATGCCTTTACTAAGTTCGTATGGTTTTATCCGGTGAAATCCACGACAGCTCAGGAAGTCATTGAAAAGTTATCATTGCAACAAACTGTGTTCGGGAATCCCAGCAAAATAATAACGGATCGGGGACCAGCGTTCAGATCAGATGAGTTTATAGAATACTGCAAAGAGCAAGGGATAGAACACGGTAAAATTACGGCAGGGATGCCAGGGGAAACGGACAGATCGAAAGAATTCATAGCATCCTGATTCCTGTACTAGCAAAGCTATGTGGGAATGAGCCCACAAAATGGTATAAATATGTGGCAGATGTGCAGAGAATTCTCAATAGTACAGTTACAAGAAGTACAAAATACAGCCCGTTTGAATTGATGATTGGCGTAAAAATGAAAAATAAAAATGACTTAAGGATTAAAGAAATACTAGAGGAAGAAGATATAAACCACATGATGATGGAACGGGAAAATGTAAGAGAAGAAGCGAGAAAAAATATTTTGAAAATACAAGAAGAAAATAGAAAACAATTTAACAAGAAGAGGAGAGAGCCCAACAAATATAAATTAAATGATCTCGTGGCAATCCAAAGAACGCAGTACGGCACAGGTCTGAAATTAAAGGAAAAATTCCATGGACCTTATAAAGTTACTAAAGTAAAGTCAAATGATCGTTATGATGTAGAGAAAATTGGAGACCATGATGGTCCCAACAAGACCACAACTGCTGCAGAATATATGAAGCCCTGGAGTAACGTATCTGCATAACGTGACATGTTTTTGTTTTATGTTTACCTGTTTTGTATGTGTAAATTTGTGTCTAAATTTTTATAAGCATCTGCCGAGGACGTCAGAAATGTCAGGATGACCGAGAATGTGGGATTAAAGAATAAAGTATTCAGCAATAAAAGATAATAAACTCAATGATTTAATGAACGTGATATCCAAAATGAGACTCGTGTGATGATGCGTGGAAAGAACGAGGTGTTCTATAGATTTCAGCGATGGCGAGTTGGATGGATTTTTAATCCAAAGCTCAGAGAAGCTTATTTATACTGAATATTATTCAGTTCTACTGCTATTTTTGAATGCTACGTATATATTTTATGTCTATTAAACCTTTTTTATCTTATCAAAAATATTAGTTTTTCTTAAATCGTAAGTTAATCACTTAATATCCCACATATATATATTTAAATGTAAAAAAAAAATTGCCTATTACGAAAATTAATATGTTACCAAGTTAAAATAAAACATGACATTTCCTGTTTTAGTGATAAAACATGTGGAGCTGTAATTATCCAAATCAAGGTAAATTTGAAATTAAATTTCATATTCTTCTTAACAGAAATTTTCAAATTATGTGCTTCATATTTTTAAAAATAAGTAACATAGAAACAGTATAATCTGGATTATTTTGTTATTATATATTTTGTAACCTTTGCCAAGTTTCAACAGCAATTTATTTATTTATTTATTTTAATTCTTATTGAAATGTCATGTAAAATTTTGTATTTGTTTAGTTTAATTACCTGAAAAAATTCTGAGAACTTGATTGTTATTTTAGGCTGAGGTACAAAAATAATATTTTATTATAAATATATATATATATATATGTAATATTATATGGATATATTAAATAATTTTTTATAATCCTCAACAGATATATGTCAAATATCCGCAATACATTTGTATCAAATCTTTATTTTGTAGATCATTAATTAGAATGTCATAATTAAATTGAATTCTAAATATTTTTTATTAAAAATATTTAATAAAAGCCGTAAAATAATATCATTAATATCTGTAAAACACACTCTGATTTTTTTTTAATTTCAAGAAGTTTTCACAGTTCATTAAGAAAATATACATATATATCGTGTTAAAATCAAACAGTATCGAGTTTCTGAAAATAATCTGTAACTGTTAAAAATTCAATAAAAACACAATTACAGAAAACTTTAATAAATTGATCAATATATAATGATATATTGATTTCGGTGTTACTATCATTATGAATTGGGGTTTTATTAGCTGTTCTAATATTAATTCTAAATACTGGATGGATATATAAAGGCATTAAGCATAATTGTTTTAAAAAAGCAAATTAAAATAAAGTGACTTATTGATAGATCTTAATGTATTTATGGTGCATGAATGTATTTCTTATATTTCTTTTTTTTTGCAGGTAAGTTAGTGTTTTTCAAAAGATCTTTCATAAATGCCAATGCGAAAATTTATCTTTGTAAGTATTAATCTTATTTATACATTCGAAATAGTATTCTTAGACGTTTAAAGACTATTACGAAAATGGATATGAAAAATGGAATAAATGGATATATAAAATGCATTACAGCTGTTACTTAAAAACCATAAAAGTGCATTTTTCTTGAAATTTATAAAAATTTTCTGTATATGTTCCGTTTATGATACTTGCAGAACCATCAACGGGTAACGATGTTTCATTTTCTAAATGTTATGAAATGAACTCTATATCAAAATTTTGCCATACAGAAAAGATAGATGGAGCAAAGAGATAAAATTTATAACACAACTTTCAAACATTACTATGCTTTTAAACTTAGTGCTTTTATTATAATGTTGTAATATATCTAATAGAAACCGTTTAGTACATTGGATAAAATATGTATATATATATATATATATACAGTGTGGTCCTAAAAACTTTGCCGATATAGCGGCCAGTCCGTTCAACCGATCTAGGGGAAATTTCCGTTATAGCTATTCAGAGGTATGAGCTCCAGATTCTGTGAACGGCAACAAAATGGAGCTCACGGTTACGGTTATAGTTACAGAAACTCAAACTTTTCCAAGGCCAACACCCATTTGTTTCATCGCAAAATCGCTCAGCGCATGTGAACACCCTAAACAGCGTTAGAGCGGTATAGATATTGTAATAAACGGACGCGTTATGCTCGCACAAATTCAGCTCTACGAACGGCCTAAAAAAACAGTACCAAGGCGCACGAAGAAAATTTGAATATGACAGAGGCAAAATACCAATCATCGAACATCGTTTGCCAGATAGTCAGAGTAGAAATCGGATAAAAAGTAGAGTGGGAAAGTTAGATCTTCAGTTGGAGTTCGCAGATACCAACAAAATGACTTCGTTCGTAGTGAGCTGGTAAAACTATTATCAAAATGAGATGAATGCTGCGAAAACCTGGCGCGTTTACCATCAAAACCATCACCAAATACGTAGACTTTCACAAGCTCTTCGTGATTTACTAATGGAATTCGAAGAAATTGGCTGCAACTGTGATATTCCTCGATCCGGACGACCAACTGTTCCTGAGAATACTGTTATGGAAGTAATAATAGTAGCCAAAGGACGCATGCAAACTACAAAAGGAGCATCTCGTGTATTTGATATACCAAAATCAGTGGACTCAAAGTTACTGCTCTCCGTAATCCGAAATGTTTCCTTACCGATACCAGCGCTCCCAGATGTTGGAAGTGAGAGACCATCAACAACATATAGACTTCGTTAATGAATGTCTTATCCTATATGATGGAGATAACGATCGGGCTCTTTGCATATTATGAACAGACGAGGCACATTTCACCTTAATTGGTAGCGTCAGAGGCCTCCGCGATCCTCAGACCTCACTCCTATAGATTTTGGTTTCTGGGGATATCAAAATTTAGAGTGTGCATATGCAAACTGCAAACTTTGCCAGATTTGAAATATTCTATCAAACGTGAGATTGCAAACATCCCTCATGCGATGTAACGTTCGGCTGTATTGTCCACAGTCGCCAAAATGCAACGTGTAATTGCCTGTGATGGCACCCATTTGTAAAACGTGCGATAGAAATAAAATTTTCTTTTATCCGATGTGTGTTGTAATTAGAGATTAGTGTACTGACTCTGTGTCATATGCAAATTTACTCCTTGCGCCCCAATCGTGTTTTTATGGGAGGGGGGAGGCTATTTGCAGAACAGTTTTTTGTGCGTGCATAACGTGTCCGTTTCTTGCTATACACGTACGGTTCCAACGCTCTTTAGGATTTTCGCACACGCTGGGCATTTTGCGATGAAAAAAATGGGTGTTGCCTTTGGAAAATTCCGAGTTTCTGTAACTATAACCGTAACCGTGATTGCCATTTTGTTGCCGTTCACAGAATATTGAGTTCTCATACCTTTGAATAGCTATATCTGAAATTTCACCTCGATCGGTTGAACGGACTGGCCGCTAGAGCTCCATACATCGGCAAAGTTTTCTTATGACCACCCTGTATATACATATAATTATTTCTGAGTGTCTTTTATATTATATATATTATAAATTATTATAAATATTTTAGAAGCGACAGTCAAATTCAGCAAAAATAATTTTATTCTCAAAGTACATTAAAAAAGTATAACTAATAGTAAGTAAAAAACATAAATATAAAATTTATTAAGGCTGATCGTCACTCTGTTTCAGAATTTCCTTCAGTAATGTTAATTCTACGAGTATTTGATCTATTCTTGTAATTAAAATAGTAATTAAACTACTCGATTAATTACTATCGTTAATATATTTTTTCTGGGTACATTTATTTTAAAAATGCCTCTTTTTTTCTTAGTTTTCAAAATATTTCTAAATTCTATGTTTAATTTTATATGAAGTGTTAAATGTTTACTCTCAGATCAATTGATATATGTAAAATATTAAATTAAGTATACATTTTGGAACTATTTTGAAAACTAAACAAAAAAGAGACATCCTTTAGGGAGAGAATGAAGAAAACATAAATAAATAATATTAAAACTCTGAGGAGATATTTTAAGTATAAGAATGCCTCAAACGCCCTTACACATAACCAGACAAATGGTAATTCAGAAACTGTACTTTTATTGCGATGTGATACAATACATTATAAATCTATTTTTTTTCTAATTTGAAATATATTATGAAAAAATCAACTTTGATGTATACGAAAACTTTTACTGGAAGTAAAATTGCGTAAAATTCCTATTTTTCTTTCGATTTCTATCAAAAATATTGTCGTTGAGTGCAGTGGTAATGACTAGTGAGACGCACACACCCAAAAGAAAAAATACACAAAAATATACGTATTTTCCTCGGAAGAAAATGTACATAACATTCAACGAAATGCATTTTACAAATTACTGTTGCAATATCTGTTTTATGTTAATAAGTTAATTTTCATTACTTAAATAAAATGTCTGCATGTTTTTTATTGGGCCTAAGATCAGTTATAGGATCAATAAAATCTCAAATGCACTACGGGAAAAAGATCTTTTTTTTTCAAACTTAGCTTAGAGAACAAAATTGAGCATAGAAATTTTTTTTACGTGTATATGGCAGTATATAGCTCATTTTACTCCGGAAGAGTTCTATAATAATTAAGCGTGGCGAATGTAATAAAATTTACAGATTAAATGCAAGTTGTCGTTATGTTTTTTCTTCTACGTAATTCAGGTGCATTTGTTAAACTTTGCATAAATTAGTTTTACGTTATAAGCTCATTTAATGTTGATACTTTTCTGCACTAAAAAAATTATAATATGATTTAGATATTGCGTTTTCGTATATAATTACTTTTTGTACAAAAAGTTTTTGTTTTTCTGGGAAATTTAGGTCTGGGAAAACAAATATTTTTTAAGGTAGGAGCAAAATTTTAGAAGATTAAACTACTATTTTTGAAAAAGAAATCAGGAATAATACAGTTTTTTTCGACTCTAAGTAGTTTTAAGTTTCAAAATATGCATTTTGTTTGACAGTAATCGCATTTTCATCCCTGATGGTGATTGCAAAAGAAAGTTTATTTTAATAAAGACATATTACGAACCAATATACTAACGCATGTATTTTGGTTCTGTAATATGAAAAAAAACTGTAATGTGAATTCGTCATGGAGCGGGTACAACATTTTTATTACTTCAACAAGGATTTATAACTGTTATTATGACCAAATATTTGATCTAAGAAAGATTGATTATTTTATCAATAATTTCACAATATTTCACTAAGAAGTGGTGGCCCAGAAGGTTTATTCTCAAAGCTGGTAGATAAGAGGTGCTGGGTTTAAACCAAATTTTATCTGTCGACCTAACCATTTGGAGTTTTCAGTGATTTGCTTCAAACTTAGATATATCTTGCGTAAATACCGGTTAGTTTTGCTTAGAAAGGCCCTCCACCAAGGATGGTACTTTCCGTAGGACCTTCATAGCTCGTGCAAATAATCGGTCGACATGAATAAAACCCACATAAAACGCTAAAACGTTATTAAAAAATATAAGACTTCTATTTGTTAATTAATCATTTTATAACTTGCGGAATTTAATAGAGATTTTCTAAGTTTATTAAAAATTGAACTAAAAAATATTAATCAACATAAATTAAAGCAAGTTTAAATTTTAATACATTGATAATATAGTACATTTCTAAATTTTCTGAATTCAAATTCTTTAAACGATTAAAGAAATATAATCAAATTTCTGTATATTACACAAAACCAATAATTATATCACATGATTAATGTCGTGGAAAAAGGGAGATACTTTTGACAGCTGCTGAAAGACATAAAGGCAATATGTTACAAATAAACATAAGAAGGAATTCAATAATTTTATTTGCTTTAATACTTTCTATATAAGATAAAATTCGTTGAAACATTTACAAAATATCTGAAAGTTTTCAATTTTCATTGTGTGATATTTTGTTTAAAAGTACTACTAAGAACAATTATTTATAGTTTTGTTGTTATAGACTTTGCTTTTCTTGAAAAAAAAATTATTTTCTTTATTTTAAACTCTTTCACTGCTCTATTGTTAATTCAAATTTTATTAAGGAGATCGTTTAAAATAATGCCTGCAACCATAATTTATCATATTAATCTATACATATATAAAATAATTTGTCCTGACTAACTGATAATCAACGCACAGCTCAAACTACTAAACGTAGGAACATGAAAATTGGAGAAAATATACTTCCTATGATGTAAGTGTGCACTAAGATAGAGTTTTTGAAAATTCCCCCTCTAAAGGTTGGGGGGGGGGGGAGCAAACAGAAAGTCAAAAATTCTGGAACATTTTCCTATACCTTAGCAGCCGTTTAAGGTAGCAGCCTGAAATTCCAGAAAAACATCTACTAAAAAATAATTAACATATTTCGGCGATTTCATATAGTTTCCCCACTGAGGGAGTTTAAAGGGGGGGGGGGGTCGAACGATTTATATCACTTGGCAGAACAGTTGTTTTAAATAGAAGCATGAAACGGCAGAAAATAAATCTGTTAAAGAAATGATTGAAGACATGTTTCAGCGATTGAAAAAATACTGCACCCGAAGTGGTCAAAGTGGGAGTAAAAAATTCTAAAATTTTGAACCGGTCATGTGACATATCATCGGAGAGCTATCAAACCGCTTTTTCATATTATGAACTTTTCTTCCCACACACCAATTCCGCCCCCCCCCCCGGGGGGCAGTTTTCGAATTTTTTAAAGAATTGTAGCGTTTTATCATTACACATTAGATTTTTTAAGGGGTCCTCTGATAAATATTAGTTATAATACTTGAAATTTTGAAAGAGTCGGGAAGGTTTTATACTGAATATATATGATAATTAGAATTCTGGGGAGGGGGGTGGAGGGAAATTTTTGGTCGAGAGCAGATATATCTGAATCATTGTGGTGTCCGCATTTTATCATCATCCAGTAGCATTGATTGATCCAGGAATATTAATTTTTAATAGATTAATCCACAATTATTGAATACTCTTGTTACAACAATGAGAAAAAGTACTAAAAACTTCAAAAAAATTAGTAATTCAAAAACAAATTAATATAGGGTCATTCCATGGTGACTTACGTTACATTTTGAACAATTTAGAGCACCAATTTTTTTAATATAATATTAAAAGTATTCAAATGTAAAATTAGCGTTATTTGCCAATAAACCTAAGGGTTGATTTGGATGAAAATTACCTAAAAAACAATAATGAAAATTATACTTTTTATGATAACTTACATTCCTTTTTCAGTAATGGCAATTACCATAATAAATAAAACTACCAAAATTTAAGAAATAACATTAAAACTAATAAATTTACCTTTAAATTGGATTTTGAATAAGTTTAATTAGCAGACCATATTACATTGAATAATTTTTTGTATGTGTTATATTACTAAAATTAATGAAAATAGTATAAAATGTAACGTAAGTTACCATGGAATGACCCTATACAGCATTCAAGCAAGTTGCATTTAAAAGTGCATTTTATTACTGTACAACGGTGTAAGAATTGAAAATATGTGATCAGAAGTTAAAAAATTTGCACTACAAAAATTTGGGAAACTGAAGTTTCGTTTTGAATTTGAAAAATGTTGCCATTCACAGAAGGACGTATGAGTTGCGCACAGATATTATGTCCTTTACAATGTAGATAAGGTAGATATAGCTATATAAGAAATCGAATGAATTCCGAAATGAAGAAAATCTATCATGTCTATATTTATTTTAAAAAAATAATAAATCCTTTTGGAGGAAAATGACTGTATAAATGATAATTTTTTTCGAGTTATTTCATTTTAACTGTAAAATAAGCACGTTTTGTTTACAAAAAGTGGGGAAAATGTATCTATATATGTATTTTTTTTTTATTTCGTAATTTAATAGTTCTTAATTTTAGTCTTTGAAAATGTAATTACCAAAGGGTTGATGCAACTTGTTAAATCACATTTTTATTTCTATTAACATTTTTCTGAAAAACGCTAACCATAAAATTTTTATTTTTTTAATTTTCTTTTTAAAAAATGATTAAAATGACAGTACTTTAAAAAACACTGGAGCAAATTTTTAAATTGTCTAACACAATAATTTAGAAAAAAATCGAAATAAAACGTATGATAAAGTTTCGATTTAAAAAATATCTATCCTATGATGAAAATCATAGAAAAACGTGAGACTTTTTGAAAGGTGCCAAGTTTCCCTCAAGTATCAGAAAAATAGAAAATCGATTAAGTCTAGTTCGATAAAACTATTTCTTTTGTGATTTTTTGTCTTACAAAAAGTTCATGTGAACGTTTAGAAAGTTTACGTTATTTGCTATTGTCCCTTGGATGCATTGTCTTTTGAATAAAATATGTACATGAAAAAAATTCCTGAAGAAAATTCTTTAATTTTCGAATTATTTATCTTATGATTGACGAAAACTATGATTATACCATAATTTATAAAAAGAGTAAATATTGTATTTATATATGTAAAAATCATGTCTAGCATTTTGAAATATTTTTTCTACCCTACAGTGTAAAAAAAATTCGTTAAAATGTGGAATATGTACTGAAAATTGAGACGCAAAATACTATTTCTGTATTTTAACGGAAATTGTTTTAAATAAATTTCAGAAAAAATCCCTGTTTTCACATATTTCCTTATTTAAAAATTTCGTTTGAAAGGCAAAGAATAAGTTTTAATGGACAAACTTACATCTTTATGATTTTTATTCTTCACGTTTCAAGGACACGTTGACATCAGAAACAGAATATTTATATTTAATTGAAACAAGAGTTGAGAAATATCACTTACAGTTCTTGGAGATCGAACTAGAGAATTGTCCTCTATTAGCCAGCATCGTTATGCCAGGGTTATACTAACTACGTTTTCTCTTTATAAACTTTTAGTATTTCGTTGCATTCCAAACGTTACGTATTTCTGAAGAGGAAACTCTTCAGAAATATTTTTACTTATTTCCAATGCATTTTATAAAGCAAAGGTAAGACGATAAACACGGGATATATTTATATAAAAAAAATTTTATATAAAAAAATCTGTTATATTTTTTGTCATTTGAAAATTTATGCTAATCTTTCATGTGTTTTGTTAATTATCAACACACCTTCAATCCGCATTTTTTTATGTGCGCTCATAAATGTGTAAATACGTAGCAAATATAGTTATCGTTCAGATCGTCTGTTCGCATATAACAAAGCAAAAACTATCGAATCGAATCATTTGAAATTTAAAATATATAATTGTTGCATAAATCTTTTGATCCATTTCAATTTTTAGGAAAATCGGATGCATAATTTAATTACAGGGATAATCAAAATTACGGCCTATGAGAAATAATAGTTTCAACTTCATTTCAAGTGGTTTACTCTCTTTCGAACATAGAACTGAAATGCATCTATGAAGTATATACTAAAATATACATTTGGTACAATGTATGATGCAAAGAATATTTGTCATTAATTTACGGGACCACTCAAAAATATTCCATTGCATAATCATGTAGGGGAAAACATTTTTTGTTGCGCGTTTTAATTATATTAAATTATTTCACATTTCACGAAATTGATATATGTTGCCGACGTTTATTACAAGCTATTTCCTGCAAACAGAAAGCAGATAGTATTTACAGGGACGCAAATAACTACTAGCTATTACACAAAGATCTGAATATTTTTAAAAGTTCGTTATAGTACGAACGCACATTATTTGCTACATTTGATGTGCAATTTCCGACTCTTTTTTAAAAACAAAATAGAACGCATGTGAATTTCTAGAACTTTTTCTTACTTTCAAAATCTCTTTTTAGAAACATAGCTGTTGTTTTATGTTTTCCTAATGCGTTGTGCGATAATGATCATAGTAGATTTCAGGGTAACAAATGAAAAACTGCACTAAGTGAAATATAAATCAAATACATAAATTTCGTTCAGTAATGTGAGAAGGAAAAATGGATTCAAGTGAATAATCTTTCAACAACATGTTATATTTAATAACATTGTTGATTCATTCATTTATTTCAATCAGCTATAAAAATCGTATACTTTATAAACCATTATCTTTAGTTAGGATATGGTAATAATATCTAATACTTGCTTTCGAATATAATATACCAACATTTATTTAGAATGATAATTTCGAATTAAAGTCATATATTATAATTAGAGTATATATTACATGTAGTATCAATTAAACACATTAAATATACTTAATATAATGATGAGGGAACAACTGTTTCAATAAGCACGGTGTAGTGTTTTAAAAATATCATGTTAGCATAAAAACAGAATAACTTATTAATTCTTTGCTATAAAAACATATATACTCATTAAATTATATATAACCAGTTTACATATGTAAGATGTAGCTTGTTTAGAATGCAGTTTAGTTGTTTTTAAATTCCAATCAGCGGATTATTATTTTTTTTTGGTGGAGAGGGGGCGGGAGAGCATGAGAATACCAGTTGCTGAAAAAATGTGTGAAAGAGCCCGTGACGATACCAAAACTCCGCAGTAGAAAATTATTAATAGTATTTTATAATTGATTCATGACTAATTTTCTCTTATTGCATATAAATGAGTATTAATCCCGCATAGACACTCAGGAAAACGTTTCATGATGTTATCATAATATTGTTTCATTTGCCAATGAAAATCTGTTAAAAATATTAAATTTATTATTTATATACAACCAATGGCAGCAATATAAACGTGTCTCACTTGCTGTTTTTCTAAACTGTCATTGTACGTCTATGGCAGAAACACGTGAGTTCTGTTTCCAGGCAATTATGAAAAAAAAAATTCGAAAAGTAATCATAGTTTTAGTGGATATCCCTCGGCTTCTTCATACACCTAACAACATTGAACACCATTGAAAGACTCCAGAATAAGATAGAATCCAATAACATTTCAATTTACTTTTAATCTGATTTTTTAAAAATCGTAAATCCATTTAAGGAACTTAGGCTATATTCTTGTTTCTCATATAGAAATTATTATTTATCTTTTTTTCAGTTTATAAATCGATAAAATTTCAAGTTTAAGTCTGAGCCCGAATCAGTTATAAGCCCTATTTTGATGAAAACTTCTCATCACTAATTGTGGAACCTAATAAAACACAGCGCAACTTCCGTGACTGCACATCTAGTGTTATATTTTATTTTATATTTAATCTCAAAAAATAAACGTGCGGATAGAATAACCTCTTTAGTTCTGAGACGAATATTTAGAGGAACCAACAAAATCCAGTATATAAAACACATGCAAATCACTAAAAAACGTTTCAAACATGTATCAGTCGATATTAATTACATTGGCAGATACATCTACGATTGATACTTATGATAAGCAATAATTTATCAAAAATGTCTAAAAGTAATTTTATCAATTCTAGAGGCATTTAAATTAATTTAAAGGATGTTCATTAGTGTCTCAAACAGACGATAGCTGGACTGAGGAGAATAAAGTAAAAATTATAAAGTTGAGTTATTATAAATTTGAAAAATCATTAAGTGTGATGAGTGATTATATACTGGTTTTATACATCTTTATCAGTTTAAATATCTTGTGTTCGACACTTTAAAGCATATCTATAATTTTAGACTATGAAGATAGAAGAAATACGAAAACACATATGTGGTAACTTTGAAATCAGGAACTATTGACTTAAATTATAAATTTTCTGAAGCGTTATCTGATATGCCGACACTAGATGTCAATGCACTTTCTCTCACTACCCAATTTAACGTGCAAAGCTCAAAAAAATGTCATTCAGATTTTATTCTTGTTACTGTTTTGCTCTATGAAATCTTAAATTTATAATGAATATTCTTGTAACAGTATACTTCTTGTTGCGTGAAGTGCTGTCTTTTGAACAGAATGCAACTATGTTTAAATTTGTAACTGCTGTAACATTCAAAATTGTCCCCCAGTTGCATCAGAAAAGTGCAACTAAGTATTTTCAAATAAATCTTGGTAGCAATATTCATTCCGTCAGAAGGAAAGCTAACGTTGATTTTAAAGCCAAATTCAAGCGCAGTTTAAGTAGTTAGTAAGTCTTCAGTCTTCTGACGTTTTGAAAATAATTTAGGCATCAATGGCAGATAGTTCGAATGAAACCATTAACCGTCAAAACTATTTATTTTTTGCGTGTATCTATGTCTTTCTTATGAGTATTTTAAGGCATACAATTTTTTGTCATACACTGTAAAAAAAAATTTCAAGAGGTTACTAAAATTTTTTTAGTAAATTTGTATTCTACAGAATTTTTTAGTAGCCATTACAAACTTTTTTTTGCAAGTGAAACAAGCATTTCTTTTGTAAACTTAACAAAAGAATTTTTTGTATAACTAACTTAAAAATTTTTAGTATGAGCCACCAAGCAAATTTTAGTAATATCTCCAAAATTATTTTTAATAACCATTACGCGCTCCCGAAGGGCAGGAGGTTCCTTCGAGCTGCATTCAGACTTCTGAAGCGGAAGATTTTCGGCAAAAATGCAATAGATGGCAGCACCAAACATTGCTAACATTTTCACAATCCCTTTACTAACGAGCATTTACACTACATACATTCGGGGCGTATTTGGCCAGTATCGAACTCGGGACCTTTTAGTCTGGAGTCTGTTACTATAACCACTATGCTATCGAGGCCACACTAAGGGAGTTTTAGTAATAGTTATTAAAGATATAAAACTATTAACTCTCTTCGTTGCTAACTTTTTTCTAGTAATTCTTACAGATTTTCTTGTAACCGACTAAGATTACTAAGATTTTTTTAGTAATTACAAGGATCACTAAAGTTTTTTTAGTAGATCGACCCTTTTTTTTTTACAGTGTAATTAATTGTTTTCCTGGTTCTTTTTAGTCATACCGAAAGTAAACTCTAAGTTTAGAGAGTATTTTTCTTCTACTGGAATCTCTTAAGAATAGTCTATAAAGTTTTTTCTGAGACCTTTATCAGTGAATCTCTTGTCAGTTTGACTAAAGTTGTATTCTCACTGTTCACTCTCTTACAATGACTTTTTTTATTTTTATGGACAAGTATGAAATACATTTTACAAATTTTTTGAATCCACAATCTATTTTTTTTTTTTTTTTTTTTTTTTTTTTTTTTTTTTATGCCCTATTGCAGAGTGATTATTTTTTGAGACAGCTTTTTCTAAAAGTCCTTGATCCTTAAAGGTCAATTTTTTTTATCAAAAATTTTTACAACTCCTATTCTTTCATCTCTCTTTACGATTATGTAATAAATTTCTAAAATTCCAAAATATTTTTAAATTCTAAAATAATTCACATATTTTGGTGTATTATTTTGTAAGTTCAGTACTGTAGTTAAGTGTTATTTACGCCTATTTATTTACGGTCAGTATTCAAATCTTTTTCCAATACTAATTTTTTAGATAATTTATATCTACAATGAATTTCATTTGCACATAGTTTACCTCATAATATTATGATACTTGTTCAAAGGATGATGTTTTCTGATATTAAGTTATGGATTGATTCCATGTTATCACACATTTGCAGGATGTTCAGTACACCCGATGTATTGACTGTAACAGGCAAATGTGTTACCAACTTTCAAAATTACATGTATGATAAAATGCAGACGAACTCTTCATAGACAAAAGTGTGGTCAACGTTTCACATACACGTGCGAAATTGCTTCAATTAGTTTATTAAAATCTGTATTGGGACGTAAAAAATATAAGTAAAACGTAGGCTGGTAATATTTATAGCAACATTTATATTTTAGAAAGTAATAAAAATAATTAGATATTAAGAGGACAAGGGACCTTTGAAATCCTTTTTTTTATATTTTTAAAATTGCACTTTAAATATTATTCAAAGGGTATATTATGTGCACTATAGCATACATTTATCAGAAATAATGTAAAAAGAAAATTTTTTTTGAAAAAAATGGAGAAATTTTTGTAATATTTTTGATTTAACGGGAATTTTTCAAAATGTCCCATGCGCATTCCATATCAATAAAAGTCTCCAATAATATTTATACAAGTTTGATTTATGTATATAAATAAAACTGTACATTGAATTTTATATATTTGAATATAAAGGTAAGAAAAGAAATATTTTCTCAATTTTTCTGAAATTTTGAGCATTTTTGAACCTATTTTTACAATTAACTACCTATAACTTTTATAATTATTTTTTTTTTTTCAAAAAACCATGCACAGATTTATGACATATATTGTGAGAAATAACTATAAAAAATTTCAAAGCATTCAGAGATAAAATAATGCGCATGGAGCACTTTGAAAATTTTTCGTTAAATCTAAGATATTACAAAAATTTCCCTATTTTTTTCAATTTTTTTTTTTTTTTTTTTTTTTTTTTGTGATAAATATATGATATAAAGCAATAATGTACCCTTAAACATTATTTAAAGTGCAATTTAAAAAAAAAATGATTTCAAAGGTCCCTTGTCTCCTTAAATAAATGTGATTTTTGTTGCTGCATATTTATTACATCTATTTAATTCTAGATTCATATCCAGAAGTTATGTCTGATTTTAAGATAAATTTGAATAATTTCACAAGCAGATTTTTGCAATATTTTTATAAAATTTATTTTCAAAAAGCATGACTCGTTAGTAAAAACTCATAACAATGAAATTTTTATGTCCTTTACAAAAGATGAAATTTTATGAAAATAAAAAGAATGTTTTGATTTGATTTTAAGAAATATTGCAGCCAACTTTATGGTATAATATTTTGAATATGGAAAAATAAAAAGTGGAACATAACCAACAACAAAAAATCAGTTGTTATTCTTACGATATGTTTCTGTCCCTATTATCCCTTTTAATAGTTAAAAACTATCCGATGTAGTTTTGGAAAGCCTCAAATTAAGGACTAAACGAACATAATAAAGTTTCATATCTCCGATTGCAATATAGTTAGTATTTCAATTTCAATGGAAAACAATATTTTAATTAAGTTTAATTATTAACTTTATTATTTTTTTATTAACTTAAAACAGTGTCTCTGGAGTTAATTATTATTACCATGCTGAAAGTTTTGTTTCCTTAGCTCATCACTTGTGCGTTATAAAATATACATTTTGTTTCTACATTATAAGGCAATACACACTCTTATTAGCAATTGGTTCCTTCTTTTGTTAAAATAAGGAGCATTGCTTGATTTTTGTATGCTTAATAAAAAATTTGGAACAATATGTGTTTTCTACAAGTAATTACCTTATTTCATATTATTCATATTTAATAATTATCATTAATAACTTATTGATTGATTTATAAAGTACTCTGGAACTATTTTCAATTAAAATAAACAACAAATCTTCACTACCATTAGTTAGTGTAAAAACATACTTGACATTAAACATTTTATTACCATGTATTTTTTAAAATAAGGTAATGAACAAAAAACCACAAAAAGGTTAAATTTGAAGGTTTTTTTTTTAAATTTTCTAAGTTTCTCACTTCCTTTTATCTTAATTGCTGAATTTAGCTAACATTTGGTATACTTAAAACAGGCATAATAATAAAAGCATCCCACTTTTTTCAAAATTCTTCAAAAAAGAAAATGAAATGTCATGGAAATGGAAATGTCAGCGAAAAAGTATAAAAAAATGTTCCAGTTATATAATGTCATATCGTAACCATGGCACGTTAAAAATCTAAATAATCACCACTGGAAATGTAATAATCGTTCATTATGACTCCTACTAAATCAATATATCGTGACTTGATGGAGAAAAAAAAAGAGAGAGATAATTAGAAAGAAATATCATTCTAAATTTTTAAAAATTCTGGTTTAAAACATTTTTAAAGCTTAACTAAAATTTCATGCAATTCAAGTGTAAAAGCCATAAATCATGCATATGATTTTGGCAGATATTTCAAAACATTTTTTAGAAGAACCTATAAAAAATTTAAAAACAAAAAACAAGCTTCTTTTTTTCAAAAACAATCATTTCTTTCTTTCCTTTTTTTTTCTTCTGAGAATAACTCAGATAGAAATAGTCTCGAATAATGTTAAAATGTCTAATGCACTGTAGAGAAAAATAATCTGCAAAATTATTAAGTTTTTCTAGGAAACTGAAATTAACAGAGAATTTTATATAACTTCAATAACAAAAAATCATATAACCGATACGCATTTGCAGTCTAATTGAAGAAATCTGTAAAGTTACTATGAATATTTTAGGAAAGCAGGATGACTAGAACTTTTTATGTAATTGCAACTCGGGTTAGAAATAAAATGTTAGTAAAATTACTGGACATGTCCAGGGAGTTAACAGAAATAGAAAGAAGAGGAAGAAGAAACAACTTTTATTTAGAACAGGCGTTTTAATATGCAAATTTGGAATTATAAACTGAAGAATCGAAGAACTGGTTATGATTAGATTGATAAGTTACTTTTGGAATAGCTTCCGAACTGCCGAGTGAAAAATCTTCCGAATTTGTGAACCAATGTTATAGGAAACTGTCTCCAAAATTGAAGAGAATCTGTGGAATTGAAAATTTTCATTAGTTCAAAATATAATTAATTATCCTACAAATCTGTGGAAATGGTTATGCATTTAGAGAAAAAGATGTGCTTTAAAAAAACTTCGAATAAGTGATTTTTTAAGTATAAAAAAATAGTATGTATTTTTATCTGTAAAAAAAAAAAAAAAAAAAAAAAAAAAAAAAAGTTAGTCAGGTATTTTGATTTCAATATAATGTAATTCTGAGGTTTTAAAATGGGGAACCTATGAATAACGGCAACCTCTTACGTACGGTCACTTCCTTGTTCTCCCAGTGGTGACCACTATTCAGAGGTTTCACTGTATATTCTAAAAAATGTGGAAAAAACAATAAAACCAAAATATACATATTTATAAAAAAAAGTAGAAATAAAAAAAACTTATTTTTTAAAATTAAATTTCAATGAAATATGTTGTTCTACAAGATGTTTTTAAATAATTTTATTAAATTTTTAGCAATAGATATTATGATCCACATATTCGTACAGTATTATTCAAAATTGAAGAGATGTTTTCAAATGTAGTGTGTCTTCTAAAACTGCAATTAAAATTCTCTAATATCGCGTCAATTGATTAAATAAAATAGTAAAAAAAAAGCTTATTTAAATTCATGTAATTTGTCATAGCATCATAGTTCACCTCTTTCAACAGTTCGTCCAAAATATTCTGTCGCGTGACATAGATTCGCCGCCTCCGGTCTGGAATATAAAAAGCCTTTGTCTAAAGATAAAAATCGTAGAAAAACGACAAGTCTTCTGCCACGTGATAAATTCCACTCGTATCTGAAATACAGGAAATCGATAAAATGTCGTTCAATAAAATTCCTCTTTTTGGATTTCTTTCTAGTATGAGCGTTTAAGTGGATTTTTACCTGAGTTTATTTATATTTATCAACATGTTTGCTAAACTCCGAATTATTTTTACGAAAAAAACATACATTGAACTAGAAAATTTGTTTAATTAAATGTCCTTTACATTAAATATGGTATGCAATTGAAAACTACTTAATTCCATTCATTAAATTAATTTCTGATTTTATTTATTTAAAATTTTTTTTGGGGGGGTGGGGGTGGGGGTTGGAAATGCCGGATGTTGACATGTACCTCATTTGGTAATTTGTTTGAAGTAAAAAAAATATGTACACATATACATATATATGCCACGTGATCTGTTTCTGTTAAAAAGTAACAATTTGAAGAAATTATTATTCCAATGTACAGTCAAATGATTAAATAAAAAAATCCTTATTTAATTTCATGTCATTTGTCACAGCACTTTGTTGACCTCTTTCAACAGTCTGTTGAAAATATATTGTCGTGTGACATAGGTGGCCGTCTCCGGTCTGGAGTAGAAAAATCCCCTATCCAAAGATAAAATCGCAGAAAAAGATACGTTTTCTGACAGGTGACAAATTCCACTCGTATCTGAAATATAGGATATCGATAAAATACCGTTCAATAAAATTCTTCATTTTGGATTTCTTTCTAGTTTAAGCGTTTAAGTGATTTTTTACCTAAGTTATTTTTATATTTATCAGCATGCTTGTCAAACTCCGGACTTTTTTAAACGGAGAAAATGTATATATACTTTAAACGAGATTTTTTTTTTAATTAAATGCATTTTCTATTAAATATTTGACAATTGAAAATTCATTAATTCCATTTATTAGTTAAATTTCTAGTTTTAAGCGTAATTTTTTGATTTTTGGGAAAGCCGGAGATTGCCATATACGTCAATTTGTTAATTGTTTAAAATATATATATACTGAAGATATATGATTGCGGTACGATGCGATTTTCTTCAATAAAAAAAATATCTGAATAGCATTTTATATTAAATTTCAAGCTACGTAGCAGCCTCTTGAACTGTTTTTTGAACTTCTATTTAACTCCAGAGATGCGTAGGTTGAAATTTCTTTCAACTGCAATTAAATTTTTTGAAATATTTAGTCAATTGATCAAATAAATAAATGTAATTTGTTACATCACCTTAGTTGACCTCTTTCAAAGGTTTTTCCAAATTATTCTGTCGCTTAACATAGGTTCGTCGACTCCGGTCTAGATTATAAAAAGCTCTATCCAAAGATAAAGATCTTTGAAAAACGACAAGTTTTCTGCCAGGTGACAAATTCCACACGTATGTGAAATACAGGAAATTGATAAAATACAGTTAAGTAAAATTTTTTATTTTGAATTTCTTTCTTGTATACACGTTTATGTGGTAGTTTACATAAGTTTTTTATATTTATCAGCATACTTGCCGAATTCAGGATTTTTTTATGAAAAAAAATATATATACATTAAACCAGAAAATTTGTTTAATTCAATTTATTTTGCATTAAATATGGTAATGAAATGAAAACTACTTAATTACATTCATTAAATAAATTTTGGGTTTTTATTTCGGGTTTTTATTATTTTTTGATTTTCAGAAAGCCGACAGTTGGCATCTATCACAATTGGTAATTTGTTTGAAGTAATATGTATAGATATTATACGAAATTATCTTTTTCAACTAAAAAGTAATAATAACGAGAAATTATTATACTGATATCCACTCAATTGACTAAATAATAATAATAATAATAATAATAATAATAATAATAATAATAATAATAAAACTTATTTAAATTCATTTATTTTGTCCCAGAACGTTAATAGATGTCTTTCAACAGTTTGTCGAAAATATTCTGTCGCGTGACATAGGTTCGCCCTCTCCGGTCTGGATTTAAAGAGGACTTTATTCGAAGATAAAGATCGTAGAAAAACGACGGATTTTCTGACAGGTGACAAATTCAACTCGTATCTTAAATATGGGAAATCGATAGAATGCAGTTCAATAAAATTCTTTCTTTTGAATTTTTTTCTTGTATAAGCGTTTATGAGAATATTTACCAAAGTTTCTTATATTTATCAGCATACTTTCCAAACTCTGGATATTTTTAAATGTAAAAAAATAGTTAGAAAATTTGTTTAACTAAATGATTTTTGTATTAAATATCATAGTGAATTGAGAACTACTTAATTCAATTCGTTAAATAAATTTCGGCACTACTCTGTTATACCGTCGACCGATTCCGCCAAATTATACAAATCGTCAAACTAATAGCCAAATTATACATATTGAAGTAATTTTTTTTTAAATAATAAAAAAAACAAATAATTAGTAGAATATTAATAAAAACAAAATAAAAAGTCGAAATAAAAATCACTTAATGACGTTTTAAACACGTGTATAGTATTTAATATCATTGAATTGAGATTCACGATCATCCATTATTGGCATTTAATCTTATAATCTGGCGATAGTATTTTGGTCGACGGGATAACAGAGTAGTACCTAAATTTCTAGTATTTAATATAATTTTTTTTTGATTTTAAGAAAACTGTTTTATGGCATGTATCATAATTAATAATTTGTTTAAAGTAAAAAAAAAAAAAAAAAAAAAAAAAAAACATTTGAAACGATATTTTTTAATTAAAAAGTAATAATTTCGAGGAATTATTATCCCAATATCAATCAACTGATTAAATTAAAAAAAAAACTTACATAAATTCATGTATTTTATAACAACACCTTAGTTGACCTCTTTCAGCAGTTTGTCGAAAATATTTTGCCGCGTGACATAGGCTCGCCGCCTCCAATCTTGACTAGGAAAGGCCTCTATCCGAAGATAAAAATCATTGAAAACGACAGGTTTTCAGACAGGTGACAAATTCCATTCGCATCGGATATATAACTCAGGTTGCAGGTACATAAGAAGTTCTATGCATCCCAGTTTCCTTAAAAAATCCCTGTAACTTTTACAGATTTTTTATTTTTAGTCTTATCGTGTATCTGTTACATGATTTTTTGTTTACTGATGTTACATAGAAAGTTCTAGCAATTGCATTTTCCTAAAGAAAAATTCACTTACTTTACCCTTTTTCTGTGAATATAATACTACGTAGCAAAAAAATAATTATATTTATTGAAATTTAAATTACTTTATTTTTATTTTAAATATCGTGTATTTAGGTGATGTCATTTTCAAAGCAAGAATTTGTGGTTTTTTTTCATTTTCTTTCTTTCTTTTTTTTTATAATATGTAGTTAAAGTAGCTAAATGTTTAAGCAATCTTATAAATATTATGTGCTAAAATAATTGCTGCGTTGCGCATCACCTTAATATATTATCATTTAGATTTCTACTTTGCAGTTTTCTGATACTTTTTCAAAGGAAATTCCATTATCAGTTACAATATTATCCTAAAGGGATATTGGTTTTGTGAACGTTAGGCAATGCATAAAAACGAACACAAATGGGTGCAGAAGGAATAAAACTATGCTTAGTTTTGTCATTTAGAACAACCGAACTTTTAACAGTTTTTTTAAAGTGGTAAGTGATTATTCTGATAAAGTTCATGTTCTCTTATCCGAAGGTCCTTATATTGAAGTTTAAAAAGATCCTACTTATTTGTATCTTACCACTCTCGAAAAACTGTTGAGAATTATGTTGTTCTAAATGACAAAACTAAGCAAAGTGTTATTCCTTCTACAATATTATCATCTAATAATATCAAATAATGATGCAATAAATAATTTATGGCAAGTATTAATTTTTAATGGTATAATTCATATTTTTTTCATTTTATTTTGGTTTTATGTGTGTTGGTAACTCCAAATTCATATTATTTTGCTATTTCATGGCTGTTGTAAAGATGAAATCACACACTTTATGCGTAGCTCCATAGTATTTGGGGCGTGCCGAATCTACCTAAGATTCTACAAGTTTCGGGTATTTCTTTTAATTAAACATTTCCTATTTTATTGCTATATATTGTTTTATAGTCAATGATTTTATATATATATATATATATATATATCCAGTCCGTTCAACCGATCGAAGTGAGATTTCAGACATAACTTTCAGAGGTATGAGCACGAGATTCTGTGAACGGCAACAAAATTATGCTTAAGGTTACGGTTATAGTTACTGAAACTGGAATTTTTCCATTGGCAACGCTTATTTTTTTCATCACAAAATGCTCAGCGCACGCGGAAACCCTACAGAGCGTTGGATACGTACGTATATCACAAGAAACGGACGCGTTATGCACGCACAAAAAACCTTTCTGAGAATCTCCCCCCCCCCCCATAAAAATACGATTGGGGCTCAAGGAGGAAATTTGACACCGAGCCAGTACACCAATCACTGATTGCAACACAGATCGGAGAAAAGAAAACTTTTATTTTGATTACACATTTTCCACATGAGTGCCATCACAGGCAATTACATATTGCATGTGGGCGAATCTGGACAATACAGCCGAACTGTACATCGCACAAGAAATGTTTGCAATCTCACGTTTGATAGAATCTTTGAAATCTGGCAAAGTTTGCGGAATGTACATGTACACTCTAGATTTTAGATATCTCCAGAACCAGAAATCCATAGGAGTGAGGTCGGGGGGGGGGGGGATCGCAGAGGTCACTGAAATGGAAAATGGCATGAGATGACATTGTCGCCAATATGCTGTTCCAGGACTCTGCGAAGAGACTTCGCTCTATACGGTGATGCACCATCTTGCATCCAAACGAAGTCATTCAATGCATTTCGCTGCGAAAATTCTGGTATGACGTAATTTTGCCGCATTGCCGTATAGCGGAAGCCTGTTACAGAGCAAGTTACAAATTTCGTTGTTGTCACTCCCTCAAAGAAGTACGCCCCGAGAATAATTGTGTCTGCATTGCCGCACCACACAGTAAATTTGACGTCGTGTAAAGGTACTGGTGCCACATCGCTCGGATTCTTGTCTGCCCAAAGCACACAATTTTTGGTGTTAACGTTGATATTACCAGTTAGGGTGAAATGCGCCTCTTCTGTCCATAATATGTGTTCATAATAGGCCAGTAGTTATCTCCATCATATTGGAAAAGAAATTCATTAATAAAATCTATATGTTACTGATGGTTTCTCACTTCCAATATCTGGGTGCGCTGGTACTAAAAAGGAAACATGTGGATTACAGAGCGCAGTAACTTTAGGACCATTAATTTCAGTATATCAAATACACAAGTTGCACCTCTTGTAGTTTTCATGTGTCCTGAGATCATTATGTGCACTTCCATAGGAGTATAGTCAAGAACAGTTGAGCGTCCGGATCGCGGTCTATCACAGGTGACGCCAGTTTCTTCGAATTTCATTACTAAATCACGAACAACTTGTAGATTGCATGGGCCACGTGCTTGGCAATGGTTTCGACGGTAAGCACGCCAGGTTTTCACAGCATTCATCCCTTTTTGACAATAGAGTTTAAGCAATTCAACAAGAACGAAGTCATTATGTTGGCATCTGAGAGCTCCGACTGTAAAACTAACATTCCCACCACACATTTTATATCTTTTCTACGCTGACTATCTCGCAAACAGCGTTCCGTGATTGTTATTTTGTCTTTGTCATATTCAAATTATCTTCGTGCGTCCTAGTCGTGTTTTTGGGGGGACTGTGTGTAGAGTTGTTTTGTGCGAGCATAACGCATCCGCTTATAGCAATACACGTACGGTTCCAACGCTCTTTAAGGTTTTCGCATGCGCCTAGCATTTTGCGATGAAAAAAAATGGGCGTTGCCATTGGTTCTGTAACTATAACCGTAACCGTGAGCACCATTTTGTTGCCGTTCACAGAATCTCGTGCTCATACCTCTGAATAACTATATCTGAAATCTCACTTCGATCGGTTAAACCGACTGGCCGCTAAAGCTCCATATACTGGCAGAGTTTTTTTTATGACCACCCTGTATATATATAGCTAGAAGTATCATTTTACTCTTTAGTGTATTCTTTCCATCCAAAACAAAAGATGTCTTTCTAATCCTTTTCTTATATATACTGTTTCATATTTCCTATTTGTCACCAACAGGTGCTAGAATATGATTGAAAGTGTGACTGGGGAAAAAAAGTTGTAAGAATAAAGTTCATTTTATTTAGTAGGTGATCGAAGCTTCTTCATGTCGGAATCAGATAAAATACAAAATATATACATTAACAAGATATTAGGTGGGTCTAATATCTATTAATATCTATTAATATCTATTGATATGGGATCAATAAATATAATATTTTCTGGCTTTATAAATATACAGGATGGCCATAACTAAGGTGCACGTGTTTCAAGGGCTTTATAGGTTAAATTTTTACGAATATTTTTAGAAGCTTTGGTATTTATACTTTTAAGAGTATGTGGGAACGAGTTAAGAAATAAAAATGATTATTTTTAAAATTTACTGATAGATGGCAACTAACCATTAAGGATATTTTATTAATAAATATTAACAAAAATAACTCTTTTTAAATTAATATAGTCTAGAATGACTATATTATTTCATTGCAGTTATCGAATTGCTATAATCTTGGTAAAGCATTTTTATCATGGGAAGATTTTTTTTATAAAAATGATTTAAAATTTTAGTGGTAGAAAATGCTTTTCAGCATACTTTATAAATGTTTCTGAAATGGACTTGTCTGTCCGTGTATTAACTCTCGTAAATTGACTCGAATTGTCAGTAATTGATATTCACTGAAAAAAAATCTTTAACATTACTAAGCTTTTTCTAAAAAACTGGGATTCCTAAAACTTTTTAAATAACGGAAACAGCAAAAACTCAAGTAACTGATTTTTTTACATTAGTTTTTACTTTTACCATTACATAAAATATTCTAAGAATACCAGTTTCCTAGAAAAAGTTTAATGACTTTACATATTTTTTTCAGTGCACATTATTGAGGTTTACTCTGTCCTGTTCGATATCGAAAATGAAGAGTGTAGTATTTGTACTTCCTTTACAGGGACACTCAAAAAGTATTATATTAGATCATAGTCTATGGTTGTGAAATCATTTGCCGTGCATTATAATCATGTTACACTTTTTTAAACATTGGTATACCTTATTGTGATACAATAGTAGATGATTACTACAGAATGTGTTATTTATAGCATTTACATTATATATACAGGTAAAATAAAAAATGGTCAGTTATATTTTTGTGTATGGAGGAAAAATTGTTATGTCGACGTATTTTAATGAAATAAATAATGAAATATATTAATTGCTAAAGTACAATAAAACATCTTTGCTGTAGAATTGACTATAGACTTAGAAAATTTAATATACTTGAAAATTAATGCAATCCTCTGAATTTGATTTTAATTTTATAAATTAGGTCGACATATTTTTGAGAGCCATCATATTCCTTTTTCTGGTAATCAAAAGCAGAAAAAGAGAAAATATTACACAGCCTATTATTTTATTTCGTCCATATATTAGCTTGAAAAATAAAGGGTGTATTCCGGAAGTTTTTCTCACAAAGACCTTCGAGTTTTATTTTTTCTGTAATATATGTTTAATGAGACAACGTTAGAAAAAAAATGCGGCAGGATGTTTGATTTGCAAGAGGAAATTTCTCTTTTTTGTAAGCACTAAAGATTTTTCCACCATCGGATACTAAAATTAAAATACATAGAAGAAAAAAACACAACATCAGTTTATAAAATAAAACATATTAACCTTTATCTTTATTTAAATATCCTAAAATATTTGAAATGTATGAATTTAAAATATATACAGTCGACTCTCGTTAATTCGAAATCGGATAATTCGAATCTTCGCTTAATTCGAACTAAACATGAAGTCCCAAAATTTTCAATGGCAGAATAACGTTAAACTTTTTCATTAATTCGAAATCTTTTTTCTTGACATCGGTTAATTCGAACTAACGAGAATTCCGATTTTTCATTCTTCCTTTCTTTTTCACGAATTTCAGATCATTTGAATAACTATCTCTCTTTGATTTTTGTGAAAATTGTTCCGAACGAGTATGCATATATCCCCATGCATTTGATATCCACTTTCTAAGTGCCCCGTCTGTCCATCAGTGGCGATTCAAAAATTTCTTTCATTGTGCTTGTTTCTAGTCTTTTAATTAGTTTAAGTACTTATACATTCTAATTTAACATTAACTCATATTATGATGATAATAGACATAGTAAATTTTAAAAACACTATAACATTGATTCCTTTGTAATAGTATCATATTAAGCAGATTCTCATTTCAAACTTTCCATAATTCGAACTTCGGGTAATTCGAACATTTCTCGTGGCCCTGACGAGTTCGAATTAACGAGAGCCGACTGTATATATATATATATATACTTATTTATTAGTAAATGTTTAAAGATAAATAATATTGTTTGTCAGGTAGTGTTTATTGACTGTAATGATGATAAAAAATCTCATCATTATAATCGAGGACCTTAGTGGAAGAATATGTTGGGATAAATTTTCCCATAAATTGTTTTCTTTTATGGATGAAAACGTTACTTTGAGTGGTATATCGTATTGGTTAAAAAAAATAGGAAATTGCTAAAATTTTTCTTAGAAACTGGGATTTCAAGAACTTTTTATATAACGGCAACAACAAAAATTCAAGTGCCTAATGTACATTTTCCCCGTAACTAAAAAACTTTGTAAGATTACTAAGATTGTTCAGAATTCTAGATTGATTATAATTTCTGGGATTCCTAGATTTTTTTAAATGTGATTGCAACACGTGTTATAGAAGTAACTTTAGTAAGACTGTTATATTTTTAATAGATTCTTAATCTAAGCTATTGATTTCTGTTGCTTTACAAAAAATAACTTTGCATATTTACATCTTTTTTTTTTCTTTCACAGTGCACAGATAAAACGTAAATATGCATACGATTTTTAGTAAGCTTACCTCTGTTGAATTACACATTTATTTTTACAGTTTACATAGTTTTGAAGATATTAGACAGTATATTTTATTATCTATTATTTCTTTATTTAATCATCTAAATTTTGAAAATAATTTCTAAAATTTAATAATTAAATGTTACTATTCTTTTTTGGGAGAATATAACAACACCTATTAACATATAAACGTATGTTTCTAAGAATGATTTAAATAAATAAATAAATTATAACAAACACTTTCAATTTATTTTCTCGAACAAGATTCGTACACTACAAGGACTTTCAAGCTTTTTGTACCAGAAATTTCTTAATGTAAGATTTGGCCTATTTAAGTAGATCCGAGACAAAAAAATCCTCCGATTTTCTAAAAAAAATATTGCATTAAAATTTTCTCGATTGTTTCTGGTTGAAATGATGTTAAATCGATGTTTCTGTCTTTACTGGAACAGGAAATATTAAATTTTTCCTTATTGTTTTCGTTTAGGTTTGTTTCAAAATCCAGCATTCAAGCAATTGTTGTTATGGAAACCATTTCTTGTGAAAATGCGTTTTTCTTCATGATGGGGCTTAACCATTTCTCCTATTTAAGTACTTATAAGTAAAGAAACGCCAAAGATAATCTCTGTAAACTTGGAACATGTCTTTTTCAGTTTCAGCAAGTTTGAAAAAAAAATTGCTTTCAAAAATATTTTTTTTAAGTTACATCCTTTTTTTAAGTTATTTACTTTAAATATTTTTCATTTTTGTTTAAATTAATATGTTTTGTTAAACGTTGAATCAAAATTAAAGCTTATATGTTTATGTTTGTTTAAACAAAAATAAATCGAGATTCTACAAAATAATTATTCGATTTATAACGATTTTAAGTACACTACTTTTCTTTTTTTAATTTTTAAATTTTTAATTAAAAAAAAAAGATATGAGAAGATTTAGCATGTGATTTTGTTTAAAAAATAATAGGGTTAACCAACATGTAAAAATTCAAAATTAAATATTAATAATATAACTAATAATATTAATATTAAAAAAAAATGTTTTTCAGGATCCGGGATGATAAAAAATTCTCTTTTCTAATATAGCGAATAAAACATTTGTTCCTTGGCAGATCGTTATAAACTAGTTTGACTATATAGTGACCAGTATTTGACTAATTTTCTGTTAATAAAACACTTAAAATCCTCTAAAAGCTCTGTCAAACTTTTTTTTTACATAACACATTTTTCAACTGAGGTTTTTAATTGTGTGCTGCCATCATAGTAAATATTCATATTATAAATATATGAAAATTAACATTTATTAAAAATTAAATAGCTTTAAATATTTCTTCAATATTGTCCAAAACAAATTAAATTTTTATGTCCTTTTTATGTCCCTCTTTAAAACAATTTTCAGCCCATTATATACGAAAATATTAATATATATATATATATAGTCAAAATTTTATTTCATTCAGAGTGTTCTCTGAAAAAACACACGTGAGTCTTTTAAAACGGTTTCTTACAAGTAATGTCTCCCACTTTCGTATTTGACAACAACAGATGTTTAGTGAAAATGAATTTGATTGAAAGTGTGACAGGGAAGGAAATTTATGCGAAGTTTAGAAGATTGCAGGGACACACTGCAGTAAGATAAAAGCTAAAAAATGTACATTATCAAAATATAGGTTAGACTATAGAACAAAAAATATTATGTATCACCATAATAGAGGTACGGAAGAACTACTAAAAAACTGCTTTTCAAAATAATTAATCCCCTTTTATTTTATATATTTAAAAATATTAAATTTAAATTTGCGATGTATCTTGGCTGTATCAAATTGAATATATATATACATATACATATATAACCATTTGGACTAACAACTATTTGAGCTGAAGCTAAATATATATATATATATATATATTCTAAACTAATAATATATTTATATATATATCTTGATTACTACCAATATCCTTTACCCTAGCACGAACCCTATTAAAAATGAAGGTTCTACTATGATTAGCTTATTTACAGGGATAGTCAAAAGTTTTCCGACACATTACGGCTAATGGGAAAAAATCATTTAAAATGAAATTGAAAGGTGTTACACCCTTATATTCTTATCCTACGTACTGTATATTTTCGATGATAACTGGTGGATAGTTGAAATGCATTTTCAATAATGATATGCGCTTTTAAGTTTTACTAAAAGTCTGTAAATTATATGGTGTATATAAATGTTATAGTTGATATACAGGGATATACAAAAGAGCTCATAAAGGTTACTGAATATGAGAGTAATTAACTTAAAGGTGGTTTTTAAGTAAGTTATGCATTTTTACGTTGAACTGCTCTCAGTTTACATGAAATGTTTGTAGAATATAGATAAAATGATTTACAGGTTCACGCAAAGAATTAGCTACATGGTCACCCATAGAAGTGTGATTTAAGTAATTTTAAGAGTATGTTTGTTTGAACTAAATTTTAACAAAATACTGGCATGTAATAAAGGTATTAGGTACAGGGCTTAACAAAAGTAATGAGGTTTTTTCCATCTATTAGAATAAAGTGCTGAAAGAGAAAATTCAACCAGTTAGGCATTTTCTCGCTAAACTAAATTTTTCCTTTATATAGTACATATAAATATCAACCGACGGATCAATTACAGGGCTGCTCAAAAGTATTGGAATACTTGCTTGGTTATGGACAGTAGCGTTTTTTTTTTCTTTTTTTCTAAATAACAAAGTTTTGTTAAAAATTTCAGGAAATGTTGGAAAGTGTTTCATAATTTATGCTTAACGCATGATTTTTCTTACTTGTTTCTAATTTACAAATTATTATAGTATAGTTTCATAAGACAGCTGTTTTGTTGTATCGCTGTTCATCAACCAAAAATGACATATCATTTCGTTTCTTTTACTGCATTTACTTGAAAAAGGAAGAGTATTTTGTAAAAAGAATTCTCACATATTAGAACTTTCAGTTTCGTATTTGTCACTAACAGATGTTAAGTGAAAAAAAAAACTTGAGTGAAAGTGTGACAGGAAAGGGGATCTGTGAGAATACAGTCTTTTTTTATAAGTACTTAAGATCTCTCAAGATAGTAATCGGATAAAAACTAAAACACGTATATCATCAAAATATATCATCAGTATAGGCACGTAATACTAATATTGCCTTTAACTGAGTGGAAAGATCTTTTTTTTATTATGATTGTGTATTTTTTTATATGTTTAAAAATATACATTAATACATTTATATTTTTAGTGTGAATATAAATTTATAAATTTATATTGACATTTGACCTATTAAAACAGGATCATATTAAAAATAATAGATTTTGAATTATTTGTAAATATACCAAAAAATTTATATAAATGCTTTTGATTTTTATACATTCAAAATTTGATTTATTTTCTGTTTGTCCAGTTACCGGAACTGGTGCGGAAAACTGAAGGATGAAATAATTAAAAATACCTATATGCAAAAAAATATGAAGATTAAATTAAAAAAAATCAAATAACGTAGTTTAAGATCTTATGCTACATATTCCACAAATTAAAAGATTTTTGTCTATCTGATGATAAAGTGTAATTAATTACGCATCACATCACTCAATCATCAGTGTTAGCTAAAACTTATTCTATAATAATGTGATTAATCCTTGCAAACGTTAGAGTTAATTAAAGATGATATATATTCATAAAGTTTATTAGAAAAAGCGAAAAAAATATCTTCCATAATTTTCATAATTATAAGCTGATAGGTTTACATTAACACAATTTCCGCTTAATATTGTTTAATCTGACAAGAAAGGAAATTTCTTTAATAAACGCTAATATTTATTAATGAAACCTGTCCCTAATAAAACTTTTTTTTTCTTCATTTTATTCCGATTACTTTTAAGAAGTGCCATTAAAAAGGAATAATTTAATCAAATTAAGTAATACTGAGTGAGAAATTTATTTAGGTACCACGGAGTTACTTGATTTCTTAAAAAAATCAAATTTGTCATATGCATAATTATAGAATTATCAATCTGATATTTCAGAGAAAACATTAAAATTTATAAATTCTTTAAAATTTTTCTCAAAATTTTTACATAAAGTCGCAAACGTATCAGTCCATTCTCACAATATAACTCTAAAACATTTAATCATATAGAAAACACACAATAAAATGTATTCAAATATGCATTTAAATTTTAAAATGCAAATACATATTGTTAAATAATATTTTTTAGAGATTCAGGTTATTATATTTTTGAATAATATATATTTTTTTAATACATATGAACTATTTTTGTTAGCTATGGAGTGTCATTTTAGGATTCACATTCTTTACCATTTTAATTAACATGAGCTTGCAATAGGCAGTTTAAAATTGAAAAAATATAAGAAGTTTTCATTTTAAAAAAAGAAGCAGTTTTAATTTTTAAAGAGCTATTTTGTGACCAAAGATACTCTATTGGTAAAATTTACAAATTTTAGAGCTCATATAAAAATATTGTACCAATTGCACAGCGTACTAATGTAAAACTCCCAGCACAGAATGCTTGCAATACCAGTTTGAAAAGGTACATAAGATCATAGATTTAAAAAAAAAAAAAAAAAAAAAAAAAAAAAAAAAAAACAGATTAAAATATCGTCTATTTTATAAGAAATGATTATATTTTTACAACAACATTTTTTTAAAACCTTTACTTTATTTTCAGAAATTTGATCATTGTACAGTTATACATTTTAATAGTAACTTTGAACTGTAAGCGCTGAAATAAGCTGGTTCCGAATCCCAAATAAAGCGTAACTTAAACAGTTTTAGATAAATGAATACGCGATACTACTTTTTTTGCTGTTTACTCGCTTTCAGTGCCATCTATGTAAAATTGCGGCTCCAGAGCGTAAAGGGTACTGGGCTGAAGATTTAAAAATCGTAAGATTTATGCTTTTTTTTCTTTGGGCTTTATAAACGATCATGTCTATGTACCATCGCTGCCTTATGATTTTCCAGAGTTGAGACGCAGAATTGATGATGCTATTTCTTCCTTTACTTTGAGTCTGTTAAACGAACTGTGGAAATAATTGGACTTTAAGCTGGATATGTGTCTTATAACTAAAGATCCATCTATTGAACATATGGAAGAAAAACTAGGTTACTTTATATGTATTCGATGAATGGTTTATCGCAAAAGTCTAAGTTAAACTGTTAAAATATACCTTTGAAACTGGGATATTTGGATTTCCCGTACTTACAATAATTTTCTCATGTGTTTTGGAGATGGAATTGAACACGTTAAAATCACCCAGTCCTAGAGTGCTTTGGGTCGAAGTACTCAAATTATTGCTATTTGTATAGTAATAGCGAAACAAAGAAAATAAATTGTAAAAAAAAAAAGCTTAAGTTTAGTTTTAACATGTATTTTCTGACATATGTTCTAGAAGCCCCGATTTAAAATACACATTTGACAATTTGTATAAAAGGTTAATATATTTTGTGTGCACAATATTTTATGTCGTTTAAAATTATAGAAACTCCACTGTTTTATTAAACACTGTTGTTTATGAAAGCACTGCTGTTATATTTTTACACCAATATGGTGAAGTGCATTTTTCTTAATAACAGTTTATTTTAATGTGGTGAAATATAAATTAAGCATTTGTTTATGTCGTTTTACTTGTTTATAAGTGAAGCACAATAGTGTCAATAAATTTGTATGATTCATTCAATTAATTGTCTCCAGCCTAAAAACCTTATACAGTAGCAAAAGCAAACTTAGCATACAGCAAAGCAATATCATTGAAATGTGCTTAGATTTTTTGTGAAGGCGAGTTTTGTGGAGGAGGAGTGGTATTCTTACCTAAAAAGACTAAGAAACAAACAGAAGAAAGATATTTAGTATCCAAGTTGAAGATTATTCTATAAAATTATGTTGTTGTTTTAGATCTCAATTGTAATTCCCAAGTGAATTGAAACATATTCCATAGATTTTTTTAATATTAAAAAAGGAAAATGAAATTAGCAGCCATTTGTAGAATAATGTAACTGAAACACTTATGTATGTCATGAAAAAAATACCTCTTTAATATTTTAAGGATTTATTCACGAAAATTTATTGTATAGTAAAATTTGTTCATTTAATTCATTTGACTTTAAAGTTTGTTTAATTATCTATGAGTCATTCCCTATTAATATTCAAAATTACATGAAATATACAAAATGTATTGAAGATCGGTGCAGAAACAAACGTTATGCTGTATATTGCAAAAAAAAGTATAAAAGATGTTTTTAGGTTGTCATATTTTTCTAATTATCTTAAATACAATAAAGAAAGGTTACCTTCGACACTTGTAATAATATTTCTTAATTTCGCTGAGATTCCAGTATAAGCGGTTGCATATATTTTATATATTATATGATTATAAATGAGAAAAAGTAGAAAGAAAGAAACAGTAGAGGAATTTTTTCTAATATAACTCACGCATTTATTTAAAGATGGGTCCCTCTTTTTACTTTTCAAATAAACAGTACAAGGTATTTCTAAATAATGATTCTAGTATACAAAACAATCGATTTTCTCCTTGCGTTTAGCTATTCAAAATAGACGTTTAAGGTAAATATTGAATATCCCGTTTAAAATTAAAACAACGCTTAAAGGATAGAAATATCATTAACTTCATATAATAAGTATCATTGAAATGTTAAAAGTTATTGAAAGTTTTGAGGTGTGTAATCTTTAAAATTCTTAATTCTAGGTTTAATTTTTTTTTTTTTTGAAATTTTGTAAAGTTTGATGAGTCATTCGATATTAATATTCAAAATTACATTTAAGTTAAATACATGAATGATCTGTACAGAATAATAAATTATGCTGTATAATGTAGTAAAATAATGGTAGAAGTTCTTTTATGTTGCATACTTTGCAAATTATTTTAAGTACGATAAAGACAGTTTTTTCTCGAGATTTGTCATCATATTTCTTAATTTTTCGGGGATTCCAGTAGGAGCTATAGGTCATATTTTATATTTTATATGATGATAAATGAGCAAAAATATGTTTTACCTTTTGAAAAAGTTGAGGATTTTTTTTTTTAAATAACTCACGGGCACATGATTTATTTAAATATGAGTCACTTTTCTACTTTTTTAAAAAAAGAGAACGAGTTATTTTTAAATAATTATTGTTGTTTACAAAACAATCGATTTTCCACTTGCATTTTGCTATTCCAAACAGACGTTTAAGATAAATATTGAATATCCCATTTAAAAATACAAGAACACTTAATGCATTGAAATTTTAATGACTTAACATGATAAGTATCATTAAAATGTCAAAAGTTATTGAAAGTTTGGAAGTGTGCAAACTTTAAAATTATTACTTCTGTGCTTAAATATTTTTGTGAGTTTAGAAATTTTGTAAAGTTTATTCAGCTATCCACAAGTCATTAGATTAGATTTATTACTAAAAATCTTTAATTTAGAAAAATACGTTTATTTTATTTATTGTATGTTTAAAGTTTGATCAGGTAGGCATGAATCATTCTATTTTAATATTGAAATTTAGATTTATATGAAATACGTGAATAATCTGTACAAAAACAAATATTAATGTTTTTAATGCAAAAAAAAGAATGATTGGAGTTCTTTATAGGTTGTCATACATTGCTAGTTATCTTCAATAAGAAAGAGTTTCCTCCAGACTTGTTATCATACTTCTTAATTTCTCTAAGATTCCTTTATGTATGGTGGGTGATATTTTATATGATGATCACAAAGAAAAATATGTCTTATCTTTTAAAAAAGATTCTGTTTTTTTATTTATTTATTTATATTTTTTTACATAGAATTCACGGATATATTGTTTGTTTAAATAATGGTGCTTATTTTACTGTAAAAAAAAGACCAGAAAGTATATCTAAATAATGATCCTTGTTTACAAAACAATCAATTTTCCACTTGAGTTTTACTATCCCAAACAGACATTTAAGTCAGATATTGAAAACCCCGTTTAAAACTACAATAAAATTTAAAAGAGAGGCATTTTATTGACTTCAAATGATAACTGTCCTTGAAATGTTAAAAGTTATTGAAAGGTTTGAAGTGAGTAATCTTTAAAATTATTATTTTTGTATTTAATTTTTTTTTAATTTTTAAAATTTGTAAAGTTTGTTTAGTTATCAATGAGTTATTCAATATTAATGTTCAAAATTAAATTGATAGGAAATATACGAAAGAAGCATAAATTATTCTTTATAATGCAGTAAAATAATGATAGAAGTTCATTTTTAGATTGTAATACTTTGCTGATTATCTTAAGAAGAATAAAGAAAAGTTTTTCTTGAGACTTATTATCGTACTTCTTAATTTCGCAGAGATTCCATTATGTGAGGTAGGTCATATTTTATATCTTATGGGATGATAAATGAGGTAAAATGTGTTTTAAATTTTGAAAAAGTTTATGAATTTTCTTTTAAAGAATTCATGGAGATATGATTTATTTAAATATGGTTCGCTCTTTTCACAGTTTAAAGAAAAAAACTTTTTATATCTATGTTATGATAATTGTTCAGAGAAAAATCGATTTTTCAGTTGTGTTTACTATTGCAAAAAAACGTTTCAGTTAGATATTGAATATCCCGTTTTAAACTATAAAAACTTTTAAAGTAATTTTAATGACATAACATGAAAAGCATCATTGAAACATCATGTTCTGAAAATCAAATTCATTGAAACATTAGTTCTATCTTTTAAAACATTGTGCTTTCACATGACTTGTATGTAATAAATTTATCGACATCATAAGAACTAAATTATTCAAAAGGTTTTTCACACACGCTATAAAAAATATTTTTTAAATAAAATATTCTTTAAGAACATTAATTTTATTTTTTTAATATAGTATTTTTAGGAATATTACATTCTCGATGAAATTCATTTCCTAAATATTATAAATACACATCCTTTTAAAAACTCGTGACATAGTTATAGAACTTTATGTCTTTTATAAAATTATCTGAGTGAAAGATTACTTTATGTCTTACTAAAAAAAAATCTCTTTGGTGTTTTAAAGATTTATTACCGAAAATCTATAATTCAGAAAAGCATTTTTTTTTATTCATTTATGTAGTCAAATTCTTTTTTGTTACTCATGAGTCATTCAATATTAATATTCAAATTTACGTTTATATGAAGTCTGTGAATAATCTGTACAGAAGCAAAAATTACGCTCTTTCTAGCAAAATAAGGATGATAAGTGTTATTTTTATGTTGTCATACTTTCCTAATTATCTTATGTGCAATAAAGAAAGATTTTCCTCTAAATTTGTTATCATATTTTTCTAAAATTCCATTATGTGCTATAGGTCATATTTCATATGTTACACTGTTTAAAAAAATGTAAGGTTATTATTTTTTTTTAGGAAACTGGGATTCCTAGAAATTTTTATGTTACAGTAACAGGAAAATTCCTGTAACCGGCACTTTTATTTGAATCTTTGCTGTTCCTGTTCCATAAAAAGTTCCTGGAATACCAGTTTCCTAGATACAGTTTAATAACTTTACAGATATTATTTCAGTATATGTGATAATAAATGTTCAAAAGTAAGTCTTACCTTCTAAAAAAGTTTCAGCTTCTTTCCTTCTTCTATTTTTTTTCTTTTTTAATAGAATTCATGGAGTAATGGTTTATTTAAATAACGGTAACTCTTTTCACTTTTTAAAGAAGGAGGAGAGATCATTTCTAATTAGGATACCATGTTTAAAAACAATTAATTTTCCACTTTCATTTTGTTATTTCAAACGTAAAGATCCTTGTTTACAAAACAATAATTTTTTTTCGTTCCGCTATATCAAACAGTCGATTAAGATAGATATTGAATATTCCATTTAAAACAACAGTAAAACTTAATAAAAAGACACTTTAATGGTTACAAAAGATAAGTATCATTGAAATGTCAAAAATTATTGAAAGTTTTGAAATGTGTAGTCTTTAATATTACTACTTGTAAATATATATAAAAATATTTTGTGAATTTTGTAAAGTTTGTTCAGTTAGCCATGAGCCATTCGATATTAATATTCAAAATTTCGTTTATATAAAATATAAAAATGAAGCATAATTTATGCTGTATAATGCAGTAAATTAATGATAGAAGTTCTTTTTAGGTTTTGGTTGTCATAGTTTGCTATTTATTTTAAATAGAATAAAGAAAGGTTTTTCACGAGATCTATTGTATACTTCTTAGTTTTTTTAAGATTCTATTAAGTGCGGCAGGTTATATTTTATATTTTATGGGATGATAAATGAACGGAAGTATATTTTACCTTTTGAAAACGTTGATTTTTTTTAGTTTATTACAGAAAATCAATTATTTAGAAAGAAATATATTTATTTTATTTATATACATCTTTAAAACTTCTTCAGGCACCCATGAGTCATGCGATGATTTTAATATTCAAATTTTGATTTAAATGAAATATATGAATGATCTGAACAAAAGCACAAATTGAGCTACTTAAAGCAGAAAAATAATGAAAAACGCTCTGTTTAGGTTTTTATGCATTACTAGTTACCTTCGGTATAAGAAAAAGATTTTCCTTCAAATTTGTTACTATACTTCTTAATTTCGCTGAGATTCCATACGTGCGGTAGGACTTATTTTATAGTTATCTGATGATGAATGAGCAAAAACATATCTAACCTTTTGAAGTTTCTTTTTTTTTTCTTTTAAATTATTGTTATAGAATTAACGGAGGTATAGTTTATTTAAATAAGGGTCGCTCTTTTTACTTTTCAAAAAAAGAGAAGAAAATATATCTAACTAGGGAACTGCAAGACGTGTAAGTCACTGATTTTAACGAATATGGTATTATTGTAAAGATATCATCAAGAGCAGTAAAAAACTCAATGGAACTACCCGTCGCAAATGAGCTGTTTTCAAGATAATGGGGGACCGCCAAAAAATTTAGTCTCGATTTTAACGAAAGTGGTATCGTTAAAAAACTATCATGATGAGGGAGAAAAATCTCAATAGAACTACTCGTCGGAAATGAGCCGTTTTCGAGATATCCTATAATTTATGTCACGTAGCTATTGCATAATGTTCTAGTGCACACTTAATCGGGGACCGCAAAAAATTGTTTTCTCGATTTTGATGAAAATGGTGTTGTTGCAAAGATATCATTGTGAGAAGTAAAAAACTCAATGGAAGTAACCATCTGAAATAAGCCGTTTTCGAAATATCCTACAATTTATGTCACTTAATGCAGTTTCCCAGCAGTGTGCATTATCAATGTGACACAAATTGTCGGATATTTCGAAAATGTCTCATTTCCGACGGGTGATTCCTTTGAGTTTTTTAATCCTCACGATAATATCTTTTCAACGATGCCATTTTCGTTAAGATCGAGAGTAAAATTTTTTACGTGTGCACTAGCTACGTGACATAAATTGTCGGATATCTTGAAAACGGATCATTTAAGACGAGTAGTTCTATTGAGTTTTTTACTGCTCTCAATGAGATCCTTCCAACGATACTACTTTCGTCAAAATAGGTGGCTTACACTTCTTGCAGTTCCCTAGAATGTAAGGATTCTTGTTTACAAAACAATCAATTTCCTCCTCGTGTTTCGCTAATCTAAACAGACATTTAAGTTAGAAAGTGAATATCCCATTCGAAACTATAATAGCGCTTAATGGAAAGAAAATTTAATAACTCAAATGATAAGTATCATTCAAATGTCAACAGTTATTTTAAGTTTTGAAGTGTGTTATCTTTAACAATATTGCTTCTACGTTTATTTATTTATGTATTTTTATTTTTATTTTTATTTTTTTTAATTTTGTAAAGATTTTTCAGCTAACCATGAATCATTCGATCGTAATTTCAAAATTACATTCATATAAAATATACGAATGAAGCAAAAACTACATTGTTTAATGCAGAAAAATAATGGTAGAAGTTATTTTTAGGTTGTCATACTTTGCTAATTATCTTAAGAAGAATAAAGAAAAGTTTTCTTCGAGACTTATTATCATACCTCTTAATTTCGCTCAGACTCCATTATGTGCGATAGGTCATATTTTACATTCTATGCGATGATAAATGAGCAAAAGCAAATCTTAACTATTCTCTCTCTCTCTCTCTCTCTCTCTCTCTCTCTCCTTTTTTTCACAAAATTTACGGATATATGGTTTATTTAAATAAAGGTCGTTCTTTTTACCTTTTTTTTTAAAAAAAGAGTAGAAAATACCTGTAAGTAATGATTCTTGTTTACAAAATTTTCAATTTCTCCCTTGCGTTTCGCTATTCTAAACATACGTTCGTTATATATTGAATACCTGTTTAAAACTACAATAACGCTTAATAAAAAAGACATTAATCTCTTCAAATGATAAGTATCATTGAAGTGTCAATGTTATTGAAAGTTCTTAAGTGTGTAATGTTTAGAATTATTACTTCTATGTTATTTTTTTATGAATATTGTAAAGTTTGTTTAGAAATCAATGAGTCATTCTATATTACTATTCAAAATTATATTTATATGAAGTACACAAATGAATGAAAAATTATATTGCATGATGCTGTAAAATAATAATAGGAATTCCCTTTAGGACGACCATACATTGCTAATTATCTTAAGTAGAATAAATAAAGATTGCTCCGAGACTTATTATCATACCTCTTAATTTCGCTTAGAATGCATTATGTGGGGTAGGTTATATTTTTCAAAATTATGCGATGATAAATGAGCAAAATTCTGTCTTACCTTTTGAAGAAGTTGATGAATTTTCTTTTATAAAAATTCTTTTGAATTTCTTTTGAAGACATGATTTTTCTAAATATGTGTCACTCTTCTTAGTTTTGAAAGAAAGAGAATAAGATTTCTCTAAGAAATGATTATTATTTTCAAAACAATAGATTTTTTTTTTCTTACGTATCACAATTTAAAATAAATGTTTAAATTACACAATGAATATCAAGTTTAAAACTACAATAACGCTAATTGGAAGGACATTTTAATGACATCAAATGATAATTATCATTTAAATGTTAAAGGTTTGAAGCGTGCAAGCTTTAAAATAATTAGTTTTATATTTTAAAAAAATGTGATTTCACATGATTTGCAAGTGTAATAATATTATCGACTTATAAGCACAAAAGTATTCGATATATTTTTCAGACACATTATAGGGTAAAACAATAATAGTTTTTCAATAAAATTTTCTTTAAGGATATTAATTTTTTATTTTTTTTAATTTAGGCAAATTTTTATAAGTGTTACGTTATAGATGAAATTCATCTGTAAAACTTTATAAATAGCACTTTATAAATAGCAGTATAGCATACGCTTTCAATATCCTATAAACTAGTTGTAGAACTTAATGCCTTTTGTATAATAATGTAACTGGAACACTTTATGTTGTGCTATAAATACTCTTTATTATTTTAAAGATTTATTACTGAATATCTATCATTTGGAAAAATATGTTTACTTTATTTATTTATATCTGCAAAGTTTGTTTAACTACCCATGAGTCAATCGATATTAATATTCGAATTTACATTTATATGCAATATGTGAATGATCTGTACAAAAATAACAATTATGCTGTATAATGCAGAAAAAAAATGACATAAGTTATTTTTAGGTTGTCATACATTGCTAATCATCTTAAGTACAATGAAAAAGATTTTCTTCCAGACCTCCTATCGTACTTCTTAACCTCTCTAAGATTTAATTTTATGCGTAAGGTCATATTTTATATGTTATGTGATGGTCAATGAGAATAAAAATTCTTACCTTTTGAAAAAGGTTCTGATTCTTTATTTTTTTTTATACAATTCCCGGAGTTATGATTTATTTAAATAAGGGTTGCTCTTTTTACTTATCAAAGAAAGACAAGAAAGTATTTCTATGTAATGATACTTATTTACAAAACGACCAGTCTTTCCTTTGCATTTCGCAATTCGAAACGGACGTTTAATTTAAAGATTGAATATATCATTTAAAACTACAATATTGTTTAATGAAACATCACTTTAATGACTTCAAATGATAAGTATCATTGAAATATCACAAGTTATTAAAAAGTTTGAAGTGTGTAATCTTTAAAATTATAACGTCTATGTTTATAAATATTTTTTTTTATTTTGTGAATTTTGTAAAGTTTATTTGGTTATCTCAGATTCATTCGATATGAATATTCAAAATTACAATTATGGGAAACATATGAAATAAGTTAAAATTATGTTATACGATCCAGTAAAATAATGATAGAAGTTCTTTTTATGTTTTCATACTTTGATAATTATCTTATGTAGAATAAAGAAAAACTTTCCTCGGGACTTATTATCATGCTTCTCAATGTTGCCGATATTCCATTATGCGCGGTAGGTCATATTTTATATGTGATGTGATGATAAATGAGCAAAAGTAACTCTTTTTTTTAAGTTTCTGTTTTTTTTTTCAATTTTTTATAGAATTTATGTAGATATGGTTTATTTAAATAAGGTTTGCTATTTTTACTTTCCAAAAAAAGTGAAAAAAAGCATCTCCAAGGTCTTTGTTTTCAAAAGTTGTAAATTCACTAGAGCTATTTTTTATTCTAAGCAGACGTTCAACTTATTTATTGAATATCCTGTTTAAAACTACAATAGTGTTTAATGGAAAGGCATTTTAATAAATTCAAATAACAAGTATCATTGAAATGTCAAAATTTATTGAATGTTATGTTTAATCTTTTTTTGTGTGTGTGTCTGAATTTTGTAAAGTTTATGTACCTAACTATGAGTCATTCGATATGAATATACAGAATTATATTTATATGAAATATACGACTGAAGAAAAATTTATGCTGTATAATGCAGTAAAGTAATGATAGAAGTTCTTTTTAGGTTGTCATACTATGTTAATTATCTTAAGTAGAATGAAGAATGGTTTTCCTAGATAGTTGTTATATTTCTTAATTTCGCTGAGATTCCACTAATTGTGGTAGGTCATATTTTATATTCTATGGGATGATAAATGAGCAAAAGTAAACCTTACCTTTTATAAAAGTTTTTTTTCCTTTAATATATATGTATATTCGTATGTAAATAAAACCATTAATTGTACTACAATATATGTACAATTGAATTTAATAAAAATTATTACATTGAAACATGGGGGGAAAATAAAAAAATAAATAAAATGAAAACAAACGGAATTTGCCGATGTGTGTGTGTAGAGAGAGTGAGAGAGTTTACGGAGATATGGTTTATCTGACCAAGGCTCTTTCGTTTTACTTTTCAAATAAAGGTAAGGAAATACCTGTAGGTAATGATTTTTTGTTTACGAAAACAATCAATTTATCGCTTGTGTTTCGCTATTGTAAACAGACGTTTAAGTTAGATATAGAATATTCTATTTAAAACTACAATAACACTTAATGGAGAAATATTTTAAAGACTTCGAATGATACCTATCGTTGAATTAAATATGTATATATATATATATATATATATATATCATTTTGTGAAATTTATAGCATTTGTTCAGTTATCCATGAGATATTCGATATTAATATTGAAAGTTACATTTGTGTGAAACATATGACTGAAGCAAAAAATTATGTTGTATAGTGCCGTAAAATAATGACAGAAGTTTTTTTAGGTTGTCATACTTTGTTATTTTTCCTATGTAGAATAAAGACAGGTTTTCCTTGAAACTTATTATCATACTTCTCAGCTGAGATTCCATTATTTCAGTAGGTCATATTTTATATTTTATATGATGATAAACGCACAAAAATAAATATTTCCTTTTTAAAAAGTTTCTGTTTTTTTTCCTACTTTTTAGTTTCGCTGAGTTTCAATTATGTGCACTATGTCATATATCATGGATCATCAATGAGCAAAAATAACTTTTACCTGTAAAATATATATATATATATATATAATACATATATATATATATATATATATTACAAAATTTACGGAGATATGATTTATTTAAACAACGGTCACTCTTTGTACTTCTCAATGAATAAGAAGAAGACATCTCTAAGTAATAATCCCTGTATAAATAATAATACTAATAATAATAATAATAATTTCCTCTTGTGATTCGTTATTCCAAACAGGCGATTAAGTTAGATATTGAATACCCCGTTTAAAACTACAATATCACTTAATAGAAATATATTTTAATGGTGTCAAATGATAAGTATCTTTGAACTGTCAAAATTTATTGAAAGTTTCGAAGTGTGCCACCTTTAAAATGTTTACTTCAATGTGGAAAAAATATTACTTCTATGTTTGTTCAGTTACCCATGATTGATATTAATATCCAAAATTTACATTTGTATAAAATATAAAACTGAAGCTAAAATAGCGTTGTATAATGCAGTAAAATAATGATAGAAGTTCTTTCTAGGTTGTCATACTTTACTAATTATCTTATGATGTAGAATAAAGAAAGATTTTCCTCGAGACTTATTATCATGCTTCTTAATTTTACAGAAATTCCATTATGAACTCCAGGTCATATTTTATATTCTGTGGGATGATAAATTAGCAAAAGTATGTCTTACCTTTTGAAAAAGTTTATGACTCTTTTTATAGAATTCACTGAGATATGAATTATTTAAATGTAGGTGTTAAAAAAAAAAAAAAAATCACTTGTTTAAAACTCAATAACTTAACAAAATAATTATTTTTTACCTTCGTTTCGCAATTCCAAACAGACGTTTGAGTTACATATTTAATATTCCCTTTAAAACTACAAAATCGTTTAATAGAAAAATAAATAATGTGTTGAAATGATATCAGTAAAATTTCAAATACCATTAAAATTTTTAAAACCTTTAAAATTATTATTTTTATCGTAGAAAAAGAATGTGATTTCACATGATTTGCAAATAACAAAATTATCAATATATGTATGCATTAAATTATTCTCTATATTTTCACTATAAAATGCAATTTTTTTTTTCATTAAAATTTTTCTATAGAACACAATTTTAGTTTTTAAATGTTTAGTAATTTTAGTAATTTTACGTTAAATAGGTGAAATTCATATCCAAAAACTTATAATTAGCATATTATTTTAAAAAATCGGCAATAGTTTTAGAACATTCTGCCATTCTTATCATAAAAAATAATTTTATTGAAAATATGATTTGAAAAATTGCTAAATTGGATCCTGTGGATAATGATATGTTTTTTTCCATAGCTGTAGATCTTTTTGCCATAATATATTTTATAATTGAATGTATTAAATGTAGTCTTTTTGAAACTTTCAAGAAATAAATGAATGAAGAAAAACTAAATATTATTGTTTTATTGTTACTGATTGAAATATAATTTTATTTTTTGGTTATTCTGTTGTTATTTAATGCATTAAAAATATTTTCATAAATGCTATTTGTCTGAAGAATTTGTAACTCAAATTAGACAAAATTCACAGGATAATATGACAAATATACACTAACAAAATAAATCTAAAACAAAATATATATCTATAATTCCTAATCAATCTTTTAGCATTCTTAAGTCTAAAGATAATATAATTTGTTCTTCTCCTAGTTATCAATGATTACTGAGTCTTTATTTTTTGGAAGGCAAAGTTTTTGAAGATTTTTACCAGTGCATTTTTGCGAATTCGCACTGACAAAAATTTCAAATGTACACTGTAAAATAAATAAATGAATAAATAAGTAAAAATAAAAATAAGTTACTAATTTCTTTTCTAGGAAACTGGGATTCCTAGAACTTTTCATGCAAACTGAAAATACTTTATTCTAAAACTATCTGATATTTTGATGGCAGAGCAAATGTTTTTGTCAATTTGCTGCCTTAATAAATTTGACAGCCGGATATTTTGGCTGTCATAATAAATTTGGCAGCCGGATATTGTTAGAGTAACCTCAATAAAAAAAGATCTAAGTTTGATCTCCGATCGTGAAATTTTTTCACTCAGTAAAAAGAATATCGACTTGCATGATGATTGTCCTAATCAATTTAATTTTAAAAAAATAGTAAAGAGTAAATCTTTTATTAAAATTACCTAACTTCAAATTTGTTTCTGAAGAAAGGAACATTTATTTCTAAAATGATTATGATTTATAAATATGAAAAGTATCATTAAACTAATATTTCTAAACAGTCCAAGTGTCTAAACATTAATTAAAATATATGTTTTCATTAGGATGAAAAATTACTAAATATCTATTGCAAATATTTATACAGTGGTGGTCAGAATTATAAGAACAACTGAAAGTTTCACAGAAAAAAAATTATTTCTGAGCTAAATAAAGTAAAATTTTTGCACAAAATGTTTTTTATGCTAAAAATCCTTGTAGAATACAAAACATTGGAAAATGCAAAATATGAATGTTTTGTTACAATTAAAAAATATGTCATTTTAAAAATTGGACAAAATTATAAAGGCAATGAATGTTTTTTTCTGAAAGTCACTGATAATTAATAATCTCCCTGCTTCTTCTCAATCACCTTTATCAGTCTTGGTGCTTATAGAGATTGACAATTCCTTAAGAACTTTCTTAGAAATTTTTGAGTGATCTTTTTCGCTGGAAGACATGAGTTCTTGCTTGTTTTGAGATTATATACCATTTTTGCATACTTTGTGTGCCAGAATACCCAACAGATTTTCCACTGGATTCAGGTCAGGACTTCTGACAGCCCAAACTAATAGTTTCGCGAAATTCGCATCAAACCACGAGTTTGAAGTTTAGGAAACGTGAACCGAGACATTGTCCTGCTGGAAAAAATAGCCTCTAATTGCTATTAACGGTGCTTCTGGTAAAATATTAACGACTAGTACATCAAAGTAACTCTCAGAATGTCTCCTACCCTGCACAAAAACTATTGGAGTAATTCTACCAGTTATGAAACCTCCCTAAACCGTTACTGAATCACTGCCTGAGCAAAAATCATGCTAATTTTACTTTTTATAACACACAAATATAGTTGTTCTTATAAGTTTGTCCATATCAGATGGCTGTATAAATTTATAATACATTTTATAAATATGAATTTACCACATATTTCCATAAAAACATACAAAAATAATCTTCATTTTTCATTGGTTTCCAGCCAAATTTGCATGTTTTCCGCCATATATAACCAAGATTTGGCAATTTTTGCATTGTCCTTATAATTGTGACCACCACTGTATCATATAATACTGTATTGCAACATAGTTTTCTTAGCTCTATCTAAACTCTTTCAACATCATTTGATAAAGCGATAAGTATTTCATATATACCAAAGTTTTGATCCATTGGGATTTTGTCGATCTTATCACTAACGATGTTAATGAGATAAGGGGGTGAGTCGGCGACAAGCTTTATATTATATTTCTGTGTGATTTTTTAAAATCTTTTTGAATATTGAAGGAATGTAACGAAATTTTCTATAAACCACAAGCTGATTTTTATCCTGTTGTTTGCCTGAAAGAGGTAAAATATTTCTGAAAATGGTCAATTGATTAAGCAACCGTTATTAAAGGTCGAATATAACTCCTTACTTCCGATTCTAGACGTGTAGATTAATGGATGCAGTTCAGGATTAAACTTTTCAATGTTTAGAAAACCAATAAAATACTATTATCCCATATTGCCTTTCGAATATAAAATTTCTACATTCCAGTCATTTACTAAAAGAGCATTTATGATTTGTTTGGATTATCAGTTAAATAAGGTAATCGAATTTATACAGAAAATAGCATTTGATCATGGCTTTCCAGCAAAATATATTGATAAAATAGTTTAAAAGTACAACACTCCCTCACGATCGGGCTAACGATAGGATAAGAATCAGATTGTGGTACATAGAAAATTCCATTTCATTCCTTCTGTATTCGAAAAGATAAAAAAAGATCACACAGAAATATACTATAAAGCTTGTGGCAGTTGACACTGACCCTTGTCTCATTGAAATCTTTAGTGATAAGATCTATAAAATACCAATGGGTCAGAAACCTGGTATATATGAAATTTATATCACTTTATCAAATGATTTTGAAAGAATCTATATGGGCAAGCCAAAAGATAAGATTTTTGTGAGAATTAAAGAACATAGTACAGGAATAACACAACATAAACAGAATACAGCTTTTTCTCTAGTCTACTTGGCTAATAAAAATTGCCATATTAACTTTGAAAATGCAAAAGTCATAATACGGTGCAGTATCCCATATGAATGTAAAATTAGACAATCTGTTGAAATCACTGAACGTGGGAATAAATTTGTAATGATAATTTATTCTGTAATGCACCAAAAGTCTGGCATAATACCAGAAAGTGTTCAATTTTTTTCCAATATTTTAGTTTTTCCTCGTGCGTAGATGCAAATATATTCAAACTTTTGATTAATATAGATTTGATTTTATTAGAAATATCCTGCAATAATCACTTAGCGATAGTAAATTGATAGAGATAGTGTATTGATTGCGATAGTGTATTGTTGCATTCAAATCATTGTTCAATGGTCAAGGCTAGAGAAATTGTCTCTCGCTCAGGAAGCATTCATTTCTGAACTTTTTCATGAACAATTTCACCATAATATTTTCCTGAAGACAGCTGCAGAAGACATCTAGAAACGTTGATTTTATATATTGTTTTATTTTTCATCATATAAGTTCATACTAATTGTTTTGTTTTTGTGTACCAATGAGCAAGGATATATGTTTTTAACAAATACATTCTTAGTGTAGGTATATTTTATGGTTCAATTGTACACTATGTGTTTATATTATCCATTTATTTTTTCCCAGATATATTTTAAAATACCTTTTTTATGGAATTAAAAACAGAATATGGTTGCCTAAGACCACAAAAAGTATAATTTCGGTTTTTGTTGATAATATGGAAGAGTTAGAAATTCCTAAAGCCATGATTTTTATGATATTCATTATTTATATCCGATCCTTGTTTAGAAGCAGTACCCCTCCCCCCCCAAAAAAAAATAAATCGGCAGCTCTACTGTCTGTGTGCATTCAGTAATTTTTATTTCATTATCTGGTCTTCTTAATAATATTTTAGCGCACTTTGTTAGTAAATAATTGTAACACATTAAAAAAAATCGCCCCATATACATATTTCGTCATTTTTCTTGGAGCGCAATTTGAAAATTCAAAAGGAGTTGAATACCAGTCCACATTTTCCAAAAAATTATACTCTCCTTAAATGTTAAGCTTCCTTGAAAAACATCCAAATGTTGATAAAAATGATAATTTCGAAATGAAATGCATATTGATTGTAATTATTTAAAATTTTAAGTTCTCAAGTGAGAATAAAAATATATAATTTAAATATAAAGACAAAATAAACTATTTTTTCTTTCTAATTTACCTCTCCTCTATTTCATTCCCCTATGAAGAATAAAAATATAGTGAAATCATCTTGAAGTATGTCTGAATCTATAACATTCTAAGCAAGTTTAATAAAATATAGCTTTTGTTGACATAAAAATGGCATTTTATTTTCGCAAACTACTAAGTAAATTTAATGTGTTGTCATAGTTAATTAGCAGGAAACACATATTTCTAATAAACTTTTCTTTTCATTTCTTGCTGCCTTCGATCAGGACTGTTCTGGAAAAAATCTAAAAATGTTTCCCGAATTTGTACCACGTAAATCCATTTTCTAACCTTTGCACACACAGCTTTTTCTAATTGATATTTCGAGGCAAAAAAATTAAATTCTGTTGTGGTTAAAATACAGATAGTTTTCTATCAAATGATGACTGAAACCCAATAGTTCTATAAGTAACTTTATGTATTTCTAGTAAATAAATCAAGATCTTCCTCCAAAGAAGATATATTTTTTGCTACTATTGGGTAACTTTGTTAAAGAAAATAAGTCTTAGGAAATCCCAATAACCTAACATTGAAGTTTAATAAGTCTGTCTGGCATATTTTATCAAATTTCTCTAGAGAATAGTGGTAAGAGAAGTTAACTTTGGTTGAAGAAAAGGGAATTTTGAATTAAAAGTTTCATTCTGTATTGTAATTTTGTTATTATTATACCTATATTAAAGAAACAGAAATTAGTAATCAAATATAACTTCTATCGTATGTAGCATCTTGCGCAAAACGCATTGGTTCATTGTTATGCCTGTACATGCAATGTTGGAATGGAATGCAGTCAATACATTAGCCTGTTTGGAGTTCTTCAATATTGAAAATTTTCAAGAAATTAACCTATATTTTATTGCCAATATTTCCAATCTAACACCATTGTTTATGGTTTTATAGCGTTTCTCTGCAGGTTTTTTAAGAGTTCTCTCTCTGTTTCTCTAATACAGTTAGAATGCACATTTAGGGTGATGATGCGATCACTATAAATAACATTTCCAAATTATTTTCTTTTTACCAAATCACTATTATTTTGTTTAAAAAAAATTTTTTGCAATATAATTTCATAACGTGGCCGTTTTTATTCTATATTACATTGTCACTAACCTACATTTTAGATTTTAAAAATCATTACATATGTATATTTATTATGTGGTATATCTGAGAACTTTGCAGCGGAATCTTTATTTTTTCTGTTTCTTCGAAAAGCCTTAACCTATATCTGGTTCCGTTTTAGTATTATAATTTTAAAAAGAAAAAAAAAGTCTATAATATTGTACTGAATCTATATTCCATAAATTTGAATATAATACACGTGTTCATTTTTGAAATAATATTTAAAATTCATCACGCTTTTTCAAGTGTTTTTGTTGTTGATTCCAAGCATTTTTATATAGATACAATATAAAAGAGCGTTTATTGAGATACCGCTAATGTCGAAGAGGTTATTCTATGTTTCCATAAATTTTTAAAAGGATAAAATCCAGCATTAAGGTGCATTTTACTTTTTTTTCAGTATACAACATTTCCATAACATTTAGAAAATATCTAGAAAACTATAGTGCAATACAGTAATACATAGTATAAATATCTGTATTAGGTATTTAGCATTTTTTTCTCCTATAGAAAAAGATATATTCCAATTAATTTTTATATATTTGGACTGTTTAGAAATGTCTTTTTAATGATTTTTTGATGTTTATAAACCATAATGATTTTAGAAACAATTGTTCCTTTATTGAAAAACAAATTGGAAGTCAAATATAAATATAAGTTTTATAATGTACTGTTTTTAAAAATTAAATTGGTTGGGACAATTATCAAGCAAGCCAATATTTTTCTTACTGAGTAAAAAGATATCAAGATTAGGTATCAAACTTAGATCTTTTGAACTAAATTGTCAATGCTTTTTCTATTGAGCTAACTTCAACGATATCCATCTGTCAATGTTATTAAGGCAGTCATTCGGTAATAGTATGTAGTCTGTCATTTAGATAGTTCAAAATATCAGATAGATTTAGAATAAAGCATTTTGAGTTTATGTAAAAATATTGAATAAAAAACATATAATCTTAAAAATACAAATAAAATCTTGAATGAAACATTAAAACAGTTGTATAAAATTTCTAAATATAATATAAACAATTTGAATATGTAGAGATAGTAGATATATTTTTTTTTTCGGAATTTTTTCTGAAATGCCATTTCTTTGAATGTAAGTAATAAGAGTAGTATAGTTTCAGCTTTTGTGGATGTTACGAAATAGGAATCTCCTAAAACCTTGATTTTTATAATAATCATTTTTAATATACTGTCGTTGTTTGGAAACAGTACCCATAAAAAAATCAGCAGTGCTGCTGTCTCTGTTCGTTTTGTAATTTTTATTTCAGTATTGAAACTTTTATCAATTTCATAAGATTTTTACTCTTAGCAAATATTTGTAATGCACTAAAAATCGCCTCATACAAATATTTTGCCACTTTTCAAAGAGCACAATTTAAAAACTCACAAGGAATGGAATACCAGTACAAAAGTTCGTAACTTTTCTTACAAGCTAAGTTTCTTTGACAAAATATCAAAATATTATAAGAAATGATTATATTGACATGAAATGTGTATTTATTGTAATTTATTAAAATTTTAAGTTCTAAAGTGGAAATAAAAATATAAATGAAATATTTCCCCTTTCTAATTTTTCTTTCCAATATGAAGAATAAAAATATAGAGAAATCAATTTCAAATAATGTCTGAATCTGATATCCTTCTAAAAAAAGTTTAACTAAGCATAACTTCTGTAGATATAAAAAAGGAAATTTTTTTTCAGAAACTACTAAGTAAATTTAGTATGTTCTCATTGTTAATTAGAAGGAAAACACATTTCTAATACATATTTTTTATTTTCATTTCTTGCTGTCTTTGATCAGCACTGTTCTGGAAAAATATCTAAAAATGTTTCCAGAATTCCTGCCACGTAAACCAACTTTCTAACCTTTGCACACACAGCTTTTTCTAATTGATAAAAAGTGCCGAAAAAATTTTCCGATATGGGTAAAATACAGATGGTGTTCTATGAAATGATGACTGAAACCCAATAGTTCTACAAGTAACTCTATGTATGCCCAGTAAATAAATCGATAAATCAAAATCTTCCTCCAAAGAAAATATATTTTTACTACTATTGGGTTAATTTGTGAAAGGAAATAAAGCTTTGGATGTACAAATAACCTAACATTGAAGTCTAATAGGTCCGTCTGACATATTTTATTTACTTTTTCTAGAGAGTAGTGGATAAGAGAAATTTATTTCTGTCAAAGAATTGTGAATTTTTAATTTAAAAATTCATTCTGTATTGTAATTTTGTTACTATTCTACCTTAATAAATAACAGAAAATATTAAACAATATAACTTCTATCGTATATAGTACCTGCCGCAAAATTTACTTTTTCATTTCTTATGTCTATAAATGCAATGTTGGCATGTAATGTACAGTGTGTCCCACAAAAATGAAGCCGCTATGAATTTGTGACATAAGCGGAGACGAAACAAAAATACAAGAACGAAACAAATACATTAAGAAATATTATACAGAAATGACTACATACAAGGAATAACTGACTCCCTGCCTCACTTGATCAGGAAAAAAAATAATGTATAAAAAAAGAGGGGGGAAGTGTCCCTCCGAAATAAAGCCAGCTCTGTTAATAGCAATTATATCCGCCATGCTTACATATGACTAGGAATATAAGATGTGGCGTACAATTTACCAATCTATGGAATATATTAGCATCAATATTATCCCAGGCCTCAATAAAGGCTTATTATTGTTGGGAAACTTCAGCTATATCAGTAAAACTTAACTTGGCTCTTTCCTCACATCGCATATAGGCTACCAATTGCCAAGAATTACTAGAAATCCATGTATTGTCAACTGAAGAGGGAATTGATGAGCTAAGTTTGATTTTCCAGCAGGAAAATAATCTTTGTAAAATCCTCCTAGGAATGTTTTTTTGATAATTGAGGACATGTTATGGAATGGCCTGCCCCGTACCTTCATCTCAATCCCCAAGAAAGTGCGTGGAGTATCCTCAATAGAACTTTAAATTCCAATGGCAGACAGTTCAAGTCTGTTTCAGAACTGAAGGCTGCCATCATAGAGCCCTGGGATAATATTGATACTAATGTCTTCCAGGGATTGGTAAATGATATGCCACATGGTATATTCCCAGTCATATATCAGCATAGCGGATATAAATGCTATTAACCTTTACACAGGGGCTCAGGCAGCATCTATACAGGTTTTCATATATGTTCGGACAGATGCTGCCCGAACCCCCGTGTAAAGGTTAACAGCAGTGGGTTTATTTCGACGGGATACTTTCCCTACCCCCTCTTTTTTATAAATTCATTTTTTTCCTGATCAAGTGGACAGGAAGTGCGTTATTCCTTATAAATATTCATTTCTGTATAGTCTTATTTAATATATTTGTTTTGTTTTCGTAGTTTTGTTTCGTCACCCATTACGGCTCAAAATCATTGTGGCTTTATTTGTGTACACTCACTGTAATCCAGACAGTGGCCTATTTGGAGTTCGCCAATATTGATGCAATATTTTCAAGAAATTATTCTCAATTTTAGTGCCAATATTTCCTATTTAACACCATTATCTATGGTGTGAAAGCATTTTTTTCATGTATTGTTGAGAGTCTAGGCACTATTTCTCTAACACTGTTAGAATGCACATTTAAGATGACGTTGCGATCATTATAAATAACATTTCCGATTTATTTCCTTTTTTAACAAATTACTAGTATTTCATTTAAAGAGAAAAAAACTCTTGCAATATGACTTCAAAATGTGATCTTTAGTTATTCTATATTATATTTTTATTAATCGACATATCAGATTTTAAAAATCATTATATGTTTTCTTTTTATCTGGTATCTGTGATAACTTTCCTGCATAAGCTCAGTTATTTTTCCATTTCTTGAAAGGGCTTTAGCATATATCTGATCTCGTTTCAGTATTATAATTTCATACAATGTCTATAATATTGCAACGAATGTAAATTCAATAAATTTGAATATAATAATAGTATATGTGTTCATTTCCTAAATAATGCTTAAAGTTTTTTCTTTCTTTCTTTCTTTCTTTCTCTCTCTCTCTCTCTTTTTTTTTTTTTTTTTTTTTTTGTTAATTTGATGAATAAATATTTGCAGTGAATGTATTTATACTTTACTATTGTCAAATAAAAAATCGTGGGACAGAAATTTAAAGCAAATTTCAACACCCCTTTATAAACAAATATTGTTATCTAATATAGTCGTTATTCTCTGCGACAACACCTTTAGTACTTTTTTTATTAAGCATTAAAATAGAAAAAATACGGATTTCTGAAACGAAAATGACTTTTGGAGTACATATGTACATATATTTTTTGAATGACTTCCTATATAATTAACAATGAAGTAACTTTTTTTAATAAAACCTCTGATTATTGAAAAACATTTCGTTTTAAAGAAATTTGCAAATTAGTACTTTACATTTGTTTGATATTTATTTTGTCAATCGCAAACAGTATTACCGCTGTAAAATAAATCAGTTTTAGGCAGGTTTTCCACTTTCATCTATTTTACTGAATTACACAAGAGTGTTTCGATCAAAAATTAATTAAATTTAGATTTTTCAGCTTATTAACTAAAAACATTTCAACAGATATTAGCAATCAACTATTTTTTATGTATTTATTGGGGAATGAATATTTTTTTCTGAATAGATACAAGTGGTGTTAGTTATCAAACAGAGGTTGTGCGGGTACGTAGTGCAAATTTATAGACGTATAAGAGCGATTTATACAGCAAGATGCTTAGAACAATAGTTCTACAACCTGCTTGACAAACTTATATGCGAAATTCTTGAAGGTATTTAACTCAAACGGCCAGACATATCGAATTATGTTGTCATAATTCTGCATTCAATAACAGCAACTAACTGCTTGCCTAACGTAAAAATTGTTGCAAAATGTGATGCGGAAAAGCTAGAATCATCGCTATAGAACCTATATTTGGAAAGCGGGAGGCGGGGTCTGTAACAACGTCCATTGCCAGAAAATGGATGAAGAACGTACGTTGATTATGCTTCTCATCAAGTAGTGATATAAAAACAGCTGCCAAGAACTGGTTTAATGGGCAGAGACAATTCGGGTTAAAGAAGCCGGTCCTGTGTTCAGATAAATGCCTACATGTTTTTGGGAGCTAAGTGATAAAGTAATCAGGAATAATTCTGCTTAATTCTATTTTGCATTTTCTGTTTATTATTAATATATACGGGGTGTGTCGAGGCAGGAATGGGACTTATTCCAGATAATTCTGTTATTTGAAGATAAATTAATATACAACTAATATTCATCAGAATAGTTTTTTTATTAATACATCGTTGCCAATGGCTCTTAAGCGCACTTATGCCCATTTCTTCAACTGGGATAGTGTTCAGAATGCTCGTTACCTTTTTACTTCGTGCTCTGTTGATCATGAAAAGGATAACTTTTTAAGTTGGATTTGATTAAAGGAATATAAAAACGTTCGCTGTTCTCTGTTTTGGGCAGCTTTGAAACTCTGTGTTTTGCTAAGAACTGAATCACTTCGAAGGATGTATTGGAAGCAGCTTTACATAAAATTTTTTATTTGAATTTCTTCTTGTGATTTCATATACAATCGTTTTTCAAAGTCTATAGTTTCCGCATTCATTCGAAATCTCATCTGACGGTAAGAGTCTAAAAGCACTTTAATTTTAGCCACTTTTTCTGAAGTTCGAAAAGGTGATGCGCACTGAGCAGATTATTTGTCATCAATGTTCTTTCTTCCGTCTTTGAAGGCTTTGTGTTACGTAAACACTTGAACCCTGGATAAAGAATCTTTTTCGTAGGCTTCTTGTAACTTGGCAAGTGTTTGAGTAGCTGATTTGTTTATTTTTATTTGAAACTTTATAACTTATTGCTGCACAAAATTCCGCTGCATTCTGCAAACTTTGATTCAGTTTCAGACATATGTCTGCTTCACGACTGATCCGTTGCCGAAAAAAGCTCAAGGTCAACTGATTTACACCAGACAGTAACTCTCAGACTACAGCCTACAAACTTCGCCCTTTTGACCTTCTGCTTGGTGTGAAATCTTCAATATCACTATTCGTGGAAAAAATCTAGTAATTTTCTATTGTTCTTGTGATTTTTTTTTCTTTTGTGACAATTCACATAAACCTCTGCTGAATAATATCGATTCCTTAGCTTTAAAATGAAAGTTTATTAGACGAATAAATGCCTCTAGTAAAGTTCATTTATCAAAGTTCTCTAGTAAGTTCATTTATAATCATAACTTACTGTCCCCATTCACTACTTTTTGAGAAAAGTGCCTAAAAAATATTTTCTTCATTCTTGTCACGTAAATCAACTTTCTATTCTTCACTATTTTGTGCACGCGGTGTTTTCTAATTTACTTAGGGAGTCAAAAGAATTGAACAAAACGAATGAAATACAGATGGTGTTTTATAAAATACTGTGTAAAATCCAATCGCCCATAAGTAGTTCTACATGTGTCAAAGAATAAATCAATTATTTACATCTTTTGATTGGAAAATATATTTTTTTGTCATTATAAGTTACTTTATGAAAAGGTTAATTCTTTCAGAAGGTAATTAAACATAATCGAACTTAAACATAATTAAATTCTTAATTCTCTGGAACAAAATCTTCGTAACTCTTTCTAACAACTTTGAAAAGTATTTCTAAATTTGGTGTGTCTGTTTGACCGTCCTTTTTTTGTCCGACTATTTGTCTTTCAGTTACTGCAATCAATGAAATCTTCTTCATATAGAAATCTAAAAATACTTTAGTATTCCTGTCTTAATACAAATATCTAGTAAATTCTTCGTTCTATCAGATTACTTGTGTAAATATATTCCGATTGTCATGAAATTCATATGCGTTATTAGATTACATATTAATGGAAAGTTTGATATTTAAAATCACGTGTGTCGTATTTATGGTTCATTTACAAGACCATTCAAAATGATTCAATTAAATTACGATATATCGGTAAAAATCGTGTACGTTGTATTTTAAGTGAACAGTTTAACCGGTCAAGAATTTTAGAAAACTGATTCTTTTTCGATACCTTATCACAAACTAACTAATAAAGCTAACTCAATAAAAAAAAAAATTGGATTTCTAAATATAGTATCACTTGTTACTATAAATTAATAGCTTGATGAAAAATGTTTAAATTAATTAGAAAAAATTAATTAAGTGACTTACTGTTTTTTTATTATTACTATGTTTCATAGCCGCATGAAATATCATGTTCTTTTTAGTTTATTAATTTTAAATTGACTTCAATTATATTTATAAAACCCCTCCGTGTATAACAATTCCGGGGTCAACCTATCCACGAGAAAAAGAAACTCATTCACCAATGAAAACGTTTCATAGTGGTAATGGAGCGTTCTCATTGGTCAGATTTTCAGTGGGAGCTGTAAATGACGTCACTACATTTTACTTCACTTTGAAATCTTTCCAGGATTTCAAAAAGTACACTGTTAAAAATTTGATCCATTTGCTGCAGCGGCACTCCACAGCTTTTATAGAATATCTCTTTTATGACCAATGAGAATGCTCCATAACACAGTAAAGTAACCGTTTTCTTTAAAAGCGGTGGAGTGACGCTGTAGCAAATGAGTCAAATTTTTTACAGTTTATATTTAATTAAAACTTTTTATTAAAGGAAAGCGAAGGTGCGTTTTAAATGCAATATTGGTAAAATTTTTATATTCGGGTTGCTTTAGTTTTTTTTTCTTTGCAGCCGTGAATGACTCTTGCGAATTTTAAATCTATAAAAAACATTGTGAAAAGTTACCTCCGATTTTAAAGGCAATGTATTTTCTGACCAATGAATTCGTTCCATAGTCGTAATGGAGCGTTCTCAATGGTCAGATTTACAGTGGGAGCTGTAAATGACGTCACTACATTTTACTTCGCTTTGAAATCTTTTCACGATTTCAAAAACACCAATTAAAACTTTTTATTTAAGCAAACCGCGGGTGAGTTTTAAATTTCATTAGAATCTCCACCCCCATCTACCAGATAGTTTTGCTGTAGTTTTAAATGCAGATTTCTGTTGAAAATTTCATTCATACTTTCTTTCTTTTTTTTGTTAGATTTTTCCCTTTCTAAGTTTAATCGATGTATTTATCAAAATTGTTTCAGCCTAAAGTGGCTATGATTGACCACAGTTGTTGTAATTTTTTATCATCCTTTAAAAGTGCAAACACGTCATTTTGACGGGCTATATTCTAATTTAAAAATAACAGTCTGCTTCACATAATAAACTTACATATTTTAATTATCTTTATGTATAATATTGATAGTTAAAAATGAAATTTTAAAAAAGTTAAAAAATATTCTCGACATTTTTTAAATAAAAGTTTTATTATTTAAGATAAGTACAAGGTTTTTAGTTCATTTTATGCAGAATGATATTATTAATGCACTCAGAAAATTTCAAGCCATTATCTTTAACAGTTTTTGATAAATCATGCACGCAATATAAAAAAAAAACACGTTTTGAGATAAATGCTCTTAAAGTTAAAAATACGTATAAAACAATAAATTTTCCATACAAAAAATAGGATTATATATTTTCAGGTAACGTTATGTATTCTAATTAATATGAATAGCGTACTATTGAATTAAAGATTAAATTAATAATGTAGTAGCATATTATACTATTAAAAATCTCGAATCTGAATAGCCTAATTTCAGAATTTCCAAAATGCACTTCTTTTTATGTAATGGTGTGCATAACATTTCATATTTATATTAATTTATTAACACTGAATACATTTTTATAGATAACAACACATGATTTAATATAATGAACTAAAATCTTTTAGTTAGCTTTATTTACAATACTTAAAATTGATAATTTAAAAAAATCTGTAAATTTTTTTGTATATTTTTTTTAAATAAAATTTTTATTAAGATAATTCTGAGATTTTAGTTCAGCTTATGTGTAATGATTTTATTTATATACTCAGAAAATGTCGAGCCATGATCATTGATAGTTTTTTGTAAAATCATGCGGGCAACGTCAAAAATTTTGTGATAAATGCTCATAAAATTGAAAATTTTTGAAAAACAATAAATTTGTATGAAAGAAATAAATTGATCTATTTTAAAGTAATTTTAGTTATTCCAATTAATAGTTACAGGTAACTATTGTGGTAAAGCTTAAATAAGTAATGTAATAGTACAAAATGTAAAATCTTGATGCTCCAAATTTCGTTTTATCAAAGAGAAACATTTCAATCATTCTCTTTTTTTACATGCACAATGGGTCACTTTTCTTTTGTATGTATATATATATATATGTATATCAGATTTTGTTCCTTTTTTGTTTCTTTCTGAAAAATAAAGTTAAATGTTTATTGGCGACTTGAGTATTTTACAAAAAAAAGCATTCGACCGAAATAGCGAATATTTACGAAACTTCGTTATGTGACACGAGTTTAAGCTGATATTTATTTACATCTGTTATTATTCCGCTATTTTAATATCTGCTTTAGGATTATCTTTTTAGTATTGCAAATGCATTCCTAACATAAATATTTCATAAAAGGTGGCGGAAAGGAGTAGAGGTAGATTACAATAAAACTGCAAATGATCTAAAATTCGGAATTGTAAAGACTTAAAAGATTCTTGATTTTGGACATCATATTATATAAAATATATTTTAAAAACTTTTATTGCTTATAAACGAATAAGAATAACACGGTTACATCAAACACTTACCTCATTATTATTCCCAGTTTATATAAATAAAAAAAAGCCTGGTTCATACACATCACTTTCCTGTCCTTTCAGTTCTTCTAATTTTGAAGTGTTTAATATACACTGCTCAAAACAATTAAAGGATATTGCAGTTTTAGGTGGATTTTGTATCTGGGAAACTTTTTAGCTGATTGATACATGGTTGACAGATATAGTAGGTTATATGAGAATAAATTACACATGTTTGGCAGAAAAAAAATGCATTTTATTGCACATTTGTGTACAAAAGGAAAAAAAACACAATTTGTGCATATGAGAAAAAAAGAATAGGGAAAGGTGTTTTCTTCAAAGAAAATCATTTTCAGCAGGGGGTATTGTTTCCACGGGCGGCCAGCAACGTTGAACACCTTTGAGGCATGGACTCAATGAGGCTATTAATGACGAGTTGGGGTATTCTGCCCCACTCTTCCAGAAGAGCTCTTTCCAGTTCTTGGAGAGTTTGTGGGGGTTGTTGGCGGCCAGAAACTCGTCTTCCTAGAGCGTCCCAAACGTGCTCGATTGGATTCACGCTGGCCATTCCATTCGAACGATTCCTTCCTCGAAAACGAAATCCTCCACCAGGTTTGCACGATGTGGCCTGCAGTTATCGTCCATTAAAATGAAGTTATCTCCGATTGCTGCAGCGTAAGGGACTACAATAAGTCTGAGGATCTCATCCCTATATCGGCGACCCGTCAGAGCTCCATCTCGAATGATGTAGAGGTCAGTGCGCCCATCAATGGAGATGCCACCATACACCAACACTCCTCTAACGCCAAATCTGACACTTTCGTGCATGAACGCAGGATTATTTCTACTGCCACGGTCCCTCCAGATGAAAATACGCCTATTATCCGGATGCACAGAAAAACGGGACTCGTCAGAAAACAGAATATTGCTCCATCCATTTCTCCTCCAGTTGACATGCTCGGTTACCCACTCCCTGCGGTCGCGACGATGCCTTGATGTTAATCTAACACATACCATCGGTCGCGGAGCATACAGACCTACAGCATAGAGCCGGTTTCGGACAATCTGTGTTGAAATCGTGGTGCCTGTAGCCGCGCGAAGGTGTTGTTGGAGAAGAGTAGCGTTCATGTTTCGGTGTCCCCGAGCTGTTAACGCTAAATACCGATCTTCGTTGAGCGTTGTTGCCCGTCTACGACCTTGTCCTGGTCTTCGGCCTCCACATCCACTCTCCACAAAACGGTTCCAGATCCTGGAAATGACACTTTGTGACACTCCAATGGCTTGCGCTACTTCGGATTGAGTTTGGCCCCCTTCTAACCTACCAACAACTCTCCAAGCTTCTGAATCTGTCAAATGACTTCGCTGAGACATCGTACTCATCGAAACAAAGCAATCACTGAATGCCGATCATCCTTGTCTTCATTCTCTTTTATCCAGTTGAAAGTCAAATTTCATTCGCTGCCGATGAAGCGACGTTTTTGACGTCGAACTCAAAATTTGCATACTCCACAGTTTGAAAACCAGAAAAATTTGCATTTATGATTATCTTCTTCTATTTTCGGCAAAAAAATTTCGTTTATATCTTTATTTTATAGAAAACTTCAAATATCCTTTAATTGTTTTGAGCAGTGTATGTCGTGCATGCCTGATTTTTAAATTAAGTTCTGTAGACTTTTTTTAGCTTCCTGTAGTCGTTTATTATCAATCTTTTTTTGGAACATCAAAGGCATGACAACCATCTTGGAAACCGAGAAAAGTCATCACTGTCAATTGCCCTTTTCTGTCCCTGTTAAGTGCTACAGAAGCTTCATTTGCAGCTAATTCTGCAACAATTCATCTGTATCCACTAGTTTTGGGACAAACTTTCCATACTAGGGAATTGTAGATTCATTTGAATTTTGAAACCTATCCCACAAACATCGACTAAGAAGATCAAGATGCGTTAAGTCTCTAAAAATAAGTTTTATGCAGCCTATCACTGCGGTTGGTAATACATTTTTATGGTGATAACTACCTTCTTTCCTTCAGATCTCAATCTCTGATACTCACACCTCGACTTTAAACCTATAGAGCAGAAATCATGTAGAGCTTCATCGTCAGTTGAACGTTTATGGCAATATATAGTCCATATCCATATAAGAGGAGTTGTTAGCTCTAATAGCTTTCATATAATAAACCGTTTTTCATTAAATTATTATTTTTCATTAAATTATCTGTTAAACGTATTTTACCACATAATGGCTTTTATCGCTTATTTCTTTTCCATACATATTGGTTTTCAACTTTCACAATCTACTTCCCATCCTCTTTTGCACATGGCCCACACATTCAGGTTTGTTTACTTTTACATCTGTACCCTATGTATTATATTTTTTTCAATTCTGGAAAAGTTTTGTTGTCCCCATCTCCTATGTATTTCACACATTGTGTCTTATCCTTTATTTCAGGGAGTTGAAAAATCCTTAGCATTCTGTCAACCTCTATTTTTCCGGGTGAGACAGAATGATTTTTGCACATTTTTATGCACATTTTCTCAAGCAGCATATTCATCGTTATATTTCAGTTTTTTACCTTCTCACACGGTTTGCAAAATGATGACATTACTTCTATAACTTTTCCGGTTTCTGCACATATGGAGCTTACTATATCGATGTTTGAAGAATGTCCACGAGTCTTGCAGGAACCATTACTAACTGTAATTTTGGCATGCAACGTTTCTCGAATTCCATGCTATGCAGATTATGCTATTGAGCAATTAGCATCTCTCTAAATAACATTTGATATATTTCTTAATAGCCTAGTATACGCTGTCTTTTGAAGAAGTGGCGGCATACCCATTACTTGGCAAAATATTTTCATTCCAGCCCACTCTTGACCAAGAGATCACATGGCTTACGTAAACCTCTTAAAATCGTATGGCATGAAATCGAAAACTTTGATGTCAGACATTTATAAGTGTTTATTTCATCTCTATCAGACCACAACAAGTCTTGCAATACAAATGTTTACTAACTTCATTAAAAAATGTAGATATATTTATAACTCAATACTCTTGAAATATGTAATTAACATTAATATCTTTTAAAGGGCTATTTTACAATTTCTTACCAGAAGCAGTTTTAGGTATCGACACGGGGATATTGTTTGGTTTAAAATCAGGCACTGACACTGGACTGGCTTGATAACGATTTCCCATAAACTTTTTCTTTTTAGCACTTTGTCCAGATCCATGTTTAAACTCAACATTTGACACAGAGGTTGAAATTGTTATAAAATAATCTAATAATTATATATTTAAATAATAAATATTTTTTTCTGAAATTGATTCTTTAGGCAGTTAGTAATTTAGGTTCAAAAATATAGATCGAAAATTACAAACTCCCTTAAAACAGCAATTCTATAATCATTAATTTAAATTAATGCAACCACAAATTTAAGAACTTTAAACAAGTAAATATTCTATAAATCCCCGCCCAAAAAAATTATTGAAAATAATTTTAGTTAAATATTTACCTAACTTTATCACTTTTTTGGGCACACACTTTTAGACATTTTTCGGCATTTTGCAAATTCAGATGAAAATAACATTTTTTATGAGGGATTTAGTTAAATTTAGGCATTTATTCATTTACTTTCAAAGCTAAACATTTTCAGCTATTCAGGAATGATGTAAAAGAGAAAAAAACAGACAGTTTAGTTTTTATATTTGAAAGAACAGGGTGTCTCCGAATGGAATCCAGGGACTGAAAAGGTTAGAATAAAAAACATTCAGCTATCAAAAAATAAATTTAAAATGTAAAAACGAAAAAAAAAAAAAAGAATAAAATAAACAATTCATTTTTCATTTGGAAAATGATAGAGGTCCATATATGTGGACCCAGATAGCTACGAGGTTAATTACAGAAAGCATATTGCAGTTCATGTACATGTAATAAAAGTCTTGATTATGCCAAAATGCTATATGATACACCATTTTAAATACAGGGCTCCCAAATATTCCACGAACTGAATACCAATACTTTTTAGCAGAAAATTTCATAGTAGGCTTCTATAGAATTTGTGCTAAAATTAACCAACGAAGGCGGTTTCTGCGCAATTTGCAAGAAAATATATAAAACGAAAATCTTTCTAAAAAAATATTGATGTTCAGTTGGCGGACCATTTGGGAGCTCTGTAAATATCTCTAAATTTAGTAACACGTTTTAAGTTAAAGACACCAAAATTTATTTAAGAGATTTTTCATTGTAATTATCCGCAATTAAACCAAAATCTATTTAAGAGATTTTTCATTGTAATTCTCCGCAATTAAACAAAAAGTAATACGTTATTCTAAAACACTGTTGCAGAAAATAAATGTATTTATAACTGATTAGGAGAAAAATCCTTAGAGTGTACTTATAATGTATGTATACCTGTGAGGAAATTAGAGTTTCCATTTGTAGTGTATTTATAAACTTTGTGGTGTATTTGTTTTATATCTTACTGGCTTTCATACAGGTATTTAAAGATAATAATTTAAATTATATACTTTGCATTCTTATCATGTTACTGAGCATTATTTTTTGTCACGCTGTATACTCCTCTTTTTACTAGATATTTTATATTCTTGTTTTTTTTTTTTTTTTTTTTTTTTTTTTTTTTTTTTCTAATTGACTACAGTTTCTGAAAAAAAGGATCAAAATAGGTAAAATTTAGGTGTGTTTTATTTAATGCTGACTAAAATCCAATAACTCTATAAGTAATTCTTTGAATGTACTGTAAACAAATCAATCAGTCAATATCATTTCTTCAAAGTAGATATATTTTTTCGTTATTATAAATTACGTTTCTACAACTACAAGTCTTTCTGGGAGGTAATAAATTAGCTCTGATGTTTAAAAGATTCTTTCTTCTATTGTACAAAATCTATTATACCTAAAGCCTTAAGTACAAATGTGGAAATTAAATTTATCGATCACAAACAAAATGCTGTTTGGTAAAATAATTTCATTTCCAGAGTTCCTAAACATTATTACACAATAGCGTAATCTCAAAAGGTTCTTTACAATTATATTTTCAATATAATTGAATATATATCTAAATACACAAAAACCTGATAACCTAACAAAAAGACTAACTAAAATAAAATGGGGTGTATTCATTCGATAAATCAAAACTTCAAATTTTATTTAAATTACTAACTTTCTTGTATTATATTTCCTGTCATTAATAATCCTTTTACACAATTTATTACAGAAATTTTTGCATTTATATATTCTCTATATTATTTAAACATACTTTAATTCTATGACACGTTCACAAATACAAAGCTTATAAATCCTTCTTATTTTTAGTAACAATAATTAGAATAAAAATATCAACTTTGTACAGTAAAAACGTTGGATTAAATAATATGAACATTACTATTAGGAAATTAAGTTATTCTAAAATTGAAAAATTTGCCGCAGTGGTGATATATCATAACATTCTACTAAATAAATTCCGTGCATTTACAGTAAGTGTATTTCGTGTATTTAAGCAGATTGCAACTTCATGTACATTAAAACTGAAGATTGTGCTAAAATAATATAGGATACACCACTTTAAATGTTATCTCAAAATTCAGTATCACGCTTTCCATTAAAGACATCAAAATTTATTTTACAAAATTTTCATTGCAAGTTTCTGCTTCCAAAAAGTAGAAAACATTGTTTCTGAAACACTATTTCTGAAATTAAGTCTATTGACAATTGATTAATAGAATAACTCTTTTTTAACATGTTTAATTCTTTTTTCATATCTTACTGTCTTTCATACAGACATTTAAAGGAAAAACAATCTGAATTATATTTTTTTGCATTATTGTCATGTTATAACTAAACTCTACTCTTTGTTATGCTGTACACACAGCTTTTTCTAATTGAATAAGTTACTGAAAAAAAATATCAAAATGAGGGAAATTAAGATGGTGTTTTATTTAGTGCTGACTATAATCAAATAATTCTATAAGTAATTCTAAGTATGTTCAGTAAATAAATCAACCAGTCAATATTTTTCTTCAATGAAGATATATATTTTTGTTATTATGAGTTACGTAACGAAAAAGAGCTTTCTGGAAGGTAATAAATTAGTTCTAATGTCTAATAGATTATTACTTCTCTGGTATAAAATCTATTATATTTGTAATCTGACAAATGTGGGAATAAATTTATCTGTGACAAACAAAACGATTGTTTGGTAAATTAATATCATTTTTAAATTTTCTAAACATTACTACACAAGAGCGTAATCACATAAGATCCATTACAATTATATTTTCAGCATAATAACTGAATATATATCTTCAGACCCAAAGAATCTGCTAATCTAACAAAATGGCTACTCGTAATATATTAGTGTGTATGAATAAACATTCGATGAAAAAAAATTGAACTTTATTTAAATTATTAATTTTCTTATATGATATTTTCTATTATTAATATATTTTTACGAATTTTTATAGAATTTTTTTGCGGTTATATATTCAGTATAATACTTAAATAGACTTTAAAATAATACCTAATTCAAAAACACATAATTTATAAAACCTTTCTATTTTAGAAGTTTGCTGCTTCAGGTGCATGCAATAAAAGTCAAGATTGTGCTAAAATGCTATATAATATACAATTTTAAATGCCATTTTAAAATTAATTAACATGCTTTACGTTAAAAACTTTAAAATCTATTTAAGAAATTTTTCATTGTAAGTCTCCGCAATTACAAATGTTTAAAAAAGAAGCTACCTGTTATAAATCCAGTTGCTGAAATTCAGACTACTGATAATCGAGTAGTAGAAAAATCTTTATAGCTTACTTATAGTCCAATTATACCTGTAATGTGATTCTAGTCACCAATAGTAGTGCATTTTAAACTTTACACTGTATTTGTTTTATCTTACAGTCGTTCAAACAGACATTCAAAGAAAATAATCTAAATTATATTTTTTGCATTCTTATCAAATTAGTGAGCATTCCATTTTTTGTCACGCTATACATACAGCTTTTTCTAATTGACTACAGTTACTGAAAAAAATTGATCAAAATGGGAAAATTCAGGTAGTGTTTCATTTAATGCTGACTAAAATCCAATAACTCTATAAGTAATTCTATGTATGTCCAGTAAATAAATCAATGAGTCAATATCTTTTCTTCAAAGAAAATATATTTTTTCGTTATTATAAGTTACGTTACGAAAACAAGGTTTTCTGGGAGGTAATAAACTCGCTCTGATATTTAATAGATTATTTCTTCTCTGGTATGAAATCTATTATATCTATACCCGAGAGGAAAAATCTCGAAATAAATTTGTCTTATTTAAAAAAAAAAAAAAAAAAAAAAAAAAATGTTTGTTTGGTAAATTGATTTTATTTTCAATGTTTCTACACGTTTTTAGACAATAGCGTAATCTCGTAATATTCATTACAATTATATTTTCGGAATAATAACTGAATATATATCTATAGATATGAAAAACCCGGGTTATCCAACAAAAGGACTACTCAAAATATGATAGTGTGTAAGAATATCCATTCTATAAATCAAACTTTTAAATTTATTTTAATTATTACCTTCTTATATTATATTTTGTACTAATAATAATTTTTTACATATTTTATTAGAATATTATTGCAGTTATATATTCAGTATAATACTTAAATATACTTTAATATAATAACAAAATTAGAAACTCGGAATTTATTAAACCTTCCTATTTTAGAAGATTGCTGCTTCATGTACATTAGGGTGGATCGAAAAGTATAGGAAATTTTTTTTTTTTTAGAAATCACTATCGGCGCGGCGTGCGAAAGTTGCCTTTTATGTATGCTAGTTTACGGGATTTTTTTTATTAAAATCCATTAATATCTTCCGGTGCCCCAAGCGCCCCAAAATAAATTAAAAATTGAATTTTTTATGATTTCTTTTATATATTTTTGTTTTATTATTTTTTCTTAATTACTTTTGGCGCGGGGTGCAAATGCTATCTTTTATCTATCTTAGCTTACATATTTTTTAAAAATAAAATTCATAATATCTTCCGGTGCCCCAAACGCCCCAAAAATAGATTAAAATTGAAATTTTCTTGAAAAAAAAGTTTTTTTTTTTTTATTTATTTTATTTTATTTTACTTTTTGAAATTCATTTGGCACTGGGTTGGAAAGTTGTTATTACAATACTACATAACTCTGCTGTTCCGATATCTTTTTTAATCAAAATCCATTCACATTTTTGATGCACCAATTATAATTAAGAACTGAAATTTTTACAAAAATGTATTAAGAATTATAATTTACGAAAACTACTTACAAATTTTGAAAACAGTTTAATTAATAACGTATAAGGTTATAAATAACATTAATTTTACAATAATAAGGGACATATAAATTTAAAAATCAAAGCATAAAATCATAAAAATTACAAAAATCGAACTTACGTAGAGAAAAGTTTTACATCCTTCAATTTGGAAATTTACATACTTTTAAAGTTTGTAATCTTTTTTGGTATCAAAGTGTTTTATATGTCTTCTTGATTTTATTCTATTCAATATAAAACCGTGTCTCTTTTCTTGTCCAGATACAGTTTCTGATGCCTCAGATACTAGTCGAACGCATCTTTCAACCGCTTGGGTATGGCATGGATATTTTGACCATTCATTCGTTTTTACAACTTTTATCATATTCTAAATTTCTTCGCAAGGCACATTCATCAAAAGAGGTGGTTCAAAACGTCCAACTCGTTGCCAGTCAATAAGTTCAAAAGAATCTTTCGCTTTGAAGTTTATTTGGGGTACATTGAAAATTCTCACTTCTGGTGATTTTCTCTCTTAATTCTAGCACAAATTAGCTTTCGCATTGCTAAAGATCTGATATGCTCTGCGTTATCTGTGAGCATTGACAATAGCAAATTTAATAAAATACGATTAAGGATTTCTCATACTCTCGATCTACGTTTTACGTTAGATAAATTATTCTTTAACTGTTAATTTTACTTGTATTTTTTAGCTCAAAATTTGCATGAAACTCGATTTTCGGTAAATAATTAAAAGTTTTGGGGCATTGGAAGAAATTTATCAAAGTCGAAAATTATTTGGATGCATGCTAATATACTATAAAATGCATCTTTTTTATCACGTTGATAAAGTAATTTAAAATAAATAAAAAAAAAAAAAATTATAAATTTTTATAAAATTTCAATTTTTTTACTATTTTGGGGGCGCTTGGGGGCACCGGAAGATATGGATGGATTTAAATTTAAAAAATTGACTGAACTAAAATATATGTAAGGCAACTTTCGCAACCTGCGCCAAAAATAATTTTAAAAATATTAAAAAGCGAAAAAAATTATAAAATTTATAAAAATTTCAATTTTTAACTATTTTTGAGGCGTTTGGGGCACCGGAAGATATGAATGGATTTCAATAAAAAAAATATATGTGAATTAGTATGCATAAAAGGCAACTTTTGCACCCCGCGCCGATTCGATTATCCGAATTTCGATTTTTCGATCCACCCTAATGTACATGTAATAAATATCACAATTTGCTAAAATACTATGCGATGTACTATTTTAAATGTTATTTTAAAATTCATTCACTCGCTTTACGTTAAAGTCATTAAAATTTATTAAAGAGGTTTTATTATTGTAAGTATCCGGAATTAAACATGCACCAAAATGTAACAAACTATTATAAAACACTCTTGTTGAAATTAAATCTATTGATAATTAATTAAAAGAAAAAATCTTGTTGGTATACTTATTTTTAATCATATCTTACTGTCTTTCATAAAGAGATTTAAAGAAAAAAATCTAAATGATATTTTTGGAATTCCTATCTCGTTAGTAAGCATTCTACTCCTTTTTATGCTGTATAAACAGCATTTTCCAATTGACTACAGTTACTGAAAAAATTGAACAAAATGGGTAAAATTGAGATGGTGTTTTATTTAATCCTAAAATCTAATAACTCTATAAGTAATTCTATGTACGTCTAGTAATTAAATCAATGAGTCAATATCGTTTCTTCAAAGAAAATATATTTTTTCTTTATTATAAGTTACGTTACAAAAACAGGGCTTTCTGGAAGGTAATAAATTAGCTGTGATATTTAATAGATTCTTTCTTCTCTGGTATAAAATCTATTATATCTATACTCTAAAGAACAAATGTGGAAATAAATTTGTCTGTCAAAACAAAATGACTGTATGGAAAAGCAATTCCATTTTCAGAGTTTCTAAACATTATTACACGATAGCGTGATCTCATAAGATTCATTACATTTTTTTTCGGATAATATCTGAATATATATCTATATAAAAAAAACAACAATCAAATAAAAAATATTACTCAAAATATAATACCCTGTATTCATTCGATAAATCGAAACTTCAACTTTATTTAAATAATTAACTCTCTTGTATTATGTTTTCTGTTATTAGTGAAATTTTTACACAATATTTTGTAAAAAAAAAAAAAAAAAAAAAAAAATCAGGTATATTTTCAGTATAATATTTAAACGGACTTTAAGATAATAAGAAATTCCGAAACAGTTTTTAAAACCATCCTTTTAAGCAGATTGCTGCTTCTCATATATATGATAAAAATCAAGATTGTGCTAAAATGCTATATGATACACCATTTTAAATACTATCTTACAATTCGGTAACACGCTTTACGTTAAAGACATGAAAATCTATTTAAGAGATTTGTCATTGTAAATCTCCGCAATTACACACGGTTTAAAAAGCAGTAACCTGTTCTAAAACACTATTGCTGAAATTAAATCTATTAACAATTGATCAGGAGAATAAATCTTTTGTAGTAAACTTATTATTTTCGTATCTTACAATCTTTCATACAGACTTTTAAAGAAAAAACCATAAATTATACAACATTTAATACATGAAATTTCACATTATTATACTAAGCGTCGAAACAAACTTTAGTGAAAAACGTCCAAGCCGGGAATCGAATCCGGAACCCTTGGAATAACGATGAAGTGCTCTACCATTTAAGTTACGAGTACGATGTTCAGCTTAGCATTTCTCACTTTATATATATTGGCTAAGCTGCAATTCACAGCCAGAGATGGAACCATCTTCATGAGCACATAAACCTGCGGCGTAACATGAAGCACTAAGAGACCCAGTATCGGCAAATTACATATATATTTGATATTAATAAATTTCTCAATTAATTTTCAGCAGTAAATTACTCTTGAAAATCTAGAAGATTTAGTACATGAAATTTCACTTTACTATACTAACCAACTTTATTGAAAAATGTCCAAGCCAATGGGTTCCATCTCGTGCTGCGAATTGCAGCTTAAGCAACATGTATAAAGTGAGAAATGCTAAGCTGGGCATTGTCCAGGAGCTTAAATGGTAGAGTACTTGGAGCGCCATTCCAAGGGTTCCGGGTTCGATTCCCGGCTTGGACACTTTTCACTAAAGTTGGTTTCTACACTTAGTAAAGTAATGTGAAATTTCATGTATTAAATCGTCTAGATTTTCAAGAGTGATTCACTGCTGAAAATTAATTGAGAAATTGATTAATATTAAATATATATAAATTATAAGTTTTGCATTCGTATCACATTAGTGAGCATTCTACTCTTTATCATGCTGTACTCACAGCTTTTTCTAATTGACTATAGTTACTGAAAATAAACTTTTCTACCAAAAATTGAACCGACTTCAAAAACTACTGCAAAGTGAAAAATAATTTTGCACATAATAGTAATAAGAAATAAAATTAAGAGTATAGTATTTACCATGCGTATTATTGTATTTATGTACATTAATTTGACTTTTTGGAGTCGGTGCCAGCCAAGCCAAGTTACATGTAATTTTCCAATAGACACACATCCAAGTATTTACGAGTTTTTTAAGATTCGATATTTAGTTAAAAATGTAACTTTATTCGTTTACAATTTGCATTGGGTTTTTTATTTTAATTTTGAAATTGGCTTGGCTGGCACCGACTCCAAAAAATCAAATTAATGTACATAAATATAATAATACGCATGGTAAGTACTATGCTCTTAATTTTATTTCTTATTACTATTATGTGCAAAATTATTTTTCCCTTTCTAGTAGTTTTTGAAGTCGGATCAATTTTTTGGTAGAAAAGTATATTTTTCTCTTTTTAGTTAAAAATTAACAATTTTTTGAAGTCAGTAAAAAATATTGTAAATTATGTCAGGAGTGGGGTCCGAACCCATGCTCTCTTTCGAGAACCAGAGCATAAATCTGGCGCCTTAGACCGCTCGGCTATTCTGACAGCACTGCAGCCGGTCAGCTTATTAAAAGTCCATGTTACTTTTAATTTGCAAAAAATCACCAATTAATTAGTTTTTGCTTAATTACTAAAAATGTACTGAATCAATTTCAATGAAACGGAAATGGTAGCAATTCGAGAATAACTTCTTTTATTTAACACAAAAACAAAATTAATAGGTTGGATAGTTTCGAAGTAATAGGCGAACATACATAGAAAAAAATAAATATGCGTCGAATTCATCACTTCCTCTTCCGTTTCTGAAGCGGGTTAATAATAAAAATTGTAACACGGAAAAAAATATTGTAAAATATGCATTGATGTAAATTATAGCAGGAGTGTGGTTCGAACCCATGCTATCTTTTTCGAGAACCAGAGGTTAAATTCCGCACTTTAGACCGCTTGGCCTTTCTGTCTGCAGTCTGTCTGGTGAACTAATTCAACACTTTTGATTGGCGAAAAATCCCTAATTTCATTAGTTTTTGCCTAATTACTAAAAAAGTACTGAACCAATTTCGATGAAACCGAAGTGGTACCAATTCGAGAGCATTATCTTTCATTTTAAGCAAAAATAAGAAAAATCGGTTGCAATGTTTCGGAATAATCGGTGAACATACATAAAAAAAAATACATACGCGTCGAATTGATAACCTGCTCTCCTTTTTGGAAGTCGGTTAAAAATTGATTAAAATGGGAAAATTCAGATGGTATTTTATTTAATGCTGACTAAAATCCAAACAATTCTATAAGTAATTCTATGTATGTCCAGTAAATAAATCAATTAGTCAATATCTTTTCTTCAAAGAAGATATATATTTTAGTTATTATAAGTTACGTTACAAAAACTACACGGGTTTTTGGGAGGTAATAAGTTAGCTCTGATGTTTAATAGAATCTTTCTTTGCTGGTAGAAATAAAATCTATTGTACCCTAAAGTACAAATGTGGAAATAAATTTATCTATCACAAACAAAATGATTATTTGTTAAAATGATTTCATTTCTAGAGTTCCTAAACAGCATTACGCAATAGCGTATTCTCATAAGATTCATTACAATTATATTTTCAATATAAGTACTGAATATATATCTAAATACACAAAAAACATTATAACCTAACAAAAAGACTACTCAAAATAAAATGGGGAGTATTCATTTGATAAATCAAAACTTCAACTTTATTTAAATTATTAACTTTATTGGATTATATTCCCTGTTATTAATAAACTTTTTTACATAATTTATTGTAGAAATTTTTGCAATTATATATGCTGTATATTAATAAAAAAGATTTTAATATAATAAAAAATTTCAGAAACAGAGAACATATAAATCCTTCTTATATTTAGTACAATAATTAGAATAAAAATATCAACTTTGTACAGTAGAAACATTAGAAAAAATAATATGAACATTACTATTAGGAAATTAAGTTATTGTAAAATTGAAAACTTTTGTCGCCTTGGTGATATATCATAACATACTTCTAAATAACTTTAGTGCAATTACAGTAAGTGTACTTCGTGCATTCAAAGTAAGCTGGTTGCAACTTTATGTACATTAAAAAATAAGTTTGTGCTAGAATGCTACATGATACACCACTTTAAATATCATCTCAAAATTTAGTATCACGCTTTCCGTTAAAGAGATCAAAATTTATTTTACAAAATTTCATTGTAAGTTTCTGCTTCCAAAAAGTAGAAAGATTGTTTCTGAAACATTATTTCTGAAATTAAGTCTATTGAAAATCGATTAGGAGAATAACTCTTAGCATACTTATTTTTTTTATATCTTACTGTCTTTCATACACACATTTAAAGAAAAAAAAATCTAAATTATATTTTTTTTGCATTGTTATCATGTTTGTGAGCACTCTGCTCTCTGTCATGCTGTGCACACATTTTTTTTCTTATTGAATAAGTTACTGAAAAAAATATCAAAATGAGGCAAATTCAGATGGTGTTTTGTTTAATGCTGGCTAAAATCCACATTGTAAAAAATATGACTATTTGCTGCATCGTCACTCCACTGCTTTTATAGAAAACGACTACTTCAGGCTATCATGGAGCATTCTCATTGGCCAAAAGAGGGATATTCCATAAAAGCGGGGGAATGACGATGCAGCAAAATAGTCATATTTTTACAGTGCAATAACTCTATAATGCTTGTATTCACCATCTACCTCAACCTAGAAAACCTCGGTTGAACACTCAAATGAAATTAACTATCACATTTTATAGGACATTATCAAGAAGGCGTCGAATCAGAATTAGATGTGAACATCATTTGAGTGTTCCACCAAGGATTTCCATATAACCTGGGGTTGAAGTAGTTGGTGAATAAGAGCATAAGTAATTATATGCACTTCCAGTAAACAAATCAATGAGCCCGTATCTTTTCTTCAATGAAGATTTTTTTTCTTTATTATGAGTTACATTACGAAAACATGCCTTTCTGGAAGGTAATAAATTAGCTCTGATGTTTAATAGTTTCTTTCTTCTCTGGTATAAATTCTATTATATTTGTACTCTAGAGGACAAACGTGGAAATAAATTAATATGTGACAAACAAAATAACTGTTTGGTAAACAAATTTCATTTTCAGAGTTTCTAAACATTATTGCACAACAGCGTAATCTCATAAGATCCATTACAATTATACATGGTGTATCTGAACTACTGGGTAAAACTTTAAGGGGTGATAGTATACATCAAGACAAACAATATTAAATTGGAAACCAAGGGAGCAAACGTTTTCCCAAGGAGATAGCCGCCATTAAAATTTATGGTCTTAAATTCCAAATAAACATAAAAAATGGAAAAAATTGCCGATTGATTTGCGGGTTTCACTAAAACTATTCTTAATGTTGGCATTTTCTTGAAAATAAATTATAAAGGAAAATGTCGATAGAGAGCGCTTTAGACTTAGGAGTAGCGAACAACTGTTTTTTTGCCGTTATTTTTTACATCTCATTAAATGGTTTCGCAATCTTAGACTTAAATTTAAATTTTGAGCTCAAAATCTTAATGTTGGGAGTGGTTAAGTAGCAAAAACTGAACTGTGTTCACAGGGTTCAAATTTCAAATGATTATAAAAAACGGAAAAAATTGGTCGACTGATTTGCGGTTTTCACTAAAACTATTCGTTATATCGGTATTTTATTGAAAATAAATTATAAAGCTAAATTTCAAAAAATGACGATAGAGAGCACTTTAGACTTTGGAGTAACGAAAAAATATTATTACCGTTATTATTTGCATCTCGTTAAATATTTTTAGAAGCTTACACATAAAGTTAAATTTTTCGTAGAAAATCTGAATTGTTGGGAGTGATTAAGTAGCGCAATCTGAACTGTGTTCAATGGGGGTGGGGAGGTTCAAATTTCAAGTTATTATAAAAAACGGAAAAGGTGGTTGATTCGTTTATGGTTTTCGCCAAAACTATTCTCTATGCCAGTATTTCCTTGAAAATAAATTTTAAAGATAAATTTAAAAAAAAATCCGTTAGAGCGCACCTTAAACTTTCGAGTAAGTATTTTTAACTGGTATTTTTTGTATCTAATAAATGCTTGTAAAAGCTTATAGTTAAATTTTGAGCTCAAAATCTGAATCGTTGTGAGTAATTATGTAGCACAAAATTGATCTGTGTTCGACGGGTGGGGAGAGTAACATTTCAATTCTTGAACACAGTTCAGTTTGCGCTTCTTATCTTCTCCCAACTATTCAGAATTAGAGCTCAAAATTTAAGTCTAAGCTTTTGCAAGCATTTAATTTGATAGAAAAAAATAATAACGGTTAAAAATAGTTGTTGATTACTCTAAAGTTAAGGGCACCCTCAAACGAAAATTTAAGAAAAAATATTTCAAATTTATTTTTCAGGAAATATTGACATAAAGAATAATTTTAGTGAAAACCGGAAACAAATCGACCCATTTTTCTATTTTTTATAATTTTTTGAAATTTGAATTTCTTTACCCCCATTGAACACAATTCAGCTTGCCCCACTTAACCACTCCCAATGATTCAGATTTTCAGGGCAAAATATAAGTTTAAGCCTAAGCTTCAAAAAAAAAAAAAAAATGTGACGAGATGCAAATAATAACGGTAAAAAATAGTTGTTCGTTACTCCAAAGTCTAAAGCGCCCCACCAGTGGCCGCGAGGTTCTGACCTCCAAACTGGTAGGCGTAGGTGGTGGGTTCGAACCTAATCGTGACCGTCGGCCTAACCGTTCGGAATTTTCCGTGATTTTCTTCGAACCTTGCGTAAATACGGGTTAGGTTCCCTTAGAAAGACCCCCACGGAGGGCATCCCACCCCTTAGTGCCTATATGCCACACTGTAGATAATTGGCCGACATAAATACAAACAAACCAAAGCCTAAAGCGCCCTCTATCGGCATTTTTCGAAATTTAGCTTTATAATTTATTTTCAAGAAAATATCAACATAAAGAATAGAGTTAGTGAAAACCCCAAATCCATCGACCAATTTTTCCATTTTTTATGTTTGAAGACAGAATAGGAAGACAGAATTTAATGGCGGCTATCTCTTTTGGAAAACACTTGGGACCTTTGGTTTCCTATTTGATATTGTTTGTCTTGATGTGTACTATCACCCTTTAAAGTTTTGCCAATAGTTTAGATACACCCTGTATTTTTAGTATAATAACTGAATATATATCTATACACACAAAAAACCCGCTAATCTGACAAAAATACTACACATAATATATTAATGTGTGTGAATATCCATTCGATAAATCAAAATTTTAACTTTATTTAAACTGTTAATTTTCTTATATTGTATTTTCTACTATTAAATAATTTACACATTTTTTATAGAATTTTTTCGCGGTTATATATTCGGTATAATAATTAAGTAGACTTTAATATAATACCTAATTCAGAAACACAGATTTTATAAAACCTTCCGATTTTAGAAGATTGCTGCTTCAGGTACATGTAATAAAAGTCAAGACAGTGCTAAAATGCCATATGATATACCATTTTAAATGTTACATTGAAATTCATTATCATGCTATATGTTAAAGACTTCAAAATCGATTTAAGAAATTTTTCATTATAAGTATTCGCAAGTAAACATGTTTGAAAAAGTAACAACCTATTCAAAATCCAGTTGCTGAAATTCTGACTACTGATAATCGTTTATCTCTAAAAATCGTTTATTTATTTAAATATATATATATATATATAGCGTACTTATAGTCTCTTTATCCCTATAATGTGTTTCTAGTCTCTTATAGTAATGTATTTATAAGCTTTACATTATATTTTTTTTTTTATATCTTACGGTTGTTCATACAGACAATCAAAGAAAATAATCTAAATTATATTTTTTTGCATTCTTATCAAGTTAGTGAGCATTCTAATTTTTTTCACGTTATACAAACAAATTTTTCTAATTGACTACACTTACTGAAAACCATTATCAAAATGATAATATTCAGATTGTGTTTTATTTAATGCTGATTAAAATCCAATAACTCTATAAGTAATTCTATTTACGTCCAGAAAATAAATCAATGAGTCAATATCTTTACTTCAAAGAAGATATATTTTTTCTTTAAAATAGCAAATAAAGCCTTTGTGCAAAAATGTTTAAAGATAGAAAATCAACGATTAAAAATGCACTTATAATGTATGAAAAGGTAGCAAACAGCTATTTTGAATCTACTATAGAGATTTTTCTTCAGTGCAAAACTCTGCGAGCTAGAAAAAACAAAAATGAGCAAAGAGAAACGCAGGCTTATATACCCACTACAAAGAACGATCCCGCCAAAAAAAAGCAACCAATGAGAAGAAATCTGCCTGAACAACTGGGTGGACAAGTAGTGACATCCATCGGAGAACGAACAAAACAAACACTAAAAAGCATAGAAAAAAAGTTTTAAATTAAAAATTTTCGAATGATTGGAAAAAAAGGAATATTTGATAAGTAATTGCCTAATTTTTAATGATGTGGTAAGCTTCCCGAAAATTAAGTTCACGAATAGAAGGACACTTATGGATAATGGTGGCAGAAGAAAAGTTGAACTTATGTTGTGAAGACCAACAATGTTGAGCAGCAGAAGAGCTTTTAAGCTTTTGATTTTTGACATATCTTTTATGCTTCTTTAAACGAAATTTGAGAGTACGTTTAGTCTGACCAATATAAGAAAAACCACATTGGCAAGAAATTTGGTAGATACCCCAGTTATCTAACGATCAATGGGGTGTTTATGATTTGGAAAAAGCAATTTTATTAACAGGAGAAAAAATAACATTGAACCTTTTTATTTTTTAATAACAATAAACAATAAAAATATCATCTTTGTTTAAACTTAAAAAAAATATATATATAAATTCAATAATATAAACATTGCTATTAGGAAATGAGATTGTTATAAAATTGAAAACTTTTGCCGCCTTGGCGATATATTATACCGTACTACTAAAATTTAGTGTATTTACAGTAAGTGTATTTCGTGTATTTACAGTAAGCAGATTGCAGCTTCATGTACAATAAAATTCAAGATTGTGCTTAAAAGCTACATGAGACACGACTTTAAATGATATCTTTAAATTAAGTAACACGCTTTACGTCAAAGACATCAAAATTTATTTAAGAGTTTTTTCATTGTAAGTCTCCGCAATTACACATGTTTCAAAAATCAGTAACCTATTCTAAAACACTGTTGCTGAAATTAAGTCTATTGGTAATTAATTAGGAGAATAAATTTTCTTGTGTATTTATTACCTTTTTTTTATGTTTGCAAGGAAAAAAAATTAGATTCGTGAAAATTTTCAAAATCCGATTTTCGACTAATTTGCACTTTTTAGGGGGTCAGAGGACCCAAAAACGTGTTTTTACAAAATGTCTGTCTATCTGCCTGTTATTCTGCTAATCTGTCTGTATGTGACAAAAATATTTGGTCACTCTATCTCAGGAACCAATATATAGAATTTTACAAAATTTTCAAAAAATGGGAAAATTTAGATGGGGATCAAAATGGTAAAATTCATATGTAATTCTGGCTAAAATCCAAATACTTTATAAGTAATTGTATGTATGTCCAGTAAATAAATCAATGCGTCAATATCTTTTATTCAAAAGGGATATATTTTTTCGTTATTTTAAGTTACGTTACGAAAAACAATTCTATCTGAGAGGTAATAAATTAAAACAGATGTTTAATAGATTATTTCTTTTCTGGTAAAAAAATCTATTAAATCCATACTCTAAAGGGCAAATGTGGAAATAAATTTATCTATCACAAACAAAATGACTGTTTGGTAATTTAATTTCATTTCCAGAGTTTCTATACTTTATTCCACATTAGCGTAATCTTATCAGATTTATAATTATATTTTCAATATAATAACTGAATAAGACACAGGCAAAAAAAAGATAATCTAAAAAAAGACTACTTAAAATAAAATAAAAGGTTGTATTCATTTCATAAATTAAAATTTCAACTTTGTTTAAATTATAAACTTTCTGGCATTGTATTTTCTATTTAAAAAAAATTTACACATTTTTTGTAGAATTTTTTTGCAGTTATATATTCAGTGTAATATTTAAGAAGATTTTAATATAATAACAAATTCAGAAACACAGAGCTTATAAAATCTTCATATTTTTTATTAACACTAACTAGAATAAAAAATATCATCTTTGTTTATCTGTAAAAACTCGCGATTAAATAATATAAACATTACTATTAGGAAATTGAGTTATTCTAAAATTATTAGCTTTTGTGGTTGGTGAGATATTTCATAATATACTACTAAATAAGTTTAGTATATTTAAGTAATTAATTGAATTATTACTTTTAGAGGATTTCGTTTAGTCTTATATTTTACTGTCTTCAATAAAGACAATTTAGGATAAAATATAAATAATATTTTCTGTATTGCAGTCACGTATTTTAACAATCGAACCTTTCCCATGCTGTACACATAGCAATTTCAAATAGACTATGCACACATGTTCTAAGGCTGGTGAAAATGCAGAGTAAAATAAATGAAATACAGATGATTTTTTAACAAATGCTGGCTAAAATCCAATATTTTTATATATAAATTCTAGGCATGTGAGAAAATAAATACTTTCATCAAAGAAGACGAATTGTTTTGCTATTATCTGTTACTTTGTGAAAAAATATAGGACTTTAGTAGTAGCAATAAACTAACTCAGTTGTTTAAAAGGTTCCTTTATCTTTATTATAGGGATTTTTACATTTACTTTTCAGAATAAAGTTTGAAATCAATTCGTTTGTCACACACAAAAAAAAAAAAAATTTATTACGCTATTTTATCTTTAAGAATTATTGTCTTTTATATAAAATATAATATATATATATATATATAATTTATATAAAACTTTAAGTAAATTCTTATGTGTTATCTAAAATCTTGTATAAAATTTAATTTAAGATATTAAAACAGAAATTGGAAACCAATCCATTCCAAAGTATTCATGCGTAAATAGATTAAATTATCGTAACTAATTAGATACAGCATACTCACACTTGTTTTTCTCGCGGGCTAAAAACATAAGTTTCAGACTTTTGGTGGGTCGCAAACAGAAATTTCAGCCTTTAAATGGTCCGAAAATTGCTTTAATTGAATTATTATTTTTAGAGGATTTCGTTTAATCTCCTGTTTTACTATCTTCAATGACAGCAATTTAGGCTATAATGTAAATAATATTTTGAGTACTGAAGTGACGTATATTAACAATCTAACCTTTTCCATGCTGTGCACGTATCATTTTAAAATAATCTGTGCACACAATATAATCTATGGATGTTGAAAATACAGAACAAAATGTGTGAAATACAGATGGTGTATTATCAAATGCTAGCTAAAATTCAATATTTTAATACGTAAATTCTAGGCATGTCAGAATGTAAATACTTTCTTCAAAGAAGAAGTACTTGCTATTATATGTTACTATGTGAAAAAATATAAGACTTTATTAGTAGCAATAAACTAACTTAGTTAGTTAAATAACTTTTATTTTTTTTTTTTATCATGGCTATAGTGAATTTTATATTTACTTTTCAGAAAATATTTTGAAATCAGTTCGTTTGTCGCACACAAAAATAAGTTTTGATTACTTTTTTATCTCTAAAAATTATTGCCTTTATATAAAATGTAATTTAAGATACATTAAAAGAAATGTAAAAAATATTTTTTTAAACATTTGTGTTCAGGTAGAGTAAATCGTCGTAACTGATTAGAAGAATAAGTTCTTCTATTGGACTTAATTTAATTCTTTTTTAATTATTTTATTTCTCATTCAACTACACTGTAAAAAAAGTGTCGATCTACTAAAAAAATTTTAGTTATCCATGCAATTACTAAAAAATTTTTAGTAATCTTACTCGATTACAAGAAAATCTGTAAGAATTAATAGAAAAAAGCTAGCAACGGATAAGAGTTAACAGTTTTATGTTTTTAATACATATTTCTAAAACTCACTTAGTGTGGCCGTGACAGCCTAGTGGTCATAGCATCAAACTCCAAGCAGAAACGACCTGGGATCGATGCTGGACATCAGCAAATACGCACCGAGTGTTTGCAGCGTAAGTACTCGTTAAATAAAAGGATTATGAAAATCCTGTTGGAGCAGGTAGCAATGTTTGGTGCTGCCATCTATTGCAGCTTAGCCGAAAAAATAATTTTGGAGCTAATACTAAAATTCTCTTGGTGGTTCATACTGAAAAGTTTTAAGTTATTTATACAAAAAATTCTTTTATTCAGTTTACAAAAGAAATGTTTGTTTCACTTGCAAAAAAAAAAATTTGTAATGGTTACTAAAAAAAATCTGTGGAATACAAAATTACAAAAAAAATTTAGTAACCTCTTGATTTTTTTTTTACAGTGTATATTAAGGAAATATGGTAAAATGCTTTTTGGTATTCTTGCGATGTAAACTAATAATCCACATTTAACCATGTCGCGCAAACGAATTTCCTAATATGCTAACGATGCCTACGAAAATTAAGAAAAAACGTACAGGATTTTTTTTTTACCCAGTGCTGATTAAAATCCAATAGTTTTATAAGTAGTTTTACGTATGTCTAGTAAATAAATCAATAGGTCAATATTATTACGACAAAGATGATTTTTTTCTCGTTATAACTTACTTCGTGGAGAAAAATAGGTCTTGGGCTGCATTAAATTAAATATATTATTTAAAAGTCGTCATTGTTTTCTATTGCATCATTTATAACTTTACCTTTAAAAATAATTAAGAAATAAATTCGTCTTTTAAAACATAGTTCCACAGTTTAATTTCCACAATTTATGTCTTTAATCGTATTTTCATGCAAAAATGAATTCTTTTAAAATTCACCGCAATTATATATTTTGTATAATAATTAACGGCACGTTAAAACCATATATTGGAACAGACATTAAAATATACTGTAATAAATAACTGCCGATTGTTTCAGCATTTCAATATCATTGTTTCCTAATCGAAATATTCCCTTAAAATTAGCGATAGGAAAAGAAGAAGGTTTCTAATTTTAAAGAACAGAGTATTTAAACATCAGGAGATTACCATCTATGGCCTATCTATTACTACACAGAACTAAAAAACTGTGTATTGCTCTGATTAATACTTCTATTGATTTAACTTAATTTATATGCATATCTTATTATGCTAAAACTTAGGCTTACAAAAAATCTTCGGCGTACCACTGCTTTTTAACATATTGAGTATTTTCTACTATGGAATAATTTCTTGCTATTCATTTTTTGGCTGTCACTATCAAAAGAAAATTTTAAGTACATTTTTCATTTTCATTTTCATGATTATTACTTTAAATAATGATAACACACAATAGCTTTTCCATCTATAAGCAAATGAATTTACATAATCAGAAAATAATATAACCTATCACAGAACATATTAAACAAAAAAAAAAAAAAACTCAACTTTAATAAATTTTTTTTGAATAATTCGAGTATTAAGATATCCCAGTGAGTTGTCATAGTTGAATAGCTGAAAAAATAATTCTGGTAGACTTAATTTATTTTACGTTCATATCTTACATTTTTAAATTATGATAAAAATCTACAGGAAAAAAAATTAAATTCCTGTCGCATAAATCAAAGTTCTAATCTAGGCGATACGGTGGTTTCTTATTCTTCGAAGGTGCTATACAAATTGAGTAAAATGGGTAAAATGCGGATGAAGTTTTATCAATTTCTGACTAAAATCCAATAGAAATTGATAAGTAATACCTACCTTGGTATGAAAATAAATAATTTTATTGAAGGATGATTTTTTTTTTATTATAAGTTACTGAATGAAGGAATATAATGTTTTTACAGCCGAAATAAACTAGATTGTTTAAAAAAGTTTTTTTATATTCGGCTATGTCTTTCATACCGTTTTTCTTGCGAATGATGTTCATCAAAAGTATTACTTAAATAAATCATTTTCTTGAAGGACGGTGTATTTTTTTAAATATAAGTTACTGATTTAAAGAATATGAAGTTTTTGCAGCCGTAATAAACAGAATTTACTGTCTACATTTTATTATTATAAGTTAGAGAGTGAAAGAATATGAAGTTTTTGCAGCCATAATAAAACACTCTTGTTTAAAAAGTCTTTTTTTTTAATTTGGCTAAGATATTTATGCCGTTTTTATTGAGAATCATGATAATCATATGTATTAAAATTTTAAGAATATTCTGTAAGATCAGTTCCATCATATGTATTAAATAAAGAAATCATTTTATTGAAAGAAGCTACATTTTTTATTATTATAAGTTAGAGAGTGAAAGAAAATGAAGTTTTTGCAGCCATAATAAAACTCTGTTGTTTAAAAAGGTTTTTTAATTCGGCTATGTTATTTATGCCGTTTTTCTTGAGAATGTTGATCATCACATATATTAAAATTTTAAGAATATTCTCTAAGATCAGTTCCGTGCAAAACTGACACATTTGCACATGCATGAAATTAAATTTAGAGCCTCCCTCTTAAATTTAGAGGGAGGTAAGGTGAGATACGGATAGCTACAATTATCGAAATCAGGAGATTAAATCTTTAGTTTGAAATTGATGAGAATTTAAAGATTCAAAGTTCTGTAAATATGGTACTTTTTCAAATATTTTTTTTTTTTTTGAAAAATGTAATTTATGTAAATATGTGACTGTTTTAAATAAGAGATGAGATCAATCTCAGGATCGATTCTTATTGTAGTCTTCTGATTGGCTGAAAGTAAAAGTATTATTTATTCACACACACAAACACATAAAAAAAATATTTGATAATCAAGAATGTTGGATAAATTTATTCACACATTTTGGATAAATTTATTCACACATCCAAATTAATAGAAAAATGAGTTGTTTTTAAATAAATTGAGGGGGAAGGGTTATAGGGAGAAATGTCCGACTCTGAAGCTATATGGTCGGTGTTAGCAATATAAAAAATCGTAGCTGTGGGTTATATCTTGACTATCCCTTTTTTGTTTGCAACACTTTTTTAGAATTATTGTAAAACAGAACTCGTGTACTTCTAATCTATAGTTACGAAATGATGTTTGAAAATAATTTTAGATTTTGATGATTTCTGCCAGTGTTTGCGTATAAATTAGTAACTTGCTTTTTAATAATAAAATTTTATGAAAATTAAAATCATGATACCATGAAGGAGAATATGAAATTAATATTTAAATTTATGTAAAAAATGACTTTAAAAAAAGAAAATTAACGTAAAACTGAATTTAAAATTTATGTAACAGCTGTATTACTACTTCTTCTTTGACGCATCGGATTCTAACTGCATAAAATTTTGCAAAATTTCTACTCCAAGACAAACATGATTACCGTATTTATTCGTGTATACCGCGCACCCCGTACTTTACAAGAAAAAATGGAGATTTTTTTAAATCTCGTATATAACGCGCAACGTAAATTTGATATGCAAATGAAAAAACAACTAAATTAATTTCAGTAAAGAAAGTCGAAACAAACATTACACCAGGCAGATAACAAGGCAAAAATACATTTTTAGACTTCGGGTAGAGACTGAATGACGGCAGCGAAAATTGCTAATTAGCGTTTAAACAATGTTAGTAGCTCTGTTGTATAAAAAAGTGCAAGAAATGAAAATAAGATGCAGTATTATATCAGTTAAATAAAATTTTCCGCGTGATTATGTCATTTTTGAATACATTTCATGATCCAAATATATATCGTGTGATTACATCCGGCAGTAAAAAATTATTCCGTGTATAACGCACACTTAGGGGTTTTGCCCTATTTTTTTTTTTTTTTTTTTTTTTTTTTTTGTAATAATGTGCTTGTTATACACGACTAAATACGGTAGATTTCAAAGCAAACGGAAGCAAAGATTAGTTTTAGATACTGTATATATATTTTTAATAATAGGAAATAAACGTGCGTCTTGTCTGTAATACTTCAGATTGAAATAGAAAAAAAATAGTTTAAATATTGGAGAAAAAATGTGTTTGACTTTTGGATTAGTTAAATAAAATATGTAATGATGCTGAAAAAAAAAATACTATAACAAAATCGTTAATTTGTAGAATTACTGAAAAGAATTTAATCCAGTTTTCCTATTTGATGATAATAATAAATTACGTTTATTTTAAATTACTTGGATACAGTGTTTGGTAAATAAAAAGTGAAAAGTATTGTTCTAAAATACATTTGTTTATTTATCATTTGCAAATAGAGAAAGTTATTTTAACGTTTTAAGAAATGATCTTTGAGAGCTAAAGTTTTGAATTATATCTGAAGATCTCATTCATATTCAGTTGTAGAACTTTACTCAAGCAAAAACTCTGTCTGGATTTCTTCACTACACGCTCTGCGTTTTGTGGTTTTGACAGATTCTCAATTTTCTTCGTTTTCATACATTTAACTTGTTTTTTTTTAGATCAATAAATTTATTGATTGTTTACAGTTATTTTCATTTTGTTGTTTTTTTTTATTCATATTTGCAAATGTGCTAATTTTAGTATAATTTTTTAGTTTGGTTGAATTTATTAAGGAATGAATTTAATTAAACATGCATTAAAATATTAAAATTTTAATATTATAATCACTTTGAATAAGTAATTATTGTTCGTAAAAAGCACAGTAAATAGCCTTATACTGTTTAAAGATAGTAAACCATCGATTATAAATTCACAAATAAAGTATGAAAAGGTAGAAATAGATGTTTCGAATATACTATCGAGATTCTTCTTCAGGATTTTTACAATATTTGTGCATTTAAAATCGTTGGTTTTCTATCTTTAAATATTTTTGCACAAAGGTTTTATTTGCTATTTTAAAGGCCTATACTGTGTTAGTAAGATTAGTAGATTATTTGTAGATTCCTATATATGTAGATTTCAATATATTCAAAAATATTTTTCGTACAAGGAATCTCCAAGGAAAAAATATGAGAGAGTTTATTGATATAATTTCCATTAATTATAGGGTAATAATGCAAATATTCACTGTCGCAAGACATCCATGGAGTCTAGATATAAGTGATGCCTATTAGATGAATCTTGTTTGTTAAAAAGCCGAAAGTTATTTCCTCTCAACTTATCTTCAATCATGATACTCTTACATTATCACCATGATACTCTTAAATTTTAATGGCTTCTCCTTGATGAATAATCGCAAAAAGAAATAACTGACAAAGGCTATTTGAATTTTTCTGAAAACCTTTTTCGGATTTAATATTTTTTAAATGTAATTTTAAGGTATTATTGTATTTTAAATATTTTTATAATACATCTATCCATCTAAAATCAATTAGGTATTATGATGGCTTCCAACGACTAGTTTAATATATAGTAGTTAAATAATAATGACGAAGCGTATACATATTTATTTTTAAGCAATCAATTAAAAATATCCATTTGATCTCATTTCTCACTTTGATTAAATATTTAAAGTGTAAATCTTCATTGCTCTGTTTTGATAAAACATGTTAAATAAGCGTTAAAGTTCGGTCAAGGAGTTGGTCAATTTCCAGAAAATTAATTTAAGGTTCAGTCGTTTCATTGACTAAAGCTATTAAAATAATTAAATCACAACTTTTTAAACAGAGTAACAATGCAATCACATTTATATAACTATAAAAAATGGCTTGAAAGTCTTTTACTTAAAACTTTGGAACTAATGTGATATTTTAAAATATGAATTATAGCATTTTAAATTCAACCAATTTTTACATTTCATGGAAACTTGATAATTTTTGTCATCAGAAATGAATAAAAATGTAATTAAGTGATGTTAAAAAATGCAGACTTTTTGACGCAGAGATGTTTTGGCGTGAACAATGCATGCTTGTATTTTAGAATTTAAAAAAATTGAATTATTATTTAATTAAAAAAAAGGCTGCACATTATGGTCGAACTTATGCAAAATATCATTCTAGACAAATTCGAAGAAATGTATAGATATGTACACTGGTGTCCAAAAGTTAAGCATAATTGGTAATTAAGTAATTATTTTTAAGTAATGAAAGAAATATGAATCGGAATGTGCTGAAACTCCAGGTGTGTAAACAAAATAGTACGCGTCACATATTTTCGTGAAGAGTTTTCCCCGAAATCGAACAGGGGACCGTCAACAAATTGAAAAAGAACGAAGATCTTTTGGATAACCCTGTCAAAACTAATGTAGCAAAAGCGTTCAAACTGCACATTATGATTAATTGGCTTATTGTAATGTACTGTGTTGATTTTTACAAGGATAGCATGTATACTCGTAGAGAAATTAAGGTTTTTATAAAAACAGTCCTAAATTTTTCCAAGTTTTTTGCTTATAATTTGCAGAGTTCTTATTATAAAATAATGTTCTTTTCTGAAAATATGACAAACATCATTGTACACAATACCCTGTCATCAGAATTTAAAAATAATAAAAATTGTATGAAAAATGAGTATGTTTAGTAAATAATTTTTCATTGCGCATGCGTCAACGATATCAAAATGTCATTTGCATATTGTGTTAGCTAAATGTATAGAGCAACTTCTGTAAAAGTTTCAAAAACATAGCTTGAAAATTCTGAAAATGGGAGCCTATAGAATCAACTCAAAATCCTTTATTCCCTAAATGAAGCAAAAAGATGAGGGGCTGTATCCATATTCCATTGTTTAGTGCCTACACAATACTGCACGTACAACTATATTTAGGTAAAACCCCTGATTTTTTTGCTTCCTTTAGGAATAACGGATTTTGAGTTGATACTATAGGCTCCCATTTTCAGAATTTTCAAGCTATGTTTTTGAAACTTTTACAGAAGTTGCTCTATACATTTAGCTAACACAATATGCAAATGACATTTTGATATCGTTGACGCATGCGCAATGAAAAATTATTTACTAAACATACTCATTTTTCATACAATTTTTATTATTTTTAAATTCTGATGACAGGGTATTGTGTACAATGATGTTTGTCATATTTTCAGAAAAGAACATTATTTTATAATAAGAACTCTGCAAATTATAAGCAAAAAACTTGGAAAAATTTAGGACTGTTTTTATAAAAACCTTAATTTCTCTACGAGTATAGATGCTATCCTTGTAAAAATCAACACAGTACATTACAATAAGCCAATTAATCATAATGTGCAGTTTGAACGCTTTTGCTACATTAGTTTTGACAGGGTTATCCAAAAGATCTTCATTCTTTTTCAATTTGTTGACGGTCCCCTGTTCGATTTCGGGGAAAACTCTTCGCGAAAATATGTGACGCGTACTATTTTGTTTACACACCTGGAGTTTCAGCACATTCCGATTCATATTTCTTTCATTACTTAAAAATAATTACTCAATTACCAATTATGCTTAACTTTTGGACACCAGTGTATTTTATTTCTATAAAATAAATGACGCTACATTTTAGCGTTCATTCGTCCACTCTGCAAATTTGTCAAATTCACGCACTTAATAGTGAAAAAAAATGATGAAAATTTTAATTTTTTGCTTTGTCTCATGTTGTTTTGTTTCAAGTGAATTTTAATATTAACTTAAATTAATGTTTCTTTTGAAGATTTAAATTTCAAGTTCATTTTTAATAAGTAATTTCGTAGGATGATATAAATTTAAGTTAAATTAATTACGTATAGGGGATTTTGTATGAATTGGAATTTTTATTTTTCCTTTTCACTTGCATAATTGAAATTGAAGTTATAAACATTGTTCTATTTTTTTCTATCATATCACACCGAAAAAATTTTAATAGCTTCCGGTCAGTATAAAGATGAGTTAAAATTTAATAAACAATGCAAAAATTAAATAAAAACTCTCTCCTCTTTGCCCCCTCCCTCTGTCCGGAACATTTTAACATAAAAAGTACAATTGATATCTGACTACTTCATCCCGATTTGTGGCCACTAGGAGCATTTTAGTTTAGTTTTAATAGTCTTTAGATAATTTATGTATTTCAGTTTTTTAAATATGTTTTTATAAAATATATAATCACAATTTTTTGTAGATAGGTAGTTTAAATAAAAGTATTAAAAATTCTCTATTTTGTTAGCGAAATGTTAAGTTCAATGTTAAGTACCTTAATAATTTAAGGAATAAGTGTAAAGTTGTATTACAAAAATGCATGATAGAGGTTTTGTTTATGAAATTTTAATCTGGGAATTATTAATTTTGCTTACATTTTAAATTTAGATTAATGAATTTTAACATAATAACAGTTTTAATACACATTGTTAAGATGATATTATGATAAGATTAAGAAACAAAATTTACATGAAAACATTAATGTCATTTCAATTAATATCGTATATTTTTGTTAAAATATTCTTTGGTTTATAATGTACCCATAAGCCTTGCTCTTTAAAATAAAATCTCAAAAGAAATAATCCACTACTTAAATGACAGTTTTAGTGGATATAATATTGACAGCTTCATTTTCATAGGCTGCTATTTGACACCAAAGGCGTATGAGCTGCTCAGTAGAAAATGATAGGTACATAGTTGTTGACAAGTTAAATTTGTTTGCTACATCATGCAAGAATTTTCTAGGAAGCTTATTGACAAGGGGAAGTTCTCTATTTCCAGACATTAGTTGTTCTGGTGCAAGCTTTAAAATTTTCTTTGATGTTAATATAATGACACGCTTCTTCCGTTTCGTTTACTTGGTAAATTTGGTTGTTTTAAATATTTTCCTTCACGTTTAATAACATTACAAAGATTTAATTAAACTACAATGATCTTAATAAATCTTACAACAATTAAAAGTTTATATAATCTTAAATAATTCTCAATTTATTTATTTTTAAACATATTACACTTGTCAATTTATTTGTTACAAAAAATATTTTAACTAACCTAAAATTAACCCCTTTTTTATGTCTTAATAAAAGATGAAAATTACTACGAAATTTAACAATTTGCTTAAAGATTTCAACAACAATACGATGACACTTTAATGTAATTTATTTGGTAAATTTATTTGTTTTCTTCGCAAGAATTCGTCATACATTTTTGATAAGACATCATTTAGTTTATAATATGAGTATAAACCTTGCTTTTTAAAATAAAATCTCAAAAGAAATATTCCACTCCTTTAGTTACAATTTTATTGGATATAATAATGACAGCTTCATTTTTATAGGCTGCTATTTGACACTAAAGGCGAATGTGCTACTCAGTAAAAAATAATAGGTACATAGTTTTTGACAAGTTAAATTTGTTTGCTACATCATGCAAGAATTTTCTAGGAAGCTTACTGACAAGGGGGAGTTCTCTATTTCCAGAAATTAGTTGTTCTAGTATACGCTTTAAAATTTTTCTTTGATGTTAATATAATGACACGCTTCATCCATTTGGTGTTAACTTGGTAAATTTGGTTTAAGTTTTAACTTACCTCTTCCGTGGTAACTTTTGTTTTTGAAAAAAAAAGTTTTCTAGCTTAACATATGTAAAAAAAAGAATACAAATGGATTTTTTATAAAATTTTCTCATTTAATTCTTGAAATTATACTTTTAAAAATCTCCTGTAGGCTGTAATATAACCCAAACTTTTAACTAATACCGTTGAAATTTTTCTTTTTTCCGAAAAAAACAGTTTTTTAGTTTAATATATCTAAAATAATTAATAATAATTGAATATAAATGAATTTGTTTTGTAAAGATTACACATATATTAAAAAACCAATGCTTCAAAACCCCTTAAATTCCAGACGTCAAAGTGTAATTGTTTCTTATCTACTAATATTATTGCTTTCACTAATGAAAAATGTATTTTTGGAAATATATATATATATATATGTATATATATATATATATAACATAAACTACCCAAACATTTAACTCACACCGTTGAAAATTTTAATTTTTAAAGAAAAATTACAGTTTTATTGTTTAATATATGTATACTAATTGAAAGCAAATTTATCATAAATCATAGTTTTAAAATCTTCTGTAGGCTGTAATATTGCTCTAAGTTTTAATTAACATCATTGATTTTTTTTCGAAAAAAAAAAAAAAACACAGTTTTCAAGCTTATTATAGCTACACTGTTAAAAATTTTGTGCTACTTTGAACCGAAATTCGGTGTTTAGTAGCTGCCACCATAAGATGGTGAAATCTTGTTCCAAGATTTGGAACTTCGGTTGAACCATAGTACCATTTTTTCAAATAATATGGTGTAAACTCGTTCCAAGATTTGGAGCTTCGATTGAACCATCCTATGGAGGCCGCTGGTAATAGCTGCGAGAATATGGATTTTTCTATAACGCTGCGAATTTATTTTTAAAATATTTTTGAAAATCGCCTGCAGGCTATGACCCAAAAATTTAAATAGCATTTTTGAAAACTTGTTTAAAATAATAATAATAATAATAAATGCAGTTTTCTAAAATAGTTAATAATAATTGGTTGCAAGTGGATTTTTTCTTATAAAGATTACACATTTAATTAAAACGAATGCTTCAAACCCCCCTTAAATTCCAGGGGTAAAAAGTGGATTTGTCAACTAGCAATTTAAATTATGACTTTCACTAATAATTTTTTTTGGAAATATTCATATATATATATATATATATATATATATATATATATATATATATATATATATATATATATATATATATTTATATATATATATATATATATATTTATATATATATATATATATATATATATATATATATATATTCCGTGTGGAAACTATAGCACGCGTCCTTGCGTTCACACACACATCATTGAAGATGAGTGAAAGCTTTTATAATAATTCTCCTTCATTATAAATAGGCATATAATCTCATTAATATAAATATTTCATGAGGAATGCCAGTTATCGAAAATATTTTTAATATCGAATATATTCCCAATGTTTAATTTAAAATGTTGTATAAAAGCCTTTATAGAATATTTTTAATTTGTGTTTGATGAAATATTTTTTCTTGCATGAAATAAAATTGTGCTAGCAAATTATTACGTTCTTTATTTCCTGAAACTAGAGACAGAATAAAAACTGAATTAATATTATATGCATCAAACTGATTGACAGCGAGAAAATGAAATTATAGCATTCAAAACTCTCGAGTATGTCACATAATTATAGTCTTCTTATTCAACAATAAATTGAAAAATAAAAGTGAAATTTATCTAAATAAATTTCACTAAATAAAAGTATCATAAAAAAGTTTCATTAAATAAAAGTAAAATTTAATTTTCTTTAAATAAATGTATCAAACACTAAATAGAAGTGAAATTTATCTAAAGATAACTTTTATTTCAAATTTTATTAAATTTCGTATTAAAAAATTCTACTGCATCTTTCGTAAATTCTAATCCAACATTTACTATAATTTAGTATACGTTTGAGATTTTAAAATGAGTTAAATTTAAATATAATGTATAAAAAATTTTAAAATGATAATTTGTAAATAAAGACATATTAGGTCAAGAAATTTTAAATCGTGTTGTGTCTTTTTCTTTAGCTCAAATAGATATACAAGATAATAATAGCTCGATATAACCGAAAATAGTTTCCGAGACCAAAATATATATATTTAAATGCAATTTTTTCTTATAAAATTTTCAAAAATAAATTGATAGTTACTGTAATCGAAAGACAGATAAAACGCACGATTAAAGTGTATCATTTTTCTCTAGGTATTTAAAATTAACAGAGATAAATTCGCATGAATACTATTTACTTAAATAAAATTCCTTCATAAGAAGGTAGAAAGTTAGTAACCCGCCACGAATCGTGCCATCTTCATATTTAAAGGAGAAGGCTGATTTTTAGTCATCTATTCTGAGCCTTCTACTGAACCGATTTTGCTCACTATTTTTTGTAACGAAAGCTGATCATTTTCAGATGTGTCCACATTAGCTATTTACAAAAATATAAACATTTGTGTATTTTAATTTTAATTTAAAAAGTTTTTTAATGAAATTTCTTCATAATGGTGACAATTAGTTGTTTTGAAATTGTTCCATATAAAGGAGCAACGATGAAAAATATTCAGACATTTGACTATTTAGACGTATTTTTTCATTTGTAAGTTATTTTCGACAAACAAATAAATAAATATATGTAAGTAAAAAAATAAATAAGCACATATACTTTTTTATAAGTTAATAGAAATTATATTTATTGCGACATTACGGGAATATTATCTGTTAGGTTCATTTTATTTTGGTACGTTATTATTTTGTTATTTTTTATTATTACAATTAAATAAAAAATATATCTTTATTTGAATACATTGTGGTTAAGCATAAACGTATGTTTTTAAAATACTCTGCTCAAAACAATTAAGGGAGCACATGGTTATAACAAAAATACAAAATTATTTACATCGATCAGTAATGTAAAATAAACTGAAAGCGCTGTTCATAATACACGCAGAAAACTTCCTATGTAAATCAAAGATTATGACATCAAAACTAGAAAAAGGCGATGGGTTCAGATATTAGAATTTCGCAGAACATTTGTTTCACACTCTCAGTTTTAAAACCCAATTACTAAGCTTGTTTTTTGAGAAAAGTTGATTTGGAAATGTCACAACATAGTGATTTACCGAAATTTATGACTTTGCGTATTATTTTGACAATTGAGTTTGGGGATCCACAATGAAGTTGATGGCCCTGTTAGAATCCCAATAAATGTCGATGCAAAGCTGAAATATCGATTCCAAGACACATGGAATGGTATACAACACCAAAGACAAGGTTGGATATGTGCTACTACAGCACTCACAGCGATTATGGTCTCATGATTGGTATATCCTGCAAAGCGGACGGAGCGACAATGCTACTAAGATCTAACATAAGTGTTGATAGCTACTGGTGAGGCAATAACACTGTGTTAAACACAGTTGCTATTGCCACAGTTTGAAGGTGTTCAGCCAAACAGTCCAAAATAGGCTTCATCAGAGTGGTCTCTACGCACATAAGCCAATGGTCTGTATTCCATTGAAACAAGCAACTGTGCAGCCCAAACGATGTGGACAGCTGAATATCGAGTTTGGAGGCAAAGTTGTTGGAGTCAAATTCTCTACAGAAGATTCCCGATTCAGTCTGAATGTGACATCCGGTGTGTTTTGTCATAGAGAGAAAGGGGAATTCAAAATAATTCCACATTCATTTGTGAAAGATCACATTGCTGACGAGACATGTTGATGATAGGGGCTGGGATCAGCACAGGACTTACCGACCTATATATTATTTCAAAAGACACTTTGACGATACAAGCTATAGAGACGAAATACTGACATCTCATGTCGCTTTTTATGTTGCAGCTATTGGTGATTTCTTTTTTAAAAAGTATATGATAATATCACACCGCATACAGCTCGTGGAGAACGTTTATAAAATTGAAACAATACAGCATACGAAATAGCCAACATGTTCTCCTGAATTCATTTAACCATGCTTTGAGACATACCCAGATGCAGCGAGACTGGGGCTTCCTTTTATTATCCTCTACTTCAAGATAGCAATTTTTTGTGGAGTTGAACAGTACTTCCCGAAAACTTATCGATAATGTCATCGAATCCATGAAAAACAAGTATGCACCTGTATTATCTATTCGAGGAGACGACATGTCATATTAAATACATTGCATCAATTCTAAACAGTACCTTTTTCGTCATTACGTGTAACTAAATTGTTGCCATAAATCATCTTTTCACGTTCTACCCATTGTTTCATAAAATTAAAGCTCTCTGGCGACTTTTTTGCATCTTTTTTCCTATATTGTGCATTGATACACATGTTACTTTAAATTTTATGTTCATTCATGGATATCTCGCATTATTCTTTTTTGGTTGATCTCTTATTTTATTTTATTTTATTTTATTTTATTTTTTGAGCAGTGTACGTTTAAAAAGTTTGTGCCAATTACATTATGCTTAACCTGAAAGGTATTTCTACATTTAAAAAACCTAAGCAGAAAAATTCATAAAAATATGCCAAAATGACGAAATTTTCACTGATTTTTTTTTATTTCCTAATTCTAAAAATTAGAGTCGAAACCTTTAATTTTGTTTGAACTATTTCAGAATTTAAATACTGAATAAAAAAATATTCTCTTACTTTGTATTTTGAAGGAAACATTCGTTATGTCTCAAATGTATATTTTTATAATACAAACCATTCAATAATAAAATATTCATGCTTTTTGATGATGTCTAACAAAAATGAAACTCGGAGTAACATTCCGCCATTTTTTACAGTGGATTATGCAGTATTTTATAAAAATAAAAGTGTAAAAGTCTACTGCGCAGAAGTGAAAAGATGCATACTCTTAACTTAATAATGAATTTGATTGAAACACTAACAAATATCCGCTGTACAAGTGCACTTAACTCGAAAATCAAATAGAATGTATATTTCTATATGGTAATAAAATATAAACTAATAGATTACACTTACTCTCCATATGTAGCTAGTATTTGTCTTTCTAAAAAAAATACGAAGACAACTTCAATAAACATACAACAAAGCCAATACGTAAAGCCAAAAAGTTGCATTTACACACTCTGACGCGTAGAGTAATGTTCTCGGAAAATAAAAATAAATGATGAACTCACGGTACTTAAAAACTGGCTCTACACTTATTTTTAAATGTATTCCCAGTAAAACACTAGAATGCGTTGCACAATTAGAAAACTTTTGCTGCATTAGAGAGTCTTCGTATATGCAGGAAATTCATGCTTTTCTTATTCAGAAAACAATGGTTACACAGTAAAAAAAATGTAAATTTACGGTACTTTACCGTGAATTATCCAGTTAATTTACGGAATGTGTCACTTTTTTTTACATAAAAGGTCAATTTTCGTATTTTTGTGTTTTACTGACAAAAACCATTAATATAATGGCAAAGTCCGTTGATATAAAAATAAAGTCCTTTTTTAACGGAATTATCTGGAATCTCTGCTGCAGCTTCTTTACAGTGTAGAGAAGTCTTCAAAAGAGATTCTATCGACGGAACAACACAAGTTTGCCATAAAACTGACAATCGAGAGGCCGAAATGACGTAGTACACATCAAATAACACAGTACATGCAGTACACATCATTTCAAATATCCGCTACATCAGGTGTTATTAATCAGGACCATAGCGCCCACCAGTGGGAACCTAAAACTTTCATGTTGGCGGTGTAAGTTTATCCAAAGGTAAGAAAAAAATGATTCCTGAAAATAACTGTGTATGTACTTTTTTGAATTTCCACAACTGCTACTGCTCAATAGAAATAAGCAAACTTCATAAAATATTATCAGAATTGTATAATAAAGTTTTCAGATCTCTCCATATTTTAATGTTTTCATAAAAATAAAACGGCTCATGCAATCGTTGAAATACATAATATATAATGATATAATATAACAATCTTTATTATATGAATATTTTTATAAAAATATAGAACAGTAAGAACTTATAATCAGCAAAATTGCTCACATAATTAAAAAAGCCTATATATAATTCCTGTGAGTACGCCGTTATATTTTAAAGGCATCTTTTTAATGGTAGGTATAACATGAAAATTAACAAGTCGATTAATATGGTTTTTTAATTATCAAATGTTGGCAATATATGCTGTACGTAACTAGTTTATTAACCAACTGATTTCATAACAATTAACGATAAGTAACTACTTTTCATGTATTTTTACACAAATTTTTGTTAGGTTTTTCTTGGACTAATAGATTAATTTCGACCACTATTTTTTTATTTGTATAAGTTATTCTTTTAGTCAAAGCTATTTATTCGATTAATGCGGGCTGTGTTATCTTTTACCTTTAAGACAATATTGTTTTTTCCTATTACAAGCATCAATATTTGATTTTTATATTAAAAAACTAATATCTGTTGCATATATTCTATTGTTTTAAACTTCAAACATTTAATTTTTGTTTTAAATTAAATGCTTTTAATCTTTAAATACTTACCAAAATTTTTAATTAAAAAAAAATATTTATATGCTTTATGCATAATTTTTCTCTGCGTAAAAACGTTAACGTCTGTATTTTTATTAAAAACATAGTTAAAGTTATGAAAGTGCTTCAGTGTGTAAAGGAAATTTCATTAATCATAATAAAATTTTCAGAATAAAAATGAATTTTTAAAATTTGAATTTTGATCTTTGTTTTGGTGTTTTGCAAAATTGTCATTTTATTACACTTATTCGTATGTTTAGAGCCTAAAAATATTCAATGTTTAAAAATATACATATTTTTATATATTACTGAGAAATTTTAGATACATTCGATAATATAATGCACATAAGTAAGCAATTTTTCAAATTATAAAAAAAAAAAACCTTTATAAAGATATGCAAGAATCCTAAAATCCTAAAATATATTTTGCAACTTATACAATATTCAATAATATTATAATGAATTACACATTCTTGTTATAATATAATCTTCTTTTATCAGTATACGATACATTTAGTGTTATATAGACAAAAAAAATGCCTAAATGTTTTGCATATCAAGGAAACATATTTCTCCTCTTTTTTAGTATACATGTTTCGTAAACGCAAGGATAAGATATTGGCGGGATAAAATAAAAACAAGGCATCTCAAATATCTAGAGGCACCTACATTCCTGATAAGACTTTTCAAAATCAAACTAGCAGAAATTTTAAAAATATATAGAGGCAAAAAAACTTATATTTATAAGAAAAAGGAGGAATGTTAAGATGATCATAAGAGCTTCCAAAACTTGTACAGTAGTCTTTGGGGAATTGATAAAATGTTGCTGCACTGAAATAGAGTTTCAACACATTTGATAATGTAGGTGCAGGCAATATACACAAAATATATTCATCATTGAAGTATTTTTGCAAATGCATTAGAGAAAATAAGCATGATTACGCGATATAATGATAATAGGTTAATTTCCACTCAGTCAGTTTTGTATTTTATGTTCTTTGTGTAATGAAGCATTGTTAAACCGTCATCCTTTTGAACTTCATGTTTGTGATAATTTAAGCCTTCGTGAAGGTAGGAGCGAATTACTTGATTTCTTGTAGTTCATCCGTTGAGGACCAGCCTCTTTTACACGATTTTATTCGTTTGTCATCACTTTTTGTAAATTATTTCAATTAACTTTATAAAGCTCGAAAATGTCGTAATGAAATAAAATCATACATACTTTTCTTTTTTACTGGTATCAAATGCAAGTACTATAATCATTTTTTGAGGTACATATATACGCACCCATGGCTCCGAAAGGGTTAAATTAGTTACAATATTTTTTAAGCTATCTTGAAATATAAATTTATGAGCTTTGATGTTAAATTAACTGAAAGTATAGATTATAGTTTAGAATGACTAAAATAAATAAAACGTATGCGTAAAAAGAGGAAAAAGTCTTCTAATGTCACGAAAGTGCATGATCAATTACTTTTGCGACCATGATGGGGTCTCAGCAAATGTGTTAGCTCTCCTTAATATCCTTAATATTATAAACTGTAAAAAAAAGTGCAAATTTACTGCAAAAACTGCTGGCAGCAATGTTGCCATAATTACAGTAAACTGCCGAAAATTACAATAAAATTAGGTGTAATTTTTTTATTGCATCTAATTTTACTGCAATTTTTACGGCAAAAACTGCTGGCAACATTGATACCAGCAGATTTTGCCGTGAATTGAACGGATTTTTTTTTTCTTTGCAGTGTAGGACTTAATGATAATAAGTGATGATTAGCTAAAAGAAAAAATTTTTATGTGGGTAGAAAGGGGGGGGGGGAATAATTATATAACTTTAGTGAATGAATTCTTGTGTAAAGCCGGAACTATTGATACATTTTAACATTTATACGGTTATATCAATTAAATAACATACTGAAAAAACACAGTTAGTTGCTTCTCGCACTGAAAGTTTACCCTATGAATAAACGCTGTTAAATAAAATCTATTTTCGAATTTTATTTCAATATATCGTTATAATTGTTTTTGTCGATTATATGATCTATAAGAAACATCTAATAAGTTTCCCGTTATGATTTTTGTGACAAAGTGCGATTTTTTTAGTTGTACGCAGAAAAGTTAACGTACATTCTTTTCTACTTGATCTAGCAGTATCTATAATATAATTTTTCAATACTATATTGCAGCACTAATCACCCCTTAATACACGAGGAGTTCAGAACATAGTAAACTAACAAGGGAGGTCTCCATACTGGGTTTACTCAGAATTTTTTGAAAAAAAAAATACTAATTAAACTATTCATGTATGCAATAAAGAATTAGTCAAATTTAGAGACGGGATTACAGTAGGAAATCACTAAAAATAAAATACTTTTGAATATTTCGAGTGAAAAGACGAAAGCGTTACACAATTTGGTGAGCAGCACTATTCCTTGCCAAAAGCAAACGATTTTATTACATCTCAAAACTGCTGGATTTTTAGAATGCGTGTGAATGTTATTTTATGAATTTAAGCATAAAGAATGAGAGAGTTTAATATATTATATGTACACACATATATGTATATATATATATATATATATATATATATATATATATATATATATTATATGTTGCTATATTTATTTAATCATTGGAAAATTATTTTCATACATTTAAGCGTATTAAAAAAAGCCTGATGTTTCAATAGCAACAATATCGGACTGACTATGCTCAAGTAAACTTTGAGATTGAGACAATTTCACTTATGATATTTTTTATTGCAAATTGTGATGGTTAAATTAGAATATAAATATCTTTTTAACAAACAAATAAATATATAATGAACAAATCTAAAGCTAACAAAACTAAACTTATTTAAATTAATTATTCTAAACAAGCTCGACATGAAATTTTTTGTTCCCTTAAAGTATGTCTGATATAAAAAAGTATATTTTGAAATTCCATTCTATCACCAACCTACGAAAAATTTCAAAATAACGAAATTTTCATTACTTTTTTACAGACAATGTATGGAGGTTCCACCGAAATTTTTTATAAACATATATATCCTTATGAGAAGAACATTTTGTATTTTTTCAGATTTTTCGGAGTATACCCACATGGAGACATTGCTTGTAAGTCCAATTTGAAAAAGAATGAGACAATCTATTTAGAAGGGGTATAACAGCTGTTTTACGTGTTCCCACAGTGAACCAAGTCTGTTTTCGCATAATATATCATATAAGACATCTATTTATGAGTGAATGAAACATATCTTATGCACCTTCTAAATGGACTATATACATAAATTTTAAAGTATACAATTAATTGACTTTAAAAGGTATTACAAAGACATAAAAATATTACTTATTTTGTATATATTTTATGTCTTTTGGAGGCATACGCATCAATTATCAAAGGGGGAAGAAATATAATTCACTAGAATAAAAGACATAAATAAAATCAAAATAAAAGAAAACAAAAATAGTATGCATGTACAAGCGTACGCACGATTTTATTTTGTTTTGTTCTTATTTATGTTTTTTATTCTAGTCAATTATCTATTTCCCTTTTGGAAATGAATGCGTGTGCTTGCGGAAGATTTCATAAATATATTAAATAAATAATATCTATATGCATTTGTAACACCCTTTAAGTAATTATTTGTATATTTTTAAGTATGCATTAATAACAAGGTGTAAATTTATTCAAGACACTGGTATTTAAATACAGTGACTTGTCTCATTGGACTATATATATTTTATTTTCAAAATGCACTTGGTCTATTAGGATTGGGAATCACTCATGTATCATTTCATTAGAAATCACATAAATTTAGACACTTGGTGGTGCTTTTTATGGCAGTTTTATTCAAAATGATTGTATTTGCTATTTTAAGATGTGACAGTGAATAAAATAGTTTCCTTTTTACGCATTCTTGTACAGATTAACTTAAAAAACAAAAAAAAAAATTGACTGATTTTCATTACAGTAGTGCTTACGGCAGTACACACATTTTTCTAAGAATATTTTTTATTGTTTTCTCTATGGAGAGAACGTTCAATACCATAAACAAAATTTTACTACACAGCGAATTTGAGAAAGTTCAATGAACAGGAATAAATATGAATTTTTCATGGAGAAGTAATTCGGTTGATGGATTGATCTAGTAGACTACTTTGATTCACAAACAAGAAAGGAGGCGAATACAGTTTTATTAAAAAAGAAATCAATCATAAAACAAGAAATATGTCATGACAAAAAAGTATTTTTATTTGGGAAGCAAAAGGACAAAAAACTTTATAATTCATTTGTAAAAAAACATACCAATAACAAATGCAGGTTTTTTTAAAATAAATCTTTGTTTCCTATCAGAATGTTTAATGTATTGAGGAAAAAGAAATGATCTATATCCATATCTTATAAGGAGAAAAACTAAAAAGTTTTTAAGTTTTTGTCCATGAAATGTTTTAGTAAAAATGTTTTTTTTTAGAATTTTAGATTTATAAAAAGGCCTTTAAAAGCTTTTTATCCATTAAACTATTTGATTATTGATACATAAATTCATAAAAATGGAAATTTTTCCTCTTCAGTCATTATCTCTGTTAAAATACGAATAATAATAATAAAGGTAGAAGTTTGTGCCTTTGTGAAAATGTGTGTTCTGAGTTCTAAAGAAAAATTGGTAACCCGCAAGATTTTGAAAAAAAAAAAAAGGTTTATGTACATTTGAAGTTATATGCTTTGAAGCGATTGTTTGAAATTTTAGATCTTATTCTTTTTGTAAAGTTTTTAATCGATTTTATCGCGTTTTGATGCTATTTTTTCTAAATTATTTTTACTAAAATGAATCTGCCTGCAATTTTTTGCCCAATTTAGTTCTTTTTGTCCTCTTTTTAATGCATTTATTCTGAATTTTTACAGAGATTTTTTAAATTCTTAGAGATTCCTTTTATCTATTTTTTAAAGTTTCTTCTCCCGTTCCAATACTATTTTTTTGTCATTTTTTCTGAAACGGAAATAACATTCCGATAAATTCTTAAACTGCTGTGAACAATTTGAAGTTGGAAGAAGGTCATATCAGTTACAATCTATCACCACTTGAACAAGGATGTTGAAAAATTTTAATTAATTTTGTTGGAAGTAAAAAAATCTTCATAATTTAATATTCAGTTGATCTGGGACCCGGGTTGGTACAGAAGGCATAGCGTTCGCGGCCGTTTTTTTTTATTTTTTTTTTTATCAGAAAAAGTTAAAATAATGTATATATTTTTAATCTAGAGTTGGTTAAATTTACTAATTTATGATTATTTTCCGGTTCAGTTAGAATTAACAATTTTGCAAAAGCAACATAAAGACTAAACCAAAAAAGCTGTATTTTTTTTTTTATTAAACTATTATAGAATTGCCAAAACTTAGACAAATTTTTCCAGATATAATAATAAATGTGTATTGAATTAAATTTAAGGCCTAAAATATATTTTAGTGATTTTATTTAAACCCCAACAGTTTCGGTCATATTTGTGAAAATTATCAGGATTAGATTTAGCAGATGTTCTATGTTTCATTCGTCTTACATGAATTGAAATGAACTTTCCAGAAAACAGATTTAAAAAAAAAAAAATTGATAAAAACTAGCAAAATGGATGCCTGAAATCTATTATAGTATAAGTAGGTGTTTAAAATAAAAATATATTAGTTGCAGAAGACAGAGTCATCATTAGTAGTTTTTAAACATGAATTCCAATTTATTAAGCAATGGGTAAAAAAAAATACTGCCATCTGTGAATAAATGAAATATAGAAAATTATTAAAACAGAGCTTAGCACTATTCAATATTTAAGATAAAAACTGACTAATAATTGTATTGTGCAGGTTAATAATTGTTATTTACTGAAATTGGATAAAGCTTTAAATAAGAAACTTATACAGTTTATAAATTATAATTGAAAATATCTAAATTGAAATGTATACATTGAAATATACACTCACACATATATATATACATGAAAATGAAATAAAATGCAATAAATGTTTATAAATAGAGGCATTAGATTTATAATAAGCATACATTTACGTTTAAAATTTCGGCTCCGTGCTGTCTTATACTCAAAAACTAAAAAGAATCTTCAATTGAAAGGTATTTTACATGAAGAAATGCATTTTTTAACTTCATTTATTCGAATATTTTCTCTTCTTAGAGAGATAATATTTTCCATCTGAAAGCATCTGATTGTTTTCCGCGCTTTTCTGTTGTCGACATATTTCCGATTTCCATTTCAAATTTTTCCGGATTCTCATCCATTCCGACAAGAAGACTCTGAAATATAAATGAAAAATATTTTTCAACGAACAGCCTTTTTCTAAGATATATTGATTTTTATAAATAATATGATAACACAAACACGTATGTGATATATTAAAGCATTGTGTAAAATTTCTGAATAATTTTGTTCTTTTAGTATTATTATTTTACACAATTATGCATTACATTTATAAAAATAAATAAATAAACTTTAAGAAATCGTTACAGTCGAGTTAGCACTAAAAACCAAAGTCCTTTGACGAAATGTATTGACTTAAAAAAATAATAATAATAACCCAAAAACGTAAGTAATGCATTTAAACATAGTTTGTAATTTTCGAATAACTCTATTCTTTTATTATTATTATTTCGTTCAATTATACTACATTAAATTTAGTAAAAATAAATAAGCAAACTTTAGAAATCGTTATAGTAGAGTTACCATTAGAAAACAAAGTCCTTTGACGAGAAGTATTGATATTTAGAAATAATAATAATAGCAGAAAACGTATGTATTGTATTTAAATATAGTTTGAAGTTTCTGAATAATTCTGTTCGTTTACTATTATTATTTCTTATAACTATGCATTACATTTAGTAAAAATAAATAAATAAATAAACTTTAGAAATTGTTACAATAGAATTAACATTAGAAAACAAAATCTCTTGATACGTTTTTCATTTCTTGAGTAATATATAACTGCTTATTTATGCATATTCTATTACAATAATTATACTTGTACAATGTACATACAGCTTATTTATTCACATGTATATCGTTTTCCATTTCTTCGGTTATCAAAACAGGGGGTGAGAAAAGTACGGCATCTACTTTTTTTTATTTTAAAAGCACTCTAAATTCAAAAACTGTTTACTTAAGTTTGACATCTAGCATCCTAATGTGCACCAAACAGTATTACGTTTTTTTAAGGAGTAGGAAATGAAACTACTTATATCAAAAGCAAAATTTATGTTTAATGAAACGTAACAGTAATAAACGAAATAACAGTAATAAAATATAATAAACAAAATAACAGCAATAAAATATAATGAAATCAAATGTCTTAAAGTAATAATATATATTTTTTTTATTCTGAAATGTATTCAAAACGTAAATCAAATTTGAAAATAATTCAGAATAGAAATTAAGGAACAAATTGCCAGTTACATGTTATGTACTTATCATGTATTATGTGATGCAAGGTTTTCACATGAATTTGTTTTTCTTATTTTTTAAAACATGGAACCACATTTGGCAATCTGAGCACTGAATCATTTCTGTTATTTTATTTTTCTTACAAAATAGGCAAAAAAAATCATCACTACCTTTATTTTCCTTTTTAGATTCCGAATAATTATACTTTTTTGCAAGAGAAATCCGTTTTTCCTTACGTCTGTAGTTCTTACCTCCTATCGTTTTCTTTCCAGCGGAAATACGTTTAAAATTTTTTATACTCCAATTGTTTTTGTGCTTCATTTTTTTGTTTTTTTACTCATTTCATTTTTTGACCCCTCCTCTGTAATTTGACTTAAATGATTTCGTGAAGAGACATAACATATCTTATGTTTCTGTGGCTTTTTTGGGAATTTTGTAGCAGCAGACTTCTTACGAGTTAATCTCTTCACAACATAATATTTACTTTTTGTTTCCATCATCTTGGACAGCTTTTACAGTTAGTGATTTTTTCTCTGATAGTCTAAGTTGTTTTCTTTATTGCTATTCTCTCTTAATTTTAATAGATTTCACGCCGCATTTAAAGCGGCAGTCCAAGTGTAGCTACTCTTCCTTAAACCATCGTTATAGTTAAAAAAAAAGTTATAAAGGCAGTTTTGATCTGTGATAAACTATCACAAATATTTGAAAACGCCTCTGTATTCTAAATAAATCTTACAAATATAAAGTATATCTCCCTGAAAGGTTCTTTCGATGAAGTAGTGCATTTTTTTTAATTTCACTTAGTAGAATATTTTCTGTCTTACGCAGTACAATATTTCCACCTTATGGTATTTCATGTTTTTTTAGTCGATTATAGTCTATTTGCGGGAAAAAATAAAAAGATTAAGTTTTTATACGACTCTCGTTGCGTAAAATATTAAATTAGGAAAAATTTTCTTAGTCTTGCTTGAATTAAGCATAAACAAATTCATCTCGATATCTAGAACTATCACAGAAATGTTAAACTCCAAATTACGTCACGTATATAACTAAACTATTGCTTTGGGCGACGCATTGTTGACACATTTCGTATGCAGCATAGAGATCATTCACATATTGTCCGCATATTTTAAAGTGGATTTAAGATAGTGCTTCTTCTGTGGTCAGAAAATAACAGATTATAGATTTTAGATTAAGCTTGCTTTCAAAGTATGCTGGAAGTCTGAATCAAAGCTTTGCATTGGCCAAAATATCGAGGTACTAACCCACCTATGGGGAAAATGTACGGCTAGTCCTGGAAAAAAATTAAATTATTAGCTGTAGCCCGGCTCATCCTGACTGAACCAAAACTTTTTATGTCGATATGGTTAAAATAATTTCGTATAAAAGAGCTCTGAACAAAAATATTTATTATATTTTTTCCTTTTCATGTTTATAGACTTAATTTTTAAAGAAACACCCTCAGCCTTGATATACATTTTTTCTTCAAGAATTTTTATTTGTATGTATATATTTCACTTATCATTTTTATTGTTAATCCATAACCACTATTTTGGATAGATAGAAAATGCTATACAATACAATCTTTAAAGGACGAAATCACATAGAAAGATGAAAAAATGCATTATAAATAAGTTTTCTTTAAAGCAAGTGTAAATGTATTCTATTTTTTTAGATATTATTGTAATAATATTTTATATATCGGTACTGTTTTTCCGTTTAAGATATGATTTCATCATAAGCATATTTTTTTCACGTGTTTTAATGTATTTTGATTTTTTTTGTTCAGTAAATATATTATACTAAATAAACTATCCTTTAAAAATAAATTTTTAAGTCAATTGTAAATTAATAGCGATTTAAAAATTTATGCATTTTTCTCAAAGATTTTTGGTCTGAACCGTATTTTGCCGATTTTTGTGCCAGGTTCAAAGTTTTTTGCCGCTTGCCATTGCTAGGCCAGTCAAATTGTCAGAAAAAAGGGCCGATAGATGCAAAAATTCTGCTAGAAGATTTTATGTTTTTAAAATGTTTATGGGGATGCTAGTAACAAGAATTAGTGGTTTTCCAACAAAATATCTCGAGGCTAAATTTTGTGGAGCCAAAAAACCACCAAATTTTCGGGCTTTTTTCAGTTTTTTTCCAATAACTCAAAAATTATAAATTTTTGCGTAAAATACTCAGTTACAAAAAGAAAGAGCGTTAAATTTTCTATAAATTTTGTTACAAAAACGTTTTTCTAAACCCATTACTAAGCGCGCTATGGTTTTTTGAAAATGTCACTTTTTTTTTTTTTAACTTTACAAAATGTAACCTATTTTTCGCCTCCCATCCCAAACAACTTTTTTCATCACTAACAATGAAAATTAAAAGCACCTATTAATGGATAAGAAATGAAAGTTTTAAGAAAGGAAGGTAGAAGAAGTACAAATTCTAGAATCCCTATAAGAAAAACAATTATAAAGGGAGGGGCCAAGGATAAAAAAGGGAATGTAGTTGGAAGATTGCAGCCACGTGACTTTCCCGAGCCTTAATCATTTAGATGCAAGTTTCTTTTATAAAGACATATTCTTCTAACATGCTGTTCAGTTTATTGTATCTCTTCTCGTGCAGTAATGAAAAATTAGTGAGCTCGACCCAAAATTGTGTTTCATTTGCCAAACGACTTCAAATAGTGATACTTGCGTTGTGAGCCAGAAAGGTCTTGCGAAGCTCTTTGAACATAGCGATCAGAGTCAAAGTAATATTCATCAAAAGTAATATTCATCAATTTTTTGGAAAGTAGCAAGGAAGTTAGAATACAGGATGATTGCTGAAAAACATATGCGAATGAGAGATAGATAGCAGCATATGTTTGTCGGGGTGAAGATTCTACACAGACTATAGTTTGTCCCAAAGATCGAGCACTTCTTTCAAGTTTCAAGATAATTGCTTCTTATGTGAAAAAGGTAATCCCGGTCACTTCAACAAAAAACAATAAAAAAAGCAATAAGTAAAGAGAAATTTGATTCACAAAGTAATGAAGTTAGAAGCGAAAATTACATTTTTGAAAGTTGCAGAAAAACGTGGGGATGAATGGTTCCATAAAGTAATTGAACGTATTCAGCACGAACCTGATTAGCAGATGCAAACCTAACTTACAAATGCATGGTATCATAGTTTCTGTTGTGTAAAACTAGATCAATCTGTAACAAGTGAAGAGAAAAGAGAGCGTCAATTCGCACCATCCGTTGACGAAGCCAATGACATAAACAAGAGCTTTTTCATTTCATTGCTTAAAACAAATTTCAAAATTTCAAAATAAGAATTTCAAAATAACAGAATTCAAGTTGAGCAAGCAAAAGAAGAATCTGATGTCATGATAATTATCTCAGCCATTTCAAGAGCCGAATCTTCTGAAAGTGTCGTAATTGTCGGAGAAGATTTTTACCTTCTCGTGATCATGACGATCTTAAGCTATCACCACAAAAATCTACTTTTCCAAAAGCCAGGAAGCGGTAACATCGAACCCAAATAGTTTTCAACCAATTACAACAATGTTCTTTTCACTCATGCAATCAGCGGATGCGATACAACGTCCACTCTTTTTGGACAAAGAAAGTCAAAGTTTTGTAATACTTTGAAAACACATGATCAGCTTGGAGAAATAGCCTGTGTGTTCAATAAATTAGGTTTTACTCGAAAAGAAATCATCAAGGTTGGAGAAAAATTCCACGCTGCACTATACAGTGGATGCATAGATAATACATAGAAATTGAACACCTAAAGTTTTCAGCTATTTGCTAAATCTGTCACAAAAAGGAAAGTTCATTTTGCAAGACTACCACCAACACAAGAGGCTGCACAGTATCATTTTCTCCGATGTTATCATCAGGTACAAGCTAGGCTAGCCCCTCCTGCAAGCTAGGCTAGCTCGGCAAGCTAACATCCCTCCTGAAGAATGGGAGTGGGCTCACAGGTCGGACGATCTCTTTCGGCCAGTTCAAATGTGATAAGACCCGGCACCTGAATCCTTGCTCATGCTGCATCATGTAGCTGTAATAAAAGGTGCAGCAAAGCATGTTCTTTTGATAAATTAAGACTAAAATGCTCGAAAATTTGTAAAACATGTAATGGGATCAACTGCGAAAATGTCGACGACATTATTTATCAAGAAGAAAAGGATGTCGCAGAAAGTATTTTGTACTTACATTCAGTATATACCTAATATTAATGTTCTCCATTAAAGCTCTAAATACAAAAAAAAATTACAATGTTCTTAATTTTTACAATGTTGCTGTTGTAATTTATCCCGATTTTTATCATGCAAATACCTATAATTTAAATAAGTTACATTAAAGAGGATAAAATAATGAAAAATTGTGTAAAATTTTCATTTTTGCAATTTTTCCATAAAATTAGAAAAAAAGAGTCACTTTCAGAAAGCTGTAGCGCGCTTAATAATGGCTTTAGAAAAACAGTTTAATTATCAAATTTGTAGAGAATTTAAGGATCTTTCTTTTCGTAATTGAGTATTTTACGCAAAAATTTATAATTTTTGAGTTATTGGCAAAAAACTGAAAAAAGTCCGAAAATTTTGTGGTTTTTTGGCTCCACAAAATTTAGCCTCGAGATATTTTGTTGGAAAACCATTAATTCTTGTTACTAGCATCCCCATAAACAGTTTAAAAACATAAAATCTTCTAGCAGAATTTTTGCATCTATTTATGACAATTTGACTGGCCTATGCGCCAAATCACGACAAAATTCTTCATTTAGCGAACAAACAATTTTTTTACAGACTCGCCAAATTCCGAATAATAATTTAATTTTTGTTTTTGTCTGCGTGTATGTATTTCAATAGAGTTGAAATTCTTATCCGTGTTTCTGTACAAATGATTGTCCTTTTAGATGTTTAACTGTACAGCGTCATTTATAGTGATCTCTTTCTACAGATATTAACTCAGTTCTAATTCCGCATAGTGACATGCAACGACAGAGAAAGGATTATGTGATGGGTGTTTGTCTATTCTCATTTAATCACAATCTCTCCGTCGTCATTACGGTGGTAAAAACAGAAACAGAATTGCTCTCATCAAATGCGAAATCGATTTTTTTTTTAAATGTGGTATCAAGATTAGCCATTTAACATAATATTTATTAATTACATGTAAAGTATGAGTATTACATGCAGTAGCTGGTGAATTTTTCTATCGGATAGAGCCGAAATACCATAGCAATTGTTAGTGCACGTTTTCGCGATTGTAAATCAAAGATAAATATTTTAAATTTTTGTTTAGAGTACTAAAAGAATTTCTGAAATATTTACACATTTAGATGACATTTAGAATATAGATATTTTTAAATACTTCTGTAGCAGATAGTCGAGATTTTTTCCAAATAACTAAAAAAAATAAAATGTTAGAACGTAATTAATGATAAGGGGATACAATAGAAGGGTAAAAGTAGATTTTTCGTTGCTTTACACTGAACATATTTTGCTAATGTTTATTTTCATTTGACTACTGTTTTTCATTTCTTATTCGCCAAATCGCTAATTTTGGTCAAAGTCTTATGAGAGCCCTGGTCAGATTATTTCGAGACTGAGAATTTTCCTTCGTGTATACCTAGGAAGAAGAAAGACAATCTCGCGCTTCGATATGGACAAAAATGCATTAGGTCAAACACCCCCGAGCTTTCTAAAAAAGTAAGGTCCGTGTCCGGATGAAAAAGAGTGAAGACCAGACCCGGTCTAGCACGGCCCATGTGTTTTGAAAGAAAACTAGAAATGGGGGGGGGTCGCCGTAATACTTGTCCATCATGGATATCCATACTGTAAAATAGGAAAATAAATCATGTGTAAACTATTAATAATGTGCATTCCAAAATAAAATTTAAACTTACGTTGAAATATTTTTAGCGCAGAGTAATGCTCTATTAATGAATTGCTGATAAACCGATTTCGAGAAATTATGTAAAATGCCAAACTACTCAAGTAGTACCGAATTCCATTAAAGAAATATTCTCATAACTCCAAAAATAATAATAATACTAACTAACAGTTTACTGGATCAGATTAAGCGTCTCATATCCAATTAAAAGATATCATTAAATAGATGTCTAAATTAAATAAAGGAAATCGAAATATGAAAGAATGTGGAAAATATAATTACAAATATCTCGGTAACTAATCACTCGATTGACTTCGTTCTTAATACAAAATCCGTATCGTTTACACCCATTCATTAAAATTAATATATTATACATATATATATATATATATATATATACATCTTTCATTCGAACGAATATCTCGAGAGTCCGAAAAAATAATTACGGATAATCGAGATATTCAATAGACTTTTTTCCATTACTTGATACTAAGTATACACAAAATTTCAAGTCTCTATCTCAGTTTGTTCGGCAGATAGAGCGTTTACAGTTAGACACACATACAGACTAATGGTAATTTAAAAAAAAACATGTTTTTCGGAATCTCCAGTGTTTAAAACGTGTAAAGCTGTCAATTGTTTTCGATTTTCAAAACTATTTCAAAATTTACCCTATAGTACGTATGATGGGTAAGTAATAAGTCAGAAACTTTTCGTGGCCTTGACCAGCAAAATAAAGCGAAACTTTCAAATGAGCCGGCAGAATATAGCTTTTTTTAACGGCCTCGCGAAACTGTATAAAGTCTGTTGTTCTAATGGCCTAAAATTATCAAAAAACTTGAAGTTTTTTCTTTAAATCAACTAACGGATTGTTAAATAGCACAAAAAGAAGGTGGAAAGACATAAAGTTAAACTTAACCAAAGTATTAAGTTACAGGAAGAAGTTATTTACTCATATGTGATTTTTTAATAGGCATTTAAACATTTTCTTAGGATCGACTCTTTGTTTAAAGCTGTAAATGCACTTTTACGCGTACTAGATTTTTTTTCTTTAAGAGTTGTTATAGAAAAGTGGCGCAAACTTCGACCATGTCTTTTTTGATTATTTTACATTAATTTTGTTTTTGCAAATTTCAATATATATATACATACACACACACACACACATATATATATATATATCTTGAAAGTATGATTTAAAAAATATGTTGGATCATTTTTTTTATTTAGATTTTTAAAATTACTATTTTAAAATAATCCGGAAACAAAAGTAAAATTGTATCTTCCTATTTAATAAAATGAAAAAATTGAATATTGACGATTCATATTTTAAATTATATCACTAAAATAATAATATTAATAACAATTTTATTATTTTTTAATAATGAGAAATTTTAGATAGAATATTAAATCAAAAATATGCCTAATAAATGTTTATAAAAACAGTTTCGATCCATAATGAACAATCAAATACATTTTAAAACCCAACTGTACTCTAAGGAAATCTTACACGTGTAAAATATCTGTTCTCTAGAAAGGGTCTTTCGATAAAGAAATGCATTTTTAAACTTAATTTATTCGAATATTTTCTATTCCGAGCAGTATAATATTTTCCATCCGATTGTACTCCGTGTTTTTCTGTAGTTGGCATTTTTCCGATTTCTATTCTATTTTCTCTTTTTTCTGAATTTTCTTCATTTCAATAGGAAAGCTTTCAAATACAAGTACAAAACATATTTCAATGAACATACATTCTTCAAAATGATTGATTTTCTGAAATAATAAATAAAGCACACCCACGTATGTTTTAGATTATATATTTAAGCTATATATCTGTCCTACGTTATATATCTGTATATGTGTGAGTATAATACCATTAAAATCGAAAGACAACGCACATGCTCTTTTTAAAAATCTAATTTAAAGATGTGCCGAAATTAATTTATGTATAAAACTAGCATAAAAGCGAGTCCAGAACATTGAGTAATTTTTTTTCTAATTCGAAAAAACTGAAAATAATAACAGTATGGAGGTGTTTAAATAGCGATATCGACTAGCTTATGTTCGAATAAACACACTATTAGCGCTTACAATACTTCTAGTAAACCTGATTTTGCGACTGATGTAATATACCAAAACTAAAATTTTTAATAAAAGAAAAATTTAACGAATATGCAGTAGAATTACGTAGTTTATATATTGATTAAAAAATGAAATTAATTAAAAAAATATTTACAGTGTGTTTGAAATCCGCCTATAAAACTTGTAAGCAAAAGACGAAAGGTATTTTTATTCAAAGATAAGTTTTATAAATTCCTTTTAATATTTTGTTAACTTATTTTTTTATATATATCTATGTACTTTTTTATTGTGATACAAAACAGAAACAGACATAGTTAATAGCCATTTTTAATGATTTTACAAAACTTTTTTCGATTAAAAATAATTAAACATTATTTATTTTAATCATACGTTAAAAAATATTCAAACTGGAATTGCCGTTTCATTTTTACGACGCCAACATTGTTGAGGAACAACAAACGAATATCATTTGAACTTTGAAAACGACCGCCATAGCACGAGAATATACTCGGGAGGTAAGGCTAATCCTATGAGGACATTATTTTCTAATAACTCGATCGCATTTTGACGTTTTTAAATATTTCTTCTTTTTGTAATGGATGACTGAGTTCCATCTCTACATCAATCCTTCCTTACTTTTTCGATTTCGGTTGCAGATATTTTTTATAAAGTTTTTTTCAGAATCAGTTCCGAATGTGAAAGTGTCATTCAAAAAATATCTCGAAATAAAATCGAAAAAGCAAATAAAAAAAGGTTGTAAAAGGGAACCTCAGGTTTCAAATGAAAAAAAAAATGTTTAATTGCAATTGGGTTATTAGAAAATAACCTCCCTTTTAGAGTAGCATTAGTTTGCGTGTGTCTTCACTTGCAAGGACAGGATCCTTAATTCTTCATATGATAAAGTAAATTTAACCTCCTCCTTCCTGATGTTGCTTGTAGGAGACACTAAAGAACATCTTTTAAATTAATTTAAATCTTTCCAGCGTCGTTAAAAATACGTCTAGGAATTTTTAATAATGCGTGCATATAATAAGCATCGATATATAGATTTCTACATCTTTGGAGATTCTTCGTAATAATTTTAATTTACGTTTCGTGGTCTTTCGTAAAATTTGTCTCAGGACTTAGGAGGGTATGAAAGCACTTTGTAAAAATTATATTTGAAAATGTAATTATCTCTAATATCGCAATTATAATATATTGAACTTTAATTTTTAAATAAATTATAATTTGAAAAGAAAAGTTTTATTGGTATTCGACGATGCAACAATTAAAAAAATGCAATTTTTAGAACTTTAAAAAAATAATGCCACTTACCCATCATAAGCAGTATAAGGCACGTGTTGCAGCTATTTTGAAAATAGAAACAAATTTTTGACGGATTTGCACGTTTCAGACACTAAAGATTGCGAAAAACGTATTTTTAGAAAAGAAAAATTGCCGTCCGTTAGTCTGTATGAGTGTCTGTCTGTCCGTCTGTCTTTAAGCAGTTCTATCTTTCGAAAAAATTGAGACAAAGACTTTAAATTCGGATGTACTTAGTATGTAAGAATGAAAAGAAGTCTATTGAATATCAGTAACTACAAGTAATTATTTTTTTTCAGACTCTCTATATATTCGTTCTGATGAAAGATATATAAAAATTTTCGATTTTTTATTATTTTAAGTAATGGCTGTAACAGACAATAAAATAAATATGTATAATTTTTGCATAAAGAATGAAATCGATCAAATAATAAATATTTATAATACTATTTTCCACACTCTTCGATTTTTCATGATCCTCTATGTCATGTCATTCAAATTTCAATTAAAATATATATTTCAATTGGAAAAGATACTCTTTATCCGAGTCAGTAAACTGTTAGTTAATGGATTTATAATTTTTGGAGTTATAAGGATGTTTCTTTTACGACTTGATTATTAACGTCGACCAAAAACTTATGACTAGACTATAAGACTAAATGCCAATAATGGCGTATCGTAAATGTCACATGCACTTGACAATAAATACATTACATGAGTTTGTATATCATAACTGATTTTTAATTTGACATTTAATTTGTATTTTATTATTTTTTTACTAATTTATTTGTTCTTTATTTACTTAAAATTAAATTTATGTCAATTTGTTTAATTTACGAGTAGTTTGGCGATTTATATAATTTGTCTAAACGGGTCGATGGGACAATGAAGTAGTACCCGAAATTCGGCAATAGCGCATTACTATGTATTAAAAATATTTAAATATCCGTTTATTTACATTTTGAAATACAATGGCTTTTATAAATAGTTTACCCATGTTTTATTTTCATATTTTATAGTATGAATATCCATGATGATTAAGTAATATGGTGACTACCATTGACTGTTTTATTTCTTTATTGTCAAACAGTTGTATGTCAAAGAGTATGAAATATTTGTACCAAATCCATTTTTACGACGAGAAAATTGTGATATATATAAAAAAAAATATGAAGTAACGAACAATTTCCTTTACTCCTCTTTCTAGCAGATGCTTTAGTGTTAATAAAGAAAATTATAACGAAAAAAAATGTTCTTAATTCTTCAAACGATAAAGTGAAATTAAGTAGCACTTTGTAAAATATACATTTTTTTTAATTAGCACAAATATCACAGCTTAGATAAGGAAACACGAGAGCACTTTTAGCTGCACGTAATTAAAATTCCTGTTTTTAGCTCTTATCTCTTTTAATGCACCATACAAGATAGGTTATGGTGTCGGGAAAATTAGTTGTCAAATAATGGGTCATTTAAAGAATACTTCAATGTCGTACTAGTGGAAATTAAAGGTAAAAAACTTGTATGATGATTTTCTCATTAGTTTAAATTTTACAATTAACACTTTTAGGAATAATTTAATGATAGATTAAAATGGTATAGAAAAAAAAACTAATTCTACTAAACAGAACATAGATTTTGATAAAATGACTATAAGCTGGTTTAAATATTTTTTTCATGATTAACCAGAAATGAAATAATTTCCCAATTTACATTTTTATGTGAAACTCATAATTGATTTTTCTTTTAAAAATTTGTTTAGTGGCTAATATATGACTCTCATATTCATTTTCAAGAATATCTATAATCTGTAGTCTTCTGCTGTTTAAAAAATGAAAATATGCAGTATTATCAATCTTGTTATTTTCAATATTTGCTTCTATTTGAATTGTTAATTACTACATAAATGAAAGAAAATATGAAAATAACCTTCAGATTTGTCTTTTCGAAATAGTGAATATTCATATTTCTTAATAAAAGAAAATATTTCAAGCAGGAAAGTTCTTATATATATATATATATATATATATATATATATGGGAGTCAATTTAAAATAGAAGGAAAAAAATGAAAACGGTCTATAAATTTCATTGATTTATTTATTGCTTTTTGCAATCGAAAATACATGTTTTTGAAGGACCAAAACTTTCAGAGAAACAATGTAACAGGTAGTCCCCTTGTATAATTATTTTTGTTTTAGTTATTTTTAAAAGTCCCCCGACAATTTTGACCTTTACAATAAATTAAGACAGGAAAAGTACTTCTAAAATAAAATTAATATTCGTAATAGCATCTCAATTAAGAAACAGTAACATTTATTAAAAGAATAGCATTTATACTGAATGTATTAATAAACTATTCTGAAGTCGTTATACAGAAATTGCCAATAAATCGCATGAATGCAACGGTATTTACTATTATTTTATGTACCATTACCATATAGTTACTTCTTTCTATCCATATAATTATGAAAAAACCCTCAATAAATTCAAAGTATCCTGATAATATTTTCAAAATAATCCCATTTTTATTAAATACATTCTTAATTTTAACACAAAATATTCAATTTATCTAATAAAGTCATATTCTAATGTAAGTAAAATACAATTAATAGATATTTTTTTATACATAATCAAACAAATAAATATAAATACATTAGATAAATTAAAAAAATTATTCCAAAGTATTCACAGAGCAACATCAAATCCATTTGATTGGTTTGTAAAATATTTATTCCTGAATTAGTTCCTTCTTTCTATTCATATAATTCTGAAAAAATCATTAATAATTTCAACGCACCCTGAATTTTTTTTCAAGCAGTCCTATTCCTAATTAATACATTCCTCAATTAAATACAAAATATTCAATTTATCTAATAAAGCCACATTCTAATGCAAGTACAATACAATTAATAGATATTTTTTTATACATTATCAAACAAATAAATAGAATTACATTACATAAATTAAAAAACTGTTTTAAAATGTTCTCAGAGCGAGCTCAAATGAATTTCATTGGTTTGTAAAATATCTTTTTCTGGATTAGCTACTTCTTTCTGTTCATATAATTCTGACAGTCCAAACAAAATTGAAATAGTCAACTTTTTCAAACAATCACATTCCTAATTAATATAAATCACCAAATACTGTTCCATCGCTATTACATTATTTATATTACAATAGTCCAAATCTTATGACTATCATATACGTCTTCGATTTTTATAAACAAAACTTCCTTTTGATAAAAAAATCAAAATCATATTACTTTAATTAATTATTTTTTATTATAAGATTTTTAAATGATGAGTCGCTTCTTTAATTCTGTGAAAGAATAAATGTAAAATACTTATGGCTTATCTAAAATTTCAACGAAATACAAAATATTCAATTTATCTAATAAAGTCATATTCTAATGTAAGTACAATGCAATTAATGCACATATTTTTAAATGTAATCAATCAAATAAGCAGAATTATATAGGGTAATTAAAAAAAAATATTTTAAGATGTTCTCAGAGCCACATCATATCAATTTCATTGGTTTGTAAAATATTTATTCCGGGATTAAATACCACTACCATTCAATTATTCGATCTTACTCCAATAATTTTAACTCGGAGATCTCAAAGGGAAAGAATAGCTCTTTGATAAGGATTCCAAATACCTTGATTGGATTTCTGTATTGAAGTCTCAAAACTGCAGCGGATAAAGAATTTAGCACAGTAATCATCTTCGAGAACAATGCAGAAGGAAATATGCCTCTGAAATGTTATGCGAAGTAAATATGGTCAATTAAAAATGCTGTTTAATTCCAGTCAATACAGCTACTTGTGTGCTATGTTTGTTTTCATTGGTTCATTTGCAAGAGGACATTTTCTTCTTAGTGTTTTTCTTCATTTTTTAATTTAGAATTATTCATAATTTCGTTATAATAAACTTGACCAGAACATTTAAAGAGATAAATGTAAACAAAGTTGCTTTCAAAAAGTGAATTTTATAAATAAACTAGCATTTTTACTAAACTCGTGCGTTTTACAAGTATTTTTCGAAAAGGTAATGCAATCTTAATAATAGGGTAACTACTGTAATGAGCACTATAAAGCTAGATGCAAAACTGAGATGCACACCTTCGCGACAAAAGCTTTTTGCTTCATTTTTAATGTATTAAAATTGGTTTTGCAAAACAGAGAATTTCCTGTAAATGAATGACAAAAAAGCTCTAACTAACTAAAGTAAACATTATAATTGAAAGTGAGTAATGGGAATATTGAATAATTTCGATCATCTTAACCGATACGTATAAGATCTATCTTTCAGAAGGGATTAATTGTTGATTTAAAATGCCACTACTTTGCGAAATAGGTGATATTGGAACTCACCTGAGATCATTTTCTTTCTCTTTTTAAACATTGACACATGTACCGTAACTATTTAATAGGTAATTTGATTAAATTAAAAGTAATTAATACTTCGGACGACCGCTGCGGTTTCAAAATCGATGTAGCTAAAAAAGACAAAATTTTTTAAATCTAGGACAGTGTGATATAACGAACAAAAATATACAGTTCAACTCTCGAACAACCCAGGATTCTGAGATTTTTTTCTTTATCTTTGAAGCAAATATAATTTCTAGATTTACATAAAACCCATACAACAAAGCTTCTTTTGCTGTCACTAATTTTCAAAAACATTTTACGAGTAATTTTTATAGTGCTGCGAGTGCTACTCGTATATGACTTTTGCATAATAGTTTGCATAATAATGTTTATAAAATTTTTTGTAGTTTTGGAAGCAGCCATCTGCATATAACAGTGTAAAAACTACCCAACCAAGTGATTTAAAATTTGAAGTACATAATTATTGCATAATTTTGTCGAGTCATTCAAATTATATGAAAATTCGGATGCATAGCTTAATTACAGGTACAATCAAAAGTACATTCAATGCATTTCGTTTCATTACATTACGGGCAATGGGTAAAACAGTTTCAAGTGCATTTTAATGGTGTTACGCACTTTAAAACATATCGAAATTCATATGCATCAAAGAAATACACTAAAATATGTATTCCGTACATTATACGGTGCAAGGAAAATTTTTATTAATTCACAAGGTCGCACAAAGTTATTCCATTACATAATAGTACAGAGGAATACATTATTTGGCGTTCACTTTAATTATATTAAACTATTCCAGATTTTATGAAATTGATAAAGCTTGCTGAGGTTTACTACAGTATATTCCGTGTATAAGACATAAGGTATAGTTTACAGGGACACACAAAAAAATCTGATCATGTATTGTATCAGAAGTATTGTTCCTTCTTATTATCCTACCAGAAACTAAAGTAAGGAAATGTTGTAAGCAAATTTCAGCCTTCACACTTTAAATAAACAACACAAGACTAATTTCATTGTCTGTCTTTTTATATGTTATTGATTATTTACAATTCCCAGTATATACTATGAGATGCATTATGTGATTTTCTAGTTTTCTAAATAGTATTTTTTTCTTTCCAGGTGCTTTATTCACAGAAGATCAGAGGGGTAGTCCCTCTGAACTAGCCTTTAAATATTCTATTTACCGAATTAATAAGGATAAAGACTTACTAGCAAACTCAACCCTTGTTTACGACATACAATACGTGCCAAAAGACGACAGTTTTCACGCAGCAAAAAAAGGTAAGCTGCTCACAACTTTAGTGGTTTTTTAATATAATCTTTCATCAAATTACTATAATTAAAATTTTTAATCATAGTCATTATAAAGCAAAAACAATTGTATATTATCTACTTTGAAATGACAACTTATTTTTTTAAACAAAAGGTAAAGTCTATAAAGCTTTTTTTTTAGTTGTGGTTACTGATGCTGTTTACATTTTTACAACTGTACACTTGAATTTTCTAATCATAAATGAGATAGACTAATTAACCAGTAATTGACAAGGCAACACTAATTCATCATCGAGAGGATAAAAGATGAAAATAAAGATTAATGAAGTAATATCAAATTTAAAACTTTTACTGATAGTCAATACAATTAGCAAACAATCGTATTTTATCTACTTTGAAGAGGCAAGTTAATTTATGAACAAAATATTAATTTTATAAAATTGGAAAAATCAATTAGTTTTTTTATTATTATTAACGATGCTGTTTATGTTTTTACACTTATACTCTTGAATTTTCAAGAAAAATCATTAACTAGGTTGGATGCATGAATCAACAATTGACGAGGTAACAGTAACTGACCAGCAAAAAGGAAAAGAAAATGTAGAAAATAGAAATTAATAAACGGTAGCCGATTAATAAGAATTTTTAATTCATTTCTTAAACGAATGTTAAATAAAAAAGCAACATGCATTATGCTTTAGATTCACATTAAAAAATTCACTTTGAATAACAGTAATTTAAGAAGAGATTAAATTGTTATGTGGATTAAATCATCTTAAAATTTGCATGGAATGAAAGTAGCTAATAAACCTTAAATAAAGGCATCTATTGTTGATTCGTCTTCCTTTAATTTTTAATCGATGCAGTATTAGTTATATAATAAGTCTTCACATTCCACTCTATTTTACGCCAAAATGTAAGCATTATCCGAGTACTTGTCAACGAATCTAAAAGATACATAAAAGTTGTAGATTAGTTAAAAAATATATAAGAGCAGAGATGAGTTGTACTACAGTTGTTTACGAAGCAGAAAATTTTCAGTTCATCATTTAGGATAGAAAACAGAGAAATATTTATGTATGCAATAAGAAAACCTATTTGTTTTTATATGAGAAATTTGAATTAGAATCTTAAATAAGGTTAGAGTGTGCTAATATCGGCATGATTTTTTTCTCTTTTAGGAATTACGTTTCAAGCTTCCAGCCAAAAAAAAGAAAAAAAAATATATGCACGCATTTAGCCTGTGCAGTATTACAGTAAAAATTTAGCTCTGCCAAGGCCTGTCTCAAAAGTTTAAGCACAAGCATAAACTGTCGATTGTTAAAGAGTTATAAAAGGCTAGAATAAATAACATTTTTTTAGTTGATTTCGCAACATTATTTGAATAAATGATATCAAAAATAGAAAAATATAAATTACATAATTTTAAAAGATATCATAAAAAATATTATATAAAAAACTGTCTCAAAAGTTTATGCACAATGTCAAAAACAACCAGATTTATAATTTTTACAGAACTTCTACTAACAATTTTTTTTTCCGTAATTTAGGATTAGTTCAAATAAACGTGCGTCCCTCGAAATTATTAGTTTTTGTAAAGTTTTTGGTGGCAAAGAATGCCGAGCTTTCTGAATGGCTTCTTGGAGTTCTTCAACGGAGTCTTACTGCTTTCCATTGTCGTAAACCTGGCGAGTTCAAATACTCCAGTCATTCTCAATCGGGTTTAAATCTTGACTTAGAAATGGCCAGTCAAGAACTTTATCATTTTTCTGAGAAAACTAAAGTTTTGTAGAATGTTATACATGGATTGAGGCATTGTCATGTTGAAAATTCCATTCAAGACCCCTCAAAATGTCATCGAATGGAATCAAATGATGGTTTATCGTCTCTTGAGACTTTTTTCAATCTTCATCATTTTAGTAAAGCCAGAGAGGTCTGATGATTGAATCCAAATGCCCCCAAATCATAACAGATTTACCACCTTGCAGCCTGCGGAAAAATGCCTTTGGTTTCTTGTGTAAGTAATGCCTATACGCGTTCCAACCATCAGAGCCATCTAAGTTCCACTTTTTCACATCGCTGAACAAAATAGTAAGTCACTTGTCCCCATAGGACATGTGTTTTTTAGCTCAGTTCATTCTTGCCTGTTTGCGAGCCATTTTCTTTAGTATGATGCAATTGCGCTTTTTAATACGTCTATATACAATGTCTTTGGACACCTGTACACTGAGATTGTTTTCAATTTGCCGTATGGACATATTTTGTCTAGATACCAAAATCCGTATTCTTCGATCAGTCTGAATATTCGTCATACGTGGTCGTCCACATCTTGGTTTCCGCTTAAAATTATCATTTCTAGAAAGTACTTGTTACATACTTTGCTTTGATCAATATAAAGCTTTTGCAATTTCAGAATCAGTTTTATTTTGCGATTCTAATTTAAAAACTTTCAAAATCCCACATTTTGTGAATTATTTATCCTTTGACATTTTTAGAAGGAGAGGAAATAATTTCTCTACCTTTTATACTTGTATAAAAGGGCAATAAGATGTCACACAACGTTATTACGCAACATCAATTCTGCGCGTTTCTTCAAGAAAAAAGAAAAAAATAATAAAAATAACTAATATATATATTTTTAACTACACAAAATGGGGTATTTCAATTTATTTTGAATAAATGTCGAGTATTTATTGCAAATTAGCATAAAATGTTTTCTTCTTCAATTATTTTAAACCAGATTTGCAGAGTACTTAAATTTTTGAGACAGACTATATTTTGAATTGTAATGATTTTGAATGCGATTCTCAATGCATTTTTTTAAAACTTTTAATTAATTAATTTATTTATTTTGAGTTCGCGGTAAATTTTTGAGATACGCAAATAAAATTTGGTTTTAAACTTTAAGCCTAAAATAATAAGTTTTTTTCCTGTGTGACTTTTTGTCGATTAACCGCTTTTATTGCTACTATTTATCGTTTTTCGCGCTTCACAGCTTGTAAATTTTGACATCCGTGATTTTTGAGATCGTTGCAACTTTTACTTTTTTTTCTATCAGCTACGATATTTGGCTTTCAATTTAACCTAAATATTGTAAATTCTTCCCTCATTTTAATAAAGTTTATTGGAATTTCGTACAGTGTTTTTCGAATTTTTCGTAATTTTTTAAATGTGATTTTAACTGTGTGTTTTCGCATTTTACTACGATTTTTCCACATTAGCAAAATAAATTCAGTTTCAATCATTTAGCCCAATGTAGTATTTTTTTTTCTTTTCGACGAATGTTATTTGAAATTTGTGCAGCGATTTTTAATTTTTTCGCCATGATGTTTTGTGATTTTCAGCGGTGTTTAGAAATTCCTGTGGTCTTTTATTTTAGCACACTCGGGAACGCCGAGCAAGCTTGTTTATTAAGAAATTAAGAATACATTTTAAAGGTTTATTGCTTAAAATATATTCTATAATAATCTAAAAAGTGCTTCATACGCTGATTGTTGCAACATACTCTGATATATCTTATCTCAACTTTTCTACATCGATTTTGAAATCTCATGCTTTGAGATCTCAATTACACACGTGCAAGTTTTCATTCTGAAACGATGACAACCAAGGCATAAATATATGATATAAAATAAATGATTCTTAAACATAATATTTGGTTTTATAAAATGAAATTCAATTTATGCTAATAGTTCAATATTTAAATAGCTCACTATACTCAAATTACCCATACATATTGTAAAGAAAAAAAATAATTTTACAGATTTAAAGTTGCCGAAATCTGTATGCTTGCTAACATTTTATTTGTACACTGTACAAGAAAAGATGTAAATACACAAAGCTAATTTTTGTAAAGCTACAGAAATATGTAACTTTACAAACAAATCAACTAAAATTACAGTTATTTTACTAAAATTTTATCTGTATGCTGGGTTGCAATTACATGAAAAAATAGGAATCCCAGTTTCCTAAAATATTTTAGTAACCTTACGGATTTTTTTTATTTTCAGTGTGTTGCCATTAATTAAAAAGTTGTGGGAATCATAATTTCCTTGTAACATTGCAGAAGTACACTGCTCAAAACAGTTAAAGGATATTGCAGTTTTAGGTGGATTTTGTATTTGGGAAATATTTTTCCTGATTGATACAGGATCGACAGACATAGTAGGTTATATGAGAATAAATTACACATGTTTGGCCGAAAAAAATGCATTTTATTGCGCATTTGTGTACAAAAGGAAAAAAACACAATTTGTGCATATAAGAAAAAAAGAATAAGAAAAGATGTTTTCTTCAAAGAAAATCATTTTCTGTAGGGGGTATGGTTTCCACGGGCGGCCAGCAACGTTGAACATCTTTGAAGCATGGACTCAATGAGGCTATTAATGACGAGTTGGGGTATTCTGCCCCACTCTTCCAGAAGAGCTCTTTCCAGTTCTTGGAGAGTTTGTGAAGGTTGTTGGTGGCCAGAAACTCGCATTCCTAGAGCGTCCCAAACGTGCTCGATTGGATTCATGTCTGGAGAACACGCTGGCCATTCCATTCGAAAGATTCCTTCCTCGAAAAGGAAATCCTCCACCAGGTTTGCACGATGTGGCCTGCAGTTATCGTTCATTAAAATGAAGTTATCTCCAATTGCTGCAGCGTAAGGAACTACAATAGGTCTGAGGATCTCATCCCTATAGCGGCGACCAGTCAGAGTTCAATCTCGAATGATGTAGAGGTCAGTGCGCTTGTCAATGGAGATGCCACCATACACCAACACCCCTCCACAGCCAAATCTGACACTTTCGTGTACGAACGCAGGATTATTCCTACTGCCGCGGTCCCTCCAGATGGAAGTACGCCTATTATCCGGATGCACAGAAAGAGGGGACTCGTCAGAAAAGAGAATATTGCTCCATTAATTTCTCCTCCAGTTGACATGCTCGGTTGCCCACTCGCTGCGGTCACGACGATGCCTTGGTGCTAATCTAACACATACCATCGGTCGGCGAGCATACAGACCTACAGCATGGATCCGGTTTCGGACAGTCTGAGTTGAAATCGTGGTGCCTGTAGCCGAGCGAAGGTGTTGTTGGAGAAGAGTAGCGTTCATGTTTCGGTTTTTCCGAGCTGTTAACGCTAAATACCGATGTTCATTGGGTGTTTTTGCCCGTCTACGACCTTGCCCTGGTCTCCATCCACTCTCCCAAAAACGGTTCCAGATCCTGGAAATGACACTTTGTGACACTCCAATGGCTTGCGCTACTTCGGCTTGAGTTTGTCCCCCTTCTAACCTACCAACAATTCTCCAAGCTTCTGAATCTGTCAAATGATTTCGCTGAGACATCGTACTCATCGAAACAAAGCAATCACTGAATGCCGATCATCCTTGTCTTCATTCTCTTTTATCCAGTTGAAAGTCAAATTTCATTCGCTGCCGCTGAAGCGTCGTTATTGACGTCGAACTCAAAATTTGCATACTCCACAGTTTGAAAACCAGAAAAATTTGCATTTGTGATTCTCTTCTTCTATTTTCGGCAAAAAAATTCCGTTTATATCTTTATTTTATATAAAACTTCAAATATTCTTTAATTGTTTTGAGCAGTGCATATAGACATATTTTCTTTTCATTATATACGTGTAAATTTTCATACTGAAACATGGGAGTCCTCTGTATAAATATATGGTATAAAATAAATAATTCTAAAACATGATATTCGGATTTATAAAATAAAACTCAGTTTATTTTCAAAATACCTCATTATACCCAAATTACTCATACACAGTATAATCAATTTTATTGACTGAAATGTATGAGCGAAACCTTACATTTAAACTTTAAAATTAAATATGAAAGTGTTTAGACAAATAACTCTGTATAATGAAGTACTTTCTTTAAAAAGTTTTTGCAGAATATAGTTTGAGGCTAAAGCTCAAAAAAGGTTTCAATTCCGCCACGGATACTGTCGTACATGCAAAATAAAGCTATAAATCGCATGACTTTTAAACCGTATTTTTTAATACGTATTTTCATTCATAAACTTTTTAAATCCGGTAAAGGTTTTCTTATTTTAACAAAATTTCACATAAATATTAACAATTAATTCTTTTTTTATATGTTTTCTCAAAAAGTTCAAGTCTTCTCCAATCTATAGACTCTACAGTAGGCTTATACACATATATAATCAGTGGGTCTGAAATATATTTGAAACTTAAAGCTGAGTCACAGAAGAATAAAGCTTGAGAATCTCTTCTATAGTGTATTAAAAGGAACTCAGCTATATAACTTATATTTTACATTAATCAATTTTCAAAATTTTTATTCACAATTATCTATTGCAACAAAATCAAGAATTGTAATTATTATAATGAAGTAGGATATGTCCATTGCATCTAAGAATAATTTAACTTATTAGAGTATTTTCAATATTTGTAACATTTATTAGACAACATGATAATTGTACTTATGACGGTATATTCATGCTGGGTGTCATTTGTCACGTTATATGCAGACATACTCATTAATTTAGGTTAAAACAACACAGTTTATTAAAATGATAAGGGCTAAAGGAAAGTGGAGCCAGTCTATAATTTCACTCACTGAGAACACTATGAAAAGCTAAATCATACTCACAGGCGTCGGTCTAGCTCAGTCGGGGCACCGTCTAACACTTGACACTATTTCCTGGCTGATCTACTAAACAAATCTTAATTTCACAGCCCGTGGCTGTGGATATTTCTTTATTTGCTCAAATAATCAAAACTAAACTTTCTTACCAAGGCCGAATCTTTAATCCACTATCTGAACTCCTTTTCGCTTTACTGTAGGCCGTAGCTATTTTCTAATCGTCAGCACCTTACTAAACAATCATCAACTTCGTTGTCTAATGGCGGAATACACACAGAGGCTGCTGGCTGCTGGCTACTGCCAGGAACACACAGACGCTGGCTGCTGGCTGAGGCCAGAAACACACAGACCACAAACTCACACCCAAGCTTTTATACGCGACAAACTGAGATACTTCTCATTAACATAATACTAATAACCGCGAGCTAACTGCGGAATTCGAAAGAGCACACACACTCTAGAAAGTTAAAGTAAAAGAGAGGATAGATGTCACTTTTACGCCTACAAAATGTTAAATTATTGACGTCACGATCTCAGAAACACTAGAGTGCCTTTATGACTAAAGGTCACTCCCTCACAACCCCCCCTCGAACTCCGCAGAGAAAAAGGGCTGGGCTAAATGCATGCCCAGAACTTTTTCTTGTTATAAATTTAGAGCCGTAATAAAACACAGTGATGGGTGAAATTTAACGCCGAAACCTAACTTTTAAAATATTAACTTTAACCCATCCCAACCAAAAAAAAAAACTCAGTTTGCCTCAAGTAATCACATAACCAATCCAACCATTCTTCTATCTTACAAATAGCCTCCGTAAAACTCCCAAAAACTCGTAAAACTTTCAAAACTAATTACTTCTTCTCTCAAAACAACCCACTCCACTGGGAGTGCTAAAATTTCTCAAAACACTAACCTTCCGAAATTTTCCTCAATATTGCAATGCAACTATAACTTCACCCAAAAATTTCTCCATAACTTTTAATATACTAGAATTCGCACCAAGTCCAAAAAACCCAATGCGCAAAAACTTTCCTCATCCAAATTCCGACTTCATCTAAAATTACATTTACTTCATACTAAACTAACTCTGCTACTACGTAACACCTACATCCCCATTAGCCAATGAACTAACTCCCAAACTTCTTCAGACTTAACTCCACTTGAACAATAATTGGGGCACATACGTACAGCGGCATATCGCTGTGCTTATGCAACAATAAAAAAATATCAAAAATTTACAAAATGACGTCATCAATCTCTTCATCTGTATTAACTAAAAGAAAAATAGCAGAATCAATACATAACAAAAAGTATACTTCCCTGCAAGAAAATCACATTAACATTCAATTTTAATACAATACAATTTCAAATTCAAATGCAGCTTAAAACTTCGCAACTTGCGGAAACCATTCTCAACTAAAGTACAAAACGCAACTCATAAAACACGAACGATAAGAAGAAAGTTAATTCATTAAATGTTAGTATAAGAGATAGAAACGCGTGTCAAGGACTTCTTGACCGCAAAACACGTGCGCGCCTGAACCGCGGCGCGTGTACGAAATAACTCAAATTACTATCTGTACTTTCTGAAAATTTAAACATACATTAACATACATTTTATAACACATGAACAATAACAATATAGTAACATTTTAAACAAATAATATAACAATTTAACAATAGATCCAGAATTTTTAAAAAGCAGTTAAGACCAAAATTTCCAACATACATAAAACTAACAATTTTGCAAACAAATTTTGAACACAATTAAGCACTAAACGTGAGTCCGTCAAAAAAAAAAAAAATCCAAAAATGGCCAAAAGTACAAAACAGTCTCTCTGCTTTCTATTCCTTCGCATTGCTACCACATATATGCACTCTAATAGAAATTTAATAAAGAACATTATCACCCAATCATAGAGACGATTCGCTGCTGGCAGGCTTCATACTGCAAGATGGCTTTCTCCTCCTGTCCCAGAAGGCTTGGACGAAGGATCTCTCGTCATCAGAACTGTACGGTGACGCCACAGTTGACTGTCGTGCCTGCAGCCTGGTTCTGAATGGATGCCGTGGAATACTCGTAGGTTCCACTCGACGACTCTGCTCCGGCCGGTTCGCTGGGTTCACTTCATGGCGAGGTTCACACTGTTGTTGCCGGTAAACTGAGAGTTGTCTCCTCTTTCTAGACGCACCCGAAGTTACCGAAGATCCAAGGCCACGTTTCTTTCCGGACCTATGTAGTTTCTTGTTAGGCAAAAATTCAGAATTTAAACTTCGCTTAACAGTTTTACGAGTGTCCAAACGAAATCTTTTCTGGGGATTAATCACTGAAGATGGTGAACTATTAGTTAATTTATGCTTGTGAGGTTGTTGTCTAATAGATGGAGGAACTGGACAATTTATAATTTTTTGTCTTTTATGACACACAGAGTCCGATGTATTTGACACAGTTCTCTTATTTTTATTATACTTTGCTCTCGGATTGCTAGGCTTTCGACTTTCAATAACAGTCTTTGGAGCTGTTTGACCAAATTTTCTTCTTGAATATTGATGAAAAGAATTAGACGAAGAAGTGCTGGACTCGGGACACTCATTGGATCGGGAATTTCGCGAAACACCACTCGACATATGAGAACCTTCACTACCATTTTCTCTAAACTTATACACTCTAACCTGATCCAGATTAACAGTCATTCCTTCACCATTGACATCAACAACCAAATTATTATTTCGAACTTCCAAAACCTCGAACGGACCTACAAACTTCGGACCAAACTTAGCTACTCTCTTTTGACGACTTGAACTTAACCAATGCTTTTCTAGTAACACAAAATCTCCAACTTTCACTTCTAACTCCCTTCTACGCATATTATAATACTGAGCTTGCTTTTCTTGCGCTTTTCCCATTTGAACCTGAGCTTCCTTAACCAACCTCTAAATATCCTGACACATGTACTGACTTTCCGCATCTGACACCATAACTAACCTTTGGAATGGAGTAATAACTTTTCTACCCAAAAACAATTCAGCAGGCGTTTTCCCCGTTGACTCGTGAACTGCCGTACGAAGTGCGTACGCAAAATGTTGAAGAAACTGGTCCCAATTTGCATGATGAGAACCAACATAAGAAGAAATCATTTGAATTAATGTACGATTTACACGTTCAGCCATATTAGACTGAGTAAGTTCCCTACCGTCCTCAGTCTCCAACTTTTCACAAAAAGATTTAAAAATATTAGATATAAAATCATAACGAAATGGTTTACTAGCAACTAGTGCGTCAAAACCAATATGAATTTCATTCCTTAAACTCGGTTTATCTGAAAAAACCTCTCCAAATTCATTTAAAAACTTATTAAATTCCTCCCTCTCCATTTCACTTAACCCCGACTCCTCCAAATTAACTGACACTGAAACAGGCTCTTTCTTACTCACATTCTCATCATTATTCACGATTAACGACTTTTTAAAGAAATCCAAACTAATTCCTCTATCCCTCATATAATCCACACCAACTATACAATGCACTGTTAATCCATCTAACACACAAAACTCCCAACATGTCTTAACCGAACGAATTTCAACTTCCAATTCCACTGAACCTTTATTATCGCAAGCTACTCCCTGTGCTGACTGAACCACCAGACTTGACCTTTTCAACTTCTTATACGAAAAATATTTCCGATAACAATCAAAAGAAATGAACGACTTATCTGCCCCTGTATCGAAGACACTTTTAACGACAATACCATCTAACACAATTAACACTTCAGGTAACTCAACCGGATTAATAGTAATTTTATTCAAATTCACCGAAGACTTTTCCGACCTCTGAACACATCTCTTTTGCGTTGACCTATTTTCAACATTCTCATCCGAAGTTAATCTCCGTACTTGCGAAGAAACATTCCTGTCCCGTACTCCCCCACTACGATTATAACCACTATTCTGTCTATTTCCATACATATTTCTCTCACCACTTCTAAAATTATTAGCACCACCACCATTCCTATTACCATTACTCGTATTCGACATATTACGACCAAATTCATCATTTCTATTACGTAAATTACTATCCGGAAATCGCTGTCCCCCTCTCACAAAATTACGTTCCCCCTTATTTCTCAAATTACCATCCGTGACAGGTCTCTGCCGAGGGTTACGCAAATCCCGTTGATCCGAGCTATGCCGAGACTCATACTTCGATAATATCTGGTGCATTTCTGCAAAATTCTTCGGTGCTCTAACTTCAATAAAGTCCTGTATATTTGGATTAAAAAGAGGAAAAACAATGTCCAACAATTCCTCAAATGTGATATCTAAATCTAATTTATTTTTTAGTTCCAGCTTACGAAGATAAAATTTTGACGCCGATTCATATATATTCTGCTTATTACAATAGAACTCTTTTCTCAAAATACTTTTATCTTTAACGGGAGGAAATGCCTTCTTTAACTCAATTACAGTTTGTTCAAATCTTTTCGCTTCCTCAGTAATTAAAAACTTTCCTATATTTTCTAACCACAAAAGTGCTTCGCCCTTTAACGAGCATTTAAGCACTACGTATCTACTTTTTTCAGGTATATTATTGAACAAAATATAATCATCTAATTTAACTAAAAATTCACTAATATCACCCTCACCGGTGAAATACACCCGTGGCACAATCTCAAAATGTCCGACATTTCGTTGGGCGCCATTTGTGACGGTATATTCATGCTGGGTGTCATTTGTCACGTTATATGCAGACATACTCATTAATTTAGGTTAAAACAACACAGTTTATTAAAATGATAAGGGCTAAAGGAAAGTGGAGCCAGTCTATAATTTCACTCACTGAGAACACTATGAAAAGCTAAATCATACTCACAGGCGTCGGTCTAGCTCAGTCGGGGCACCGTCTAACACTTGACACTATTTCCTGGCTGATCTACTAAACAAATCTTAATTTCACAGCCCGTGGCTGTGGATATTTCTTTATTTGCTCAAATAATCAAAACTAAACTTTCTTACCAAGGCCGAATCTTTAATCCACTATCTGAACTCCTTTTCGCTTTACTGTAGGCCGTAGCTATTTTCTAATCGTCAGCACCTTACTAAACAATCATCAACTTCGTTGTCTAATGGCGGAATACACACAGAGGCTGCTGGCTGCTGGCTACTGCCAGGAACACACAGACGCTGGCTGCTGGCTGAGGCCAGAAACACACAGACCACAAACTCACACCCAAGCTTTTATACGCGACAAACTGAGATACTTCTCATTAACATAATACTAATAACCGCGAGCTAACTGCGGAATTCGAAAGAGCACACACACTCTAGAAAGTTAAAGTAAAAGAGAGGATAGATGTCACTTTTACGCCTACAAAATGTTAAATTATTGACGTCACGATCTCAGAAACACTAGAGTGCCTTTATGACTAAAGGTCACTCCCTCACATACTATTTGTAAAAATTTGGCAAGTTCCCTAATCGTTTGTTAAAAACAACTATACGTAAACTTATTATTTCCTTCCCAGTCATGTGATAAATTATCTCTTGCGTTAATAACGGATTTAAAGTGAGTTAAATCTTTAAAGTTTTCAACAAGAAATTGCTTTCGTTAACATTTTAAGTTACCTCAAAAAAAGAGAAAGTTTTAAAACACAACTTTCTTGAACAACAACATATTTAAATAGCAGATTTTTACTGCATCTAATTAAATTTTAAATAAACACAATAACAGTTTTAAACTTTTGGATTTTTGCAAATTAGTAACTTTTGAGTTACATTAATTAAAAAAGACATTTCCTTACACAAAGAAGAAAGTTAATTAATGGTGCTTTATGTGAAATCCGTTGCATTCTTCAATTATGGAATTTAACAAATGGAAACATTTCTATAATTTTTCACGGAAAAAAAAATACATTTTAGACTATTGTATTATATAATTCAAATTTCGTTTATTTATTTATTTTTTTATTTATTTTTCTTTGATATCAAAAAGGAAAGCACATACCTTTATTGATTAATCTTGCTTCAAAATTCAATGTATTTTTGTTCAAATTATTTCCCTTTCCTTTAACTTGAAGTCCAAATTCACGGTTTAAATTTTCCCCCCAACTGCAACTTCTTCCATTACAATCTTGGATATTCCTGGATATATTTCAGTGTAACTGTAGTCCATTAAATATGCATATTTAAAACTAAACCAATTTAATATAATCAAACCATCTTCAGACATCAGTAACATTTTACACTTTCAATAGATTAAAAACCGCGTACAACAAATTCAAAGCTTTTACTTACAACTGACTGATTTCAAATCATAGTTCATTAGTTATTCAGAGGAGAATTTCAGAACTACTTGCGCCATCTAGTGACACTTAATTTAAGCGTTAAACATTCTCCCCGCCGATGAACACTGTTCATACAATTTAAAGATTTACATAAATTACATATACAATTCAATTAACAAAAACACTATAATTACAAACAAATTATTAAATATTTAACTTTAAACATTAAAACAATAAAACTTAACTCACCGCTACAGCAATCTTATAACTTACAATTTTTTTTTTGCTTCTAAATTAAATTAATGTTCTCAAATGGAAGTCCTAACTGAAACATTAAAAGAACAAAATTAGTTCATAAAATAACAGTTCAATGTCTTATAAAACACTAATCTTCATTTTCAATCGGTAGCACCGCAATCTTAGTAATAGGTCTCTTAAGTTCACCACTAGCAGATCTCAGTTTCACCACACGAATTTTAGCATCGGATCCAGGATAAACCTCGATTACTCTTCCGGGTTTCCAATGAAGGGGAGATAAGTTATCTTCCTTTATAATTACCAAATCATTTACCTTAATGTCTCTTTTTGGAGTTTTCCATTTATATCGTTGCTGTAGTTGAGATAGGTACTCTGTTGACCAACGCTTCCATAATGACTGAAACAGTTGTTGAGTTAATTGCCATCTTTTTAGCGAAGTAATTTTTTTATCTGTTAAATCCATCTCTGGTAGAGCGGTCAAAGAAGCTCCAATCAAAAAATATCCCGGAGTTAAAGCGCTAATGTCATTGGGATCATCTGAAACAGCAGTTATTGGTCTTGAGTTCAAGCAAGCTTCCGCTCGACAAAGTAAAGTTAAAAATTCTTCGTGCGTCAAAAGGTGCTTACCGACAGTTTTTCGCAAATGCTGTTTCATAGATTTCACTACTGCCTCCCAGAGACCACCGTGATGAGGACCTCCCGGAGGATTAAATTTCCATTGTATTTTCTCGGATAAAATCCAATCATGCAGTTTGGTGTTATATTTAATAGAAATAAATTTCCTTAGGATTTTATC